>OY979695.1:121562268-122918101 GCA_963855945.1 Thereva nobilitata
CAACAACAACAACAACAAACATAGCCAGCAACAATAGAACTAAATTGAATCACAATACCAACAATAAAGGAGAAAAGTTAGCATCCTTTGGGATCCTTTTAAAGAGTTCCCTTACTTTTAACTGAACTTTTCTTAACGAAGAAAACTCAACGTCCTTTGAGACTAATGAGCAAGAGTTTCTCGTAACGTTTTAATGATTGGTTCTGAGGGTTGAGAAAACTTTTCTTACATCTTCTTCCGCCGTGAAAAAGTTTTTTCTTCTATTCTTGGATAAAAGTTAAAGAAGAGACCTTGAGATGCAACGAACTGTAAGATTTTGATGAAAGCAGCTAGAAGTACAAAATTGCAGTGAATGAGAGGTCAATAGTACAACGACAGCTTAATTATGTTATGGTTGTGTGCGAGGGTAGTTTCTCTTGAAAATTTGAATTATATTTTTTTTGCATCTACTTCAAAATATTGATTAAACTGTACCAAAGTTATGCTTTATATTTTCGAGGAGTTTTGATTTGCTGCAACTGGAGCAGGTTCAACTAAACTAGATTTTAAACAGATCAGAACTTTTCCATTTTCCATGGAAAGTTTGATCTTTGAATCGGTGGTGACGAATTCCCCTTTTCAAACATTTTGGTTTTTTTAGTGTAGTCCAGTGCAATTAGGTTTATACCTCGGAACCCAGTTATAATGAATGGATTTAGATGTTTCTGTATTTTTTGAATATCTTATACTTAAAAGTAAAAAGTTTACCTTTTGAAACCTTCCGCTAATGTTTTTTCTTCTGCCACTTGTATTTAATGGTTATTTAGCCCTAATAGAACCTGTACCAGCACAATGGAGCTCCTTGCTGGTGACAGCAAGGTTACTGCCATCATACTTGGTCATACATAAAAAAAATTGAAAACGAACCATCCTCCCTAGTCTTCCGAAATATCTATAGGAGTGTTATGCCGCTCACACGGTCTACGCTAGCTCGACGGAGGGGTCGTGGGGTGTGTGACCGGACCGATACTCTGGTAATGGTTCATGGTTCATCACTTACCTATTGGTCTGTGTGAACAAGACTCTTTATATCATTCCCGGACTTCGGTCCTTCTCATAGAGGGTCCTGTTCAACCCTTACGGCATCATGGGACCTGTAACAACGTTAACTCAACGTCGTAAGAACCCTAGAAAAAAATTTCCCTCCCAACCATCCTGGAAACAAAAAAGGAACCATGCGGAATAAAGATATAAACAGCGTAATTACAACTTCAAGATACATATATTAATTTAAATTCACTAATACAATTCAATAAACAATCAACGCATTTAACAACAAATACCTGACAAAAAGAATATTAATAGGTGTTGTTGGTGATGAATTATGATGGGAACGAAAAGGACTCGCCACAGTTTTGCACTTGAAAACACAAGGAACGGACAACGTCGCTTTGGTCAAATCGATGCTATCAGAACAACACTCCCTTGCAAATTTGTGTTTATTTTATTAACAAACGCCCAATAGGGCACGATTCCCGGATACGCCAGGTGATCGCCCGACACAAAACCAAAATATTAAAGGTGAAAGGATTTCACCAGGTAAAATCGAGTGCATGTTCGCACCCAATATAGATAATGACTAATATTTCAAAGTTAAAATGGTTAATGTGGTTAAATAATTCAGTGGCTAAAAGTGTGGATATATATTCTGTAGGTATCAATATAATTCAAAAAAATATCACTATATAGTAATATAATTCAACAAATGTATCAATATTTTGTAATGCAAACATGTGTCAATATATATTAATATAGTTCAAAAAAATGTGTCAATATATTTTAATATAATTCAAAAAATGTGTCAATATCTTAATATATAAAAACTACGTGTCACAATGTTTGTACACGTTAATCTCCGAAAGCGGCCAACAGATTTAAATGAAAATTTGGGAATGTGTAGGGTTGGTTCCAGATTGAAAGATAGGATAATTTTGGTCCAGATAAGTGAAGCTGTTGTCGTAATATAGAGAATTTCAATGTTTCACTGATTATATTTAAGTTGGCGGTGCGAAAAAATATTAAATTTTAATTGTCATGTATACATATAAAAAACCGTTAGCTTTAAAAAAAGCACTCCGATTTTTACGAGTGACAACGTATGAATTAGTATTGAGTGTACAGTGTGTGCAGTATGTACAGTGTACTATATACTATGTAATATGGACTGTATACTATAACTACCGGAGCCCGCAAAAACACACCAGTTAAGAAACATATAATTTATATACAAAATAACGAGCTTTCCAGCCACCAAAAACTACACTTACTGAATTTTTCACATTGTGCCAAAAACCTGATATTTTCGGACAATTCGCAACAGCATTGCTATATACCGACGTCCCTCGCTATTATATATGGAACAAATCAGGTAAAAAATGGAAGCCACGTAGACAAGGCGAACCACATCCAACTATCGACTTTACACAGTACATCCAAAACAACGTGAATGTTTCTTTTTGCGTTTGTTGTTGCTGAATGTTCCAGGACCAACGTCTCCCGAATTTTTACGAACAGTCAATGGTCAAATATTCAATACATTTCAAGATGCATGTCGCGAGTTGCAATTGCTGGAAGACGACAATCATTGGGATCTGACACTTGCTGATGCAGCATTTGCATCCACGCCGAATAACATTCGTCAACTGTTCGCAATTATATTGACGACATGATACCCAACAGAACCATCGAAAAATACAAGAACGGCATGACTGAAGACATACTTCGCAGAATTAGACAAACAAACCAATATCCAAACTCTCGAACTTTTATAGGAATAATTGGTTTTTCGTTAATGGTTATAAATATTTGTTGAAGAGTTGAATTTTGAAGATTTGGATTAATTTTTAATGTCTTAAGGTTGGCTGCAGCGAGTCGGAAAGGCATCATCTTTGTTTAGTTACGCGCCGGAAAACAAAACCAAAAACATAAAGGCTGTTCCCGAACTCGAATGTGGGATCCCGCGGGTGCAAGAATTCACCCGAACTGGCCCATTTGTGTTTCTTTACTTTCTCATGCAAGAAAAAGCGGGGAAATTTCCGTGCAGGAATTTGCCAGAGGTTTTCGGTCCTGTGATTTCTTGCAAGCTGTCAATTGACATGTTGTATGTATTTGTATGTTAAAAAAGCGGCATACACATACACACAAACGACATTTATTTTATCTTCTTGTTAATTTGCAAGAAATCGCCCAAAAAGCGTTTCTTTACTTTCTAGATTTTTGACAGAATTATCCGCACTATTCAAGTAACTTTTAGCCCAACAAGTTTTTGCAGGAAAAGTACGGGAACAGACCTATAGTTTACTAGCAAGTTTTGTAAAAGAATACATACATAGGTAATTCTGGTCACACTTAATATGAAAGCATATTGAGTCTAATGTCTCCAAATTTTACAGAAATAAGTATTGGTTCTTTCCTTATATATTGCAAATAGTTTGATTTTCAATATCTGCATTAATTTCACATGTTTTGACGAACACAATTTCGCAATATAAGAGAAAATTAAAGTTGGTTTTTTGGCATTGCTTTTTCCAACTATAAAATATTTGTTTCATTTCTCGATTTTGTTTTATTCTCGAAAAATTTTGTTATTGAAGACTTCTAGATTTAAATTAAAAAAAGCTATAGAAAATGGCCTTCGAATTTCGAGTGTTGGATGCTTCTATTTGCATTAATTTTAAATCGTTTAACGTTCGTGGTTTTAACAGAATATACAGGCAATTTTGGTCATAGTTCAAATAAATGTATTTTGAATCTAATGACTCCAACTTTTACAGGAATTGTTGGTTTTTCGTTAATGGTTAAGAAGAGTTGAATTTTGAAGGTTTGGATTGATTTTAAATGTTTAAACGTTGGGTACAGCGAGCCGCACCGGGTCCCAGCAATCCAAAATACAGAAAATAAGCTGTTAATTGAGACACTTCATCTGTGCAAATTCATATCTCGAAAAATGCCATGTCAATGTATGGCTTTTATTGTCTCGATCAAAATGTCAGATCCCTAATAGTTTCACATTTTGTTATTTGGAATCAAAAATACCAAAAAATTGCCTTTTTCAAACTCTCCTACTGTCTATTAAAATTCATATCACCTGATTACTACTATTGGCTTATGGGAGCAGCATAAGCGCGCCGGGTCCCAACTAGTAGTTTAATATAATTCAAAAAATTGGAAATATATTTTATTACATAGTCGGAAATTAAGAATATTTTTAATCAATATTAAAAGGTTACCCGGCACCACCAGAACGGTCTATCGAACTGCGTCCTATTGTCGTCTATCTATCGATACACACTTTATTTACACGTCATATGGATGTAGAATCTGAACGTTTTGGGAAAGTAAATCCCTTTTCCTCGATTATATTCAAAGATTTGATCCAGTCGTTAAGGAATCGTTAGTTTTAATCGGCCTCTGTATAAGGTCCTTCCTCAAACTGTTACCCTGGTATTTGACATCAATTGTTGACGCCTTTTTGTCCGAACATCCAATAAGGGAAATTTCCTCTACTTCAGAATCAGCCCGTAGTGGCAACACTGTAATATGCCTGGTGATCCCTCTGCCAGGCCGATGGCAGATTTTTTAATTCCTATACAATCTACACTAGATATTGGCAATAATATGAAACCACGTATTTGTATTTACTAGGGTCAAACAAAGAAACACAATAAAAGAACTTAAACAAAATTTTCAGGCTTCTCTGCTGCTGGTGGTCAGTTTTTTTTTCTTGGGCTCTTCTTCTCTTCGGACCATGAAGCGCCACAAAACCATAAATAAACTTTACCCCTCTGCACAGTCTTTTCTTGTAACAACACACCACGCTGCAAGTTGTCCCTTCGGGAAATAATAAAAATCTCGTTTTCTTATTTTTTTCTTGTTGCACTATGTAGGTATGTTTTGCTCTACAACCAAAACCAATAATTCGGTTCGGGAAAACGTCCTCTTGCTCGTGTAACTACACTTTCCGTATTACAACACGTTATATCACTGGACTATCCTGTCCAAATTAAAAAAACTTTAATCAAAACGTTAACAGATTCTATAACCGAATCAATCCGGACTGTGTTTGTTCACTGCTCAATACCCACTCTCAAAATTTTATATTTTTTTTTCATTCCAAGAAAAATTTTTGTTTTCTCGCCTAGTGCATTCCAAACTTTTTGAATTAAAATTCTTTCCCGGGAAGTGCCTTGATTAATAAGTTCGGAAATTTCCGCTAGATGGGGGATAATTTATAAGGAGAAATTATCGGTAATTAACCGACTGTTACAAACCTAAATACGCAGCGGCAGAATTTTTTCTCAATATTAACCGCTTTTTTACCCCGCCCCCCCCAAACCTTTAGCACGAGATGGGTCCACTTCCCGCAAAAATGTTATATTATAAAAAATGCTTGAAATTACTTGAAAAGCTTATATACCAAACGGCAGAAGGTTCGGACGACACGATTTTTTCAAATGCCAACTCCCCTACTATATATCTGAAGAAGAAAAAAAGATTCATCCACAAGTATTATTGGTGGATGCAGCAATGAAGAAAATATATCAGTATATAGAAAATAATGAAGATTGCCAGTTTTCTAAGCAGGAATTGAAAAATGTTCTAACATCACAATATATTCCAGACGAAAAAACCATTAAAGCACGATTAATATCTAAGTACCAAATTGCGGTAATTTTTAATGGGTAAACTTTTTAGTTTATGGTATTAGAAATCCAACAAAAAAAATCATTCAAATCTATTCATTATAAATGGGTTCCGTCATTTTTCATTTATAATAACTAATTGCACTGGACTAGTGTTATAATGCGGTAGCAGCTCACCAGATATTATTACATACATACAGACCAATATAAACAGTATATTATATTCTTGGACTTCCAGTACAAAAGTCCAGATATTAGATCTGTATAGCTCTTCTCTTGAAATTTTATTTCAATTTTCGCAGACCCTAATAATATACACCACTTGGTAAAATTTTTATTTTTATGTAATAAACTAACACACATTAACATTGCGTGTATGGATAAAACCTTGATAAAATACAAGCCCACGTGCATTGTAATTTCCCCTTCGAAATTCGTTTACGGGCAACAACACTCATCCATAGCATTTGACCAGGACAAGAGTCGCAGCCGCAGTGAGTAGGGATTCTTTACTCATGAGTATTTGGCTTTCGATTCTACTCATATCAGTATACTCGGTACTTTTGACCGATTACTTTTACTCATACGATTACTTATAGACTAGAATCGAGTACTGAGTACAATTTTCATTCAAATCAGAATTCAAGCTAATTGCAAGTTTATCTCAGTCGTGAATATACATATACAATATTTATGTATTTTTCTGCCTCAATTTAGAAAACTTTAGGGCCGTTTACATCCAAACGCAAAGCATTTGTAATCTGTCCGGAAATCTAGAAGAGTAATTCATACGCTAAGACAGTGCTTTTCAACCGGGGTGCCACGGCGCCACGATTGGGGTTGGAAATTGGAAATTTACTTGAGTGTGGTTCAAGATTACGAGTTATGTAGTAAACAAAGAAGCGATGGCTAATCGCGTTCGCCCAAAGCACATTGCTTGGCCTTCACATTCCCAGTACCAGTAACAGGCCAACCAGTAAAAAGGAAAGACGTGGGCACTTGTGTCTTGTATATACTTTAAGAAGCGTTGAATTTTGCTTTGAAAATCGTGTGGTTTCAATCACAAAATAGGTGACCCCTCGTCGGACCCCACCCCAGCGTTGCGCGTGATATTCGTTTTCCCCCATTACCCCTGCCCCTCCCCTTATTCAGATTCTAGATCCGCCGCTGTGGCTAAAAAATGCCATCCAAAAGAGTAAAACAGAGCACTTTAAGAGCCTATGCAAAGAAGTGGATAGTAACTTGTGGGGGGTTGCTTACAGGGTAGTGATGTCGCCAATAAAGGGCAACCGTTCCCCAACAATTACCTGGCCTGTAATGCTGCAAGGCATAGTATGGTCCCTGTTCCCTACATGCAGGCCGATATGTCTTCTCAGCACTATGGGCAAGCTTTTCGAAAGGGTGATATACACAACACTACTCCCAAGCGCCTAGCGGGAAGGCGGTTTGTCGGGTAGGCAATTCGGTTTCAGGAAGGCTAGATCGACAACGAATGCTGTCAATATGGTTACTAGCCTTGCAAGCGCCGCAATCGATGTGAATAAGAGTTTTCGCATTGAAACCCTTGAAGTGAAGAATGCTTTTAAAACCACGTGGCGGAGGAAGATCTTCGAGGATTTGATACAGCTTGATACACCGAAGTATCTAGTGCGCATTGCGAAAGAATTCCTTGTAGGTAGGACACAACACTGTGAGTTAGACGAGCGAGCAACATGGCTGGAGATGTGGGACGAGTCTACTAAGGCCCGGTGGACCAATAGACTAATACCAAATGTGGAGAAGTGGGTTATAAGGGGACAGGCGGAAGGTTAGACGGAGGTTATAGGGCAAACCTTCACCGCTACAGGTTGGACGATTCACCGTTGTGCCCGGAATTCCCGAGGTTTGCGGAGCACAGGACTGTGTTGGAAGCGGTTACTGAAGTGCAGCTTATACCTGAGAACATCTTGGAGAGAAATGCAAGGAGACGACTAGACTGTTCCGGCTCTAGCGAGCACCTTTGGAGGGCTCCCTTTTTAAGGGTCATGCTGATGACGCCAGGCTGAAGTAATGCCTTTACGGCTCGTACCGGTCTGGAGTTGAACGTCATGAAAAAAGGGTGGGAGAGTTTAGTCAGTAGGTGTCTCCTGTCTACCATGTTGCTAGACCGAAGTAAGATTCTCTCCACTCCCACAAAAAAAAACCGCCGCTGGTCAAGGGTGTCACGATTTTTTTATTATTCAGTCAGGGGTGCCACTCAATGAAAAAGGTTGAAAAACACTGCGCTAAGACAACCCTAATATCAGTACTGCCAAGCAAGGGATGGCAAATGTATCGGAAATCAAAATGTCAAAAAAGTACTCGTCGATTCTAAACGAGTAAGAAGAATTATTCATTAAGTAATTTTCTTTCGATTCTACTCATGAGTATTTACGCGAGTAGTTTCCACCGATTCCGTATCCATAGCAGTGAGACTGATTGAATTGTGACTGAGAATATAAATTTGGGTTTCTAAACGAACAGAGTGATGTTGCATGCTTTTGACATACATTGCTAGAAATCTTTGTCATTTGAAAATTTTTTGTTGAAGTTAATATTAAGTTCCAGAAAAAATAGGTGTAAATATGCAATAAAACGGGAATAATTTTTTTCATTAGGCTTCATTTTTTTTGTTCCGTAATTTTTATCATAAGGAAGGCAATCAATTTTTCCATTAAATATTCGGTATGAATTTTAACAGTTTATAATCTAGGGCCTTTTCATAAACGCAAGATTGCAGTCATTTGCAAGTATTCAGCTACAGACTTTTAATTGCTGAATATTTCCAAGTGACTACATGAAATGCGTCTTTGTCTTCTCTGATAGTCAAGCAGCAATCAGGGCGATAAGGCCCTCAGGGCAAATTCTAAATGAGCTGGGAGTTCTCAGTTAAGTTACCCTTGATCGAGTCCGGAGTCCCCGGGGCTTCGAGGGCAATAAAAAGGCAGATGCCCTCGGTAAACAGGGCTTTGATAATGCATTCATCGGTAGTTTGATGAACAAATATGGCTGGACGGCCCCGGCTGGAGTGGCCAACTCTAAGCTGGTCCTTCCTGCTATGTGCCGTTCCAAAAAATTGTTGGGGCACAAAGGTATGATGTCAGGACATTTGTTGGCTTGATTACTGCACACTACTACTACGACTACTTGCAGTCATCTTTTTCGGTGTAAGCTGAACATAGGCCAATTTCCAGGAGTCTCAGTAAACTGCGGAAAAGTATTACAGGCCAAAATAGTTTCCTTGAGGTTAAACCATAGGTGTCATTTCTTAATGGCCACAGGCTGTGTATTGCTGGGACCTGTGGATTCATTACCGTCAAGCTCTATAAAAAAAATGGGTCTTGAATTTTGCTTCTTTTATCACCTCTCCGATCTTAAAAAAAGATGAAGGTGTGGATGGACTGAAACTCTTTTTGATAGAATTATGTGATAGAAGAAAGACCAAAAGTTTTAACTGCAAGCGGATGCATTGAGGATCTTACTTTGGGGTTCCATAAATTACGTGAGGCGTTTTTGGCGATTTTTCGACCCCCCCTCCCCCTTGGTGAGATGGCGTGAGATTTGGCTCGACCCCCTCCCCCCTAAATTTCACGTGAGATTTTTCAAATTTTAAAAAATTTCTAGTATTTACACTATTATGCGTATTTTTAGTGTAAATACGTTTAATCTGTGCTTGATTGCGTTGGATTTATTTAAAAAACATAATTTGTGTTGAATAACAGTACCACAAAATCATCCCAGCACCAACTCGACATGCACCCAATATAAACTACAATACCTGTGGATTACCATTTACCAGGCGATTCTGCCTATCCTTTGGAAATCAATCTCATGATGCCTTACAAGGATAATGGTTTCTTAACAAGAGAACAGAAAAATGTCATTTCTAGTTTGAGCTCAACTCGTGTATTTGTAGAGCATATGGAATTTAAAAAAAAATTTAGAATTTTACATTATATTGACTTGACATAACGAAGGTTGACTTTGGCAAAACGTATAATTATGGCATGCATAGTCATTCACAATATTATTGTAAAGATGGAGATATAATAACTTCGGAGCATTCTTGTATAGATGTCACCTTAGGGTAAAAACCCTATGACTGAATGACCCAGGCCTTAGAAAGGCGGAGTCTGAAGGCACAGCCAGCTTCTCAAATTGGCGTTTGAGCCCCCGGTACACCAGGATATAGATTCAAGAAGTGCCGATCTATTAGACTTCTATTCTTCACAGCTCTCGATATTCATAACAAAACGTTTTCAAAATCTATCTTGGCCTCTAGTATGTCAGAGCAGGTGGTCGTCGATTCAAAAATCGAATCCTGTAGGTGACTAATTATGTCGCCTGGTCTAAATGTCTGCTTTTTATATAGTGACAATTCCTAATATAATCTCTATGATTGAAGTAGGATTAGGTACATTATGCACTTGAGATATTTAGGAGGGCATTAGGTTCCTGGTTTTTCAATTTAACAGCTTAGGCCACCACACTAGTTCAGCATACCATAGCAATCTGTCGAAAAATGGTCGTATAAGTCAATGCATACGTTAGCTTCGCAGTTTTCCAAGACCATTGTATAAATGACAAGAATTTTTCATCACGCCATACACTCTTCATTGCCAGATACTTAAGATATTTTCATTACTTTTTTTGGATGTTCCAGTTGGATGGTATTTGAAACAGTGAACAAATACAGTGTATGGCGGTTGCTAAATGTTTACACCCAATTGCTATTGAGTCGAAATATAGTAAATAGTATCACGTATACTTTTTATGTAATGGATTCATTATTCCTTCTCTAAGTGCAATATGTATTGATAAAACCTTTCACCATGCGCATCTGAGACTGCACCAAGCTTTTCGTGAATGACAAGCTTTAGCAATTTCTGGAGTCGGATCCAAAAAGACGATTTTAAAGATTTTCTCATTTACAGATATTGTACTTAAAATTTAGGAAAACAAAAGGATATTAAGGAAAATTGCAGAAAAATCGAAAATACCCATTTTGCGGGCTAAACCCCCCTAAAAAGTGGGATTCCCGGGGTAGAAAATCGGTAACCCCTTATTAAGAACCACGGTATACAGACTAATACAAGGTATGCTACATATGAAATCGCATTGGCCATGTTAAATTCTCATGACGTCACTGCACTGAAAATAAATTTTATAAAGTTCTGATTGCATTCAAAGTGTCTGATTTGAAAAGCCTGGTAGTAAATATTTATTTTAAGTAGATGTTATAAGACATTGAAAATGGCAGTTTGTTCAGTGAAAAATTGTAGAAATTATCTAAAAAAGGAAAAAATTGAAAAAAAAATGAAATACTTTGTATTTCCTAAAAATGAGGAAATCTGTCGTGAGTGGATAAAAGTTTTTGAATTAAAAAAAAACTTTATTATTAAGAGCGCTCGAGTATGTTCTGATCATTTTGATGAAGAAGACTATTTATTGCAAGATATTTTATTGAATATCCCTGTTGAAAAAAGACATTTGAAGAGAGAAGCAATACCAAAGGAAAACCAATCTAAACAACAGGAAAGTGATAGGCAACTACGCTATCAAAAACGAATGCAGAAGGAATTAGTTAAAGAGTGTTTACAAAATGACACGTATTAATATTATTACAAGTAAAAGAAACATTTAATATTCGTTTTATTCTATAAAAATTACAGCATTAATGAAAACGAAGGAAATTCTATTGACGAAGGTATAACATTACAATGTGATCAAAACGGAAAAAATTCATCATCAACAGGATTTAGCGTCTACGTTCAAACAGAGTTTGTATTATCATTAATTATTATAAATCATGAAATATTGTGCCCATTAGAGTGGACTATGAATGCAGTAAGGAATTGGAAATAATGCAGCTAAAGGCCGAAAATAAAAAATTAAGGATCCATCATAAAACATATTTAAAACGTCTTCAGAAACACAAAACTTTACATAAAAAAGTTAATCAAATATTTTCAAAAGGTCAAGTAAGGAGATTGAAAGAGCAGAATAAAAATGTTAATTGGATGAGTGATGATATCTGTTCTGCCATTTCTTTATACTCAGCAGGACCTAGATGTTATAGATTACTACGTAAAAGAGGGTTTCCTCCTCCTGCTCCGTCTACTTTACGAAAATGGGCAAATAAATTAAAATTAAATCCAGGAATATTACGGCCTGTAATAAAACTATTTTCTACATGCGATTATGACGTAAAAGAGGAAATTTTTATGCTCTTCTTTGATGAGATGAAAATAAAACGTTCCTATGAATACGACAAGATGAATGATACAGTCTGTAAGCCTAAAAATTATGTACAGGTTGCTCTAGTTAGCGGAATTTATTAAAACTGGAAGCAAGTAGTTTATTATGATTTTGATACAGCAATGACTACTGAAAAAATAAAGGAAATCATTTTATTACTACATGAAATCGGCTTTCATGTTGTAGCAATAGTGTCTGATATGGGTTCTACGAATGTTTCCTTATGGAAAAAATTCAATATATCTTCGGATTCACCACATTTTCCTCATCCTGCAGATGAGTCAAAAAAGATCATTTTTTTGCGGATACCCCTCATTTAATAAAACTCATAAGGAATCATTTTCTGGATACTGGTTTTATATTAAATGGACTCATGATAAATTCACAGCCAGTGAAAGAATTATTGAAGCTACAAAAATCAGATTTGAAGATTTGCCCGAAATTATCATGGGAACATATTAACATCAAAGCAGCTGCACGGCAAAAAGTAAAATTTGCAGTACGGTTGTTATCATCAGGAAATATTCATTCGTCAAATGCTGTAGATTGTAGTGCGTTTATTAAAACTATAAATGATTGGTTTGATATATTTAATTCATCATGTCCATCAGTCGATTCTAGAAATAAGATGAAGGCTTTTGGTTTAGCCATGAAAGAGCAATTGGATATAATTTCCTCAATGACAAAATTAATCAAAGAAATTAGAGCGCCTCGTAAACTTAGTTTGTTACCGTTTCAAAAGCGAATTTTATTAAACAATTCCTCTTTACCCCAATTATTAGAATACCTTAAAAGTTCATTTGGTATTACTTACATTATAACAAATAGGATAAATCAGGACGACTTGGAACGCCTTTTTGGCGTTATTAGGCCGAAAGGTGGCCTTCACGACCATCCAACGCCATTAGAATTTAAGTATAGATTACGATCATGTATATTAGGTAAGACTCACTAATTACTTAACATATTTCTTGTTTGTGTGGTCCGTCTGTAACAAACAGATTGTATATGTATAGTGAGTGCACTATATGAATACAATATATTTGTAAAAAAAGTAATATATTATTTAATTAGATTATACTTCTTATCTGTAATTGTAGATTAAACTATAATTTATAATATGCAGTTAATAATAATCTTTATAATTTCAAAGGACGGTCAGATATATCACAGCAAATGAATAGTTACACTAATGTTGAAGAAGATAAAGAAGTAGCAGATAACATAATTTGTCAACAACTCCTAATGCTACCAGCTATTCCTGAAAGAGAAGAAGACGAATACAATATTCCAGACACTGATTTTAATGAAAATAATATTGAAGAAGACAGTCTTGAAAATTTGGCTGGTTTTATAATAAACACTTGTAACGTCGAGGATAGAAGTGATATATCTACGTATACCTGGGTAGATGAGTTGTCTGAAGGAGGATTGAAAAAGCGGAATTTTCTAAATAAAATAAGGCAGTTGGAAAATATATTCACACAATTAAACAAAGATGTATTCAAATTCATATAGAAAAATCAAAGTATGTAGAATTAGATAGTAAGATTAACGATAAATATTTTAAATGTAGAATGTACTTTAGAATTAACCATTTAAATAAAAATGAAAAAACCGAAAATATAAATAAAAGAAAACAAAAACAAATTATTTCATAAACATATCATTATCATAAAATTATTTCATATAATTTGTTTGTTTTATTTCATTCCTAAAACCGTTTTATGATTCCTTTTGTGATATTCCACACTTTCTTCTGAAAAATTTTCAGCCTTGTGACGTCACACGAAAACATCAAAAAATTTTGTAGCATACCTTGTATTAGTCTGTATACCGTGATTAAGAACCCTAAAAGGAAGCTCTCTGCTAATTTTCAGCCTCTACCTAATTAACTATTTCCGATATATCGCTTTTTACGGCTTAATATACCTGTAATTTAACCTAGTTTCTAGCAATTTTACACTGTTTCTTGCGGAAAAAAAATTATGTGGGATTTGCCGAGACCCTCTCCCTCCCCCACGTGAGATTTGGTGAGATTCGGCTCGCCCCTCCCCCCCCCCCCCCTTAACGCCTCACGTAATTTATGGATGCCCCCTTTTTAATTTGTCATGAAATGATGATTTCATTTTACTGATGGTGAACTTATCGCAATTTCTCAAATGAATAGAATCACGAAGAAGATGTTCTTTCTGAAAACGACTGTAATCTCTATAAACAGCCCTCTTTTCTTTAATTGCTTTCATGAACTCTCCCAGAAACCATCGATTTGACCTATGCTAATTAGACTTAGTAGAATGAGGAATTTGCGCAACTCCGCTAGTATTACTTTGGTGACCCAGATAACGATAGATTTGGCGTTGTTACTACGAAAACACAAATCCCAGTCGGTGGCTTGGAAGAAAGAAATAGTGCCAGATATTTCATTTAGGAGCTGTAAAGGTAAAATACTATACTAAAGTTGACTATGCACTAATGCGAGTTGCCGAAAATCGAGCCAGCATCAATAGAGTACCATTTTGCATGGGATGTTAGAAATGAGTCAACTAGCAGTGCTTCTTGGTCTACAACGTCAGGGACTCTTTTTGGTTGATATTGGATTTGAACCGTACCGCGAACAGGCCACCCACATAACCTTGGGGGCTGGCGGCTAAAATATAAATGAGGCCCCTTTAAGGCGATATTGATATTGAGACTTTAGTATAGAAAACTATGTCAAATGACGCAGTTTTGAAGAAATGTTTTAACCAAAAGATCGTTAAAATCAAAAGATGTACTGTCGTACACTTTCTTGAAAACTACTTTCTTCCTAATTTACATGACAATTAATCTATGATATTTTTCATCTTTATTTAATACGACAGTCCGTGGAAATTCTTAGTAACCCCTTAATAAATTTAAGCAGTTGACTTTCCATATGGATCGTCTTCCTCCACCTTTCTTCCTTTAGCTATTGAAAGGAATCGAAACGTAACGAACACCAACTTTTGCAGTTCCCTTTTCTTCGCTCTTACTTCAGCCATTTTAGTGAGAGTGCAGTGAACTGTCCGTAGTCTCTTTGCTTCCATTCCCCTCGTTATCACGAGTAGCTCATGTTCTCTAACGAATCACCCTGGCTAACTTCATACCCCTATTTTGTTTTCGGAGACACTCCAACTCCAATGGTGCATTTACCTCTGCCTCCATTGCTTTGAGAATATTTTGTCTCTACACCTGACTCGCGTTTGAGTCACCCAATACAGCTAAAATCTCCGCTTAGTTACCTAACTCTGAGAAGGCTCCCGCGCTTGCCAGAGTTAATCACGGGCTTGTCCGTGCAAATATATATAACTTCCGGTCTCCTTATTTTCAGGACATAAGTATCATGAGTTCAATGATTCCTTTGGCATGACCCAGGATCTTTTTGTGCTCATCTTGTCTTTCCTTTGGATGACATTCACCGTCTCGTTTCATTCTAAGTACCGCGGTTGCCGCCGCCTTCACCATTTGAAGATCCAACAGCGGTAAGCTCAGCAGCACTTCCATCGCTTTCGAATGCCAAAGTTCCATAGGTGGTATCCATTCTGATCAAATGATGATGAAACCCTTAAGAGTGGAAGGAGCTTAAAAAATTCCATCCTCTCCTTGATATCTAAAAATATCAAGTATAAAATTTTCGGATTAGGAAATCCTGAAGTCATGAAAGCAAAATCATTTTCGAAGATGCTTACATAAAAAATTTAAAAGTTTATTTAAAAGACCTACAAAGATTTCGGATATTTCGCAACAATTGTAAAAGGATTCAATTTTATTTAAAACAACCGAAAAATAACCCTTGCGCCTCTATAAAAACAATCATAAACCGGAAAAGGGTCCCTTTTACAACTCCCTCGGTGCATATCCAAGAATTTTCTCATATCGTTTCGACAGCAATGTTCCCTTGGGTTAATATTTCACTTTTAATAGATTTTGTGAATCTTAAATATTTCAGTGTTAACTTTTGATTTTACGAGCAAAGTTTATAAGACAAATGTTTTGAAAAGTTTTGATGAGTATCGAATTGTTTGAATTTGGTGCTGGGGTGTACACCTGTTGCGTCTTAACCCAGCAAAGAATATTCCTTGGAGCCTTGGTAAGAATCTTGCGCCACAATAGGTACAGGATCCACCTCTTTAAGAATATCCGCAACCGCAACAGCAGTCGCCAAATAACCAAACAAGGTAATCAAAGATCTCCCGCACAGGCAATACAACATTTCTTACGACAGACAAGGCTTACTCATGTCTTAAGTACAGGTCCGGCGACCTAGCTGTTGTGAATGAAGATCTTTTCGTCGCCTCAGCGTTCGCACACGAAAAGCAATCCCCTCCAAGAGAACTTAAAGAGCTAGTAGGAAATTTAACAATCAAAGGAAATATCTTTTTGCTAGGCTGCGACCCCAACGCAAAACATGCGTTATGGAGTTAGTCCAGTCAAACGGTACATTTGCTGAACATTTTCAGAAAACAGCAATTTTTTTGTATTGTGTAGGGGGGTTGGTTGGGAGTATAAAACCGAGTTTTCGGGATCCGGAGGGGTGACGTTCGGCCGCCATCTTGTTTTGAGTGGTGAAAATGGTTTGCCTTATTTCTCGGAAACCGTGAGTCCTACAGAATTTTTGTTAACATATTTTTTTTAGATAATCAAATTATCTACAACTTTCGTAAATAATGTTTTGCCGTAATATTAATAATAAAAAAGATATGGACGAAAAATGACAAAAATTTTGGGGGTGATGAGATTTAAAGCGCTATAACTTTTTTATTATTGATTTTACATAAAAAATGCATTAGAGCTTTTTTGTAGAGAATTTTCTTGCGAATAATTCGATGTAGTCATCTATTGAATTAGGGTTTTTTTTGTAGATTTTAGAGCAATGCAAACGGAGAAGTTATAACAAAAGTTCTGCATATGCTACCATCTATACAAGGTGTATACCGTTAAGTTTACAAAGCGGCCGGCTGTATATAGGTTTTGGATAGACGAACAAAAAATCCTATGAGAGGAGGGCGTAAATCGTAACGGTTTAGCAGCTAGGGCGTTATGTAATTTTTTTGGTAGATTTTTACATATCCCCTGTATTTTTGTAACCCTATGAGCTAATTTCATGAGTAAGGTATCAGTGTACGCATAATGCTCCCACCTATCTAAAACTGTAAAAGTCAAGGTTCTACCATATCTACTTGATTTTTAATAATATTAACTACTTGTAGACCAAATTTTACATTTTATAAAACAGTTTCATCAACTAAATTTTTTGTGTTTGACCCGCTGCTAACGCGCTGCCTACGCGCCGCCGACGTGTCCCGTTACAAATTCTGAAGACTGACCATATCCACATCATTTTTCAGTTATTTTAGTATTCACAAACCAATTTTCTAATATTATAAAGCATTTGCGACTTACATGCTTCTTTGACAACTTTGAAGCCACGCTGACGCCAAATGTTAGGGAGACCAGCTGACTGACGGGCGGGCTATTGCTCTACAGACACCCTTATTACTACATAATACCAAAATTTCAGCTTTTCTAAAACAGTTGCATTTTTTGGCCGCTCAGCTCCCCGACTATTATCTATGTGGAGCGTTTTCTCAAATAAAAAACATCAAATCGCAATTTAGGAGTTCTCTGACTGATGGCTAGTTAATGGCATCTATTCGATTGTGCATCAGTGATTACAAACCTAACTTTACAAGACTTGTTGATGAAATGGAATGTCACGCATCTACATCAAAAAATTAATCCAAAATATTTATCAATAAAGTACATTGCATAAAAGAGTAAATACAATGTATTTAATATAATAATCAATAAAGACCTGAATTAAATTTTTATTTGTTTTTAATTTAACCCATAAATAAAGAAATGTAATGTCGATCCTACCAGTATTAAGTTTGCCCACCCCTGATATAGAGGGTCTAGAGAACTCGGCCAAAATTTGTAAGCCACTCTGCTAATATCTAAGGTTAGCTGGGAAGTTAGTACACGTGTGCAGTTTTCTATGATTAAGAATAGCTATGACATTATCGGTCCATGGCTCATGTCAATCAGTCACAACTGCTTACACTATCAGCTACGTGCCCCATCTGAAGAGGGTCATAGCGATGTTCATTCCGAATTCAGGTAGACGTAGCACGATAAGCTTGTCACCTTCTGTTCTGAAGACTCAAGAACGTATGTTTAATGTATACTTCCGAAACTCTATAACAAAGGTCGTATGTCTTCGTACCACCATACCATATTGGAAAATCGGTAGAATACCAACAGTTTACCCTGGCCACCTTCCTGGATATAGAAAGCGCTTTCAACATCATTAGCTAAGCTGCCCAGTAGAATTAGTAATCAGTGCATCGTTCCAATGCCGAAATCTAAAATCATTCACTGTAGCTTAGACCAACGGCGGGCAACCTCCGGCGCGTGACAAGTTTCTATCCGGCCCGCAAGATGTTTAGAAGACATAAAAAGGTAAGTTTCCATAAAATTTCGTGAAAAAAATTTTTTTTTAATGGAGATAAAAATCAAAAAAAAAACACTAGTTTTTTCGATTTTTCTCGGAAATTTGAGGTTATGTGAAAAATAGTACTCAAGATCTTTTTATTACCTACAACTCCTATACTTAACTTTTTTTGATAGGAGGTCTAGTTTCGCTGAAAGTCGTGAAAAACCTTTTTCACCCCTTAAAGTTACCCCTATTTCACCCTCGTAACTCAGATGGACTTGAATTTATTTTTCTGGTTGGCTCGCTATATTTCCTACACTTTCCAACTTTTCCATGCTGTTAATAATTTTTATCATTTTTGCCTTTTTAAAAGGTATCTGCACTGGCCTATATTACATCTATTGGGGTAAGTTACACTATGCATCATTTATTTTATTATCCCCATACACAAACCGGTTTTATAGACAAGAGGTGGCAGGGAAGTTTATTTTTCCTCATTTTGCCCCAGAAAATTTGGCAGACTCACCCATCCATCACACTAACACAATTATAACATCGTTCTCGGGGGGCTGAGAAAACTATGCGTAACTTTCCGTCTCATTCGCATTTCGTTGCACGAAAAAGAGACAGAAAATTTAATATTTGGATGGTTATACCTACATTATACACAAACCTGTTTGAGTTTAGGACCGAGTGATGATAGTGAGATTTACCCCATTAAAGCATCTTTCGCTTTAAATGCAGACTAAAAATTTAGTGTTGGGGAGGTCACGATTATAAAATGAATTTGGTCCAGTAAAATGTCATACTTCAAATTAGGCGAGGGGCCATTGTAATACAAAAAACCAGCAAATTAAAGAAAGAAACTTATATGCATTAAACTGCCTCAGAGTAAGTACGCAAAATATGCCTCCACATTGTATATTTGTATTTTACAATTTCACCTCACCTAATTTCAAGTTGAAACTTTTGCTGCCACAAAAGACGTAAGAAATGTCTCTCCAGTACGTATTTACAATCTTGCCTCTCCTCATTTCAAGTTGGAAATTCCACTGCCTCAAAAGAAGTAAGAAATGCCTCTCCAGTTCGTATTTAAAATCTCACCACGTCTCAGCTCAAATTGGATATTTTACTGCCTCACCTCGCCTCATTTTAAGTTGAATTTTACTGCCCCAAAAGAAGTAAGAAAGAAGAAACTCTTATCTCTCCACTACGTAATTACAATCATACATCGCCTCATTTATCTCGATACACCCTCATATACCAGCAGGAGGACATTATTTTTGAACCGGGATATTTCGAAAAATTGAAGACTGAGTAAAATGTACCATCGTCTAAGGGACTGTACTGTACTGCAAGAAGGTGTCAATTGACTACTACCAGCGAGCAATAATAATAAGAGTGATGAGCTAGAACAAATTTTTAAAAATGTTTCAGGGACCTTGAGATCAGCTGATAACAATTTCAATGGGAGCGAAAAAGTCAAGATATCAAAGAAGTAATATCTATGATAAACAGAGGCAGAATTACTTTCACACCACACGCAATGTTCGTGAAAGAAAGATAAAAGATGAAGGGGCAGTGACTTCATCGCTTTGCAAGATTCCCGCCTTTTTTAACGAACAATACATAGTTAAAAACCAATTCTAATATTGTGTACCAACATGAAATTTTACGCATACATACACAAAAAGCAAATTCAATTTACACGTGTTCTGTTCCAGTGTTTCTTAAATTTGAATGTAAACATTTCAATACCGGAATCAAGGAATATGTTCTGTTTCTTTCATTCTCTTGTGTTTTTTGCATGAAATGTATGCCCATCGCGCATTTGTTAATATTTTTTTTGGCTTTTTGCCTAATGTTATTTCTAATCTGCTCTTTCATATCTTTAACTCTTTTACTTGTCCTTGAGCTCTGCCTAATCACTCTTGTTATTATTGCTCGCTGCTACTACGGCCCGCGGAAAAAACCTAACATTTATTCTGGCCCATGTTATAAAAAGGTTGCCCACGCTTGGCTTAGACAGCAGTAAAGTCGTAAAGAGGAATTGCCGGCGACCCTCCGAAGCGGAATCCACTCGCTGCAAATATGGCCTATGGCTATAGATAATATTCTAAAAACGACTAATCTGAATTAATAAAGACTCAAATAAACGCTATTTAGCCTTAGGAATAAGTTATGTATCTATCCTGGATTCATAAAAGGAAATGGTTTAATTATGTAGATGTAGGTTGTTTTGTTTCCTATAAACATAAATTAAACTATCGGTTATTTTATTTTGTGTATTTGCTGTCATTTATTTTATTTCATTTCATTTCCTTAAGTAATTTTAGTCCAGTTGTTAGTGGTTTTGACCTCTAACAAAATGTTAACTCACTAATTTTTTTAAGAATAGTTTTTAGTGAGTAGAATATGTAAAAAAAAGTTTCGGAGAATTGGTTGTGCGATTATCTACAAAAAAAGATAATATGCATTTTCCGGTACGAATTGCCATTAGTGAGATATCGCCGTTTTAAAAATTTAAAATACTCATATCCCCTCATTTGCAACTTATACAGGGTGTATACGCTAACAAAGCGGCCGGCTGTTGATAGGCTTTGGTTGGCTTTGATTGGTTTTGAAGTTTTTTTTAGAGTTTTATATATCACCCATTTGTAACCCTATGACACAGTGGCGTAGGTAGCTTTTTGCGATGGGAGGGGATATGACTTAGTATATTTTGATTGATAGGATTTTCAGAATTTAATGCATCCGAACGGGGTGTTTCTGCAGATGATTCTGCATTTCTATGGTTTTTACCGTCTCAAGACTTGCCGAATGGTTTTATTAGCAGTGAAAATTTCTTCATTCCGAGATAATAAACAAAACAATTTTAACACACCTTTGCAATTATAAACTGGAATAAATTTGAGAATTGAGGAGTCTCTGTTCAAAAGGGCGTATTTCCATCATAAACAAACTTTACAGAAATCGAAAAAAAAATCCGGTTTCTATAAATAAAATGCTAAAATATATTTAAATGCACATTCATGTGAAGGTTAAGACTACAATAATGGATTTTTTATTTAAAAAAATACACATTAAAACTATATTTTTTTTAATTTATTTAGAAATAGGCCTTTTTGATCGGGATTGTGAGAAATACGACCTTTTGATTCGACACTTCAAGAAATAAGCCTTTTTGAATAGAATTTTTGGAAATACTTGCAGTGAAGTTTTTTGGGGTTCTGTCAAAAGCAAAAATCCTTTTAGCAAGATTTTTATGTCCACCTATCCACTCTTAGTATAACTCTGAGCTAAAATTAAATGTTCTATTGTGTTAGGGCTCTAATACCAAAGTACCAAACTACCAAATAAAGCCAACTTTAAGATCAAAATTTGCTAATACATATCTTCAAAAATAAAGGCCGCAACACAAAAATTGTTGGATATTATTTATAGGAAATTGTCCGTGCTTTCCAATTTTGGAAAAAAAATATTGACTAACTACGTATTTTTGGGGGAAAAGGTAGTTGAAGTTGATAGTTTTATTAAAAAACAAACAATTTTGAATTTGATGACTCATTACTCTGGAAGGTGGTAGGGTAGAACCTTCACTTTTACATTTTTAGATAGGATAGGAGTTTATAGTTTTTTTTTAAATAAAATATTTTAGTACGGTGAGAGTATTTTTTCTAAAAAAACACACTTCCTTGTAATTCATTAACTAAAGCTGATATAAAAAAACTGATAATATATTTGAAATCAGCGTCAAAAATTAGTTTAGAGTGATGTAAAATATTCCATGTAACAGTCACACTGTTAAGCAGTGTTATAATTGGGTCTTCCTTTCGCTTACAGTCACAATTATATAAAACGAAAATTCAGATCGTATTTTGAAGTAAACCTTCTTTTGCTGAGGGGTTCCGGTTATCCGATCATAATATAGTATACTCAATATATCCAATATGGCCACCAAAAAAATGGCGGATTACCGTACTTTACTTTTTGATTAGATTCCTAATTTTTTGGAATTTTTTATATGGAAAGTACGCTCCATTTGATTAAGTTTTTAGGCTCATTCGATGGACTTTTATGCCATATTTTCAAAATAATTTTAAAATAAGAAAAAGTTGAAAACGGAAATACGCCCTTTTGAACAGACATTCGTCAATTATAAACTAGAGTAAATTAGCTCCAAGGAACGTCTTCGAATTGTTGATTCGCCAGAGACATTGAGTGTACTGTGTATTGTGCTCGATAAAATTTTATCGAGTTACAACAACCTATGAAGTCAAAGCTTCCCCGAACTTATAACTTAAAGTTTATCATAATTTTGCCCGTAGAATATTTTCTTGAACTTTAATATTGTTACTGACACGTCAATTTTTATAAACTTCAAATTATTTAGAAGGAATTAAATTGACAATCAAAGCCAAAAGTTAGTCCTATTTTTTTAGGAAGCTCACATTTTGATACTCTACATTAAAAAATATTCGAAATATTAAATATTGAACAAAATATGATCATAGCTACTAGTTATTTCACCAAAAATGATTAAATTTCTTGATTTATTATAACGTTAAAATTTTGAGTATTTAGGAACCGAGGTGCCACTCTTGGCTCATTGTATTTACTTTAGATGTGCTCAAGATGTGTCAACAATTATAGTAAGCCTTTTCGTGGCTCTTGATTGGTCGGCCTGCTCGAAGCGCGGAAATTATACAACAGTTAAATGCACAGCCGTCACAAAAACTAAAAACTAAACTATAATTGCGCAAAAACAAAATTGCACATTACATAATGCAAAAAGAGGTGCTGGTGCTTAAGAAATTTCATGTATACTTAAATACGTAGATACGAAGAGTTTTATTCAATTCTATTATAAATTTTGTAGGCTCATGGGGGGGGATTGATCCCCTTGATCCCCCCCCCCCTATCTACGCCACTGCTATGACATATGTTCATGAATTAAGTATCACTGCACGCATAATACTCCCACCTATCTAAAACTGTAAAAGTCAAGGCTATGCCCTATCAACTTCCAGAGTAATGAGTCACTTTATTTGGTAGTTTTCAGTCATCAGGTTCACTTAAGCTTTGCCAAAAAGTAGTTTTTCACTTAAGCTTTATCGAAAAGTACAAAAATTGCAAAGCTTGGACAATTTCCTATCAATAATGTCTGTACAATTTTTACGCTACGGCCTCTACTTTTGAAGTTTGATGTTAAAATTTGCCTTATTTGGTGCTTATTATACGCTTTATATTAGCTTCACCTGTATGTATGTATGTATGTATGTATGTATGTATGTTCTATGTAAAGAAATCTTGCAACTTGATTTTGACCCACTTCTATATAACCGATCAACTTCAAATTTTGAAAATCAAGATGGCGGTTCCAAGATGGCGGTCGATTTTTGCTATTGTGTTCCCCGACCCCCGACATGGGTATCAAATGAAACGGCATGACAGGTAGAATACAATTAGCTGTATGGCGTCATTCCAAATTCAAAATGGCGGCAAACAAAATGGCGGACTACCTTTTTCTTTACAACCCACTCGATATGGGTATCAAATGAAAGGGTGTGACAATTAGAATACTATTATCTGTGTGGCGTCATTCTAAATTCAAAATGGCGGCCAACACAAAATGGCGGATTATCTTTTTCTTTACAACCCACTCGGTATGAGTATCAAATAAAAGGATGTGATAATAGAATACTTTTCGCTGTGGGGCGTCTTTCCAAATTCAAAATGGCGGCCATCACAAAATGGCGGTTTACCTTTTTCTTTACAACCCACTCGGTATGGGTATCAAATGAAAGTGTATGGCGAGTATAGTATGGTAAGCTTTGTGATGTCGTTTTAAATCTAATATGGCGGTCACTACGAAATGGCCGAACACATACATATAATAGACTAAAAAATAGAAAATAAAAAATATAGTTTAAAAAAACTAAAAAATACGCTTTTATTTTAAAATGAACTAAAAAGTAAAAAATAATTTTGAATGTAAAGTTTTTATTGCTCCAGCCAGTATAAGAAAACAACCTACCTTTCGAAATCTAAAAAAGCGTGGGGCGCTAGCTAAAAGTTCCGGTGTTAATAAAATAAGAATATAGAGAGCCCTGCAAAAAAGTAATATTGCCTTGTTCCGTAGCGTATGGCTCTTGTCGGGGCCCGTCGTGTTTCAATAGTATGTCCGAGGATACAACCGTTGAATATAAGTTCAACGATGATGACGTCGACCACATTTCATTATTTTCTTCTGAGATAATTGTAGATGAAGATGACAATATGGAGAAGTGAAAATAGAAGAGATAGAGAGATAATCAAAAAATGTTATCATAACTTGTAAACCATGGATTATGCCTGCGGGAACACCATGTAAAAAACGTACCTTGCATTCTACCTCAGAGGTGGTGTGGAAACGAATGCAGCACGATACCAAGACTTCTCAGCCCTTTATCTCGAAAACTATTGGTTCTACGTAAATTCGGTGTAGGACACTTTTATGCAGATTTATCTAATGAACAAACTTTACTTAACCAAAATTTACGTAAAGCCGATAATTTACGAGATATTTCCGAAAAACTGATTTTGGTGACCTTTGAGCTCTAATATCTCAAGACGCGGACACGAGATTTTATGAGACTTTTGACACATAATTTAGAATGCCAAAACAAAGGTTCATACAAATTTTCATCTTATTACCTCTCATTCCGAGGTGAAACCCTAATTTGACTGGACTATCTATTTTTGAGTAGTTAAAGCTTTGAAAAACCTGGTGGAAATTTAATGCATAACTGCCCAAAAACAAGATCAAGGGTAGTTGCGAGTAGCTAGCAGCTGTTTTGAGTACTTTACCGCAGTGGATCGCAGCTAATATCGCCATCTTTGTTGGACCTCCTTCCGCAAGTAGTGCTTCGCGGTGACCATCAGAACATCTCACTAAATCATCAAAAATCAGTGAAACAAATGAAAATCATTAGATTAATAATAAATCTAGTCCTTAATCGTAGCTTTTTGTTTGAAAATTAACAAAATGGCGGCATTTTGACAGTTTACACCTGGATTTACGACCAAATAGCACTAGTTTTTTGTTAAAAAAAATAGAAATTTTGAACAAAAATGAAAATCCGACGATCAAAGACTAGTTTTTAATGCTATTAATAAGCTGTAAAAATTTTATCAAAATCCATCGAGTGGTTTTTGAATTATCATGGTCATCGATTTGAAAACATAGTTTTGAGAAAAACGCATTTAAAGTTTTTCGATGTAGATACGGTATTATATTTTCGTTAAATTTCGAGCTCGATGGATGAAGTTAAACTTTTTTTATGTATTTTAATTACTGTAAATATACAATAAGACTAAGCATACAATATAATAGGCGAGTCGAACCCGCTTGCTTACAGCTGTTATCCCCTACCTGCCGTGGGGGTCCGAGACACCGGCACTAATTGTAGGATATCTCGGAAACTTTTCATCGGATTGACTTGAAATTTTTAGAAAATATTTTCGGAATATCATACTTCAAGAAAATTCAAAAAAAAATCTATTTTTTTTAAAAATCTAACTGCCTCTCACCCCTTAAGGCCCGTCCTCACTACGCGGACTTAGATCCCACGCGCTTTTGGCCGTACGACCAGACAAAAGCGCGCGTGATCTTTTAATTTTCTGAGTCATGAATGAGAAAAAATCAATTCTCATTTGAAACGGCGTACGCGCTTTTGAAAAGCTCATAGTGTGTGGACGCACAATGTACCTTTTTAAGCACAGCCTTTTGTCCGCGTTGTTTGGCCGCACGGCCTTTTCCATGGACAAAGTCGTAAAAAAGTCGTAAAAAAGTCATAAAACTCTATATGAAAAAAAAGGCAAAAGCGCGTACGACCCAAGACCGCGTAGTGTGGTCCCACCATTAAGTGTTTAAGTTTGCGTAAGTGTTTGCTACTACACCAGATCTTCCTTTGCTTCACTTTTTCCCTAATAAAAATGAATACTCTTTTAGTCCAGTCCCCAACCGATATCACCTCTACTTTTTTTCGGAGGCGACCGATTTTCTTGAAATTTTAACAGTAGATAGGGAATGACTCAAAAATCAAAGTCTACCATATGCCAATGTGCGCTTTTACTTTGGGGGTGGTTCCCACCCCAACTCGGGGGTGGAAATATTTTTGGTCGAAATAACCCCGTTAATCGATAGAGAGGCTAATTTTGAGGAAAAAATGTAGTACAAACTTTTTTTGTAAAATTGATATTTTTTTGGTTATAAGCATTTTAAAAGTTGCAATTTTCATTAAAAACACCACGTTTTCGAACAGTTTTTGGTCAATAAGTCCAAAAATAAGCGTTTTATCCAAATTTTTGTCAAGACTAAAAATAAAGCTTATAAAAAACGAAGAAAATGGTTTTTGAATTAATGGTCTAGGTATAAAACAAAGCGAGTAATCATTGATCGAAGGGGACATATTTCAAACCAAATACTCAAAACGTTGTATTTAACGCCGAATAACGGAAAATCGATGCATTTTTCGAGCATAACTTATAGTACATTTTTAAAGTGCTTGAAAAGACCTTTAAAATGAACACTGATAAAAGTCATTTGCATGTAAAATGAATGAGTTATGACAAAGAGCAGGTGTACCGTTCAAATTTTTTTTTAAAAAAATGATCAATAAAACTAATACCACTTCTACCCAAATTCAAATTTATCATGTTCCACGTAGGATTCACTTTATTTTAAAGATATCTATCGGATCTATATAGGTTGAGCGATTTTCAGGGTGTATTTTTCGAAATGGGTACGATCAAAATGAAAAGGGGATTTTACGAATTTTACAGATTTCTGCGTTTATTTCAAAAAAACTCAAAAACTATTGAAGATACGTAAAAAACTGTTGAGTAACAAAATTTAGATTTTTCTTCAACAACAATTTTGGTTTTTTATGTATGGCTGTAGCTGAAAACTGACGGAGATATAGCGGATTGAAGTTTGCTTTATAGTGTAAGTTAAGGGTTAAGGGAAAATTAAGGGTTTTAATATAATACAATTAACACAGGTTTATAGTCAGTGAAATTTCCTACAAAATGCTTTTTGAATGGACACTGTAGCTTGAAAATTGACCCCGCTACAGTAAAAAAAACCGAACGACTTTTTTTTTAATTTTCGGAGCAAAGGATTTTCGGAGCTCTTGTGATCCCATTACGGTATTTAACGTATACATACATGCTACATTTGTTATACAGGTTTAATATATATTTTACAACAGTACCTCCAAAATAGAGCATATTCTAGAAGCTGGAAGGTATTGCGCCAATACTTTTGTACGCAGCTGCTAAAGATGTGCAATTAAATAAAATGAAAAAAATTTACGGTTTGCAAACTTTTTCAGAGCATAAGGGAATTGAGTGTTCGGCGGTCGGTACCCCGCCATTATATATTCGCACACCGCACACATACACACACACTAAAAATTTACTAAAATACTTTCTGAACTTGTAACTAAATTTGTTTGAGACACACAAGGGTAGACTTTGAAAAGGGTGGTAAGTAGAGCCTAAATCCAAAATTTCATCAAAATCGGTGGTCGCCGAAAAAAGTAGAGGTAATACCCCATTTTTACTGTTGGGGACTGGACTATTTGTACTATTGACTTTTTCATACTACGAATGAATTAAATAATGCGCAGTTCATTATCGGAGTACCAATTTGTCACGTGTTTTACGAAGTGCGATATGTTTTATCATACACATATAAGTATTTGCTTGCATCATGGATTGTTTGATCGTCTGCATACTCTGACTTTCTGTTGAATAAATGTATAACCACTTTTATGTAGTTTATAAAAACTACATGGGTAGAAGTCGTTTCATTGATCAAGATATGGCTCTAAAGCAAAAAAAACACCTTGTAATATAAATTTAATATATCCTTCATAAGCCCCTCGAAAAAAGAAGTTACATTTTACAATTTTTAACGTTGGTGAGTTCCTGGATTTTTAATCTCTTTACCGTTAGCAATTTATTAGCTAATTGCCAGGAGACTACACACAGTACGGCAATGAGTTGTGGACGTATTTAATTAATTCAAAAATCATCAATCTGAAAGATTTGTTTTTTACTCTAATATTTATTTATGCTTTCTTCTTCACAAAAAAATAACTACGAAACAAATCCTTTATTTCGTTGAGTACACAAAAAGCATAAATTTAAAATCATTTCTTTCTTTCTAGACATAAAGCTGTTGAAATGGACAGAGTCAACAAAACGCCAACAGCATCAAACAGTAGCAGTAGCACAACTAGTACGTCCTCGTCGGGGAGCACAGGCACAATTATCTCTCCGTCACAAGCCACAAGCACAAATAATCCGTTCAAAACTTCCAGTTCCGGCAACGAAAACTGGGATTCACATAGCACAATGGACGGGGATTCCTGCAAGAGCATGGATCATCCAGCATCAACTGAAATTGCCAATCCAAGCGAGGGACTGGAAATCAATAAAAATTTGTCACGTAAATTTGAAGAGTTAGATTTAAGAAGATCCAGCATGGGTAAATCTGGAGAAGAAATTTTTACCGATTCTAGCTTAGCGAAGTGTAAGCATTGCACGGAAACGGAGGGAGTTGTTACAGAGCTAGAATCCTTAAAAAGTCCCCAGAAGCCCCTGGTTACAATAACGACATCGGCAAATACGTATACTCATATGATTAGTAAGTGCTTGTCCCAATCATCCTCTACGGCGACCATTACATCGTCATCATCGCCAACTTCGTCGATGTTGATTGAATCCCCATCAGCACCAGTTCAACCAGGTTCAATAATGTCATCGTTGCCCCAGAATCTTTCTTCCAATAAAATGCCACTTCCTAAAACTCAATCATTAGATCTAGGCGATGCCCATGACTGCCTTGGCGACCATGATGATATTGATAGCGATATTTGTGAGGACGACGATTTGAGGGGCGCTCGAAAGCCAAAACCCGCCTGCTGTCAAAGGAGAGCGGTTTTACAAACGTATAGCGAAGAGGCTGGAAGTGCGAGAAGGGAATTTCAAACGGATACTCCATTACCAACAGGAAATCCTCCAAAGGGGATGATACCAAAGATACAATCGCTTGAATCTCGACCAATTTACCCAAATGTGCCGTATAGTCCATATGGTAGCCCCTACGGAAGTCCCCGGAGTAACAGAAGGAGGGCGCCTTTAAGAGAATCTAGAAGAGTCTCAATTGAACAATCAGGAAGCTTCCTGCAGCTAAACCAATACAAACTGATGGATCAAATTGGCCAGGTAATTAGGTGTTCAAATTTAAAGAAGATTTAAATGATTTTGATTTTTCCCTCAGGGCTCCTACGGGCTTGTTAAATTGGCGTACTCCGAGGAGGACTCTACGCATTATGCCATGAAAATTTTGTCCAAACGTCGCCTTTTACGGAAGGCAGGACTCATGGGGCGAGGGCCAAAGAAGACGACATCGCCTTTAGACAGGGTTTATCGTGAAATCGCTGTCCTCAAGAAGTTGGATCATCCGAATGTCGTAAAGCTTGTCGAAGTCCTTGACGACCCCCTGGAGGATTCGCTTTACTTGGTCTTTGAGCTCGTGAAGCAGGGCGAAGTCTTGTGCATTCCAACAGAGAACCCGCTAAATGAGGAACGTGCCTGGTGCGTGTTTCGTGATGCACTCCAGGGCTTAGAATATCGTAAGTAGTCATTCGCCTTTTTAGATTAATTTTTAAAAAAAAATCATCGTTAAAACACATGCAACCTTTTGTGAGGGTGGCATCCGACCTGGTTTATGTTAGCTTCGAACAACATTTAATTTGCATAACATGACAGCATACTGTTGTTGTGCTAACCTATTGCCGGTGCATAATTACAGGGAACGAAACGTCGTCGTACACATGTTGCCTGGGTTCCGACTATTTTATATGCAGTTTTTGCAGCACATGCACGAGTATCGTGGGTGTTATGTTAATTGCTTTAAACTCATTGCATAACATTCGGGCGTGGACGTTGAGGCATGGACTATCTCCCTTAAGAAAACAGTTTAATACAAGATTGGTTTAATAAGACCGTGGCATTTGTTGCTTTAATTTCCATTCAGGAAATGAATCAGGTTAATAGTGCAGGTGTAGAGGGAGACACGCCAACGAATATAATTTAACACGGAGGATGAAAAGATGCGAATTTACTATTATACATTATTAAGAACATTGCACGCGGGATTACATTTTTAATGATATTTTATTGGCAATAAATATTTAAGTAGTATAAAATATGGTGTAGCTCTCGTGGCGATTTTATTTAATCGGAAAACGAACGAGATATATTTACACTTTATAAAGGGACGTCCAAAAAACGCTCCTACTCTTTATTTTTTTAATGTGTCTGTTTTTTATTGAAAGTATGACACATTAAAGGTACACAATAGGTCTAACTTGGCCACAGTGTTCACCATAAGGGTTGCCCCTCATTCCTTAAAGGCCCATTAAAATTATACTTGAAATAATATCTTTGAATTGTGTACCCTGACTGTGCCTGCAGACATTTATTAGTCCAGTGGATAGCGGTTTTTGGCTCCGAGTTCTGTCGGTCAGCACCGATTGACGTGAAATTTTGACAGTACATAAGTACATAAGTAGAAGCTCAAGGAACAAAAGTTATATTGTTTTGATGTGTGATGTTTCCCAGGGGGAATGCCACCCCTTCTAGATGGAGGTTATTGGCACACACAAAATAACTGCAGAAATCGATAGAGGGATGGATTGAAAGCAAAAAATGTTATATGAATGTTTTTCTTTAAATTAATATTTTCCGAGTTATGGGCGATTGAAATTGTTGATTTTTCATCTAAAAAATGAATGTTTTAGAGCGGTTTTTCACGAATAACTTAAAAACCTTACGTTTTTTCCAAAAAAATAATTTTAGAAAAATGAAGCTTTTAGAATAACGAATCGATTGGTGTTTTATTTATTTCTGTAGATGAAACACAACTCGAGTTATGAGTCGTTAAAGATGACCGTTTGCTCGCCGAAAAATGAACTCGCACCATTCGACGTTAAATAAAGGCCGAACGGCGAATTTTTGGAGAAATACTTTTTAGACCATATTTAAAGTACTTGAAAAGACCTTTAAAATGAACTTTGTTACAACTCATTAGCATCAAAAATGAAAATAATATGCTTGTCTACATTTTTCGTCAAAAAAGCAACAATGAAACCAATGGCTTCACCGCAAGAATTGGAAGTAAACGAAACCCTTGTACAATTGACTTTGTTTAAGTATTAACAATATGTTCTAAAAGTTTGAACGGTTTAGAATGCCTATATTTGAAAAAAAGTTAGATTTACGTTAGTAATAAATTTTGAAATTTTTGAAAAAAATTTCTTTTTTCCGTAATAACTAAAAAAATAGTGAGATACGAAAAAAATGAAAAGGTACAAAAATGAAGGGCTTTTCTTGAAGAAAATGTTGGTTATTGTTTTGATTCTGTACAATGAAAACTAAATTGAGTAAACTTGGTTGTAAGTTTGCATGTTAGAGCGAAGACCACATTTCCCGAGCAATTTAAACTTTAAAATCTCAAAAAGTAAGGGTTCAAGGCAGTTCAGCTTTGCAGGCCTTGTAGCCTTTTAAATCCCCTGCAAATTGAATTTTAGAGCGATTCGATATCTTTAAAATTGAGGAAGTAATCGTTAAAAAACCAATCGCGTTTTCGTTGAAATTGCATGTAAATTGTATTAGGCTGGTCGTCCACTGGAAGCGTATTTGAGCGGCTACGCGCTTCGGCTACATGAGCAGCTACAAGCGGCCATTACAAGCTTTTCGTGCTGTTCAGTTTGAAGTGAACTTTGAAATAATAATATTGTGATGGAAGAAGAGGATATGTATTTTTTGGAAAATTCTACGTGGTTGAGACGTAGGATTAATAAAAAAAGACGAAGGTGTTGGGTTAACCCTATTTTGGAAAAGAGGAAGTGTCTGGGGGAATTCCATCATCTACACAGCGAATTAGAGGGAAATCCCCTTAAATTTTTCGATTATTATCGTATGAGCCCCAACACATTCCAATATATTTTGGATGCCATAGTGGCAATTATCATCAGGGATTCTAACTTCAGGCAGACTATCCCTCCTGCGGAACATCTCAGTGTGACTCTACGGTAAGGACAAAACAAGCATTTTTGTGGTAGAAGTCGAAATGCAACAACAGTACAAACTTAAAAGTATATTCAACAAAATTATACACTCTGGGAAAAGGTTTAGTAAATTTTACAGTACCAGAATAGTACAAAAATTCTGCTATCCGTAAAGTAAATTATACTAAACGAGCAGTATAATTTACTATTACTATTCTTTTTCGTATAGTAAAATATACTTTACGGAATAGTAGTAAATACTTAAATTTAGTCAGTATTTTCAACTGACCGGAATAGTAATTCTAGCGCTCCACTAAAGTATCTCCGATAGGGCAGTGAGAATTACCGTTCGGTCAGTAAAGCAGAGCCAAACAATCAGTGCGACGCACAGTGGGGCCAAATCCAAAAAGCTGGCCAAAAGTCGAAAAGTGTTCTAACTGATCTCAAATTGTTTAGTCGGGGGTTTTCGGGGTCGCTGATTACGAATCCGTTATCAGAATTGACATTTTCAAAATGGCGGACTCAATATGGTGGACATAACCTCCGCAAGAAGTCGCAAACTTTAGTAAATAATACCGAAACATATTAATGGGGGGTATTCCGTGTCGCTGATTACGAATCCGATATCGGAATTGAGATTTTCAAAATGGCGGTCTCATCATGGTGAACATTACCTCCCAAAAAGTCTAAATCTTGGCCGCTGATTACGATTGGTTATCAGAATTTCAATTTTAAAAATTGCGGAGTTAATATGGCTACATGAGAAGTTTGGAAGGCTTCAAAAAGGACTAAAATATGTTTTCCTTATAATGTTGTCATTGTTTTGTATCTAAAATGTTATTAATATTATTTGAAACGTAAATTAAAAAAGTGATGTAAAGATTTAATGATAATATCTACATTTCTTTCTAAATGAAGAAAATGGCCACAGATACAAAAAAAACTATCATGGGAATAATACAAATTTAAATGAACCAGTTGAAGAAGTATAAGCTACGTTAAACCTCTAATGCCGGATCCACGCGTTTGTCAAGCCTTGGCAAGCGTTCGAAAATTAAAAACGCTTGCTTAAAACAAACGTGTGGACGCATCACAAACGCTTGTCACAAACTTCCTTTGCAAGCATTCGCAAATTGAAAACGTTTGCTTTGGTTTGGGGAGCATCCACACTCGACCGGATCGGCCACCAAGCCAAGCTTACACAAGCCAAGCCAAACGCCTTCTCCACACGTTTGAATTTGCGAATGCTTGCCAAGCCTTGACAAACGTGTGGATCCGGCATAAAAATCATCGAAATAATAAATGTACATAAAATATGAACAAATTTAATTCTCACAAAAAAAGTTTAAGTCGTTAGGATTCGACTTTCTAGAAATATAAATTTTTTCAATACAAAATATGTCAGTACATACACATATATCCATACATATATTGATCTTCAATGTATGCGTATATAGAACTAGCTAAAGTATACGTGCCTTCACAGTTCAATATAAGCAAACGAATTGACAAAATACGTTGTTTTTATTTCATTGGGTTCTGGTCTCTTATAACTATCAAACCAATTTTATTTAAAAAAATTAGTAAAAAAAAGGCTAGGGGCAGCTATGGGCAGCTATTTTTTTATTCTTTTTATAGCTTACATGTTTACCTAACACCTGATATGCGTTAAATCATCGAACACGACAGAACACGATAACTTTTTTATTATAAACCCTCTTTTTTTGTTATTTAATTTTTAAAAATCAGGAACAATCCATGTTTTTTTTAACAATAATTCATTCATGAAATTTATCTTTGATAACCATGGTTGTATTGCACTCACCTCCAGGAGTTGATTCCATTTTGTCTGATCTCAATCGGTCATGTTTTCAGACTTCCACGCCTTTTTTTGCAATATACCTTTTTTTCAATTAACCGAACAAAGAAATGCACCTTAAGCAGAGGTGTATTGCAACTGAAATTTCAGAGCAGATAATAGGTTTACGATTCTTCTGTATGTATTTTCTGACACTTAGGGTATTACTGTAGCCAACCCAATATAGAAAAAAGTCAAGCTAAAACATTTTTTTTCGACTTTTGGCCAGCTTTTTTGGATTTGGCCCCACTGTGCGACGGGGAAAATTACTGCCGGTCAGTAAGACTTTGTGGGGATGAAATGAATAAAATCTGATGAAATCATTTGGTATACGATGGAAATTTGAATTAGGTGGTGTGGAAATTCAGCAACATGGCCCAGAACCCAAGTAAACCCAACTTGCGTGTGCGTGCTTTTACTTTCGGCTCCCAAGCAGCGATTATAGGGTTAATATTTGATTTGTTATATGTATAAGATTGCAATGAATTAAATGAACTGATGATTAAAATCAAATACAATAATTTTGATTGTCAGATTAAGTTTACTTTAAAAATAAATATAAATGTATATAAAATGATAGTTTTGTATTTTTATTATTAATAAAAAAATTAAATTACCAGAATTTTACTGACCGTTTAGTGATTCCTGACTATAAAGTGTCAGTAATTCTCACTGACCGAATAATAATTCCGATACCGAATAAATACCGAATTGTAATTTTAGAAAATCCAGATTTGTGGCTTTTACTATCCGCTTCATATCTCTGACTATTTCTGGTCAGTATGATTTACTAAACAGCCGTTTAATTAATATTACTATCCGACTAGTCCGATTTACTATCACGTTCAGTTGGAAGTACTGACTGCTTAATATAATTTACTATTCTTTTCTCTCAGTATAGTAAAAACAAAAATTATTCAAGTAAAAATAATGAAATCAAAAACCTTCAACAACTTCCTGGGCACATTTACACTTTTTTATTTTGATAAAATAACTATTATTTTTAATAAAAGCTAATAGTACAGGATCCGTAGAACAACGACCTTCACCGATCGAGTAACCGAATGAAATTTTTTTTCATGATAAATAATATGCTAACAAAAGTAACGGTGATGGGCAGGCCCGCCGCTAGCCGCTTCAGCGCCCGCGTGCAAAAAAGACAATGCCGCCCCCTCCCTTATCTTGTTTTTTCTGACTGAGCTTGTTCTCTTCTCTTTAAGAAAGATCGATTGACTAAATTAAAAATCTGAAATTTGATTACGTTATTTATTGATATCTCATACATTCAATAAAATTTATTAAAAAAACATTGAACGTCTTGTATTCGAGTAATTAATATTCAAAATTCAAGTAAAGTGTCGAGTAAAAATGATATTTAAACGTGGGAATTTATTGCACATAAAAATGGATTATTCCTTCTCCATAACTAGACATCAAAATGCTTTAAAATTTGTCAATTTTTATTTACAGAATAAATTTGATTTCTATAGTACGGTCATTTGGTTCTAAAAAAAGGGGTTACCTGGAAAGTTTTCCGGGAGTTTTGAAAATTTGTAATTTTATAGATTTCGATGTGCTCTTTCCGAATTTCAACTTTGACACCCCGTATCTTTGCCGCTGGCGCCGCCATGTTGGAAAAATGGCGCCTAAAAGCAGTTTTTTGACAATGTCGAAATGAGAAGTTCGCGGGTTAATCGTGACAATGACGACGTAAAAAAACTAATTGACTGGTTGTGCAACCATCCACCTTTTCCAGAATTAAAGTAAATCATGTCAATAAGCACTGGAATTATCGGAGAAGAAAAGATCAACTGTCACATGCCTAAAGAAATTGGTAGTGCTGGCATTTCTAAAATCATTGGCAACGATTTCTATACCGTAAAATTCAAACGGAATGACCGAATAAAATCACTTAGTATTTTGAATTCAGTCATCCGGATAGAAGGCGACATTGTCCCGATTAATCCTTTACGAATTTTCCAAAGAATGTGCATTGCAAAAGAATGTGAAAAGGAACTTGAAAATTTTCTTACGTACAAACTTGCTCCATTTCCCTTAACCCTTTTCAATGACGAAGGCATGCGCAAATGTATTAAATCTTCTATGTATAAGGCATTTGAGTAACATTCTGGAGATTTAAATTTTGAATACACGATGTATATCATTGACGGAGGATACTTATTACACCGAGTCATTTGGCATCGCGGTGAATCGTTTTCATCCATTTGCAATAAATACGTTACCTACGTTCGTTCGAACTATACATCCAATGCCATTACCGTATTTGACGGATATCCGGAAGATGTAGCAAATCGTAGTACCAAATATGTGGAGCGATCCTGACGATCACGAAAAACTGCTTCAGTAGACATACTTTTTGACGAGACAATGATCCCAATTGTGTCACAAAATAAATTCCTGGGCAATGAGGTAAACAAGAACCGCCTCACTGGAATGTTGAAAAAAAAATTTGAGTCGGAAAGGAGATATTGTCAAAAAACTGCTCTTAGGCGCCATTTTTCCAACATGGCGGCGGAAGCGGCAGATACGAGGTGGCAAAGTTGAAATTCGGAAAGAGCACATCGAAATCTACAAATTTTCAAAACTCCCGGAACTATTTCCAGGCAAAACTACCAAATGACTGGACTGCTATCTGCACTGAGAGACATTTTTAGTTACCACAACCATACGGCATCAAATAAATATATTTAGTTACTCCAACAATTTTTTCTGGTCATGAGAAGCATTTTTTGTTAATAACGACAACTAAATATATTTATTTGATGCCGTATGGTTGTGGTAACTAAAAATGTCTCTCAGGGTGGGGAATTTAATTTTACATTCTCTGTCCTTATACTATACTATTTTCAGAGATCGATCCATCTTAAGTGGTTTGAAACTGCACACGTTTTCGGTTTATCGGTTTATTTTTTAAGGAGATCAATACTTGTAATTGTTATGGCATTATAAAAAGAAGCTTCGATAACGAGATTGTTATGTTTGCCGCCCCTGAAAATGCCGCCCGCGTGCGGTGCACGCTCTGCACGCCCGCACCCAGCGGGCCTGGTGATGGGTTGCCTAACGAAATATGTTCAAGGCTATATTTAATAGGCGTTTTTTCGCCATTTTCCGTCTTTTTCTCTATTTTGAGGAGATACTATGCATTTTGGTGAAAATATCAAAAGAGCAAGGTTGTAGAGCATAAAATTTCCTACAAATTTTGTCTGCAATGTTTTTTCGAATTCCGCATAGTTTCGCCGCTAGTGGCCGTTTTGCACCTTTTTTTAGATTGTGAGCTAAAATTATGCATTTGTATGAAAAATTAAATGAGATCAAAGTAGTAATTGTAGTTTTTCAACGGCTTCTCTTTGGACGCTTTGATTTATCAATAGAATCTGAAAAGGCATAGGTTTCTTAAGCCGGAATTACATTATTGTGTCGTGTCGTGAACTAACACATGTATTTCCCGAGATTTTTGACTACAAAGCTGAAGAGTGGGGATAAAATTCGGAAAGTAAGAAAACGCTTTCTGGGATGTTCCGGGATGTTTCGTGCAAATCAAGAAGACCGTAAGCTAAAAATCAATTGTGCCTTCAAAATAGTGACATAAAACTATTGAAATTAATAAATTATTTATGAAATTATTCAAAATCTTGTAGTAAGGCACCAATTCAAATTTCACTACAGAATCGCTACAGTCGCCGGGACTCGAGGCCTCGGGAACTTACTTGCAATAGGGGAAGCGAGAATGTCCCCTCTTTTTCGATCCCGATGAAGTAAGAAAACGCAAAATCGTGCACGCGGGATCCCGTGTGTCGTAAACATACCCTGCAAACATTTCGATTCGTAAACGATTCGAGAACGATTTGCCAAAAGCGAAACCTTTCTTCGATCTTCGAAGGCAATAAAAGCGGAGCAAGAGATCGAATCGCTTTCTCGTACTGATAACGAATCGCATGCTCGTACCCAGCGGGAAAAATATGAAGGCCTTCCTCAAGAAGCTTTTAGGAAGGAGTTCGTATTCGTAGTTCCACAAAAGTAGGATGAAAGGGTCAAATATGGATATGTAATTAATGTACAGTTTTAAATTGTGTATAAAAATGTGTATCTAAAAGATTATTATAAAAGGATTAAAGAAGATATTGATCTCAATATATTTAGAAGGTGTAAGAAATTGTACTTCCTGGGAAAAAATAAAAGAGAACGTATCACAAACACCTTACCGGGAATGCGTGGGGAAGGTGAATGAGCTTTTAGAGCTTTTCGACTCATTCCTTCTAATGACATGGCTGCACAAAAAAGAAATGGAGCGGAATGCAAAAAGGAAGGAATTCTCGCCTTTCAAAAAAGGCTACCGTCATGCTTCTTGGTATGATTCCATTTCCCGCTAGGTATCGATAGCAAATCGCTTCTGTGCCGAAAATCACTCCGCCGAGCAAAACAAGTCAAAAACTGAAGCTTTCCAAACAAATCGTTGAAGAGAAACCAAAGGCTCTCAAAATTTCCTCTCAATAGGACTTCAAATCGGTGAAATGACGTTATATGTTGTTAGTGTAATTTGGAGATTTGAAGTCCCATTCGGGGGAAATCGGCTCTCAATATTTTTCAGCATGAAGGCTTTTGGAGAAACAAATCAACCAAGAAAGCTTTCATTTTGCGTTTTGAATCTTTTTCTCGTACCCTTCGCAAGCATTTTTCGAATCGAGAATGGCCCGAGGAAACGAGCCTCCGAGAAATTGTTTGCAGGGTACAGAGCTTATTAGAGTTTATCCTTCTAGCTCAGAAGGTACACTTCTCAGCTGGGCTGAGAAACGGGCCGCACTTATGTGCAGGGACCGAACCGGCCGAGAGCACCCAAAAAGGTATAAGAAGAGAAACACCGCATAACGAGCATGCGACCGAAAATGCGGGCTCCTTCTCGACCCTCCCCAGCACTCCAGTACCTAGCCGGTCCGGTCCCTGCACACAAACGCGGTCACATTTACCACTGCACAGTGGCTCAGCTAAGACATTCAAACATAAAAAGATGACAAATATAAAAACATACAATAGAAAAGGAGTGGTGCATACAAGTAGTCACGTTACATAAAAAGATTCTTTTTAAGGACAACTTCACTTATAGGCATGCTAAAAACACTCATATTTTTATTTACATTTATAAGCATGCGATTTACAGGTTCGTACATGCCATAATTGGTGTTGGAGGAGTTAATATTCAAGAGAGGTTCACCTCTCAAGTTGTAATTACTCACTCTAAAAGACGTACGGCTTTGTAAGAAACCTGAGTCCACCTTGCCATTAAGTAGCCGATGAATGAATATAACGTCAGCAACCTCGCGACGCTTATGGAGAGAGCTTAAGTTGAGTAATTTAAGCCTGTTCTCATAAGGCGGAAGTATAAGTGAATCATCCCAAGGGAGGTGACTGAGTACGAATCGGACAACAGAAACACATCGCGGGTTTTGGATCTGATACCCCTCACGTTTTGGTAGTAGAGGGAAAGCGTCTTAAGTTTTTTGAAAATTGTGGAGTGTCAGGAGTACGATGCACACGCGTGCGAGGAACAAAACACTTTGAGAAAGCACCGGGAGGCCAGAACGTGGGGTCTAAAAGCTTTTCAGCGGTATTGGGCGGTGCAGTCAGAACAAACGACGCAACCGGTTTGGAAGCATTGCTGATCTTCCGACAGGAGACTGTCTCGGGATTAATTGCTTTTCCCCTTAAGTATTCTTTAATCTTCTCGGACGTAGTTGCAGGGCAGAAACGCGAAATAAAAATATTTTGTGGCCTGGGAACCGTTACCAAGTTGGTGTGGGTTACTGAATACCCAGTATCCCCAGTGCCCGAGGGTCCATCAATACTACTAGAACTGGTCGATGCCAGATCCGGCTCCGGGATAGAATTAGAGCCCATTGGAAGTGAGGGCGCGGGGACGGACGAAATATTGGAGGAGTTCGTAGTGACAACACCTGTAATGGAGACTTTACGATTTCGTTTGTGTTTGTGTTTGCGATGCTTCCCACACGTTTTCGGGTGGGCAGGAGCCAGCCTAGGGGCAGTCACGTCTGAGAAGCCCTCCACAGGTATTATAGCCGGCCTTACTAGATTACAAACTTCAGAAGCAGTAGCCAGGGTGGAGGCTGGAGCTTCATTTTGCTCTACAACACAATGAGCGGCGCGGGGATAATTGCTATCGAAAACTATAAATTTTTCCGAAAGTGAGTTCAGGGTTGTGGAGTTTTGGCTTACTGTGAGAGATAGCGATTCGACTTCAGCCTTGACACGCATCGTACACCTTTTGATGTCATTCAAGATAGGGGAGAGAGGGGCGGAGGTTTCTTTTGCGATGGAAGAAACCGCACCAGGGCTTAGAAACACTGAGTGCAGATCTTCGACAGTATCCATGACAGTAGAAACTCGAGATGAGAGTTCGTGGATTTTGGTCACTAGGGAACTCGAGTTCGTTGAGAAAACAGACAAAGTATTTGACAGACAACTGATATATCCCAGCAAACCAAGCTTTCAGAGCATCAGACGTTTCGCAAATTTTTCGTAAATGGAAAAAAACTAACAAAAAATATTACCGCTGTTTCGGATTGAAATCGGAAAAATATCGTTACAAAAAGGAGCAACGTGCTTAGTCACTTTTAGCAGCAAGCAATAACAATAAGAGTGATGAGCTAGAACAAATTTTTAAAAATGTTTCAATGCCCTTGAGATCAGCTGATAAAAATTGCAATGGGAGTGAAAAAGTCAAAATATCAAAGAAGTAATATCTGTGATAAAATGAGGCAGAATTACTTCCATACTACACGCAATGCATGTGAAAGAAAGATAAAAAATGAAGGGGAAGTGACTTCCTCGCCTTGCAAGATTCCCGCCTTTTTTAACGGACAATACAGGTGGAAATCCATTCCTAATATTGTGTACCAACACGAAATTTTACGCATACATACAATCCGTGCAAACCCAATTTACACGTGCTCCGTTCCATTGTTGCTTCCATTTGAATGTAAACATTCGAATAGGGGAAACAAGGAACATCTTCTGTTTCTTTCATATTCTTGTGTTTTTTGCATAAAATGTATATCCATCGCGCGTTTGTTAATATTTTTTTGGACTTTTTGCTTAATGTTATTGCTAATCTCTTCTTTCATATCTTTAACTCTTTTACTTGTCCTTGAGCTCTGCCTAATCACTCTTGTTATTATTGCTCGCTGCTTTTAGTAACAAAGGTTCGTAACGAGATCGGAAAGAAATCGTAAAAAAAACTGTTGACTTTGATGGTTTCGACCGAAATTTACGAAATTTCGTCATACTATTTCCAGTTCGATTTAAAGTGCCGAAAAGTGAACTTCATTTAATTTGTTTTGTTTTTCCTTCAATTTATCTGTAGATGCATAAAAATGTAGATGTATAAACAAAATTAAAATTATATTTTCTTTTATTTTTGAGAATCTTACTCAACTATTGTTTTTATTTCAGATCCCATACGGAATTTTCTTATAAATTTCGTAACTACATGTTTTGACATAATATACTTGATCTTGATGGCTTCTTGATAATTATATGGTCTTAATTATGACTTAAGAGGACTTAGACAATGGGACTATATTAAGATCAGATAATATTCTAGTAAAAACATGTATTTACGAAATGGATAAGAAATTTCTGTATGGATCCTGAAAGCTTTATAAAAGAGGGGAAATTTCATTTAAAAAACTTTCAGAGATCGCACAGACTTTTCTTATCTATTTCTTAACAATACTTCTTTAAGAAGTCGTGTCATCGTCTTCATACAAAATTCGGGTAGAAATCTGTAAAAATTCGTTTATGATATCGAATAAATTTGTCCGATATTAGGAACTATTTCGTTAAGAAATCGCAAAGTTTGGTTTGCTGGGTATATTATTGTGGTTTGTTGTGGTGGAAATACATGTGTTAGATCACGACACATAGCGCCACGACACAAAAATGTAATTCCGGCTTTACTCTCTTAAGCTGGAAACAGATTGAAATTGAACCTTCATAGGCCATTCTTACACGAGGGGCCATGGTTCTTGGAACACGAGCTTTTTTTGAGCAAGGAAGGTTTGCGGATACAGTCAGCGTTCATCAGCGCTGAGAAATGTCAAAATGAAAATGAATACACATAACCTAATTGTGGTTCATCAGCGCTGGAATGGACTCTATTTCTATTCTGATGAACGCAGTTCTGCGTTTTTTGACGTTTATGGCAATTGTGACATTATTGTGATTGGCAGTTTGGGTTATTTTGAATAATGCGTTCTTTTAATGAAATTAATTTCGATGAGAAGAAATTCCACGGAGTAAGAAACGAAAAATTTCACAACGATAAACATTCACTTGACATTTAAAGTTTACAATATGTATTTTCTTATTTTGACGTTTGTCAGCGCATGCGAACTCTGAAGGCCGTTCAATGTGTTCACACCCGAAGTTTTGAACGTTTTTTGACATTTCACAGCGGTGATGAACGCTTATTAACGTTCAATCTGTTTCCAGCTTTAAGGCCGAGGTACATTAATGCGAGACTGCAATGCGAGAACGAGACGAGTCTCGCAGGAGCCTCCCATCACAAACAAATTTATTGATATTGGACAGGACAAGGTCTGTCGGGTCAGCTAGAATCAAATAAAATTTAGTAAAACTGTGTCTTTAATAATTACTAGTGCACGGCAATAATTATGGGCCTTATGATGGTAATGTACATGTAGTTCATGGTTTATGGTTGTAGAGCCCTCTCAGGTCCTCAAGCTCTGCGCAAGCCCACAAAAATCTGCGGGATCTGTTCGTCAGGTTTCTCATATGCTGGTGCAATGGGGTATGGTATCTAGTATTACGCTTGAGTATTTGGCGTGTTTTGAGAAGCCTACAACTTTGTCCGAAGGGTTAGTTTAGCCAAACCTATTATTATTCGTTTCCTGTGGTAACTTCCTGCTACCAGAGCCGTTTGGTACTGTGCCCTACACTGGTGCCCCAGCTGGAGACCAGGTCAAGTGCTTGTTGAATGCTTGTTTACGTGGTGCTACCTATTTCACCTCTAACACCTCTTATGAAGGGACGTCTCAGTGGACTTCATCACCTGGTACACTTGCTGAGAAGAGCAGAATGGCGCAAAAGATAAGTATACTTCCACAACCCTCCTGTAACGCAATGAGAAAGTTACCATCTGCTGCAGGGGACTTTTAGGGTTTATATGACCGAGTGGCTTCCCTGATAAGGCCGTATTCTCCCAAGAGGGGTGAAGACCAATAATACTAATAACATCCTATAATTTAGTATTATTTGAAACTCTCGTCTCAATGGTAAATTAAAATTCAACTAATATTTATTAATTATTCCTTTTACGAGATCCAAAGTCCTCCTGTTATCAATTTACAATTGTATCCTTTTGCCAACTTGGTTGAAAACACTTTCCCATAAATACCACTCTTGAGCTGTTAAAAAGTTTACTCCTTTTAGCTTGTTTGAATAGAAATTAAATAACTTTGCAAAGGTTCAGCAATATTCAACAGCTAGACGACCTTCTCCTTTAAATGAATTCCTTTCAAGACCAATTACCTAACAGCCTTGAATTTTTGTAATTGAAAATGGTCGTATATTTCTATCGCCTACCACCCACACCCCATGCCACCTTAACAAGGATACTTCAAATAATTAAAATCTTTCCTTGCAATATGAAAATGCAGATGTTGGCATCTGGCCAATTTCTTAATGAATATTTCGTTCTTGTTCCTTTGAAAGAAGCCTCAAGCTATAACACCATCTCGTATACAATAAGACCAACCTTAAAAGGAGTTCGACCAACTTTTCAGCAAAAATTGTTCCATTAATGTCAAAAGAAATCAAGAATGTTTTTATAAGAAATTAAAGGATGAAAACTTTCAAGGATCAACTTCGTGTAGCTTGTTGGATCGTAATTACCGACAAGCCAGTGTAAATTAATTCTACCGTAATGTGACGCCATGAAAATTTAATTTTAATTCGAAATCCGTTCTCGGAATTTTCCCAAAAGCAGATAGACTTCGTTCTCACGATGGCAGAGTAACATTGTTGATATTGTTGAGAAACACTTTGTTATTATGACCTTTCTGGAAAGGCTTTAATTTTTTCGTAATATTTTTGTGTAGTGAATTCAAAATGAGTCTGTTAAAACGATACTGAAAGTGCTGTGGAAAGTTTTCTCCGAGGTTGTTTAGGATTAGCAAAAATCACAAAAGTCACTCAATGTCTGCACCGAAAGAATTTTGTTCCTAAAACTTCTGCTGGGGCTTTATGTTGGTTTGACATTAACGAGGATAGTAGTGTATTTTACTTTCAGGAATTATTATGTCATAATATGTATTCTCTGTCGAAACTATGTTATGAAGGTATATAGTTAGGTTATTCATTTTTCTAGTTCTACCGTTTTTTTCAAGTACGAGTTCGCAATGGGTAGGAACAGGAGCAAAGCCTTCCAAGAACAGCAAGTTAACAGGGGTTTCCCTCTCGTTCGTCTCCCCAAAGCTACGGCAAACAACGTTGTACGGGGTGCTTAGCCGGGCAGCGTGGTCTCCTATGGGCCAATATCCCGCCATGATGGCCAAGATTTTGACAATATCTCGTCAGGGTCTTTTTATGATGCCCATTCTTTTTTGTCTGTTATAAGTGCGCCAAGCCGCCCTACTGGAGATCTCTAGTGCTCTCCACTTTTGGCTGGCTAGCAGCATTGTGTTTTTTACCTCGCCTATTCGGCTGCCTCCGACACCGCCGCGCCGAGAGTGACACCCTGCTTGGCTAGTCGGCTTTCGTGTTTCCAGCTATGTATGTTCTTATATCCGGGAACCCAGATAAAAGTCGCGTTTTGCTTTCTACCAACCCTATCTAGCTCAGATCTCCATCGCTCCACTAGTTTGGAGCGTATCATTACTGAATCTAGAGCTTTTATAGAGGCTTGGCTATCCATGAGAATTCCAATACTACATTCTTGTGTAGGTTGTGAGTTCATTGTCTGGCAGGCCTTCAGGATCGCCTGCACTCCAGCTTGAAAGACACTAACGTACACCGGCAGGTTCCAGGACAGGGAACTGTTAGCGGTCTCTAGATAAACCCCTGCTCCAACGCCCTCTGACATCTTGGAGCCGTTGGTGAATATTCGTACATCGAACTTTCGCAGGACGTCTTCGTTTTATCACTATCTTCTTGAGGGTAGTTCGACGGAGAAATCCTTCCTAAAGGTCAATCTAGGGGGAAGGTAGTCTGTGGTTGTAGTTGTGATATTTCTTTATATTTAACTAAATGTAACAACCAAAGATTAAGAAAAACACGAGGTAGTGACTTTATAAAAATGGCCTTTATTTATCCTAATACACTGAGCTATATGGAGGTTCGACTAAGACTACTTACTTCAGCTAAAGCTAGACTTCCGTTTTCATGCTAGTACTTCAATATAATTTACTTAGAAACTAATTCTGTTTACCAATTCATATTCTATGACATCTCCCTTTTTTTTTAAAAAAATTACAATTTTACAGCTAGGACTTAATTTTACTTTTACTTTTCAAAACCAAACAAATCAGACCATCGCTGAAAACTAATGTGTCTCCTGCATATGTAAGTAATGAAAACATCCATTTCGGTGTGGTATCAGCAAAGCTTAATCAGTCTGCCAAACATATTCATAATCTGTTCATATATTTTCTAATTTAATTTAATTCATATATTTTTTACTGTATTTAATAAATTTTTTTATAAAACAATTAATTTAAACAAATTTAAAACTTTCTCTTCCTTAACCATTTCGCATTTCGTCGATAGGTTCCATGATAATCGGTTTTAACTACATACGAACGAGGAGAATCTAATTTTTCAACCACTTCAGCTTTCTCCCACTGATTTTGGTTATTTCTTAACCAAACCTTCTGCCCTTCATTAAAATTAGGGCATTGCCTTGCACTTCTGTTGTAATAGAAACTATATTTTCGGTTTTTATTTTGATTATATTGACTCATAAACTGTGAGTTTTGGTTTTTGAACATTTGTTCTTTGCCTGGTAATAATGTTCTTGTTTTCCGATTCATCATTAATTCTACTGGCGAAATATTTAACGATTTTAACGGAGTGTTTCTATACTCCAATAATGCAATCCATAGTTCGCGTTTATCTGCTGTACATTTTTTTAACAAATTTTTTGCGATGCCCACCGTTCTCTCAACCAAACCATTAGATTGTGCATGATATGGACTTGTTGTGTTTAATTGAATATCGTACAAATCACAAAATTTTCGAAATTCAAAACACCCAAATGGATTATTGTCTGCCACTATGTCAAGCGGAATTCCGTACGTTGAGAACACCGGTTTTAATTTCATAATAATCTCGCCTGCGGTTTTCCGATTCAACTGTAGGATTTCAAAAAATTTCGAATAGTAATCTACAATAACTAAATAATCTTTTGCTTGGAGCATCATTATATCTATGCCATTTTTTGAAAAGGTAATTCTGGTATTTTATGAGGAATCAAATTATGTTTCACATTTGCACTTCGAAAACGTTGGCAGATATTGCAATTTACAATCATTCTCTCAATATCATTATTCATTCCCTGCCAGTATACTAAAGATCTTGCCCGAGCTTTGGTGCGTTCTATACCAGAGTAGCCCTCGTGAAGTGTTTGCAAAATTGAGACCCGAAGTTTTTCCGGAATCAGTATTTTCTCATTATAAAAAATGATCCCATCCTCCAGAAATAAATCATTTCGCATAGGCCAATAACCTCTTATTATCTCATTTAATTCCTTCTTATTCTTAGGCCATCCATTTACAACTCTCTCCTTTAAACTCTTTAAAACTATATCATTTTCAGTAGCCTGTATTAGATATAGTTTCCTTCTATTGCTCACATTTATTGTGTGTACCACTTCTTTCAAATCAGAAATTTCCTCTTGAACTGGGTCTTTTATAAAATAACGTGATAGTAGATCAGCAATTAGCATGTGTTTTCCTGGAAGATACTCTAACTGAATTCTATACTTTGGGGGCGTCCATAAATTACGTGAGGTGTTTAGGGGGGAGGGGGTCGAGCCGAATCTCACCAAATCTCACGTGGGGGAGGGGGAGGGTCTCCACAAATATCACGTAATTTTTTATCCGCAAGAAACAGTGTAAAATCGCGAGAAAACTGAGTTAAATTAATAGTACAGGTAAATTAAGCCGAAAAAAGCGATATAGCGGAAATAATTAGGTACATGCTGAAAATTGGCAGAGCGCTTCTTTTTAGGCTTCTTAATAAGGGGTTATAAAGTCTACCGATTTTCTACCCCGAGAATCACACTTTTTAAGGTGTTTTAGCCCTCAAAATGGGTATTTTTCGATTTTTCTGTAATTTTTTTTGGCATATTTCTTAATATCTTTTTGTTTTTTTCAATTTTAAGTACAATATCTGTAAATGAGAAAATCTTTAAAATCGTCTTTTTGGACCCGCACTTAGATTTCATTCACGAAAGTCTTGGTGCAGTGTCAGATGAACATGGTGAAAGGTTTTATCAATACATATTGCAAATAGAGAAGGAATAATGAATCCATTACATAAAAAGTATACGTGATACTATTACTATATTTCGATTCAATAGCAATTGGGTATAAAAATTTTGCACTGCCGTTTATACTGTATTTGTTCACTGTTTTAAATACCATCCAACTGGAACATTCAAAAAAGTAAAGAAAATAATTTAAATATCTGGGAATGAAGAATGTATGACGAGTTGAAAAATTTTTATCATTTTATACAATGGTCTGGAAAAAACTGCGAAAGTAATGTATGCATTGACTTATACGACCATTTTTGGACAGATTGCGACCCTACAATGAACTAGTGTGGCGGTGTAAGCTTAAACAAAACAAAAAGGCCTAGAAGCCCAATTGAAAAACCTGGAACCTAATGCCCTCCTCAGTATCTCAAGTGCATAATGAACCCATTCCTACTGCAATCATAGATATTATATTAAGAATCGGCTCTTTTCACATCAGTCAGAATACATGCTATCTGCGGTGCATTGTCACTACAAAAAGCAGACATTTGCATCAGGCGACATAATTAGTTATCTAAGCATCTTACAGGACACGAATTTTGAATCGACGACAATCTGCTCTGACATACCTACTAGAGGCCAATGTAGATTTTGAAAACCTTTTGTTATCATTATCGAGAGTTGTGAAGAATGGAAGTCTAACAGATCCGCACTTCTTGAATCTGTATCCTGATGTACAGGTGGCTCAAACGTCAATTTGAGAAGCTGGCTGTGACTTCAGACTCCGCTTTTCTAAGGCGATACGAATGTAGGAAGCAAACGGAAGCTAGTAGCGATGCCTGATAAATATTCGAAAAAAAATTATTTTCAGCGAGCCAACTTCATTTATTAACTTAATAAACAACAAATTACAACAATAAATTGTTTCAAGAATATTTAAAGAGTTTTTAGAATATTTTAAAACAAACAAATAAATGCAGCGCACGCGGCAATGGCTTTAATCGCGGACTGAAATCCGATAACAGGCGGACAAATTTAATTCGGATTCGCATTGATGGAGGATACCATTTTCTTATTTCCGAATTTAATGACTTTCGAATCGCATTCCAGGATAACCCCCCTCGGTAATTCAGTCACAGGTCTTTTACCCAAAGATGACATCTAGGTATAGAAGAATGCTCCGAAGTTTGTATATCTCCAGAGTCGTAAACGGCTCTACCATTACTATTCAAACAGTCAAGTCGTTACTCTCTAAAAACGAATCAGTACATGCCAAAGTCAACCTTCGTATGTCAATATATTGTAAAATTCTAAATTTTTTTTATATTCCATATGCTTACTCTACAAATACGCGAGTTGTGCTCAAACTGGAATTGAAATTTTTCTGCTCTCTTGTTAAGAAATCATTATCCCTGTAAAGCACCATGAGGTTGGTTTCCAAAGGATAGGCAGAATCACCTGCTAAATGGTAATCCACAGGTATTGTAGTTTATATTGGGTGCATGCCGAGTTGGTGCTGTTATGATTTCATGGTACTGTTCTTCAACACAAATTATGTTTTTTTAAATAAATCCAACGCAATCAAGTACAGATTAAGGTATTTACACTAAAAATACGCAAAATAGTGTAAATCCTACAATTTTTTAAAATTTTAAAAATCTCACGTGAGATTGAGGGGGGGGGAGGGGCTCGAGCCAAATCTCACGACATCTCACCAAGGGGGAGGGGGGTCGAAAAATCGCCAAAATCACCTCACGTAATTTATGGATGCCCCCTTTAACAACCGTAACTTCATTCTCTGCAATCTTGTGGAGCTAATTTCATTCATAGATTTCCTAAAAATTCCTAAAAGCGGCTGATGATCCGTCAATATTTTAACAGTTTTACCATAAATATAATAATGAAATTTAGTACAGGCAAATACTATGGCAAGCATTTCTTTTTCTATCTGCGCGTATCTAATATCAGTTTCGGATAAACTTCTTGAGGCAAAACAAATCGGAAGTTTGTTTTGTATCAACGCACTCCCTAACACACATTTCGATGCATCTGTTTGTATAACAATTTCCTTTGACTCATTTTTTGATCATATTTTTAATTTTATAGAGACAATTTTCGTGTTCTAGATCCCATGCAAAAATCCTGTCTTTTTTTAATAATTCCCTGACAGGATTTGATATTTCCGCTAAATTTGGAATAAAATCGCGCATATAATTAATCATCCCTAATAACTTTTGTAAATCTTTCTTGTCTTTTGGGGCCTCTATCTTTTCAATAGCACTAACTCTATTATCGTCTACCTTTATTCCTTCCGAGCTTATAACATGCCCTAGATACCTAACTTCATGTTTCCGAAATTGCAGTTTTTCTTTCTCAAAGATCTCATTGTGTTCCTTTTCATTTGTAGCCGCAATCAGTATGTCATCAATATATACCACTATCCCAGGAATATCTGAAAAAATTTTTTCATTCAATCTCTGAAAGAGTTCTGGAGCACATTTGATACCAAACGGCAATTTTTTAAACCGAAATTAGCCAAAAGGCGTATTGAACGCGGATTTTTTACTCGATTCTTCACTCAACTTAACTTGCCAATATCCTTCCTTAAGATCTAAAACACTGAATATCTTTTTATTCGCTAATTTCCCAATCACTTCCTGAAATGTTGGAATTATATAGTTGTCTGTAATTATGGCATCATTTAAATCTTGTGGGTCAAGGCACAGACGCAACTGTTTGTTTTTTTTTCTACTATTACTAAGTTCGAGACCCAGTCAACTTTCTCATCTTCAATTTTCTGAATTATTTTACGCTCACACAATCTTCTTAATTCTTCTTTAAGAGGCTTGATTAGACTCAATGGCACTCTTCTTGCCGTTCTTACTACTGGCTTACTACTACTTCTCACTTCAATATTCACATTATTAGCAAAACATCCTAAACCTTCGAAAATTTCACTATATTTCTCTACTAATCTCCCACTTTCATTGTTAATCAATTCAACTCTTTTGACTAGATTCAAATCTTCACAGGCTTCTAACCCCAATATCGGCCCACTACCCTTCTCCACAACCGTAAATTCTAAATTCACCACCTCATTTTTTACACAACCAATCAAAGTCATTTTGCCCTTAGTTTCAATACGTGAGCCGCCATATCCCTCGACATTTTCTTTATAATTTCTTAATTCTGGTTTATTTTTTAATTTTTTATAGTAACTAAACGGTAACACATTTACGTCTAACGCTGTATCTAGTTTAAAACTGATTATCATATTATTAATTCTTATGGGTTCAAACCATACACGTTTGTCACGACCACTACGCCCTTGATTAATCGCATTAATATATAAAGTATCATACCTGAAATTTCTTTTTCTTGATGCAAAGGAGTTTATTTCTCTAACCTTTTTTATCGAACAGGCTATGGAAAAATGATTAAACCTTCCACAATTACCACATTGTTTTCCAAAAGCCGGGCAACTCCGACGCAAATGAATTTGTTTACAATATTCGCACATTTTGTTCTGACGGTGGTCTGTTACATTGTTGTTTGACTTACAAATATTGAAATTTTTAGCATTTCTATCATGATTTTGAAATTTAAAATGTTTGTTTCTATTATTATATGTGTTTCTATTATTATTTAAAGAAGAAAACTTGGTATTTTTACTTAAATGTATGTTACTCATCTTCCTATCTAGTTCATCGCGTTGATCATCTCTCTGGAACCTCGAATTTCCTGTTTTCTGTTGGATTATTGCATTTACTGTATGTGACGATCCAGCCTTCTGCATGTCTTTACTCTGTGACTCCGTCGCTTCAGCTGCTCTTCCCATATGAATGGCTTTCTCCAATGTCAAATCCGCTGTTTCCAGAAATTTTCGTTGCAGTTTTTTATCAGCAATTCCAAAAACTATTCTGTCGCGTAACATTCTATTTTCTAAATTTGCATCAAATCCACACGTTCTTATTAGCTTTTTTATGTCTCATAAGAAATTATCTCGGCTTGGTTTCTTCCATGAAATATAAAAGTTTCATAAACCTCATTTTTCTTGGGTGTACAAAATGTTTCAAATGCCGCTACTACTTTTATATACTTTATTTTATCCTCGGCAGACAAATTAAAAGAATTATAAGTCTCTATTGCTTCTGGGCCCAGGGCATTCAAAAACGTGGCAATTTTTACCGGTTCTGATTTTTTATCAATTTCAATCGCTGCTCCGAAAATATCAAAATTTTGTTTAAATACACGCCAGTTCTCGGCTATACTGCCGTCTAATTTCAATATATCTGGCTTCCTCAGGTATTCCATTTTTCGCTCTATTTTAACTATTATTCTTTGTTTCGGGGACGCCCCGGGCCACGTTTTATCAAACTTGTATTACCTAATTTTTGCTTCTTAGCTCTCGTCATCCGTAATTTTTGATGTTTCCAATGTCCGCAGCGCCATGTGATATTTCTTTATATTTAACTAAATGTAACAACCAAAGATTAAGAAAAACGCGAGGTAGTGACTTTATAAAAATGGCCTTTATTTATCCTAATACACTGAGCTCTGTGGAGGTTCGACTAAGACTACTTACTTCAGCTAAAGCTAGACTTCCGTTTTCATGCTAGTACTTCAATATAATTTACTTAGAAACTAATTCTGTTTACCAATTCATATTCTATGACAGTAGTGGCCATACCCTCTGGTAGCAGATGCAAAATATTGCTATGTCAGTAGGGTTTTGAGGTCTAGGCCCTGGATTCCCTCAGTCTGAGGGCACTACACTAGGCTAGATGTTTGATGTGCAGGTCGAGAGGGAGTAGGTGCAAGAGAACGTCGAGAGCTTTCGAGTGGCATGTCCTCTGACTCTGGTTCGCATTTGTAGAGCAGAGGAAGGATTAAAAATACTATCGAAGATGACGTGCATGGTTATGATGGTACAACACAATTAAGTAATGATGAAAAAACATATGCTGTTTTCTCTTTTTTCACACATTACTTCCGATCCGACATTATTAAAAATCTTTAAATCTTTTAATCTACAAACAAAGAGGATAAACTCCACTCGGCAACAGAAACACAAATGGTAAATGAAACCCCTAAAATAAACCACTTGCAGTCTGTCAGGGTCCTGAATTTTTCCCCAGCTTGAAGAAAATAAACCGGTTTATCTCAGGGAGTGTGTCACGGGTATTACATTCATCATCAACCCATGTCCTTCTTGTTTTATTGTTTGGTGTACCCAATCCATTGCTGTTTGTTGCATACATTAAATTATTTAAGCAAAATGTAATTAATACGGAAATGTTTTATATTAATTAACCTTTTTCACAGCCAACCGAAAACTTTCAAATCTTCAAAGACCTTTCTTTCCAGGACACTCACCCCAGGAAGTAATAAACTAAACCCACACACACACAAGCATCCTTAGAAAATGTTCAAAAGCGCAATTAAAATATTTGCCGCAAAGAGAGGAGGTCCTGCCGCTTGCCCCCATTATTTACCCACTTTACCTCCTTTGCAGGACGAACTCACAGTGCTAACAATAACTGAGAATCCTTAACGTTGCTGGAACATCAATTAGTGTGTTATTAAAAGTTTAAGTGAGTGAAGAATAAACGAAGTTCTGTTGTCCTCCAACGTTTTTTTTTTTAGTAAGGATTGGGTATGGAGGATGTTTTTCAAAGTTCAAAGTTCGTGGTGAATAAATTGAATTTATTGTTGGCAGTCAGCAAAATTTGAAGCTAATTAATTTTACCAGAGTGCGAGGATGATGGCGAGTAATTAAAGTGTAATGAAAACCTGGTTTTCAACTTTGGTAAATGTTTCTGAGAATTGTTAAAGTGAAGGAATTCATTGTGATGCAATATTAATGTTGTTTTAATTAATTGAAGTGATAAAGTGGCAAAATGTATAAATTACAAGCTTAAAAATAATAAATTGCTAATATAATAATTAATAACGAGAAGAAATGAAGTAATATCTCAACAACCAGAACAGAATTCAAGATTAATGATTAAGTTCTTGATGAGAGATCATTAAGAATTGAATTAGAAATTCTTGTTTATATCACAGCAATACATTATTACTATACGTGCCAGAAGATTACTGAATATTGCTTATACTAAAAGGATAAATTTAAAACAATACATATCAGAATTAAAAACAAGCAAGTTACATTTTTTCTAGCATTGTCCTTCTAAAATGTTCACACTTTTACTAATTAACTACTCGTGGTTGAACGTCGTTCCACTCTTAAACATACATCTTGCTTTATTTTGTAAAATTTAATTGGCTTTTTGGGTCTTATTGCAAGCAAATAAACATTTTTTACAAGGTTTTCCAGGGTTTTAACACTAACCACTTTTCGTTTACAAAAAGTACTCAAATGTGAGAACAGAAAGTTTACAGAAAGTTTTCAAATGTGAAGGAAGCATGTGGACATGTAATTAAAGTTGTTTCCTGACAAACCATAATGAGAATTTTTGTGAGTCACTTCGTTAATACTTGCAGCATACAACTTTCAGTCCATTGCAAACACCTAATTTAGGGAAAGTTTCTGATTTTCAAAAGCAATTTCTTGTATTTTTTGAAAATGTTGCTATAATTTTTCTGGTACTGCATAAATAGTCCTTCGACTGGATACTTTTGAAAATAGTCCTTTTTAATTTGACTAAACGAAAATATGCCCTATTGATAAACCATAGAATAATAAGAAATAACATGTATTTTAATAAAGACTTTATTGCTTTATTACACTATTAGGTACTACTATAAGTTAGGCTAAAGCATCGTTTCTCAACCTTTTTGGTGTAGCGACCCCCTGAAGATCCAAAAAATGAAGGAAAAGCTCTTGCGACCCCCTCACTATAATATGGTTGAAAGATAAAAATCCAAGCATTTGGAGCGATTTTTTTGGTAAGAAAAAAAATTGAGTCTGATGGAGACGACAGGAAAAACAAACGTGTTTTATCGGGTTCCATCTTCTTCCGTCAAATCTGTGGTAAAATTGAATTATTTAGATCGATCCACTCATATCCGTGATGGCACGTCACCGATGCTTTCCGTGCCAGTGGCTTCCGTGATGAGTTTTTCACTGACATTCTTTACTTGGACTTTTGGACAGTGATCATGGATTTTAGGGTGAAATATCTTGCTGCAATTGCATTGCTGTTAGTACAAGGGAAAAAGAATTGAAAAGGGAGTGGGTTCATCCCATGTGGACCCTTCCGGGAGTGGAAGGAGAGTTCGTTACTTTATATAGTAGATTGGTGGGCCAAAACGCATTTAGTGATTTGCTAAAAAAAGCCTAGAAGTTGATCCACACGAGTCTGTACATTATGTAGTAGGAAGCTGAAGTACATTTGGGCATTCAAGCAATCTTACATCAAACCAATATTTACATTTATTACTTATACATATGAACTTTGTGGGGAAATATTGGGCCCTATTCTGTAATTTTTCATAAAATAATATTTTATGTTATGCTATGCTGATAAAATTTTTCCTTCATAAAATAAAAATAAAATATTTTAAAAATTCGTATTCTGTCATGCTTTCATAAAATTATTTTCAGCTGATCAGTTGAAAATGAAAACAAATAAAATTATGAATGAAAACAAACAAAATCTAAGCGCGCCTTGTTTCAGTATCTGACAAAATACAATTTTCTTAGTGCGATTGTCATATTAATTTTTAATTTAATTCAAAATTCAATGAAAACTAATTTCTCGCAAATGTCAATTCCTGTCTGTTATTTTCATAAAATGGGTTAAAATACCTGTAAAATGTGCTGCTTAAATTATTTTATGTTATGAAGCGTAACAGGAAATATTTTATGTTATGATCGATAAAATAAAGTAAAATTTGTCGGACAGAATAGGATTTTAGAGAATTCTTTTATGTTATGGCATAACATAACATAAAATGATAAAATTTTACTGACAGAATAGGCCCCATTGTTATATTCCGAACATTAGGCCCCATTGTTATATTCCGACATTTGTTTCACGTCCGAGATAAATTAAAATATATCGGTAGCAACGTATTTTTTGCGGTTTTTTCGGAAGCCTGAAGGGTACTGAGAAAGTCGGTGCCTAACTGCGCAGGTGTGTGGGAACATGCTGCGCTCTTCCCAATTTGTTTCCATGGAATTACATCGTGCCGATATATTTTTTCACTGATGCCGCAAGTACTGCACTGAAGTCGTCGTCACGTCATGGATATCTGTGAAAGCTTTATCGCAAAAATCGTGGCTAAATTGTTGGCTTTTATACGGTTGTTATTGCATGGTTACCTGGATTATAATTTTAAAACACATTGTTTGTTAAAATAATTTTTTTGGATAGATTGCGACCCCTCTTATGTCTAATGGCGACCCCAGGTTGAGAAACTATGGGCTGAAGGCATTCGCCTCACAATCTTGTACTGATTCATCGCTGATAGTATTATTTTCATCCAAAAAGATCTATTTGTACCAGGGGCAAGTTCCGACTGCTCAGCCCAATTATCACCAAATTGATTATTCAATAAGTTGATAACATCCTTTTTTTGGCGGCAGGGAAAACTTTTTGAGCAGATGGTAAAGACCTTAGTTCTTTACCGTGTCTTTTACCTTGTTTGAATAAAGTTTGGACCGGTACATTTCCTGACTCAAATCTAAAAGATTCAAAAGCTTCGACACTGCAACATGTTCTGCCATGCTTTTCATTGCAATTCTCTGGAAAGTCTGAATAGCTTTTAGTTTTTTATAATGTTCTTCTAACCCTTTAATGTCAAAAAGGAATCGGTCGCTTCCTAGTTTCTTCAAATTACAATGCTTTTCATAAATTCAATAGTATTCTTCCTTGATAGTAATGAAGTGAATGCTTTTAATTTTGTAATTTTGTTTTGTTGGCATTTCGGCATATAGCAGCGTTCGGGCGATGTCATCATTCTGGTGCATTTAAAACAGCGTAGTCAATGTTGTAGAGATGGCGAAGTTTACTCTTTTACCATTTTCCAACTGTACGGCCAAGTGCACAACAGTGGCATGTCTTTCATGAATGGCCAATGAAACAATGACGAAAAGGCACGTTCAGTTTTTCCTCAATTCACCAATTTTCCGGACAACTTTTGCAATTTTTCTTTCCCTAAAAACCTTATTTTGACTATTAGTCGAGGAAATAAAGCACTGAACCTAGGATTTTTTGAACAGCAAGATGGATCTTAATGCGGTTTTTTGTGTTCGATTCGGAGTACCTCGGAGACGGTTCCCGTCATTATTTTCGTGCTCAGCGACCCTAAAAACCCCCGAGTAGCAAAAGTCGACTCATTTCCATCAATATTTACCGAGTGATAGAATGTCTCTTTGAGATGCACTTCTAAAATGCATATTTTTATTGCAGGAAATGCATTTTTTCAAAATGAATTCATCACTACCGGTCACAAAGTTTGTAGACGCTCTCACGAATCGAACACAAAAAACCGCATTAAGATCCATCTTACTGTTCAAAAAATCCTAGGTTTGGCACTTTTTAGTGCTTTATTTCCTCGTTTAAAAAAAAATTAGCCAAATCTGTCCAGTCGGTCTCCAGTAATGCGCTTACAAACGAACAACATCAACAACAGCGCCACTTATCGGGTCCACAACTATCCTATCTTTCAATCTGGAACCAACCATATACATTATGCGGAAGGAAACTTCTCGAGGGCGAGACGAACAAAGAAAACAAAATTCATCGAAATCAATCAATCCGTTCTCGAGATATCATCAAAAAGCCGTTCCATACAAAATGTATGAGAAAATGAGTTTTCTTCATAAGTTTTTTTTTTCGTGAATTTTTCCGATGTTTTCTATTCTGCTATTCGCGGCGGAGACAAATCCAACAAATCAAAAATCATGAAAATCGCACACTGGGACGGATTGCCCCTTTACGACGACAAAAATAAAAAAAAAATTTACATTTTAACTGACCACAACTAACTGGGATGCATTCTTAAATAATCACTCCATAATACTACAAATAAACAATGGCGAGATAATAACATAATTAGCTGGTAACCAGTGGCGTGCACAGGGGCTCCCTTTGGTATGGCAGAATTTTTTGGGGCGCCACATTATTAATAATAATAACGATAACAATAATAATAATAATTAAAACATTAAAGATATATGATGATAGACATAATCTAATATTTGGGCCTAATTTACGATGTCTTTCTTAGTAAGCTAGAGTTTCATATAAACATTTTCCTCGGTTTTTATCGCAGGCACGCAATATGAGCAACTCGATCCTCAATTCATGAACTCAATTTTAAACAGCGGGATACATATTGCGTAAGCTTGAAAATACAGAGATGAGCATAAGATTTTTAATTTTTAGAAACAAATCAAATAATAAAAAAATATATGAAATTAATTCAATGTAGTTTTTAAAGTAATACATACTAACAAATTAAAAAAAAATTGTTGAAAAAATTAAAATAAGGAAAAAAAAATTTTTTTTTTGAATAATTTTTATTTTTTTGGAGGGAGTTGTTGGGGTGCCGATGATTTGTTTGGTATGGCAACTGCCATACCCGTGTGCACGCCAGTGCTGGTAACATGCGCTAAACTTCCCCTTCAGCGCACGGTCAACGCGAGAATCAATTGCGCTCGAAATATCAACGGCTTATTAAGCTTGTTCTGTGTTATTTTTTTGAAGAGTCGTGGCATTTTAGCATGGAGGAAGTAGCGACAGGAATCTATTTACAAAAAATTGTTAATAAATAAAAAAACTGATGTAGTATATAAGACGTTCTTCTAAGTATTAAATAAATGACTCCTACATACTGTAATTTCAAGCTATTAAAAAAAGGTTCCGCATAGTTCCATTTGAAATTAAAATTTTTTAGATGCAATAAACATTAGTGATTTCAAAAAATCCATAAAGCGGTCCCCATATTTCCCCCCTTGTTAAACAGACCCTTTTTTCTAGGTAGTTGTGGCGACTATACTACCATACATACGACATATCCTACCTGTGATGAAAGTATGTACATACAAATTCGGTATTTCTGCTTTGCACGCTTACCTGAGATGTTATGAATATCTGTTGCATATCGCATATAAATTGGACACAAAACAATAGCAGTCCAGCGGCAAGAAATCGCAAGAGAAATTAAAACAAAGACAACATAAAATAGCAGAGGACTTTTACAGCAAAATGAGGCTTGCTGTAGACCAACCAAAAGAAGGTGGTAGAAGCAGCAATGATGGTAATACAGCACAGCAGTAATAATACTGGTTCATTTTATAGTTATGTTAATCGACATATTATACGACATTATACAGGGTGTTTCAAACCACGCGTGCCACCCAATTCTCTCGGAAAGTTTCGAATGAAAAAAAACACGTGTTCAATATTTTTTGTAAATCTATCTGACCATACAGAAATTGACGACCCGCCGCACCCCCCCTTGAGGGCGTGAGGTAACTCTAAAATTTCAAATGGCAACCCTGATTTTTTTTTCACGGATTCTGATTCTCCGAAGAGAAATATGAAAATGAATAATTCTTGGGGATAATTTTGATTTTTGATGATTTTTGGGGGTCCAGGGGGGCTTCGGATAAAAAAATCAGGTAAAAGTTTCATATTTCTCTTCGGAGAATCAGAATCCGTGAAAAAAGGGGTTTGCAAGTTGAAATTGTAGAGTTACCCCTCGCCCCGAAAGCGGGGTGGGGCGGGGGTCAGTCAATTTCTGAATTGTCAGATAGATTTTCAAAAAATATTGAACACGTGTTTTTTCTTTTTTTTTTCAATCGAACTTTTCGAGAGAATTGGGTGTTATTATTTTTGTCGTCGTAAATTTGCTATCTGTCCCAGTGTGCGTCGGATTACTCTCGTATCTTCTATGTCTTGTCAATAATTGTTTTGCCGTCAGGTAGTGCTCATAGTATCCACATTCTTCTTCTTCTTCTGCTGCTCCTCTAATTCCTCATAGGGCGGAAACAGTTGCCCAGCAGACTTTGTTTTGCGCCACAGCTCTCAGCTCCGTTCAGGAACTCCCAGTTGTTGCGGCCTCTGCTAATAGGGTTATCCCGTTCTCGGTCGTCCAGCTCGACGAGTTCCTTGCGAGTTCCAGTCAAGGGCCTGGATTCTCCTTCTCGTGGCGCAAGGTGTGGCCTGTCCAATTCCATTTTCTTTTCTTCATTCCAGTTTGGCATCCCTAAGCTCTGGGCGTTCTGGTCTACGCCATCCTTCCAGAGGAGGTTCGTCTTATCCATTATATAAAAATTCCACATTTCCGCTTCTCCTTACCATCTTTCCAAAAAAACTTTGTTTATCAATTCTCAACCGATTGCTTAGACAGCTTCAGGATACACTATGTGCAATGTTTTTCTATTTGTAGCTAGAATGTCAAGATTTTCGATTTTCCAACTCTTGAACAGGTAACCGGGAAATGACACTTAGCCCCACGATTTTGAATTTATAACTTTTGATCATAAATTCGATATTTGCTACCTTAAAACTCCCATATGTATTCCAAATGAACAAAAATTCGTTATTTGCGACCTTAAAAACCCCTAGATACCCACTTTCATTGGAATCGGAACAAAATTCGTCCGCCATATTGGCGCGGCCATTTTGAATTTATAAGTTCTGATCATAAATTCGTTATTTGCTTCTTTACAAAATCCCAAATACCGATTTTCATTGGAATCGGAACACAATTTGCAAATTCGTGGGCCATATTGGCGCGGCCATTTTGAATTCATAAGTTTTGACCACAAATTCGTTATTTGCGAGCTTAAAAACGCCTAGATACCCACTTTCATAGGATTCGGAAAAAAATTAGCGAATTCAACCATATTTCGCCGGCCATTTTGAATTTCGAAAATCTGGCTTCGAGGTGCATCTTGGAGACCCCCACGGCCCTTTATGTAAAAATTCAAAGCTCTGCGATGATTTTCAAAGAAGGAGTGGCTTTAGAAAGTAATAATAGCCTATGTTCTTTCTTTTAATCTAAATAGCACATGGTTAAAATTTCATTAAGATCGGTTACACGGTGTAGGAGCCTATTGCGTACAGGCAAACAAACATTCAGTTTTATATATAAGATGATGTTCTCATAAAATACCATGTCATAAAATAAAATATTTTCTACTAGATAGGACTGCAATCAGCATCAATCATCACATCATATTTGCCTCGATGTTTTGTGCCCTGTAGCTGGAAAGTGGAATTTGTTGTTGTACAAAATACAGAAAATACTTATCCACTTTACAATACACCAATTGAGTAGTCTCATAAATGATTTAATAACGAAAATAACTTAAAAACGTGGAAGGACTTGCCGCATGAAATCTATAAACGAAAGAAATCTTACGCTTGATTTTAATTAATTATTTAAAAAGGTCAAATATTTTTTCCTCGAAAATGAAATCATCAAATCAATTTATTTAACTTAATTAAAACATCTCTTATCCAATTGATTAACTAAACTTCCTTCTGCATGAAGTACATTGAAAATTTAAATGATGTAAATTTAAACGCGTAGGAAAAATTCCCCATTTTGCCACCCACAAATCCCTGAAATACGCAATGAAAAATCGACTACCTTGATAATATTTTTTTCCAAAGAAGAAAAAATAAAATAAACATAAATTTCAGGTAAAAAAAACAGTATACCTTGAAGAACATTCATTTTCAAAATTTTAAAGAAAATATTCAACCATCAAGAGAGAAGGTCAAAGTTGAGGATTCCAATTGCGAAGCCAAAGTTAAGCCTTGAAACGGAAAGGACTTTTCTTTGAATTGTAATAATCGCATCCTTAGTAACTTCAAAATAAAGTAGTCCGGCACCGAGAAGGTTGGGAGGGTGACGGGTAGCAAACGCTAAAGGGGAAATGTTTTATATTAAGAGGTTTGCAGTACACGTAATCACGTAGACAATTTGTTCCCCTCTTTGTTCATGGCGACAGGAGTTAAAGTCTTATTCCTTTTATGGCAAGAAGTACTTAAAACTTTTCGTCGAATTTTCCCCGTCAATGTGAAGGATTCGCTTTTAGAGAATCTAACTTAATGCAATTTCTGCTTAACGTAATCACCTGCGCTTAAAATCATTCACCTCGTATGATGTCTTCACTGTTTTTCTTAGAAAATGTTCAAGCACTTAAGAACTTGTAAAATATGTTGCGGAGGTGTACCCGCCTTCAAGGGTATCTCCCTAAGCCATTAACAGCTGTTCTTTGCGCCCGAACATCCAACAAAATCTTACTTCCATACTTACAGCTGAAAGCAAAAAAGTAACCACAAGAAAATCCATGTCTGCTGAACAAATTTTCAGGTGTTCTTATCACATTCGAGACATTCATCAGCTAATCTCTCTCCGTTTTTCTTTTAGTGCACTACCAGCGTATCATTCATGCTGATATTAAGCCCGGGAACCTTCTGCTTGGCGAAGGAGGACATGTGAAAATTGCTGATCTCGGTGTATGTAACGAGTTCTTCGGCGAGGATGCTGCCATGAATAATGGGTCGACAGCTGGAACTCCAGCATTCCGTGCTCCGGAAACTCTAATTCCTGGACAGGTAATTTAATGTTTTATTATTTATTGTATTGTTTATTGTTTGGATACTCGAAATAATTCATTTTAAATCTACAATCATGGTGGAGATTTTAAGATGAATAAAACATAGCTATTGGGCTAAAAGCGAAAATTAATTTCTCCTAAGGGTTTGAGAAAATTATAATACTATTTTGATAATTGGTTGCTTTCCAGAATAAATATATACTAAGTATTGATAGCCTCCCGTTTGTAAATTATGGAGAAGCAGAAAGAGAGGGGTCTAGGCACAATTGTATCAGTGCAAAAAAATATTAATTGGCGAACAGCAAAAATTCCAGAACAATCACATTGTTGAACACCACTCAAGTACTTTAATTTATTTTTTCTACGCCTCTGTTAGAATACAGGCATTCTGATATTACTTTTAGTTACGGAATTAGCAGCCTTCCACAACCGTGTGGAATATTCATTCCATAACTTGTTATGGAATGACTACTATTGGCGACATCTGTTCGTCGTAATCCACGAATATGATTTATTAATTAAAGAAAAAAAAGATTTATTAACTAAAGAAAGAAAAGGATTGTTTCAATAATAAACAATCAATGATGTCCCGCTAGAAAATTTTTGCTTTAAATAAACTATTCAATTATTAAATTGCAGAAAATAATACCATTTTTTTAATAAATTTTGCGGCGGCCATCTATTAACAAATTATTAAATTACAAAATTGTTATGAATGAACACTCCCTACTAATATGTAGCGTTAAAATATCTTGCTGTGCCTTATACATTATATTTTCGACATTAGCTTTACTATACATAAGGTACGTTTTTCTTTACAAAATATTAATAAAAACTAATTAGAGGCGTAGAAAAAGTGTAGTTTGCAACACGTTTTGAATGCCATATTCCGCACTTGTGGACCGCCAAACTTCCACTTGTGCGGAATATGCATCATTCCACACTTGTTACAGAATATACTATTCTTAAATGGGCTGAAATCATACATGTAAGACGAAGTAGGAGAATTTAGAAAGAATAGATCGATAGATTTAGAAAGAATAGATCGACAACATCAACATATAAAAATGTTTGTTAGATATCTGCAACATTCGTGGGGTTCAAGCTAGGGCCGTAGCAACCCAGGGGCTAGGGGGCTTAGCCCCCCCCCACGCGTTTTTCTCATACTTCATATATGTAGTTTATTTTTTTTAAACAACATTTAATCATTTTTTTAAAATAATTGCACTTTGTGATTTTTTAGTGCATCGAATCTTAAAAGAACGGTGTTCTATCTAGAGTTGTTCTATCAGTCGACATGTAGTAATGCGTTGAAGCCGCATGATTTGTGTCAAGGCCGAACACGATGTTAGCATACTGCCGTTCCGGGCGGGAAACTTTTACACGTTTTCCATTCCTTGGCGCACCTTATACAGCTCCGTCAATACCACAGGCTTGAATTTTTTAACCTCTGGCCTTTTCAAATCGTTCAATTTCTCATTCTTTGACCGAATTTTCGTTTTTAGCTCAATTTCATTTAGCAATTCGATGCCCAACTCGGTCAAAGGCTGCAGCTTTTTCAAATCCATTTCATCCACTGTATCGATAGCTGTGAGATAAGTATCGTCTCTTACGAAACGTTTTGTCATTTCGATTAACACAATGTTGATCGTTTCGTAAAAAGCCGATTTCAGGCTGACGGACGATTCGTTTCGTTCTCGCAGAGTTTCTTCGACAACAGAATCCTTTAGCATTGTTGATTGGCGGCGATTTCGAATTGGGCGAGGGCGCCTTGAAGCGAGAGCCGATTCTCTAGGGTGTACTTTCTTCAAAACTTTTGTTGCTTCAGAGTAGTATTTCTCGAAAATATCTTCTGTTCTCATTTTTTCGATCGTTGTATAAACGGCTCTAATGAGTGCCATCGAATTTTTGTATCCCATCGCTCGACCTTGCAATGCTTTTGTTACTAGTTCAATTGTTTGTGGCGACGGAAAAATTTTGCATTAAGCACAGTAGACATTCATAATCAAAGATGATTAACAGCTAAATATCAAACCTGGTCAAAAAGGGCCATTATGGATATCGTACGCAAAGCAGATGATGTGTGAGTATGTATATTTTTGAGAGCTTGTACTTCATTCTATTCTAATAGGGTGCGTTCACGTACAAAGCTTGTTTCCAGAGCTGGCAAACAATCGCCGACAAGCGCTTACAGGCGCCAGTAAAAGGCTCCATTGTGTGCGTTCACAGAAAAAGCTTTTACCGACATGCAAGCGATTGCTGCAAGTTTCGACCAGGAAACAAGAATGAGTGAAACATTATTTCCAGCGCTTAGTAAGTTGGCAGACACCACTGGGGCAGCCCAGTGGGAAAAATTGGGAGCGCTGTTCAGGGGAGCTTACTTTGAGCGCTGTTAAATATGCTCCCGAGGGAGCATTACCGGAGCTTTCATAAATTTTATAGAACGAAGAAAATGAGCGATTATCTTGATGACCATAAAGGGTGGCATTAGCATTCTCAATGGGCCGGCTCTCGTTCGATACGAAGGAGAAGCAGCTTTAAAAGTGGTTAGAATTTAGTTGGGGGACTGCTTTGATTGGGGGGCGAATGGCTAACAAAGACCTCGGAAGGTGGTGGCACCCGATTTGTCACCACTGCAGACGAACACCTAGCAGCTCTGTTAGCAAGTCCTAATCCCACCTCCCCGTGGTGCCCCCCGGGGTACTTCTTCGGAAGGAACTAACGGCAGACGGTCGAATGGCGAGTTCTCTGCGCCACAAAACAGAGTTCTAAGTCGGTTGGGCTGAGGGTTAGCAACCCGCTCCCATAAAACACACAATTGCTACGAATCGGCAAACATTGCCTCGGAACCGGACGGACAACACGACGACGACCTTTGCTTTTCGAAACAGGACACGAATCGGATCATGGAATGTGAGAACTCTGCTTGCTGATGGACGGCTGTTGAAGTCCTCAACGAGATGAACCGCTATAAAATCAAGGTCATGGGACTCAGCGAGACCAGATGGCCCGATGCGGGGGAACATATCTGCCCAAACGGTGAGTCCTTCTTATATTCTGGGAGAAACGAAACTGAAAACCGTAGGAATGGCGTTGGGGTAATACTCACCAAGGAAGCCAGGTCCAGCCTCATTAGCTGGTCACCAGTCTCTGAGAGGATTATTACCGTGCGCCTACGTACCAGGCTAAGAAGTACTACGATAGTCCAATGCTACGCTCCGACAGAAGACGCAGAAGATGACATCAAAGACGAGTTCTACATGCGACTTAATGAGGTTTTTCGCTCTATTCCAAGGGGAGACATCATTTGTTTTGATGGGTGACTTAAACGCACAGATCGGCCCCAACAACACCGGCCTTGAAAACACAATTGGAAATCAAGGCCTAAGCCAAGATACCAATCACAATGGTGAACTTTTCGTTGACTTTTGTAGTTCCCATCAACTCATGGTAGGTGGAACTTACTTTTGTCACAAGAAGATACACAAGGAGACCTGGGTATCGCCCGATGGTAGAACGAGAAATCAGATAGATCACGTGGCCGTCAGTCGCAGATGGCGAACTATTCTGGAGGATGTCAGGAGCTTTAGGGGAGCAGACACTGGAAGTGACCACCATTTGGTAGTAGCAACTATCCGCCTAAAAATCGCTGCAATCAGAAACGTCCAACGCGATGCCATAAACCGTAGACGGTTTAACGTAGACCTTCTGCGTGAGAGCATCAAAAAGCGAGAATTTGCTGGCAAACTGCAAGAAATCTTAAACCAGCAAACCGTTTCTGACGACACAAATATTGAAGAGCTGTGGAGCACAACAAAGGGCGCTATAATAACAGCAGCGGAAACAAGCATTGGTTATGTCCAAAGAAACCAGCAACACTAGATCTCGGACACAACCTGGCAAAAAATTGAACGCAGAAGGGCTCTCAAAAATAACGTGAACTCTACAAGCGACCCGGAAAGACGCCAACAACTTGAACGGGAATACTCCCAATTGCACCGGGAGGTAATGAGAAGTGTCCGGCGTGATAAAAGGCGGCAGATAAATGAGCTCGCAGAGAAAGCGGAAAACGCGGCAAACACAGGCAACAGTAAAGTGCTGTACCAAATCACCAAACAGCTCTCGGGAAAGCACTCTACTAAAAAGCATGCCGTAAAGAGTGCGGATGGAAGGCTGCTGTGCAGCGACGAGGAGCAACTCCAAAGATGGAGAGATTACTTCTTCGCCGCCCTGAATGGTTCATTTACACAGGAACCTCAGGAAAACAACAACAACAATGCACAGCTAATAAGAATCACCACTCGTGCCCCATCCAAGACTGAAATAGTAACCGCAATTCATGCAATGGGCAATGGTAAAGGCCCAACTATGCATGGCATAAGCGCAAATGCCAAGTGCACATGTCAAGTTCGGAACCAGAACTTGTTATGAAGGTGGCTACGGTTGACATAGCATGGCATAAAAGCTTTCGTTAAACATTCGTTAAACATAATGAATTCGACTTGGGTCGAACGTGACATGACAACATTAGGAAAAGCAAGGTTATGTTTATTGCTGTTTATTGTTAGAGCAAGTGATTTTTGTTCACGTATGGAGAAATAAAAATATCTACATATATACATAAATATAAATCAAAATTAATTTAATTTTTACTATGTCGCTTATGTTATGCATAAGCGGTAATATGTTTTGATTGACATGATGCTGACTTTCGATATTTTTGGACGTTTTGACATACGCGCTTATGCCAAGCATAGTTGGGCCTTAAAGCAACTGGAAAAGATGGCATCCTGCGAGAATTGTTGAAAGCCGACTCAAGCCTCATAGCAGATGCGCTACAGCCTATCCTGGAAATAGCATGGAACACCTGTACCTTTCCGGAGGATTGGACGAAAGGTATCATAGTCAAAATACCAAAAAAGGGGGACCTAACAATATGTGACAACTGGAGAGGCATCTGTCTATTATCTACTGTGGGCAAAATCTTGTCCCACATATTACTATCAAGGATAAGAGAGGCAATAGATCGAACGCTTAGAAGACAGCAGGCTAGATTCAGAACAGGCTGCTCCTGCATAGACCACATTAACACCTTGAGAATCATAGTGGAGCAGTCTACTGAATTCCGATCCCCCCTTTACCTTGCTTTCGTAGACTATGAGAAAGCGTTCGACTCGGTTAATAGGAGCTTTATATGGCGAGCTCCACGGCAACGTGGCCTGCCGAATAAAATAATAGAATTGATAAAAGCTCTATACAACAATTCCAAATGCAGAGTTCTCCATAATGGAAAATTATCCGACAGCTTTGAGGTGAGCTCAGGAGTACGACAAGGATGTCTACTTTCACCATTACTATTTCATATAGTAATAAACGACATTCTTGTCAGCGCTCTAGATAGAAGAACAGGTGGCATACAATGGGGATTGCTAGACCGCCTTAAGGATCTCGACTACGCGGATGATATCTGTTTGCTGGCCCAGACACCAGGACCTCAAAAACATGGTAAACAATTTGGCAACAGAAAGTAGTTCAGCAGGCTTAAGGTTAAATCCGACTAAAACCAAAGAAATGCGGATAAATGCAAACACCCTTGAACCAACAGCGCTAAATAACCGTGACGTGGAACTGGTAGACAAATTCTGTTACCTCGGTAGTGTTATTACCGAAAACGGCGGTACAGAAGAAGATGTCAGTTCCAGAATAAATAAAGCAAGAAGCGCATATGCATGCCTGTTTCACATATGGAGATCAACAGAGATCTCAATTAACACCAAATTGCGGCTGTTCAACTCCAACGTTAAGGCAGTTCTTTTGTACGGTTGCGAAACATGTAAAGTCACTCAATTCATCACAGGGCGCCTACAAGTTTTCATCAACAGATGCCTACGTCGTATCCTAAAAATCCGCTGGCAAGATAGAATTTCAAATGAAGAACTATGGCGCCGCGCCGGCCAAGAAAGGATAGGCGACCAAATCAGGCGAACAAAATGGAATTGGGTTGGCCACACCTTGCGACGCGAAAACGAGAATCTAGCCAAACAGGCACTTGATTGGAAACCGCCAGGATCCCGTCGAGTCGGAAGACCTACGACAACGTGGAGGAGAACCCTATTAGCAGAGGCCCATCGTCGTATTTTTGCATGAAGGTCGGTGGGGTCTCCTATGATGCACCTCGAAGCCCGATTTTCGAAATTCAAAATGGCCGCCGAAATATGACCGAAACTCAAAATTTATAATAGAGTTTATCTTCTAGCTCAGAAGGTACACTTCTCAGCTGGGCTGAGAAACGGGCCACGCCTATGTGCAGGGACCGAACCGGCCGAAAGCACCAAAAAAGGTATAAGAAGAGAAAACACCACATAACGAGCATGCGATCGAAAATGCAGGCTCCTTCTCGACCCTCCCCGGCACTCCGGTACCGAGCCGGTCCGGTCCCTGCACACAAACGCGGTCACATTTACCACTGCACAGTGGCTCAGCTAAGACATGCAAACAAAAAAAGTGTTAAAAACATATAACTTAAAACAATAATAAATGCAATACAGAAAGAAGCGTGCAAGGAAAGTCAGTCAAGTGAGATTGAAAAGGCTCCTTTTAAGGACGTCCTTACTAATGCTCACGCTAAAAACATCGATATTTCTATTCACAGTAATGAACATGCGATTAACAGGCTCGAATCTGCCGTAATTCGTGTTAGAGGAGTTGGTGTGTAAGAGAGGTGGCCCTCTCAAATTGTATCTACTCTCTCTAAACGACGCACGGCGACTCAGAAAACCTGAGTCAACCTTTCCATTAAGGAGCTGATGAACAAATACAACATCGGCAACCTCACGACGCCTGCAAAGAGAGCTTAAGTTGAGTAACTTAAGCCGAGATTCATATGGTGGAAGAGCTATTGGGTCATCCCAAGGAAGATGATTCAGTGCGAATCGAACGAACCTCCTTTGAACTGACTCAATTCTTCCGACGTGCGAAGAGTAGTGAGGAGACCAAACCTGGGACCCATACTCGAGTAATGGTCTGACAAGAGAGATATAAAGGTGTTTAGTAATCAAGGGGTTATTGAGTTCTTTAGACCACCTTTTTATAAAACCCAGGACTAAACTACCTTTGGAAGCAATATAGTTAATGTGGGCAGAAAAATCGAGTTTACTATCAAATCTAATCCCGAGATCTTTTACAAAATTAACACGACGGACACTCTCATTAGAAAAGGTGTAGTTGAAAATTATAGGACTACGACCTCTCCCAAAAGTCATGGTTTCACATTTACTAATATTGAGAACCAGGTTGTTGTTCACACACCAAGAGTAAAAGGTGTCAAGGTCAGCTTGCAAAAGTTTGCAATCCTCGATACTTTTTATGTGACGATACAATTTGATGTCATCAGCGTAAATCAAGATTCTACAGTGTCTTAGCAAGGGAACAATATCATCAATTGATAGAATAAAGAGCAAGGGACCAAGATGACTTCCTTGAGGAACACCGGATGACGCTTCAATGGTTACTGATTTGGATCCACGAAAAAGAACTTGGTAGGTCCTGTCAGCTAAGTAAGACTGGAACCATACTAGAAGGGCTCGCGGAAAGCCCAACATCCTTAATTTGAGAAGTATAATGGAGTGAGAGAGCTTGTCAAATGCCTTACTAAAATCAGTGTAAACACAATCAGTCTGGCAACCGGAAACGAAGCCCTCGACAGTATGAGAAGTGAACTCAAGAAGATTGGTGGTAGTGGAACGGGCTGCAAGAAAGCCATGTTGGTTCGTTGATACCAACCTCCTGCAGATAGGCGCGATTGCAGAATAGATAATCGATTCAAAGAGTTTCGGAATGACAGACAGCTTCGCAACTGGTCTATAATTCGATATTTCATTCTTGCTACCACTCTTGTGAATAGGTATTATAAACGAATTCTTCCAAAGAGTAGGGAAGTACCCTTTATCAAGGGATTTTTGGAAGAGGGTTTTCAGGGGAGACTGTAGAACCTCTGCACAGGACTTAAGGACAGCAGGAGGAATACCATCGGGGCCAGAGGTGAAGTCGAATGGGAGTTCGTTAATATGTTTCGCGATATCAGCACTGGTAATTGAGAGGGGTAAAATATTAGCCTCACGGTTAGTAAATATGTGACGAAAATTATTGTCATTAGGCTGAAAGTCAGAAGGTGAGAAAGATTGACGAAAAAATGACGCAAACATGTTGCAAATCGCAGGCGACTCACTACTAGACAAGTTCGTGTGCTGCATGGCATTAGGGTAGTTATCAACCTTTTTCTTAGAGTTGACGAACTTAAAGAAATTTCTAGGATCAGTAAACACTTTATCGCTCATACAGCTAAGATATTCTCGATACAGAGCAGAAGAGAGTGAACGAAATCGGTTATAGCAATTTATAAATAAATTGAGACTCGGAGTGTCCTTTCTCTTTAAATAGGTTTTCCATAGTCTATTCTTCTGATTTTTCAGATGCTTGAGCTCATTATTGAACCAAGGTGGAGATGAACTGGGTAATTTTTGTCGCTCATAAGGTACACAAGAAACCAGGGCTTCGTATAGTACGCCATAAAATCGTGCCAAGTCGTCATCCAAGTCATTAGCAGAAAGTAGGCTGTTGAAATTAATCAAGGCAAGCTTAGATGACAGCTCACTAAAATTAGCCTTTCTGAAGTTAAAGGCATGGGATACCACCTCCGGACAAGGATTATTCTCGGAATTGAAGCAGTAATTGAGCAAGAGAGGAGGATGGTATTTGTCAACAGACGACATGACTATAGGACTGGGTTCAACAGTAATGTTGACTGAGTCCGTAAAAAATACAAGATCTAACTGCCTCCCCAACTCATTAGTCACCCCACTCATTTGATTCAAGGCGAGTGAGAATAGGGAATTGAGAAAACAGGATTCTTTAAGATTAAGGTTCCCTTCAGGGAGGTAGTTATCGTCATCTTCGACATATACCCACTGAATATTGGGTAAATTGAAATCGCCTAGAAGCAATAGCTCATCGCCGGTGTTCATCATATTCTGGATATGATCAATACAAGAGATGAGAATATCATAGAGGTTTTTGCCTCCATCGTCAAGTCTGCTTATCATATCTGGTGGGATATAGCAGCACAGTAGGAAGAGATTAGATTTTGAAAAGGAAATTTTGAGAGCGACAAGCTCAATGTCAAGGTGGTTAGAGAAACTAGGAAGCGAAATTGGGTTACAATTAAGATGACTACTGCAAGCTAGCAGTACGCCACCCCCACGAGCTTCCGAGTCAGTAAAACGATCCCTCCGAAATACTTGGTAGGAGGAATCGAAGAGCTCAGCATTAAGAATGCCTTCATGGAGCCAGGTTTCCGTGAATGCAATGACATCGAACCCGCTAGCCGTCGATGCCTGACGGATGTCGTTAATTTTAGACCTGGTCCCCCTTACGTTCTGGTAGTAGAGGGAAAGCGTTTCGAGTTTTTTGGCAGCTGCGGAGCGCTCAGTGTGGAAGCGTTTGAATGATGGGTTCGAGTACGTGTACGCGGAACAAAAAGCTTGGTAAGTGCACCTGCAGGCCAGAAACCAGGGTCTAAGAGAGTCTCGGCAATATCAGGCGGTGCAGACAAAACAAATGAAGCAACAGGCTTGGAAACCTTGCTGACTTTTCTGCACAAAACCGTTCCGGGGTCTATAGATTTCATCCTTAAAAATTCACCGATAGTCTCCGTCTTAGTTTCAGGAGAGAATCGCGAGATAAAGATATTTAAAGGTCTCGGTATCGTCACCAGAGGGGTGCACGGTTCCAGAGGAACCGTAACTTCAGGGACAGGGGGATTGACCACAATTAGAGGCGAAGAGATTGATACCGAGCCCGGCCTAGAGATCGACTCTGTCTCTGGAACACGGGGCAGGGAACTCAAGGTGACACCATCCCCAATGGTGGCTTGAAGATTTCGATCCTTCCTGCGACTTTTATGACGCGCATTAATACTAGGCGCAATAGGATTAGCGGCCTTCTGTTGCAAGAGAGCATTGTCAGTGAGAGAAGCAGCCATGGGGCAGGTTGAAGACAGAAGCTGCTCACCATCCTGCGAGGCGCTTTCAGATGTTGCCGCCACTGAGGAGGTGTTTGAGGAGGTGTTTTTCACATCCAAGACGCTCTCCAATCTTAAGGACAGAGCGCTCAGGGCATTGTGATTTTGCGCAGCTGCTGAAGACAGCGATTCAATATCAGCCCTAACGCGCTTGGTATTCCTTTTTATGTCGTCCAATAAAGGATGGATAGAGGTCGAGGAGTTAAAAGTGCCAGAGAAATATGGTTGAATTTGCCAATTTTATTGCGATACCAATGAAAGTGGGTATATAGAGGTTTTTAAGGTCGCAAATAACGAATTTGTGGTCAAAATTTATAAATTCAAAATGGCTGACGAATTTGCAAATTGTGTTCCGATTCCAATTAAAATCTGTATCTGAGGTTTTTTAAGGTAGCAAATAACGACTTTATGATCAAAATTTAAATTCAAAATGGCCGCGCCAATATGGCCGACGAGTTTGCGAATTGTATTCCGATTCCAATTAAAATCGGTATATGGGAATTTTTAAGGTAGTAAATAACGAATTTATGATCAAAACTTATTCAAAATTGTGGGGCCAATATGGCGGAAGAATTTTGCCAAATAAGTGTCATTTCCCGGTTAGCTGTATGTAGGTTGTTCAAGATTTGGAAAATCGGAAAATTTTGACATTCTAGCTACAAATGGAAAAACATTGAATGTAGTGTATCCTGAAGCTCTCTAAGCAATAGGTTCAGAATTGATCAACAAGGTTTTTTTGGAAAGGTGGTAAGGAGAAACGGAAATATGGGATGATTTATGTATAATGGATAAGAAGGAAAGAAACCCATCACCTCTGAATTTTTAGGTATAAGTCTAGGATTCTGCAATACGGGAAGAGGCTGGCATCTGGGTAAACAAATAAAACCTGAGTCAGTGACATTGCAGATGAGAACCCAGGGGCCAAGCAATTGCAAGACATGTAATTTGTAGCGTATAATGTCCATCACCGTCAAAAGTCCATTTCTAAATATGAAATTAGTAGATATAATCCTTTAATTTTTTTTTCTTTCAGGATGTAATAATATTTGTCGATTATTGAGTGTTTAATTTAACTAAAAGTCCATACGAAAAAAGATTATAGCATGGATAACACTGTGGATATGACATATTTTCTTGAAATTATACTATGTGTCTAATAGTTGCTGGAAAAAGCCTTATTTTAAAATAGTCTTTCACTAATATTTATTTTTGGTGGGTAGTTATATTTTTAAGGATATTCGTGTGTGTTTATTTTACCAGAAAGAACCATAACTTTATTACGGGCCACGCCGACAAAAAATATTGTCTGCCCCAGAGCTTTACAATAATAGGTAATTTTGGTCACACTGCAAATAAATGCATTTTGAATCCAATGTCTCGAACTTTTATAGGAATAGTTGGTTTTTCGTTACTGGTTAAGAAGAGTTGAATTTTGAAGGTTTGGATTGATTTTAAATGTTTAAACGTTGGGTGCAGCAAGGCGCACCGGGTCCCAGCTATCCAAAATACAGAAAATAAGTGGTTCATGGAGACACTTCATCTGTGTATGGAAATTCTTATCTCGATAAATGCCAAGTCAATGGATGATTTTATTGGCTCGATCAAAATATCAGATCCCTAATAGTTTCACATTTTGTTATTTGGAATCAAAAATACCAAAATAATTGCCTTTTTTTCAAACTCTCCTACGGTTTATTAAAATTATTCATATCAACTGATTACTGGTATTGGCTTATGGGTGCAGCTATAGGGGCACCGGGTCCCAGCTAGTATTATATATTTCAGACCTTCATTTTTATATGAATATGCATCACTATTTCTTAAATTAGAATTTTTCAACACCAAGTTTTTATTTTTTAGCATTTGTACAGTGGCAAAGCTGCAGATATTTGGGCATTAGGTGCTACATTGTATGCTCTAGTTTATGGAAATGTACCATTCGAAGCCAAATCGGTGCCTGCAGTTTATGAAAAAATAAAAAATGATCAACTCCACTTTCCGGATAATCCCAAGATCAGCAGTGAATTACGCGATTTGATTATAAAAATACTCACTAAGGAACCGTCTAAGAGAATTACTCTGCCACAAATAAAGGTATAAAAATTTCTTATTTATTTGATTAAATCAAAATACATTTAAAAAAAACCACTACTTTCCAGGAACATCCTTGGGTTACAGGAAACGGAACATATCCGTTACCATCTGAAGAAGAGAATTGCCGTCTTGTTCAAATAAGCGACGAAGATATCCATACTGTTGTTAAAAGCATTCCAAAATTGGACACGTTAATCTTAATTAAAACAATGTTGAAAAATCATTCATTCCAGAATCCATTTTCTAAAGGAATTTCGGGTCGTGCACCACAACGCGGCGGGTCACGTCTAGAAAGATTCACAAGAGCTGGACGGTCAAATTCAGCTCCAGGTGCTTATCATTTATCAGACAGGTAAGACGTGAGATTATCTGTAGAACACATTCGCATTATCATGTCCCAGATTCCTTTTCAGGCAGTTATCCAGCGATAACATTCTTCCAGCTGTTTCGGAAGGGGTAGCATCTTCTTATAATGAGTCCTCAGATCCGTCTGTAGATGGTTGAAAAAAATACTTCAAACAAAGTGGTTTTTTTTATTATTTTTAAGACAAAAATATTTGGGTTTTTTATTATTATTTACAGAATAAAAGGGTTTTATTTTTTTATTTTCTTATTTTTATTATCAGATTCCACAGAGATATTACACGACATGCCTTAAATACCACAGTACACAGCGGAATCAGAACGACCTTCAGTACACCCACACCCATTCCATAATACAAAGGTTCTTGAAGGCACGTACACGAAACCTGAAAAGGGACAAAATCCGTACATCAGAGGTTTGTGTCCCCGGAATCTTATCCGTTGTTTATGTATCCGCCGTTCTTGTGCCGCAAAGAAATTTCCATGTTCCTCTTGCTTTGTTCTCTGCCATTCATTTTGAAAGGCTTTATTTTTCCAACCATATTTTTCTCCAGTTTTACCTGGCCTCTTTTGCTGTTCTGCGAAAAGAGCTATCTTATATATCGATTTGTATAAGCTCAGACTAAAGTGGTTTGAGTACCTTTTATCCTGTATGTGGAGATATTAAGAACGGGTCGACATTCCTATCGAGAACCATTCCCCCCCCAAAAGCAAAAGACATTTTCTCCACATATTGGTATCGGAGGGTGTGAAACACAGGCAAATTTATGCTGATCAAATACATTATGAGGCTTGAGAAAATTTAATTCTTGGATACCCATACTAACGATATGAATATAACCGACGAGAATTGGTAGGGACTCCAGGATCAGGAGCTTCATATCCTGGATGGGGAATTTTTTTTCCAATTTGTTGTTATGCATGAGAAATTTGATATGATGAAACTCCATGGTGGGGATATGTTACTTTTCACAAAATTACATTTCGCCTCACGTCAACTTTATGTAAATTCTTCGAATATGCTCTTCTGCAATATAACTACGCTATTTAGACACGTTTCGTTCAAGATAATGACATTCTGTACGTTTCGTTCCGCATGCATATTAAGAAATATTGTCCTTATGCGTTTTACTTGATAAAATGATGTATCAACCAGAAAAAAGTTTCTTTTAGATTTAGAAATATTATTCAAAATATTTTCGGGTTAAACGATATGTGTGGGTGAACCGAATGTAAAATGGGAAAATTGAATGTTCGCATCTTCAATATTGTTTCTTTCTTCATAAAATTGATTTATATTACAGAAGTGGATATACTATAAGTACAAAGAAATATTATTTAATATATCTTCTCTATGCTCAACCTCATACAATAAGCGAAGATAACATACACACCATAAGATCCTTTAAAATATCTTGAAAAAATTAGTTTCAAAGTGAAAAAATTTAAATGTGAGATTTCATCATCAGGAGCTCCACGGCCTATTATTTACCCAAGCTTCTCCCAGCGTTCGCCTCCATGGTGGTCGATTTCTAACCCGTCTTTTTTAACAATCTTGTTCATAATTGTCTTGTCTTCCTCGACGTTGTCTATAAACCTTTTCTAAGGGCATCCTTCTCTCCGTTTACCTGTCGGTACTTTCCCCAGCATTATCTTTGCCGGGTTCCGTTTCGGACTTGGTTCGGCATCACCAATCCATCGTCGTCTATTTATTTTAATCAATTTAAAAATGTTTGGGATTTTATTGCTTTCTTGCAACTCTGAGTTGTATCTTATCCTCCACCTGCCACCCCCACCTAACCTGTATTCCCTGGTAAATCGAACGAAGGATTTTCCTTTCGAATCTTGAAACCAATGCTTCGTCTGCGTTCTTCAATGTCCACACTTCCGAAACATATAGTAAGGCAGGTGTTTGTGTAGACCAAAGCAACATTTATTAGCCGCGTTTTTCGTCAGAATTTCGGCAGATGTATCATTGTCTTTTGATATAATCATTCCTAGATATAAAAACTAGTCTACTGCTTCTATAATTTAGGTGTCTACCGTTATGTTTTGTTTTATTTGCTAATTCTGGCGTTTTTTGTGCGCGTATACCTTATTTTGCTCTCGTTTATTTCCAACCCGGTTTTTTGCGGCTTGTTCAAGTGCTTCAAAAGTCCCCTTCATGCATTCTAACGATCTTTCAAGGATAGCAATATCGTCGACAAATGCTTATATTTGCACTGACCTCTCAAAAATTCTCCTTGATGTGTGTATTAATGGATGCAACTCTTACCGATTTTTTTAGAGCCACGTTGAATAACAAGTAGGAGAGTGCGTTACCTTGCCTTAATCCTCTATTTCTTCTAAGGGGTGGACATTTTGGTCAATTGTTAATTAACAAATCCATATTTTGAGCAACAATTTGGACTGTATCATTTTGAAACCTATTCATTTCATGTGATCAATACAAAAAAAATTTAAGTTCTATGGAAACTTTTTTACAAGCATTATAACTTATTTACAAGCAAAATTATCTGTGAAAACTGTTCCACTATGCGAAGCCGAGTGCAACAACACGTGATTATAATATTTTGAAATGCAAAAAATGCCAAAAAATGCCAATGCAAAAAATTAAATATCTTGAGTTCACGTTCACCAAAATGAACCTTGCTTTTTTAAGCTAAAGGTCCCAAAATTCTCTACCAGATCTGATAAAAAACTTTAAATTTTTTTTTCAAAATTGCCGAAAAAATGCAATTGTTAATATTTGAGTTAAAAACAAATGAAAATAAAGTAACCAAAATTACATTAAAAAATTTTTTTTTAATTACATTCGAAAGGTGGCATGGAGACCTACATTTTGAAAAAAGAAATTTTTATTTTTGACTTAATGGCATAAAATGGCAGGCATTTCAAATTTTAGATAACAAATGCAATTTTGGCCAACGGTTCAGTATTTTGACACCAATTTTTCAGGGTCTTTTTACAACATCAAAAAGTATATTTTTTGAAAGTTTGATGCAAATTGGTGTAGTTGACTGTCTTGGGCATTTAATTAAAAAATACTGTTTTTTTCTCGTTTTTTCATTGTTGTAGGTAAACTGTAACTGTAGGTAAAGAAACTTGAAACTAACGAGGATTTATTGGAAATTTTATTACGAACAGACTGGTATTTAGTTTGCCCCGATCCGACTTATAGAACGGGAGTAATTCACATTTTAAGCTCGAAAAACGTGGTAAAAAAAACTTTAATTGTTTATAAAAAAAGTAGCACAAGTTTTTCGAGGTCCAAAACTTAGCAATATACTCCTGGTGATATCCCAAACAGGATAAAATCATAATTTTGCTGTTACCAGACTATACCTATCTTTTCATTTTTTTTGGCCTTTTTTTACTGCATTATTAGAAGAAGAGCTAAGATTCAAGCTATACAACGAACTCGCCAGCCAACTTTTTAAAAGCTCAATAAAATAGTATTTTTCGAAACCGAGAAAAAGTTGGCTGTCGAGTTCGTTGTGCATGATACCAATGTTGAGGGGTTGTGAAGACAATGGTAATCCGCCCTCTGGAGATGGCCACCATGGATCTAACGACATAGCTTATTGTATTATACTTATTATACCTTTTCATTTGATACCAATGTTGAGGGGTTGTGAAGACAATGGCAATCCGCCATTGCAATCGGGAATAACAAAAATGACTCATAAAAGTTCAGGTAAATAACTAGTATGCCTAACGTCATCTAACACCATAGTTGGGACTAACCACTTTTATATGAACGCTTTTTGTTAATCATCGAAATGATTGGTAATGCTAACTAGACTAACTACTAACGTCATCTCATTGATTGAGCAATTGAAATAACTTATAACGCCATCTGATGGAATAATTTTGAGTACCCACTTTTGATCAAATAATTAGACTGAAGGAGAAAAAAAGTTCATTTCAAAATGTAAAAAATGTAAAAATAAAGAAAACGAAAAAGGATAGGAAAAAAAACGCAATGAATAATAAATTATTTATATTGTGGTTATCGGTTACAAATGAAAAATGACTTATAGTGCTTATAAAAAGGTGATAAATCACATAAATTTTATAAAAAACACGCTGTTTGCCATATTTAGGCGTAAATAAGGCTATATAGTCCAAGAGTCGACGGTATAAAAATGAAGGTATAAAACATCCTAACAATTTTTTGTGAGGGAGTAGTACTGCCACAGACCTAAAGGGAGCCACCTTTTATATAACCGACTACTTTCCGATATCCGGTGATGCTCAAATTTGGCACACACCTTTGATTCTGAAGGCAATATAATATAGTATATTCAATTTTATGGTACATCCAATATGGCGGCCACCATTAAATGGCGGACATTTCTAAGGGTGGAATTTTGCGACCGGTTTCTTGGCCACTTCCCGATATCCGGCAATATGGTATATTCAATTTTATTCTACATCCAATATGGCGGCCATAAATGGCGGATTACTTTTTTCTTTACACCCCCCCCCCCCCCGACATGGGTATCACATGAAAGAGCATGACGAGTAGAACACAGCAAGCTATGTGACGTCATTGTAAATCCAATATGACGGCTACCACAACACGCCGGTTACCCTTTTCTTTGCAAACCCCCGTCATGGGTATCAAATGAAAGAGTCTGACGAAGAGAATACAGTACATGTGACGTCATTATGATTCCAATCTGATGCCATCTTGCTGGGAATCATATAACTCCAAAAATAAAACCCGTAGGATAAAAATTGTCCGGACATTATCGATAGGAAATTATCCAAGCTTTCCAATTTTGCAAAAAAAAATATTAGTTAACTAGGTATTTTATGGAGAAAAAGGTGGTTTTAGTTGAAATTTTAGTTTAAAAAAACCGAAATAGGTGGGAGTGTTCTACGTACACTGATACCTTATTCATGAAAATAGCTCATAGGGTTATATGTATAAATATAAATACAGGGTGATATGTAAAACTTTACCAAAAAAAACTTCAAAACACCCTAGCTGCTAAACCGTTACGATTTCACCCCCCCCCCTTACGATTTTTATTCGTCTATCCAAAATCTACCCACAGCCGGCCGCTTTGTAAGCTTAAGGGTATACACCCTGTACAAAAGGTAGCTCCCTTTAGGTCTGTGGCAGTACTACTCTCTCACAAAAAATTGTTAGGATGTTTTATACCTTCATTTTCATACCGCCGGCTCTCCGACTATTAGTTGTTTGCCCTTACGAACTCGGCAAACTACCGCTTGCCTTGATAACTGAATAATTGAAGAATTGCCCGTTAAACGAATCTTGCACATTCTTTCATCTAGTCTAGTCCTTCGCTGGTAGGCGAGAACAAGGCTTCTCAAACTCGCTAGTACCGTCGTTAGTTGGTTATCCAGAGAGCACCATGCCGAAGTGACGGTTCGATTTTAAAAATTTACATTCATCGTACGATAGAAGAATCATAGAGTGTATACATTTTTAAAATATGCCACAACCTTTACACCGTTCAATATATACGCATGAGTAAAGATTCATCTATGAAACCAATTCTCAAATATGGACAAAGGAAAGGTCTGAAGTAAATTAATTCATGCCCTAATATCATCCTGAAAAGTACTCTAAGTTTCACATGGAAGGGTTTTTATGGTATTTTTTATGTGAGAAAATTAACTTAGGATCACCTTTGGAGGTTTAGTTAAAATGCTAGCATAGGATAGAGTAGATTATGACTGGTCTGGAGATGGTCGATCAGGTGAAACTGAAACTTACATTAGACCTCTAAGATGTTGTACTAGTTTGGATTTACTAACTGCGGAAGATTGTTCCACAGCCAAGTTGTTCTACGAATTTCTAAATTTTACGGTACCCGAACTTTAGTGTACTGAGCGGGATAGGCTGGTATTGCGGGGAACATTTCATCGTCAAGGATGGGCGTGTTGATTTCAGAAGAGCAGTCGAAATGGTAATAACGATAAAATTTTCTCGGGGCTGCTACATTTCTACGGTTGCTTAATTAGTCTTAAGAGAAGCAAGAGTTCTCTAGCGGCGTTTTGTGCGTGGCTAGACAGCTAAGACGGGTTTTGAGGCGTCAGCCCAAACAAAAGAGTTGTATTTGAGTCGAGGACGAATATAAAACTTGTACATTTATGTCTGGGTTGGTGGCTGAAGTACAAACTTGCATCTTTTAAGGAATCGCTTGGGGATTTAAAAAATGTAGTAAATACCTAGCAGATCCTCTGTTTAAGATACACCTAGAACGTGAAGAAATGGTTCATCTGTTATTTCCAGATCGCCCACTGGGACTGAAGAAAAATGTTATTAGAGGCGATGAATTCGTCACTATTCCGGGGACACGAATCAAGATTGAGTTCGATGTATTCATTAATAGAGTTGGACATAAAGGTATGAGAGGCTGGTGGCATAGAAGTATATAGTAAAGAAAAGATTGAGGCTGAAAGAGAATAGTTAAAATTAATTAAAATTAAATTATTCAATTTCTATTACCTTCAAAAATCAATAATTGTCGAGATAAGTTTAACCTCTTAAACCTCCATTGGATGAAATATAAAACACTTTTCAGGATGTTATTATGTTTTTCGAAAAATTTAAATATTAAATCACCTTTATCACGAAAATGATAAGGGATATGACAAACTGAATAAGACCTTTCTTTTTCGAAATTTCAACTGCTTAAATTTTGGATGTAGAGACTTTTTAGTTACAGTTCACCCTTTTCAATAAATAAAAAAAATCAAAAGTGACTTTCTTTGGTCTCCCGCACACGTAGATTCGCGACTTTTGGGGAGTTTAGGTCCTCACTATTCCAAACACGTATGTATAAAATGTTTAATCCAGTCAATCATCAGTCAATCAATTATGAGGACAATTAAAGTAGAAATTTAATAACGATAAAATTAATGATGTTCAAAGCCCTTTTTCCGTGGGGATAAAGAAATTTATAAATATTTTCAACAAACAATAATCGTGTGACAAAAAATCAATAACAAGTTGCTTATCCATACATTAACAGTTTTTTTATTTATTTTTTGTGCGATTATGCATTGTAGAAGGTGAGTGCTCTTGGATAGAGCTTGAAAATAAAATTAATCATGTCTTATGATTAAATATCCTTAATATAATAATTCACCCGATTTTTTATTTCGAGTTAATTTCTCATTCATAATTATAACTAAGCAAATACGCTAATTCCTTTCTATAAACTCCTGCTCTTTAAAGATCAACACTTTTAAATAGGAATGAAAATAACTATATTTCACAATGAAACAAATAAATAATATAATAAAAAAAATGTTTCAAAAAATAAACCAAAATGTAATAAACAATATCTTTTTGCATGCATTAATCAATTCTACGAACTTCCAACAATCCAGAAAATACTTGTTTTTGTAAATAATTACTGTGATATAAAATACTTATGTGAGAACAAAATAAAACTCATTTTGACATGTTTATTGTAATTACACTTTAAAAAACGCAAAATATGCAAAATTAGAAAAAGAAAGAAAAGGAAGTGTTAGCAACATTACAAAAAAAATTTATTAGTTTATACATATATTGCAAATTTCATTAATTTTTTAAAACAAATATTATGTACAGTACATACATATATACTCGTATATATTAAAAAAAATTATTTGCATGTCGAAGGACATGAAAGAAGCGTAAAAATTCCTAAATTGTTTTGTAAGTGTGTAAGTAAAAAAAATTAAAAAAAAAACATACGCGTATATTGAAAATAGAAAATTCAATATTTCATGTAAATATTTAGTAAAATTTTGCTGCTTGTACATATTGTATACAAAAACATAAACTGAATATGTGTGTGTGTTTTATGCAAAGAAAAACGTATATTGTAATATCATTTTATGGAAATATTTTCAAAGAAAATAATAGAAATGCAACAGAAACATATCCGTCTTCAGAAGAAATGGTTTAAAAAATGCTAAATCAATTGAAAATGAAATGCTTTTAGATACTTTAGATAAGAAATATAGTATACATTCCATTCCTTTCGAAAATTATAAATGAAATTTTTAACTAAACTAAAAAACAAACACAACAATTAAATCATAAAATAACTTGAACCCAGATTATATAGTTTCTATCCAGACTCAATGTTAATTCTCAAGTGGAAGAATCTGTGCCTGATAATGCAAAAAAGAAATACTTTTTAGATTAATAATCAAAATGAAATTCCTCTATTAATATTCTTATTTTGATGATTTTTGATGATTTTTGATGGTTAGGTGAAGGGCCAATTAGCCGCAACTCGTGTACCTAAGGTTCAGTGGATATTTAGTCGGCTGTGACGAACGTCTAAAGCCACCCTATGGAATTTGGGAGCCTTATCACTGGGCCTGATTGTTGAATCCGGCGGATTTGGGATTCCCGCCGCTAAAGAGTTTCACTTTCACTTGTCGCTGCGATTGTTCAATCCGCCGGGCGCAACTTCCATATGAAGTGACATATTTCTTTTTTTAAATTCAAATGACAATCGAATGAACAGTTCGCATTGGATACACAACTCCAAACAAGTGGTTTTTTACTTCCACTTTCGACTGAGAAATTGTCATTCACTTTCCCGCCGGGGGATTCAACAATCAGAACCTGTCAAATTCGCATTCACTTCCCTCCCGGCGGATTCAACAATAAGGCCCACTGATCTGATCTGGAGATCTCTTTTAAATGCTCCACAACGTAACTACCTTTTTTTAACGAGGGAGTGATGAGAATCTTACATCGGTCAAGCAGCAGGGAACGTGTGCGACCGCCTGTCTAAGGCTTCCATGCCTATGACAGGAGACTCCGCTGGGGGTACGCACCCAGACGGTTGTGTCAAATTCCTACTGACTAAACTCACCCAGCCTTTTTTGCATGACGTTCAAGTCCAGACCGGTACGAGCCGTTAAGGCATTACTTCGGTGTGGCGTCATCAGCATGACCCTGAAAAACAAAGGGCTCCCTCCAAGGTCCTCGCCAGAGCCGGAACAGTCTAGCCATCTAGCTACCTAGATGCTACCTCTCCTTGCATTTCTTTGCCTTTCTCTGCTTCTTTGGGGTTCGTAATGCTTAAGCTTCTGGTGAATGGCCTTCAGCGCCACTTCCATCCTTTTCCACACAACCTCCGACGTTATCATATGGTCCAAGATGTTTTCAGGAGTTAGCCGCACTTCAGCAACTGCTTCCAACGCAGTCCTGTGCTCCGCAAACCTCGGGCACCTCCTCTTTATTGTCCGGGCAGAACGCTGAATCGTTCAACCTGAAACGGGGAAGGTGTGCCCTATAACCTCCATCTCCACTCAGGAACTGTGTGAGGTAATAACTCACTTCCCCATGTTCCCTTATAACCCACTTCTCCACATTTGGTATGTGTCTATGGGTCCATCGGCCCTTAGTAGACTCGTCCCACCTCCTCTGCCATATTGCGACGGACTGGCTGCGCGCCAGAGTCCGCCGTACTTCCTTTGACAATAGGACCGAACGAACTAACCACTCTTGGGATAAGGAAGCGTCGGCTTGGCCTGGAGCCCCTAGGCAGCATCCTCGCGAATGCTGCGCTGATGGCGGAAGATTTTTCCGCTATGCCCGCCAAGTGTACCCCGAAGTTGAGCCTTCGGTCAATCATCGCTCCCAAATACCTAAGTGCGTGCTGGGAGCGGATGACCTGGTCACCTACTTTCACGGCTATGGTCTCCACCTTTTTCCGCTTGCTGATTAGCACTACTTCCGTTTTGTGCCCAGCTAGCATTAGAGCAGCGTTCTCGAGCCAGGTTTTTATTTCCCATATCGCTTCGTTCGCGAATATCTCGATTTCGTCGAGTCGCTTTCCTACTACAGCCAGGGGCGGCGGAGCGCGTGGGGATGGAAGGAAAAGTGCACACGCACTTTCGTTTTGGGTGGGGAAATCCACACCCAAAATATTTCATTCCATAACGTTGTAGGGCCGTCTCGGTAGCTGGCGACGAAGGAACGTGATCGAAGGGCCGCACACAAGCAAGGCTTTTTATACGAAAACTAAATATATTATATTAGAGCTATTAATAACTTATAACTGTATAGCCTAAGCTTTTGAACCCTGCCCGACCAGCATTCAAAAAGGTGATTGCCTCAGGGGCATGCCGAAAAAAGGATTCCTCGTAGGTTCCTCATGTGGCAAATGAGGGCATGCCGAAAGGGGCATATCCTCATGAACACCACACAAAAAATCAACGATGTGGTAGAGGGCCCTATGAGGCAAACCTCAATACAAATGAAATGGGTCAATCCCTAAATCTGCCTTACGTTTTGAAAAGCTTTTTAAAAGCTCTAAAGAAATACCCTTAAGCTTTAGTTTAATTCATATAAAGCTTTATTTTTTGTTGTGGCATTGGTTCTCAGGGAATTATGTTAGTGACCGTAAAGGGTGTCATTTAACGTACTCAATAGCCGGGTTCTGGTTCGATTACAGAAGTCAAGCAGCATTGGATGTGATTAGTATGCAGTTGGGGGCCTTATTGATAAATTCACACTCGCCTTTAAAAATATAAAGCTTTCGACACCGGCGCAGTTATTACTCAAATATCCACGCCAAAATTCTCAAAAACCTTTCGGGATCGGGTGGCAATGATTTGTAGGATATGTGCAAAGCATATATAAGTACACTATACAACTACTGTACTGATTAAGAATTGGCATTCGGCCTACTGAGAACAAGTTCAGAATAATTTATTAAAAAACAAATTTATATAGCCAGTCTGAAATACACTTGAGAACATTAAATCCGTTTTTCATTTTTTCACCGCCGTAATCTCCTACAGATTTTTCCTCAAGCGGGCCAAACGGGACATTCCTTATGACGGGCGCGAATGAGGAAAGGCGTTAGATGCCCTGTGTGGGCCTTACAGGAGTCCAAATGATGCAGTTGGTCTAGGCTCATAGTGGCCCTATTTGTACCTCTTAATTCAAAATGCTAGTCGGGCATAACCCCATAACCAAAGAATTTAAAACCACATAACTCAATAGGCAGCTGGTAAATAAATTGACGGATTAACTTTATACATTTTAACGTTAACTGCTCACGTGTTCCCCACCCACAATTATTGTGCTCCGCCGCCCTTGACTACAGCTACCCCGATATCATCGGCGAACCCAATAGCGACAGCTTCTCGCGGGAGTCGTAGCGCCAGTACTTCATCGTACATGATGATCCACAGAAGAGGGCCTAGGACGGAGCCTTGGGGAAGTTGTCCTATACTCCCTTATTCCCACGTCTGACTCGCAGTGTAGTGTCCTACCTACAACGAATTTTATCACAATGCGCACTAGATACTTCGGTGTATCAAGTTTTATCAACGCCTCGACAATTTTGTTCCACTTCGCGGTGTTGAAAGCATTTTTCACGTCAAGGGTTATCAATGCGTAACTTTTATTCACATCCATTGCTGTCCTTGCAAGGCTAGTCACCATATTGACAGCATCCGTTGTCGATTTAGCCTATCTGAACCCGAATTGCCTTTCCGACAAACCGCCTTCCCCTCGGCGCTTGGGAGTAGTCTGTTGTATATCACCCGTTCGAAAAGCTTGCCCATAGTGTTAAGAAGAGATATCGGCCTGTAAGCCGACGGGTCCGCTGGGAGCTTACCCGGCTTCGGGTTGAGGACAAGCTTTTGATGCTTCCATTGCTCAGGGAACACTCCTTCCCTCAGGCACGCTGTAAATACTCGGGCGAACTCACCTGGTGCCACAGTGGCTGCCAGCTTCACCGCTCTGTTCGGTATAACGTCCAGTCCAGGGGCTTTTCCAACGGCAATCCTCTTCGCGGCACCATAATTTCTTCCGCCCTTACCTCTGGGATGTCTGCTTCATCTACGTTCACTGCAGGCAGGCTGTCCATGTTCTGTGGAAACAGGGTCCATACTACATATGTCTTGCAGCATTTCAGGGCAGGTAATCGCTGGGGAACGCTTGCCCTCAATCGACGACATCACTACCCTCTAAACACCCCCCCCCCCCCCCCGGGTAATTATCCGCTTCCTTGCACAGACTCTTAAAGTGCTCCGTTTTACTCCTTCGGATGGCAGTTTTAAGCCCTCTCCTCGCCTCTTTGTATTCCATAAGCAGTTCCTCGAAGTCTAGCCGTTCCCGCCTTCGCTGACAGCGCCTTCTTGCTTTTAGGCAAGCCCGGCGACGCTCCTCGATTTCATCGTTTCACCAGAAGTTCGGTGGACGTCTTCGGGGTTTTGGGCGTTGTGGCATGGAGGCGTCGCAGACCCGTTTCATCGCCGCGGTGATCCTTGAGACCCTAGATCCTGTCTGCGCAGTATTTTCCTGTAGGATTCTCTCTTTGAACAGCTCTTCATCGAGCTTGTTCTGTGCCCATCCGGTGCTTATGGCTTGATTTTGCTGCACCCTTTCTGTGCGTCTTCCCGTGCGGAAAGTTATGGCGTGATGGTCACTGTGCGTGTACACCTCGCTCACCCACCGTTGGAGGTCTCTGGCCATTGAGTCACTGATGAAGGTGATGTCTACTATAGACCCTCTTTCACCTTTTTGGAAGGTGTTTTGACCGCCGGTGTTTGCCAACACTACATGGAGGCGTGACGTATTCTTCCATAGTGAGACTAGGCGCGGCGTAGCAGCTGTAGACATATACCCCGCTTATCCTTGCCCGCGCGAAACCGTCTTCCGGGTTACTCATCGTCTCTTCAATGGCTCGATTTCCACACGCCCATATTGCAGCTTTTCGCGCTTTTGTCCACCTGCCAGATTCCATTATGTAGGTCCTTGTACTGCTCACTTACAATTGCAACGTCGATTTCCTTTTCGTACACAATTTGTGCGAGCAGATCTTGGGCCGCCTGGCAGTGATTCAGGTTCAATTGTATGAACCTTATTTCCTTCCCCGTTTGAGTGCCTTCTTGAACAGTGGACACTTGCTACTGCTCGTGCCGTGGGCACTGTTGCTGTTCGAGGCCTCTTGGCATAATAGGCACAACGTAACTACCTAGTGTGTGCTGCCTGGCTTTAGCTAAGCTAAGTGATCAAGTGTTTCCAGCTGCCATATTTATTTAGGCCGCCTTGCCTAATTTCAGTAATCACGGTTGGAAACATTTCTGACACCATTATCACTAGGTCATCCGTATATGCTATTACCTTAGTTTCGCTTCCGTAGTATTCTATTTACCGTTACTAACGACAGTAAATGGGCTGGATCAGGCCTCGTGGTCGTGCACCTACCTCTGTTGGAGTATTTGATTACTGTCTTGGTTCCAAATGCACTTGGATTATTCTCGAGCTCAAAATAGCCGCCAGTCATTGCCCAAGGCTTCCTCTAACGTTTAGAGCTATGAGAGTTTCGCGAGTAGATTCGGTACGTACATTGTTAAAGGCGCCTTCTATATCTAGGAAGGCTGCCAGGGTGTTTTGTATATAATGCAGGGTCTTTTTGATAGTTTCCAGCTCCAGCACAGCTTTCCCAGTGGATTTTAAGCACGAAGGATGTTACGCTAATCGGCTTATAGTTCTTAGCAGATTCGAGACCGCTTCTTCCGTCTTTGGGATGAAGACGACTCTCTCGCCCTTCTCCAACTTATGGTGACGAAACTGCGCCAAACGCAACTCTTGAACATGACCACCAGACATGGTATTAATTACTCAGGTAATTTCTGTAGCATGACTGGAAGTATGCCGTCCGGGCCGGGTTCTGTGACTGGGAGAAGCTATTAATCGCCCAGATAACCTTCTCTTTTGTAAAAATAGCGGGAATCTCCTTCCAGTGGTGTCTGTGCTCATTCTTTGATGCTTCGTCTTAATTTTCATCCTTGCATCCGGGAAAGCGTGTTTTCATTAGTAGCTACATACTATATAGGCTCTGCGTGTGATTCCGTTCAAGCTCTATCCACAATTTTTATAAAGGGCGGACTGGAGTGTGCTTTGGAGAAGATCCCGCATTGGCTTGCAAAGTATCCTAGTCTCTGAGGCTAGGCTAGGCTAGGCTAGGCTGAGGCAATGGCTTTCTTTTACAGCTTTAGGCACCCTTTGTAAGGACTTTTGTTGATGGCAAGGTGCAACGGTCCGTTTTTTACAAACCGTAGCTTAGTGTTCTTTGGATGAGTATGAATGTTTGTTCACGCACGAGACATTCACCCGTTGGATCTACACAAAACGGATACGCATCCGTGGACCCTCAGCGAGACATTGGTCGTCCCGTTGCAGTGAACCAAGTCAGTTTATAGGACTGTGTTCACTACGCCTGTGCCAAGATACAATTCAAATGTCAATTTGTATGGAAAACGCATTTCGATTTTACAATATTCGGAGGTTTGTGTCTTTGGAAATGTAAGGAAATATTTTGATTTGTAGGGAAATATTATCCAAACATTCGTTTAACAGTTGGTTGGATTTTCATTGGGTGTTGCCACACAGAAGACTAAGACGCACGGTGAAACCGGTTTTATGGGAGAGAAACGAGGTAAGAAAGGGGAAAGTAGGACATACCTGACGAAAATTTAACGAAAGAATTTTCACTTAAAATTTTGCTGGGTTACAACTAACACATATGCACATTTCTTTCTCTTCTCCCTTCTCAAAAGGCCGCGCTCTAAAACACATACAAAGTTGCATATACTATGCAGAATTACTCAAGGAAGGCGACCATCTCGTGTAGCACTAAAAAAGGAGGAAAAACCGGTTTCACCAGTGCGTCTTAGTTCCTGTGTGGCACCTGGCACCACCCATTTTGTAGCAGTTTGTTATAATTAAATAAATGTTCTTATTTTCCTAAATGGTCACAAACATCGTGCTTCAATAGTACAACTTCCTGTTGATATATTGGCCATGTAGATGTGTAGGATATGCGTGCAATATATGGCTTTAATGCGTTGTGGAATATTGAACTCCTGGGAACGTTGGTTGAATCCATTTCAAATTATTGGAGAATATGCCGAATTTTGCAATTTTCAGTGTACCTACGATTGTCCTCACAGTATAGCGTGATACAAGAAAGGCTGATACTACTACACGATGGAACGTTGCAGACGCCAATCAAAATAAATTTAACAGCTCAAATTTCGTGCAAAAATTGAATCATTTTTTTTAAAGATTCATTTTCCCCATAAGAGTTTAAGCTTCTTGCATAGTCTCCATGCATTTCGACGATTCGTTCAAAATTAAGTTAGTCGAAATGGCGCAATGCGAAAAAGATTCATTAGAAATTAACAAAAAATCATTGTAAATTGTAAAAATTGCTTAAATATGAATAATCGCATTGATATAAATCGTATTTAGAAGTTGGTTTTTCAAATTAGGTGTAAACATAAAATAACTTAGTACTATAATTCACGAACTTGGCCATAAACCGGATGAATACAATCGGCCATGTTTTTTGGGGTACATTTGACTGCAGCGCCCTCATTAATCAAACGAATTGACAACACGGAGTTTAAGCTCCTTTTATAGTTTCCATGGTCAAAATGGGTTCAATTCAGCTAACTTCATGTGGGGCACATCGGACAAAGATGACATCTGTGGCCAAAAATGAATGGTAGTAATTTAGTTTCTTCTGCCCTTCCATTTCCTGTCATTTTTCCCATAAGATTTTATGCTCCTTGCATAGTCTCCATGATAAAAATTGTCAAGAAATGTCAAAAACCGATTCGGTCCGATTGCTATATAATCGCTATCATATTGGAACTCGCTTCGGTTTCGTTTCGTTTTCGTTTCGCTTCGGTTACATGCTCAGGCCTTACTGTATGATCACTTTTTAGTGGGTAGGTAAAGTTTTTTTTACAGTGCTGAGGGGAGTTTTCTAACCCTAAAATAATATGATACCTTCGGATTTGAAGTCAAGAAGATATTTAGCTATACTTATATAAACGTGCTCTTTCAGCTTCCTTTCAGATGCACAATTGCTCTGTTCTCTGTTCAGGACGGTGTTGTGGCCATGAAGGGATCTTCCGATATTATTGAAATTTTATCTTCATGTTTGGTCTCCATTCTGCAGCAACAAAGCATTTGATTCCAATAGTTTGCATTTTCAGAAGAGTTCCTCTAGCAATAATTGATCCTCTTAGAAACTTTTCATTACTCATTCATCACTTTTCTCTACACTTTTTCACAGTCAAAATAAACCTTGTTGACATTGAAACTGCTGTTGTATGGTTTTTTATATATAGGTAAAGGTCTCTCGATCAACTGGACAAATAATGATATAGAGAAGGGCAAACGTGGGGTTTCTTTTTGAAAGTTATGTTTGTGAGAAATATTGTAGTGGTTCTTATATGTTCGTCAAGACTTGCAAATGAAGCCAAGACTGCGGGGTTTCGCCAAAGACTATATTACAAAAAGGGAAGTAATAATTCGTAGATGGAATCATAAAAGAGCTTATATCAACGTTGGGTGCAACGGTACCCCGACATTTAATAGTTTAGTTGGCAGTAGGGTTAAAAATATGCATTTTGGTTTATTCGATGTTGCTAGTTTCTTACTGGAGACAAACCAATTCAGTACTATTCTTTTCATTAAAATATCCTGAGTAAACTGAAATGTCTGATGGTGAGAGAGGGGCCGTTTTCTATCGTCCTCTCTCATGCTCTTCCCCATAAACCCCAGTTTGTTCGTTCGTTCTGTCTGTTCGGTATCCGGTCGTGTAAAAACGGCCTAAGCAACCAAAATGGAAAACCAATTTTGATTGATTGTTGGACAAACACTACTTCGAAAATTTTCCACGAAATCAAAAAAATAAAAACAAAAATAAAAACTTTTCATTAAACAGTTAAACATTATCATTTTTTCTCTGTTATTAGTTTTTAGTTTTAAATTTCATAAATTGCCTTAAATAATATCTCAATCTATAATTATCAAAACTGTAGTGAAAGATTGCTTAGAATACATAGTCTTTAATAAGAAAAATAAAACAATCTTTAAAAAAATATCTAAAAGTCTCCAGCGGAAACAACTTCTTATCAATTCCCAAAAACCTCAATAATTACTGTTTTTAAACTTTATAAAATATCTTGAATAGCCTTAAAAAAATATAGTAAATGTATTTCTGTCAAATAAATATATCTTATATAGTAACAAGAACTCAAAGACCCGACCAGCTCCGTTTTAAGTATTTAATAAAACAATTTAATAAAAATTAAATAATTAAAAGTTTCAAATAAAGCTTTAAACTACAAAAAAAATTATAATCAATTTATGATAAATATTGTAAAAATGTTTTTATTGCTAAAATTAAAAATTTACATATTGTAGAATTTTATACCCATATAAAGTAGAGTAAAATTTGAAATTTTTTGCAAATTAAATTGAATTGATTAATTGAATTTAAACAACAACAAAATAAATCAAAACATTTATTATTAAATGGAAAAGAAAATATTTAAACAAAAATAAATACTATTTGTTGAATATGTACCAATCCGATTTTTAGATTATAGTTACGCCAATAGCAAGAGCTTTTTTCTCATCCATTTTTGGGGACCATTATCCTGAGGTGTTTTAAAACAAAAATAGTAATAAACAAATATTTACGTATTATTTTCCTTTTTTTAGTGTTGTAACATAAATTAAAAAGAAGAGAAAATTATCAGTTTACGAGCCTTTCATAGAAAACATTTTTTTTAAACTATATATTTTTGAAAGAAACACATAAAAATTAAAAAAATTTGTAAAATGTTGCGATAGTATAACATTAATCAAAATATTAAATTAATAAAAACAACGAACCTTTTAATCCAAGCCTGTTTACCTGCTTTGGCTTTAATTTTTGGAAAAACATATTTAGATTGCTTGTGTCCTTAAATAATAGTGACATATTTATATAATCTTCATCTTAACTTTAATAAACAAAAAAAAATTATATTTAATTTTTTTTTTAATAATTTTCCATTCCATCTTCCTTTTAATGTGATCAGACTTTGTTTCGGTAAAAAAATCTCTTTAAAAAATGAAAATTTTATTGTTGTTAATTTTGTTAAAAATATTTCTGTCATTGATTTTAACATGTAAGAAAATTTTTGTTTATGCACAAAAAAAGCTTTATTTAAACATATAACATAATTATTCATGAAATTTTTGAAGTTTAACTATTTTATATGTAACATGAAGAAGTGAATTAAATATAAATTTGTATTTTGAATATTTTACAATTTTTATTATAATCGTATAAGACGTGATATTTAAATATTTAAAAAAAGAGAAAATTATCTTATTTGAATTTTTATTAAATAAATTTTGTCTATAATATATAAACAAATTGTTTTAATGTGTTTTTGTTATATTTAACTGTCTCCAAAAATTCCCAGGGACGCAATATCCTGTTCAGTGCCAAGTAAACAATTATAAAGGGTCAAATGGTATCTAGTAACGGCTTCAGGAATATTTGGTGGTGCCGATACACCAAAGAAATAAAGCCTGAGAAACTACAATTGCTAATACCATCTAAGATATGCAACCGTGCTACCGAATGCTACCTCCAACGAAGCAAACATTGGACTCTCCTCGGAAAACAATTCTTGTTTTGGAAACAAAAAGTCAGCCTCGGAGCAGTCAGTATTTACGGAAAAGACCTCATCAACATCGCAGGACTAAAGGGCCCAATACACGAGCGCTCCATCCGACCACGCTAAGGAACAACAATTTGTATGCATTCGAAATTTCGAAGCAGGCACTGCGACCCATTTTATTTGGTCTATTTTGCTAGCCCGTCGTTAGAATCCTTCCAAGTTAGGGCTTTTGATATAACCTAACATTTATTTAAAATCCCCATCCCAAATCTCCCTGGGAGCAGGGAAGCCACGATGAAGGAGACTCAATCTCCTTCTAGCTGTAGCCTCTCAGTCGTATAGAAAGTGCTCCGCAGTTTTCGGAGCTGCCATACAACCGATAGATACAATCATCTACCCTAGCAGCCTAATTCTGCTTATATGATACTTGAGCGAATAGTGAACCATCAGGAGCTCTAAGTTAAACAGCTCCCTTCTGTTTAGCTGCGGAATCCAAGTCAGCATGTTCCTGCGGAGCGATTTCAGAGATAGGCGACAATCCAGGACAGTCTTTGATGACACCCTATTAGAGCTATTTGAAGCTCTTTTTTTACGAGGGAGTGGTGAGAACCTTACATCGGTCTAGCAACATGGAATGCATGTGACAGCCTGTCTAAGGGTTCCATGCATGCGACAGGAGACACCGCGGGGGTTCGCACCAACACGGCAGTATCAGTATCAGTAGCGCACAGAGGGACAGAATCCCAAAAAGCTGGCCAAAACCTCAAAACGTGCAATAATCGCTTTGAAATTTCTTACTTGCGGGTTTTCGAGGTCGCTGATTACGAATTTGATATTATTTTTTCAAAAAACAAAATGGCGGATCCAATATGGCGGACACTCATATAAAAAATTGATATTTTTAGTTTTAATATAATTTCATCGTATTAAAAAAATTTCAGAAGCATAAAAATAGTATCGTACACAAGGAAAAGGTACAAATAAATACAAAATAATAATTTAGTTTATAATTTACATTTTTATTTTTAACACATAGGCTCTATCTATTCCCTATCGCTATCACATAAATCGATGTCGGAATCTAAATTAGGCACATCAGTTTCATCTTCAGTGTCACTGTCATCAGGTACAACTAAATCTTTAGCATCAGATGACATTTGTTTTCTTTTAGTTTTTGGAAGTTTTCTTGCGCTTGAAATGTAAGGATCAGAACTAATTAAAAGGCGGCAAAATACATCTCTCATTGTCAAAGAACGGCTGCTTTTGCACGAGAAGTCCTGACGAAATTTTTTAATATATTTATTGCAACTTTCCTGGGCTTCTTCACACATCTGACCGATTGGAAGCAAAGCCGAAGCAATGATTTCTGGGCCATGAATGAGCAGTTTATGAACTGATGGTGGCATGAAGAACCATGGGTACAATTCAACAAATAGTTTCGCAGTTTCCCAAGCGTAATCTCTAAATTTTCGAATATTAATTTCGCGTCCTGATGAAAAAACTTGTAAAATGGAATGAGAAATCTGGTAATTCAAAAAAGGGACGAGATGTGTTACCATCATTCGTGCTCCCGAATCCTGGCTTTGGCTTTGTCAACAATTAGACCAAGGTTTTTTCTAAAAGACTCTTGAGTGGCTGTTTTTCGTTCTTTTACATTTTCTTTTTCTTTCTCTGATCGTGCTTGCCATTTTTTAATGTCTAATTTATAAGATAAATGCAAACAGCACTCGAAGCAGCGTATCCACGAATGCAACGAAGAGAGACCAAAGTTAAAATGTTCTTCATTGACTGACAGCGTTAACATTTTGTCAAGATTATTAAAATCTTTTGACGTGGCTTTGCAAAGGTAGCAGCGTTGAGTAGCTGGATTGTCCGCCAATGCATTGCACACTTTTCCGTCGATCATGGTTAAAGCAAGATTCCAATTTACTTTTATTAAACTTCCGTTAACCATGTCTGAAAATGGAACTAGATTTTTTATTTGATCTTCCACATATTTAATTTCAGCTTTCGTTGCATCTGCTGTTTCTTTTAGGAATTCTATTTTAATTGGTCGACAATATCGCGGAGAAGAAGGCACAGGAATTTGCCGAACAACAATTTTTTCGATTTTCTCATCCAGATAAAAATATCCAGTTGTAAAGGAACTAATGACGTAAAAGAAATATTTACGTCTGTGAATGTGCCATCATCACTCGTAAATTTTTGCTTATATTCACTCTGACCTGAAGTTCCATCGCAACCCCATTTACAAATTAAATTCATTTTAAGCAAATCACCGGGTGACATATTTTGACAACATTTTCTTTTGCTAAAACGATTCGTTTCACCGTGAGATCTAACAATGTTTGAAGATCGATAGTTGCGCGTCTTTCTGTACATGTAATTGTTTTCATCGGTGGATAACAAGCAATTTTGGCTTTTTGCAGTACATTGTATGACGGATACGCCTTACTTTGAACTAATTTACAGCCTGATCGAACCACTAAATACTGACTTTTGGAAAATCTACCTTCTACCAAAACTGACAAGGCTTCTTCCGGCGTCATTGTTCTTTCTTTTATTGTGTTAGAAGACGACAGGTAGGACGATGCCTTAGACGGACTCCCCGCTGTGACGTTCTTCAATACCTGCGCAGCGGCAACTTTCCCACTTCCACGTAGGCTCATCCGTGTAGCATAAGAGAGTTCTTCTAGGCTGTGGTTTTTTCTCAATTCCTCGGTTTTTCGCCTTTTGGACCTTTCACTGCTATCCGAAAAACTTGTAGAAGGTCGACCACCGATTGCCTTTGTATCCGCAGTACTTTGAGAAGATCCGTCCTCCGATAGCACCAATTAATGTATCATATATTCTCACTTTGCATTGTCTTTGAAATTTCTTTAAAATCAGGACTATATAGTGCGAAATGGGTTTTGTTTGCGGCTACGATATAACTGATTTCTGAATGTAAAACAATTTATTCTTGTAGTCCCGTCCTAGGTCCCCGACCACCGACGATCAAACCCTTACCCAATACTGCCCCGAAGAAGATGAGTATTGGCAACCAATATCTTTTTAATCTCAAACAACCATTATCCCGAACAGAAGAGGCAAATAGTTCTCGACTAGTTACTAAAAGTCGGTGGATAATAATCATGGCAAGAAACGGCCGTTTAAGATCTGCTTTTAAGTTTCCAGCACAAACGCTAAACCTGCAACATGCACAGAAACTTAATAGTTCTATCGCTCAGCTGGAGCTAGACTCCCAGTCATCTGTTAATCTCTATTCTCTTTGCCAAATAATTAAATCTGCAAAATCCTACGCCACGAAACATAAAAAATATAGAATAAGGGAAAATAATGGCTGGATAAATGATGAAATTGCAAGTTAAAGAGAAAACGGTCTTGTACAAATTAATGAAGAGAAATCAAAGTGACGTGATCCTTGTTAACGCATACAAGAAGAAGAAAAATTATGTGATAAAGATTGCAAAAACTGCGCACATTCAAAAAATGCTCTCCACTGCGAATAATACTAAAAAACTTTGGTCGGTAATCAACAGGAATATTTTAAACAAGAACAGCAAAGTCGATAATAAGTTAGAAGAAGTTATGGTAAACAACAAGGCATAATATAAATAATTAATAAATAATAAAGTGAATCTTGCCTCTTTGAGATCCTGTAAGACATTCGGCTTGGATAACATTCGCGCGAAAGTCTCCAATAGCTAATCCGGTTCCATTACACAAACCATTCTTAATAGAAAGGTTTCGTAGTAACAAAACTATGCAACCTTTTTTAAATTTAACTTATGTGGGGGCATACCGGATGGGTTCAAAGTATTCAGAAATTCTACTGGAAAGTTTGCTTGTGCTTCGTTAAAAAAAACTATCGTCATCTATTACCATGGAATCGATTGAAAAGTATGACACTTCTTTCGCGTTCATTCTAGCAAGAACAGATTCATTTGAAGGAATTAAAATACTATGCTGAGTATTTGTAATTCCTTCTGGACATTCAACAGTAGAATTGCCAACTTTGAGAACCCAACTTGAAAAATCTTAATCAACTAAAGCTATCATAATCTATAACTTAAACCTGAACGTACGTACATTCCTTGCACAAATCATCTAAGCTGAATTTTTGCGGTATAAAATTATTACAATAATCTTGAATGGCAGCCTTGAAAAATGCGTTAGGTTACCTACGAACACAACCGGTAGAATTTGTAGCATTTTGGCTTTCATTTCCATTCATCACTTGCAATTCATTAGTTTGTCTCGATGCCCTCTTTTTAGCGATTTCTTCGCCATTCTGTTCGTAATAATTTCTATTTTGCGTGCTTCTCTTCATTTTAAAAATTCAAACAACCACAATAAGTCACTTTTGCACATTTTTTTTGCACTTTTTTAGATTATCCCTTAACGTTTCGAAAGGATTCGACGATTATGTTTGATTCAAGAGCAAATAAACAAACTCTTTCAAGCTTTTCAAAAGGCAAAAACCATGGTACAAATCCTTCATGTAAAATGCAAGGAATTATTTTTTCGAGGCTGAATTTACTTAATAGAATAAAAATTTAAATGTTCTTGCAAATAAACAAAACCATTGTAAAACCAAATTAAAGAAGATTGTACTTAATATCAGAAACTTCACTTTTGAGTTATCCCATATATTTCATTAAACACCATTATATCCGTTGAATGCATTGAAAAATTAAAATTATTGGTAGCATATATTCTTACCTGGTGTAGCATAGTATACCATGCAAAATTGCAATGAAATCGGTGCAGTAGTTTTCACGTGAAAATTTAAAAACAATTTATTTCATAATAAAATAAAAGCTCTCCTTAAGAGCATACCTTGGGCAAAAACTACGTTGAGAGAATATGAGTAAACTTTCAAAGCTTTCCATAAGTATAGATGGGCCATTCCATGAAAATTGGAACAATGGCTTGGGCACGACCTTTTCCGATTTCCTTCACATTTGGTACATTTGGAGTACTACTGACTAGTATTACGTAGGTGCAATATTTTGCCAAAATGTTGAATAGTTTCATAAATAACGGTACTTAAACATTTCGAAATTTGCATAATAAAAGTTCCTTTAAAAAATCGTACAAAGTGCAAATATTATCCTAGCGCGGTGATATATACATCATTTTGAAGAAAAACCTTCAAACTAATAAATAAAAATGCCAAAAAGGACATTCGACGAAAAAAGGGTTCAAAGGACATTTTAAGTATCCTTTATCCTTCGGGATCTCAAAAAGCCAACGAGGGACTTTCTCCAAATTTTTATAAGTTTTGACTGGCAACACTGAAGATAAGTTGCCTAAGTCTCATGCTGGGATCGAAGACCGCTTGGGAAGGAGAACTTTTTAAAGCATAGCCTGTCAAACGTAGTGGCGTGTGTGAATCGGACAAACACGTAAATATTTTGAGCCGGACCAAGAGTACCTCCCCCACCCATTTTCGAGGATGCTGAACACGATGGCGTTGTTGGAATTTCTGTCGCGCAACCCCCAAAAACCACCCCCAAGAGGGTTTAAACGCACTTTACACGATTTCCCTGTAAAAAAAACAATTTCCCCCCGTTTTCGAGGGTGCTGAACACGATGGCGTTGTTAGAATTTTTCTTTGGGGTTGCGCAACCTCCCCCACGCCCGCAAACCGCCAATCGCTTCGGATATCGCTTCCGACCCCCACCATCTCCTCCACCGGCCAATACTCTCCCCCAAAAGGGGTGATTTTTTTTTGTACTAGGCCAAAATATATTTCCCGCCATTTTCGAGGACTCCGAGCACGATGGTGGTGCATAAATTATTTTAAACCCCTCCAATCCCTTCCCGCAAATGAAACAAAAGAAGACGAGATAATTATTGGACATTACAGGGATTGGAGGCGTTTAAAAAATGTATCCACCACCGTGCCCAGCTGATATTACAAATAATTTTTTTTGCAAAATTGGAAAGCTTGGACAATTTTCATTGAATCAAGTCGGACAATTTTTATCCTACGGATTTTACTTTTGAAGTTATTAGCAAGTTTAATGTTAAAATTGTCCTTAGTTGGTGCTTATTTGGTACTTTTTGGCAAAGCTTAAATGAAAAATTACGAAAAAGAGCCAATTATTGCATTAAATTGCTTATAACTCGAAAAATGAAAGCCGTACGATAAAAATTGGCCAGACATTATTCATAGAAAATTTCCAATTTTGCAAAAAAAAATTAGTTAACTACGTATTTTTTGGAAAAAAAGGTGGTTTTAGTTGAAATTTTAGTTAAAAAAACGAAATTTTGATTTTGATGACTCATTGCTCTGGAAGTTGATAGAATCTTGACTTTTACAGTTTTAGATAGGTGGGGGTATTCTGCGTACACTAATACCTTATTCATGAAAATCACTCATAGGATTACAAAAATACAGGGTGATATGTAAAACTCTACCAAAAAAACTTCAAAACGCCCTAGATACTAAACCGTTACGATTTACCACCCCCCTTCCATACGATTTTTTGTTCGTCTATCCAAAACTTATACACAGCCGGCCGCTTTGTAAACTAACCGGTATACACCCTGTATACTTTGGAATCTACTTTTTCGACACTTAAAGCGCCATAACTGGTGCTATATTAGCCCTACGTAAAAATTGATATAACAAAAGTTATAGATAATCGTGTGTTCTATAAGTCTTACGCAGGATTTTTTAATGTAAAATTAACCATTAACGAAATTTAGTGCAAAGAAAGTGATATATGAAGTTTGAAGCATTATTACTCCATAGATATTGACTTTACACAAAAAAAATCTAAACAAGAAAGTTCAATCACTTATTTTTCTACAAAAAAGATCATATACATTTTTGTCGTAAAATGCATAGTTTTTGAGATATAGAATTAAACCCGTTTTCCTTCCCTGTAACTTTAGCAAGAGGATGGGGATGACGCCATTTTGAATTTAAGCTTATAAAAATATATAAAATGATTTGGTAAAAAAAAATCGCGTGCGGTATTTTCCGCATTACGAAGGCCTTTTTTCGACCTATTTATTGGACTAGGGTGGTTTTTGACGGTTTTGGGGGTTGCGCAACCCCAAAGAAAAATTCTAACAACGCCATCGTGTTCAGCATCCTCGAAAACGGAGGAAAGCGTTTTTTACAGGAAAATCGTGTAAAGTGCGTTTAAACCCTCTTGGGGGTGGTTTTTGGGAGTTGCGCAACCCCAAACAGAAATTCTAACAACGCCATCGTGTTCAGCATCCTCGAAAACGGGTGGGGGGAGGTAGTCTTGGTCCGGCTCAAAATATTTACGTGTTCGTCCGATTCACACACCCCACTACGTTTGACAGGCTATGCTTTAAAAAATTCTCCTTCCCAAGCGGTCTTCGATCCCAACATGAGACTTAGGCAACTTGTCTTCAGTGTTGCCAGTCAAAACATATAAAAATTTTGAGAAAATCCCTCGTTGGCTTTTTGAGATCCCGAAGGATAAAGGATACTTAAAATGTCCTTTGAACCCTTTTTTCGTCGAATGTCCTTTTTGGCATTTTTATTTATTAGTTTGAAGGTTTTTCTTCAAAATGATGTATATATCACCGCGCTAGGATAATATTTGCACTTTGTACGATTTTTTAAAGGAACTTGTATTATACAAATTTCGAAATGTTTAAGTACCGTTATTTATGAAACTACCCAACATTTTGGCAAAATATTGCACCTACGTAATACTAGTCACTAGTACTCCAAATGTACCAAATATGAAGCAAATCGGAGTAGGTCGTGTCCGAAATTTTCTTTTTTGTGGTCGAATTTTCATGGAATGGCCCAGATGATATACAGGGTGTAATGCATAAAGTAACAAAGCGGCCGGCTGTGGATAGGTTTTGGATAGACGAACAAAAAATCGTATGGGGGGGGGAAATCGTAACGGTTTAGCCGCTAGGGCGTTTTGAAGTTTTTTTGCTAGAGTTTTACATATCACCCTGTATTTTTGTAACCCTCCTATGACCTATTTGCATGAGCAATGAGTCATCAAAGTCAAAATTTTGGTTTTTTTTTACTTAAATTTCAACTAAAACCACCATTTTCTCCAAAAAATACGTGATAAACCTAAACTTTTTTTTGCAAAATTAGAAAGCTTGGACAATTTCCTATGAATAATGTCTAGAGAATTTTTTTCCTACGACTTCTACTTTTGGAGTTAAAAGCAATTTTAATGCTAAAATTGGGTCTTTTTTAGTACTTTTTCACCTAAGCTTTGCTAAAAAGTACCAAATAAGCACCAAATAAGGTCAATTTCAACATCAAACTTGCTAATAACTTCAAAAGTAAAGGCCGTAGGATAAAAATTGTCTGGACATTATTCATAGGAAATTGTTCAAGCTTTCCAATTTTGTAAAAAAAAATATCAGTTAATTACATATTTTTTGGAGAAAATGGTGGTTTTAGTTGAAATTTTAGTAAAAAAAAACCCAAAATTTTGATTTTGATGACTCATTGCTCTGGAACCTGGTACGGGAGAACCTTCATTTTTACAGCTTTAGATAGGTGGGAGTATTCTGCGTACACTGATACCTTATTTATGAAAATAGGTCATACGGTTACAAAAATACAGGGTGATTGTAAAACTCTAGCAAAAAAACTTCAAAACGCCCTAGCGGCTAAACCGTTACGATTTCCCCCCCCCCCCCCTCACATACGATTTTTTGTTCGTCTATCCAAAACCTATCCACAGCCGGCCGCTTTGTTACTTTATGCATTACACCCTGTATATGCTATTTTCATTTTTTCAATATGGAAAAAAGCTCCTGAAGGGTTTCCTTGTATAATTATAATATAGATAGTTTTGTGTATGAATTCTAAACTCATCGCCGGCCCTGACGGAATAACTCTGAAGGATATTATAACCGTACTGGATATTATTATAGAATTATTAACTGATGAAATTAACAACATACTGTCCTCTGGAATTTTCCCTGGTTTTCTTAAGGAGTCCTTTATAATACCAATTCATAAAAACGGAGAAAAGAGTAATATTAATAACTATGGGCCAACCATGCTCACCAATACCATCGCTAAGATAGGTGAGAAAGTGATTGATAATCAAATACGCTACTTCATCTCCACAACGTGTAAATTTGATGTGAACCAATACGGATTCCAAAGTTCTTCCTCTACTGAGACTGATAACTGCAGTGAACCACGTACATTTAATTAAAATAGAAATTGTTAAAAGTTTTTTTTATGCATTAATTGAGCTTTTTAATAAACGTCAAACGGCTTTATCGACACCTAAAGAGACGATAACGTTGTCGATATCGTGTTGCCAAATGCCAATTTTTATTTATCGACAGAAGTCGATATCGACTCGAGAAACCAAATACGGCAACTGGAACAGGCATAAAATACTACAGGAAGCAGCCAGAACCAACAGACTCTAAAATGATACTATAGTCAAAGCTTTTGGAACCTTCAACTCTATTCCTGAGGACATAAAGAACCAGCGAACGTTTCCTTCATTTATAACAGCATTTAAAAAATTCTTAACTCACAATAGCTAATTTGAACTAACTTTTAATCAATGCTTTACCTTTAATTATCTTCTGTACTGAACTTGTATTCTCTAATGAAATTATAACTTGAAATAATGATTTTAATTTACTTTTGAACTTTTTTTGTAGTTAACTAATTAATCGCAACTATTGTTCGTTAGGCAAACGATGCTTATACCAGTGAAAGCTGTCTGTGTTGTTTTGCATTGTTATGTTTATTTCTTTTATTTAAATATGTTTATATACATTAATTCTGCATTGTCTATGTAAATTCATTGTGTGTGTAATAAATAAATAGATAAATAAATGATAGAAAATATATTTAAACAATTATTATTAACTAATAATGGGCAAAATATCACTTGTTTCAGTAAATCTTCTGCAAATTGTTAAAAAGCAAAATTATTTTTAAATTTAATTTGTGGATTGGTTTCGTGAAATGGTCATAATTAAGATTTATGTATTGAAAAAAGTTAAAAATACCGTATTTTTTCAATACGCATCTTTTATTTCACGAATTTCGGGAAAATGAGCATTTTATTTTTCCCATGCGTAAGTACAATCAAAGACAAAACAACAATAGGTGCAAACTGCAAATTACTTATTGACATTTAGTTGGTCGTCAATTTATAGCTGAAAACCCATACTTTACGATAGAATAATTTATTTTATCGAAATATTTAAATTTTAATGATTTATTTATGAAATAGTAACAAACATCTTATATATTAATAGGCAAACAAAAACTTTGTACACGCTAAGGCTTTTTTGTTCGTGGACCGATTTCGTTTAAATTTTCAGAAAATGTTCTTTTTATGGCATAGTTTTGTAATAAGGAATTTCAAAGAAATCGATTCACGAATAAAAAAGTTATATCGATTTTAATTTTTCGAATTTTAAAAAGCCGTTGGAAAATTTGAATTTTTTTATGAGCATCAACGTAGAGCTGAGTAGCCTACGATTGACACAAATGCCGTTTCAGTGAAGCGAATGAGAAACAGAGAAAACAAGCGTTTGTGTGGATTTTTGGCGGCATAACTGACATAAAAAAACTCGGTCACTTTGTGCGTGCATTTTTTTTATACTCTTTTGTGTATAGTATTTTTGTAAGGTGCTGCCGTTCGTTTTTCGGCGAGTGAAAACAAGTGCAAAGTGATAGAATACATTTATTATTTGAATTGAATTTAAAGAGGCAAGTTGCGACGTTATTTTTTTCAATATTTTAATTTTGATGCTTTAAGTGATTTTCTTTTAATTTTATTTTGTAGTTTTTTGTTTTTATTGCTTATATAATAATTTGTTTGTATTTTTTTTGCGTTTTATTTTCGAAATGCCAAGTCAACGGCGTGGCGTGGACATAGCCGAATTTAAATTCGAACAAAGGCTGAATTTTATTTAGTAATTTTTTGGTGACCGAATTTCGGTAACGGGCGTCCCTACTAGTACATATAATTATTCCTTAAAAATATGGAATTTTTTAATGCAATTACCCGTCTGTTATTATAGTCCAGTGCAATTAGTTATTATAAATGAAAAATTACGGAACCCATTTATAATGAATAGATTTGAATGATTTTTTTTGTTGGATTTCTAATACCATAAACTAAAAAGTTTACCCATTAAAAATTACCGCAATTTGGTGCTTAGATATTAATCGTGCTTTAATGGTTTTCTCATCTGGAATGTATTCTGATGTTAGAACATTTTTCGATTCCTGCATAGAAAACTGACAGTCTTCATTATTTTCTATATACTGATATATTTGCTTCATTGCTGCATCCACCAATAATACTTGTGGATGAATCTTTTTTTCTTCTTCAGATATTAGTAGGGAGCTGGCACTTGAAAAAATCGTGTCATCCCAACCTTCAGCCGTTTGGTATATAAGCTTTTCAAGTAATTTCAAGTATTTTTTATAATATGACATTTTTGCGGGAAGTGGACCCATCTCGAGTTGTAGGGTTAGGGGTAAAAAGGGGGTTAAATTTAGAAAAAAAACTCTGCCGGCGTATGTAGGTTCTATTAGGACTAAATAACCGTTAAATACTAGTGGCAGAAATTTTTGACCATTTGCTGGGGTGTGGGGGATGAAATGGGAAGTTCAACTAAGGGTGGCTTGGGGAGCGTGCAAATGGTTAAAACGTTCTTCCACTAGTATTTAACGGTTATTTAGCCCTAAAAGAACCTACATACGCAGCGGCAGAATTTTTTCCCAATATTAACCCCTTTTTTACCCCCAACCCCCCAAATCCTGATGGGTTCACTTCCCGCAAAAATGTCATATTAAAAAAATGCTTGAAATTACTTGAAAAGCTTATATACCAGACGGCTGAAGGTTCGGATGACACGATTTTTCAAGTGCCAGTTCCCCTACTAATACTTTTGCTACTAAATTTCTCAATGAAAGACATGATATCGCGCTTTCATTGCTACCCCTTAGTATATTTTATATAGAAACCTAGTTATTCTCGAGAGAAAAAATAAATACGTATAGCTGTAAAAGGAATGTACTATACTAGAAGTAGCATCATTTTGATGGAACAGGTCTTAAAAGAAAATAAACCATTAGCGGAAGGTTTCAAAAGGTAAACTTTTTACTTTTTAGTATAAGAGATTCAAAAAATCCAAAAACATTTAAATCCATTCATTATAACTGGGTTCCGAGGTATAAACCTAATTGCACTGGACTATTAAGCGAAAAAGCTTTTATTAACGTTCTAAATATACAGAGTGTAATGCATAAAGTAACAAAGCGGCCGGCTGTGGATAGGTTTTGGATAGACGAACAAAAAATCGTGTGGGGGGGGGGGGGGGAAATCGTAACGGTTTAGCCGCTAGGGCGTTTTGAAGTTTTTTTGCTAGAGTTTTACATATCACCCTGTATTTTTGTAACCCTATGACCTATTTTCATAAATAAGGTATCAGTGTACGCAGAATACTCCCACCTATCTAAAGCTGTAAAAAATAAGGTTCTACCGTACCAGGTTCCAGAGCAATGAGTCATCATAGTCAAAATTTTGGTTTTTTTTTACTAAAATTTCAACTAAAACCACCATTTTCTCCAAAAAATACGTGATAAACCTAAACTTTTTTTTGCAAAATTAGAAAGCTTGGACAATTTCCTATGAATAATGTCCAGAGAATTTTTTTCCTACGACTTCTACTTTTGGAGTAAAAGCAATTTTAATGCTAAAATTGGGTCTTTTTTAGTACTTTTTCACCTAAGCTTTGCTAAAAAGTACCAAATAAGCACCAAATAAGGTCAATTTCAACATCAAACTTGCTAATAACTTCAAAAGTAAAGGCCGTAGCATTAAAATTTTAGTAAAAAAAAACCAAAATTTTGATGACTCATTGCTCTGGAACCTGGTACGGTAGAACCTTGGTTTTTACAGCTTTAGATAGGTGGGAGTATTCTGCGTACACTGATACCTTATTTATGAAAATAGGTCATAGGGTTACAAAAATACAGGGTGATATGTAAAACTCTAGCAAAAAAACTTCAAAACGCCCTAGCGGCTAAACCGTTACGATTTCCCCCCTCCCACCCATACGATTTTTTGTTCCTCTATCCAAAACCTATCCACAGCCAGCCGCTTTGTTACTTTATGCATTACACCCTGTATAGACGTTGCACAGTGGGACAGAATCCCAAAAAGCTGGCCAAAACCTCAAAACGTGCAATAATCGCTTTGAAATTTCTTACTTGCGGGTTTTCGAGGTCGCTGATTACGAATTTGACATTATCTTTTCAAAAAACAAGATGGCGGATCCAATATGGCGGACGAATACATGAAAAAATGCATATTCGCGGATGAAATTCTGTACGCGGGGGTTTTCGAGGTCGCTGATTACGAATTTGACATTGTTTTTTTCAAAAAACAAGATGGCGGATCCAACATGGCGGACGACCCCATGAAAAAATGCATATTCGCGGATGAAATTCTGTACCGGGGGGTTTTCGAGGTCGCTGATTACGAATTTGACATTATTTTTTCAAAAAAAAAGATGGCGGATCCAATATGGCGGACGACCACATGAAAAAATGCATATTCGCGGAAGAAATTCTGTACCCGGGGGTTTTCGAGGTCGCTGATTACGAATTTGACATTATTTTTTCAAAAAACAAAATGGCAGATCCAATGTGGCGGACAATCATATAAAAAATTGATATTTTTTGTTTTAATATAATTTCATCGTATTAAACAAATATCAGAAGCATAAAAATAGTATCGTACACAAGGAAAAGGTACAAATAAATACAAAATAATAATTCAGTTTATAATTTACATTTTTATTTTTAACACATAGGCTCTATCTATTCGCTATCGGTATCACATAAATCGATGTTTTTACAGCTTTAGATAGGTGGGAGTATTCTGCGTACACTGATACCTTATTTATGAGAATAGGTCATACGGTTACAAAAATACAGGGTGATATGTAAAACTCTAGCAAAAAAACTTCAAAACGCCCTAGCGGCTAAACCGTTACGATTTCCCCCCCCCCCCCCCCCACCCATACGATTTTTTGTTCGTCTATCCAAAACCTATCCACAGCCGGCCGCTTTGTTACTTTATGCATTACACCCTGTATATGCTATTTTCATTTTTTCAATATGGAAAAAAGCTCCTGAAGGGTACTGAAAAGAGCTTTCCTTGTATAATTATAATATAGATAGTTTTGTGTATGAATTCTAAACTCATCGCCGGCCCTGACGGAATAACTCTGAAGGATATTATAACCGTACTGGATATTATTATAGAATTATTAACTGATGAAATTAACAACATAGGTACTGTCCTCTGGAATTTTCCCTGGTTTTCTTAAGGAGTCCTTTATAATACCAATTCATAAGAACGGAGAAAAGAGTAATATTAATAGCTATGGGCCAACCATGCTCACCAATACCATCGCTAAGATAGGTGAGAAAGTGATTGATAATCAAATACGCTACTTCATCTCCACAACGTGTAAATTTGATGTGAACCAATACGGATTCCAAAGTTCTTCCTCTACTGAGACTGATAACTGCAGTGAACCACGTACATTTAATTAAAATAGAAATTGTTAAAAGTTTTTTTTATGCATTAATTGAGCTTTTTAATAAACGTCAAACGGCTTTATCGACACCTAAAGAGACGATAACGTTGTCGATATCGTGTTGCCAAATGCCAATTTTTATTTATCGACAGAAGTCGATATCGACTCGAGAAACCAAATACGGCAACTGGAACAGGCATAAAATACTACAGGAAGCAGCCAGAACCAACAGACTCTAAAATGATACTATAGTCAAAGCTTTTGGAACCTTCAACTCTATTCCTGAGGACATAAAGAACCAGCGAACGTTTCCTTCATTTATAACAGCATTTAAAAAATTCTTAACTCACAATAGCTAATTTGAACTAACTTTTAATCAATGCTTTACCTTTAATTATCTTCTGTACTGAACTTGTATTCTCTAATGAAATTATAACTTGAAATAATGATTTTAATTTACTTTTGAACTTTTTTTGTAGTTAACTAATTAATCGCAACTATTGTTCGTTAGGCAAACGATGCTTATACCAGTGAAAGCTGTCTGTGTTGTTTTGCATTGTTATGTTTATTTCTTTTATTTAAATATGTTTATATACATTAATTCTGCATTGTCTATGTAAATTCATTGTGTGTGTAATAAATAAATAGATAAATAAATGATAGAAAATATATTTAAACAATTATTATTAACTAATAATTGGCAAAATATCACTTGTTTCAGTAAATCTTCTGCAAATTGATAAAAAGCAAAATTATTTTTAAATTTAATTGGTGGATTGGTTTCGTGAAATGGTCATAATTAAGATTTATGTATTGAAAAAAGTTAAAAATACCGCATTTTTTCAATACGCATCTTTTATTTCACGAATTTCGGGAAAATGAGCATTTTATTTTTCCCATGCGTAAGTACAATCAAAGACAAAACAACAATAGGTGCAAACTGCAAATTACTTATTGACATTTAGTTGGTCGTCAATTTATAGCTGAAAACCCATACTTTACGATAGAATAATTTATTTTATCGAAATATTTAAATTTTAATGATTTATTTATGAAATAGTAACAAACATCTTATATATTAATAGGCAAACAAAAACTTTGTACACGCTAAGGCTTTTTTGTTCGTGGACCGATTTCGTTTAAATTTTTAATTTTTAAAATTGTTCTTTTTATCGCATAGTTTTGTAATAAGGAATTTCAAAAAAATCGATTCACGAATAAAAAAGTTATAGCGATTTTAATTTTTCGAATTTTAAAAAGCCGTTGGAAAATTTGAATTTTTTTGTGAGCATCAACGTAGAGCTGAGTAGCCTACGATTGACACAAATGCCGTTTCAGTGAAGCGAATGAGAAACAGAGAAAACAAGCGTTTGTGTGGATTTTTGGCGGCATAACTGACATAAAAAAACTCGGTCACTTTGTGCGTGCATTTTTTTTATACTCTTTTGTGTATAGTATTTTTGTAAGGTGCTGCCGTTCGTTTTTTGGCGAGTGAAAACAAGTGCAAAGTGATAGAATACATTTATTATTTGAATTGAATTTAAAGAGCAAGTTGCGACGTTATTTTTTTCAATATTTTAATTTTGATGCTTTAAGTGATTTTCTTTTAATTTTATTCTGTAGTTTTTTGTTTTTATTGCTTATATAATAATTTGTTTGTATTTTTTTTTGCGTTTTATTTTCGAAATGCCAAGTCAACGGCGTGGCGTGGACATAGCCGAATTTAAATTCGAACAAAGGCTGAATTTTATTTAGTAATTTTTTGGTGACCGAATTTCGGTAACGGGCGTCCCTACTAGTACATATAATTATTCCTTAAAAATATGAAATTTTTTAATGCAATTACCCGTCTGTTATTATAGTCCAGTGCAATTAGTTATTATAAATGAAAAATTACGGAAACCATTTATAATGAATAGATTTGAATGATTTTTTTTGTTGGATTTCTAATACCATAAACTAAAAAGTTTACCCATTAAAAATTACCGCAATTTGGTGCTTAGATATTAATCGTGCTTTAATGGTTTTCTCATCTGGAATGTATTCTGATGTTAGAACATTTTTCGATTCCTGCATAGAAAACTGGCAGTCTTCATTATTTTCTATATACTGATATATTTGCTTCATTGCTGCATCCACCAATAATACTTGTGGATGAATCTTTTTTTCTTCTTCAGATATTAGTAGGGAGCTGGCACTTGAAAAAATCGTGTCATCCCAACCTTCAGCCGTTTGGTATATAAGCTTTTCAAGTAATTTCAAGTATTTTTTATAATATGACATTTTTGCGGGAAGTGGACCCATCTCGAGTTGTGGGGTTAGGGGTAAAAAGGGGGTTAAATTTATAAAAAAAACTCTGCCGGCGTATGTAGGTTCTATTAGGACTAAATAACCGTTAAATACTAGTGGCAGAAATTTTTGACCATTTGCTGGGGTGTGGGGGATGAAATGGGAAGTTCAACTAAGGGTGGCTTGGGGAGCGTGCAAATGGTCAAAAGTTCTGCCACTAGTATTTAACGGTTTTTTACCCCTAAAAGAACCTACATACGCAGCGGCAGAATTTTTTCCCAATATTAACCCCTTTTTTACCCCCAACCCCCCACTCCTGATGGGTTCACTTCCCGCAAAAATGTCATATTATAAAAAATACTTGAAATTACTTGAAAAGCTTATATACCAAACGGCTGAAGGTTCGGATGACACGATTTTTCAAGTGCCAGTTCCCCTACTAATACTTTTGCTACTAAATTTCTCAATGAAAGACATGATATCGCGCTTTCATTGCTACCCCTTAGTATATTTTATATAGAAACCTAGTTATTCTCGAGAGAAAAAATAAATACGTATAGCTGTAAAAGGAATGTACTATACTAGAAGTAGCATCATTTTGATGGAACAGGTCTTAAAAGAAAATAAACCATTAGCGGAAGGTTTCAAAAGGTAAACTTTTTACTTTTTAGTATAAGAGATTCAAAAAATCCAAAAACATTTAAATCCATTCATTATAACTGGGTTCCGAGGTATAAACCTAATTGCACTGGACTATTAAGCGAAAAAGCTTTTATTAACGTTCTAAATATACAGAGTGTAATGCATAAAGTAACAAAGCGGCCGGCTGTGGATAGGTTTTGGATAGACGAACAAAAAATCGTGTGGGGGGGGGGGGGAAATCGTAACGGTTTAGCCGCTAGGGCGTTTTGAAGTTTTTTTGCTAGAGTTTTACATATCACCCTGTATTTTTGTAACCCTATGACCTATTTTCATAAATAAGGTATCAGTGTACGCAGAATACTCCCACCTATCTAAAGCTGTAAAAAATAAGGTTCTACCGTACCAGGTTCCAGAGCAATGAGTCATCATAGTCAAAATTTTGGTTTTTTTTTACTAAAATTTCAACTAAAACCACCATTTTCTCCAAAAAATACGTGATAAACCTAAACTTTTTTTTGCAAAATTAGAAAGCTTGGACAATTTCCTATGAATAATGTCCAGAGAATTTTTTTCCTACGACTTCTACTTTTGGAGTAAAAGCAATTTTAATGCTAAAATTGGGTCTTTTTTAGTACTTTTTCACCTAAGCTTTGCTAAAAAGTACCAAATAAGCACCAAATAAGGTCAATTTCAACATCAAACTTGCTAATAACTTCAAAAGTAAAGGCCGTAGCATTAAAATTTTAGTAAAAAAAAACCAAAATTTTGATGACTCATTGCTCTGGAACCTGGTACGGTAGAACCTTGGTTTTTACAGCTTTAGATAGGTGGGAGTATTCTGCGTACACTGATACCTTATTTATGAAAATAGGTCATAGGGTTACAAAAATACAGGGTGATATGTAAAACTCTAGCAAAAAAACTTCAAAACGCCCTAGCGGCTAAACCGTTACGATTTCCCCCCTCCCACCCATACGATTTTTTGTTCCTCTATCCAAAACCTATCCACAGCCAGCCGCTTTGTTACTTTATGCATTACACCCTGTATAGACGTTGCACAGTGGGACAGAATCCCAAAAAGCTGGCCAAAACCTCAAAACGTGCAATAATCGCTTTGAAATTTCTTACTTGCGGGTTTTCGAGGTCGCTGATTACGAATTTGACATTATCTTTTCAAAAAACAAGATGGCGGATCCAATATGGCGGACGAATACATGAAAAAATGCATATTCGCGGATGAAATTCTGTACGCGGGGGTTTTCGAGGTCGCTGATTACGAATTTGACATTGTTTTTTTCAAAAAACAAGATGGCGGATCCAACATGGCGGACGACCCCATGAAAAAATGCATATTCGCGGATGAAATTCTGTACCGGGGGGTTTTCGAGGTCGCTGATTACGAATTTGACATTATTTTTTCAAAAAAAAAGATGGCGGATCCAATATGGCGGACGACCACATGAAAAAATGCATATTCGCGGAAGAAATTCTGTACCCGGGGGTTTTCGAGGTCGCTGATTACGAATTTGACATTATTTTTTCAAAAAACAAAATGGCAGATCCAATGTGGCGGACAATCATATAAAAAATTGATATTTTTTGTTTTAATATAATTTCATCGTATTAAACAAATATCAGAAGCATAAAAATAGTATCGTACACAAGGAAAAGGTACAAATAAATACAAAATAATAATTCAGTTTATAATTTACATTTTTATTTTTAACACATAGGCTCTATCTATTCGCTATCGGTATCACATAAATCGATGTCGGAATCTAAAGTAGACACATCAGTTTCATCTTCAGTTCACTGTAATCGGGTACAACTAAATCTTTAGCATCAGACGACATTTGTTTTCTTTTAGTTTTTGGAAGTTTTCTTGCGCTTGAAATGTAAGGATCAGAACCATAGGCGGATTTAGGGGGGGGGGGCACGGGGGCACGTGCCCCCCCCCAACCGGTCATAAATTTACAAAGAACAATTTGATTATGGTCCCGCTATAATTGCGTTCGTTTTGTTTTGTGTACTGTGGAATCCTAATCCTACTAAGGTCAAATCAAATTAGATGAATAAAATTAAAAAAACAAAAGAATTGAGGGTACCTACAGTGTTGCAAAATATGTGATTTCTGCTCACAACACTGATTACGCTCAAAATTTGATTCAGATAGAATTCAGATGGGAAAAAAGCAAAGCCTTCTATATTTACAAGCCATGCTGTCGAAAATTTGGCTCTCAAAATTTCCTCTCAATAGGACTTCAAATCTCTGAAGTCACGTTATGTTGTTAGTGTAATTTGGAGATTTGAAGTCCCAGAAGAACGTTTAAATGGTCTAGCCTTAATGCATATCCATCAAGACATTGCGTTAAAAATGAACCCTAATGATGTATTGGACATTTTCAGCAGGAAACACAAAAGAAAACTGCTTTTAGCAAATATAGATAATGTTTTTACTAAACCTTAATATTAAAAACAAATATATTTCTTTTAATGTTGTATGTTTTTGTTAATCCCAAAAATTAAAACACGCTCCCCTTGTGCCCCCCCCAGAAAGAAATCCTGGATCCGCCCCTGATCAGAACTAATTAAAAGGCGGCAAATACATCTCTCATTCTCAAAGAACGGCTGCTTTTGCGCGAGAAGTCCTGACGAAGTTTCTTAATATATTTATTGCAACTTTCCTGGGCTTCTTCAGACATCTGACCGATTGGAAGCAAAGCCGAAGCAATGATTTCTGGGCCATGAATGAGCAGTTTATGAACTGATGGTGGCATGAAGAACCATGGGTACAATTCAACAAATAGTTTCGCAGTTTCCCAAGCGTAATCTCTAAATTTTTGAATATTAATTTCGCGTCCCGATGAAACAACTTGTAAAATGGAATGAAATCTGGTAATCAAACGAAGGTTTACTCCAGTTATTTCGGATGAAATTTTGGCATTTTCAAAAAAGCGACGAGCAGTGTTACCATCATTCGTGCTCCCGAATCCTGGCTTTGGCTTTGTCAACAATTAGACCAAGGTTTTTTCTAAAAGACTCTTGAGTGGCTGTTTTTCGTTCTTTTACATTTTCTTTTTCTTTCTCTGATCGTGCTTGCCATTTTTTAATGTCTAATTTATAAGATAAATGCAAACAGCACTCGAAGCAGCGTATCCACGAATGCAACGAAGAGAGACCAAAGTTAAAATGTTCTTCATTGACTGACAGCGTTAACTTTTTGTCAAGATTATTAAAATCTTTTGACGTGGCTTTGCAAAGGTAGCAGCGTTGAGTAGCTGGATTGTCCGCCAATGCATTGCACACTTTTCCGTCGATCATGGTTAAAGCAAGATTCCAATTTACTTTAATTAAACTTCCGTTAACCATGTCTGAAAATGGAACTAGATTTTTTATTTGATCTTCCACATATTTAATTTCAGCTTTCGTTGCATCTGCTGTTTCTTTTAGGAATTCTATTTTAATTGGCCGACAATATCGCGGAGAACAAGGCACAGGAATTTGCCAAACAACAATTTTTTCGTTTTTCTCATCCAGATAAAACAGTTGTAAAGGAACTAATGACGTAAAAGAAATATTTGCGTCTGTGAATGTGCCATCATCACTCGTAAATTTTTGCTTATATTCACTCTGGCCTGAAGCTCCATCGCAACCTCATTTACAAATTAAATTCATTTTAAGCAAATCACCGGGTGACATATTTTGTACAACATTTTCTTTTGCTAAAACGATTCGTTTCACCGTGAGATCTAACAATGCTTGAAGATCGATAGCTGCGCGTCTTTCTGTACATGTAATTGTTTTCATCGGTGGATAACAAGCAATTTTGGCTTTTTGCAGTACATTGTATGACGGATACGCCTTACTTTGAACTAATTTACAGCCTGATCGAACCACTAAATACTGACTTTTGGAAAATCTACCTTCTACCAAAACTGACAAGGCTTCTTCCGGCGTCATTGTTCTTTCTTTTATTGTGTTAGAAGACGACAGGTAGGACGATGCCTTAGACGGACGTTCTTCAATACCTGCGCAGCGGCAACTTTCCCACTTTCACGTAGGCTCATCCGTGTAGCATAAGAGAGTTCTTCTAGGCTGTGGTCTTTTCTCAATTCCTCGGTTTTTCGCCTTTTGGACCTTTCACTGCTATCCGAAAAACTTGTAGAAGGTCGACCACCGATTGCCTTTGTCTCCGCAGTACTTTGAGAAGATCCGTCCTCCGATAGCATCAATTGACCGCTCAGCCAATCCGCATTCTTGTTGAAAAACATCTCCTCTTTCCGGCGATCCTCTTTCCATAAAGTACGTAATTTGTACATGACGTATTTAAAATTTTTCTTCACTTCTTCAGTCATGAAGTATGCGAATCCCAATTAGAGCGTCATGTGCTTCTCAATAGTGAGAGCTAATTCGTCAGCAGATTCAGTATAGAGAGCATCTTTAATTAGGCAGAAGATCTCTTTTCGTGTTAATTGAAGTACTCTTGGGGTTCCTGAGAACATAAAAAAACGTTAAATTTAGTCGCTTCGACTACAATTTAACAACAAAGAAAAGCATTAAAACGCAGCAAAAAAACCAAATAATTAAAAAATTAAAAAACACGACGCCGAATTAAAAAATGAACTAAAAAGTCAAAAACAAGTTTTAAGTACTAATGTAAGACAGAAACAAGGTAGAAGATATTTTATTTATTTTGTTAAGTATCACACAACTATCGTATATGTATAATCTGTATTTTTTCAGTCGGGTACAGTTTTAATTGTACTTATTCTCGTAACATTTTGTACCCCGGCTGCAAAAATACAGATTATACATATACGATAGTTGTGTGATACTTAACAAAATAAATAAAATATCTTCTACCTTGTTTCTGTCTTACATTAGTACTTAAAACTTGTTTTTGACTTTTTAGTTCATTTTTTAATTCGGCGTCGTGTTTTTTAATTTTTTAATTATTTTGTTTTTTATTTTATGATATTTTAGTGATTATAATTCGTAAACCAATGTGGTTTTTATTAAGTGATTTTATTTTACTTCTTATTATTATAGCACTTACAACTATTGAGATACAGTTTTAATGCAAAAGTAAAGTTATCGAAGTTTGATTTATTCTATCTAAATTTAGACACGCTGATAGATTAGGCAGAAATCGTCTCAATGAGACCTTTCATTTGATACCCATATTGACCCGATCAGAAGAAGAAAAAAATAAATCGGGTGTGACGTAAATTGGGTCTGACGGCCGCCATACTGTTTTTTTAAAAAATTAAAGCCTATGTTACTCGGGCTCACTAAACGATTCTAACGGTACTCCAGCGATCTAAATCCGTTCAGGCGTTTAGAAGTTATGGTGGAACAAAGAAACATACAAACATACATACATGAATCCTGAAAACATTACACTCTTTTTTGGGGCAGTCGTGTTACATAGCGTTTGTTTAGGGAATTTTAATTTCGCCTCAACAGCATACTAGGCTTAACTATTAAGTGTTCATTCATGGTGATGGGTTAATAAAAGACATTTTGAGTAATTTAATTTTATTTAAGCTTAAAATTCACGATCATTTAACACATATCTATTAAGTGTTATATATATTTGAAATCGTCTCAATTTTACCTTTCGTTTGGTACCCATATTGACCCAATCAGAAAAAAAAAATTAAATTGGGCGTTATGTAAATTGCGTCTGACGGCCTCCATATTGTTTTTTTAAAAATTAACCTAGCCTATGTTACTCAGACTCATTAAACGATTCTAACGGTACCCCAGTCATCTAAATCCGTTCAGGGGTTTAGAAGTTATGGTGGTAGAAAACAACGTACATACACACAACAAACCTAAACACAGTACACTCCTTTTTTTGGGGCAGTCGTGTAAAAACCGATACTCGATATGCCCCGGAAAATACAAAAAAAATTTAAAAATAATATTTAATTCGTAATCAGTAACCTCGAATATCGGGTATCGAATTTCATCCGCGAATATGCATTTTTTCATGTGACCGTCCGCCATATTGGATCCGCCATTTTGTTTTTCGAAAAAACAATATCATATTCGTAATCAGCGACCTCGAAAACCCCCGAGTACCGAGTTTCAATCGCAAATATGCATTTTATCATGTGGCCGTCCGCCATATTGGATCCGCCATTTTGTTTATTAAAAAAATAATATCAAATTCGTGATCAGCGACCTCGAAAACCCCCGGGTACTGAATTTTATCCGCGAATATGCATTTTTTCATGTGACCGTCCGCCATATTGGATCCGCCATTTTGTTTTTTGGAAAAATAATGTCAAATTCGTAATCAGCGACCTCGAAAACCCCCCGTTATATAGTTTTCAAGAGATTCCTTGCCATTTCGGAACTTTTTGTTGGTTTCATTACCCCCTGCTGTGCAACGATTTTTGCGCGATTTCAGAAAAAAAATTGTATCTCCAAATTCGCACAAATTCGCACTTTAATTTACTTCTTGTTTTTTTTCTTTAGACTATGACAAGTGAAAAAAAAAATTTTAAAAAACGAGCGAGGACGACTAATAAACTTTAAGTTATTTGAAAAATTAGTTTTTCTCTGCGTTTTGCAAAAAACTTGATTTATTTAAATTCATATCAATAATTCTGCAATGAATATTTTACGATTATACATATTCGATTTAATTCCACTCACCTTCATGAACAGAATCGATTTTTAAACTTTTCAAAAACACTAATTGGCACTATTTAACAAATAGTTATTTTCAGTGCACAATATGTGTTAGAAACTTCGATAGCTGTAACGGCCACTTTCGAACTGATCCTACAAAGGGAGAAAACGTACCTGTACCCCGAGGAAAGATGTTCTGTGACCCTCGGGGCCCCTACTTAAAATTCCGCAAAGAGAAAGTCCCGAAATAGAATCTTCATTTAAAGGCCCGTCCTCACTACGCGGACTTAGAATCCACGCGCTTTTGGTCGTACGGCCAGCCAAAAGCGCGCGTGATCTTTTAATTTTCTGAGTCATGAGTGAGAAAAAATCAATTCTCCTTTGAAACGGCGTACGCGCTTTTGAAAAGCTCATAGTGTGTGGACGCACAATGTACCTTTTTAACCACAGCCTTTTGTCCGCGTTGTTTGGCCGCACGGCCTTTACCATGGACAAAGTCGTAAAAAAGTCGTAAAAAAGCCATAAAACTCCATATGAAAAAAAAAGGCAAAAGCGCGTACGACCCAAGACCGCGTAGTGTGGCCACACCATTAGGGGTTTTGGCCAGCTTTTTGGAATTCTGTCCCACTTTGCGGCCCCAGGATTATGATCAAAATGGTGTAATTCTAGAATACTGCTGTACATGTCAAAGCGGGGCTCGTACTTTAGGTACATGTGCGCACTTTGCAAGTGTCTTATGGTATATAGGGTATGCACGACATATACAGAATATTAGATACCCTGATGACTCCTTGCTAAGCACCACATTGGATACTGCAATAATAATCGAAATGAAGAAAATCTTGGAGTCTAAATAATTGATGAATGATCAAAACACCGTTCTTTAGTAAAATCCATATGGTGAGCTTTGATAAAGGGGTGAGTGGTGAAGCTTTGTGCTCATTGAGACTTTTGAACTAAAGCGGCCTACAGACGATCAACTTGGGTTTTCAACCGGTTGTCAACTAGACCTAGTTGGCAACGAGTTGCACGTCTGTAGTCGTGTTTATGGTTGAAAACAACCGTTGATAAATGGTTGAAGGAAGATCAACATTTTTTGATTTTTGGTAGGCGAAGCTTCCAGGTTGCCTATCAGTTTGCGTGTCTGTAGTGACGCTGACAGCACTGCAGTAGAGGTAACATCATTTTATCTCTCCACACGCGTGCTTTACAATCAAAAACTGAAAATGAAATAATGTTTGCAAACTGGTTGACAACAAGTTGAAGCGTATGTACACTTTCTGTTGACAACAGGTTGTCAAACCAAGTTGATCGTCTGTAGGGCGCTTAACATGAGGGTTAGATGGTCAGAGGTTGAAGTGTCATTGGTTGCCTACGTGGTAATTCAGTAATCAGGAAAATGCATACACGACGGTGGGGGTGCGGAGACGTGGAAGGGGAGGGGTTATATGGTCGGTGGTTGCAGGGTCAAAAGGGTGGTTGGTTGGGGTAGCCGTTGAGTGGGCTACAAGAATATTTTTTTTTACATTCAGAAATCAGTTACATCCCCCTAGCCCCTTGGGGTGGCTTTTGGGCAGGGTTATGGAGCTTTGTGCCCATTGAGACTTTCGATCTACATGTTGAGAACAGTATCAACCTGCGAAATTTCAAGAAAATTAGCCGAATAAGTCATTCTCCATAGGAAAATTTTTGCGGTTTTAAATTTCCAAAATATTTATGGATTATTCGATTGGATATTCGTCCATGACCAAATTTGCGGGATTTCTTCTAAAACTAAACAAACAAAGAAGTTCCACATAAGTGGGTTAGTACCTTAGTGTTGACCCCATATAAACTAATAAAAACACTCCCTCTAAAAGCATATAAAATTTTAATTTTATTAATTTTAATAAATATTCCCTAAAATAATTTCCATATTTGGAAAAAGAATCAATACTAATAAATAGTGCTTGAGCCAGTCACAGTCATAAATGTTAACACAGCTTGCTGGCAAAATACTATAGTATCACAAATTCTAGAAGTACCAGAAAAGCAAAATATTGGCATTGGGTTTGGCAATTATTGCAACTTCGGAATTAGCGAAATGATTTAGGCCAAAAAAACTAACTTTAACAACACCGTAAACGATCTAAACCAGATATGGAAATCTGAAATACTCCAATGGAGTTACGAATAAGCAAAAGCGATTTTATTAAAACTTTAGAGCAGAAGCGTGTAGCCAAAGTAAACATACATATGTTAGAGAACACTTGTTCAATCAGAATAAAATATTCAAATTTGAAAAAATCAATCATAATTGTTAGAAAGAACGAGAAAAATTTTTGTATGTAAAGTTTGGGCTATTGCTGCTGAAAAAATACTCTTAAGTCCTTGTAGGACTCGGGCCTTCAGAAATTTTTTTTCAGATTTGAATAGCGTTCATTGATCTGTAGTAAGTTGAAGTGATATGCCGATTCGTGAATCATTTTAGTGAGGAAGTGTTATGTCATAATCTTCTAGTATGAAACTTGAAAGCTTCATATGGAGACTAAAGGAGTATCCACACACATCAGGGACGTGGCCGGGACGTTAGATTCTTTCTCCGGCCCGGACCTGGACATGTGTGAACGAGTACATATAAAATGTACGCAGCAATATTTTTTGAACCCCTGACGGAACACTAATAAGTGTAGATACTCCTTTAAGGAGTATCCACACACATCAGGGACGTGCCCGGGACGTTCGATTTTTGCTCCGGCCGGGACACGGACATGTGTGAACGAGTTCGTATAAAATGTACGCACCGATATTTTTTGAACCACTGGCGGAACACTAACATGTGTGTATACTCATTTACTCGTTCACACATGTCCGTGTCCGGGCAGGGGCTCGTCCACACATGGCCCTGTGACGTCCCGGCCACGGCCCTGATGTGTGTGGATACTCCTTTACTCGTTCACACATGTCCGCGTCCGAGACGGGCTCGTTCACACATGATAGAACACGGCCCTGTGACATCCCGGGCACGGCCCTGATGTGTGTGGATACTCCTTCAGTGTGCACCAAACTTTTCGGAACGCATACATCGATCTCAAGCACGCATTGCAGTCTTTATTGATCGCTAGTTAGTACTATTTTTTTTTACATTGCCTCAACGGTTTTTGGTCATAATACACCATGAAGCTGCGTCCTTCCACGAAGTAGCGGAAGTGTGGTGATAAGTGTATAATTTTTGAGAAGTTCGTTATTCAATGTTTCGCGAGTGAAAGCTTTTTGAAATAAGAAGTTAAAGGTTGCCACCGATGATTGTTGAATTGTTACTAATTCTAGACCCTATTTATCATCTCGGGACAGGGGGCAGCTCTACTTGTGCGAGACAGTATATCTTACTTCATATCAATCGCTATATTAGAGCGACGGTAGTGCTTGATCTGCGTACCACGGACCGACTGTATGTTACAACTTTTTTAAGATTCGATGATGAAAAATTGTGTACTACGTGCACAATAAATACCTAGCCAAACATATTCAAAATCGTCAGCATATTTGCTATGCCGGGGAATTAGACGCCCTGTGCAGAACTTCGCTCATGGCGTCCTTTCCCCTCCAAATTGTTTTCCAAAAAAAACGCCAAAAAATGTAATAAATTTTGAAAATTTGGCACAAAAATGCACAATTTGGGGCCTTAAAACAGACTAATAAATACATTACACACACATAACCTCTCTGTTTTTTCATTTCGGCTTAAAACGAACAGAAGAAGCAAAAAAAAATGTTCTGTATATAATCAGACATGCAACAGATGTTACGGTATTTTTTCAAAGAGCTTCAGGATAAAATATATGTAATGTTTTGGAGCTTTTTTACATTTTGAAAGGTAGGTTGTTCCCATAGCCTGGCTGGAGCAATAAAAACTTTACATTCAAAATTATTTTTTACTTTTAAGTTCATATTAAAATAAAAGTGTATTTTTAGTTTTTTTAAACTGTATGTTATTTTCTACTTTTTAGTCTATTTTATGTCTTCCGCCATTTTATGCTGAGCGCCATATTAGATTTTAAATGACGTCACACAGCTTACTGTACTATACTCGTCATACACTTTCATTTGATATCCGAAGGCGTTGTAAAGAAAAATGTAAACCGCCATTTTGTGTTGGCCGCCATTTTGAATTTGGAATGACGCCACCCAGATAATAGTATTCTACTTGTCACACCCTTTCATTTGATACCCATACCGAGCTTGAAAAGAAAAAGGTAATCCCCTGTTTTGTTCTGGCCGCCATTTTGAGTTTGTCGCCATTTTGAATATGGAATGACGCCATACAGCTAATTGTATCCTACTCGTAATACCCTTTCAAAATTCTGCCGTCACGCGAACATATGTGCAAAATTTGAAGTTAATCGGTTATATGCAAGTGGGTGAAAATCAAGTTGCAATATTTGTCTATATACATACATACATACATACAGGTGAAGCTAATATAAAGCGTATCAAAATCCAGCAAACTTTGAATTAGTTGATGTTTAATTTAAAAAAAGCATTCAGGTGTCTATTTTAGAAACATCAGTAATTAACGACTCTACAATTATTGTTCTGTACAACTGTAGAATGCTATTTTTATAATTATGGTAATATCCTCTTCCAAAGCACCGACAAGAGTCCTCGGGGAAATTTTTTCTTGGGTCCAAAAATTGCCTAATATTTGCAATAATTTTACGTATTTTACTTGACTCAGTCTTTATAGTTCTCATATAACGCAAACGATTAGCTATGAAAACAATATTTTTAAAACAAAGTCATTAAGCTATGCGTATGTAGGCACACATATCAACACTTACGCGAAAGATGTACAAATTCCATTAACGTAGAAGCAAAACAAACCCTAAACATAAATATTTGATCAGCTTTCCCCTGAGACTAGGGATAAATACGAAATAGTTATGGAAAAACACAGGCCGCCTCCGCCGTACTAAAAAAAAATGGAATAACTTTTGCGGGTTTGTTTATTAGGCAAATTGGCACCATATTTCTTGAATTTACAAATAGATTCATCCACTATAAAAACTAGCAGCGACGGATTAAGAATTTAGTATCCTTAAAGCATAGTAACGATGAAATTCTTTGTTGCGCTGATTCTCCTCTCAACGGTCGCCTGCACTTTTGCAGCACCAGCACCTGAGCCTCTGGATACCAGAAGTGTAAAGTCCTTTTTCAATAGTCTTGGCAACAAAATAAAGGACGTGGCTAAGAAAGTAGTCGATTACATAAAATCAACTTTTGATAAAGTTATCAATGTTAAGCAACTATTTACTACCGCAGCGGACAAGACGAGATCAGCAGCGCAATCCTTGCGGAATAAGATTGTCCAAAAGGCAAAGGATGCAGTTGCCAGCGTGACGTCAGCCATTTCAGATTATGTTGATAAACATAACGGCCTAGAGCGAGCTATTTCTGCCTTAATAAAGGCGGGTGAGGACAAACTGATTTGGATTTTGGAGAAAGTGGAATCCATTCTCTTCAATAATAAAAAAGAGATCGAATCATTCCTTGCAGACCTTGAAATGTTGGCTGGCAATAACGGTGGCAATCACTGCACAGAAAGTACTGAGACCGAAATCCATGAATACGCCAAGAATGCTGGTGACGTAGCTTCTGCTTGTGTTGCTAATTCGCAAAGTCCGTTGGTGACTCTTTATGGAAACGCCAAAGAATTCGTCACAATAGTTGCAGGTAAATTGGACGATCTATACAAGAGTTTGATGAAGTGCGTGGATAAGGATCAATGCAGAACACTTTGGCTTAAGGGAGCTGCTTTAGTATCTGAACTCACTGACGAAGGGTTGGACACTAAGCAAAGCTTTGACAAAGCATCAACTGCATACACATGTCTAAAAGATCAGCAGGAAGAACTCGCTCAAAAGAAAACTGAGTTCGAAGAAAAGATTAAAGCATGTGTGGCTTAAAATATAAGTGATTCAAGATTTCTAATGCATTTACCGTTCGAAAACTTGGTTCATTCATGGTTCATTTTTGAATCCTTAGTTTTGTGTGAATTAAAAGAATTAAAAATATTTCACGTAAATGTATAAAATGTAATGATTAAAAGTTTCTGTGTAAAAGTTTGATTTAAATAGTTTTGTTACAGTGTTGCCACCATACAATATATTTCTATGCAGGTTGATGATCACAAAAGCGATATTCGCTAGCCAACCTAGGCGTTAGGGGTCCCAATAAATCCTAGATATTACGGTTCGATTGTTCGTAGTAGCAAAGTTCTTCGTCTTTCAATTCCGCCGACCATACCAGGAACATACCAGGTGTTTTCAGAGATTCTCTACGCTTCCACGATATTCGATCACGAGTGACTAAAACTGCGCTTTGGCGTAGGCATTGATTCATTTCGACCAGAGCCTGCCGTTCGACATTGGATTCTGTGATAGAATCGTCCAACGTAAACGCAGTAGCTTGGCATGTATTGATAGTTTACACTCTTTGCATAAGACATAGAATTCGTGATTATAGCGTATTATCCATGCTTTGTCTTCATTCAGTTGGTCGTATACCCCTCGAAGAACTTTCCTTTCAAATACATATATCCATGTTATCGGCGGATTTTTGGGAGATCCATGCTTCGCATCCAGAGACCGCGGAAGTGCGATTGTAAGGATTGCGGCCGCAACCCCTGATAATTTCGCGGGGTGGGGCCGCAACCCCTGTGCTTTTGAAATCAAAAGGGGGTAAAATTTGAGTTATTTTTTAAAAATTGTAAGAAAAGTACCTATATACGAGGTCTGTTCAAAAAGTAAGGTGAATTGCAAATTTCCCGGACTACGTACATTCGATTATCGATTTTGTTATGTTGGTATACATGCCCCTGAAGTATGATTAAATATTCAGCTGTATTCATTGTTTACTTTGGCTGTGGCAGCCGCTAAGGTTAGACGTGTTTTGCGTGTTCGGCGATTTTTGGTCTTGGCTCTCCTGGGCTCTTCCATTGGGACGATTGGACTTTGGTTTCGATGTCATAGCCATACACCCATGATTCGTCACCAGTTATTTATGACCCTTTTAAGCAAATCTGGATCGTCGTTGACGTCATTCAACAATTCCTGAGCGATGCTCATGCGACGGTTTTTTTGGTCAAAATTCAGCAATTTTGGAACGAACTTCGCCGACATCCTCAGCAACTTCTCTAATAGTGATTCGACGAGTGTCCATAAAAATTTTCTTCACTTTCTCAAAATTTTCATCGGTTCTTGAGGTGCTGGGGCGACCAAGGCGAGGTTGGTCATTGACATCTTCTCTGCCTTCTTGAAACAGCTTGTACCACTTATACACATTTTTTTTGACTCAGAGTACACTCACCGTATGCCACTGTCAACATTTCAAGAGTTTTAGAGCACTTAATTCCAATTTTTACACAAAATTTGATGGAAATTCTTTGATCCATTTTTTTCGACAGCAAAAAATCGCCGAACACTCAAAACAGCGCTATTTGACACGTTTACTTGATGGAAAACATATGTGATTTTTCCAAAGATCATAAAAACGACTCTTGTCTTGTGACTAACTAGTGATTACGGCCTGAAAATTCTTGAAAAGAGCTCGTTGTCTTTCTCATATACGAGAGTCGTCTCAAAAGTAAGTTCCACTATTTTTTAAACTCGTGCGGTTGACGATAAAAGTCTGGCAGTCTCAGGGACTTTGCGTCTGGGTGTAGTGGCAGCACTGTAAAATTTCTATGCGCGTGCGTCGATCGATCCGGCAGTCAGACCTCAGCCACTATGGAGACTCCAGTCGCTCCTACCGCCAAAACACCAAATAAAGCGAAAGTTGTTGAATCCGCGGGAAAACGGCAAACGTTCTTGAGGGATTCCAGGGGGGTGTTGTTGGTCAATTACCTGCCCCGTGGGAACACGATCACAGCTGCACACTATTGTGAGGTGTTGCAACAACTCAGAAAAGTAATCCAAAACAAAACGAAAGTAAGTTGACAAAAAAAATGTTTCGCAACCCCAGTTAAAATAAGCTTCCGGGGTCTCTGTTCGCATCCATACGTAACTACTGTGATCGTTTTGTAGATTCTTTCGCGAGAGTCTGCAAAAACTTTGTTTCATCGCTGCGTCTCATCGCATTGTTTACACGGGGGCATTTGCTTATTGTCAAAAATCAGCCGTTTTCTGATAATTTTTGTAAAACCAAGTCTTCTTCAGTCCCAAAATTAAGTATGAGACATCGTCAGTGGCGTAGCGAGCTTAACTAGCGCTCGGGGCACAGTACCTTTTTAGCGCCCCCTTCCCCTTCGAAAACCATATAATATTATATGTAAAATATACTCGTAAGTTAATAAATAAATAAATTAAAATAAATAAAGTCATAGCCTCAAGCTAGGCTTTAAATTTGAGACAAAAAATGTAGTTGAGAAAACAAGACTAGATTTTGAAATATATATAATCATCTAGAATTAGTTCAAAAGATACCTATTATTTATTTTACATATTTATAAAGAAATATTTTAAAACGCGCAGTTTTAAAACAATAAAAAAGTAAATATTTATTATCTCTAAGGAGTTACATATATTTAATAATAATATGATTATAATACATTAATAAAACTAATTACTATGTATAAATTTTCCTTGCTTTTGATGTTATCAATAATATCATCAAAGTTGACTGAAAAATACACGCACAAAATAACTTATACGTTAATATTTCGGGTATTTCCCCAATTTTTTGCGGACTTCCACAACCTGTCGCAAGTGTCAGGGATATGTACGGTCACGGAAAAAAGTTTCCAGAAAATAACAACTAAAGATCATTTATTTTTTAATATAGATACTTCTCAGACACACAACTTTGTACACTGCAAATATTTATTAGAACATATTATTTTATCAGACTAATCAAGAAAAGAGATAATTTATGTAACCACACAGCGTAGATGCCATAAGGAAGTGCTGACAGACACAGGTCGAGTCAGCCCTGCCAGTAGAAAAGACGTGCCATTTCTATTATGAATATATTATTACAGTTTGATTTAGACTATTAGTGTTCCTTTTTTTCCCTTTTATTTACGAATTGACATTTATTATATTACACTGGCACTAAATTTAAAATATATTTTCCAGAAATCAATTATAATAAAAATAAAAATTATCCAGCAATTTTTTGTTTTGCGAACCATTTGGCGCCCCACAGTGGGGCAAATAGCTAATTTTTTGGACAATCGATAATTCCCAAGCCTGGAATTAATGAAACTTAAAAAATTTTTTTTTATAACTATTCGTCATAAAATTGCCTTTAATTCTATCGAGCCCGAATTTTAAAATTTCAAAATTAAAGATGGCTAATTCAATATGGCGGACATAAATTTTGTAAGTAAAATAAAATTTTATCAAAAGATTCTTTAAAATTATTGAAATTAATTACTATTAATTAATTTTCGGTTTCCAAAAAACCGCCCAAGTAACAATTTTTTATAATTTTAAAGAATCCTTTAATAAAATTTTAATTTAGTTACAAAATTTATGACCGCCATATTGGATTAGCCATCTTTAATTTGGAAATTTCAAAATTCGGGCTCGATAGAATTAAAGGCAATTTTATGACGAATAGTCTACAAAAAAAATTTTTAAGTTTCATTAATTCCAGGCTTGGGAATTATCGATTGTCCAAAAAATTAGCTATTTGCCCCACTGTGCGCCCCTTTGTGAGTAGCGCCCGGGGCATGATACCCCATTGCCCCCCCCCCCCCTTCGCTATGCCACTGAACATCGTGAACTTTACAGTTCCGTGATTTTGCCGCATGAATAAAAGATTTTCTCTTGCACGACTTTTGCAGCAAAACTGTGTAAGAGAGAAAACACGCGTCGAGACAGATATATTTTCCTGGCCAATCAGGGGACATTAAAAGCTTTTGCCGTGCGCTATGGAGGTCATGGGATCGCGCCCTTATTGTTTGTTGTTTCGGGGATACTTTCATTTCCATTGGTCGGTCTGTGCCCTCCATCACAATTTTTATGTCATTGGAAGAGGCTATATCAGGTCTGTTCCCGTACTTTCTGCATTCTGTCACTTGTTGCAAGTTGCTTATTGAGAGCGGGGATGAAGTACAGAAAGTACAGGAACATGTTTCTGCAGGTTTCTGCAGTTTTAACACGGGAATGACAGTTTTGACATTTCCATATTTCAAATAACTAAACTGCAGAAGGTTACAGCAGCTCGTAGCTACTGCAAGTTTCTGCTTCTTACTGCAGGGTGGGGAAATGAGTATGGCGGCTGCAGTAAAAGCAGCGAGCAATAATAATAAGGGTGATGAGCTAGAACAAATTTTTAAAAATGTTTCAATGCCCTTGAGATCAGCTGATAAAAATTTCAATGGGAGTGAAAAAGTCAAAAAATCAAGAAGTAATATCTATGATAAAAGGAGGCAGAATTACTTCCATACTACACGCAATGTATGTAAAAGAAAGATAAAAAATGAAGGGGAAGTGACTTCCTCGCCTTGCAAGATTCCCGCCTTTTTTAACGGACAATACAAGTGGAAATCCATTCCTAATATTGTGTACCAACACGAAATTTTACGCATACATACAATCCGTACAAACCCAATTTACACGTGCTCTGTTCCATTGTTGCTTCCATTTGAATGTAAACATTCGAATAGGGGAAACAAGGAACATCTTCTGTATTTTTCATATTCTTGTGTTTTTTGCATAAAATGTATATCCATCGCGCGTTTGTTAATATTTTTTTGGACTTTTTGCTTAATGTTATTGCTAATCTCTTCTTTCATATCTTTAACTCTTGTACTTGTCCTTGAGCTCTGCCTAATCACTCTTGTTATTATTGCTCGCTGGTAAAAGTTCGGGAACATAATTCTGTTAAGGCCCGTCCTCACTACGCGGACTTAGATCCCACGCGCTTTTGGCCGTACGGCCAGGCAAAAGCGCGCGTGATCTTTTAATTTTCTGAGTCATGAGTGAGAAAAAATCAATTCTCATTTGAAACGGCGTACGCGCTTTCAAAAAGCTCATAGTGTGTGGACGCACAATGTACCTTTTTAAGCACAGCCTTTTGTCCGCGTTGTTTTTCCGCACGGCCTTTACCATGGACAAAGTCGTAAAAAAGTCGTAAAAAAGTCATAAAACTGAGAGGGGGGGGGGGTTTTGCCACTAAATGTTTATATACTTCGGGTACTTACTGTGCAGGGAACCGTTTGGTTCCTTCCCGTTGGTTCCCAGTTGTATTTAAAGGAAACACGGCACTTGGTGGAAAATGTCTATTTATTCTTTAACGGATAAATTGAAGCGTCTAAATTTATTAAACAAAGCCTCTTTGGCTGAACAATTAATTACGAAATATTTAACACTGCCCTTTTGGGCTAAAAAAAACTACTTACGGATATTTGGAACACTGCCCTTTTCTTGGGCTAAACAGATTTATTTAAGCGTCTAAATTTATATAAACAAAGCCTTTTTGGCTAAACACTGCCCTTTTGGGCTTAACAGATTAACTTAAGCGTCTAAATTTATCTAAACAAAGCCTTTTTTGGCTAAACAATTAATTACGAAATCTTTATAACACTGCCCTTTTGGGCTAAAAAACTAATTACGGATATTTAGAACACTGCCCTTTTCTTGGGCTAAACAGATTAATTTAAGCGTCTAAATTTATCTAAACAAAGCCTTTTTTGGCTAAACAATTAATTACGGTTTCTTTATAACACTGCCCTTTTTGGTTTAACAGATTAACTTAAGCGTCTAAATTTGTATAAACAAAGCCCTTTTTGGCTAAACAATTAATTACGGTTTCTTTATAACACTGCCCTTTTGGGCTAAAAAAAACTACTTACGGATATTTGGAACACTGCCCTTTTCTTGGGCTAAACAGATTTATTTAAGCGTCTAAATTTATATAAACAAAGCCTTTTTGGCTAAACACTGCCCTTTTGGGCTTAACAGATTAACTTAAGCGTCTAAATTTGTATAAACAAAGCCCTTTTTGGCTAAACAATTAATTACGGTTTCTTTATAACACTGCCCTTTTGGGCTAAAAAAAACTACTTACGGATATTTGGAACACTGCCCTTTTCTTGGGCTAAACAGATTAATTTAAGCGTCTAAATTTATCTAAACAAAGCCTTTTTTGGCTAAACAATTAATTACGGTTTCTTTATAACACTGCCCTTTTGAGCTAAAAAACTAATTACGGATATTTAGAACACTGCCCTTTTCTTGGGCTAAACCGATTACTACACCACACCGATTTAATTACAAGGTTTTGATTTCGACCGCCGGTGGTCATGGTTAAAACAACACTCTCAATTTTTAATTTCCACCGCCACCGGCCGGCCGTTTTTTCTACGCAAAAAATCGAAAAAACTCTTCTCACGAAAATGGAAAAACTTTTCACACGGAATAATTGCCGATCTCATCAAAACTTTTCGTTGCCAAGGTCGGCAGCCTTGAAAAGACAAAATACGAGCAGAAGATTCAGACGAAACCTGACACCCGAGTCTGATAAGATTCGAGTGCGGATCGCTGGTTGTTTTGCTCGTTAATCGCATGTGGATCCACTTTGTTTATCACCGTGGATTTCCAAGAAAATTTTGCAACGGCCAATTCGTCGTTCCCGTGTAGGGAAAAATGTGCCTAGATGCAATTTTTGTGTGAGGCAAATTATTAAACCTTTAGAAATGGGAGACTTTTTTACTTTTTGGAGTCTAGGCATATTATCAGGGAATTATCCCGTGGGGTAATTTATTAAAAATTTTTGAAATGGAGATTTTTAGAAATGGGAGACTTTTTTTTTAATTTTTTGGAGTCGAGGCAAATTATCAGGGAATTATCCCGTGGGATAATTTATTAAAAATTTTGAAATGGAGATTTTTTAGCATTAAATCCTGAAGGATATTAGGGCTTTTGGAAATTTGTTATGGCTATTAGCCATATTGGGGTTGTAACAACTCCTTGGGGGGCCTAATAAGAGCAATGCTACGAAGCAAAGCAAGGGAGCATTGCTCGTAATAAAATTTTGGGTTGAATATCTGTTAAGGGCACGAGGGGGCGTGTTTTATATTTTCGTACATCAAATCTATTGACGCGGCGGTTTTTTTTTGTTTTTTGTGTTCTCTCTCTCCTCTTTTTTTTTGATTAAGTAAAAATAATAAAAAATAAAAAAGAAATTATACTCGAGAGAGAAAAAAAATTATAATCAAAAAAATAAATAGAACTTTGTTCCTATTTGGCCGGTTTTATTTCCCCTCCGGGGTGTAGGTTGTGTAGGTTTGTTTTGTGTCCTTTCCGCTTTCGCCTACGGGCATGTTTGGGTTTTTTTGTGTTCTCTTTTTTTTTTGAATATATTTTCTTTTTTTATTTTTAGGTTTTAGCTGTTACTTGCCTTAAGGGCCTTGTGTGTGGTAGGGGGGTATTATTTACCACTCTTATTGTTATTTATTTTTATTATTTTTTGTTTGGTTTTACTCTTATTTACTACTCTTACTCTTTTCTTCCACAATTCTTTCTTATTTACTAACTGTAATTACTATTTTTCTTTGTGTATTTAAAAATTGATTCTTTCGTTAAATTCTTATTTACTACTCTTACTCTTTTCTTCCACAATTCTTTCTTATTTAATAACTGTAATTACTATTTTCCTTTGTTTACATATTCCTAAGAGCTTTCGCCCACTAGCTGAATAGTTCTAGGTAGCGTCAGAGAGCGAGTTCAGGAGCCCAGTTTTGAATACTGCGTATACCATGAGATGGCTAGGTCGCTTAGCGAGTTGTGTGAGGGGCCTAGTTTAGTGGCTAGTTGGCTTGTCATTTACTCGAAAAAGGGTTTCAGGCGGTTATTATGTACTATGGTCTGTTTGTTGCCTATTTTGACTTTAGTGTTCACGGGGCTGGTTATCGCTACCACAGGGTAGGGGCCCCTCCAGATGGGTGAGAGTTTCCCTTTTCGATTTTCGCTTTTAATAAGTCCTTGGTCGCCGATATGGAAGGTGTGTGATCTGGTGGTTTTGTCGTAGTGGGCTTTAGATTTCTGTTTGCTGGCTAGCAAATTTTGTCGGGCTATTGCGTATGTTTTTTGTAGTTTATATTTTAGAATGTGGTAGTAGCTTTCGTGATTGTACAGCGGCTCGGGATCTTTCTTCAGATTGGAAGGAATATCTGGAGAGAAGCCGTAAGGACAATCCATTGGCGTTAGTTTGGTGCTATCTTGGACACTATTATTGTAAACGAAGGCGGCAATACGTAGATATTGGTCCCAGGACTTGGGGTTCTGGTCAGTGATACTGCGCAAATATTCCACTAGGGGCCGGTGGGCCCTTTCCAGAGCGCCGTTTGATTGGGGCTGGTAGGCGAAAGTTTGTAGTTTTTTAATCTTCAGTAGTTTACACAGGCGTCGGCATTAGTATTGTACTTGCCGGGTTTGTATTCAATGCGGTAGTCGTATTCAGAAAGCTTGTGGTGGAAACGCACCAATCGGGTTGTAGGGTCTTTAACGTTGAAAACTCCTTTCAACGGCTTGTGATCGGTATACACCGTGAATGTTCGCCCCTGTAGATAGCACCTGAAATTTTTCACAGCCCAGACTATTGCCAAAAGCTCCTTTTCGATGGTGGAATAGTTTCGCTCAGCCTTGTTCAAGGTTCGGCTGGCGTACGCGATGGGTTGGTCCTTTCCCACTTCCCCTTGTGAAAGTACGGCCCCAAGGGCTTCACTACTGGCATCTGTAGTCAGATTGAAGGGTTTAGTGAAGTCGGGGTAAATGAGTAGGGGGGATTGACCAGTGCTGCCTTGATTTGGTCGAAGGAATCTTGGCATCTGGGGGTCCAGGAAAATTTTACGTCCTTACGTAGATTGGTTAGAGGCCGGACGATTTTTGAGAAGTCGGGGATAAATTTCCTGTAATAATTCGCGAGTCCGATGAAAGATTGGACCTGGCGTATAGTGCGCGGTTCCGAGAATTCTTGGACGCACGCCGTCTTCCTGGGGTCCGGGAGCGCTCCTTTCTCTGAGCAGATGTGCCCTAGGTAGACTACCTCCTTACGTAGGAATTGGCACTTTTCGGACTGCAATTTGAGGTTATGCTCCCTCAGTTTGTCGAAGACCTTTCTGAGCTTCCGGTTGTGGTCTTCTAGGCTCTTACCATAGATGACAATGTCATGTAGGTAGACGAAGCATTCGAGGCCTTGCAGGCTGGTGAGTACGTAGTTCATTAGTCTTTGGAACGTCGCCGGGGCTCCTTTTAGCCCGAACGGCATATGTTTTAACTCGTAGTGCCCGTAATTGGTGCTGAAGGCGGTTTTATCTTGATCCCTGGGATCGACCAGAACTTGGTGATAGCCGCTGGCAAGATCAAGAGTGGTAAAGTAACGCGAGTGTCCTAGCTGGTCTAGGATCTCTTCTTTGCGTGACAATGGGTAGGCGTCGCCGATTGTTTTTTCGTTAAGCTTACGAAAATCGACGACGACACGCCACTTTTTCTCACCGTCTGCGCCTGCCTTCTTGGGAACTAATAGGAGAGGGGAGTTCCACGGGCTTTTGCTAGGCTGTACAATATCGTTTTCCAGCATTTCTTGTACCTGTTCATTTATTATCTGCCTCTGACTTTCTGGCAATCGGTACATTTTTTGGTTTATGGGTGCCTGGTCCCGTATTAGAGGTATTTCGTGTTGGATTGCGGATGTATGCGTGAGGAGATCGCCTTTAAGATAGAAAATATCGTGGTATTCGTAGCATAGGTCGGCGATCGACTGTCTTTCTTCCGCGCTTAGGTTTTCATCCAGATTCAATTCCCTTTTGATCTGTTCTAAGCGGGCTTCGAGGTTTTGAGGGACCGGGTACTCGGAGTTTGAGGAGTACCGGATACGGTTAATTCTTGCCTCGGTTTTGCTCTTTGGGGTTTGCCTACCTAATCGTTTGCTTTTTTGGGATTTAATGGCAGGAGTGTATGATGCCTTTGCATGGGAAGTTGTTCCCTTTTTCTTATGTGTGGAGAGTGGTGATGGAGGTTGGTGGCCAACGTTGGGGCTCTTGTACTCACAAGCACCGTTGTTTTGGAATGAGCCGGGGGGGGCTGGTTTGGTCGACGCACTCAGAGTTACATGCGGACCATATTGTTAATAAATAATTGATTGAGAATAGAGCGACAGTGTTTAAGAACGTACGAATGGTATTTTGACTAGCGATCTCAGAGGCATACTTTTCAGGGGCCTTGGGGGCCGAATTTTTGGTGGATGGTTTTGTTACGGTTGGCCGTGGTAACTCTTGAAGTGGGATTATTTCATATGTATTGGTTGGGACCAGTGTTAGGTTAAGTGCGGCTATTGGCACTGGGGTGTTGGTACTGTTGAGAATGCTAACCGGAACTGTGTCCTTTCCCTTGGGTAGCAGGCTATTTGAGAGGAAAACACCGGGTTCTATTTCCTGAGACAGACAGACCATTTCTTCCTTCAAGTTTAGCGGAACTGCGATTATTTGTTGGGTAAGGCCCGGCACTCGTGTCGGCCGTCCCAACTCAATCTTAGTCCGTGTAGGTTCCATTTGAGTTTCGATTACGTCAGCCGACCTTTGGGTTTTGCAGTCAGCCTCCTTGTTAGGGGCCTTAGAGACAGTGTGGGTTTTGCCCATACTGTGCCTCACTTCGACTGCCCGTTCTTTGGGCGAATGCTCGTCGAATGTCAATGGAACGCTAAACTCTTTAGGGTTAGTTGCTGTTCGGGGGAACTTCAACTTTCGGTTGGGACCTTCTACATTGCAGTTCTCCAAGATGAAGTCGAATCCTAGTAGTCCGTCGTTCAGAAATTCTGGTGTATCCTCTACTACCTGGAAAGAGCCGGGGATCTTAGGGGGAGGTCGAAATTTCCGTGACATTTCCCTATGGTTTCGGTAGTTCCGGCTGGGGTTACAAGAGTGCATTTCTCATCGGGGTTTATTTCTACGTCCGGGTTTAATTTATTTTGTTTGATGACGCTTACCTCAGCGCCAGAATCCACTACTAATTTGACTTTGCCGTTACGGCTGATATCTAAGGGTAAGGTAACTTGTGGGATTCTGAGTCGGGGCGGCTGAGGTGTACCCTGGGGTACGAGTGGACTTATTGTTGTCGGGCCAGGGGATTTTGGCTCGACGGCTCGGCGTTTCCCTGGTTCCTTTCTTCCCACATTCTTTTCTGGGCGCACTCACTTACCACATGGCTGCGGCGACCGCAGAAATCGCATTTTCTGCTTACCTGGTACACGCGTGGGGTCCTGTTGGATTGGCCTGGATTTTGGCCGGAATTAGGTTGGCCCGGATTGGTTTGGCCCGATCCTGGATGAGGGTACCTTCTACTGTTATCAGGTCTTCCCTGGGGATTTCTATTATTGAGGTTCGGAGGGTAGTTTGAAGGGTAATTTTGTGGTGGCCTATTGCTGTAGTTATTGTACGAGTGCTGCCGTGGGGGCATATTGCCAGCGGAAGCTTGACTGCTTTCATTATTGTATCTTAAACGGCGGCACTCACGTATGTCGTGGCCATAATTCTGGCAATGTGAACAGAACGGAGTGTTCTTGCGTTTCATGCATTCACTATATGTGTGTCCTCGACGGCGACAGAAAGAGCATGTGATATTGGCTTCAGGTGGAGTGGGGGTTGGCCTATGGGTGGAGGACCATGATACGGGAACTCTTTCTTGTGGGTTTAGAGGCAGGGTTAGATTTATTGCGTGTTGTGTTGGTGGTTGGGCGGGCGGTGTTGGTTGATAGTTGGAGTGTTGTTGTGTAATGGGCGGCGGTGATAGGTTATTATTAGGGGTGGCGTGTATGGGGGTTATGTATTGAGGTGCTTGTATGGTTCCGGGGGTTGGGGCCCAACCGGTACTACCTTGGGCATTGATGCCTTGTGTGATTTGGAACCCGGGGGGTGAAACGTTGGGTCCCGGTTGACTAATAGGGTACGCCGTAGGGGCTGTGTTGGGCTGCAGGTGAGAGACTGTTAATTGCAGGCGTTCCATATCTAGCGCCTTCTGGATTAATGTATCTAGCGTTTGTTCTTCCAGAGTTAGGAGGTGTTGGCATAGGTAGGGGTTATTGACACCGCTTTTCAAGGCGTCTTTGGCGAAATCATTCAGTTGCGCCTGTACTGTATGGGCGCTTGCGGCACCGTACTTGGTGGTGGCCGCTTCTTTGCAGGACTGTAACATCTGCTTGATTCGAGCTGTGAAGGCTATAAGGGTCTCTAAAGGGTATTGCCTTAGAGTGATTAACTTATTTACCAGCTCCTGGTAGGTTTCTCGGGGCAAATACGTTTGATTAAGTAATTTTTCAGCCTCTTCGAAGGTGGCTGGCTGGGTGGAGGCTATTAATTGGTAGGCTTCGCCTCGTAGCCTCGTGGGGTAGATCTGTAAAAAGGCTGGTTTGTCAGTATCGCTCAGACATTGCAGCGCTCGGTGACAGCATCCTAAGAATGTTTGCAATTCCACCACTATATTGGGGGATTGTCCGCCTGAAAATGTGGGCACCAATTCAGAGGTCAACCGTGCGACCTTGGTATAGTCCGCCATTCTAGAGAGTTTTGGCTTAATGTCGGGGTCCTCTATTATTAACTCCTGTTCGGAGTCTGGAAATGAGACGCTGATCCAATTAAGTAGAACTTCACACTTGCTCGGGTCCCTGTCGCTACCTACAGAATTATCTAAGCCCTGCCTACTTGGTTCTTGTGGAATTTCTACTGCCATACTTTCTAGAGGCTGTAGGCCCGGGAAGTTCTTAAAATCCTGGATCGCCTGTTCGAACTTCCTGGTAGCTTCGTCAAATTTACTTATTTGCGCGGTTCTTTGCCTGCCGCTTTTGATTATTTCTGAGCTAAGGAAGTCGTAATGAGGGATCAAGGATTTCTCGTCTTCCCTGGCCTGTTTTAACAAATCGGCTAAATATTCTTATAGACTTACTTGACTAGTGCCCTGTCGGATTCGCCCGCTTCGTAGCCTACTGGGCGATGGATGCCTTAAATTTGAAGTTGTGGGTGTTGACTGGGTACCTTCGGGTACCTGGCGAGCTGATGATGTTGATTGAAGAGCTGGAACTGTTGATGGTAGAGCAGGAGTGGACGTGGCGCTGATTTCGCCTGCGTCTAATAGAGGTGATTCCGGAACGCTGGTGCTGCTATCGTTATGGATGTTTTCCTCAGACATATACTGGTGGGCAGGGATGAAGCCCGCTAAAGTCCCTCGACGAGATTAAATTAGGGGTGAGCGCGTGCCCGCCTGGAGCAGAGGCACCGTGGTTGGACACCCCCGAGCGAAGATTCTTAATGTAGATTCAGTCGGCGGCCTTTGACTTATTGGCCTAGCCTGAATCGATTTGAGACAGAACAATTTTGGATGCTGATGCGCCGATCGGTTGAAGGGTTGGACGTCGGCCTCTTACTTATTGGCCTCTCTTCGGAGTCCTGGAGGTGGACTCCCTGGGATTGTTGACTCTATCCTCTAGTCCCACGTCGGGGGAGCGTCTGCGGCTAGATCGACCAATTGTTGGTCCTTAATGGACTTTATCCTGGGCAGGGATGAAGCCCGCAATAGTCCACCGGTGGCACCTTTGGGTGCGTTGCAGAGTAGAGTGGTTTCTACCACCTATAGTTTACGCTACTCTGGTCGTTGTTCGAATAGGATCCGGGGTCAGCGCCTCTATTGATCTTGTGCCCTCAGTCTCGGCTCAGGCTGAATTCAAGGATTAGGTGCCTATATCCAGCACTTGATCAATAATTGTTGGGCTCGCTCGGATCCTACCGGCTGCGCCAAAAAGTGTTATGTATCCCCCTATGGGGTTTTGCCACTAAATGTTTATATACTTCGGGTACTTACTGTGCAGGGAACCGTTTGGTTCCTTCCCGTTGGTTCCCAGTTGTATTTAAAGGAAACACGGCACTTGGTGGAAAATGTCTATTTATTCTTTAACGGATAAATTGAAGCGTCTAAATTTATTAAACAAAGCCTCTTTGGCTGAACAATTAATTACGAAATCTTTAACAATGCCCTTTTGGGCTAAAAAAAACTACTTACGGATATTTGGAACACTGCCCTTTTCTTGGGCTAAACAGATTTATTTAAGCGTCTAAATTTATCTAAACAAAGCCTTTTTTGGCTAAACAATTAATTACGGTTTCTTTATAACACTGCCCTTTTGAGCTAAAAAACTAATTACGGATATTTAGAACACTGCCCTTTTCTTGGGCTAAACCGATTACTACACCACACCGATTTAATTACAAGGTTTTGATTTCGACCGCCGGTGGTCATGGTTAAAACAACACTCTCAATTTTTAATTTCCACCGCCACCGGCCGGCCGTTTTTTCTACGCAAAAAATCGAAAAAACCCTTCTCACGAAAATGGAAAAACTTTTCACACGGAATAATTGCCGATCTGATCAAAACTTTTCGTTGCCAAGGTCGGCAGCCTTGAAAAGACAAAATACGAGCAGAAGATTCAGACGAAACCTGACACCCGAGTCTGATAAGATTCGAGTGCGGATCGCTGGTTGTTTTGCTCGTTAATCGCATGTGGATCCACTTTGTTTATCACCGTGGATTTCCAAGAAAATTTTGCAACGGCCAATTCGTCGTTCCCGTGTAGGGAAAAATGTGCCTAGATGCAATTTTTGTGTGAGGCAAATTATTAAACCTTTAGAAATGGGAGACTTTTTTACTTTTTGGAGTCTAGGCATATTATCAGGGAATTATCCCGTGGGGTTATTTTTTTATACGCTTTATATTAGCTTCACCTGTATCTTGTATCTTGTATGTAAACAAATCTTGCAACTTGATTTTGACCCACTTCCATATAACCGATCAACTTCTAACTTTGCACATACGTATAGTTCGCGTGACAATGCAATATGACCATTTTGCAAAAAAATCAAGATGGCGGTTCCAAGATGGCGGCTGAATTTTGCAATTGTGCTCCCCAACCCCCGACATGGGTATCAAATGAAAGAGTATTACAAGTAGAATACAATTAGCTATGTGGCGTTATTCAAAATGGCGGCCAACAAAAAATGGCGGACTACCTTTCTCTTAACAACCCACTCGATATGGGTATGAAATGAAAGGAAATGACAAGTGGAACACTATTAGCTCTGTGGCGGGATTCAAAATTCAAAATGGCGGCCAACACAAAATGGCGGTTTACCTTTTTGTTTACAACGCCCTCGGTATGGGTATCAAATGAAAGTGTACGACGAGTATAGTATAGTAAACTGTGTGACGTCATTTTAAATCTAATATGGCTGTCACTACAAAATGGCGGAAGACATATAATAGACTAAAAAATAGAAAATAAAAAATATATAGTTTAAAAAACTAAAAAATACGCTTTGATTTTAAAGTGAACTAAAAAGTAAAAAATAATTTTGAATGAAAAATTTTTATTGCTTCAGCCAGAATATGGAAACAACCTACCTTTCGAAATGTAAAAAAGCGTGGCCGCTAGCGGTGTTAATAAAATAAGAATATAGGAAGAGAGACCCACGCTGTTTTACATTTCGAAAGGTAGGTTGTTTCCATATTCTGGCTGGAGCAATAAAAACTTTACATTCAAAATTATTGTTTACTTTTTAGTTCATTTTAAAATCAAAGCGTATTTTTTAGTTTTTTTAAACTATATATTTTTTTATGTGGAAAAACCAAGCTTAGGAGGCTCCCTTTGCAATACTATTCTAGCATGTCGTTCAGGTCTAGTAGTAAGGAAGAAAGGTTAAGAGACAATAGGATAGGTTTAGCGGGGGTGGGTGGGGCGGTGTCCTCGGGGCGCCGAAGCATATGGCAATTAATCTCCAGGATGCTGTAGGGCTAGGGTGTTATATTCACACTGCCTGATACACACTGCGACAGAAAGAAGGTCGGTGCAGGCTTTATTAGACATGAGACAGTACTTCGTTTTGGGTGCGTGGAATCCGACAGGGTTCTTGCGGTGCCAATTATTAATAAATTCTATGTCCTTTTTGAGAGTTAGACATGACCTCATGATTTAAAAGACCAAGTCTTGCACGTTCTTGTTTTATATTTTCGATTGACTAAGATTACCGTCATCAGAAAAACGGTGCAGTGGGTTAAAGAGGATTGAGAGCACATCATTAATAAAGGTTAGAAACATAGCGAGTGATACAATGTGCCTATGCGGAAAGACGGCAGAGATTGTGCTATTTAGATTCAACCCCTGTTTGATTTAACGGCCAGGAAGAAAGCACTCCATGTAGTGTTCTTTAGAATTAAGTTTATACTAGTCAACAGAGCGATGTCGATGTGCCATACTCTGTAAAAAATCTTGGGGTAAAGATTTACTGAAGCAACGAGTAGTACACTGTAAAAAAAATATGTAAATTCACAGTCCAAATGTATAGTAAAATTACAAATCGCGATATGAAATACTAATTTGCTACACAATTATTGTTTTAAATAATAACTCAGGGGAGAATGAAACGTTGAATTAAATAAAAAAAACACCGGAATTAATTTCTTTAAGTTTATTGTAAATGCATCTGTACTCGTCGCCGGTTTATACAGAAGTGATTGGTGTGTCTGATAACGAAACTGCAGCAGCGGTATTTGGGATAACGGGCCTTGGGATTTCGATGCATTTTTCTACATCCTCCGGGCGCGGCGATGTTGCAGCTTCAGATCCTTGTAGCTCCATCGGGTACAGCAGCTGTATAGGCCTCCTTAAGCGAGAACCGTCGCCAAATCTTACTAGGCAGGATCTGACTCTTCCATCACGTCCAATGAAGGCTCGTTCTACAATGGCTAGTTTCCAAATTAAACGTGGAGCTCTTTGATTGTGTACTATGACGACGTCTCCTTCTTGAAGTCCAGTGTTAAAATATCTCTCCTTAGAGTGATGAAATCCTCGCAATTGGTGGACGTATTCTGTGCGCCAACGGCGCCAAAATGAATTTATAAGTTTGAAACGTTTTCTCCATAGGTCTCGAATGGTAGTTCCGGGTGTTCCATCGTTGAGCAATGATGATGAAGCTAATGGCAGTGAGGGACGTAAAAAATGAGAAGGAGATAGAGGCGTTAGGTCTTTAGGATCCTCGCTTATATACGTTAATGGGCGATTGTTTATTACGGATTCGACTTCAGTTAAAATTGTTTCAACTTCTTCTGCCGTCAGAGTAGCTTTTCCTATGGTGACCTTTAGGGAATTCTTCACGCTTCGGATTAATCGTTCCCAAAATCCACCCCACCATGGGCTCTCTCCACGATAAATTCCCAAGTGATCCTTTCGTTAACAATATATCCTTGAAATTCTTCGGAGAAAATCGCAATACCTAGATGACGAATCTCTTTCGCTGCTCGCTTAAACGTAAGAGCGTTATCAGAAATTATCTTCTTAGGAGCACCTCTACGGGCAATGAAACGTCTTAGCGCCAACATGCAGCTTTCCACCGTCAAGTTTGAAACAAGCTCCAAATGTATCGCACGGACTGTAGCGCACGTTAAAACCATTATGTATCCCTTGCTTGTTACGTTTGCTTTCAACAAAGATTTAAGATAAAGAGGACCAGCAAAATCAATACCTACAGTTTCAAATGGCCTTGTTGATACTAGACGACTCTTAGGCAATGGAGCGAACGGCTGGTTTGCTGGTTTAACAAAAAGACGACGGCATACTCTACAGCTTCGTACGATATCCTTGATTAACTGTCGGGGTCTCGTCACCCAAAATTTTTCTCTAAGTCGTCCTAGAACTGCGTTTACTCCTCCGTGTAAAGTTCTTTCGTGAGAGTCTTGAACAATTAATTTAGTTAGATGGCTAGATCTCGATAAGATAGCGGGAAACTTCGACTCATCACTACCGTCCATCTCCTGTAATCTGCTACCCACTCGCAAAATACCATCCTCATCTAATATAGGGTTCAAAGTTAGAATCGACGAATTAGCAGGAACCACTTTCCCCGTTTTCAAAGCCTTTATTTCGGTTCTGTAATAATCGAGCTGTGAGCTTTTTACCCAGTATAACTCAACGTGCTTCAATTCCGGTCCGGTAAGAAATCGATTATGTGGTCGCTCCTTTAACTTTCTGGAGTGTGTTATAAAGCGAAAAATATAAGCGGATATTCTAAGGAGTCTCAAATAAGAGCTAAACTTGTTTGTATCGATGAGCACATTTGCCTCATTTTCCTTCACAGACTCTTTAGCAGCGGCATTAAACATAGCAAATAAGCAAGGAACATCAACGCTTTCATCCGTAACTTCTTCGGGCCATTCGTTGCTACTGCTTGATAGCCAATATGGACCAGAGAGCCAATCCTTAGAGTTAGCGAGGTTTTTACCAAAAACACCTCTCGTTACATAATCAGCCGGATTCATCTCGCCAGGACAGTGCCTCCAATAATTAACTGAGCAGAGTTGCCGAATCTCCCGGACTCAGTTTGCTACGTATACGTTCCAACGTGCGATATCTCCTCTTATCCAATATAGCGCAATTTTTGAGTCTGTCCATAAAAATATTCGCGTACTGTCCACAGTCAAATTCTTCAGAATAAAATTCAAGAGGCGTGCAGCTACAAGAGCGGCAGTAAGTTCCAATTTGGGTAGTGTCAGTTGTTTCTCTTCATTGTTCTTCAAGGGTGACACTCGATTCTTCGCACAAATAAATCGCGTTTCAACTGTAGTACCAACTTCCGTTCGCAAATACGCAACAGCTCCATAGGCAGCGGGACTCGCGTCGGCGAATACATGAACCTGGAAAGTGTTCTCACAATCGTCCTTTAAAATGCGTCTGGGAATAGTCAAACTTTCAAGATTCAAGAGTTCTTGGCGACACTTGTTCCAATTATTTGTATAACTACGAGGTAGTTCCTCGTCCCACATTAACTTTAAGCGCCAAAGCTCCTGAAATAATATTTTAATTTTGACAATAAATGGTGAAAGCAAACCTGTAGGATCGAATATCCGGGCCATTATCTGCAAAACTTTCCTTTTTGTAGGCTTGGAGCCGGAGCTAACCATGAAATCAAGGGCCCCCTGTAGATCAACCGCTATCTCATCTTCGAGACAGTACCATATAATACCTAAAACCTTTTGCTTTGTCGGTACATCATCACTAACTTGAAATGTAGAACGAAGGTGAGTGTCGTTTGAGTTCCACTTCCTAATAACCATGGAAGCTCCTTTCAGTAGTTCGCAAGTGTAGATGTAAACCCTTTTAGCAAAGTCGTGGTCATTAACACTCATAACTAAGTCATCCATATAGAATGATTTCTGCAACAGCAAACTAATCTCAGGATTATTTTCCTTTTCCTCGGATAAAAGTTTTCGCAGAGCCGCTCCTAACAGAAAAGGACTGCATCTCACGCCAAAGGTTACTCTGGTCATTCGGAATTCTTGAGGCGCAGGCAAATTAGTTGATGATGGTAAAGAATCATTAAACCAGAAGAATCGATGTACATCGCGATCTTTTGTTGCGAGCAATATTTGCAGAAATGCCTTTTCGATGTCTGCTACAAGGGCAACAGCACCCAATCTAAAATTTAATAATACCGTGAGGATGTCTGGTAATAAATTTGGTCCTGCACTTAAATGATCATTTAAAGACGTGTTTCCCTTCGATTTCGCTGACGCGTCGAAGACGATACGTAACTTCGTTGTAGCCTTATCATCTCTGTAAACTGGTCGGTGAGGCATAAAATAAACTGGAACTTCATTTGAAACTGGCTCCTTTACGCGTTCAGCAAATCCTGAAGATATCATTTCATGCATTGCGATATCATAATCCAGCAATTTATTCGGTTCTCTGGACAATTTCCTTATTAGGCTTTGAAACCTTTTCAATGCTCCTTCGCGATTGTCATCTAATGAGTAGGCAGGTATTGACCACAAAAGTGATCCTTCAAAGCGCGATTCGCGTCGTTTTACATATTGCTCAAAATCCCCATGTAAAATTTCAGAAGATGGGGGTTTAATTCCCAAAGTGTCTAGGTCCCATAGCTTTTGAACATTCTCCATAAATTCCTCGTTCTCATCCAGAGCTAAACCAAACATAGTGGCCGATTCATAGGTAGAGACAATGTCTTCAGCCTCCGATTCGGGGCCATGAATCACCCAGCCAAGCTTAGTGTAAACCGCCATTAAGCTTTCGCTAATTCTTTGAGTATTCTCGGTAACTATTTTCCAATAGAAGTCAGAGCCCACTAATACGGAAATTCCTTCAACTGTATTTTCAGCTATATCTGCAAGATAGTAATGTGCGAATTTAGGATCTTTAGAGTTTGGCATTGGCAAAACATCGGCGCAGATATGGGGCACCACGACTGCCGTAATAACAATCAACTCATCGGAGGAAGCACTTCGAAGACAAACTTTGACTCTGTTACATGTTTGTACAGGGGACATTTTCGTAGAGCCGAAAGGTAGAATCCCGATTTTTACACGATCAATCACAGGGAGCTTTAATTTTTTCGCTACATCCTCACGAATATATGTACGCTGGCTACCACTGTCAAAAACAACTCTACCTAAAACAGATAATGCTTGATCGTTAGTTGGGCAAATATATACATACGCAGTCTGTAAATAGACATTGGATGAAGCGGGTGAACATAGATTGATAGCTTCGGGCACAACATCCTTCTTGTCACCTTTTGTACTGCGTAGCCTTTTTAAAAACTCCGGATCACATAAAGATGATACATGCCGACCTCCACATTTATCACATCGTACAGATTTCACCAGACATTGTTTGGAGTTATGTCCTTTTTTCGTGCATCGAAAGCACCTTCCTTCCTTCTTAAGAATTTCCTTTTTCTCGGCTAGACTAATTGCACTTTCGCATTGGCCTGAAAAATGATTATTACTTTTGCAAAAAACACAAAACCTTTTTATTTCCGTGGGTGCTATTAATCCAGCTGCGGTCTTGGTTACAGGGGAACGCGAAGTTTATGCTGCAGTTTTCTTGATAGAGTCACCTGCTCTTTCTAAGGACTCCATTTCCCGCTTCAGGAACTTCAATAATGTTTTAACGCCCTTATCGATGACAAAAGAGAATGTTCCACAAGATGTTCCGGAAATGGAAGAAGCATCATCACTATGTTCTTGATTCTCACTCGAACCTACTTCAATGGCATCATGCACGCGATAATATTCAATGCGCAACTCATACGGTAAACAACGTAACAATATTGTCTTTAACATAACATAATAGTTATTAGATGATATTCCGAGACTTTCAAGTGAACGAGAGTTAGTAATAACGGTGTTATAAAGTCGCCGTAACCCGGCTGCGTCGTGACGAGACGTAACGGAATTAAGTGACATCAAGGCGTTCACGTGCTGGTCCACGAGCTTATCAACGTTACCGTATTCCTCTCGTAAAAGAGCGATCGCGGCGTCATAACATGCGCCCGTGTTTGATAATCCGAGTAAGGTGCTAGCCGCCTTCCCAATTAAAGATGCCCGTAAATAATTAAATTTATCCGCCGTATTCAACTCCGCGTTTTCGTGAACGAGCTCCTTAAATTGCTCCCAGAAAGGTAGCCACTCTTTAAGATCACCGGAAAAACGTTTCAGCTCTATTTTAGGTAATTTAACGGCGGTGCGCGAAATACGTTCAACCGTTCTTTGTGGCGTCACGTCAACTCCGTCGGATCTAAGTTCCTTATCTCGAAGGAATAATAGGCGATTAAGTCTTGTCTGCACACGCGAATGAATGTCTAGAAATTTGTCCTCGTATTCACAAATAGTTTCATTTTCTCGCTCAATGCCTTCACCTTTAACTGTTTTAAGCACATTTTCGTTTGCCTTCTGTATATTTTCATGTATTGTTATTAATCGCGACGAAATCGACGTTAATTCCTCGATAGCCTCATCAAAATTCTCGAAATTTTCGGCAAGAGGCTTACTGTTACCCGACTTCAAAAATTCCAAAGCGGTATTTGTTAATTTTGTTAATTGGCCACGTAATGAAGCACGAGATGCCATATCCATATTTCCGTTAATTCACTCAAAGAAAATTCCACTAGTCTTTAAACACGATCAATTCGAGAATATTTTCAGAACTTTCCCGGGTTTCGGCACCAGATTTAAATAATAACTCAGGGGAGAATGAAACGTTGAATTAAATAAAAAAAACACTAGAATTAATTTCTTTAAGTTTATTGTAAATGCATCTGTACTCGTCGCCGGTTTATACAGAAGTGATTGGTGTGTCTGATAACGAAACTGCAGCAGCGGTATTTGGGATAACGGGCCTTGGGATTTCGATGCATTTTTCTACAATTGTAATTTTACTATAAATTTTGTAATTTCACATAAAGAAATTGAGAATCTCCAATACTGCAGTGGCGTAGCGTGGATTTCTGCCACGGTGGGCGAACCATAAATTTTTGCCGCCCCCTACTTTAGCAACTAGAAAAAATTTCTAAAAAGTCTGCGATGTCGAAAAGTCAATATTTTAACAGGATTCAAAATAAAACGTCTTTCTTAAATTAAAACTTTATTCTGCGTGTTTTTTGCAAACCGAACCCGAATTTTATAAAACAATAGCCAATGCTAATTTGTACCACTTGTTCGATTGAAAAGATAGCTAGGTTATACCTCTAGAGCGAGATTAATCGCAACCTGGACATTATAGATTTTAAATAATTTTTAGTCAATGAATCGAAAACGCAGCTTGAATTTCAAGTCAACTTCAAGTTCTTGACACAAGACATCATGTAAACGTAATGAAAATGTAACGAATGAATTTTCGGTATCCCTCCTTCAAGGTTTGTATAAAATATAAACTCTAACTAACCCAGAGAGCTGGAATCAGTAATTTCTCTCTTGCAGTCTGTCTTGACCTAGAAAATATGGTAGACGCACGAACTTAAGCTTCTCTGTCAATATGTGTGTGCGATAACTGCTTAAAAAATTCGGAGCAAAGCAGAGCAGCGCGGTTTGGACCAGCTGTCAAATTAATGTCAGAGCAGAAAAAAAATCACAAACTCTCAAGACACGCCTTTCTGCTCAATTTTGCTCTAAATTCCCTTTTTAGAGGTTAGATAAAAAATAAGCAATTGAATAGTATCGAAATATTATTTTTTATTTAAAAATTTATGTTTATTTTTTAATATTTCCAATATTTTCCGAATCATTCATTCATAAATCAATTTTCCGATTTTTCCTGTTTTCGATATGACAACTGCCAAAAGAAGAAGGCCAATTTTGCTTGCTCTGCTTGCTGCTACAAATTTGGTGGAGCAGAAAAAGTGAGAATTTTCAACCCAGAGTAGGTTCAAACAACACGGAGCAGGGCAATTGAGAGCAGAAAAGAGCCGTCAAAAAGTCTCAATGAACGCAAATTGGTGATTTTCCAGATTTGCAGGTCTTCCAGTTTTTTTTCAATTGAAAAGATTCAATTGAGGTATTTCCATTCGGGGAGCATAACAAACAAACCAGAAGAGAATTGTTCGAATCGTGAAAAAGCATTTTAAATTTTTCTCAAATTCTCTAATTTTCCGGGAAATTTTTCCAATTTTTCTTTCCCTAAAAACCTTATTCGGACTATTACGAGACATCTAAAAAAATTTACCCAAATCGGTTCAGCCGTTCTCAAGAGATACACTTACCAACAAACAGCATTTCACATTCGCGCTCATTTCCCTTTTTTTATGGCTTGCGCTCTATTATATCTCATAAAGAAAACATGTTTGCTAGGTATTGTCTATAGTACACAAGTGTTTTGAACTATTTACACAAACGTGGATACAAAAAGAAGGTCCATGTATGAGTTCTTCATGAGTTGAACGCGAAAAACATTATAGGCCAAATTAAATGTGCGCTGGAAGGGAATCGTCCGCTATGAGCTATTTCCAGTTGATAAGACGATTCATTCTCAACTCTACTGTGGACAACTAAGAGACTACGCCATGCAATTGAACCAAAATGGCCCGAATTGACTAATAGAAAAGGTGTTGTGTTCCATCACAACAACGCCCGACCACACCCTTTTTTGATGACCCGTCAAAACAGAGAGTTTGTTTGGAAAGTTTTGATGCATCTACTTCTTAACAATCATTGGGGCTACGTAGACTAGTCATGATTACTATGTAGTAAAACCGAATTTTAGGAAGAGAGAGATGAAGGGGCGGCATACTCACCCCGCCCCTTCACCTCTCTCTTCTTAAAAATCGGTTTTACTACATAGTAATCATGACTAGTCTACGTAGCCCCATTGGTAAACATGTCGTTTTTGGACTTGTTCAGTCATACCGCCGCCGTGTCATGGTTACGGCCTAATGTTGCCAACCCAACAGGATTGCTGGCTTGGTCCAGTTTGGTTGCCGCCGCCCAAATCTGCGCCGCCCGGGGCCATGGCCCCCTCTTTCTTAGTATTATTTATCAATGTTATGTACTGAACTTTGTACTGTAATTTTATAGTAAGAGGCGTAATTTTAGAACTTATATTTTCAGTAAAATTACAAATTGTTCATTGGATTCTATGGTTTAAATTTTACCTCGCATAGATATAATTCACAGGTAACAATGGAATACTAAGCATATACAGTGGCTCTCAAAATTATTGGGACACCCAAGAAATTTGTATACCCGATTGACCTTTGACTTTGGTCAGGGTCTGGGCAGTTCTTGTAACAGCCAAGAAATTTTTGATAATTTTTTATGCTTAGGGCCGATTCACAATTAAAGCTTCAAGCTGCAAGCTTCAAGCTTGAAAAATTAGGATAATAGGGTTTGTACAATGATTCACATTCACAGCTTCAAGCTGCAGTGCTCAAATAAAACAAAACTCAGCTTAAGCTTGTAGTTTGAAGCTTGCAGCTTGACGCTTGCAACTTGAAGCTTTCATTGGGAATCGGTCCTTGCATGGTGAGCAAAATGCTATTTTTAACCGACTTCAAAAAGAGGAGGTTATCAATTCGACGCGTATGTATGTTTTTTTTTTGGTCCTGTTCACGCATAACTTTGTAACGCAATAACTTTTTTTGTTTTTTTCCATGCAATTTTTTTTAAATTCTGATAAAGGAGTTCGAAGGTAGGCTTAAAACACTGGTAAATTTAGTACACCTTGAACAAATAGAATATTTTCAAAGGTATCACAAAAGTCTTTATTGTAACCAAATACTTAATAGGGACTTGGCATAGCGTCTACGTAAAAGTCTACCGAACTAATTATTGCGGGTTCAAACCCCGGGTCGGACACTTTTTTTCTTTTTTTCTCTTCTAAATTCATTGATTGGATTAATTTTGTAAAGAATTATTACAAACTCTTCGGTAAGGAATTTCATGCATACTCATGTAGACTGTAAGAGCATTCCTTTGAATTGGAAAACTATTTAACTGAATTTCTGAAAGGACTTATTTAGATATTTAGCCATCTCATGGTAACACTCTCTCGTAGCGCAGCAAGTTAAGTAACTACCTCTCATCCGCGGGATCCGAGTTCGATTCTTCGGACTCTTGCATTTTTTTTCGATCGACTTTATATTCTCACAATAAATATTGTTTTCTAATTTCCTTCGCGGAATTTTGTTTCGTATTAAATAAGTTTTTTTTTAAATTACTCCGAAAATGCGCAAATACATTACTGCAAAAACTATTTAGCTACTGCATCGATTCTTATCGACGGCGGCATGTCATACTTATCGTAATAAATAATTTTGTTTTAATTTGCCCCGAAAAAAATGAACGGACTAAAAAATACGAAATAAAATAAATTTTTAAAAACCAACTTCAAAAAAAACCAATACCGTGATGCACAAAAAAGGATGAAATAATTGTTGCTAGTTCTTTACAATACTAATCCAATCAGAATGGATTTAGAAAGAAGAATCACTTTTGAAGACGGTGCTAACACCTGTTTTCGGGGCGATGTATTAGGTGCATAAGGCTAACAAAGAAATGAAAACAATTTTCGAAGCAAGAGTTAGTGCAATGGAAGTCAACCTGGCACCGTCTTCAAAAGTGATTCTTCTTTCTAAATCCATTCTGATTGGATTAGTATTGTAAAGAACTAGCAACAATTATTTCATCTTTTTTTGTGCATCACGGTATTGGTTTTTTTTGAAGTTGTTTTTTTATGTATAGGCCAGAGGGCATACACAAAAGTTTTGGAAATTTACAAAACTATGAAGTGAAAGCTCCAATACTGATTGTAGTTTTACATGCCACAAATAATGTATATTTACTACACAGTTGTTAAAAATACGTAAAGTAGAATTGGAATATTCCTAATAATAATACAAAACTGCTTGTGAATAAAACTTCCAGTATTTTTTTTGTAAAATTACGACAATTTTTTTTTATAATGTAGTGTATTAGAGTCGCAAAAGTAAAACAGTTTGTACCTCTTTCATTCTTCTCTGTACTCTCTTTGAGACTTGAGATTGATGTCTGGTTTTGCCCTCTACTGTAGTATAAATAGAGGGCTTACATCTGAGTCAATTTTCGGACTACATGTTAATTTCATATCACATCTCACTATTGATACCTTAATAAAACAAAAGAGTTTCGTGTTATATTTTATTATCGTAATTAAGATACTTAATTTTTCAAACATTTTTCGACTTTGCTTTCAATATTATTGGCTTTGTACCATTCCCAGACACTAAAACCAAATTTACATCCAACCGTCATAATACCACTCATCATAAGATTAACTTCAGCATTTTCGAGTGCTTCAATAGCAGCTATTGAGCTTGTGACTGTAGTGATTACTGTCGCAATAACACTTAGGCATTGTTTATGTTCGTTGTAGCAAGTGACAGCATCATTAATTACTTTTAAGATACTCTTTGGTATTCCAACAACCAGAGTGTTTACCTTAAGAGCAATAGATTCCAGCGGCTGCAGAGCCTGTTTACCGCACTTATTTACATCTTCTTGCAATTTATCAAAGGTACTATCAACCTTGGGGCCCAGTTCTAGCCGGCATTTTTCACTTGGTGCAAGTTTTGCATGCAAGTCGGCAACCTGTTTTTTGTGGGAATCTGTTCTATCAAAAATAACCTGGCGCACCTTGCTCGAGACCTTCTCAATTACACTCTTCACTTTTATGTCCAAAGCGACAACTTTCTTCTCAAATTTAATAAACAATTCCCTCAATTCAGCGGCATTTTTTGGGAAATGCTTTTGAATCGTAGAAATGGCGTTCTTTGTCAAGTCTTTAGCTTGTGATTTAAGCTTGTGGAAATTCTTCTTAACCACTTCTCCAGTGTCTTTCAATTTGTCCTTAAGTTGTTTCCATGTGTCCTTAATTCGATCTGTAATTCTTTTCACGAAAAGTTCAAACTTGTCCTTATATTCCTTAAATTTATCAAGAAGGTCTGGAAAAGCCTCTGCCACTGCTTCAGCGAAAGGATCTGCCTTCACCTCTGCCGGGGATAAGAGGCAAATGAAGGCTACTGCAATTAAACCGATAACAAGCTTCATATTAATCAACTACGAATAATTAAAAAAATTTAAATTTTGGGTTTTTATAGGGAAATTATATTGCGTCTATTAAATCGTTAGCTTAGTTATATTTATTCAACTGATCTCAATGTCGCAAAAATGAGCCAATGATTGCTGTTGTGATATAAACGAAAATATTGTCCCTACAAATAAAATCGAAACAGAAAATTTGTTGTGCATATAAGAATTAGCAAATATTAAAAGACTAAAAATATCGCAGATTAAGCAAAATGTATTGAGGAAACACAATTTCTGCACATGTTCTAACAAACGAAAAAAGTTAATAATCGTTAATACTGCAACGTTAGCAAATTTTTTAAATTCATTTTTAAAACGTGTATTTCTAGTAACACAAATGACTTGGTAATTTATACATGTAGTATATGAAAATATGCAGGTGCAACTATTCCGAGCTGATGGAAGTGCGATCAGTATGACAGTATTACAGCTGTCGTACAAGACATGTGCTCGGGATAGGTTTTATGGTCAGCAAAGGATGAAAACTACCATTGTCGACTGTAAAACAAGAAATGAAAGGCTATACACATAAGGGCCGGTTTAGATAGTGCGATCCAGTGCATTTGCCTCACCAACTTTTGTGGATGAAGATAGAAGTGGGAATGATGAGAGGTATCTACCATCCCAATTCTCTCTTCATCCACAAAGACCGTGAGGCACATGCGCCGGAGCGCACCGTCTAAATAGGCACTTAGCCTCAATAAACGTTCACGCCCTGCCCTGCACGTGAAAAATGTGAAATATCTTTGGCGATCTTTATCTTTCTTTAAATTGAATAATTAGTAATAGTCCAGGGAAATTAGTCAAAAAAAAGCCCCAACTTCGGAAAAATTCCGGGAAAGCTGAATTTTGGTATGGACATTGATATTATTGCTCTAAAGAAAATGTCACGAGCTCCCATCGATTTGAAACTCCGACACGTTTTTACGCGGGGTCAAAGGTCACCAAAAGCCATTTTTCGCAAATATATCAGTAACGTTAACTTTTACAGAAAAATTATTTGAATCAAAGGTAAATTCCTACAAAAAATATTTTATTGTTAGAGTAGCCGTTTTTGAGATATTTTGATTTACAGAGTTCTAAATTTTGTTTCTCATGAATGGTGTACTCTTTTCCACGCCACCTTCGAGGTAGAGTACAAGATGAGTTTTTTCACGTGGTGTTCCCAGTAGGCCTAATCCGTTGCATTTAAGCAAGATTGACCTTTGCAATTACCACAAACTGATGAAGAATACTGGTGAAGAAGACCAACTTTTCTGCAGCCGTAGTTTAAGCTATAGCCTTTGTTTTACATTGATATTAGCAGCTTTAAATTTTTTACAGAACATATAAAAGAATCGGTGCTTGTTCGCATTCCCAAGGAATTTTTCTTAATTTGTTGGGTCGATCAAAGAGAATATTAAGAGATGAAAGGAAATAATATTCAATACTAATGCATCTCTTACAAGCGTGGATTACGCCTACTGGGGGTACCACGTAATAAAACGCACCTTGCACTCTACCTCGAAAGTGGCGTACACGATTCAACAACATAAAATTTAGAACTATGTAAATCAAAATATCTCAAAAACGGTTACTCTTACAAGAAAAAGTTATAAAATATTTTTTGTAGGAAATTAGATACCTAAGCTACCAGTTTGATTCAAATAATTTTTCTGTAAAAGTTATATTTATAGCAATGTCCATACCAAAATTCAGTTTTCACGGAATTTTTCCGAAGTAAAATGTCTACTTTCCCTGGACTATAATAATAAAGGCCATTTTACATTAAAACGCAAAGTGGAGCTTTTGGGATGTAAAATGGCCCTAAGTTGTATACTCACCGATTTATGTTGTAAAGATACCATTGCCGATGATGACCTTCGGCTATGATGAAAGGTCAGAATACTTCTTGCAATAAGCCATAGTCCTTGGATACAAGCTGCACGTGACAAAGCGATATGCAATGATGATTTCCAAAGCTTCTTATCGCCTTTGTAGATGATTTTGGAATATGTGCTTCGTTTAGACTTGTGTACTGTGGTCGTACAAGCAAACTAACTAATGATAAATGTCACCATTTTACATTGACAATAGGTTTATTCTTATTTCATATTCAACATGAATAGCAAGGAACAAAGGAGCAACATAAAACAAAATAATTAAAAAATTAAAAAACATGACCTCCATGTGCCAAAAAATGAACTAAAAAGTCAAAAATAAGTTTTAAGTACTAATGTAAGACAGAAAAAAGTTATAGAAACCATTGTTCTCTTAGTATAGTCAATGTGTGTTGTGTATTTTAAATATATAATATCGCCGCCTGATTTCAAGAACTAGGTAACTCAGAATTCTGTAAAATATAAATTTCTCTAGTTACCTATCCGTAACATGATAATAAGTGCGGTATTTTCATTTGTCCAGTTTTTACATTGTTTAATAGATGTTGCTAGTTTGCTTAACAAGTTGCCGGATCTTTGCATTAAATACTGCCTTATATTGAATCATGAAACTATAGATAACTCAAAATCACAAAATTTGGAGTTACCTAGTTCTTACAATCAGGCGGCGATATACTGTTTAACAACTATAGAAAATATTAACTCTAAATGTGTAAGGGAGAACCAGAGTGATCCAAGTGACATTTTTAAAAACATAAAATTTTTTAATTGAATGCACAGAAAAATATAAAATCTTGAGTGCCATACTAATCCAAGCACATAAAATTTATTAATGGGATGTTATTTATGTGCTTGGATTAGTATGGCATGAACGATTTAATTTTTTTCTGTCCATTCAATTCAAAAAGACATATTGACAAAAATGTGACTTTTTGGGTATTTTGACTATGATACCTTCCGTCCAATCCTCCGGGAAGGTACAGGTGTTCCATGCTATTTTCAGGATTAGCTGTAGCGCATCTGCTATGAAGCTGGTGACATATCCAAGCGTACATGCGTTGCATTCGTTGACAGATAATATAGAAGTGTGTGTATTCAAATGCGACCTGACGAAATATTCCGTGAATGTTCCGCATGCCACGCAAATGTCGGGCTACTTTCAACTTTTTCTGCATTGCCGCATTCGACATAGGACACACAAGCATACACAACAAACACATGCAACTCGTTACTCAGATTTTTGGGTTATCTGGAAGAGCCGGGACGGAACGCAACCACGCAATTATGTGCCTGTGGAAAATCTCCGCATATCAGGGAGCCATTGAATGCAATGCATGTACGCTTGTATATGTCACCAGCTTAAGGCTTGTGTCGGCTTTTAACAATTCTGGCGGGATGCCATCTTTATCTACCAGCTGATTTAACATTGGCCATTGCATGAATTGCGGTTACTATTTCTGTCTTGGATGGTGCCCGATTGGTGATTCTTATTGGCTGTGCATTGTTGTTGTTTTCTTCAGGTTCCTGCGAGAAAGTACTGCCAAATGATTACTCTCGATGTGAAAAATGCTTTCAATTCGAAGAGGTGGAGCAAGATCATCGAGGCTTGATCAAACTGAGTATGCCCAAATACCTCGTGCACATAATAATAGATTTTCTAACACGCAAGACGCTGCACTATGACTCGGATAACATAGAGATTCTTCTCATCCCATTAATAAATTTTATGTGCTTGGATTAGTATGGCACGCAAGATTTTATATTTTTCTGTGCATTCAATTCAAAAATTTTATGTTTTTAAAAATGTCACTTGGATCACTATGGTTCTCCCCTACACAAATAGTCATTTTGTTAAGTAAGTATCACCATTTTATTTGATAGATAGATTCAAGCTATTAGTTTAACTTGTGTCCCAAAACCCAAAGCACTCTTCGCCAGTTTATATTGGGGAAAAGAAGCTAAAGAAAAATGCAGTGCCCTCTGTACATCTTGAAGAGAATTTTGGTAGTTTACTTTAACACAAACTCCGTGCACTTCTAATTACAATTCTATAGATGATTCCGATTTAGATCATATATTCCTGTTCTGTCCGGTAAATCGTACAAACGACAAATTAGCAATGAATTGAGATTGGGAGATTTAATAAATTATGATACTGGATCTACTCAGAATACGGAGGAGATTAATGAAACTTCCTTTTGTGCAAATTGCTTACAAGCAGAAAAAAATTTGATATATTATATGAATTAATATAAATTCTTAAAAAAAGCAAAATAAAATATAGCAGGCTAAGTTGTGGCAAAAATCTAGGTTGTGCAAATCTCAAAATCAAATCAAAATTGAAAATAAAAAACAATCGGCGGTCATTCCATATCAAATTAACCAATGCTTTGGATCTCACCACCTCCGATAGTTAGATATAATTTTTGAAGTGAAAACTTCTATAGGCACGTTGGGCACTTTTTGGCCTGGGGAAAAAACTAAAAACTCGCGTCACGCGCACTTTTTGTGTGCCATCACGCGCACGTACCATCACGTGAGAAAAATATTTCCTTTGGGGGTTTAAGTTTTAATTATGTAGTATGAATTATATATTATATATTAAATATTATATATTAAATATTATATATTGAATATTATATATTTAATATTATATATGCATTAAATATTATATATTAAGTATTGTGTATTATGGACTATGTACTGTGTACTACGTACTATGAACTATGTACTAATATTATTATGTTCTATGTGCTATGTATTATGAATTATGTAGTATGTACTACGTACTATGCACTATGTACTATGCACTATGTATTATGTACTATGTACTACACACTATTTACTATGTACTGTATATTATGCACTATTTACTATGTACTATATACTATGTACTATGTATTATGTCCTATGTACTATTTACAATGCATTATGTATTATATACTATGTACTATTTACTATGCACTATGTACTGTATATTATGCACTATTTACTATGTACTATATACTATGTATTATGTCCTATGTACTATGTTCTATGTACTATGTAGAATGCATTATGTATTATATACTATGTACTATTTACTATGCACTATGTACAGTATATTATGCTTATTTACTATATACTATATACTATGTATTATGTACTATGTACTATGTATTATGTCCTATGTACTATGTACAATGCATTATGTATTATATACTATGTACTATTTACTATGCACTATGTACTGTATATTATGCACTATTTACTATGTACTATATACTATGTATTATGTACTATGTACTATGTTCTATGTACTATGTAGAGTGCATTATGTATTATATACTATGTACTATTTACTATGCACTATGTACTGTATATTATGCTTATTTACTATGTAATATATACTATGTATTATGTACTATGTACTATGTATTATGTCCTATGTACTATGTACAATGCATTATGTATTATATACTATGTACTATTTACTATGCACTATGTACTGTATATTATGCACTATTTACTATGTACTATATACTATGTGTTTGAAAACCTAATGATGATTGGACGATTATCACCATACCACAGTAGGGCATCCTAAATACTATTTTATTGCAGCTTTGTGATCGCAGGATAACAAGAAGCTAATCAAAGGAGGATTTAACACTATGATAGCAGGATAACCAGAAGCTGCCTAATATGGAGGACTAGTCAGGGCCGGATCTAAGCATAGGCAACATAGGCGCTCGCCTAGGGGCCCACACCACAAAGGGGCCCGCACCACACACAAAAATATTTTATGCAGTCCATAGATTATATTTCTATTAAAAATAAAAAAGATTATAGAAATTGTTACTTCCAAATATATTTACAACTCGAGCTGTTTTAAACTATCCCAGAAGCTTGGCGAGAAATAACGATTTTGGCCAGTTAGGGGACGCGAACTTCCTTCAACTCAGTAATAATGAGCGAATAAATAATCCAAATTTAAAAAAAGGCGCATCGTTTCGTTTTCACAAAATGATGAATGCTAAAGCCTAGTAAGGAGTTCGAACGGAATTCCTTTCCCCATATAAAATATACGTAAAAAGATGCACGGAATTCCGTTCACCAAATTTTTCCGTGCCTTTTTTGTTTTATGAGTACGCAGTTCGAACGGACAACTATTGGTATTATTTAGCTTGTGCAATGCTCTAACAGGTGGCTTGCAGGGAATTGGAGACTTTTTTCCGTTCATGTTGGAACGGAATAATTGTTCGACAATTATTCCGTGTTGTGTGTTAGGTAATTTTGACAGGGCGAATGAAAAGAGCTATTGCCGTGAGTTCGTGGTTTTATATGTGATTTTTAACAGTCAGTTGTTCGCTTTTTCCCAACTATTAGCTTTTCTCCACGGTATTCTACACGCAATTTTTCCGTGTAGAAATCTTTACCAAAAATGCTGAACGGAATTCCATTCGAACTCCATACTAGGCTTAAACAACGAACTTTTCGTCATTTGATGACCGGATTGTAAATTCACAAAGATGTTTCGTAAGAATCGAGGGGAAAAAGCGTTGAGCCTCTCCTGTATTCCTGCCCCCTAAACGTTGTAATTGTGTTGTACTCCTCCCTCCCCTGTCTATACCGTCCATCGAGCCATGATTTTTCTCTATATGGCTGCGTACGCGCCGTATCAAAGGTTAGAAAGAAATCTCGGTGTGTGTATATATACGAACAAGCTGAAAAAGACTATGTAGGTTGGCCAAGACCAATGTGACAAGCCAAGTAAAGGTATCCGGAACACTGTCCAGACCAATCAACATCTATAATGGACTCCGACAAGGGGACGAGCTGGCCTGCCTCCTTTTCAACCTGGCGTTGGAGCGTTACATCAAGTGGCACAAGTCCACCCAATTACTGGCTTACGCAGACGACAGTGACATCATTGGAATAACATCAACAGTTGTACAAGAAGCTTTCACCCACATTGAGCGGGCGGCAGGAAATCTGGGACTGGACATCAACGAAAGCAAAACAAAGTAGATGGTGGACTCTTCAAGAACACCTAACATTGGTCCCACAATAAAGGTAGAGGAACGCGAGTTTGATGTGGTAAAATCATTTACCTACCTCGGGTCAATAGTAACAGCCGACAAACGCATGGAATCAGAAATACATGCACGACTGCTAGAAGCCAACAAAGCCTACTATAGTCTGTCAAGATCAAATCCAAACATCTTCTAGCCATAACGTCTAAACTTTTACTATATAAGACGATGGCCTTACCTGTATCTACTCACATATGCATGCGAAACGTGGGTGCTTATCAAAAAGCAGTCGAACCTCTTGTCAGTGTGCGAGAGGAAAATGCTTCGGAGGATTGTTGGCCCCTTATGTGAGGAAGGACGATTCCGGAGACTCTACAATGACGAGATCTACGAGCGCTATCACGACATAGATGTTGTGAAGAAAATAAACCTCGGTAGACTCCGGTTGGCAGGGCATCTAGCTAGTATGAGTGAACATGAGCTTGCTCGGAACGTTCTCTGCGGTAAGACAGAAAACCAATGGCTTGCTTAGCAGAAGTAGAATGATTTCGGTCGAAGGGAAATTGGCCGGAGATAAAAATACAGCAAAACCTAACATTACCTACTTGAGCGAAGGGCAATCGTTATAATTGTCCAAAACTCGTATTGTCTCGCCTGGTGTGATGCTCCAGATCAATGTAGTGGTTTTTTGAGTGTGACAAGTCCGGATGATCCTGGCAATGTCCAGGTGCGGGTGTCCGAACTTCCTGTAGATGACGAATTTGAAAATTTTAAGATATTAGCTGTGTTGCAAAATTCGAGCAGAGTACTCGCCAGCAGTTGGCCTACTCGTTCCTACTTCTCAACAAAGGCATGATTAGAGAGAAAGCCAACTACTTGCGAGCACATTGCTCGAATTTTGGAACACAACTATTGTTCTCTATCTACTGTCAATGGTATGAAATTTTTTGGGGGGCCCGCACCACACTTTCTGCCTAGGAGCCTCCACATCCTTAATCCGGCTCTGGGACTAGTACCAATATCAACAGAATACAACATACAACATCACCAACGAATAACATTAACTTTTCTGCATGACACCCAGCGTAAAATTTGTTTAATTTAAATTTATAATATTATTTTATATTATTTTATTGCACCAACACTGTTGCAATCAACAAAGTTAGCCTTATTTTGGAACAAACTCAAAATTCACTCGAAGAAAAATTACTTTTTTACTCAATATTTCACTCAAACAAAAATTAGATATGGTCACTCTAATCAATCACGTATACACACAGACAAATGTTCCCCACTTCGGTTGTTATCAGCCAAACCGGTTTACACCGTTATCCAAGTCGGCAAGTGAACAAAAGTGTTACTTGATGAATTTTTGAGCTCTCTTGGGTTCCAGCCACCAGCCGAACAGGTAATTGTTTTTTCCTTGCTTAACTCCCTTTACTCCTTTATTCCTAAAACAACTTTAGTACTTTGGGGAGTCAACCCTAAGTACTTATTAGTTATGTCTTGTAGCGAATATTGATACAAGACATAATTAAATATTAACACTCATTTTCACTAGTTGTGTCTTATAGCGGTTGATGTAAGACATAGTTATATACTAGTACTAACTTTATTAATTGTATCTTATAGCGTTTTGATATAAGATACGATTCATTTTACTAACATTAAAATACCTTGAAGCGTTTGACTCAAGGTATTTATTTAATAGTTATGCCTTGTAGCGGTTGATGCAAGGTTATGACTTTCTATTACTAAATTAACAATTACACCTTGTAGCGGTTGATATACGGTGTGATTGTTTGTTACTAACCCAACAATATTGGAGTATTCACCTTTTCCTTTACCCATTATTTACCTTACTTTCCTTTCAACTGTGGTGGTTTAAAATCAGGTGAGTACATATTTTGTTTTTCTTTATTTTGAGTATATTTCATATTTCTTACCTTTACTTTGCATCGAGAGTGGTATGGTGATTATAGTTTTTATATCTTATTATCAAAATTTATTCTTTAAAATCAAAGTGCCGAGTGAATTTTGACGAAAATAAAAATTAATAATTGAAGAGAATTTATTTGAGTAATTTGAATTTCTTTTGTATATAAATTTGAATTCTATTAAAATTAAAAAATTAATGAATTGTTTACCATATAAAAAGAGTCAATAAATTTAAATTTGTATTGCTTGTACATTTCTGTTTTTATTGGCCACTGGGTGCTGGGATTGTGGGGCTGCGTGCCGGTAAATATTAAAAAATGAAACGTGAGTTAAATTGAAGTTATACGAAGTTTAAACACTATGTATTATGTACTATGTACTATGTTCTATGTACTATGTACAATGCATTATGTATTATATACTATGTACTATTTACTATGAACTATGTACTGTATATTATGCTTATTTACTATGTAATATATACTATGTATTATGTACTATGTACTATGTATTATGTCCTATGTACTATGTACAATGCATTATGTATTATATACTATGTACTATTTACTATGCACTATGTACTGTATATTATGCACTATTTACTATGTACTATATACTATGTATTATGTCCTATGTACTATGTTTTATGTACTATGTAGAATGCATTATGTATTATATACTATGTACTATTTACTATGCACTATGTACTGTATATTATGCTTATTTACTATGTACTATATACTATGTATTATGTACTATGTACTATGTATTATGTCCTATGTACTATGTACAATGCATTATGTATTATATACTATGTACTATTTACTATGCACTATGTACTGTATATTATGCACTATTTACTATGTACTATATACTATGTATTATGTACTATGTACTATGTTCTATGTACTATGTACAATGCATTATGTATTATATACTATGTACTATTTACTATGAACTATGTACTGTATATTATGCTTATTTACTATGTACTATATACTATGTATTATGTACTATGTACTATGTATTATGTCCTATGTACTATGTACAATGCATTATGTATTATATACTATGTACTATTTACTATGCACTATGTACTGTATATTATGCACTATTTACTATGTACTATATACTATGTATTATGTACTATGTACTATGTTCTATGTACTATGTACAATGCATTATGTATTATATACTATGTACTATTTACTATGAACTATGTACTGTATATTATGCTTATTTACTATGTAATATATACTATGTATTATGTACTATATACTATGTATTATGTCCTATGTACTATGTACAATGCATTATGTATTATATACTATGTACTATTTACTATGCACTATGTACTGTATATTATGCACTATTTACTATGTACTATATACTATGTATTATGTCCTATGCACTATGTTCTATGTACTATGTAGAATGCATTATGTATTATATACTATGTACTATTTACTATGCACTATGTACTGTATATTATGCTTATTTACTATGTACTATATACTATGTATTATGTACTATGTACTATGTATTATGTCCTATGTACTATGTACAATGCATTATGTATTATATACTATGTACTATTTACTATGCACTATGTACTGTATATTATGCACTATTTACTATGTACTATATACTATGTATTATGTACTATGTACTATGTTCTATGTACTATGTAGAGTGCATTATGTATTATATACTATGTACTATTTACTATGCACTATGTACTGTATATTATGCTTATTTACTATGTGCTATATACTATGTATTATGTACTATGTACTATGTATTATGTCTTATGTACTATGTACAATGCATTATGTATTATATACTATGCACTATTTACTATGCACTATGTACTGTATATTATGCACTATTTACTATGTACTATATACTATGTATTATGTCCTATGTACTATGTTCTATGTACTATGTAGAATGCATTATGTATTATATACTATGTACTATTTACTATGCACTATATACTGTATATTATGCTTATTTACTATGCACTATATACTATGTATTATGTACTATGTACTATGTATTATGTCCTATGTACTATGTACAATGCATTATGTATTATATACTATGTACTATTTACTATGCACTATGTACTGTATATTATGCACTATTTACTATGTACTATATACTATGTATTATGTACTATGTACTACGTTCTATGTACTATGTACAATGCATTATGTGTTATATACTATGTACTATTTACTATGCACTATGTACTGTATATTATGCTTATTTACTATGTAATATATACTATGTATTATGTACTATGTACTATGTATTATGTCCTCTGTACTATGTACAATGCATTATGTATTATATACTATGTACTATTTACTATGCACTATGTACTGTATATTATGCACTATTTACTATGTACTATATACTATGTATTATGTACTATGTACTATGTTCTATGTACTATGTACAATGCATTATGTATTATATACTCTGTACTATTTACTATGTACTATGTACTGAATATTATGCTTATTTACTATGTACTATATACTATATATTATGTACTATGTACTATGTAATACGTACTATGTTCTATGTACTATGTACAATTCATTATGTATTATATACTATGTACTATTTACTATGCACTATGTACTGTATATTATGCTTAATTACTATGTACTATATACTATGCATTGTGTACTATGTACTATGCACTATGTTCTATGTACTATGTATAATGCATTATGTATTATATACTATGTACCATTTACTATGTACTATGTACTATTTACAATGTATGCACTATGTACTATCCACTATGTACTATGGCCATAGAAATCCACACATTTGAAAATTAGTATGTGGGTATAAAGTTTAATCGTGCATTTCCGAAGCTTGGTTTAGCCTTTCACGCGACTCATCGGATACCAAAAATGTATGTACATCGTTCATTATATTTATAGGAAGTGAGTAACTACTTTTGACTGCATTAAATTAGTTATCCTAAATTGATGTTAAAATGTCTGTATCCATCCTATTGTAATATTAAGATTGATTTGGAAATATAGACTGGCCGGCCATAGAAGTTTTCACTTCCAACGTGTGGTCCTACGCACTCATATTTTTTTTTGTTTTAACGAAGTTCGTGATTTTTGTACCTGCCCAATATAACGTACCAAATATGACACCGACTTCGTTGAGGTGCCGATCGGCGCGTTTTAACGAAAACATGCTCTGAAAAAAAATTCATAACATTCGGTCAAGCCTCTTTTTGTTTAAATGGAAAGACTTGGGTTAAGGGTCACAAGCACCTTAAATTGATTAGTTTTTCTAATATCTAATAAACTCGTTGGAATGAAACTCGTTCCAAATGAAGTTTTTTTCTGGATTCAGGAGAGCGATAGGACGGTTTTTTGCCAACTTCCTCTCCTTTTGTTTTGGATCGCCTTTCTGAGTTGTTGCAACACCCCACAAAAACGTGCAGCTTTATCGTGGTCCGCCGGGGCAGGTAATTGATCAACAACACCCATTTGGAATCTCAAAAAAAAGTTTGCCATTTTCCCGCGGATTCCACAACTTTCGCTTTATTTGGTGTTTTGGCGGTAGGAGCGAGTGGAGTATCCATAGTGGCTGAAGTCTGACTGTCGAATCGATCGACGCACGCAGCATCAAAGTACATCTTTTCTCCAATTTTTATCAAAATCCGACCTTTTTCCCGTTATTTATTGCATTTTTAGTAAAATAAAACAAAATTTCATACATTTTGGTTTTTTGAGGTTAGGATTCATTTTTAAAGTATTTATACCGAATCAGTTCGATAGTCTATTCATTTATGAGTATTTTCCAATTTTTTTGATTGTTCTATGACCAACAGAACTGGAGAAATTAAAAAAATTGTGTAGCAATGCACTCAAAATGCATCAAAAATGGACATTTATGCAATTTTCTCGTGCAGCACAGGACCGATTTTGCAGAAATTTTTTTTTTCGCTTTATCTTAACATATGTAAAGAAAAAAAACAAAAAAATCCAACTTCCCAACTACATCACTATCATATGACAATTTCCCTCTACTATCAGGTGATCAGGGCTAATAAAAGAGGCTTCGAGTAATTTAATTTAATTTAAGCATAAAATTCGCATCTAATTAACACCGTTTGATACCCGCTCGCGTCTGACGGCCGCCATTTTTTTTTTAAATATTAACCTAGCCTCCGTTACTCGGGCTCATTAAACGATTCTAATGGTATGTTATATACTTTTTTTTGTGTTTTGATATTTTATTATGTTTAATTTACCAAATCTATTTTCAAATATTTATTCCATTGGTTTTTTACTGTTAAACAAAGCCTAGTTTTTTGTAAATATTCACCTTTTAATCTTAGAGTTCTAACTACTTTGTTTATAATTAACTTTTTAATTTGGGCCTTATTTTCTTCTACACAAATTTTCGGTAACTTTTGTTTTTTAAACTACTATTTTTATAATCAACTTTTAACTTAGGCCTTATTTTCTTTTAAACAAATCTTCGGTAACTGTTTTAGTTATCTCGCCTTTAAACGTTAAACTCTTATTGTACAAAGAAGTTCGCAGGAACTTTTACTTTTAAACAAATCTTCGCGAAAAACCGCCACCCGGAATATTGAGAAGAACCGCCCGTCGGTCTTACGGTTAAAACAACACTCAACTTTTTTAAATTTCCACCCGCCGGTGGTGACAAGGAAAAATTCCAAACGCCGGGGAAACGCGCCCTTGAACTTTATTAGCCAATGCACCTGCGCAACTTGCTTACAGTGCGCTTCTTACGCGGCGCATTGCAAGTTGCGCGAAAATTATCATTTGGGGTGGCTCAAGTTTCGTCTTGAAACTTTGGTTCAGGGCCGTTTCCCATAGAAAATTTACCGACGTATGTAAAAATGGATAAGTTTATACTTTAGGAATGTTAATTTTTAAGAAATTTTCCCTTCTGGGATATTTTACATTGAAATTTTTTGGGAATTTTTACATAACAGGTACCGTAGCCATCTAAATCCGTTCAGGCGTTTAAAAGTTATTGTGGGAGAAAGAAACATACGCACATGAACTCCTTACACTCCTTTTTGTGGCAGTGTTGTAAAAACTAGCGAAAGGACTACCCTACAGATGAGTAGTGCAAAATTAAAGGATTCCTGTAGAGACGGGGCTGCCAGTCGTGAATTGATCCTTTATGGGTGCGTCAATTTCAAAACAACACCTTTCTTGGGACTGCGTTTTATTAGCCCTCAAAGTCGTGGACTGAGTTAGTCCTTGAACCCAGAGCTATCAGCATTGTCATACCTAACGGGGCAAAGCGAAAGGGGCAGCTGCCAATGGTCTGCTGGGTACGCCTATGGTTATCAGACTCGGTCTTATTGCCTCTGTCCCAATGTACTCGTCTTGTGACGGCCATATTTGTCGGGGGTTGTGGATCAAAAAGATCTGCAGCTATTGCTAGATCTACGTCCTCTTCTACATGGCGAGAATATCTATGTTATCCGAGTCATAGTGCAGCGTCTTGCGTGTTAGAAAATCTATTATTATGTGCACGAGGTATTTAGGCATACTCAGTTTGATCAAAGCCTCGATGATCTTGCTCCACCTCTTCGAATTGAAAGCATTTTTCACATCGAGACTAATCATTTGGCAGTTCTTTCTCGCAGGAATCTGAAGAAAACAACAACAATGCACAGCCAATAAGAGTCACTACTACTGCAAGACAGAAATTGTAGCCGCAATTCATGCAATGGCCAATGTTAAAGCATCTGGTAAAGATGGCATCCGCCCGAATTGTTAAAAGCCGCATAGCTACAGCTAATCCTGGAAATAGCACGGAACACCTGTACCTTGCCGGAGGATTCGGTGGAAGGTATCATAGTCAAAATACCCAAAAAGGGGGACCTAACAATATGTGACAACTGGAGAGGCATCTGTCTATTATCGACGGTGGGAAAAATCTTGTCCCAAATATTATTATCAAGGCAGATAGGCAGTAGATCGAACGCATAGAAGGCAGCAGGCTGGATTCAGAAAAGGCCGCTCCTGCATAGACCACATTAACACCTTGAGAATCATAGTGGAGCAGTCTACTGAATTACGATCCCCCTTTACCTTGCTTTCGTACACTATGAGAAAGCGTTCGACTCGGTTAATAGGAGTAATAATAGGATAGGTTAATATGGCGAGCTCTGCGGCAACGTGGGCTGCCGGATAAAATAAAAGAATTGATAAAAGCTCTATACAACAATTCTAAATGCAAAGTTCTCCATAATGAAAAATTATCCGACAGCTTTGAGGTGAGCTCAGGAGTACGACAAGGATGCCTACTTTCGCCATTACTATTTCTTATAGTAATAAATGACATTCTTGTCAGCGCTCTAGATAGTAGAACAGGTGGTATACAATGGGGATTGCTAGACCGCCTTAAAGATCTCGACTACGCGGATGATATCTGTTTGCTGGCCTACAGACACCAGGACCTCAAAAAAAATGTTAAACAATTTGGCAACAGAAAGTAGTTCAGCAGGCTTAAGGCTAAATCCGACTAAAACTAAAGAAATGCGGATACTGCAAACACCCTTCAACGCTGAATAACCGTGACGTGGAATTGGTAGATAAGTTCTGTTACCTCGGTAGTATTATTACCGAAAACGGCGGTACAGAATTAGACGTCAGTTCCAGAATAAATAAAGCAAGAAGCGCATATGCATGCCTGTTTCACATATGAAGATCGACGGAGATCTCAATTAACACCAAATTGCTGCTGTTCAACTCCAACGTTAAGGCAGTTCTTTTATACGGTTGCGAAACATGGAAAGTTACCCAATTCATCACAGAGCGCCTACAAGTTTTCATCAACAGATGCCTACGTCGTATCCTAAAAATCCGCTGGCAAGATACAATTACAAATGAGGAACTATGGAGCCGTGACAGCCAAGAAAGAATAGAAGACCAAATCAGGCGAAGGAAATGGAATTGGATTGGCCACACCTTGCGAGGCGAAAACGAGAATCTAGCCAAACAGGCCCTTGACTGGAATCCGCAAGGATCCCGCCGAGTCAGAAGACCTAGAACAACGTGGAGGGGAACCGTATTAGCAGAGGCCGAAACAACTGGGAGATCCTGGTCAGAGCTGAGAACTGTCGCACAAAACAGAGATCGCTGGAAGGCAACTGATTCCGCCCTATGCTCCATGAAGGATTACAGGAGCAATTAGTTAGTCGCTATGTGTGGGATGTGCGATGCTCTGTGAAAAGACTTGGAGATCAAATTCACTCAAGCGATAAGTTGTAGTGAATGAGAGTCGCAGAAGTAAAACAGTTTAATGGCATTGGCACCTATTTCATTCTTCTCTGTACTATCTTTAAGACTTCAGATTGATGTCTGGTGCTGCCCCCTACTGTAGTAGAAATAGAGGGCTTACATCTGAGTCAATTTTCGGACTACATGTTAATTTCATATCAGATCTCAATATACCTAATAAAACAAAAGAGTCTCGTGTAATATTTTATTATCGTAAATAAGATATTTAATTTTTCAAACATTTTTCGACTTTGCTTTCAATATTATTGGCTTTGTACCATTCCCAGACACTAAAACCAAATTTACACCCAACCGTCATAATACCACTCATCATAAGATTAACTTCAGCATTTTCGAGTGCTTCAATAGCAGCTATTGAGCTTGTGACTGTAGAGATTACTGTCGTAATAACACTTAGGCATTGCTTCTGTTTTTTGTAGCAAGTGACAGCATCATTAATTACTTTTAAGATATTCTTTGGTATTCCAACGACCAGAGTGTTAACCTTAAGAGCAAGCGATTCCAACGGCTTCAGAGCCTGTTTACCGCACTTATTTACATCCTCTCGCAATTTTTCAAAGGTACTATCAACCTTGGGGCCCAGGTCTTGCCTGCATTTTTCACTTGGTGCAAGTTTTGCATGCAAGTCAGCAACCTGATTTTTATGGGTTTTTGTTCTATCAAAAATAACCTCCTTCACCTTGTCCGAGACCTTCTGAATTACACTTTTCACTTTTATATCCAAAGCGACAACTTTCTTCTCAAAATTAATAAGCAATTGCTCCAATTCAGCAACATTTTTGGGGAAATGTTTTTGAATTGTAGAAATGGCATTCAGTGTCAGATCTTGAGCTTTTGATTTAAGCTTGTGGAAATTTTTCTTAACCTCTTCTCCAGCGTCTTGCAATTTGTCCTTAATTTTGTTCCATGTCTCCTTAATTTGTTCTGTAATTCTTTTCACGAAAAGTTCAAACTTGTCCTTATATTCCTTAAATTTATCAAGAAGGTCTGGAAAAGCCTCTGCCACTGCTTCAGCGAAAGGATCTGCCTTCACCTCTGCCGGGGATAAGATGCAAATGAAGGCTACTGCAATTAAACCGATAACAAGCTTCATATTAATCAACTACGAATAATTAAAAACATTTAAAATTTTGGGTTTTTATAGGGAAATTATATTGCGTCTATTAAATCGTTAGCTTAGTTATATTTATTCAACTGATCTCAATGTCGCAAAAATGAGCCAATGATTGCTGTTGTCATATAAACGAAAATATTGTCCCTACAAATAAAATCGAATACTCCTAACAGAAAATTTATTCTGCACATAAGAATTAGCAAATAATAAAAGACTAAAAATATCGCAGATATTGCAAAAAGTATTGGGAAAACCCAATTTCTGCACGTGTACTAACAAACGAAAAAGGTAATAATTGTTAAGCATTACAAATGCATTTTACATTTATCATTCACATACTTATAGTGGTGTCACCAAAAATTTACCGCAATACACATAGTAATCAGCGATGTAAAATGTTACGACTAAATGCGGCAAGGTCAAGGTCATAGCGGGAATAATGTTGTATATGAAAATATTCTGGTGCCGCAACTATTCCGGCTTGATGGAAGTGCGATCATAACATCCTAGTGGTGGCTATTGGTAACTATCGTAAGAGAGAGAGCGTAGGCTTATATGATGGGGCTAGTCCCTTCCTTGCCTTGGATACTGGAACAAACGACCAGTGCCGTGGCCAGACAATTGGAGGCCCTGTGCAAAAATTCAGCGAGAGGCACCAGAGTTTCCAAAAAAAAAATTTTGATCGCTTCGCTCGACTTAGAAACCTTCAGTATCGCGACAGAAAAGAAATCACTCCGAGCTAACTAAAATGCCGCAACAAAAATATTTATTTTAAATTAATTAAAAACACTCCTTTACTGTGGTAAGTTAATAAACTTTATTATTATTTAATATTTATCGATAACACTTTTCAAGTTAATTTATTCCCGACAACAAGTTCCGACAGACTGACTTAATTTAATTCTTTTAAGAGCCAAAATCCTATCTCCCTGCAACGTGACTTAAAGTTTTACAAAGTAAGCCTTTTTCTTATGAGAACGGAAAATCATTCTAGGAATATGCAATGCTTAAGAATTTGAGATATTCAATGACAGTGTGGGAAAGGTTGAATTTTAGTTTTACCATGCCATTGGTCTTTCTTTTAATTTTATTTTATATGACTCTGGTAGATCCGGAGTCTCATGTTGCTTTAAGTCATGTTGCAGGTTAATATATGTAACTCCTCCCCTCTTAGGGTCAGAAGCCTCCGGCTTCATATTTATTATATTAATTTTACTTTTTTGATTTTTCTTAAGCAAGAACCAAGCTATACTTAACAAACTTATAATCAATATTAAGACAATGCTTCCACTAGTTCCATATATAATGTTTTTATGAAATTTGAGCTCTTTTATTTCTTCTAAATTATTGATATTGTCTAAAGTAATTTTTTCAAAATTTATAGGTTTAACAAATATAGGTTTAACATCTCTTGAAGGGTAATAAAATTTTTCTAAAAATGAAACCTTTTTATTATAGAATTTTTTATCTCTTATACCTAACGTACAATTATTAAAGTTTATTAAATAGTTACCGATTAAATTAACTTTTCTTTTATCGCAATTTTGATATAAAGTGTCATTATATGCATTTTTTATTATAATCGTCTCGTCATCTATCTCTTCTATATTAGTAATATTATTATAAACTAGAGTGCATTTACCTTTAAAAACACAATTTTGACTCAATCTGAGATCTTTCAAGAGAGTTTGTTCTTTATACTCATATGTTTTTTTATTTATTTCTACAACTAGTTTTTCTTTTTCATTGATTTCAAAATTTTGAGAGTTTGGCATGGGTTTTATCAATTGCAATTCATTTAATATATAACTTTTTGGTATTTTAATTGCAAAAATTAAGAGTTCATTGTTATACCTCATGACTCCTGCTTTTAATAATTTTAATTTGTGAAAATCTATATTATAAGTATCTAATTCTTCTAAAGTTAACATGCTGGGGTGTATAAGATTATTTTTAGTAGCCATTATGTTATCCAAAATTTGATTCAATTCATTCTCCAAATATCTAAGCTTCCTTTCTTGGTCAAGGAATAAAATTTTATAACTTAATTCTTGTACGTTGCTGTTGGCTGTATTAATTGATTCTAATAGTTTACTTCTGTCATTTTCAATAAGTATTTTTAAGTCCGTCAATGTCTTATTAAAATGCCCATTAATTTTGATTTGTCTATTTAAATTTTGAATAGCTTTATGATTGTTTTCGGTTATTACATCTAAGTGTTCAATTATTTCTTGCCTATCATTATCATCCATGGTTCCAAAGAGCCATTTATTAAAAGAACCGACAACATTTATCAGTCCTCTTTTTTGTCTGCTTGGATTCTGAATAGTTCTGAGTTTACTCTTAATTATTTTAATTTCGGAGTAAAGAGTTTCCCTGTCTTCTAGTTTTAAATGTTTTATATTATATTCTAACTTACCCAAAATTTCTGCCATTTCGTTTGGGTTTATTATGTGCAAAATGGTGTCAGTATTGTCGGCTATTTCTATTTGCTTTATTTTTATTTTTATGTACCCGTTATCCTCCTCAATGGGATGTACCTGCAGTAGCCCTTGTACTCCGGTTATCATCATAATCATTATTAGTATGGTTACCTGTAAATTTGTATGCTCTTTTAATATTAGATACATGTACGTTTTTTAATAGATATTTTCTAAAGTATGGTTCGTCTTTGTGCCGTACTCTTTTATAGTTTTTTATAAAGCCCTCTTTTCTGGTTTCTTTATATTTTTCCCTATGTCTGTTTGCCTTTTCAATATACTCTTTCTTTTTCTTATTTATTCTTCCTATTAACGGAGTTGTGTCTGTTAACTCATTAGCTTCCCTTGGAGTCATTTCTATTGTTGAGTGGTACCTATCATTGTAATTTCCTATCGCTTTCTGTATTTTCTGTTCTAATGACATATTCTCATCAATAGCCTGAATCTTTTCTATTAATGTAGAGTGCAATCTCTCTACATCGGCATTTCCAGTGTGACTATTGGGCTTAGTCCAATGCACATCTATACCCTGTTCTCGTAAATACTTTATTACCTGTTCCGATTTGAACTCATTGTCCATAATGATTTTCTTTGGTTTACTAAATGTTGCTATGTATCCTTCTAATGTCGCAATCTTTTTGATCCAGTTTCTATCGTTTATTGAGTATGTGACGGCAAATTTTGTCAATTTGTCTATGATGGTAATAAAAGTTTGTTTACTATAATGGAAGGTATCTAAATGAATGACTTCGTTTTTATTCATTGGAGTTTCTGTAATATTTAATTCTGGTTTTACGGGGTTTCGATCATATTTTATTCCTTGACATTTTTCACAATTGTTTATAATAAGTTGGACATGTTCCTGTAGTTTTGGGTAATAAATGTTTTGTTTTAGTGTTTGGTAGGTCTCATTGATTCCGCTATGTAAGGATTCAACAGTGTGGTATAACGCTATCTGTTTATGACACTCCTCTTCATTATGAATTTCTTGAGCTCTCTTAGTGGTTTTAATAAATTTAATTCGTTTGTCACCTGAGAATAATTTAATAACTATTTGTTGTATTATGTTGTATTCTCTGTCATTTACTTCCGAATAAATGCCTATGACCCCTGGTTTGATATATTGTCTTAGTGTATTAGTAATTATTTCTTCACTGTCTTGAGGGTTAATTTGTAAAATTCTTCTATTATGTAATATTTCCATTTCCTTACTTGGACTATAAGTTAGGATGATTTGGGTCTTATATTTATTTACTATTTCATCTTTTATTCCGATATGATCTAGCAATTGTTCCTCTCCCGAATGTACCGTGTCAGACAGGTCCATGTTGGATTCACTGCTGTTACAGTCATTTATTGGGGGGCTGTTTTCTACTCTACTTAGAAAATCAGCAACTTTATTTTCCTTTCCTTGCAGGTAATCAATATCGAAGCTATATTCTTGCAGCTTGAGAATCCACCGTTGATTCCTCGGTGAAAACTCTTTGCCTTTATATTTGCAATTAAGGTATTTTATCGGTGCATGGTCCGTGACAACTTTGAACTTTCTCCCATATAAATATGGTCTGAAATAGTTTACCGAATAAACTATAGCTAGAAATTCTTTGTCGGTCACGCTATAATTCTTTTCATGCTTATTTAGGGTCCTTGAAACATAGCATATTGGATGTCCTTCTTGTGAGAGAACGGCACCAATAGCATGCTCACTAGCATCGGTAGTGACAGTGAATTGTTTTTCGTAGTCTGGGAATTTTAAAATTGGATGAGAAGCGACCAGAAGTTTTAACTTTTCAAAAGCTTCGACGTATTGGGGGTCATTAAAGTTAATTTTAGCATTTTTTTTCAGGTATTTTATTAATGGCTGTGCTATCTTAGCATAATCTTTTACGAACTTCCGATAGAAACCGGTCATGCCTAAAAAACTTTTTAATTGCTTTTCGGTTTTAGGCAATTGAACTCTTAAGATATCTTCGATTTTATTCGGGTTGGGTTTAATCCCGTCTTTTGTTAAAACGTGTCCCAAGAACTGAGTTTCTTTGTTCATGAAGCTACATTTGTCTGCCTGTATTTTTAAATTATGTTCAGTTAATTTCTTGAAAATTTTTTCAAGTGAATTTAAGTGTTCTTCTAGTGTAGTCGAGAAAACTAATACGTCATCTAAATAAACTACGCAAATTTTATTTATGTATTCTCGTAGGATTCCATTCATTAGGCGCTGAAAAGTTGCCGGAGCATTCTTCAGTCCGAATGGCATCCTCACATATTCATACAGACCTGCCGGTGTTACGAATGCGGTCTTTTCTATATCTTTTTCAGCGACCAATATTTGGTGATATCCTTTAGCGAGATCTAAAGAGCTGAAATATTGTGCCCTTCCCAACTTATCTAATATGCCGTCAATGTTTGGCAATGGGTATTTATCGTCAATAGTAACTTGATTTAATTTTCGGTAATCTACTACAATTCTGTATTTTTGGACCCCTGAATTGTCTTTCTTTTTAGGTATTACTATTATAGGAGAACTGTACCTACTATTACTTTTTCTAATGATACCCTGAGCTTCCATTTCATTCATTTGTTTTCTAACCTCTTCTTCGTGCTTTGGAGGATATCTATATAATTTAGAATTTATTTGTTCGTTAGTACTGGTATTAATTTCATGGACAATGCTGGTCGTACTTGTTAAACTATCCCCTTCTTTGTAGAACAATCTCTTATATTTCCCTAACAGATTTATTATTCCCTTTTTCTCTTCCTCATTTAAAAAATCTACAGTTATGTTTTTCAATTCGCTTGTTTCTAATACATTTACCTCTTCTTGTACCGTTTTTTTTAGAAATGCCACTTTTGCATTATTCTTTAAAACAATTTCATTATTTTCCATATCAAACGCTTTAACATTCATATCGATCCAATCCATACCTAATAGAAAATTATAAGGTCTGTCTAAAGGGATTTTAGCCCATCTCATTTTAGCATTAGAAGGTTGTTGAAATTCACTAGGACAATTAGTTTTGACGTATCCATTTGGTGGAAGTTTTCCCGCAATAGTATTAATTTCTACATTACCTGATAATTTTTCGTGTATATTATTTGGGACATTATCAGAATTTAATATACTTATCGTCGAACCAGTGTCCACCATAGCAGAAAATTTTTGATCTTTTATGGTGATAATAATAAAAACTTTTTTTGGTACCGAGGCTAATTTATAAAAAACTCGGGTTCACTTATTTGATGTACTTCTTCTTTAGCACTCATTGCATCGACATCCATAGGTTGAGTTTGCTTATTGTTATTATAGTGTGACGAATTTCTCCACTGGGCACTATAGTTATTAGTATTAAAATTTCTTCGAAATTGGGCAAAATTAGTTTGGGGCTCATTATTACGAAATTGTCCAGAATTGTGGTTAGAATTGTTATTACGAAATTGTCCAGAATTGTGGTTAGAATTGTTATTACGAAATTGGCCAAAATTATTGTGAGGATTATTATAACGAAAGTGTCCCGAACTGTGGTTGGGTCTTTGTAGGTTTTGTCTTTGTGGCTGTCTGTCTGGTATTGTCAAACTTGTTCTATTAAATTTCAGATTAAAATGTTCTTGACCAACATATTTATTGAGTATGGATCGAATCTCCGATAAACTAAATTTATTATATAGTTCGGCTGCTAATGCCCCAGCAGTTAACTCTTTGATTTTTAATACTAAGACACTGCTTAAGTGGTTAACTATTTCATTTTGAAATTCACTAAAAGTTGCACATTCGGAAATATTATCTACGGTAATTCTAATCTTATCTAATAAATCAGTAATAGAACTTACTTTTAATGACGATATTTCAAACATAATTTGTCCTTGATCCTTCGATGGTTTGTAATGTAGCTTTAATTTTGCTTTGCATTCTTCCCATGTTGCTGGTGGAGCTGTTTCCAGATAATTTTTCGCCGAACCTTGAATTTTCTCATTGTAAATGACCATGTATACTTGATGTGCCTGGTGTCCATATTCCGCCAATAGTCTTTCCACTGAGTTAATAAATGAAGGTAAAGTTCCCTGTTGTCCTTCAAATGGTTGTAAAAATCGTGTTTCCTTCTCAATCCTACTTCTTAGAGTCGGTTGTTGAGTCTGCCGGTTTATAATGTCTGTCAACATGGCTAGACATTGTTCTATCATGTTTGGTGCAGCTTGTTGTGCCTGTTGGGCCATCCTTCTGTCGTCGATAGCTTTGTTCCTTAATTGTCTTCTCTCCAGGATGTTATTAAAGTTGAGTGATCGTTTCTACGCAGTTTGCTAAATTTTGGCTCAAACTGCTTCGTCTCACACTTTATACACTTTTAACACTTTTAATGATGAAAGAGAGAATTATTTTTCGAATTTCGGTTCGAATCACTGGATCCTTTTTTAAGGATCCTACCGACTGCGCCACTTAGAAACCTTCAGTATCGCGACAGAAAAGAAATCACTCCGAGCTAACTAAAATGCCGCAACAAAAATATTTATTTTAAATTAATTAAAAACACTCCTTTACTGTGGTAAGTTAATAAACTTTATTATTATTTAATATTTATCGATAACACTTTTCAAGTTAATTTATTCCCGACAACAAGTTCCGACAGACTGACTTAATTTAATTCTTTTAAGAGCCAAAATCCTATCTCCCTGCAACGTGACTTAAAGTTTTACAAAGTAAGCCTTTTTCTTATGAGAACGGAAAATCATTCTAGGAATATGCAATGCTTAAGAATTTGAGATATTCAATGACAGTGTGGGAAAGGTTGAATTTTAGTTTTACCATGCCATTGGTCTTTCTTTTAATTTTATTTTATATGACTCTGGTAGATCCGGAGTCTCATGTTGCTTTAAGTCATGTTGCAGGTTAATATATGTAACTCTCGTGGCTTTCCTCCTTCATACACGCCCTTCGCAGCGACAGAATTATGGAAAATGGGCCCTATGTAATGTTTAGTCGCCGTTTGTGTTCTGCGAAATCGTGTCGCGTGGCCTATATGCTGATTTGTGTGGCCCATTTAATGGAGTAAAAATGCAAATGATGAATTCAAATGATTTTTATTGTCACAAAAAAGTTTAGCTCGCTTTGCTCGTGAGGCCCCAAACACGCGGGGCACTGAGGCCCTGTGCACTTGCACACCCTGCACATATGCCAGCCGCGGCGCTGCAAACGACGACGACCACGGCACCGAAAAAGGCAAAACGATATAAGAATTTTCTAATGGAACGTTCAAACTCTCTACAGAACTCGAGCTGCACAACATCTAGCCGATACCCAGTCAAAGGATAAAGATGGGATTCACATTACCGCCACTCAAAAGGTACGATGAACAGGGAAAGATGTCTTGCAAAAATGGTGCATGTTACAGCTGTTATACAAGACACTGGAACACCACTTTAGCTGGAAATTATTCATAGGAAGTTGTCCAAGCTTTTCAATTTTGGAAAAAAAATATTGGTTACCCATGTATTTTTTGGAGAAAAATGTAGTTGAATTTGACATGTTTGTTAAAAAAACAAAATTTTTACTTCGATGACTCATACATAACTCTGGAAGTTGGTAGGGTAGAACGTTTACTTTTACAGAGGTGGGAGTATTCTGCGTATATTGATTCCTTATTCATGAAAATTGGTCATATGGTTACAGAAATACATGGTGATATGCAAAACTCTAAAAAAACTTCAAAACGCCCGCCCTAGCGGCTTAACCGTTACGATTTCCCCCCACCCATACGATTTCTTGTTCGTCTATCCAAAACCTATCCACGGCCGGCCGCTTTGTAACTTTAGCCAATACACCCTGTATTTCTTACCATTCTAAATCTTCCGGGTCTAGACTGTTGCATCACCTTTCTGTTCTCTTCGTTTATGTTTAGGCCTGTGTCCTTTGCTGCTTCTTTTAGTTCGATATAATCTTATAGACCGTCAGATAGTGACAGATTTAGGTGCTCCATGTTCTCAGCTAGCCTCGAAGAGGGTTGAAAGGTACATCGAGGTTGTAGTCCAAGAGCTCGTGACAGAATTGCAAAGTGATTTTGCAGAGGATGCGCCTTTGATATAAGTTAGATCATTGCTTCTCAACCTGGGGGTCGCGACCCCCAAGTGGGTCGTCATTAGATATAAAGGGGTCGCAGTCTGTCCAAAAAAATTATATATTCGATAAACGTGTAATAACTTCATCTTCCTCCATGGCTCTACAGCCTAATTCCAGCCTTAGCAGCTGCCAGACGTCTCTTTGCTCCAACTCCAGTTTCTTGTATTCAGCAGTTTTGCTGCATCAGCCTTAACATTGTCTTCCCATCTTGAGCTGGGCCGTATTGAGTTTCTCTAGTCGATATCGACCTCCGCCGATAAATAAAAATTCGCATTTGACAACACGATATCGACGACGTTATCGCCTCTTTACGTGTCGATAAAGACGTTTGACGTTTATTAAAAATCTAAATTTATGCATACAATAACCTTTTAACAATTTCTATTTTAATTAAATTTACGTGGTTTGCTGCACTTGGAGTAATATCACACAATTTGATGATTTTGTATGGCAGCGCTTATCTGTCGATTTGGTCGTAATGCCAAATATGAAACTTAGAGAAAATCGAGAAGCTTTTACGGCAAATACGGCCCCTGGTCTTTTACCATTAGGCAGGATTTTTGCGGTAATAATTCAATTTTAAGACCGATGTTGACGGAAGGGAATGGAGCCCGATCAAATATTTTTGTTTTTCCTGTCGTCTCCATCACACTCAATTTTTGGTTTGTTACAGAGAAAATCGCTCCAAATTCCTCGAATTTTTATTTTTCAACCAAAATTATCGTGAAGGGGTCGCAAGATTTTTTACTTAATTTTTTGGCTTTTCGGGGGGTCGCGACACTAAAAAGGTTGAGAAACGCTGAAGATTACTTAAAGCACTTCAAAACGCCCTAGCGGCTAAACCGTTACGACCCCCCCCCCCCCGTACGATATTTTGTTCGTCTATCCAAAACCTATCCACAGCCGGCCGTTTTGAAAACTTAACGGATACACCCTGTACATTATAATAAATAAATTAATTGTTCAATACAGGGATGCAGGGAGGAACATCTCACGTTATCCTGCCTTTAATTATGACACACAGGGCTGTAATGATGCGTGGAGGGATAAGACCAGTAAATAAAATAAAAAAAAGTCAAATTTTTTTTTCAGTTTTTATTTATCAATTTATATTATAATCATCAAAATGTTTTTTTACAATCAACCAATATATCTCAATAAAACTGAAAATATTAATGGAAAGGAGATGGGATTGAAAATGTAACATTTGGTAGATGCCACGAACCTATGGTCCAAATCTTGGGTTCTGCAAAATCACTTGGGTAATACCGAAAATGGCCACAAAATTAAAAGCCGCCAAAATCGTAACCCCAATTGCATATGAGATGGACAGCTGAATTTGGGTTCTTGGTGGCGTATCTTATCATTATTCCAAACCCCATTCTCTGCAATATCACTTTGTCCATCTTGATCGGACCGACATTTTCAAAAATTCCCAAAAGTCGAACCTAACCTCCAAACGAGATGAGAATCGGAATATGAATTCGGGGCAACCCAATTAACCAAGTCCCATCCTCTGCAATATAATTTTTTTCATGGTCAAAAAATCGAAAAGTTCGAAAGTTCATAAAATTAAAACTTAAGTAGACTAGAACTGGCGAGTAGCCTTAATCGGTTGTGCTTTAAGTAATCTAACTTATATCAAAGGCCCATCCTCTGCAACTTCACTTTGCAATTCTGTCACGAGCTCTTGGACTATTGAGTTGGAAAAAGTTAAATTAAGGTGCCGCTCCTGGGGATAACGTATTTAAAGTTTAATTTTTCGTAACAGAAATAAGAGGCGTATCTCGACCATATTTTCACGCTGGCCGTGTTTACTACATGATTTTTTAGTGGAAACTGGCTCCTGAAAAGTGATTGCTTGAGTGTAATTGATGGCTAAGGGATGGAAACAATGGCGCAATCTTGTCATAATAAAATCGAGAATTTGACCGATTTTTTTACATAAGCCCATCGAAAGTGCAATTCATCGTCACTAGTAATATAAAAATATTGGCTTGAGTGGCTCGAACGGATAAAACCATCTGGGAGTCGGTAACTGCGACGGAAATTATTTTGGAATTTTCATTTATTTTCTCATGCAAGCCTTTGCCTTAATTTCCGAAAATCAGCATCCTCGAAAATAGGGTGAAATATATTTTGGCGCTGATATTACAAACAAAAATTCACCACTTTTGGGGGAGAGTATTGCCCGGTGGAGGGGTTGGTGGGGGTCGGAAGCAATATCCAACACCAACACCTAGTCCAGCAAAATGGTGCAAAAAAAAGGGCCATCTGAACATTTTCTGAAAACAGCAATTTTTTTTTTTGTAATATGTAGTTGGTTGGTTGGGTGTATAAAACGAGTTTTCGGGATCCGGCGGGGTGACGTTCGGCCGCCATCTTGTTTTGAGTGGTGAAAAATGGTTTTCCTTATTTCTCGGAAACCGTGAGTCCTACAGAATTTTTCTAATAATATTTTTTTAGATAATCAAATTATCTACAACTTTCGTAAATAATGTTTTGCCGTAATATTAATAATAAAAAAGATATGGACGAAAAATGACAAAAATTTTGGGGGTGATGAGCTTTAAAGCGCTATAACTTTTTTATTATTGATTTTACATAAAAAATTCCTTGGAGCTTTTTTGTAGAAAATTTTCTTGCGAATAATTTGATGTGGTCATTTATTGAATTAGGGTTGGTTTTGGGGCAATGCAAACGCAGAAGTTATAACAAAAGTTCTGCATATGCTTCCATCTATACAGGGTGTATACCGTTAAGTTTACAAAGTGGCCGGCTGTGGATAGGTTTTGGATCGACGAACAAAAAATTGTATGGGACGGGGGTCAAATCGCAACGGTTTAGCAGCTACGGCGTTATGTAGTTTTTTCGGTAGAGGTTTACATATCAACCTGTATTTTTGTAACCCTATGAGCTATTTTCATGAGTAAGCATAGCAATGATTCATAAAAGTCAAAATTTCGTTTTTTTAACTAAAATTTCAACTAAAACCACCCTTTTCTCCAAAAAATACCTAGTTAACTAATTTTTATTTTGCAAAATTGGAAAGCTTGGACAATTTCCTATGAACAATGTTAATTTTTATCCTACCGCTTTTATTTTTGGAGTTATACGCAATTTTAATGCTAAAATTGGCTCTATTTCGTACTTTTTCACCTAAGCTTTGCCAAAAAGTACCAAATAAGCACCAAATAACGCCAATTTTAACATAAAACTTGCTAATAACTTCAAAAGTAAAGGCCGTAGCATAAAAATTTCTCAATTTAAACCCAAAACAAGATGGCGGCCGAACGTCAATCCTCCGGATCCCGAAAACTCGGTTTTATACTCCCAACCAACCCCCCTACACATTCCAAAAAAAAATTGCTGTTTTCAGAAAATGTTCAGCGAATGTACCATTTGACTAGACTACCCGTGCTCAGCGCCATCGAAAACTGGGGGGAAAGTGTTTTTGTTTACAGGGAAACCGTGTAAATCGCGTTTAATCCCTTTTTTGGCCGTTTTGGGGGTTGCGCAACCCTAAAGAAAAATTCTAACAACGCCATCGTGTTCATCATCCTCGAAAACGGGGGGACGAGGTACTCTTCTTCCGGCTCGAAATATTTACATGTTCGTCCGACTCACACACGCCACTGCCAATATTCACGAATATAAAACACCAAAAATTATTAGTGTACACTAAATTCAATAACTGTGCAAACGCCCATACAGAAATTGGCCATGTCCTTTCGCTGGTTGAACCAGTGAAATTCACGTAAAAAGAGAAAGTTTTTTCCAAAGCGAGTGTCGTTTTCCCAAGGGCCCAGGGCTTGATACCAATTTGGTAAAAAAAAGAATATCTTCGTTTTCTCATAAGATTTAAGATATTATACTTGAAATTAAATAAAAAAAATGTCTGATTAATACAAAAAAATGGGAAAAAATCGAAAAATACAGATTTTACAGATGGAAAATCGTGAGACTTTAATGCCTCTTATTAATAACCTTAAAATTCCTTTTAAATAAGAGGCCTATTTTTAGCCTATAACTAATAGTCCAGTAAAATAGTGTTTAAATCAGGAAAGTTTTAGGGTAGTTTTGATTTCTTCGGTTTCTTATGTATTTTGGGGTGCTGAATCCGAATCCGAGGTTTGCTGACAAAATTTCGTGACGGAACATTGAAAAAAATTAAAAAATATGAAAAAATTCTGACTTTTTTGCGATTTTTCGCTTATAACTCGGAAACTATCAACTTTTCGTCAATAACATTCATATACTAAATGAAAGAGCACAAAATTTCCTACAAATCTCACTACTCAAGTATCTCTATCCGACTCACCGTTTTGGTTCTAGCGCTAGTTGAAAATTTCCGTATTTTTCTAAGTCAGCAAAAACCCGATTTTCCAATTGACAACGCTATTATACAGGGTGTATCCGTTATGTTTACAAATCAGCCGGCTGTTGATAGGTTTTGGTTGGATGAACAAAAAATCTTTTGGGAGGGGATGGAAATTGTAACGGTTTACACGCTAGGGCGTTTTGAAGTTTTTTCTTTAGAGTTTTACATATCACCCTGTATTTTTGTACCCCTATGACCTATTTTAATGAGTAAGGTATCAGTGTAGGCAGAATACTCCCACCTATCTAAAACTGTAAAAGTCAAGGTTCTGCCATATCAACTTCCAGAGTAATGAGTCATCAAAGTCATGTGTGGAGAATGATGGAAGTGGCACTAAGGGCCATTCTGGTTTGGTTTTTTTAACTACAATTTCAACTAAAAGCACCTGTATTATTGACGGTTGTCATTAGTTTATCTCCTTCCCATTTTTTCTCATTGTTTTAGATAATTTTGTTGTTGTATATTTTACATAACGAATAAAATTATATACGGCGGTATCGTTTTGAGATCATTCTCCACACATGACTTTGATGACTCATTACTGATAAGTTGATAGGGTACACTGAGAAAAAGGAGATGTCCATTCAAACCATTCTCGCTTAACCTAACTCCGCTACGGAATTGGATACGGCGAAATCAGCATAGGTGTTAACTCAACTTCCTGGCGTAGTTGACAACGTAATGGTGTCAATTCCGTGAGGAATTGGGAGAAATCCGCCGGAATTCGTTAAATAGCATACAACCGTTGATTTTATGTTATACGCAATTGCATGAAGTACAAGAGATGATTAAGAAACGTCGCTGAGCATTTGATTTGAATATTTTTATATTTCGATTAATTTTGGAAAAATTTCATTCAAATTAAAATATTTTTGAAAGGATGTTAAAAATGTTTGAGTCGATGAAATCTGTGGTCCATCAAATGATATCTCTCGATAGGTTCTATTTTGGACGGGATTCGATAAATCGCAATTTTCTATTACTATAATAACTAAAAGTATTTTAATAATAGATTTATGTGAATGATAATTTTTTTATGCAAGTAAATAACAGAAGACAAAAAATTAATATTTCATTTTTATATTTTATATTAAACTTTCTTTGAAAAAACTATTTAGAGAAATATTATATACAAAAGTTTTTTTAAAAAATAAGGTGCTTTGCTTGAAGGTGATGATTTTCTTGAAAGGAGATCAACTTTGATGATAGATTTGCATCTGAACCTTCATAATTTCTGCTTTCATTGTCCTTTAAAATAAATCAAAAATTCAAAAAAAACATTCATATAAAATCAAACAAAGTGTCTATTGTACAAAATAACTTACGATTTGAATATATGATTAACTTTTCGAAACTGACCTTGTCCACTTAGCGATGAAATCAATCTTATAACCGATTACGAGCATAAGAGCTGCTATTGAGGGTCCAGTTAGCAGCTTTATAGGATCTATAGTAATTTTTTGATCTAAAACAAAATATTTCTATATATCAAATTAGTCATCTACATATAAGTTCGAGATTATGTTTAAAATATAATTGTAAATAGTATTTTAAAAGTTTATCGCAATGAAAAAAAAATATCTACCTTTAAACGAATTGACAAGTCCTTCCAAATTCCATTTAATTTCATATCCCAAGTTTTCTTACCAGCCATCATCAAAATTTTTCTACACAAATAAAAAAAAGTTTCCAGAAATTCTACACACAAGCAGACACATCAATCATAATAATCCACTGTTTCACTGTTTAATTTTTCACTTCGCTGATTGGAAATTCCACTCGAACCTGTCTTCGGGATCTTTGCACAGAACCAACTAACATTGCGAAAAAAAAAGTTGCACACAGCCACTGTTGATTATATTAGGGGTAGTTACAAATAGCAAACAACCGAAAAAAACGTCTACAGGTAATCAGGCGGCGACAGGGACATTCCCGATAATAAAAAAAGGTCCAGTTTTTATGACCAGTTGTTTCTTTTAGCTAGACGTTAGTATGCATAAATTATTGTGTCACCTACAGACTAAAATTTAAACAAATAATACATTTTATTAATTGAAAAAATAAATGCTTTTTCCTCAAACGAACAGTAATAAATTCAACTGCGTAAAGTTTTCAATATGAACTCCGCCGCGGAATTGACTCAAAAAAACGCATTCTTTTGCTTTAGCATACTTAAGATTGTAATAAAGCATTATTCTTATTCATTTGGTGAAACTGAACTTACTCCAATTCCTTGGCGGACTTGGTACAATTTTTGTATTTTTCTCAGTGTAGAACCTTGACTTTTACAGTTTTAGACAGGTGGAAGTATTCTACGTGCACTGATACCTTAGTCATGAAAATAGATCATAGAGTTACAAAAATACAGGGTGATATGTCAACACTAAAAAAACATTACAAAACACCCTAGAGGCTAAACCGTTACGATTTCCACCTCCTTCCCAAACGATCGTTTGTTCGTCCAACCAAAACCTATCAACAGCCATCCGCTTCGTAAACTTATCGGATACACCCTGTGTAATAGCGTTGTCAATTGGAAAATCAGGTTCTTGCTGACTTAGAAAAATAGGTAAGTTTTCAGCTAGTGCTAGAACCAAAACGGTGAGTCGGATAGGGATACTTAGGTAGTGAAATTTGTAGGAAATTTTGTGCTCTTTCATTTAGTATATGAATGTTATTGACGAAAAGTTGATAGTTTCAGAGTTATAAGCGAAAAACCGCGAAAAAGTCAGAATTTTTTCATATTTTTGCATTTTTCTCAATGTTCCGTCACGAAATTTTGCCAGCAAACCTCGGATTCGGATTCAGCACCCCAAAATACCTAAGAAAACGAAGAAATCAAAACTACCCCAAAACTTTCCAACTAAGAGCCCTTTTATTCACAAATTCACTGGATTATAACAAAATGGCAAAAAATCGAAAAATACCCATTTTGAGGGCAAAAACCCCCTAAAAGGTGGGCTTCCGGGGTAGAAAATCGGTAGACTTTATAACCCTTTATTAAGAACCCTAAAAGGAAGCTCTCTGCCAATTTTCAGCCTTTACTTTATTCAAATAAAAACAAATTTTCAAATTCTAAACTCTTAAACAAAATTATTTCTATCAATTATAACATACATCTTGGGTGAATTCAAAAACTCAACACTGCCGCAACACTGCAGAATTCAGCAATTAGAAGTCTGTAGCTGAATTCTGCAGTGTTGCGGCAGTTTTTGAATTCACTCCTTATTACTTATTTTCCTCTAAATTCTCAAAAAAATGTTGTTTACATAGAAAAGGTCTTCTTCTTCTGGAGAAAAATGGTGCCATTGAAAGTTGTCAATTAGCAGTCCATATCTATATGTCAGTGGTGCCGACCCATAGAACGCGTTAACGCGATGTGTGCGCAAGATGCGTATGACAGTCCAGGGTGCGACGCGTTCGACAGACCCAATGAACGCGTTGTACTGCACACTAGATTGATGAAAATGTGCCATTTTAAATTACACAACAAACATTATTTATTAAAAATTCGTATTCCATTCGAATGTATACATTCGAATATTAATCCAGTGAATTTGTGAATAAAAGAGCCCCTAGTGGGAAAGTTTTGGGGTAGTTTTGATTTCTTTGGTTTTTTATGTATTTTGGGGTGCTGAATCCGAATCTGAGGTTTGCTGACAAAATTTCGTGACGAAACATTGAGAAAAATGCAAAAATATAAAAAATTTCGGACTTTTTCGCGGGTTTTCGTTTATAACTCGGAAACTATCAACTTGTCGTCTATAACATTCATATACTAAATGAAAGAGCACAAAATTTCCTACTGTTTTGGTTCTAGCTCTAGTTGAAAATTTCCATATTTTTCTAAGTCAGCAAAAACCCGATTTTCCAATTGACAACGCTATTATACAGGGTGTATCCGTTAAGTTTACAAAGTGGCCGGCTGTTAATAGGTTTCGGTTGAACGAACAGAAAATCTTTTGGGAGTGGGGTGGAAATCGTAACGGTTTAGCCGCTAGGGCGTTTTGAAGTTTTTTCTTTAGAGTTTTACATATCACCCTGTATTTTTGTAACCCTATGGCCTATTTTCATGAGTAAGGTATCAGTGTACGCAGAATACTTCCACCTATCTAAAACTGGAAAAGTCAAGGTTCCACCCAATCAACTTCCGGAGTAATGAGTCATCAAAGTCAAATTTTCGGTTTTTAAAAAATAAAGAATTCAAAACTACCCCAAAACTTTGCTCATTAAAATACTATTTTACTGGACTATCTTCATCTTCTGTTTCTTTCATATTCTTGTGTTTTTTGCATAAAATGTATATCCATCGCGCGTTTGTTAATATTTTTTTGGACTTTTTGCTTAATGTTATTGCTAATCTCTTCTTTCCTATCTTTAACTCTTTTACTAGTCCTTGAGCTCTGCCTAAGCACTCTTGTTATTATTGCTCGCTGGTTATATTAGACATGGGACGGGTGCGTGTCGAGCTAGTGCTCTTATGATGTTTTACTATTTTGTCTATATGTATGAATAAGTCGTTGAGCTATTCTATTGTTTATATTGGGTGCATGCCCAGTTTGTGCTGGGATGATTTTGTGGTACTATTCTTCAACAAAAAATAAGTTTTTTTTAAATAAATCCAACGCAATCAAGCACAGCTTAACGTATTTACACTATAAATACGCGTAATAGTGTAAATACTAGTAATTTTTTTAAAATTTGAAAAATCTTACGTGAGAATGAAGGGGGAGGGGTCGAGACAAGTCTCGCGACATCTCACCAAGGGAGAGGGTGTCGAGACAAGTATCACGACATCAGTGTTGCCAACCCCATCCTGGAGTAAAACTACATACATGCTTAAACAAAACTGTAGAAAACTGTAAATATTAATTAAAAGACGGTAAATCTACCGTTTTTTTCTTATATTGTATTATTTAATGGTAATAATAAATAAAACAGATAATGGGGAAGTAGTCCAGTCAAATGGTACTTTCGCTGAACATTTTATGAAAACAGAAATTTTTTTTGTGATGTGTAGGGGGTTGGTTGGGAGTATAAAACCGAGTTTTCGGGATCCGGAGGCGTGACGTTCGGCCGCCAACTTGTTTTGACTGGTAAAAATAGTTTTCCTTATTTCTCGGAACCCTGAGTCCTATAGAATTTTTGTACAGATATTTTTTTTAGATAATCAAATTATCTACAACTTTCGTAAATAATGTTTTGCCTTAATATTAATAATAAAAAAGATATGGACGAAAAATGACAAAAATTTTGGCGGTGATGAAATCATACATATTTTTTTTGAATTTCTTAAAATAGGCATTGTGCGCATCGAACTCGAACTCGAACCAATTTTTAATTTCTGATTTTGTGTGCAAAGCACCTCTTATTGTGGTCGTAGTAAATTTATTTCTAAGTTTCGTTTTCATAACATTAATGCTCGAAAACAAGTGTTTTACTGTAGCCGTACCGTAGCGGCAGCCACAGAAGCTTTTTGGTCAAATTCGATAATAGTGGAAATTGTACAGATCCATCGCCTTTATTAATTGAGAAACATATGGCCTACTACGAGATAGATGGCGCTAAATAAAAAACTGTAGATTTGCAGGCCTAAACTAAAAACTGAGAAGATTTCCAAAAAACTGTAAATCTACAGTTAAAACTGTAGAGTTGGCTACACTGCACGACATCTCAGCAAGGGGGAGGGAGGGTGGAAAAATCGCCAAAATCCTCACGTAATTAATGGACGATCCCTAAGCAATATGGATTTCAAGTATGTAGTTGGCGATTTCCACACTTTTCATAATCTGTTGAATGCACCTCTAACTTTTTTAATCCCACTTAAGATATCCTTCCGCGCACCTCCTTCTGTAGTAATTATACTACCGAGGTAATTGGATACTTCACGTGGTAAAATAGAAGCTACTATCTTTAATTAGTAGGTAGGTTTAAGTATGCCTTGTTTGGCAATAAATAAATAAATAAATAAATAAATTAAATAGATTAGTGTCTGTAGTATTAATTTATCAATGTTTTTTGTACATTTATTCTTAGACCTGCTTCCAATGCACATAAGCCGTCTATTTTCTTTCCATGTTTTCTCTTGAATGAGCTAGAAGTGCGATATTCGTATTCGAAATCTTCTAGCCGTGTATTCCTCTTGCTTCTCTGCTGGCTTTTTTCATTATTTCGTCAAACATAGTGTTGAAGAGTAATGGTGAAGGGGGCAACCTTGCTTTACTCCATTTGTGGTTGTTATTAGATCACTTAGTTGTTCAGTATAGTCCAAGAGCTGGCTGCAAAAAACCCGACCTATCGAGTAAGAGTTTCAAACTATACACTGAGAAAAAAACAAAAATTGAACCAAGTCCGCCAACCTAATACCATCAACAGTGTATGTGTCCAACTTTCTGTTTCAAAATGTTAGTTGATCGCGTGAGTTTTAAGTTTGACTTCAATAAAAAAAACTCTTCTTATTATTTTATAAGATTTTGAAATTATTTATTCATTAAACGAAAGATATTTAGTATTTATTACATTTAAGACCGACTCTACTTCTGATATGAGCAAGACTAATTATTACTTTTCTTATTACTAGATGCTATGTAGGTGCTAGGAGAAAAATGTTTTGCTCCTCATGTTACATGGGAACGGAAATGTCCCAGACGATGTCATGTCGTTATCTTCTGCGATTCGTGAGAATTGCAGAATAGTCAAAATATGATGAGAAATCTTGTTGCGGTGTAATGCCGTAACTCGTGCAAAGATCATGTAGCCGCAGATTCGAGTGCAATTTCAGTGAAGGGAAAAATTAAACAGTGAAATCAGTGACAGAGTGGATTGTTGATGTGTCTGCCTGTGTATAGAATTTGTGGAAACTATTTTTTTACTTGCGTACAAAAAATTTTACATTTATCATGGCTGATGAGGAAATCAAATTATATTTAATTAAATGGGATTTCGAAGGACTTCAGGGCCGCGGCTAGGCACTTTACCGCCCAGTGCACATCCGCCGATGCCGCCCCCTTTAAGGGCAACATTTTTTTTCGTTCGCGGATTTTTTTTTGTTCTTTATAGCTATGCCTTTCTTTCTCTTTGGCAAAGTCATCCAAGTCATTTATTAGTACAGTTCCTCTCTTACTTCAGAATCGAGAGGGATTGCGTTTCAATTTTGCAATGCAGACGTCATTCTCAACATTCATTTCATTTTGCTTCGCACACCGTAGAATTTTACGCTGTTGTCTGTTGCTGGAGCTCGACCAAAAGTTGCCATGCTCTAGCCAGCTACATGGCTGCAACATTTAAATATTTTGCTTAGATCGCTTTCGGCAACATGGAACACTTTTCGCCTTTTCAATGTCTGGTTAATACGCCCGCTTGCGTCGCGAGTATTTACTTCCTAACTAAGTTATTCTTTTTTTTCCTTTCCTTATTCACTGAATTTTTATTATTTACTCGCGCTTTGCGATATTAATTTATTAATCCAATAATTATTGTAAATATGGATAAATCCGGTAAAAGTGCTCAAAATCTCGATGGTAAGCAGCCAGCTCATGGTGGTGTATCCCGTAATAACTCTCCAGCTCTTACACGCGGTCGTGAAGCCAAGCAGAAGCAGTCGAATCTCACTCCATCGGCTGCTGTGGTGCGTGGTGACTCATCTTCCTCCTCCGACGATCCGTTTGATCTCTTGGAGAAACGGTTACTACGTCACTTCAATAAAATTTTGATGGAACGTAGTGATGCACTGGAGGCATACTTCAATAAAATGTTGATAGAACGTTGTGATGCACTGGAGGCGAGCATTACTGCAAAAATTGGTAGCAGCTTGAAAGCAGTCACTGATAATATCACCAAATTAAGTGAACGTGTTGACGCAATGCAAGAGGAAGTTTATCATCTCTTCCAGATGGCTGATGATCTCGATCGCGAGCAGAGGCTTAGTGACATCATTATTACTGGCATCCCTCGTATATCCTCAGTAAAATCTAATGAGATTTTATGCAATATCTCATCCCATATAGGACATGAACCCTCATCTTACGCAAGGGGATTTTTCGTTGGTGCGAACAACAGTGGCGAAGATGATAACAACACAGGAAAGACTAAATCTCGACTCATTGTAAAATTGTCATGTTCTAATGAGAAAACTGAGTTTTTGAGAAAATTTTATCAAGCGGGTGGGTTTAGTCTAAACCAGATTAGTCCCTGCTTCAAAAGTTCCGCCAAAGTTTTTGCCACTGAGAGCTTATCGAAAAATAACCAAAATATATTTAGAGCTGCTGTAAAATTAAAAGTGCGGAAAATTATTCATTCCGTATCATCAAGGCGTGGATTTGTTTATATTCGGAAAATTAAGGATGGACCTTTTCTAAAAATAACGTCTGCTGATGCGTTGGACCACTTTTTGGAAGCAAATCTTGGCGACTAAGGTTCTTCTCTATGAGGCTTTGGATATGCAGCGTGATGTATTAGTACTAATAATATCTATCTTTTACTTTATCTATAGTTCTAGCTTTCTTCTTGTGTTTATTCCATTTAAGTATATTTCTATTATTTTTACTTTTAAACTACATTTAGTGGAGCAATCGTTTTCAGCTCCTCTTTATCCTTCCTTTTATCTCTTCTCCACCTTAATTTACTTCTTTCTCTTTAAAATTTCTCTTCATGGCTGCTTCTGTGCTCGTGGTTATGTGCCGTGCTAGTTACTCGTACAATTCATTCTGGCAATAGAGTGCACAGTGAGGAAACGCTGCTTAATATAATTTGTTCCTCCTCCTCTGGGCTTAACATGTGCGTTATGAATGCTAGGAGTCTGAAAAATAAAATGGACGAATTAAGGTATATGTTTGAACATACTAAAATTCATGTTCTCCTTGTAACTGAAACTTGGTTGAAACCAGAAATTCCTTCTTCTTTTGTATCACTTCCTCATTTCTCGTTGCATCGCAATGATCGTATTAGCCGCAATGGTGGTGGTGTTGCAATTTATATTAACTCTGCGCTTTCATCTAGAGTAGTTGGCAAGTCCAACGGATCGCAATTTGAATTTATTGCCGTTGAAATAAAGTCCGCTTATGACAAATGTGTTGTGATCAATGTATACTGTCCTCCAAATGTGTTTAACCCTGACATTGCTGTTGAGTTCTTCAACCTTGTTTCAAGCCTCTCTCGCCACTATGAGACTATAGTTGCTGCTGGTGATTTTAATGTCGATCTGTTAAAGGACAACGTACGTGCGAATTCCTTTAGATACTTTCTTGAATCGCTGGATTTGCATATTTTAAATCATCTTCCAACATTTTTGAACTGCCAAAACCCCTCCCTACTTGATGTTCTAAGTGTTACCTCCACTGATTCCGTACTAAAATACAATCAAATTTCCCCTCCCAGCTTTCTTGACCACGATATATTATTCCTCTCCCTTCGCTTTACTTTCATCTCTTCTTCTGCGCCTTCTTCATTCTCATATCGCGACTATAATAACATCAATTTAGACCGGCTTTCTGAAGTCGCCTCCTCTATACCGTGGAGTGATATCTATAACACAACTTCTGTCGACACAAAAGTCGATATCCTGACCTCATTTATTCAATCAGCTTACAACCAATGTGTACCCCTTGTCACAAGAAGACGCAGCCCCTTCTTACCTTGTCCTTGGTTTTCGCGTGAAATCCGCGACTTGATAATTCAGCGTAAATTCACGTACAGACGTTACCGTAGGACTAAGTTGCTTAGGTACCGTAATGACTACAAACGGCTCCGCAACCTTATCAACAGTAAGGTTAAGTCTGCAAAACGTGAGTATTATTCCCGCAAGCTTGATCCCACTTTAAATTCTAAAAAACTCTGGTCTAATCTTCGTTCGCTGGGCATCCATGCTCCTGTGGTCATCCCGTTTGATGCTGATGTAAACCTCCTCAATGCGTCTTTTATTCAATCTCCTCCTGAACCTGCTTCCTTTTCTGTTTCTCCTCCCCCTGACACACTTAGTTCTGATGGTTTTAATTTCCGTTGTGTTGACACAATTGAAGTTCTTGAGATACTGCCTTCCATCTCTTCCAACAGCATTGGCTGTGATGATCTATCTCCCCGTTTTCTTAAGCTTCTCTCGCCGCTAATCGCTGAAACTATCACGCATATCTTCAATTACTGCCTGACAACTTCTCAGGTTCCGCTGCTTTGGAAAAAAGCCATAGTGATTCCTTTACCTAAAAAATCCCCTCCAGTTGACATAACAGATTTTCGTCCCATCAGTATTCTTTCTTTTCTTGCCAAAGCCTTTGAAAAAATCCTTTATATACAGTTACTACGATATCTTGAGTCTAACAACCTTCTCTCTAAATACCAGTCTGGCTTCCGTAGATCCCATAGTTGTGAAACGGCAGCATTAAAGGTAACGACTGATTTGCGTTCTGCGCTCGACAATGGTGACATTGCCTTACTGGTTCTTTTAGATTTCTCCAAGGCATTTGATTCTGTAGTTCACTCTCTTTTGCTCTCCAAACTTAGCCAACTCTATCACTTTTCTTCTTCTGCCATTCGACTCTTTGCCTCTCTTCTCTCTAATAGGCTTCAATGTGTTCGCCTTAACAATGCAATATCCTCGTTCCTACCTGTGTCTCTTGGAGTTCCGCAAGGCTCAATACTTGGTCCTCTTCTCTTTTCGCTGTATGTTAATGACCTTCCCGCTGTCATCCATAATTGTTCCTACCATCTCTATGCTGACGATCTCCAGCTGTACTCTTCATGTAATCCCAACCAGATCGAACAATGTATTTCTGAATTCAACAGCACATTACCCCGAATTAATGAATGATGCTCTGTAAATTTTCTTAAACTTAATCCTAATAAATCCCAAGTAATGTTCCTTAGTCGTCGCTCTCTGTCCCTTGGTAACGTCTCGTCTCTTCTACTCAATAATATTTCCCTTCCTATTGTTGACTGTGTCAATAATCTTGGAATTGTTATTAACTCTAAACTTTCTTGTTGCAAACATGTTTCACTTATGCTCTCGAAGATATATGGAACATTACGCAAACTTTGGCTCTACTCCAGTCTTTTCTCCTCTTCTATTCGGCTTAAGCTTGTCAAGTCCCTCATCCTGCCACATTTCCTCTACGGCTCTCTCATATACGTATCTTTCGACTCATCCTGTCGTCAGCGTCTCAAAGTTGCTTTCAATGACTGTTTAAGGTTCATATTCCACATGAGAAGATCTGATCATGTGTATGGTGTCCAAGATTCCTTGTTAGGTTGTGGCCTCTTTCGCTTTATTGATATCATGGCTTTGGTCCTCCTGCATAAAGTTTTCTACACTAAGAGCCCTCCCTACCTTTCTGACTTCCTCATGCCTCTCCAATCCCAGCGTTCAATTAAATTTCTCATTCCTGCACATCATTCCCTAATTGGTAGTCGTTCCTTCTTTGTGCACTCGCTCAGACTTTGGAATAATCTTCCTAACTATATTCAAAGAATAGGCACAGCCAGGGCTTTCAGAAGGCAAGCTTCTCTCTTTCTATCTTCTTCCTCTTCCTCTATTTAGTATTTCTAATCACTCTCTCTCTCCATCTTTCCCACATTTACTTCCTTTATCTTTGTCCTTTCGCTTTCTGCTTCCTTAGAATATTACATTAAGTTCTTGCTTTTTTCTAGTGTTTTTTTTCCTCTTTATTTAAGTTTAGAATATTTAGATACTAGATTATGATAAGTTAAGTCTCATAAATAAAAATATGTACATAGCATGTACAGGGGCGGCGCTTTCATAGGTGCGAATGGTGCACTTGCACCGGGCGCTATTGGACGGGGGCGCTATTTCAGATATTCAGATTTTAAAAAAAAATTTAAAACTTTGAAAAAAAAAATGTTTAAAAATGTTTTTCTTACATCCTTTTCATATATTAAAGGATTTCATTTTTATTAACACGACTTAATTTTCCAGTTTATTTTCCCAATAAAATATTCTATATTTCAACTCATGTAACAACACAACACAAATTCCATGCAAAAAAAACCTGGAAATTTTACTTCCTCTCGTACTACTTCCTCTCGAGACTTTTGCTTCGTGATTTTCATATAATTTCTGTCCAGAGAATCAGCAGAAGTAAAAATTCAGGAGAAATATCCACCAAGTGAGAGAAAAATCTTTCATTCTACTGATGTTCTCAAATTTGAACGTGAGATGTAAATACAGAATTAACCAGCGGAATGAAGGAGACGAAACACATAATAATTTCATTTTTACTACGCTGGAGCACTTTTTGAAATGTTTGTAAAGTGCACCATATCAACTCACACAAAGGAAAAAATTGTTCCGATAGCTCTGTATTGTGTATTGCTGTTTACTGTGATTGATATAAACTTCGGGGCGCTGTTGGTGCACTTTTAAATTTTGGTCCAAGATTTGTTCAAAGAGGTAAATAAACGAAATGAGAACAAAATATCTTGCGATTTCTAAATATCTTGCGACTGTCGAACAAATTAATATGTAGATTTTTTTTATGTTATACGAGTTATTGATGGTGCAAATTTAAGTTTTGTGCCTGTTTCTCTGGAAGAATTTATAAAGAGAAAATTGAGTGAAATATTTTTATTAGATTTAAAATGTTGAGTTATAAAAGTAATATTTTAGATTTAATAACAATTATTACTAATTTCAGGTAATACATTTGTAAATTATGTTATTTATATTTATATTTTATTGGAATTAATTTGTTTATTGTTTTTATGTTACGAAATTTAAAATATTTTACTGTGCCGCGAATTATGAAAAAGGTATACCGGGCAAATATAAATAGAACATACAATTTTCCATTAATTTACTCTTCAACTCAGACTTCATTGATGCATCGTTTGATAATAGGTGTGAACTTCGAAAAAAACGTATGTTTCTAAAGGCAACTTCTTGTTTTGATACTATTCAAAATTTATATGCTTATTTCTCCAGTTCAGTTAAAAGATTATTATTTTGAAAAAGAAGACACTAACAAGCTTAGTAAGACTAGTAGTGAAAGTAGCATAGACGCGTTAAAACGATTAGTTCGTCAATTAGATGGTGTCTACGAGGCGTTGGTAGAACTCGTTCAGGTAGGGAACCCGTATCGAAACATACAGCAGAATTACGAAATAAAATTACTGAGTTAAATTTAATTTGTTCCATAGTAATCTAGTGTGATATTTTAGAAAAATAAATATACTTACAAAGCCCAAATGTCTGCTGCAGTTGATAGTATGTTAAATTCCACAAAAGGTTTTTGAAGTGAAAACTTCTATAGGCACGTTGGGCACTTTTTGGCCCGTGGAAAAACTAAAAACTCGCGTCACGCTAACGAACCATCATCACGCTACCGTACCATGTGAGAAAAAATTTGCCTTTGGGGGTTTTGTTTGTATTAAGTGTTATAAATTATTATACTATATTACTATGTATTACATATTCTTATGTTTGATTATATATTATTTTTTTTTATTTGCAAGACTAGAGTATATTATGGATTTTTTAATGGTTTTATTTAGCTTGACCTCGTATATTTGTTTGTTTGTTTGTTTCTTTGGTTCAAATCTTCCGACAGCTTTTTTAACTACTTCTACTAAACCGATTTGTATGAAACTTTGCACACACATTGAGTTTCCATGACAATGCAATCTGACAACTTTGTAAAAAAATCAAGATGGCGGTTCCAAGATGGCGGACGAATTTTGCAATTGTGTTCCGATTATATTGAAAATCGGTATCAAGATGTTTTTATCAGCGCAAATGACGATTCTGTGCTCAAAATTTGAAAATTCAAAATGGCGGTGCCAATATGGCGGATGAATTTTGCAAATGTGTTCTGAATCCATTGAAACTCAGTATCGGGGGTTTTTAAGGTCACAAATGGCGAATCTGTGGTCAAAATTTTAAAATTCAAAATGGCGGCGCCAATATGGCGGTACGATTTTGGCAATTACGATTCCATTTCACCGAAAATCGCTATTTGGAGGTGTTTAAGGTCGGAAATAATGAATTTCTTGTCAATGATAGAAAATTAAAAATGCGCTGGCAATATGTATGTAGGCCCGCCACATCACCTTGGGGGCCCGGGGCTAAAATATGTTTGGGGCCCTTTAAGGATTTTGAAATTCCAAAAATTCTTTGACTAAAAAGAATTGTGGTAACTTAAGAATAAGTTCATTCACGGCATTAACTATAGATACCGAACAGTCGGTTTTAAAGCGGGGTTTCCGCTTAGCTGGCTACCAGCGCTGGTTGTATCTTCCGCTGGCTCCCCGAACATTTCCAGCTAATGGCTCAACCAGCTCGAGAATAATCAGAAATTTCCAAATTCCGGATGGCTGCCAGCTACAACACACCACCAGTGCAACGTTACATAGTTACATAGTTTAATCTAGAATGGAACAGGTTTATGTAGACAGGCCCTTGTGCTTAGCTCTGGGGCTCAGCACTCATCTTTTTTTTGGCAGAATCAATCCAAGCTATCCCAGAGGGAAAAAACAGTGTCGTTCGATGTGTTGGTCAAGCAGCATATTGAACGCGGTTGGTACTTAGTTGGGGGACCGCTTGGTAAAGCCGCTGTCGACACTCGTGTTTGGAAGGACGAAAAGGCAATTGCACAAGGTGAACAAATATATAAAGCTTTTCGACACTGCAGTTGTTTCTCATATCCACACGCGTTACAACATAAATTGGAGGGTTAGAAAATTGTTTCTACTTTTGTAACTGCTTCAAAAACGGTTCTTTAAAAAAAGCAGCAGTAAAAGGAGTGCTGCCCACTGCGATCATGCAATGTTAAAAAAGATATAGAACTGGGATAAGAGTGTTCTAGCTTCATTTCCCACTGGGTAAGTTTTCTCTCCTCTAGTGTTTACTATTTAAGTATGATGAGTAAAAGAATCCATATCCATACAAACATAACATATATTTTAGAGTGCTGCATGCTTGGGTTTCAGGCTCTAGATTAGTGCTTGCTTGACAAGTAGAACGCATGGATAGGGCAGTCTTGACTTTTTGGGTTTCAAGATAGTTTCGGGGCCCCTAGGCGATTAGTATGCAGGGATATGGGGTTTTAACTTTTTGGGTTTTAATCTATTCTCGGGGCCCCCTCTAGGCGGGGGCCCGGGGCAATTCGTCCCAGCTGCCCCCTGTTATGAATCGGTTCCCCAACCTCCAATGTATTCCTATATTCCTATAAAACGAAACCAATTTCATTATAAATAACATCTCATATTCCCTAAAATGATAAATTCACATGGGTGAAGTATTTATTTTCTTTTACCCAATGCTGACTTTAATTTCAATTTGTATATTATACATACATATATTTCATTTTAACTAGTTAGACAAAGGAAATGCTGACTCTTCAATATATACATATATACATATATTTTGTTAATCCAATAGACAAAGGAAATGCTGACTTTAATTTCAATTTGTATATTATACATACATATATTTCACTTTGACAGTAGACAAAGGAAATGCCCGATAAAATTTCAGACAAGCTTCCATAGAAATTAATTCAAATCTTTTACTGCGTCAGCATTTTCGAGACAAACAAATGTATCGTATTACATATTGCATCGCACATAGAAAACCCTTATCAGCATAATTTCTCGCGAATATCAAGCACCTGAACAATCCAAGAGAAAATGATAATCAGTTGGGTTTATAAGATCGCGGCGGTCAGTTGTTAAAACAAATTAATTATGAAAATTTTAAAGTAATTATGAAATAAAGCAAAAAGTTAACGTTGAAGGAATCAAATGTTAAAACAAATTAATTATGAAAATTATTTAAAGTGATTATGAAATAAAATAAAAAGTTAACGTTGAAGGAATTAAATGTTAAAACAAATTAAAGTAATTATGAAGTAAAATAAAGAAATTACGTCGAAGGAATTAAATGTTAAAACGAATTAAAGTAATTATGAAAATTATTTAAAGTAATTATGAAATAAAGCAAAAAGTTAACGTTGAAGGAATTAAATGTTAAAACAAATTAATTATGAAAATTATTTAAAGTGATTATGAAATAAAATAAAAAGTTAACGTTGAAGGAATTAAATGTTAAAACAAATTAAAGTAATTATGAAGTAAAATAAAGAAATTACGTCGAAGGAATTAAATGTTAAAACGAATTAAAGTAATTATGAAAATTATTTAAAGTAATTATGAAATAAAGCAAAAAGTTAACGTTGAAGGAATTAAATGTTAAAACAAATTAATTATGAAAATTATTTAAAGTGATTATGAAATAAAATAAAAAGTTAACGTTGAAGGAATTAAATGTTAAAACAAATTAAAGTAATTATGAAGTAAAATAAAGAAATTACTTTGAAGGAATTAAATGTTAAAACGAATTAAAGTAATTATGAAAATTATTTAAAGTAATTATGAAATAAAGCAAAAAGTTAACGTTGAAGGAATTAAATGTTAAAACAAATTAATTATGAAAATTATTTAAAGTGATTATGAAATAAAATAAAAAGTTAACGTTGAAGGAATTAAATGTTAAAACAAATTAAAGTAATTATGAAGTAAAATAAAGAAATTTCGCCGAAGGAAATAAATGTTAAAACAAATTAAAGTAGTTATTGAAATAAAATAAAGGCCTCGATTCCCAGATCCGGTATATCGGATACTCCCTCCGCAGTTGAGACTCACTTCACGGTTGTTGAGCGATTCTTACATCCTCCGGGAGCACTGCCATATTAAACTGCGGATTTAAGACTCCGAAATTAATTAGCTGATTCTTTGACATTTGTGAAATGTCAAAGTTGGTTTTTGAAGTTTGTAACTTAGGAATGTTCTGTAAAGTGTTTTAAATTTTCTCTCTACGGACGTTTGTTCTTCAAAGGTCTAGTCAGCGCCCTTCTTTTTTGTGTTTACAGTTAGTTTTATTTAGTGATTATAGTGATATATTTATAAAATTCCTATAACCTTGTTTTTTTATCTTGTTATCATAAGTTCTTTTTTGGTGTGTTTTGGTTTGATTTTTGTTTAATTTTAAGTTTTCCTTATTTTTTATTAAAATTTTAGTGTTATAGTGCTTTTCTTTTTCCTTTTTTGTTTCATTTTTTTAAGTTTCTTTTTAATTTTCTGAGCTTTTTATTTAATTAAAATCATTTAACTACCCTCTAATTTCCTTTTTTTATCTTCTCACTAAACATCAAAAACCAACTTTTGATATTTCTGCACTAAAAAGTGTCATCCGCAACAATTTTTATGCGGATTTGAAACATCAAATTTGGCTAAGCAAATCCGACATCGCGTATTTCATAATCGCGTGAGTCTTCACTCTGAATTTTTTCGGTAATCAAATCCGCATTCAATCGGGGACTGCGGATTTGAGAATCGCAAAGTGTCAAATCCGCACTCACTTCCGATTTGCCGGATCTGGGAATCGAGGCCAAAGTGTTAACGTAGAAGGCATTAAATGTTAAGCGAATTAAAGTAGTAATGAAATAAAATAAAAATAATTAAAAAATTAAAAAACACGACGCCGAATTAAAAAATGAACTAAAAAGTCAAAAACAAGTTTTAAGTACTAATGTAAGACAGAAACAAGGTAGAAGATATTTTATTTATTTTGTTAAGTATCACACAACTATCGTATATGTATAATCTGTATTTTTTCAGTCGGGTACAGTTTTAATTGTACTTATTCTCGTAACATTTTGTACCCCGGCTGCAAAAATACAGATTATACATATACGATAGTTGTGTGATACTTAACAAAATAAATAAAATATCTTCTACCTTGTTTCTGTCTTACATTAGTACTTAAAACTTGTTTTTGACTTTTTAGTTCATTTTTTAATTCGGCGTCGTGTTTTTTAATTTTTTAATTATTTTGTTTTTTATTTTATGATATTTTAGTGATTATAATTCGTAAACCAATGTAGTTTTTATTAAGTGATTTTATTTTACTTCTTATTATTATAGCACGTACAACTATTGAGATACAGTTTTAATGCAAAAGTAAAGTTATCGAAGTTTGATTTATTCTATCTAAATTTAGACACGCTGATAGATTAGGCAGAAATCGTCTCAATGAGACCTTTCATTTGTTACCTATATTGACCCGATCAGAAGAAGAAAAAAATAAATCGGGTGTGACGTAAATTGGGTCTGACGGCCGCCATACTGTTTTTTTTAAAAATTAAAGCCTATGTTACTCGGGCTCACTAAACGATTCTAACGGTACTCCAGCGATCTAAATCCGTTCAGGCGTTTAGAAGTTATGGTGGAACAAAGAAACACACCAACATACATACATGAATCCTGAAAACATTACACTCCTTTTTGGGGCAGTCGTGTTACATAGCGTTTGTTTAGGGAATTTTAATTTCGCCTCAACAGCATACTAGGCTTAACTATTAAGTGTTCATTCATGGTGATCGGTTAATAAAAGACGTTTTGAGTAATTTAATTTTATTTAAGCTTAAAATTCGCGATCATTTAACACATATCTATTAAGTGTTATATATATTTGAAATCGTCTCAATTTTACCTTTCGTTTGATACCCATATTGAACCAATCAGAAAAAAAAATTAAATTGGGCGTTATGTAAATTGCGTCTGACGGCCGCCATATTGTTTTTTTAAAAATTAACCTAGCCTATGTTACTCAGACTCATTAAACGATTCTAACGGTACCCCAGTCATCTAAATCCGTTCAGGGGTTTAGAAGTTATGGTGGTAGAAAACAACGTACATACACACAACAAACCTAAACACATTACACTCCTTTTTTTGGGGCAGTCGTGTAAAAAGTTAACGTTGAAGGAAATAAAACTTACAATGATTTAAAGTGATTACGAAATAAAATAAAAGGTTAAGGTTGAAGGAAGTAAATGTTAAAAAGATTTGAAGTAATTATGAATTACAATAAAAAGTGAACGCTGAAAGAAACTAACTGTTAAAATGAATTAAAGTAATTATTAAATGAATTAAAGTAACAAACGCATAAAAATAAAATAAAACAAAATATTCTAATAAAAAGATGAGTTTTTATTCTTGTAAAACAAAACATAAATTAACCTATTGAAAATTGAAAGGATCAAGATTATAATACCCCTATGTGGCGGGCCTGTATGTATGGTATGCATAACAAATCACTTCACCAGAATTTTGTAAAAAGTAAAATGCATAAATACCTGAATAACGACTGTATAATTAAATAAGAACGACTTGTCTAGTAAAATGTGTTTCCAAGTCCACAAAAAAAAATATTTCAAACGCATTCACATTCATAGACAAAATTGTTTGACCATTATCCTCCTGTAATATTAAGATTGAATAAGAAATACAGAATGGCCATAGAAGTTTTCACTTCCATCGTGTGGCCCTACGCACACCAGTTTTTTTTGATAGATTTACGATCAGAGCAAAATATCAGGAAGTTATTGAAAAAGTCAAGCAAATTGCTACCAAGTTAGAAGTGCCTTGTGTATTTTCCGCTTCTTCGTCCTTGCGATCCAGACGAAAAAAGTTTTTTTCATATGATCAGCTGATGGGGCGCAATATAGCATAATGCACCGGGCGCAAAAAAACCACGCGCCGCCCCTGAGCATGTAGTATAGGTACTATAAAAGATGTAAATCTTGTGTACTCCTTTAACAATAAATTATTATTAATTATTATTAATTATTAATTATTAGACTAGGCATCTGCATTTTACTTATCTGTGCTTATATCTTTTTATTGGAATGAATTGTAATGCAAAAGGTTGTCGTTATGCCTTCCACCCTAGGACCTCGCAATTAATCGAAGAGATGTTTCGAAAGTATAAATTACGCATTCGAAGGATAATGTCGCCCTAACGAAGTGCCGCCCAGTGCAAATGCAGAGTCTGCACATATGGGTGCCGCGGCACTGAAGGACTTATCAATTCGTTTAAAGGTAGATATTTTTTTTTGTGAAAATACCATTAATAATTATATTTTAAACATAGATTTTTTTAAAGGACAATAAAAGTAAGTGATGAAGATTTAGATGATCAAAGTTGATCTCCGTTCAAGAAAATCTACTAGTGCTAATAATAAAGGAAAAAATTCACTATCTGGAAAACTTGAAGGTCAAACCACTTAACGATTGACATATTTTAACAAAACTTATATAACTTATATATTTCTGTAAATAATTTTTTGTAGGAGAGTTTAACATAAATAAAAAATTTAAATGGTTATATAATTATTAGGTACAACGTATTAAGGATGTTTTTCGCATTTTATAAATCTTATGTATTTTAATTAATTTATAATATTTCTAATAATTTAAGTTCAGAAATAAATAAAAAATGTTATAAATAAAATATTGTCTTCTACATATTATTTATTTTCCTAAAAAATTTATTATTTACATAAATCTATTAAAAAAAAGCTTTTATTGATTGTAGTAATAGTAAATTTCGATTCATCGAATCTCGTGCGAAATAGAATCTGTCGAGATATATTGTTTGATAGACAGCAAATTGTATCGACTCAAACATTTTTAACTTTTTTTCAAAAGTTTTTATATTTGCAAGAAGTATTTTCAAACCTGATTAAATAAAATATAAAAAAAATCAAATCAAATGCTCAGTGACGTCTCTTAATCATCTATTTCATTTCAAGTAATTACATATAACATAAAATCAACGGGCTTATGTTATTTCTCTCCCAATTGCTTGCGGAATTGACACCATTGCCTTGTCAACTACGCCAAGTAGTTAAGTTAACACCTTTGCGGGTTCCGCCGTATTCAGTTCCGTAGTTGGGTTAAGCGAGAATGGTTTGAATGGACATCTCCTTTTTCTCAGTGTAGCAAAAATAAAGTTTGAACATTTTTACAGGTCTGCCGGATCTGTCCCGGTGCCAAGTACCCGGCAGGCCAACTTTTCAAAAACCGCTTCACTGAGACTGAAGTCTATTAAATTGTCATTACGACCACAAACAAAATATACCGTCATTTTCACAGATTCGTAGCACTTTTTACCAATAAAAAATTATATTGAAATTATAAATTTTATGTTAAAAGCTTCATGCTTCAAATAAAACTGAAGAAAATTGCTAACTTGCAGCCAACACCCTCCTTTACGTAAACAACGTTGTACCTAGATCTTTATGAGTTATATGGATTTCTGTTTATAAAAAACCCACAATAATAATAGAAAGATCTTCTGTGATATTTAATTTTACCGAAATTTACCAGGAATTGAGTAGTTAGAGGGACTATTTGAATAATGTGTGTTTTTTAGGTTTTTCCATTAAGCGAAATTTTCAATTTTCATTACCTGGAAAAGCATACGACCTAGACCATTCTTGTGTATGGAACTATTTTAGTGAATGGTTTGGTGCATCAGAAACTGAAGAAAAAAAAGTACTGTTATAATGCACTTTTTAAGAAATATGCTAAAAAACTAAATTTTTTGGGAGGCTCAGATGGAAAATATCGAAAAAGCTCGTAAATGGAGTCTCTGTTCTTTATATCAAATAAATCAAATAAAAGAATACACAATTACCTAAAAAAAGCCTAATTAGGTTGCTCTACGATAATCGTTATAGGAATAATTAAGGTATAAGTAGTAATTATGCACTAAAATAAAAGGTGGTCTGCCAGGCACATGGCACTGGCACAGACGCGGCAGACCTGTGTTTTCTAGTATAAAAACTTTAATTTGGTTATAGTTTGAAACTCTTACTCGATAGGTCACGTTGCGGTCCCAAAAATTATCCGGAAAACGCACATTCCAAACTTGGGCACCACTTCAGCCCAGGCAGACCAAGATTTTTCTTATGGTCGCTGTGCGTATTACCACTTCAAAGAAATTTCATGCTCTTACTCGATAGGTCACGTTTTTTGCGGCCAGCTCTCGCTCTATTATGAAGGATTCTTAGCTCTCCTACATCGTATAGCATGATCATTTGAATTAATTTTGTTGGTACTTTCTTCTTTTTAAACCTTCCCAAATAGCTCCTCTATGGATTGTGGCGAATGCGTGCTCGAAATCTATGAAGGTAATGTGTAATGGTGACTTCTATTCTATAGATTCTTCGACTATTAATCTTAGAAGTTCGTGTTCGGAGAACAACAAGGTGAAGATACGCAAAAGAGCACAACAACCGCACGTCACAATTGATTTCCACTCATAAGCAAGTGACGATCGTTCACTTCTTTTATGAACACCCGAAAAATGCTGACGATCACCTGGGTCACCCACCGTAGGTAGACAACATCTCTGCCCCGCCGACGGTGCAACCAAGGTCACCGTCACCATGGAAAACGGGAAACTACATGGGCTCATCAATGGAACGAGGAAATGCATTCGAAAAGAAGTCACATTCGAGACCACACATCAACTGCTTCGGCGCGAAATAATTTAAATTTGATAAATTTACAATATAAAATAAGTTTACTGTGCTTACTTTCGGTTATTATTTATTTACTTTATAGAGCTTTCGATTCAAAACAGTTCGAGTTGTCTTCGCGACCTTTTCCAAATCCTACTTGTTATGCTGGTATTCTATTTTATCTTCAATTGTACAAAGAATTATGGAGACCAGAATTTTTGCTACCATGTTTTCTATGGTAATACCACTCCACTAATAATTATAATTCGCTATATTTTTTTATGCTTAAACAAACAACAAAATGTGTAGTAATTCTAATAATCAACCACTTTACTGCACCATGTACGAAAAAAATTGATAATTTTCTTTTATTTACCTTTTTTTCTCCATTGAAATTTACTGTCGGTTTTTCCATTGATTGCAACTTCTAAGAAGTACTTTAAATTTCAAATAATTGTGAAGTTAACTTATAATTATTATACTATAACATATTAAGTGCGTCTAATTCGATGACCACTAAATACTTCTCGGAGATTCTCCCAAAGGGTAATACTTAATAGCTAAAAAACTTAAATAAAACTACTTGTTTTTTTTCTAGAAAATGAGTTCTTTTCATTTATTTATATTTATAATGAATTATTAATTCTTTTCATAATTTTTCCATCTATCTCTTTTTTTAAATATAACTATTTATATACCTTCTTTATAATTAGTTAATTAATTATTGATTCAATAATAATACAGTTTCTTCTTCAATACAATCATTCACGAAAAGTCTTTCAATCTTTCCATATTTAAATTTCTATTTATTAATTAAGTGTGGTTGTTAATTTTTATTAATTATTCACTTTCATTTTTCAGTGTCCTTCCATCCTTTTTTGTTTTTGTTTTATCATTTTATTTTTTTTGTTTGTTTTTTCTTTTCTAATAATAAACTAGGATTATAACGCAACCATAGCATTTTTAAGTGTTAGTTTTTTTAATTATAATTTTAACAAAATGTTTTCTTTTTAAATATATGTTTTTCCTCCAATATATGCATTCGCGAATGTATTTTCAAAAAGGATAAAAACCATTATAAATTAGTTAATTATTTATAGAAAATGATTTAATGAATGACAACAATAATGCGATGTAATGGGAACGTAATGTTTTATTATTATTTCTTTGTTTTGTTTTTCTTTTTTATTAATGTACAATTTATAATAACATAATTTGTTTAATTTAAATGTTTCAAATATATTTCTGTTTATTTTTTGCATTATGTAAGAGCGTATGTTTGAAAGCTATTTTTTAAGAATATTTAGAAACAGACAAATGATTAAATAAATTATTAAATTAATAGACATAATTGTTTAAAAGGAAATACATTATAGTAATTACAATAAATTTATGATTTATTAATTACTACAATTTTTAGATAATGACAATAATCAAATAAATGAAGCTAACTGAGTTCTGAACCTAAAACAATGTTCTGTATATTTATATTTCATTTTTCAGTAGTATAACATAGGTAAGAAAACCATTCATCCTGCATTAATTACAGAAGAACGCCCGTATTACCATGAACATAAGAAACATAACACAAACTTTTTTATAACATAAATTTACTTCGAGAGATTCAAAAATTTATAAATATCTCTCCGATCCGATAAACATTTGTTAACTTAACCGTTAAAGATACGAAGCACTAAATATTCTATCTAGTATATAAGTTCGAAAAGCCCTACATGATTCGAATGATAATCGCCCCTATTGTGAGTGTCGAGTCGATAGTCGATTCTAAAAAGATGACTGAATCCGTATTGCGAATGTCGACAATGCGAAATATTTGTCGATTTTATCGACATTTAAAGTCGATAACTATGCTTTTCCAGATTTTTCAAGTCGATTCTCTTACGCAATACAAAATCAAAATCGCCTCGACTGGAGATTGTCGGGTCGATTGCTAGTCGCCTCGACAACCGCAATAGGGGCCATTAAACTTTTACATAATACGCTTCATGATTTCAAGGTTTATTAGGTAGGTATTTATGGTGTAATTTTATAGAAACCATCCTGTGACAAAAGCGACTACAAGGCCAACGCAAGTTGACACCAATAAAGTCCTACAACCAAACAACTAAAGGATTCATTATCCCAGGAGTTTTTGTAGGAACACCCGGCATTAAAATTTTGGTTTTATAATAGAGTCATAACAAATACTCTAAATTTTGTAAATGTCGTCTCATAACATCGCGCGACTATGACATTTGTGAAATAATCAGAAGCAGCCGTTCAGCAGAGAGTCAGATGCCCAAGAGGAAACTCAAGCACCACCCAAACGACGCGACGTAACACACAATTGGATATCAATAGCAGGCCTTTACAGCGAATGTTGCTAAGTGACTTGAAAATGTTCCACAAAAGACAAACAGTGCATCAGCAGTTCTAAACTGCGTCCGCGATGAAAATAGTTTTGCATTGAAAACAATCATGAACAATCAAAAAGCTAATTTCCACCTGCGCAGATCTCGGAATAGGTAAAATTAATACTTCTGGGGCACCAAAAATTCCCGAATAATGCAAACTTCAACCTTAAAATGTCACTATTTTGTGAGGCATTTACAGAGGAAAGATTATTGGCCCATACTTTTAGAGAATGGCGTTGGTAACATTCTTCTTGCTGTCGCAAATTAACGAATTGGTTTTGGAGAGCATGAACAAGATCTAGAAATTCATTTATAAGTAGAACAACTCGACTGTGGAACAATCTTCCGCAGTTAGTATTTCCAAACTCGAACAACATGCTAGAGTCAAGACGTAATGTTTCATCGACATCTGCTCGAATATTGTACCATGACCCGAACGATATGACGAGACTGGTAATATAAAATGATGGTTCCTAAGCTTAGTTTTTTTTGTCATAAAAAAGTTTGTTCTAGCATTTCGTAGCAACCACATAACAGTGGTCATTTAGAAAAATTGCCTGGCTTTTTTGTTTTTTTTGTTACGCAGGTCTATACGAAGAAGCAACTGACCTTGGGGTTCTAAGAAAGAACATTCGACCTGGGGCCGTATTTGATTTCTCGAGTCGACAAAAAAAGCTTCTCGATTTTCTCTAAGTTTCATATTTGGCATTACGACCAAATCGACAGATAAGCGCTGCCATACAAAACCATCAAATTGTGTGATATTATTCCAAGTGCAGCAAACCACGTATATTTAATTAAAATAGAAATTGCTAAAAGTTAATTGTATGCATAAACGTCAAACGTCTTTATCGACACGTAAAGAGATGATAACGTTGTCGATATCGCGTTGCCAAATGCCAATTTTTATTTATCGACAGAAGTCGATATCGACTCGAGAAACCAAATACGGCCCCTGGAGTAAATAATTTATCGCCCGAAATCTGGCGGTGTTGAAGAACTTAACTGATTTAATAGGGAAACGTTTAAGTAAACATTATTAACAAGAAGAATCATTTTTTTTATTTACAAAAAAAAGTTACTGGTGTGAAATGAAAACTACCACCCGTGTTCGGTCAATAAAATTACTTGAAAAGATTATTGCAGTTATCTGAGTGTTATTTAAAGACCATGTTTGTCGATTACAATGCGCCTCACGCAATTAGGGATATTTAACTCAAATCAGCCCAAAACGGCAAATCAACCTAAAAATATTGGTCAACATACTTATAAGATTCAGTTGCCATAAAGATTGAAGCCGAAATACTTTACGGGCTTTGCTAATGAGATTCAGGAAAAGCAGAAACCGTCGCATAATCTACTCGTCCAAAAACTGGGGCCGTATGATGTGGGTTTTGGGCTGACGGATTCACTGGACCTTATTTTGTAAAGGACCCCTGTAACACCATGACAGTGAACGAACTATGTTGACTGAGTGACAAGACTGATCTCAAAAGTTAGGACAACCTTCGTTTCAGAATCTACGAATCACTAATCTTGTCGAATTCTCCCACTATAGCCGATGCAGACAAACGTATTAAGACCACCTGGACGGATCAAAATTCTTTTATAACTTTATTTGTTTGGGCAATTTTCCTTAAAGAGAACACTGTCGTTTAACAAATTATTAGGCTGCGCAAGCCCCTAATGCCTCTTTTTTCCGACTAATTGAATACTACTTTTTTTAAAGTACATACTCAATTTGAAAGGGTTTTATTTGTTATACAGGTCTACTGTACCTACTGCTCCGCCATTCGCCGATGTTAAACACTGAATTTGTGCATCCTATATAACAGCGTTTCTCAACCTTTTTAGTGTCGCGACCCCCCGAAAAGCCATTAAAATTAAGTAAAAAATCTTGCGACCCCTTCACTATAATTTTGGTTGAAAAATAAAAATTCGAGGAATTTGGAGCGATTTTCTCTGTAACAAACCAAAAATTTAGTGTGATGGAGACGACAGGAAAAACAAAAATATTTGATCGGGCTCCATTCCCTTCCGTCAACATCGGTCTTAAAATTGAATTATTACCGCAAAAATCCTGCCTAATGGTAAAAGACCAGGGGCCGTATTTGCCGTAAAAGCTTCTCGATTTTCTCTAAGTTTCATATTTGGCATTACGACCAAATCGACAGATAAGCGCTGCCATACAAAATCATCAAATTGTGTGATATTACTCCAAGTGCAGCAAACCACGTAAATTTAATTAAAATAGAAATTGTTAAAAGGTTATTGTATGCATAAATTTAGATTTTTAATAAACGTCAAACGTCTTTATCGACACGTAAAGAGGCGATAACGTCGTCGATATCGTGTTGTCAAATGCGAATTTTTATTTATCGGCAGAGGTCGATATCGACTAGAGAAACTCAATACGGCCCAGCTCAAGATGGGAAGACAATGTTAAGGCTGATGCAGCAAAACTGCTGAATACAAGAAACTGGAGTTGGAGCAAAGAGACGTCTGGCAGCTGCTAAGGCTGGAATTAGGCTGTAGAGCCATGGAGGAAGATGAAGTTATTACACGTTTATCGAATATATAATTTTTTTGGACAGACTGCGACCCCTTTATATCTAATGACGACCCACTTGGGGGTCGCGACCCCCAGGTTGAGAAGCAATGCTATATAATATAGTATATACAAAAAAATCTATAATTAGAGAACTACTCGAGATTGCTATTCCAAAATTTCTAAAATAAATTAAAACCTAATTCTATCTTTTCTTTAGATAGATTCATGAATTTTTGCAAATGAGAAAATTACTTACGAATATGTATGTATTTATTCAGTTAATAGTCCATCCAAAATTGGAACGATAATTTGACGAATAAAGCGGAAATAAGTAGGACCATGCGGAGACCCTGTAATGGTAGCTAGGACACGTAATTCTACTCTACCGAGTCAACGAAAACAAATGCAAGAGTTGCATTAACAACTTTTGAACAGATACTTTGAAAAGATGGGCGCAGCTTTCTGAAAACCTGCAAAAAATATTACTTTCGATAATACTGTAAATTTTTTATATTTTGTATAAACACAACTTTCAAGAAGTTAATCAGACAAGAGTTTAGTGTACAGCTAATTTTCAATGCTTCAATCGTTAACGATTCATTAACAGGTATTCCATAACAACCTAGCTGAAAATTCTACGATGTGTTATTCAAGATATTACCATCGAGAATTACTTATGTTCTAAGTGAATTTAAGTAATAATTTGTTTGTCATCTTAGCACATAGTCGACTTACGTAGAGCTATCATGTCGTAGTGCGACATTTTATTTGGTCAAATCAAAACAACAGGAATTAAAAAACTAAAATGAGTTTATTACCAAAATTAAACTTTTAGACCAAGCACGAAAATTTAAAGGTAGGTAAATATGAAGAATCTTAATGCACAAAACACTCATTTTTAATTTATCGTCATAAAAAAATATATTGTTAAAAAAAACTAAAAAATACGCTTTTATTTCAAAATGAACTAAAAACAACAATAATTTTTAACGTAAAGTTTTTATTGCTCCAGCCAGTATAAGGGAACAACCTACCTTTCCAAATGTAAAAAGCGCGTGACTCTTTATCTATATTCTTATGTTATTAACAGTGGAAGTTTTCGTTATCGAACCTAACTCTTGCTTAAACAGCTGCCCGGAAATGATCCATTTCAAGTGGATCAGATTGAAGCATTGTTGTATTGTACATCCGGTGCGCGAACAACGCAAATGTCTCGATTAAATAAGTTCGAGGTGTTGATACTTGCATCGAGACAATAATGTGAGTTCAACCAGATCCAAAAGAAATTAATCACAGCGACAGAGCTTTTTAGACCCACTTATCGATGTTTTGGTGGTAGAGACGAATACGCCGTAACAAATCCGATAATGGGCCTTATTCTCGTTGTCGAATCACCTAAGTGAGATTTATCTTAGGCGGTGTCACGCCACTTTGAATGTGGTATTCTCGTTGGCGAGTGACAGGGCTACGAGGAACGTTGTGAAATGAAACACATTTTCATTTGAAAAATGAGTTTGACATATTTAACAGTGCGACGTTTGTTGTGAAAAAATCATAAAAATTTCTAAAAATGAATAAATAAAACGAGTTCATTTGCGTTTTGGTTTTCGGATTCTGAATTTTGCAGCATAAACTCCACCATCACTTTGAATTGTTTTCTTGTTGTTATTTTTACACTAAAAATATTAAAATTTATATATTTATTTTAATTTTCTATAATTTTTTAAGGAATATACAATCAAAAGAATTTTTGTTTACATTTTTTTCTGCTTCCATTTTGCTTAAAATAGAACTGTCGATACCTACAAAGGTATCGAGGAAAATGTCACTTGATACTTCCACCTAGTGACAATTAGAATTCGACGTTTGTCGATCTAGTCGCCAGGTGTCACTTAGATTGACAATGAGAATACCCATTGAGGGTCGAAGTGACATCTGCCACGACACTCGACAACGAGAATAAGGCCCAATATTACAATCGGTCTCAAAATCCTTCTTTCTTTCTGAGCTGTCCAGATCTTAGAAAAGTTGTATATCTGTGAGATACTTCTTTTACAGGAGGTTGATACATAGCGAATTCATTGTTGAAGACCACATCCTAAGTTAAAAAAAGCGATTAATGCATCAATTTTCTATAAAGGTGAGCATTACTAAGGTATTTACGATATATCGTATTTGGTGAAGTTTGACACCGCGTAAAATTTTTAGCGGAACTTAATTCGATGGAGACTTTTGACATTGGGCCTGATCATGGTCATGGTGGAATCATAGTTCTCGAAAAAACTGACATTTGTCGGGAAAAACCACTGACATATAGATATGGACTGCTAATTGACAACTTTCAATGTGGGGTGCTACACGGAGACTCAAGAAGTACGAAAAGCCCGGTTTTATAGGAAAGAAACGAAGGAGTGGAGAGAAAGAAGGACGCACATGACGAAACTTTAACGAAAGAATTTTCACCCAAAAATTTCCGGCGTGAAAACCAACTCATACGCACATTTCTTTCTCCTCTCCCTTCTCAGATGTAAACAATGACCGCGGTATACACACACAATCAAAGCTTTCATGTAGGGTAAAGAATTATTCTAAGCAGAAGACAGCCTCGTGTAGCATTAATAACGAGACTCAAATCTGATTTCGGACGACTTCTCGAGTCTCCGTGTAGCACCCCACAATGGCATCATTTTTCTCCAGAAGAAGAAGACCTTTTCTATGTAAACAACAATTTTTTTTCGAATTTAGAGGAAAATAAGCAATAAGATGTATGTTATAATTGATAGAAATAATTTTTCATCATTATTTTTTATTTAGTAGCAGTTTTTTCGTTAAATAAATGTATTTTTTTTAAATATGTGAGGATTCTTTCCCTCTGTTGAACGAACTTTTAAAAATAACGAAAGTAGAGAAAGAAGAAAAAACTCTATAGATGTCTAGTTTTTTCTAATTATGTTTATATCGCTGACATGCACTGAACTGTTTTTTATTTTAAAACCGATTAAAGTTCATAGGATTTTAACGAAGGAACGAGACAACGATAGTTTTTGGTGCCACTTTTTTGTATGGAATTTTGCAGTCCATATCTATATGTCAGTGGGAAAAACGCATTCAGGCGTATCACAGTTGGCGTTTTAAGAGACAAAGTTGCGTTTTTCACGACTGTCAAGTGACTATTTCAGGCGCTTGGTTTTGGTACGTGACAAAAATGCAGTCTAGGAAAAGGTGTTTTTTATATAATATTTTTTTGTATATTTATATATATATATATAAATATTTTTTAAATAGATTGAATAAACGAGGAAATTTAAAATTTTTTTAATTTTAAGAAATGTTCAAACATTTTCAAGCGACAGATAAGGTGTTGTCGAAAACTGTCATGTCGCTGCATTCGCCAACTATGATACGAAAAATGACAACGACAAAAGGCGCTGTCATTGGGCCTGATCATGGTTGGCGCTTGATGTGAGAAATGGCGCGGCGGCTGTAAAACAGAATCATAGTTCTCGAAAAAACTGACATTTGTCGGGAAAAACGCCTTCAGGTGTATCACAGTTGGCCTTTTTAATAGACAAAGTTACGTTTTTCATGACTGATTTTAAATTTTTTTAATTATAAGAAATGTTCAAACATTTTCAAGCGACAACCATAAGGTTTTCATCGAAAATTGTCATGTCGCTGCATTCGCCTACTATGATACGAAAAATGACAACGAAAAACGGCGCTATCATTTTTTTGCCGCGCCAACCATGATAAGGCCCATTTTTTCGACTCGCCAACCATGATAAGACCCATTTTGTTTAGAACAACAATATCAAGGTCCATATCAAAATCCAACTTTTCCGGATCCGTCTGTAAAATAATTGATTTTTATTCGAAATCGAACAAAAATGGTTCGTACTCTTGAATCGACTGGTAAGATACCTTATGATCTACCTAATTATCTACAGAACAGCAATTCTATTGATCAGGCACCTGCAAGAATAATTTTCGGCCGTCAGGTATGTACTCGAAACTGGTGAATTGGAGTATATCCGGCTTTTTCATAACTACATGGTTGCTTGCCTGATTGTTCAGGAGCAACTGTCAGGTAAATCAGTTGCGCAATCTAGAAACTTTGCCTAATAAAATCAAAAAACTGAGATTGCTCAGCGAACGGCATTTCAATTTTCACACATTAATTCTTCTTCTTTAATCAGATAAGCATGCGTACAAAAAAATAGTTAAAAGATTTGCGCAGACTTGCAAAGCAGGTTGCAATTTTGAACAAATGATGCTGGCAAATTTGCTTTTTTGAAGAACATGCACATGTTCGATTTGCGCAATCTTGCAATTATGAATAGGGCCATCCGTTTTACGTTGAAAGTGAGTTTAAGAGAGGAATTTAGTGAAGTGGGTAGAATGATCGATTGCTAAAATTACAAAAGCAACGTCAGTGTCAGCCTACAAAAGCAACACCGACAGAACCTTGTCGAAACCGATCGGCTAATTTGAGATTTGGCAGAAAGAAATATATGCTGTCATGACCCTTAATGACTATAACCAGCGAGCAATAATAACAAGAGTGATTAGGCAGAGCTCAGGACAAGTAAAAGAGTTAAAGATATGAAAGAAGAGATTAGCAATAACATTAAGCAAAAAGTCCAAAAAAATATTAACAAACGCGCGATGGATATACATTTTATGCAAAACACACAAGAATATGAAAGAAACAGAAGATGTTCCTTGTTTCCCCTATTCGAATGTTTACATTCAAATGGAAGCAACAATGGAATAGAGCACGTGTAAATTGGGTTTGCACGGATTGTATGTATGCGTAAAATTTCGTGTTGGTACACAATATTAGGAATGGATTTCCACTTGTATTGTCCGTTAAATCTAAGGCGGGAATCTTGCAAGGCGAGGAAGTCACTTCCCCTTCATTTTTTATCTTTCTTTCACATACATTGCGTGTAGTATGGAAGTAATTCTGCCTCCTTTTATCATAGATATTACTTCTTTGATATTTTGACTTTTTCACTCCCATTGCAATTTTTATCAGCTGACCTCAAGGGCATTGAAACATTTTTAAAAATTTGTTCTAGCTCATCACTCTTATTATTATTGCTCGCTGCTATTACGTTGCAGGTACGATGAATCACGACAAAAAGGCTCTGCTAAAACAAACCATTGGGTGCTGTCAATAATGCACTGTGCAATGCTTATTTGACTGTGCACACACAATCAGCCTAATGTCAGACAAACCATTTGCGTGTGTGACTGATTTGATAAAATTGACCATAATCGTCATAATTTATTATGGCAAAATATAAATAACAAAAATAAAGTATTTACTAAGCATTCAGGCTTTATATTTACCTCATTTATTTTTTTGAGGTATCAACAACTTTTTCTAGCTAATTTTGCGGGCATGCAACAAATTCTGTAAAGTGACAGCTTGATTTTTATTCCTCGCACAGGGTTTAAAACGTACGTAAACGCGTTTGCAAGCGCACACTGCATTATCGAACATCTGGCGAAAATCGCTTTGATTTATTGACTTGTGTGCAAAAGCAACAAAGTAAATTGCTCGCGCAACGTGCATTATTGGCAGCACCCATTGGGACTATTCACTCAGTGCATATTCATGGCGCCTAAAACCGGTTTTATAGATGAGAGAGGGAAGGGAGCGGAAGAACTTAACGAAACATTTTTCACGCAAAAACAAACGCGTGAAAACTAGCACACATATAAAAAGTAACTTTTATCTCTTGCATTCTTTAGCTCTGTTTTTCTCTACAAGTAAATTTCATCTGCAATACATTTAAAGGTTCCTGTATAGCATTCAAATTTACTACACTCATTTACGTCCCTTCTGAGTTGCTAGGAGTTGAATAAAACCGGTTTTACTCACCACAATTATGGCAGCGTGTGAATATGCCCATTGTCTTCTTCTTACAATCAATAATGTGGGAAATGTGAGCAACTTCACAGTCGTGGAAAGAAGTTTTCATCGGGGTACAAGAAATTTAAGATATTAGCTTCATAATTAACTGTTCGATATATTGATACGATTCGGCAAGGCCGTTAGTAATTGTCCAAATAAAGGCACCTAATCCGAAATTTCATTCGCCAATCGACTGATAATCGAAACCTTATTCGACTGTGAAAAAAATTGGTAGCCCGTAACAAAGTCAATTCGAACAAAAAGTACTGGCACTGTGACTGAGAACTTTCTGTCATTTTGATGAATTGTTGGAAAGAAATTTAATGTCAATGTTGTTTTAAGAAATTTGTTTGTGTTCCAATAAAATAAACACAACACGTCCATTCGATTATACATATAAATGCAGTCGTGAACTGTCATCTACTGCAATGGACTCGGTTCACTACAATCGATAATTGAACTACTCTACTATTTTTCAATTTGACAATCCATCGAAAGGTTCCCGAGAATCGGACTAGGGCTCAAACTTTACTTTGTGTTAAATTTAAATATATATTTTTAAATTTTATTAAAATTCAAACTCAACACTAGGCGAAATTATCATAGTTTAAGTTTAAAGTTCATCAATATATTGGATTAAAACCTTTCTGAGAAATTTAATTTTGTTTTATCTTTTGATAATAAATAGTAATTTTTGCATTTTGCACTACACTGAAATATGTATGAGTCATTGGATAAAATCATGTGGTCAATACTTTATTCTAGGTTCTGTATCTTCTGGAAATACAACCGCAGCTTTTTGAGGAATTCCGATTCGTACACATAATTGAACATTATGTGTAGATAGTGATTTTAGCGATATTACTACACAACAAGTTACACATTATTGAAACACCAAACTTAGCTTCGCAACAAAAAAAAAAGAAAAATCAATTTTGTAATGCAATATAAATTTTTTTCAAAAATACAAAGTACATTAGTATAATCTCCATCTAATCTGCGTAACTTTACTTAGTTAAACTCAGATTATATAAAATTATTTTAACTATATACACAAAAAATTCTAGAGACGTTGAATGGTCAATTTAAATTATATTTTTTTTGAGTGATAAATGTTCAACGTCTCGTAAATTTGTTCACAAAAAAACCGAAGTTATTAAACCCGCATAAAATTATATTATATAAAAACGCTTACCTATTTACACTTCTATTAAATAAGCTCTACGTACATTGGCAACAGAAAATATAACGAAAATAAAAAAAAGAAATACACAAAAAGCGAATACATTATAACAAATTATATTTGTAGCAAAAGAATATTTTTTTAAAGGAATCCTTTTTCTCTTTCATAGTACAAACGTTCGTATATTTTTCTGATATTTAAATAAAAATCTCTCATTACTTCTCTCAATAATACATAAAATAACAAAAAAATTAAATTAAAATTACATAATACAGCTTCTTATTTATTTAAGCGCGTAAACCAAATGTTATCATTTTTCTGTCTGTTTCTATTATTTCTGATAGTTTTGTCAATTGAATAAAAAAAACATTTTTCTTATATATTTTTGTTTAAAAAGAAAGCATAAATATATGAAAAATATGAAACGATGAACGAACTTTAATAACGTAATCTATATCATATTATTAATTATTATAAATGATTAAAAAAACCGTTATACGAAAATAAATGTTTTATAAAATAATGCAATATGTAAAGGTAATTCTCTAGGAAGTATTTTTCATAAAGACTTTGAACTTATTGCGAAAAATTAAAATCATGATAATAATAATAATGAGCGCGAAATGAATGTCGTGTAATGAATCACCTCGGGCTAAGAAGTTTAAGTATAGTGTAATAATATCTAGAGAATTTAAATAAACATGTTTCTTTTTTTTTGTTTTTTTTTGTTTCTTTTGTTTGTTATTAATTTCCTTTAGTAGCCTCCTTCGCTGCCATAATAAGTGGTGTTAAACTAGCTAAGGGGCGCGCTAGCTTGAGGAAGGGATGCTAAAATAAAAGTTAATTTTAAGAAACATTAATAGAACTACATATAAAAAAAATTGAACACATTCATTCGTTTAGAATAAATCGCTACGGATTGAAGTTCATCATAAAATAACATTTTTATATTTACTGTTTGGATAAGAAAAGTATTCCGGCAAGATGCTAAACCTGGTAAAAAATCCGAGATTTTAATTGTTATTTGGCAAATCGGAGAAATCTTCGTAATATTATTTTTCTTTAACTTTCAAATTTCCTATAAGTAATGTTAAATACTGATGTTAAGTCATTAATGGAATTAGGGATGCTCTGGATATTCGCATCCGCAATTGCAGAACTTCCGCATAGATTTCGACATCTGCATCCGCATCCGCAATAATCAACAGTTGGCGACAAGAAAGGAATTGGGGCATTTCGACTCATGTTAATCATTCCACTATCGCTCAGAAACAACTGCAAAATATTCAGGACAGACTGAATTAACCACATCTCGAAGTGTTCCAAGATTATACAATGCGATGGAACAGTACATTTTACATTTTTGAGCGTTTTTTAAAGGTAAAGGATGCTTTAAGTCTTTAATCCATAGCTGCGATCCATTGGGACTGGTAAATTACTCAAAACTGCTGCTAGCTACTCGCAACTATCCTTGCTCTTGTTTTTGCGCAGATACATTGGTGATGTAGCTAATGACAGTGAGATTGACCCTATTTTGCCATAAGAGTGGAAAATCATTGAATGTTGTATTGAGTTATTGAAACCGTGGAAAAGATTAAGAAGGTATTTTGAAAATGAGAAGCACTGATGTGACGTTTTACGTTCTCTTAATTCCGAAGAGGCTAAAAGAATGAGAGATTCCTCGGGAAAAGATACGGAACAACCTGGGACGTTCAGTACGGTTAAAAAATAATCAAGATGAGAGTCAAGAAACGCCAGAAAATGGTAACGCTAATGGTAACGCTACTCAAGAAGGAATTGCTATCTTACCGCAATAAAAAAAGGGTCATAAATGAAACTTCACTTAAATGGCGGAGCGTTCATCGAGAAGAATTGAAAATATTATCAACAGCACGCAAATTTGTTCCGCCACCAGCAGCAAGTGTGCCTAGTGAACAGTTGTTCAGTAGTGCGAATTTAATTTATGAATCTTTGCGAAACAGACTTGAACCTGGAAAGGCGGCGAGATTACTTTTTATTAAAGTTATAAGTAATTTTGATGTTAAAATTTGCCTTATTTGGTACTTTTTGATAAACTTGAAAAAGTACTAAAAAAGTACGAAATAGAGCCAATTTTAGCGTTAAAATTGCTTATAACTTAAAAAGTTAAAGCCGTAGCATAAAAATTGTCTGGACATTATTCATAGGAAATCTGAGATATTTTTCGTTTGCGTCGGGCCTGGGGCAATTTTGGCCCACCCCTTTCTCTTATCAGTTGTTTAATGCAGAACTGTCAAAAAAACAAGATCCTAGAATCTTGAAAATGTAAAAAAATTAAGCCGGGCTCCATACTCACGCCGGGAACACATGAGAACAACCGTGAACGCGATTCTGGATGGTTGATTCGGGCCCAAAGTCTAGATATAACAAGTCTTTCATCATCATACAAAATTTTCCCCCGTTAGTTGTGTGCGTGCATATCTGCTGGCTAGCAGGGCTGCCGAAGTTACTCCGATCGGAGTATTTGTGCTCCTCTCGAGCCGTCTATACTCCCATACTCCTGACAGCGAAATTTTACTCCCTTTTGTAAATTTTATATCAATATTTCAAAACTTCCAAAAAAGGTAGATTGCTACATTATTACTCTTTTATACTAATGGGTTTTGTGGTGTTCACTTTCTTAAGTTCACTTTCAATTCAATTGCCAATGTCACCGATTAGTGGTTTGATCTAGAGTTGCGCCGGACTTACACGAAGCAGTCCTACTGGTATGTAAGCGTGTATTGGCTTAAATGAGGCGAGGTGTAAATAGGTTATGCAAAGAGATTTCAGCTTTTTTGAGGCAGTAAAATATCCAATTTAAACTGAGGTGAGATGGGATAGTAAATACCAACTGGAGAAACATTTCTTACTTCTTTTGAGGCAGCGAAATTTCCAACATGAAATGAGGCGAGACGAGATTGAAAATATAAATATACATTGTTGAGGCATAGCTTTCTTACTTACTTTGAAGCAGCTTAATGCATATGTATGTTCATTGGTATTTATTTTCTGTCTTTTTTTAATTTACTTGTTTTTGTCATTTTGGCAATACAATAGCACCTTGCCTCATTTGAAGTATGACATTGTACAGGCTCAAAAGAAGAAAGGGGCACCTCTTAGAAACAGAGGCTTCAATGAAAAATGTTTTTAGTACTCCCTTGAAGATTTAAATACTCCGCCGAAAAGACAAATTTTACTCCCCTCAGAAATGACAAAACGGCAGCACTTGGCTAGTTGTGTGCGAGCGTGTATAAAAATGCTGCATTCTCTCTCTGGTACCCTGACATCGTCATTTGAAGAATGTGTGCGTATTTCTGTTCGCCTTTCACTTACTAACCATATGAAGATGAAAGACTTTTTAATATCTAGACTTTGTTCGGGCCTTGTTTTCCGTTTTGAATGGATACGGCGTGAATTCTCGCCGTGAATTCGCGGCGTTAGTGTGGAGCCGCCTTTAAATTTTTAATGTATTTTTTTGACAGGTTCGCATTTCTAATGAACTATTCCTACCTTTCTAAATTCATTTTTAATGCATTAAAAATACGAAAAAAAAGAAGTGTCATAGTAAACTTTAAATTTTCACATGACGGAGAAGAATCGGGTAGCTGTTGTCAGGACATTTTCTTACACAACAAATTATTAAAACAATATTAATTTATGTTGTTTTTGCAGTGGAATAACTTTTCTGTGAATTTTTTGTTCAAGTTTTATTAATAGAGTGTACAACTTTAAAACGGGCTATATTGAATTAAAAAATCAAAATTTTCCCAATTTGCAACAGTTTATTCTAAGCGAATGTGTTTTCATGGAATTTTTTCCTTCTGAATGTGTTTAAAATAAAATTATGATAAATAAAAAATTTACCTTAAGTAATTCATAGGCGCTTGCTCGTCGATCTACATCAACTTCCAAACATTGATCGAGAAAATCTAGAAATATAGGCGATAGCTTCTCTTTTTCTTTAATTTCTGGTTTTCCATTTGTTGCTATAAGGTACAGTGCTTTAAGAGGATTCTCATTTAAATAAGGCGGCTCTCCTTCAACCATTTCGATTGCCATAATACCTAATGACCACAAGTCAACCTAGAAAAATATTGCTCGTTGTTATTTTGTACAAATTCAGTTATAATTTTTATACAATTTTAAAATGAAAATAACACTAAAATATAACAAGATAAAAATAACTTCTTTCCGAATTAAAAATGTTTCTAGCCTTTTGATCTTTTGTGGTCCACAAAATAGCAAACGTTCTTATCACACATTTGGAGAAAGTTATAACACATTATTTATAGTACGTGAACATAAGCTTTGGTTATGCGAAAGTTATGTCCAAGGGACACCATTCGTACTACCAGCCTGTGTAACATCATTGGTTTCTTTATGATGCACTATCTAGGAGTAAACTCAGTCTGTTATGCAGTTATATCCTCTAACTGAAACGACAATTTTTAACAAAACAATGAAAAGAGATCGGTTAATGGAAATTTTTACTTTCTTCATATATCCGGCATTGATAAATATTACTAAATAATTAAATTTTGCTGACAAAATATCGCCTTTAGATAAGTTCATTTAGACAATGATAAACAATAGGTTTTTATGTTAAAAGAAGTCTACCAAGTGTTTATTCGTATTATGATAAAATAAATTTAAAAGTCCGAGAAATGACTGTAAAAAGTGGAGTTCATTTCTAAAAGGTTGAAATTGCTCAGTTCTACAAGGATGAAGTATATACATATTTTGTGCGATCCTCTTGCAGAAACCTAATCCGATTCTTATTGAGTTTGGCAAGTACCTTTTGGATCCATTGGCAAAGCGTTTTTCTTTATTTTTATACAGATCCCATCTAATTAAAACATAAAATTAAAATTAAACTCAAGTTCAAATATTCTACTATCATTCAACAAATTCCATTTTTCAGAAATCATCTCATTGGCTGCTTTAGCCAAAAAAAAATCACTTAGGCCCGGTTTCACCGACCTGGATAATAAATATCGTGGATATTTCGTATTTTATTTTTTGAATTTGTGAGTGAAATTTTTGTCCAATTTTGAAAATTCGAAACTTCAGAGGTAAGAAATCAGCGGATTAACTTAATACCAGGTCGGAACTGGTATTAACTTTATCCGAGTACCGAAACTCGCCATCGGTAAATACAAAATATCCTCGATATTTTTTATCCAGGTCGGTGAAACAGGGCATTAGAACTAAATATTGAAATTTCTGACGATGAATAATTCATGGAAAATAGAGACAGCGAGCTTAAAGATGGTGACGTCAAAAATCGAAAGAGAATAAAAATCTTGTGAGACTATGTAGGCTAGGGTCAAACCAAAGGGAATCGAACATATATAAGGAGCAGTTTAAACTTCAATTCGTACAATAGTCATCAGAGATGTAGTCCAAAATTAAAAAGTTTTAGAAAATCGACATATTCAACGCTAATTCTCGATATGTATGCATATATAGAGTTGAATATTATAATGAAATAAAAACAGGTGTCCAGCCAATGAACACCAAGTTATGGTGTTATCAGTACTCAGATTCGGATCCATATCTGAGTACTGAGAACACCAGCAAAGTGTGCAGCAAAAGCAATCTGACCACTTTAAACGTGTTTGAGAGGAAAGCGCTTAGAAAAATAGCTGACCGCGTATGAGACGAAGGATGATTCCGGAGACACTACCGCAATGCTGATCAATCTCGGTAGCCTCCGGTGAGTGTCTGCTACCAGTATAAACTTGTTCGGATGTAATAGTAAGGTGGGCTAAATCTGCACTAGAAGAATGACATAGACCAGAACGTCGAGTTTAGGGATGCAAAACTGGAGGACGTCAGCTCGGAACTGAAAAAGGTAGGACGGGACAGGAACTCCCGTTTTAGAGCGGACTAAGTAATAAACCGAACAAAATTGCGAAAAGTAATCACATTTCGTAAAAGTTGAACAAGTAATTTAAAAATTTTGGAAATTTCCATCCAATGTTCTCATAAAATAGCCTTAAGCATCTATGATGAAAAATAGTTGCACTAATAACAGATAAACGGAATAAGCTAGTGCATCACCAAAAAGCACTAGTAATTAAAAGTCCGCATATATTTATTATTAGAAGGACTAAACAATTGAATGTATTCAACGTTCTGACATAACCGTACTGCCTTATTATTTTTTTAGTTTTCAGGAATTTTTTCATGGAGTTTTTAGACATGCATCAACATCAACAACAAAAATATTTCAACCAATCTAAATTATAACAATCCAAAAGATTTATGTAACCAATGTGAAAAAAAAATTTACTTGTTTCTCCAAATAATGAAGGTTTTTATAAACAAAATCAAACAATATTGAACAATGGGATATTGAAAGTATGCCCCGACAACGATAATATATTCCTATACTTCGAGAGAAATGATTTATATAACTTCGGAAGAATATCTTTATTACATCAATGCTTACAGCTTGAAACTATTGTAATTTGAAATTAGTAGCTTTATAGGTAAGAATATATCGTCGCAAAGATCATTCTCTGTTGCTTTAACAATAATTTATTTTTATTGTTATCGTAAAGTGATTTACATACTCCGATAGCTAATTTTAGAAAAGAACTAACTACATACATTTACTGCTGACTAAAATTAAATTGCCTTAAAAAATCTTGTCAAATTTCTTCACCTGGTTATATCGCGATAAAATTATACATTGATTAGGAATTTTTTTATTCTAATGGGCGTGTGACTTTATCTGAGGTATAACCGATAGTAAAGTATTGACGATTACAATATCAAACTAAAAAACTGTTTGCTATTTTAAATAAAAAGTTCTGTTACAAAAAAACTATTTGTGAATGATTGATTTACCTTTGGTCCATATTGCTTTCTTGTAACAACTTCTGGGGCCATCCAATAAGGTGTACCAACCATAGTTGTGCGTTTAGACTGTTCTGGTGAAATTTGTGCACAAAATCCAAAATCAGTTAACTTAACACTACCATCAAGACCCAACAATATATTGTCACTCTTAATATCCCTGTGTATCACTTGATTACTATGTAGAAATTCAAGTGCTTGTAGCACTTCACGACAAACAGCTGCTATTTGCCCCTCGTCCATACATGTTTCCGTTACAACATCAGTCAATGAACCACCAGGTAAATATTCCATAACTACCCATAATTCTTCAGAAACTAAGTAACTATCCAAGTAATTAACAACATTTGGATGTTTATTTTCTCGCATTACAAGTATTTCATTGATGATAAGTTCTTTCTTTGGTTGTTGGCTTAAGTTCATTTGTTTAATAGCAACTTCCATACCAGTTGAACTTTCAATCGCTGTATAAACTGTACCGGAAGCACCTTGCCCAATTTTTTCCATTTTTGTATATTTACGATTTGGATCACCAACACTCACAATAGTTCGAAGTTTTTCTAAAATTTCTTCATCAGTCATTTTCTTCTTTTTCACAGCCCCTCGGGATTCATTTGTAGGCGTCGTTGTTGCCACTGGTGTTGTTGAATTGTTTGTTGTTGTTTGGGAATTATTAATTGTTGCAACATTTGTATTGTTCAATGTTGAGTTTGTTGTTGTTGTGGTTTGGGTTGTTATAGTCATAATTGGTGTTGGAGGTGCTGTCATTGGTATTGTTGTATTATTAGCGTTGGTTATTAAACTGTTTGCATTATTCTTATTCTTATCAAGTGTTGGACTCTTTATTGTCGGCGACATATGTACTGGAACAACTGGAGCTTGCGGCAATTGCGGAGATGACGGCGGTGGCACATCTTCGATAGGCCGAGTATATATAGATTTTGTTCTTTCTGGCCGGCTAGCGATTGGGGGTGCTATTTCATCTTCATTAGTTGAACTATGAGATGATGGCACTAAATTATGTGAATGAGAGTGACTTAATGGTATCACTTGTGGACCAACATGGGATTCCGAATCTGTTGGTGTACTACTCGGACTACTGCTGCTAACTCGACTCAGTGACGAACCTATTCAAATTATAAATTATTAAACAAAACACGAGAAAACTTAATTATTTTGCTTTTACCAGAATGGGTTGTTGTAGCATTAGTCATATATTTTGAGTTAGGCCTCTGTTTACTTGTATTGTCGAACCACTTGAGTACGTCTAAGACAGCTTGAGGATTTTTCTTTTGTTCTTGTTTGCTTATATTTGAATTCATTAGTAGACGTGCCCATGCTTCTGGCATACCCTATAAAATTTTTTAAAAAAATCCCAATTAAAACAGTTACAAATAAACGTTTAACAAAAATTCAGAAAACAGTCATTGAGTATTTTTTAAATGAAGTTCTAAAACGTTCTAAAATAAACTTAAATAACGTACGATACAAATATCGCAGTATTTTAATTCCTATGTAAGAATTGTCTAATTATTAGTATAACATATAAATCTTAATGCGTTTTTTTTCTATAAAGGTATCCTACATCCAAATCTTTAAATTCATACTTTAAAAAGATATCTATGACCTTAAGAAAGACGAGAGTGTAATTTATGTAACAAGAATGTGTTTTGTGACAAAATTATATAAAGTGCAAAGCTTATAATTTATCATTCACAAGAAGTATGATAAAATGATTTCATTATCTACTAAATTATATTCCGCTATATAATAGATGATTTTAGTGAAAAAATTTATCTGAATTTCTATCGGAATTTTCGTATTAATCTTTGATTCCCACGTTAAATATGTGAAATGTTTTATACTACTTAAATATGAAGATTTTTACGAGCAATAAAAATAGTTATAGCCGAAACTTAAGATGTCTGTACATTATTCTGTTTAAAACATAAGACGCCAGTACCAATGTGGCTATATCCAAATAAATCAACAACGATCATTTTCACACTAAAGCAGGAGATGTAAAATGTGTACAGTTTCAAAACTCAATCTCAATCAGGAAGCAAGATAAAAGAGCATGATTTTGAAGTAAGGCAATCGCTCACCTACCTCGCATCAATGATAAGCTACGGACAACAGAATGGAACCAGAAATTTGCACACGGTTGCTAAAAATCGAGAGTCTATTATAGTCTATCAAGGCTCTTTAAAGCCAAGAATGTAAATAAAGCAATCAAACTGGTGGGGTATAAGTCAATGGGCTAAACAGTACTCACATACGTATTTGAGACTTAACTGCTTAGAAAAAAACACTGACCTGTTATAGTCGGAGAGCTGGAGACGAAAAAATGCTTTCATCTTTGATGTGGACAAACTCGATTGCAACTCATTCTATTACTAAACGGGATTATAGTCCGAGCTCTCCGACACTTTTAGCGGTGCAGGACAAAGTTAAGAAGGGTAAAAGAAGTCATCTTCTTATTGTAAAAATCTCATCGATGTGGCGCATGAAAATTTGTGGGATGGAAGACTATGAGCTGTTTTAGACGGTGCGCTCCAGCGCATGTGCCTCACGAACGGTTGGTGATGAAGGGAGGAGTGGGAATGAAGAGAGGTACCACCCCACTTCTCCCTTTATCCACAAAGTTCGTGAGGCAGATGCGCTGGAGCGCACCGTCTAAACCGGCTCTATAAGCTACTTAATATAAATCCCAAGTCTCCGACAGCTAGGTTGGTGCAAAATGGGTGGCTGACAGGGGTCAAGTTGCCGAAAATGTTTGCAAAAAAAAATTACCAGTCATCGCTGAGCTTCAAAATTTTGCACGAATGTGGGGGTCTCCCTTGATGCACGTTGAAGCCCGATTTTCGAAATTCAAAATGAGCGCAGAAATATGACCGAAATTCAAAATGGCCACCCAAATATGGTCAGTGACATTGCAGATGAGAACGCAGGGGCAGGCAATTGCCAGACAAGTAATTTTTCTAGATTATATTACATGTCTGATAATGGAAAGCTCATCCGTTATGATTTTTTTGCAAACATTTTCATCAACTTGACCCCTGTCAGCCACCCATTTTGCACCAACCTAGCTGTCGGAGACTTGGAATTTATATTAAGTAGCTTATAGTCTTCCATCCAGTGGCGGCTCGTCTTTAGGGGCTAGTGGGGCTTAGCCCCACCAGAAATTATCGAGCAAATCATATTCACACATTTTTTAATTAATTTCATTGTTACAAAAAAGCAACGCAAATTTTCTTTGCAATTTATTACAATTTCTAAAAAAAATTCAAAATAATACCAAAAATATTCGAAATAGAACTTCATAGGAAAAGTATAAAAAAAGAGCAAATAAAAAAAATAAGAAAAACTCTCAACTCTCTCATCAAAATTATCTGGCCGAATCATAATAATTCCATATCCATTTATATGGAATTCTCTCCTCAGGGGCTATCATTTAGTCAGCCCCGACGATGAACCATTTTGTATGCAAAATTTCTTGACTAAGGCGATTGATTCATGAACCTTTGTTCTACCAAGCGGGGCTAAAATTTATTAGCCCTAGGATTCATTGGAATTCTCTTCAATGACATGTAATACACATGCCAGTGGATTCTCTTGCTCTCTTGGGTTTACTCACGAACATATAATGACAGTGTTGTCGGTTCGTTCTTTTAGTTTTGTTTATTATATTTCTAAAGTAATTTTGCCTTCATATGCTACTAATTGGCCGAACATTTTGATACTTTTTTTACACTTATGGATTTTATATACCTGAGGGGCTGATTTTATTCAGCCCGTAGCAAACATTTTGATACAAATGTAGTAAAAAGTAGTAAAAAGATAAATTCTTATTGGAAACAGAGCTAATTGGAGATTGAATTTTAACTGACAGTTACAAGTTGATTTTTAAATGAAAAGTGTGTGCTTGCAGAATTGCGGTAGATATATATTGAATTATTCGCCAATAAATATTAGGTATTAAATTATTTGCAATAAATATTAATATTCCATTTTGTAATATATAATTTTCTTAAATTATATTTAATTTAATTTTTGTTTTTGGTTAAAATGAATCACGTAGATAATTTATTGAAGAAAAATTTTTCTTTGTTGTCATTAGAAGAAAAATTAGAAATTAAACGTTTAGGGCCCCATTAACCATTTGATTTTAAATTAATTTGTACTGAAAAATCTCAAAGTAGAAAATTTTCATTGGATTGGTTTCTAAAAAGAAATCGCTTACGGTTAGTATAGGAAAAAATGCATTGTTTTGCTTTTTTGCGCTTGGTTTAGATGAGAATGGGCTTGGACAGAAATCGGTATCCGGGTTTAAAACATTTATCGGAACGAATTAAAAACTTGAAACGAGCGCTACGCATTTAATAAATACTTTAAATTCAGTCAGGATACGCGAGTTCCATAGCAAAATATAATGAAAATGTTAAAAAGAATCGTCAAGTATTAAGTCGAATTTTAGATATCTTAAAGTTTTGCGGTGGTTACAATTTAGCTCTTCGTGGACACAACGAATGTGAATCAAGTAGTAATGGAGATATTTCTTGATACGGTTCATATGCCAGATCAATAGATATCGCATTCGACGACTACTTGAAGAATAATCAAATCGCAAAAAAGACACTTCGAAAACCATACAAAATGAGTTACTTGAATACTGTTTACAGGTTTATCTTCATGAAGTGAAATCTGAACTTCAAGCAACAAATTTTGTATCTGCTCAAGCTGATGAAACTACGGATATTTCCTGTAAATCGCAAATGGTCTTGATTTTATGTTTCGTTAAAAAAATAATAAGCCTGTTGAACGGTTTTTATCACATTTTGACCTTTGTCCGCAAAAGGTATAGTTTATGTGATTTAGAATGCGCTGAAATGCTACAATTTAGAAAAAACTTGATTGCTCAAACATATGATGGTGGCGCTGTAATAAGTGGGAGTACAGCCGGGGTCAAACCTTAGTAAAAAAATTGTATCCATTTGCACACTTTGTGCATTGTTATGCCCATCAACTAAATTGAGTCTTAAAGCAGGCATGCTCAGTTATTAAAGAAACACCAATATTTTTCCTTAATATATGTATTTGCTTTTACGTCATTTTTTTCATGCTCTCCCAAACGATAAGATTTATTAATAGAAGTTTGTAACAAACGTGGTCTCCCGCGAACTGTTGAAATTCGGTGGAACTTCAATTTCCGAGCACTGCGATCTATACTCGAAAATAAAGAAAATCTCAGTCATTGTTTTGAATTGATAATTAATATTTTTTTCAAGCCCCACCAAATTTCAGAGGCAGGAGCCGCCACTGCTTCCATCCTACAAATTTTCATGCGCCACATCGATAACATTTTTACAATAAGAAGATTTTACAATAAGACTTCTTTTACGCTTCTTAACTTTGTCCTGCACCACTAAAAGTTCGGAGAGCTCGGACATATAATCCCGTTTAGTAATAGAATGAGTTGCAATCGAGTTTGTCCACATCAAAGATGAAAGCACTTTTTCGTCTCCAGCTCTAAGACTATTAGGCGTGTTGGAACGAGAGAGGACCATCCGCAGCTACAGTTAGATATAGAAGGGATGAAAAAATAAATCTCGGTAGGCTCAGGTACGCAAGTTACTTAGCTCGAATGAGTAGAAGCCTTTTGCGCAAGGGGATAATTGACTAAGGCTGCTCGCAGCCTGCATCAGAATTTGTACGAATTTGTGCGGATTCTGATGAAATTGTATACAATTTCCGCAGAATTCGCACAAATTCGTACAAATTCTGATGCAGCGTGCGAATAGCCTTATGTTCTGATGTTTAATCCAACACCTCATCATAGACTTTAAAGCCTCCTACGATAACATAGCCAGAATAGAACTCTACAAAGTCATGACAGAATTCGGCATTCCCAATAAGCTAACACGACCAATATGACAACCCAAGTAAATGTATCCGGAGCACTGTCCAGACCAATCAACATCTATAATGGACGGCGACAAGCGGACGGTCAGGCCTGCCTCGGGCTCGACATCAAGGGCACAATCCTCCACAAGTTCACCAATTACTGGCTTTGGCAGACGACATTGACATCATTGGAAGAACAACAACAGCTGTACTGGACGTTTTCACCCAGATTGCGCGGGCGGCAGTAAAGCCGGAACTACATGTCAACGAAAGAAAAATGAAGCACATGCTGGCCTCGCCTGCAAGAACACCTAACATTGGTCCCACAATAACACAACAGGTAGAGAAATACGTTTTTGAAGTAGTAAAATCTCTTACCTACCTTGGATCAATGTGGGTATCTAAACTAGTATTCATTCAGCAGCAGCGAAACCGTTTTTGGAAGTTAATCTAGTCTACACTGGAATTTTTTCAACGCGAGGAATTTTCTTGTCTTTACACGGAGATATCTGTGTGCATGTCGATAATTATGCTTGCCACTAGCGATTAAGAAAAGTAGGCGAGGGCGAATTGTGTGTGTGTTAAATTTTCACGCCAAAACTTTCTCGTGAACAGGTTACTACAGTTCCCGCTTGCCCTTTCTATACCTCTCTCCTAAAAACCCGATTCTACTGCTGCTGAAGCAATACTAGTTTATATAGGGCCAATAGTAGCAGCCGACAATTAGTCCAGGCGCTGGAGCATTTCCAGTGGTTTTTGGCGTGATGTAACTGACGTTTTTGGTGGAATTGGTCGGAAATGACATCCCCGACAATATCTAGTTTTTAATTTTTTGAAAAAAAAACCCGTTAGTTGCTAAAAAGCACCAGAAATGCTCGGCGCGTTTCAAATTCGCTCGAAAAAGGCTACTCCAAATGAAAAAAAACAGTTAATTTGGTGCAATAGAAACTGAGGACTTTTTCGAGCGAATTTTAAACGCGCCGAGTATTTCCGGAGTAATGATATTTTGCAACTAAGGGGTTTTTTTCAAAAAAATTAAAAACCAATAAAAAAATTTAAAAAAACAGAAATTTTATGATTGGATATTGTAAAGTGAGTCTTAGAGCATACGTAAAAAAATCAGGACCAACATGGGATGGGACCTTTTTTTTGGCGCTCCAACAAATTTAATTTTTTAAATTCACTTAATTGCAAAACACATTATGCAAAAACTATTAGACCGGCAGTGATCGGGTTTTGGATATAAGTTAAACATACCTTAAACTACCTAATTGCAGAATTACATTGAAAAATAATGGTATTTTCTTTTGTTGGCGTAACTTTAAAGTGAGGATACGTTTTTCGCAGTTTTCGGCTATTTTACAATGCAAAAATTCAAATTTCAAAAATCAAACTTACGCTAAGTTTTAGCATATCCAATAATGAACAAAACATGTCCAAGAAACTTTTCGCCTAGAAGTCTTCGTTAAGAGGTATTTATCAAGAAAGGTCAAAAAAGAGGGAATTTACTGTGAATTTTTCAATTTTTGTGCTCCCATAAATTTTCCAGGGGTTTTCATGTTTGCGCACCCCCTAGATATTGTCGGGGATGTCATTTCTGACCAATTCCACCAAAAAAGTCCGTTACATCACGCCAAAACGAAAATTTATATGTCTCACTGCTCTAGCTCCTGGACTAAATAGCATGGAACCAAAAATACGCACACGGCTGCTAAAAGGCAACAAAGCGTACTATAGTCTGTCAAGGCTCTTCAAATCCAAGCATCTAACCATAACGTCTAAACTTCTACTATATAAGACGATGGTCTTACCAGTGCTTACATATGTATCCGAGCCCTGGGTGCTTACCATAGAGCACTCAAACCTCTGTGTTCGGGAGGAAAATCCTCCGGAGAATTGTTGGGCCCTTAGTTGAGGAAGGACGATTCCGGCGACTATAAAATGACGAGACTACGAGCGCTATCGAGACATAGATGTTGTGAAGAAAATAAAGCTCGGTAGGTTCCGTTGGGCAGGCCATCTAGATTGTATGAGTGGAGATGAACCTGCTGGGCGGAAAGTTGAATGCGGTGTCGGGTGCGACAGCGAGGGAGATCCAACCTCCACTGGAAGGATGACGTAGACCAAGATGCTCAGAGCTTAGGAATGCCAAACTAGATGACATCGGCTCAGAATCGGGACCGGTGAAGAAAACATTGGGGGAGGCCTAGGGTCTTATTTGGTTTCTCGAGTCGATAAATCGACTCGACAAAAAAAGCTTGTCGATTTTCTGTAAGTTTAATATTTGGCATTACGACCGAATCGTGAGATAAGTGCGGCCAAATTGTGTGATATTACGCCAAGTGTAGCAAACCACTTATATTTAATTAAAAGACACGTTTTTATCGACACGTAAAGAAACGATAAGGTTGTCGATATCGTGCTGCCAATTGCCAATTTTTATTTATCGACAGAAGTCGATATCGACTCGAGAAATCAAATGCGGCTCCAGGAGCGGGTGCCGATTGTATAGTGGTCAAAGTAAGTAAGTAATGTTCTGATTACTGGGACTGTTGCGTTCTGAGCACCAAGCTAAAAAATGGCAAGGTCCCTCCGATGCGCCCTGCTATTTTATATCTCAATAATACATCCTGCCCTATTTTTGTGCAGTTTTCTATGGTATTTTTGACTGACCAAGTATTATCGATTCTGCTCTTTCTAACCGGGAACCAGATATTTATATTGAAAATGTTACGAGTAAAGTAAAAAAGTTGTCCCTTTCTAATAGTCCGGGAGGCAGCGTCATATTTGTTGACCTCATTCCTACAAAGCTAATATTTACTACACTTAATGTTAATACACTGTAAATTAGGAAAGTGTAAGTCTACCGAGCTTTTAGCGGTGGGTTCAATAATAACAAATTATCGATTATGTAAAAAACCAATATACCAATACCTTATACCTACAAGACTGGAACTTCGTAGAATGTCTGAGAAAGGTTTAAAATGAAGGCTAGTGATAGTCTACCATTTTGTAAGCGTGGGTATCAAGGGTCTACCACCCACGCAAAATGTGGTAAAAAAGACCCCGATTACCTTATTCCTACAAGGTTCAAATTTTTTTATAAAATAAAGTAGCTTGTAAAACAACAAAAAAAGACAGTCTACCGCTTATCTAATTATGGTAAAGCCTCGGTAGACGCGATGGAATGTACGATTAGTAGTCGCTCTGAATTATTGTAAACACCCATATTAAAATTGATTCTACAAAGCTACGTTTTGTTGTACAAGCAATTAAACTAACTAATTATTAAATACTTGGTCTACTTTTAATAGGAGCTGGCTAAGCCGCCGGTAGACGGGGCTCAAGTCGTAGCGCGCGAAAATAATTGTAATATTGCCATTTCGAAAACAATCCTAATATTTCATTTTAAGTATATTATTATAAGAACAGACAACATACATTTATATTATAAGAAAAATCAATTCCCGTAAAATCAAATGATGTAGCGCACATTGAAGTGAAGTGGCGATGGTGTGGCATCTGGCAAGTGGCGAGGCATCACTTGATTGCCACTAGTCTCCGAAAAGTTTAATTTTTGAGTGTTAAGTAGCAGTGTACGTCACTTCACGTTAGTAATAAGATGATGTTGTATCACTTACGCGATACGCTGCTTGCCATTTCGATGCACGCTTAATAATTTGAATACCACTCCGCCAGAATTCATCTGCCGTACCACTTTGTTTCTACATGGCAGGCCAAAACGGCCAAAACCACACCGCTGCCACGTCAGTGCCACACCACTTTAGTGGGCGCCAGGCCTAAGAAGGCATTTTCGGGACTCCCCGCATTCTATCTGCTATTATATATCTGGAATAAGGTAATCGGGGTGTTTTTTACCACATTTTGCGTGGGTGGTAGACCCTTGATACCCACGCTTACAAAATGGTAGACTATCACTAGCCTTCATTTTCAACCTTTCTCAGACATTCTACGAAGTTTCAGTCTTGCAGGTATAAGGTATTGGTATATTGGTTTTTTACATAATCGATAATTTGTTATTATTGAACCCACCGCTAAAAGCTCGGTAGACTTTCACTTTCCTAATTTACAGTGTATTAACATTAAGTATAGTAAATATTAGCTTTGTAGGAATGAGGTCAAAAAATATGACGCTGCCTCCCGGACTATAATAGTTACTGTCCAATTTTCAATACACACTATGTAAAATTTACTCATGAGTACATTTTTATTATAATAAAACTTAAATAAAAAAATGTCGCGGGGAAGTCGTCATTTTTCAAATAAGAATATCACGAATGCACCTGAACCTACTATTAAAAACACAAAGCATATTCATAAAATTGCAATTAGTCTTATTAAAACTTTGTGATTGGGAAAGCCTTTGATTTTTTACCAATGTGCGACACCTCCTTTGAGTTTAAACAACATACTTCAAAATATATCTACATATTTTGATTATAATAATGAAATAGAGAGAATTTCCAAAAAATATTCATTGATATTTTCTCATTATGGATTCCATTATCTCATTCTAACGAAGCAAATATGTAGCTTCAACTTTTTAATTAACAATTGACGAGTCTGAGCATCCACTGTTCAGAAGAGCCTAACTACCCCCTAATTAACCCAAGGGTTGCATTTAGTCAATCTATATGCAATACCAAAATTTGAGGATGCAAAATAAACTAGTGCAGGTACAACTACTAAGTTATGATCAAATCGAAATGAATGATTTGATCGTATTTTAGTTAGAACGCATTAGAAAATATGTACAGTGCATATCGCATAAATGTATTAAATTATAATCATCGGTAAACGTCAATAGTACCGACAGGGTTAAATAAAATATCTACAACGCATTGAAGAGATTATATATTTACTTAAAGTATTTGTTATTTACGTACTAAGGACATAATTTAATATCTGTAGTATAATTGTTTAAGTTAAAATTGAATATAATTTTCTAGAAATATTGATAAAAAACTACTTTTAAAAACTGCAACTTCTATGAAAACCCTACTCTTTCTTATTTTATATTGTACATTATTCTAATTTTGTTCATGTACATATATAATCTTATTACAAATATTCTTGATATTTCTAGACATTCTAGCTTCAAAGTCATTATCAGAAGCTGACTTAACTGCCATTACTAATACTCTACTGGAAAAAGGCTGCAAATTATAATCATCCAGGCTTAATGCACAATTTTCTAGCTATGCGATAAGCTACAAGTAATTAATTTTGATTTTGTTTTCCGAAATCAAAACAATAAAAAAAATAACCGAAAGGCACGAGTATGAAATAAAGAATTTTATTAAATTAAAACAGGTTTAATAAAAAAGGGCAAATGACTAATAAAAAAATATTCCGTGGTGGAGAGCAATAGGTATTACAGCCAAATTATAAAATACAAAGCAATACTTACTTTGAGTGGCAGCTTGAAACAAAAGAAAAGAAAAGATGACACCACGTTGAAAATTAATTTAAAATAATTCAAAGTAAAATACACAAGACGGGAAGCAAAATAAATCATTTGCAACAGTTTTCAGTTTCACAACATATATATTTATGTTGAGTGAGATTTTGTATTATGGAAAAATTGTATTTTATACACCAAAAATAATTATATTTTTGCAATTGCTTGTGGAGGTTTTTTTTTAAATCAAAATTAATATAAGCATTGTATTCTCTCTAAAAAGCATGTTTTTGTATAATTATTAATTAAATAGTAAAATGAATTTGGAGTATTGCTGTCACCATGAAATTATAGAAAATTAAATTAATAGCAAAAAAGGCTCGCGAAATAATTTAATTAAGTTATGTGTCGTTTAATTGAAATAATATTTTGATATGATGATATCATGCAACATGAATATTTTAAAAAAATATAAATGCCGAGAAAAAACAAAGAAAAAAATTATTAATAAAACCGACATAGAAGCCAATGGTGCAAATTACAATTCCATAACAATTACTCATATACTTATTAAACCATAACACAATTAATAATGTAAGATACGAGAATTTCATTCATTAACCTGAAGAAAGTAAACTAAAATTTCCTGTACAATAATTCAAACGATTTAATCTACATTAAACCAAAAAAAAAATTTTTTACGATAACTTTTCTTTCTTTTTTTTTTACAATGAATTAAAATTTCCTTCAATGACACTGAATAAGCATTCAACGACATTAACAAGATTTACATAATTTTTCACAGGATGGGTGGTCTATTTTTATAAAATTACTTACCGTAAACTCGCCAGTTACCGCATCAAAACCAACGTGTACTGTATGTTCAAAATTAGTTGGATATGAAATATTTGGCTTTGAGTCGGTATGCGAAGGTTTTGACCCTTTTATTTTGTTTTTAAGTGTCTTCTTTTTCCGATCTGCATCATCTGGTTCTAGAGGAAAAACAAGACATAGTTACTCATAAATAAATCCTTAATATATTATTATCGATATAAACACAAAATAAGTAATCTAAAAGTTGGTTCGAAATTTCCCTGAAATATAAACACAGTCGTTGCAAATATTTGCGTAGTTTCTTAAACGTTTTCTTGAGATAGTTGTTGATTAAAATTTGTAGCGCAAATAGAAAAAGTATTTACTCTCAAGCTATTTAAATAGAAATGGTTTGCCTATACAAATGGATGGATAGTCAGCAGTTTCTGCAATTTGGTACTAACATAAGATCTCAAGCATATATGGTACGAAGATAACATAGCTTATAAGGTCTCTCTTCAGTGTGAAACAGCACTAGTTTAAAAGTGAACAAAAATCAGTTGAAAATTTAGAGAACATTTGTATTTTAAGAATCAATTTTTAGTATGTAATTTTTAATAATTTTTTAATATTTTTAATATGTATTTTTTAATATGGAAGACCTAGAACAACGTGGAGGAGAACCCTATTATCAGAGGCCGCAACAACCGGGAGATCCTGGTCAGAGCTGAGAGCTGTCGCGCAAAACAGAGTCCGCTGGAGGGCAACTATTTCCGCCCTATGTCCCATGAGGGATTAAAGGAGCAATTAGTTAGTTAGTTAGTAATTTTTAATATGAGCTAGCTCTCTGCAAGTGCAAATACAAAATGGTTAATCGATAGGGATTTAGCTTATCAACATGTTATATGCATAGCGATCATCGCCTACAGTGAGAAATTAGTAGTAATTTACACATGAGACTATATCATCATAGACAATACTAATCTATCAACAGCAACGAATGTTTATCGTAACTTATCTGAAAAGGATATCAAAAGTTTTTTATGTGTAAGTCTGCGATATCCGGCACTTAGCAGGGTTGGGTTGATATTTATCAGGTGATTTAAATCATGATTTTAATCATCTGATTAATCACTTGATTTTTTCAAATAAAAATAATGATTTAATTCAAAAATTGTGCTTTTCAATTCTTTTTTAATTGGACCCATAAAACAAAACAAAATAGAAAATTTTTAAAAATCAAAACCAGAATGCCAGAATACAAATGCAATGCTTATCAACAGAAAAAGTCTTAAAAAGAAAAAAAACTCATTTCTCTTCATTTTCGTTGTAAAGTCTTAACAAAAAAAACTAATTTCCCTCCTTTCTCTATTCCCAACCTATTTCCTATATCAGAGTGTACAAATCCAAAAGTGCTGAACATTCTTTCCACTGACGCCGATAAAGCAGTTGCGCACAGGAACTTATTGGCAGTTGATTTGCGATTTCTGGCTCATCACTCTATGACAACCTCCACTGGATTCCATTCTTTATTATTTCGCCCGAAAATATAATGATTAAATGGACTACAACGGGCGTCAATAGTTTAAAAAAGCACATTATTGAGTGTTTTAATTAAAATCAAAAAATTTATGATTTTTATGATTTTTTTGAAAAAATCATTGATTTTTCATTTTTTTTAATTAAAATCAAATTTTGCCCAACCCTGGCACTAAGCTTAATTGAAATTAGTAGGTTTATACCGTCACCTACAGGTTAATTAAAATTTACATTTTCGACAATACAGATCTTAGTTGCTCGATCTAGTTATGATCTCTGACAAACTTATTTTTGGAAATTAGTGATAACATCATAAAATACCTCAAAAAAATTACGATTTCATTAATATAAAACGAAAGACCTCTGGCTATCTACCAACAATGACAAATCGTATAAAACACTCCTCGTGCTCAAAGAAATTTGTTTGCAGATAGGTCCTGCATAATTTTCTCTCCCAAATCTAGTACAATGCACACTGATCAAACTGATACGCAAGTGTCTTAAGGGGCCCATATACGGTCGACCAATTTGCGCAAATTCGTGTTTGCGCAAAAATATGTGATTGTCCATACACTACGCAACGAGTTGCGCAAACTTCAGTTCTGTTCTGGAAGTACACGATACATTTCAATAAATTCCCTCCAAAATTCTTCATCCGCTTTCCTCGCTGCCATTTTCTTACTTAATTTGTAAAAATTTTAATAACTTAATGCGCCAACACCACCATACACGAGCAAACAACTTGCGCAGCGCTGCCGCTGCACAAAATTTTTCAAACTCGTTTGATACACGGGGAAAATGTTTGCACAACGGGCTGCGTTGCGCAAATTGTTCGACCGTGTATGGGCCCCTTTACACTAAAAGTCATTAACGGCAACCTTCAAGTTCAGTTTTTGTCGAATATATGACTACTTAAGGAATACCTACATCGGACTGAGTATGCAAGGAACGAGAAGAATGGCATAATAATGCCAACAGAAGATTAAAGATTGGTCTCACACAAATTTAATGATTTTGAAAATTAATTAGCTACATTAAGATGATCTTCGACGCCTCGGCCTAAAGAAATTCTTTTCGAGTAGAGGCTGAATGTAGGATATATATGTATTGTACATCACTCAGCTGAGTGAGATGTTCATTAAGACAAACTATAATATCGCGAAGTGATTCTTTTTTGTCTAGATATTAAGTTTTTTAAACTAAATTTTGTTCGCGTTATTTTAGGGAGAACATGTACTACTAGGCTGTGTTTACAGCGGTTAATAATGACTTTTTAGAATATAGGTTGAACAAAAGCTAGTTTTTAGGTCTCTAGATGAAGCCCAATGAATTATTAGAACGCAAACATGCAGCAAAGTTTTGATGAAAGATGAAAGAAATACATGCTACCAAGACCACTATCTTGCAAGATGTTGGAACATTTACACATTTCGGGAATGCTGAAATATGTTATATAAGAGGCAAGTGTACAGTATCATGTAAAGACGACTTGTAGTTGCGGATGTAATAAATGTTTGTTGACAAATGAGCAGATTTCACCACTAATGTCTTCAAAATGTTGTTTTTTTTTCGATGATGAGCTATAGCTCAAAAATAAATATGTTGTGACTGATTAGAAATACATTAGATAGAAATATAAAAATATACAAGAGAGGAGATATGAAACAGTATCGCAGAACTAGTATGCCTAGCTAGTATAAAGTACTAGCTACTAGTAGAGTTATGCATTTTAAGCTTGAATAAAGAACGAATAATAATGCCATTCCGAAAAGTAACAATATTTTTAGTTAATTCTTTATTTCAGATTCTTAAAAATTACTCGAAATAATATTTGTTAATTTCAAACAAGCAAGTTATCTTGTCTTATAAACGAATTACTCAAGATACAAGATATGCTATAGGACCAGAATGGATAATATCCTAAATAACTCCGAAATGAAAATCTATTTAGAAATAGTTACCGTTAAACTTTATAAGTAAATTTTACTGTATACATCTTTCAAAACGATGCTTAAAATTCACCGCGATAAAGCTACAGCTAAAATTCTTAATCTCGGGCCATTAACCGTTCTCAACAGTTTCTTTGGATTTTTAAATGAGACTTTCCCTACTTTAGGCATAATTGCGCATACATAATTAATGACGACAAGCTGCACATTTCAGCTATAAGAAATTTGCTACTTTTTTCCAACTGTTGAAAATTTCTTATTCATATTGCTAAATTATTAAATCTTAATGATTTCCCAAGACTTACTACTCACAAAAGATGCACTATTGATAATTTGAAACAACGCTACTTTCTTCATTGGTGCAGCCCTTTACCGCCAAATCTACTGGTAATAATATTGATCTAGCCATATACAAATTTATATAAAGATATAATTGGTCTTGCATTTATGTGTATTTTAAAGTGTTCTTGGTAGATAGGGTTAAAAATATGTGGTTTCGAAATACAAAAATCCTAATGTTGGATAACAATCAAGTATATTATCATTAAGGTACGAACTCTCTTCTTGCTATTCTAGTAAACTTTCTAACAAAGCAATCACTAACAAACAAATGAAAATTGAAAGAGTGCAATATTCCTAGACTTATTGTTAAATCAAATCATTTCGCATATCAATTACTGAAGTCGGTAGCTTTTGAAAGCATTAAATGCCTTTCCTCTTCATCATTGGTGACCTAAATAGTGGTTGCAGTTCGTCAATAGCTGGCATTTTCAAACGTTCTGTCTTTATATGTCAAATGTCAATTCCTGTGTAAATTTAGTCTTTTATGATGATTGTTTACTTAACTAAGACTTTAAAAAGGAACTCCTTAACTATGAAAAGTTATTTTGAAATACAAACATTTGCACAGATTGTGATTTATGTTTTCAGAGCAAGGTTAAATGAACTTGAACAAAATTCTCTTATTTTAAATATTCTTACCTTTTGGAAGAGGCCGCATATCAACTGGTGGCCCACCATCGCTTCGATCTCCCCCACCACGATTGCTTGTTAAACGAACGGGAGGAGCTGGTGGTTTGTCTTCTTCACTTGACATCTTTATACTCTGATACCGTACAAGTATTTAAGAAAATAACACAGAATCTTTATCTAAAAAAAACGGAAACAAAATTTAATATATCAAGCATCACTTGGGGTTGGAAAAGAAATAATTCTGAGCAATGGGCAATAACGAACAGACCGGGCAACAGGGATTGGTCCAAAATATGTTATTATCAGAATGAATTGGGAATTTCATTTCCGTAAAATATCATTGATATTTTATGTTGAGTTAAATAAATTTTGGTGCAAATTTAAATTGATTGAATTTTTTTCATATAAAGTGTTAAAACTGATAAGATTTTGAATATCATTTTATATTCTGTTCAATATTTATATAAAAGTGATAGCGATCAAAAATTATCAATGATATTGGCATTCACACAATTCCCTAGTTATGGTTGAGTTTATTTTACGTTATTTGTTTAAATGACCTAACGAGAAATGCGTTATCAAGAAATTTCTTTTCAAGATTTTCGTTGATTCAGCTGATGAATTAGTAATCCATTTATCAGTTAATAAAGATAAATGATTCAGTGAATATTCATGAATAAGTATACTTGAAACATTCCATGAAGCAGAATCAAGCGTGGTAGCGCGTAAGTTGTTTCAATCGACCTCTTCATACAAAAATTCTGAATTTTTGTATGAATAGGTTGATTGAAACAACTTACGTGCTACCACCCCAGATCTCATCGCATTTTTTAAAATTGTATCTGTTATAAATATATGTACAGCACATAGTAGATAGATATTCTAAGTATAGAGTATAGTGATGAAATTGACTTACTTTGGCCCTTTTTTATGTGAGAAAATCAGGCTTAGGAATCACATTTTGTACTACAAGTGTTTCATGTCGTTCAAGACACGGTTCAACGTCCAGTAGTGAGGTTGAGAATAGGATACGTTAGAGGTCTGGCGAGGCTTGAGTAGATGTTGTTGACCCTTGCTCGTGAGCCGAGCAGGTTAGTCTTGTATTGCGGAATGTTGCCGTGCTGGCATGAGGTCCCTAATTTCAGGGGAACAGTCGCAATGGTAGAACAAAAGAAGGCGCTAGGTCACAAAAGAAGGCGCTAGGACATCCCGGCAGAGTTGATCAAACAAGGAGGCGAATCGCTTTCAGCAGCTTTCACTCTGATCGGATTTTCGGGTCAGAGCATAACTCGATAATCGAAAGAACGCAAATGAAATGCTGTCACGGCGAAATATTGTTCTTTCAATTTGCGGAAATACTGTGAAGATTATGGTTTGCCATCTCCGCAAATGATCGATGGGTCTGATGATGTAATTTAAACAGAGAATATATCGCACACAATGAACAAGGGGAACAAAATGTTGAGGACAGGGTGAAAGACGTATTCTGAATAGGTGGCGCTCAACATCGAATTTTAAAAAAATTGTAACACATTTTTTATAACTAACTCTAAATTTTTTTTTATTTTTTTATGTGGCTGTACTAAGCTCAAGAATCACCCTTTGTACTGGAATAGGTTAAGGGTTATGGGGGTTCGGGGGTGTTGAAGAAGGTGGCGTTTGAACTCTTGGAGGTTGTAGGAGTTCGAAAATACTGACTGCGAGAGATTATTCTACAGTCGAGTTATGTGCCCAAAATCATGTTTTGCCGATTTTTTATTTTTTTCATTAATATACGTTTTTCCTGTCCCGGACTGTGCACACATGTCTTTTTTTTAAAAGGCGTTGCAACGCGGGGGGCGAACGGCTAACAAAGACCTCGGAAGGTGGTGGCACCCGATTTGTCACTTCTGCCAAAACCCGAGAAGAGTCACTGCAGACGAACACCTAGCAGCTCTGTTAGCAAGTCCTAATCCCACCTCCCCGCGGTGCCCCCTGGGGTACTTCTTCGGAAGGAGCTAACGGGAGACGGTCGAATGGCGAGTTCTCTGCGCCACAAAACAGAGTTCTAAGTCGGTTGGGCTGAGGGTTAGCAACCCGCTCCTATAAAACACATAATTGCTACGAATCGGCAAACAATGCCTCGGAACCGGATGGACAACACGACGACGACCTTTGCTTTTCGAACCAGGACACGAATCGGATCATGGAATGTGAGAACGCTGCTTGCTGATGGACGGCTGGATGAAGTCCTCAACGAGATGAACCGCTATAAAATCAAGGTCATGGGACTCAGCGAGACCAGATGGACCGATGCGGGGGAAAATATCTGCCCAAACGGTGAGTCCTTCTTATATTCTGGGAGAAACGAAACTGAAAATCGTAGGAATGGCGTTGGCGTAATACTCACCAAGGAAGCCAGGTCCAGCCTCATTAGCTGGTCACCAGTTTCTGAGAGGATTATTACCGTGCGCCTACGTACCAGGCTAAGAAGTACTACGATAGTCCAATGCTACGCTCCGACTGAAGACGCAGAAGATGACATCAAAGACGAGTTCTACATGCGACTGAATGAGGTTTTTCGCTCTATTCCAAGGGGAGACATCATTGTTTTGACGGGTGATTTAAACGCACAGATCGGCCCCAACAACACCGGCCTTGAGCACACTATTGGAAATCAAGGCCTAAGCCAAGTTACCAATAACAATGGTGAGCTTTTCGTTGACTTCTGTAGTTCCCATCAACTCATGGTAGGTGGAACCTACTTTTGTCACAAGAAGATACACAAGGAGACCTGGGTATCGCCCGATGGTAGAACGAAAAATCAGATAGATCACGTGGCCGTCAGCCGCAGATGGAGAACTATTCTGGAGGATGTCAGGAGCTTTAGGGGAGCAGACACTGGAAGTGACCACCATTTGGTAGTAGCAACTATCCGCCTAAAAATCGCCGCAATCAGAAACGTTCAACGTGATGCCATAAACCGTAGACGGTTTAACGTAGACCTTCTGCGGGAGAGCACTAAAATGAAAGAATTTGCTGGAAATCTGCAACAAATCTTAAACCAGCAAACCGTTTCTGACGACACGAATATTGAAGAGCTGTGGAGCACAACAAAGGGCGCTATAATAACAGCAGCGGAAACAAGCATCGGTTATGTCCAAAGAAACCAGCAACACTGGATCTCGGACACAACCTGGCAAAAAATAGAACGCAGAAGGGCCCTCAAAAATAACGTGAACTCTACAAGCGACCCGGAAAGACGCCAACAACTTGAACGGGAATACTCCCAATTACACCGGGACGTAAAGAGAAGTGTCCGGCGTGATAAAAGGCGGCAGATAAATGAGCTCGCAGAGAAAGCGGAAAACGCGGCAAACACAGGCAACAGTAAGGTGCTGTACCAAATTACTAAGCAACTCTCGGGAAAGCACTCTACTAAAAAGCATGCCGTAAAGAGTGGGGATGGAAGGCTGCTGTGCAGCGACGAGGAGCAACTCCAAAGATGGAGAGACTATTTCTTCGCCGCCCTGAATGGTTCCTTTACGCAGGAACCTGAAGAAAATAACAACAATGCACAGCCAATAAGAATCGCCACTCGTGCACCATCCAAGACAGAAATAGTAACCGCAATTCATGCAATGGCCAATGGTAAAGCAGCTGGAAAAGATGGCATCCCGCCAGAATTGTTGAAAGCCGACTCAAGCCTCATAGCAGATGCGCTACAGCCAATCCTGGAAATAGCATGGAACACCTGTACCTTTCCGGAGGATTGGACGGAAGGTATCATAGTCAAAATACCAAAAAAGGGGGACCTAACAATATGTGGCAACTGTAGAGGCGTCTGTTTATTATCTACGGTGGGGAAAAATCTTGTCCCATATATTACTATCTAGGATAAGAGAGGCAGTAGATCGAACGCTTAGAAGACAGCAGGCTGGATTCAGAAAGGGCCGCTCCTGCATAGACCATATTAACACCTTGAGAATCATAGTGGAGCAGTCTACTGAATTCCGATCCCCCCTTTACCTTGCTTTCGTAGACTATGAGAAAGCGTTCGACTCGGTCAATAGGAGCTTTATATGGCGAGCTCTACGGAAACGTGGACTGCCGGACAAAATAATAGAATTGATAAAAGCTCTATACAACAACTCCAAATGCAGAGTTCTCCATAATGGAAAATTATCCGACAGCTTTGAGGTGAGCTCAGGAGTACGACAAGGATGTCTACTTTCACCATTACTATTTCTTATAGTAATAAACGACTTTCTTGTCAGCGCTCTAGATAGAAGAACAAGTGGCATACAATGGGGATTGCTAGACCGCCTTAAGGATCTCGACTACGCGGATGATATCTGTTTGCTGGCCCACAGACACCAGGACCTCAAAAACATGTTAAACAAATTGGCAACAGAAAGTAGCTCGGCGGGCTTACGGTTAAATCCGACTAAAACAAAAGAAATGCGGATAAATGCAAACACCCTTGAACGGACAGCGCTAAATAACCGTGACGTGGAACTGGTAGACAAATTCTGTTACCTCGGTAGTATTATTACCGAAAACGGCGGTACAGAAGAAGATGTCAGTTCCAGAATAAATAAAGCAAGAAGCGCATATGCATGCCTGTTTCACATATGGAGATCAACAGAGATCTCAATTAACACCAAATTGCGGCTGTTCAACTCCAACGTTAAGGCAGTTCTTTTGTACGGTTGCGAAACATGGAAAGTCACCCAATTCATCACAGGGCGCCTACAAGTTTTCATCAACAGATGCCTACGTCGTATCCTAAAAATCCGCTGGCAAGATAGAATTTCAAATGAAGAACTATGGCGCCGTGCCGGCCAAGAAAGGATAGACGACCAAATCAGGCGAAGGAAATGGAATTGGATTGGCCACACCTTGCGACGCGAAGACGATAATCTAGCCAAACAGGCCCTTGACTGGAATCCGCAAGGATCCCGTCGAGTCGGAAGACCTAGAACAACGTGGAGGAGAACCCTATTATCAGAGGCCGCAACAACCGGGAGATCCTGGTCAGAGCTGAGAGCTGTCGCGCAAAACAGACTCCGCTGGAAGGCAACTGTTTCCGCCCTATGTCCCATGAGGGATTAAAGGAGCAATTAGTTGTTAGTTGCAACGCACGCCGCTTTTGCCAGTTAAATTAATATTTTATTTCTGTAAATAATATGTATAAACTCATGAATAAAAAATCTTACGAAATTCAATCTTACATAATCAATCTATATTTCTTTCAAAAGAACATTCCCTGCACCATTTCATTATTACCACTATTAGCTATACAGCCTGTTAATGACTATGGCCTCCTCAACCTCTGTTTCCAGGACACCGCTTTTTACAGCCCGTCAGAAATAATTTTCTGAGATTATCTTCTATAGGGTCCAGCCTCTTCTACTATTGTTTTCGTTGTATCATTTGCTTCATTGCGTATGTCCATCTAAATCGATGCATCTTAATTTCATTTAAGATGTTTGGTTTTCGATGTAGGTCGTATAATTCACTACCTACTTTATGCTCTTATGACACTTACTTTTTTCAGACGAATCTTACACTTTTTAGTAAGTTTAGAAAGAGACAAAAATTCTTTACGGAGATTTGGCATAAGTCCGAACGATTAGAAATATGCTAAAATTGAAGCTAATCTACGGGAAAAAGTTCAGCTAACTCGAAAAGTGCCAGAAAAAGTTTGATCTTTCCATACTTTTTCGGGATCTTAATCTTAATTTTTGACATTGCAGACTTTTTTTTTGACAAAATTAAAAGTTCGTGGCTATTAAGTGAAATTGAAAAGAAAACTTGTAAGTAAGTGCGGTGAATATGATAATATTATGTTTTTCCTAACTATGAAAAAGCATTTATTAAATTTGAGTGCAAATTTATTATGTTCAAAATTGAAACTGCACGAAAATGAAAAGCCGTCATCTCGTTCATACCAAGATGTCCTTGTCTTTTCATACTTAAAAAGTAAATACTGAAAAAAAGTAAGTGTCATAACAGCATTATGAACGTCCTTGTATTTTTTTACGTAGTTTCCTCGTAACTTCACCTTCTCAAAACTCACACCACTTCAACCTAAAAAGAAGACCAGCGCAGATGAAAAATTCAAGTTTTGATTAATACATTTTACATTAATATTAATTTATTAATATTTCTATCAATTTTTTTAATTCCTTCTGTGTAAAAATATTCTTTCTTGGTCTTAAGATATTCTTCTTGTTTTCTTTATAGATCAATGGTACTTATTATCTTTTGCTCGTTTTAAATAATTCCGAAGTGATATGATGACGCAAAACCTGGCGTATAGTGTCCTTTTCAATTACAATAGCCATATTGCCCAATGGGTAAAACAGACCGCGGCATTGAAAATTTCTTTTTGCTTTAATAAATCATAATGTGTATGTTCGATTCACCATAAATATAAAATCGTACGAGAATAAAGTTTTGAAACAAATATTTAGCAGAACTTTTCCAAAAGTTCCAACAAATAAGTTTGTAGGAATAATAGGCTATTGACTATATCTATATATAGTCCGCTCAAATTAGGAAAAATTAAAGAAATTTTTCCCACAGCTATGAGACCAGTGCCAAATGAAGGATTTCGGTCGTCTAAACATGATTTTCACAACCCGCAGTTCGAAAAAAGGGTTGTTTTTGATAAATATACATATACATATTGGTTTTCGCCTTTTTTTCTATTTTGAGCCGAAACTATGCATTTTGTTGAAAATACCAATAGAGCAAAGTTGTAGGGCGTAAAATTACCTTCAAGTTTTGTCTTTACTGTTTTTTTGAATTCTGTATAGTTACGCCGCTAGAGGCCGTTTTGCGCCTTTTTCAGATTCAAAGCGACCAAAGAAAAGCCGTTGAAAAACTGCAACTACTACTTTGATCTCATTTAATTTTTCATACAAAATGATAATTTTGGCTCAAAATCTAAAAAGGCGCAAAACGGCCTCTAGCGGCGTAACTATACGGAATTCAAAAAAACAGTGAAGACAAAATTTGTAGGTAATTTTACGCCTTACAACTTTGCTCTATTGATATTTTCACCAAAATGCATAGTTTCTTCTCAAAATAGGAAAAAAGGCGAAAACCATCATACATATGTATATTTCTCAAAAACAAGCCTTTTTTCGAACTGCGGGTTGTGAAAATCATGTTTAGACGACTGAAATCCTTCATTTGGCACCGGTCTCATAGCTGTGGGAAAAATTTCTTAAAAACAGCGATTTTTTGACTAATTTGAACGGACTAATATATATATAATCTATATACATATATAAAACACAAAAAATGTTTCTTTGTCCGTTATAGACTTTGAAACCATCCACAAAAATTTAACCACATATTACTTACATCCAGGGGGTGGTTATAGAATTAAATTCAAAATGGCCGCGCCAATATGGCCGACGAATTTGCCAATTGTCTTCCGATTCCAATGAAAATCGGTATCTGGGGTTTCTTGAGGTAGCAAATAACGAATGTTTAATCAAAACTTATAAATTCAAAATGGCCGCGCCAATATGGCCGACGAATTTGCCAATTGTGTTCCGATTCCAATGAAAATCGGTATCTGGGGTTTCTTGAGGTAGTAAATCAATAATGTTTAATCAAAACTTACAAATTCAAAAAGGCCGCGCCAATATGGTCGACGAATTTGCCAATTGTGTTCCGATTCCAATGAAAATCGGTATCTGGGGTTTTTTGAGGTAGCAAATAACGAATGTTTAATCAAAACTTATAAATTCAAAATGGCCGCGCCAATATGTTGGACGGATTTTTGCAATTGTATTCCGATTCCAATGAAAGTGGATATCTAGGGTTTTTACGGTTGCAAATATAGAATTTATGATCAAAACTTATAAATTCAAAATGGCCGCACCAATATGGCCAATGAGTTTGCCAATTGTATTCCGATTCCAATGAAAATCGGTATCTGGGGGATTTTAAGGTAACAAATAAAGAATTTATAATCAAAACTTATAAATTTTAAATTTCGGGGCCAAATAAGTGTCATTTCCCGGTCAGCTGTATGTAGGTTGTTCAAGGGTTAGGAAATCGAAAAATTTTCACATCCTAGCTCCAAATGGAAGAACATGTAGGAAATTTCTTAAATTTGCCCTAACCAGTATAGAAACAGTAAAAACGGTAGAAATAGGTTTTCAAATTAATATGAAGAACATCTCTATATAATTCAATAAAAAAAAACGCTGTACAGGACAGTTATCCACGTTCTACCGGTCAAACGCCTGCAAAGATGATTTTCGGGAAACAGATTACGCTGCCAAGTGATTTAAATTTGGGAATCGCCCAACAGGATGAAGACCCACTACGACCTAAGGGCGACCTAAGGAAGGCGATCGAGTCTAGCTATATAATCCTCCACGAATGAAAGGTAAATTGGCAAAACTACAAAGGAAATGGAACGGCCCCTCCACAGTAATCAAAAGGTTCGATCGGTAAGAACGGGACCTGTAGGAAACTGTGTTCGGGACGAATATTAAGTAAGAAGGGGGCAGTGTAACGGCTAACCGAAAAGAGAAAGTTAAAATTCCAATTCACCCAGAAGTTTCATGCTCAGAGGCACCTACTTGAATGCATACATAACGCAGTGTCACATCTCAATTTAGTACGGTTGTTCTAACTGAACCGCCAAGAAGAGAAAGGAGGAGCACATGTGTGCAAGAAGTTTTGTTTTGAAATTAAAGTTGTTAAAAAGAAACAAACTGTTCCAATTAATCCCTGACGAATCCGAGAACGCTCGAGAAGAAATATTACAATATTTTTTATAGGTAACTCTAAATTTCTGTATGGTATCCAAAATCATTTTTTCCAGATTTTTTGTTGTTTTCATTATACTTTTTCCTACCGCGGACTGTGCACACATAAATTTTTTTTTATTTGGAGGCGTTGCAACGCACGCGGGTTTTTACTAGTATTTAAATAAGGAACTAATTCGTTAAAGGTATTTTATTGTTTTATATTTTCGATTGTACATTAAAAAAGATAAATCCAAAAGTGCTATTAAATCTAGGCTTGGACTTTTGAGAACAGAGAAGATTTGTCCATTGTTCAGTTTCTCAACAATAACTCAAAAACTATGCATATTTATACAAAAACATAAAGATTTTTTGTAGAGAATCGAATTTCCTATCGAATAAGCACGTTTTGAAGTAAACAACAATTTTTTTCACCGAAATATGCCAAAAAACTTTTTTAAAAAAAACCGAAAACTTTCAATTTTTTGTTTTTTTAACATTTTGATGTATAACTTTTTTCTGGGTGGATTTAGGTATAGGCAGTACTCAACAAAAAAGACAGCTGACGTAATTTCCGTTAAATTGGTGCCCAGCCCAATTGAAGAATTTTCGATAAAAATTGACCGAGACGCAACAATTATTTTTGCCCAATAACAAATTTTTTTTTTGTTCATCAATGATAGTTTTAAAGGTATTTGTTCAAAACTATAATAATTACATGATCTTAGATATACAAAAAGTTTAATGTATTACAAATTGCTTGCTGTTTGAAAGATTCGACATAGTCAATAGCCTATACCCGAGTAAAAATTTTTACTAGGGCGCACCTAGCATGCAGCTGGTACGCACGCATAGTGTCAACCCGAGTAAAAATAAAAACTAGCCCGCAGCTAGCCTGCGTTAGGTACGCATAGCGAACAAATGCGCACCGCACATTTTTACTAGGGTTTTCTTCGTCCTCTACAATTGTTTAAAGCAATACAGGAGCGTGGATCCCTGTGGCGGGCGCGTGCATCCCTGAGGCGGGCGAGTTTTATTTTTACTCGGGAACAAAACTAGCAAGCACACTCCCGCCACAGGGATCCACGCCGCAGGGATTTACGCTTCCGCCACAGGGATCCACGCTCCCGTCACAGGGATGCACAAAATCGCCTGTATTGCTTTAAAAAATTGTAGAGGACGAAGAAAAGGGGCAACTATCTTGGTGACCACAAAGGGTGCTAATAGCATACCCAAACAAAAGGTTCTCGTTCGATTGCGTAGGTCAAGCAGCATTCGAAGTGGTTAGTATTTAGCTGGGAAACTGCTTGGTAAAACAACACTCGCGTTTGGAATGGTGTATGCCGATGCGGACGTATTTATAAATGTTCATGCATAAATTTTTATAGAGGGAGAGCCAGCGACGTATTTTGTGTTGTCATTTCATCCCTCATGAAAATTTCCACACTAAATCTTATATGCCTGCTTAACAATAAAAGTTACTTCTGGCAGCCCCCTGTGGCCGGGATGAACTACCCCAAAATTACAAAGAGGGTAAAAAATAAAGTTCAATTTTGTTATAGTATTACTCATGAATTTTCTGGAGATTATTTTTGATAGTATTCTCTATTTATAAAAAATAATGCCAGAACATTTACCCTTCACCTAATGCTTGCCAGAACGCTCTAAATATTTATTTAAAGGGGTTTATTGCATAAATAGTCCATTAAAAACGCGAGGGGGGTGTTCCAACATAACACCATTAAGATTGTATGAGTATTGTAACCCAAAAATTACTTATTTTCACCACTTAAGGGGGTAAAACTACCCCTACATTATAGTTGAATTTGAAAAAAATTTAATTTTTATTTTACATTAAAATATTATTTTTGATGAAATACTATTAAAACATTTGGAAAATTTATTTTACCCCCTTTGAAAGGGATTAAAGCAACCCTAAATCAAAACAAAAAAAATACATTGAAAAAATGTTCTTTTCGTAGGTTCCAATTTAAATTTTAAATAAATTTTCCAAATGTTTTAATAATTATTTCATAAAAAATAAAATTTTTGGCTGACTTAATGGGGTAAAGTGTTGAATATAATTAAGCAGAAAAAAAAATTTTGCTTATTTTTTTTGTTTAAAGTTGATTTCTAAAGTTGTAGGGGTAGTTTAACCCCTTAAGGGTTGAAAATAATTTATTTTTGGCTAACAATACTCATAAAATCGAATTTGGAGCTTAAACTAGAAAAAAAATTTTTTACAATTTTTTTTATTTTCAGTTGATTTAGGGGTGGTTTTTACCCTTTAGGATTATCCCTTGTTATAAGGTTTGGCTTGATTTAATATAAATCAACCACCTTCGCAAATAAATACATATTGAGAAAAGTGTATTTCGTTGGATTATTTTTCATTATTATAGAAATTATCGCGAACAACCCTTAAAAAGGGGTATTTTTTTCGTTTTTAAGGGTGACGCCCATATTTTAGGACCGCAGGACCCCGATTTTCGTAATCAGCGACCCAAAATACATGTAGGGTTCGATTTTCTTAATGGTGTTATGTTGGAACACCCCCCTTCGCGTTTTGAATGGACTATTTATGCAATAAACCCCTTTAAATAAATATTTAGAGCGTTCTGGCAAGCATTAGGTGAAGGGTAAATGTTCTGGCATTAATTTTTATAAATAGAGAATACTATCAAAAATAATCTCCAGAAAATTCATGAGTAATACTATAACAAAATTGAACTTTATTTTTTACCCTCTTTGTAATTTTGGGGTAGTTCATCCCGGCCACAGGGGGCTGCCAGAAGTATGTTTTATTGTTAAGCAGGCATATAAGATTTAGTATGGAAATTTTCATGAGGGATGAAATGACAACACAAAATACGTCGCTGGCTCTTGGTCTATTAGATTTTCGGCCAGTGGATGCCTCTAGCGAACAAATTTTTAGATTTTCGTGCTTGTGGCGGGAGCGTACATCCCTGTGGCGGGAAAGTGGGTGCCTCTAGCGAACAATTTTTTAGATTTTCGTACCTGTGGCGGGAGTGTGCATCCCTGTAGCGGGAGCGTGCATCCCTGTGGCGGGTGCGTGCATACTTTTGTGGCGTTCCTATTTGTTCGCTATGCGCGCTAGCAGCGGTCACGTGCCTGCTAGTAAGATAATTAACCAACTAAATAATTTTTACTCCGGTAAACCTCAGAAATAAATTAAGAATGCAGTTAGTACAGGTAAAATAGTAAAAATAGCGGAAATGATTAGATACAGGCTGAAATTAGGCAGAGAGCTTCCTTTTAGGGTTATAAATAAGGGTTATAAAGTCTACCGATTTTCTACCCCGGGAAACCCACTTTTTAGGGGGTTTAGGGTCAAAATATCAATTTTTTGCAAATACATCTTAAACGGTAAGTCTTATCATAAAATAGTGTTCACAAAGTTTCTAGATTATGCGATTATCTACAAAAAAAGATATTATACATTTTCCCGTACGAATTGCCATTCATGAGATATCGCCGTTTTAAAGATTTAAAATACTCTTATGCACTCATTCGCGACTTAGGGTGAGTGCAGTACGCAGCGTAGATGATAGAATAGAGCATAGCTGCGCATACTCGCTTATAGAACTCTCAATGGGTTTTAAATGGGTGTGTGCATAACGCAGCTCGCTTTTTCTGCGAGCGGAAAGCGAGCTGCGTTATGCACACACCCATTAAAATAGTCCAGTCAATTTAGACATCCGAGGGTACAAAAATTCACACCAAGCTGAAAATTGGTAGGATTGTTCAAAGTACCGTTATAAATGAAATGTAAAAAGTCCTCATCGATCCGGCACCTGGAACCTGGATTTTCTCGGGGTCAAAGGTCACAAAAACGGATTTTTCGCGATTTTCAGCAAAACGGTAACTTTTATCATAAAATAGTGTTTACAAAGTTTGTAGATTATGTGATTACCTACAAAAAAGGATCTTATACATTTTCCCGTACGAATTGTCATTCATGAGATATCGCCGTTTTAAAGATTTAAAGCACTCATATCCCCTCACTTGCAACTTGTATGGCCGAATTGCCATTTACTTAAACTTTAATAACTTCTAGACCGATTATAGTAGAGCAACGTAATTAGGCTCATCTTTTAGGTAAATGTGGATTCTTTTATTTGAAAGAAAGAACAGAAACCTGAGTGACTCCGTTTAGAAGATATGTAGGTTCAAAGTATGGGCAAACTGCTGAAAAACGCAGACTTCCAGATTTTCCTCACACTTTGAACCTACATATATTCTAAACGGAGTCACTCAGGTTTCTGTTCTTTCTTTCAAATAAAAGAATCCACATTTACCTAAAAGATGAGCCTAATTACGTTGCTCTACTATAATCGGTCTAGAAGTTATTAAAGTTTAAGTAAATGGCAATTCGGCCATACAAGTTGCAAGTGAGGGGATATGAGTGCTTTAAATCTTTAAAACGGCGATATCTCATGAATGACAATTCGTACGGGAAAATGTATAAGATCCTTTTTTGTAGGTAATCGCATAATGTACAAACTTTGTAAACACTATTTTATGATAAAAGTTACCGTTTTGCTGAAAATCGCGAAAAACCCGTTTTTGTGACCTTTGACCCCGAGTAAATCCAGGTTCCAGGCGCCGGATCGATGAGGACTTTTTAGATTTCATTTATAACGGTGCTTTGAACAATCCTACCAATTTCCAGCTTGGTGTGAATTTCTGTACCCTCATACCAATTTTTTGGTCTAATTTGACGGGACTAAAAACCCATTGAGAGTTTTATAAGCGAGTATGCGCAGCTATGCTCTACTCTACCATCTACGCTGCGTACTGCGCTCACCCTTATACAAGGTGCATCCGTTAAGTTTACAAAGCGGGCGGGTGTGGATAGGTTTTGGATCGACGAATAAAAAATCGTAACGGTTTAGCCGCTAGGGCGTTATGAAATTTTTTTTTAGAGTTTTGCATATCTCCCTGTACTTTTGTAACCCTACGACCTATTTTCATGAATAAGGGTACGTGCAGTACGCAGCGTAGATGATAGAGTAGAGCATAGCAGCGCATTCTCGCTTATTGAACTCTAAATGGGTTTTAAATGGGAGTGTGCATAACGGAGATTGCTTGCTCGATCATAAGCGCGCGTTCAGCGCGCTGATATTTTTGGTATCTCTGAAAAGAGATGTTTTGCGCGCTTTTTCCTAGCAGCGGACATTGTGAATGGTGCGATGAATGTATGATGTATACGATTTTTTCCAAGCGTTTAATATGAAAATTTTTTAGAAATGAATTCAACTAAAAATTTAATATTTTTTACCTAGAGTATTTTTTGTAAAGAAAGGTAAAGCAGCGAATGCTTTTGCAAAAAAAGTGCATGTCGAAAAATCTTTTTAATTGTATATGTAATTTATTTTTTGATTTTTGATTTGATGATTGATTTTTAAATTTTGAATTTTGAATGAATGATGGAAAAACATTAACAATGATAATTTTAAATTGACGTACTACTAATGACTATTTGTTTCTCTAATATCTTTGTGTAATGGAGAAAAATAGTAGATAAAAATAAACGTATTTTTAAGATTATATTTAACCAATTCATAGCTAGCATGATTATAAGAAAAAATCTTTTAATCCTTAATGGGTGAAAAATCGCCCAATGCAAATTGATATTCGGTGAGATGTACAACATTTACCAATTTCATTTGTGACAGACACCACAATATTATTAGCAATTATTATGAAAAATAAATTTTATGATTTTCAGGAAAATATTAAATTCTTAGAATGTATTTCTCAATTATATGTTTTTATTGAATTTATAAAATAAAATTCATTGACTTATGTGATATTTCGGAATCGAGAAAAAATGTAACCCCAACCCCGAAGCCTACGCGAACGACCAATCGCACACAGTTTTTGTGTTTACCTCTGGCATACAGGCATTCATGAGCGATGATTCTACGCTTTGTTATGCACACAACAGCAAGAAGCACTGCTAGCAATCAGCTCGCTGCTATGCTCTACCATAACCTTCTATATAGAAGGTTATGGCTCTACTATATCATCTACGCTGCGTACTGCACCAGGGCTGCCGAAGTTACTCCGATCGGAGTATTTGTGCTCCTCTCGACCCGTCTATACTCCCATACTCCTCACAGCGAAATTATACTCCCTTTTGTAAATTTTATATCAATATTTCAAAACTTCCAAAAAGGTAGATTGCTACATTATTACTTTTTTATACTAATGAGTTTTGTGGTGTGCTCTAGCACTGCTTAAGTTCACTTTCAATTCAATTGCCAATGTCACCGATTAGTGGTTTGATCTAGAGTTGAGCCGGACTTACACGAAGCAGTCCTACTGGTATATAAGCGTGTATTGGCTTAAATGAGGCGAGGTGTAATTAGGTTATGCAGAGGTTTCAGCTTTTTTGAGGCAGTAAAATATCCAATTTAAACTGAGGTGAGATGGGATAGTAAATACCAACTGGAGAGACATTTATTACTTCTTTTGAGGCAGCGAAATTTCCAACATGAAATGAGGCGAGACGAGATTGAAAATATAAATATACATTGTTGAGGCATAGGTTTCTTACTTACTTTGAAGCAGCTTAATGCATATGTATGTTCATTGGTATTTATTTTCTGTCTTTTTTTAATTTACTTGTTTTTGTCACTTTGGCAATACAATAGCACCTTGCCTCATTTGAAGTATGACATTGTACAGGCTCAAAAGAAGAAAGAGGCACCTCTTAGAAACTCATTTTATAATTGTGTCCTACCCAATACTAGTTTGATCTAAGCGGGAAAAGAATGAAGGGCGCAAACTAAGCTTTGGTTAGCTGCAGTTAATGTAGTGTTTCTAATTGAGTTGAGATTCTTGAGAATTTTATAAACAGAGGCTTCAATGAAAAATGTTTTTAGTACTCCCTTGAAGATTTAAATACTCCCCCGAAAATACAAATTTTACTCCCCTCAGAAATGACAAAACGGCAGCACTGTACTGCACTCACCCTAAGGTATCAGTGTACGCACAATACTCCCACCTATCTAAAACTGTAAGAGTGAAGGTTCTACCCTAGAGGGAAGGTAGTTTTCTTTTTTATGTGGGACTTAAGTTGTCCTTAACTTATTTTTCTTACCATGTGTTTAGTAATTGGAATTCTTCTAATGTAATGTAACGTAATTCAAATTTAATTATAAAAAATATAGTTAGTTAATAATATCATTGATTTAACCAAATTTTTTAATTACATAAAATATAGTTTGTTTTATCTAAAAAAAAATCTTTAACTTTTTAACTTCATAAAGAAATCATATAATAAAACTGAGGCTTGCTTATATTTCTTTAAAAAAACATATAGATCAAGAAGCAAGATATGTTCTCTACATCTTCATTAAAAATTGCCGACATTCTAATACAGCAAGGATAAGGTTGAACACAGCTTACAAGGTTCCTTCACATATTTTATTGAATAGACTGAAATCATATCCGGAACACAAAGTAGGAGATTACGAAGCAGTATCTAGAACAGGGGTGGCCAACCCGCGGCCCGCATGCTGCCCTTCGCAGGAAATTGTGCGGCCCGCGAGATTCAACAAGATTTCACAAAATATTTTGTGCTTGAATGTTCCAACATGTGAAAAAAAGAGTCAGCCATGAGCAATGATTAAAGTTCACAACCTGCCATAGAGAATTGGTTCTCGGGGTGACCGGGTTGATGGATAAAAATCCAAGTAATTGTTTTTCTCGGTAACAATTCAATATCAATACCGCATCCGCAACAAAAATTTAGTGTCATGGAGCTAGCAGAGAAAACAAGCATATTTACAAGGAAGTACACTTCTTTGGTCAACATCCAGCTAGTGTGTTATGAGTGCAGGATTCTTTTTCTTCTGCTCCTTTATTCCCGCACGGGACATAGGGCGGAAACAGTTGCCCTCCTTGTTGTGGCGTCTTTTGGTAGGGTTCTCCTCCACTTTATTCTAGGTTTTCCAACTCCACGGGTTCCTTGCAGATTCCAGTCAAGGGCCTTTTGGCTAGATTCACGTTTGAACCTTGCAGGGTGTGGCCATTCCATTCCATTTCCCTTGCATGATTTGGTCATCTATCGTTTCTTTTCATTTGTAATTCTATCTTGCCAGCAGATTTTTATTTAGGATGAAAACTTGAAGGCGCGTTGTGATGGATTGGACCACTTTCAATGTTTCGCACATACAACAGAATTGCCTTAACATTGGAGTTGAACAGCCTCAATTTGGCGTTAGTTGAGATCTCCGTCGATCTCCATATGATTTATATATTCTGGTAGTGACGTAACTAATGAGGCAACAGAATTAATCTACCAATTCCACTTCACCATTAGTCAGCGCTGTATCCGCATTTCTTTAGTTTTAATCGGATTTAACCTTAAGCCTGTCGAACTACTTTCTACTACTAAATTTTTTAACATATTTTTGAGGACCTGAATGTGAAAAACCCTTTAAAAACATGATTTTTATGTTATAAAAGAAAAGTTTTGTAAATTGAGATGTCTGGGACAAAAGGTTGTGATTGCGAATCGTTTCTTTTCGAAAATGGAATTTACGTAAAATGAATACCGCGCCACCTTGTCTGACGAAAACCTGCACCACCAATTACATTACATTTCACCTAGTTTCTTAAAAATGCTCATACCTCGTCTATTGCCTATTTTAACTCACATTCTTAACTCCTGCCTCAAGGTATTCAAGTTTCCCTCGAATTGGAAGCATGCTTCAATCATACCTATTCCCAAGTGTCCTTCTCAGTTATATCAGTATTATTCTCTTTCTGCTCTTAAATTTTTGAAAAGTTTCGTATCTATCCGCTCTCAAAAGTTTAAACCAGGTGGCTAAAGTACCTCAAGTGCCCTACTCCACGCTGGCGTTCCTAAAGGCTCCATTCCTGGGCTACTTTTATTCAATATTTTTATTAACGATATTTTAAGATTCATGCAGACGATGTGCAGCTTTATTTCCCCGCGCCAAGAGATCAAATACATTATGTGTGTGGAGAAGGTTGCTGTTGACTTGCGCCATGTATCCTTATAGTCGACATTAAATTTACTGCAGCTCCTTCGAAATCCCATTTCATTTTTATCTCTCTCACTCTGATACTGTTCGTCCTGATTTTTCTGCTATCGCGTTAAACTCGGTTCTTCTTGTTTGCGTTAATAAAGCAAGAAATCTTGGGCTAGTACTGAATAGCAGCATGACCTGCTGCGATCACATTAGTTTCATTGTAAGTAAAACCTACGGACTCCTGTCTAAACTTCGTTACCATTGTGGCTTGCTGAAAAGGGCTGTCCATCTGTCCTCTCTTGATTCTTTTTGCGCCCATAAACTTGAAGATTGTGTACTTACCTGCATACCTGAACAGTTTGGAACTCTCTCCCTAAATTATATTTAATTAAATTTGAATCACCCAATATATGACCCCGGCCCGCGGGATCATAATGCATTTTCAAAATGGCCCGCGATACCATTTGGGTTGGCCACCTCTAGAACGAACAGATCACTGACATATAGATATGGACTGCTAAATAAGAAAATCCCATACAAAAAAGTGGCACCAAAAACTATCGTTGTCTCGTTCCCCCTTCAAAATCCTATGAACTTTAATCGGTTTTAAAATAAAAAACAGTTCAGTGCATGTCAGCGATATAAACATAATTAGAAAAAACTATACAGCAATAGAGTTTTTTCTTCTTTCTCTATTTTCTTTATTTTTAAAAGTTCGTTAAACAGAGGGAAAAAACCCTCACATATTTAAAAAAATACATTTATTTAACGAAAAAACTGCTACTAAATAAAAAATAATGATGGAAAATTATTTCTATCAATTATAACATACATCTTATTACTTATTTTCCTCTAAATTCGAAAAAAAAATTGTTGTTTACATAGAAAAGGTCTTCTTCTTCTGGAGAAAAATGGTGCCATTGAAAGTTGTCAATTAGCAGTCCATTTCTATATGTCAGTGGAACAGATCGACAACAGAGCAGATTTTCATAATGAGACAAATACTAGGAAGAGAGCATTGATAAATACGTCTTCTTTTAGACTGCAGAAATGTTTATGACCTGCTTTATTTATAAAAGAGAGGTGTGGAGCAGCATGACAGAAACGGATTTTCTTCGGAATTTTTGTATAAGCAGGTCGATTGAAACAACTTACGTGGTACCACCCCTGAAAAAGGTAATAGAGTTTAAATACAAGTGAGAAAACGAGGTTGCAATAAACGGCCCTACGACTATGGGAATTCACGTCACCTACCAGAAAATGTGACAAACCAGTTTTCGTATTCTCGTATTCACCTGAGTGACAAATGCCACAAAAGTGAGAGTGTGGCATTCCTGAAGTCATTTATAGTTGCATTTCTCACGGATAATTGTCACGGAAAATTTTTAGGTGATGCGACAATTTTTTTAATGGCCTCGATCCCGAATTCCGCGGATCGGGCACTCCCGGCTCGATTGAGATTCCCTACACGGTTGTTTAGCGATTCGTATATCCGCCGGGAGTATTGCCATATTAAACTGCGGATTTAAGACTCCGAAATTAATCAGCTGGTTCTTTGACAAATGTGAAATGTCAAAGTTGGTATTTGAAGTTTAGTAAGAAGATTTAAAAGAAAGGATATTAGATTTTTTTTGGGACACTCCTTTTCTAGGAGCCGACCCGGTCGGTCGCATCTTGCGATTACCGGCCCTGGTCTCCTTTATCTTTTGTTTAACGATTTTACTTCATTAAATCTTTGTGTTAAATTTTCTTTTGTAAATAAGTGAATTGTAGTTGATCAGCGTGTTTAAAGTGACAAAAAAGAAAAAACCCAAGTGATAAGTGAAATCTCCAAATTAAAACGATACAAATGGTGTGTCAAGCCATTTACAGAGAAATTAAACGTCCTCGTGGAAAGCCCTTTTTTAAACTATGTAACTTACTAAAAAACATTAAAAGCTTTTTACTTTTTTTTGAGTTTCTAGATTAAACCCTATGTAGAATTTTAAATTCATATTATTCTTACAATATGTGGCAAGATGCCTGAGATTTTGTGGGCTTTATATATGATATAAAAGCCATCCCAAAATGATCTAACGGAACTTTTTGTTGAAAACGATCAACCTCGTGTTTCATCAACTGTTATAGCAAATGGTTTTCTTCTTCACATACCTCGTGTTTTCAAGTGTATAATAAAAGATACATATAATGCGCAATTTTTGTGCAATCAGTGTGAGGAAAAATTCCGACGTAGTGTGGCTTTTGGAAAAGCCCATAATCGGATAATTATCGTTTTGTTTTATCTTTTATATTTTGAATATTTAACTTTGAACATAGTTTTTAGAACATTAGTGAGACTTAAGAAACGATGAGAAGCGACATCACGATCTTCTTGGAATGAATAATTAAATGGCAAAATATACGGTCAGCCTAGTAATTTAAATCATTTTTCATGGATTTTCAAAGAATGATGGATATTCTTATAAAACTGGATTCACAACAATTTTCAAATTTGTCATATCTTCATAACTAATTAGACTTATCAATTAGGAAAGTGGTGTGTTTTAGGATCAGAATTTTGAAGATTGATACGGGAGTAATCCCCAAGTAACATATAACATATGTGAATTTTTTATTAATGATCTATGATAGTCATAAATAAACATCTAAAACTAGTCAATGATTTTTAGAGATCTTGTGAGAATCTTTTAAGTGGAAGTGTATAAGCTAAAATTAAATAACCAATCAATCAAAGATAAATCGTAAGGCATATGCCACACCGAACTAGTGATGTGATGTGCTGATCTACTGATTATCAGCAGCACTGGTTTTGTAATGAGTCATGCCACACTATAAGTGATGTGATGTGGTGACATTTTAGTCACCAGTTGATAATCAGCAAGAGATCGGGGTGTCAGATATAATGTTGAAAAAGTCAGTTGATTTTTAAAATTTGTAATGGAAGAAAACGAAGATTTTATTTTAAAACTAGTAAAAAGTGAAGAAAATCAAAGATGCTTGTGGGATACTGCATCGGAAGAATATAGTAAAAGGGATAAATTAGAAAATGCATGGAAAATAGTTTCGCAAGAAACAGGAAAAGATGGTATGTATTCGTTTACATATTTTATTATGTTTTCTTTCATAATGGTATATGTATGTACTGCAGAATGTTACATTCATAGTTTTAAATACAAGGATTGTAAATATTTATGATAAATAAAATATTTTATTAACCTTTCTTGTTTTTAAAATATTATAATGGCTTTACGCAATAGTAATTCGCTAATTTATGTCGGAACTGTTTGAGCTTAAGCCCTTTCTCTGTAATTAATAAAGAAAGTGCTACTATATTGTTATAGTCATCCGGAACACAGCTTGGTGGAATATTTGGTGCAGGTGTAAAATAGCCTTCACGTAATTTAATAAAATTGTGTAAATTGCAATTATTATAGAGTGTGTAGATTGCTCTTTGCAACAAATTGGAGTTTCAAATATGTTTATGATTAGGTTCAAAAGTTGAGTCGAGCTTGAGTTGATGTAGAGTTGAGTTCGCTTTGGGTTAAAATAGAGTTGAACTGACATCAAAACATAACCTCAAATTTTTGTGTGAAATTCTCATTTATAGATACGATAGCCTCTTTTTGTTAATTCTTTTTCTATATTTTAAAATATTTCTGATTTCCTATAAAGTTTTCCATCAAAATGAATAAGGGAATTTTGTTCCTGCATTATTTTTAGTATAGTTTTTGTTTCCTCATGCTCCCGAACATTTCTCTTAGCCCTTATCAAAATTAAATTTCCACTGTTATTATTTAGTTAATATAAAAAAAGAAACGCGCTTCAAAACAAACGCCGAAGGCAGACTTCACGGATGATAAACAAACAAAATAAATGTCTCTTCTATCCAATTACAACTCAACCCGCGTATTTGAGACGAAATTTCAACTCGACCCAGGTAGGAGACTGAGTTGAGTTGAGTGGACCCCGTTTCAACTCGACCGCCCTTTATGATCGGGTTGAACCTGGGTTGAGCCCAGTCATAAACGGGGTATTTGGCGAACGCTGCGTACTGCACTCACCCTAAGACGACATCCCTGCTGCTCGGGGCAATCAGTAAGGAGTTGATGATCAGAGTGAGACTTTTTACAATATAAAGGCCAATTTAAGTTGTTAATTAGCATAGATTCCTGGTTAATATGGCTGCAAGGCCGAAAACCATTTAAGTGAGCCAATGGGTACGCTTTCTCTTTTGTCTTGTAATTCGACTATGAGAATACCACTTTAAAAGTGACGTGACAAAAAATGTTAGGTGACTATGGGAATAGGGGCCAACTTCTCTTAAGAATCAGGTCTGCGTCAAGGAGATACGATTTCACCAACAATTTTTATCACTGCTCTGGAAACAATAATGAGAGAAGCAGAACGATATAAGAGGAGCAAATATAAGAAACATTCAGATACTAGATATAGTCATAATTGGGCGTAAAGCGCAAGATTAGGGGTAGACCTAATAAGGAATCCCGCCGGCTTAACGGATTAATAATAGTGTACCAAAGTTCCTTTTAAGTCAGGTCTTCACCTAGCGGGCGATGCACCTGCGTGTTCACAGCTTTTGTCGGCTGGTCAGCCGGATTCACTTGTTTCAGTAGGCATAAGGAGGCGTTATGGCTCATCCGGCTGTTTAAAAAAATGAGCTCTTGCCACATTCAATAGTTCAAATGCGAGGCTCACTGCCACCTCCTCATGCATCCACCAGATTACCCTTAACTGCATATCCTTTTTTTATCTTCAGATCAAGCTTACTACTAGACATTGCACCATCCACTATGACTTGAATGGCATAACGGACTAGTGGTATCAAGGGTGATTTCTGAGTTGGACCATGCCACTTAAAAAAAATAAGTAAAGGAAACCTTTTCAAGAATTGTAGAAAGCTCAGTAAAGTTAATGACATGAGAAACTACATTATGGTAGGAAAAAGAGAAGGTAAATAAATCTATAGAGTAGCAGTACCCACCTCCGATTTTTTTCAAATTTTCATATTTTATGTATTTTAATGCGTAGAATCCATTTTTGGAAAAATTAATTGCCGCTGATGCACCGTTTCGCCGTTATTCAAGTTTGAAGTTGCCAATTTCGGTTTTTTGAAACGTCATAACTGCCATATTTCTTCTCCGATTTTTTTAAAATTTTCATATTTTATGTATTTTGATGCGTAGAATCTATTTTCGCAAAAATTAATTGTCGCCGAGGTACCGTTTGTTTTTTATTTAATTTCAAAGTTGCATAATTTTGGTTATTTGTAAAGTGATAACCGCCATATTCCCCTTCGTTTTTTTGAAATTTATGTATTTTGATGCATACTTTTAAAAAAAATAAATTATATAAAAGGAAATAAATATTTAATTCCAAATATTGGCCGCTTTACAAAAACAAAAAAAACAAATTCAAAATATGGTGGTTACATTGCCTTTTATAAGATTTTTTTTTTGTAAAGCAGCTAACATTTGAATGAACTATTTATTTTTTTATACAATTTATTTATTTAAAAGTGTACATCAAAATACATGAAATATATAAATTTAAATAAAAATGGAAGGTAAATATGGCGGTTATCATTTTACAAATAACCAAAATTATGCAACTTTGAAATTAAATAAAAAACAAACGGTACCTCGGCGACAATTAATTTTTTCGAAAATGAATTCTACGCATCAAAATACATAAAATATAAAAATTTCAAAAAAATCGGAGAAGAAATATGGCAGTTATGACGTTTCAAAAAACCGAAATTTGGCAACTTCAAACTTGAATAACGGCGAAACGGTGCATCAGCGGCAATTAATTTTTCCAAAAATGGATTCTACGCATAAAAATACATAAAATATGAAAATTTGAAAAAAAACTGCTACTCTATAGATTTACCAAAGGGAACAACAATCAGAACCAAGCATCAGGCTTAACGATCATAGAATAGAAGTTTTAGACAATTTTAAATACAATGCTTACCGCCGAAAATAAGATAAAGGATGATGTCGTTAAGCGTATCGTAGCCGCAAAGAAAAAAAAAATTCCGACTTCATAAGGTCCGAGTCCTACAAGGACTATACCCCCATTTAGGAAGCAGAAGAACTTAGCAATATCGTACGTGAAATGAAATGAATATCCCAAAAGAGAAATAGGTGGCGGGTTTATTTTGAAACCTCTCCCACGAGAAATCAGGTTTAGCATCAATATAACTACATATTTAGATAGTAATTTCCATGTGACCATAAAAAACTAGAGCTCAGGGAAAGCTCTTTGTACTGCCGACAATATATTTTTATACGCTTTATATTAGCTTCACCTGTATGTATGTGTGTATGTATGTATGTATGTATGTATGTATGCATGTATGTATGTATGTATGTATGTTCTATGTAAACAAATCTTGCAACTTGATTTTGACCCACTTCTATATAACCGATCAACTTCAAATTTTGCACATATGCATAGTTTGCGTGACAATGCAATCTGACCATTTTGTAAGAAAATCAAGATGGCGGCCGATTTTTGCTATTGTGTTCCCCGACCCCCCGACATGGGTATCAAATGAAACGGCATGGCAGGTAGAATACAATTAGCTGTATGGCGTCTTTCCAAATTCAAAATGGCGGCCACCACAAAATGGCGGTTTACCTTTTTCTTTAAAACCCACTCGGTATGGGTATCAAATGAAAGTGTATGACGAGTATAGTATAGTAAGCTTTGTGATGTCGTTTTAAATCTAATATGGCGGTCACTACAAAATGGCCGAACACATACATATAATAGACTAAAAAATAGAAAATAAAAAATATAGTTTAAAAAAACTAAAAAATACGCTTTTATTTTAAAATGAACTAAAAAGTAAAAAATAATTTTGAATGTAAAGTTTTTATTGCTCCAGCCAGTATAAGAAAACAACCTACCTTTCGAAATCTAAAAAAGCGTGGGGCGCTAGCTAAAAGTTCCGGTGTTAATAAAATAAGTATATAGAGAGCCCCACACTTTTTTACATTTCGAAAGGTAGGTTGTTTTCTTATACTGGCTGGAGCAATAAAAACTTTACATTCAAAATTATTTTTTACTTTTTAGTTCATTTTAAAATAAAAGCGTATTTTTTAGTTTTTTTAAACTATATTTTTCTTATAGAGTGCAATGTCGAACAGCAAGCTCTAGTCGGAAGATAGTGAAGGGAGAGAAAGAGAAGTGAAGGAAGGAACTGCCAGAACCAACTCGGTCAACCAGAGAGTACTTTTAATAACTTTTTTTCTACTCCAATAAAAGGATTTTTAAACATTTTGCATCAACCCATGGTCATGTTGCCAATGTCATAGTTAACTGGTTGTAAGATTAGTTCGAAGAAGTATGTAAAGTATTAACAGGTTAAATCGAGTACGAAAATATTCACTCCTATTCTGAACTTCGCTGGAATTTTCTTACATTGGTAGCTTACGTTTGTAAGAAAACTCCAGCGGAATTCAGAATAGGCCTGAATGACTGAGGAAGATTGTTGGTTGAGATATATCGATACCCCGATGAGCATTTTTAGGGAAATTTTTTTTGTGAAAGATTATTATGTATTTTGCAATTCTCTACACAGCACTTGCAAAACCATGAAAGAAAAAGTCACAAGAAAACAAAATTCTATGGTCCTACTATAAAATATAATAGCGGTAAGTACTGCAGAAGAAATAAACAGCAGTTTTTTGACGTCATAATCCGGATTAAGTGTGCCAGTCTGTCTAGGGCTTTAAGGACAAAACCTCACTCCCTCGAAAAATGTAAGAAATGTCTCTCCATCCAGTTCGTATTTACAATCTCACCAGGCTCAGTTTAAATTGGATATTTTACTACCGCAAAAGAAGTGAGAAATGTCTCTCCAGTTCGTGTTTACAATCTCACCTCGCCACAGTTCAAATTGGAAATTTTACTGTCGCAAAAGAAGTAAGAAAATGTCTCTCCAGTTCGTGTTTACAATCTCAACTCGCCGTAGTTCGAATTGGATATTTTATTGCCGCAAAAGAACGAAGAAAATGTCTCTCCACTAAGCCCTGCTTTACACGACACGTTTTTTGATCTGCCTTGTCAAGAATTCTCTTTTGTGTTACGTGCGTGCCCATCGCTGTAGGTTTATAGGATGAAGTTTTTAATGTGCGTCAAAAATGCCACATTGTTGTGTTTTAACGCGTGATGTTTGCGTGTGTGTGTGTTTCTGTGTTTGTATAGGTGCGTCTACACTGGTGCGCTTTCGTCTTCCTTTCAATTCAACATGCGTTTCAACTTGCTCTTTAATTTTTCAACATTGCATGCACGATTGAACGGAGGTTTGACGCATGCAACAAGTGTCCACATTGCTTCAATCAGTTGATCAGTAATCTAGTGAGTTACCCGTTCACCCTCAATGCCGACAGCTGTTGTTTCCGACATTTCCACAACCGTATCCAAGATCAGAACGTCCACATCACTTTCTGCTTGAAGGGTAAAGCCCAGATAACTGTCATAACAGTCATAAAAAATGTTTTTAGAAGGACGGTAAGAAGTAAAAAAAATAAATAACTGTAGATTCTTGATTTATAGACCAAAGACTCAGAAAAAAATATAATATACAGCTCTTCAAAAAACTTTACTTACCCAATTGCTTTAATATTTGAAGGAAAGTAGATAAAATAATAAAATAATTTATATTATTGAAGGGAATTTAATCCTCTACAACCCTTTTGCCGGCATTTATTTTTTGGGTGCATCGTTGAAAAGTTACCTGGTCAAAAAGAGCAAAAAATGTGAGGCAAAAATGTTTTTTTCCAAAATTACAGACTCTCAAGAGCAGATATCTCGAAAACTTTACAAGATATCGAAAAACTTGACTGAGTAAAACTTGTAGCAAATTTAATCAGCTTTCATTTTGTATAGAGTGGTCATGTCGCTAGGACGCATAGTTTCCGAAATATAAGCGAAAAGCCGAAAAATGGGACCTTCCACCCCCTGCTCAAGGGCAGGGACTTTTGATATGTTCACCTCCTAACTAGTCGAAACAAAGTTACGAAGTCAAAAATTGTGTTCCAAGCATTTCCCTCTATACCTGTTTTGAGCATTCGTTGCCTGGCCTATAAACTTGCAAGCAGAGTTGAACGAAAATCCAAGTATGTAGCTGGATATGCCTGCGTCATGGCTTGCGCTAGTGGAATTGTCTTCTTTCAACATCCAGGAGGCATGCACTGTGCGCATGCCTCCACTTCCCCTCCACGTGCGCTATGACGCAGGCCCTTGTTGAAAGAAAAAGCGCACCAGTGTAGACGTACCTTATGACGAAAAAGGGAGAAAAGAAAATCAAGAAAACGTCTGCTGTGAGTGGTCTACGACCTGATTTACACGACAAGTTTTTTGCTCTGCTTGTCAAGAATTCTCTTTTGTGTTACGTGCGTACCCACCGCTGTAGGTTTATACGATGAAGTTTTTAACGTGCGTCAAAAATGACTCATTGTTTTGTATTAACAGGGTGATGTTTGTATGTGTGTGTTTGTATGACGAAAAAGGGAGAAAAGAAAATCAAGAAAACGTCTGCTGAGTGATCTACCCGTGATGGCAGTCCCTCTCGGTCCCTCAGCTTCCCTCTCCCAAAAACTCGTGATTTATGCAGCGAAAAACGTCTCGTGTAGATGACCTGATTTACACGACACGTTTTTTGCTCTGCCTTGTCAAGAATTCTCTTTTGTGTTACGTGCGTACCCACCGCTGTATGTTTATACGATGAAGTTTTTAACGTGCGTCAAAAATGACGCATTGTTGTGTTTTAACAGCGTGATGTTTGACATTATTTACACGGCACGTTTTTTGCTCTGCCTTGTCAAGGATTCTCTTTTGTGTTAAGGCCCGTCCTCACTACGCGGACTTAGAATCCACGCGCTTTTGGTCGTACGGCCAGCCAAAAGCGCGCGTGATCTTTTAATTTTCTGAATCATGAGTGAGAAAAACTCAATTCTCATTTGAAACGGCGCACGCGCTTTTGAAAATCTCATGGTGTGTGGACGCACAATGTACCTTTTTAATCACAGCCTTTTGTCCGCGTTGTTGTGCCGCACGACCTTTACCATGGACAAAGTCGTAAAAAAGTCATAAAACTGTATATGAAAAAAAAGGCAAAAGCGCGTACGACCCAAGACCGCGTAGTGTGGTCCCGCCATTACGCGCGTGCCCACCGCTGTAGGTTTAAGCCCGGGCCACACATATCCGCACCGCGTGACGGCCGTGTGTTGGGCAACACACGGAGGGAAATTAAACAAGTAAAATTTGATGCGGTGCGGACATGGAGGCACGGAAAAGTGGGGACTGCCTGGTAAGATCTCACTTGTTTACTTTTTCTCCGTGTGTTGTCCAACACACGGCCGTCATGCGGTGCGGATATGTGTGGCCCGGCCTTTATACGATGAAGTTTTTAACGTGCGTCAAAACTGACACATTGTTGTGTTTTAACAGCGTGATGTTTGTGTGTCTGTGCGTTTGTATGTTTGTATGACGAAAAAGGGAGAACAGGAAATCAAGAAAACCTCTGCTGTGAGTGGTCTACCCGTGATGGCAGTCCCTCTCGGTCCCTCAGCTTCCCTCTACCAAAAACTCGTGCTTTATGCAGCAAAAAACGTGTCGTGTCATAACCTTCTATATTTACAAGCCATGAACAAGAAAAATATTGAGAGCGAATTTCCGCTCAATCGGACTACAACTCGGTGAAGTCACGTTATGTTGTTAGTGTAATTTGGAGAATTTGGTAGTCCGATTCTCTCAATTGAGATTCTTGTTCATGGCTTGTAAATATAGAAGGTTATGGTCGTGTAGATCAGGTCTTTGTGTGTGTGTGTGTGTGTGTGTTTCTGTGTTTGTATGACGAAAAAGGGAGAGAAGAAAATCAAGAAAACGTCGGCTGTGAGTGGTCTACGCGTGATGGCAGTCCCTTTCGGTCCCTCAGCTTCCCTCTCCCAAAAACTCGTGCTTTATGCAGCAAAAACGTGTCGTGTAGATCAGGTCGATCAGGTCTACCCGTGATGGCAGTCCCTCTCGGTCCCTCAGCTTCCCTCTCCCAAAAACTCGTGCTTTATGCAGCAAAAAACTACACGACACGTTCTAAGTCGATCAGGTCTAAGTAATTTGCAATCACACCTCGCTTCATTTATCTTGATACACGCTCATATACATTATTTTTGACCCGGGACATTATTTTTGAACTGGGACATTTAAAAAAACTGAGGCCTCGGTACAATTTACATCGTGTAAGGGGCAAATGTATTGCCTCGTGTAAGTCCGGCTCAACACTATCAACACAAAGCGCCCGGCTATTGATAGGTTTTGATCAGACAAACAAAAAATTGGAACGTTTTACTCACTAGGGCGTTTTGAAATTTTTTTCTTCGAGTTTTACTTATCACCCTGTATTTTTGTAACAATATAACCCATTTTCATGAATAAGATATCAGTGTATGCAAAATGCTACCACGGCAGTACATTTTTCCCTTACACGATGGTAAATTGTACTGAGACCTCAATATTTTGAAATGTCCCGGTTCAAAAATAATGCCCTACTGGTATATGAGCGTGTATCGAGCTAAACGAGGCAAGGTGTAATTGTAAATACATAGTTGAGAGACATAGATTTCTTCTTTCTTACTTCAGTAAAGGATCCGTAAAATTCAACTTGAAATGAAGGGCTGTGGACTGTAAATAGTGGTGAGTTTCCTCTCTCTTACTTCTTTTGGCGCAGTAAAATATCCAATTTGAAATGAGGCGAGGTGTGATTGTAAAATATAAATATATATCGTGGAGACATAGGTTTCTTACTCTCTTGCTCTTACTCTGAGGCAGTTTATTGCATATTAGAATCCAACTCGTGAAAAAGCTCTTCATTGGTATTTATTTTCTTTCTTTCTTTAATTTGCTCTTGTTTGTCATTTTGGCATTACAATGGCACCTCGCCTCATTTGAAGTATGACATTGTACTGGCTCAGACGAAAAAAGAGGTCGCTCTTACAATCTCATTTTATAATCGTGTCGTACCCAAAACTTGTCATCTTCATCTTCTTTGACCAGATTTACACAACACGTTTTTTGCTCTGCCTTGTCAAGAATTCTCTTTTGTGGTACGTGCGTGTCCACCGCTGTAGGTTTATACGATGAAGTTTTTAACGTGCGTCAAAAATGACAAATTGTTGTGTTTTTACAGCGGGATGTTTGAATGTCTGTGTGTTTGTTTGTTTGTATGACGAAAAAGGGAGAAAATAAAATCAAGAAAACGTCTGCTGTGAGTGGTCTACCCGTGATCGCAGCCATTCCGGAAAATTTCCCGTGTGTCTTTGTCACGCCCTCCTATTGACCTCCTCCACGGACACTGATAAGGCATTCGCAATTCATAAAAATGCATGAAAATACTGAACAAATTTCAACAAACATCCGATGTTTTCCCATTTCATTTGGATTAAACCCAAACAGTTTTAAAAATCCGAGGTGGCCATGCACTGCTGTAAGGACAAGTAAGGGGTTATCAAGCTGACCCTACCTGTCCATGGGACGAACTGAATGCGAGGGGTCTAGAATGGACATACTCTATAAAACCCACAATCCCCAGTTGTAAACAATCGCGCTGAAAAGATGAATGATACTGCGTAAATGTACTACCAACGATGCACTTCCGATATTAGGTGACCTCCGGTTTAACTGAGCCTTCCAATTATCCATTCTCGCGCAAATCGTGGGATCAATATTGATCCAGATTCTGAGGTTCTGTAGAAGCTATTGTGGTCTTATTTTTCAAACGGGGAGAAGATAAAGGAGTTAAAATCCTATCGACCAATCAGTCTCTCCTCCTTTCTCCTGAAAACAATGGAGAAGGTTTTAGTCAATCTTATTGGCATGAGTCTTAAGCCCTAGACAGACTGGCACGCTAATCGGGATTAGGACGTCAAAATGACGTATATCGATATAAAAGCTATGAGAGTAAACTGGATTTGTTAATCCTCAATATACAACTCGATTTGCCATCAGCGCCATTAGTGGTTACTGTTTCAAAATTGAATGTCATCTCCGAGCTGAAAACGTAGCAATATTTATTGTGGGAACACTTCGAAGGAAACAAGGAAAAAATACAGTTATTTAACTTAAAAGAAATGGAGAATTTAGGGAGTTTACCAAGGTAATAGTTAAAACGTTTATATCAGCTGACAATCTGGATCAAGAAGCCGGATGTGTCACTATGTTATTAATCCGGATTCCGAAAGTCAAGTATGACATCATAATCCGGATTAAGGGTGCCAGTCTGTCTAGAGCTTTACAGAAACCCACTCCAGTGTTTGCCCACTGGCCGAGAAAATCTACAAAGCCTGCCATATTTAAGGAAAATAGGACTGAGAGTTGATTGTAGCTGTCGGTTCTGTGGAGGTTACAGCGATGTATGTCGATTTAAAAGACAACTTACGTGATTAGTAGTATCTAGTAGTACAGGTTTTGGATATACATATCACCTAAAATGCTGAAATATGTTGAAACACATAAAATAAATCTTGGTGGTACATCAAGAGACTGACAAGTCGGTTTAACATGAATTTAGTACAAAATAATGTTAAGTTAATAAAAAAAGTTAAATCAAATAAAAAACAGAAAATATATAATTTTAAAGAATGTTTTAAAGAAAATAATCTAAATATTGGCATGCATAAAATGATGATGATCTAAACTGGTAAAGACCGTGAAGAGCCATGCATACTCGTACAATCAGTTAAAAATATGGTTATTCGCCAAATATTGCCAAACCACATAGTTCAATAAAGTTTAATCATATACCCACATTATTAGTCAAAACTTTTACCCTACTACATTTAATATTTAATGATCATAATTCAATGAAAAATTATGTCCATATTTATTCTAGTAAATGCTAACCATATTGTGCTAAAAAATGTTTATTGCAGAACCGTCCAACTGTTTTTGAGGTCAGTTGGCGGAGCCGTGAATAAAGTCAGGGCGTTTCAGTTATAACTCATCAACTCACTTAAGCTGGTCATCACAATTTATAAGAGATTATAAACACCTTTATAAGCAAATGACCAATGCTATGAGATGTTAAAAACTGCAAACTTTCAAGAGATTAAAGATAAAGAAACTTTGTTTTTTTTATTAAAGAAACCCTGATTAATAAACGGTAACTTAATACCTTTATCTTACAAGAAAGGAATTAGTTCACATTTCAATGCTGTTATATAAATTAAAAAACGTTAAACATAACAGTGTAGGTCCCCTTTCAGCCTTGGCACAATGTGCTTAGGAAATTAACTACAAACGCGTGGGCACGAACCTCCAACTTCATTCGTGCATATTTGTAAACAGATCTGACTGCAGGTTGTAACAATTTAAGAAAAATATTGAAATATGACTCCGCAATTTTGAATCACAAGTATATTTTAAGTGTAATAAAAATTGAAAAATGCGAGCCGCACTGTCTCCAAAACACAACAAATTCCTGAACGATGAGTTGTAATAAATTGATAATAAATAAAACATTAAAAACTTGCATTTAACTTAGCCATGATCCACGGAGAATGTAGACTAACACACAGCCATGAAAAACACCCACAGGGAGGGACGTCTGCATTAGTCATCCCACACACTAATTACCTAGAGCTTCCTGGCTCTTGACGCCAGTGTATCACTATATCACACGATTGTGCTTCTTTATCCAAATAAAAATCCAAAATTAAAAACAAAAACACACAATATCCAAGTAGCAAGACGTTCTAGAAGGCGAACGTCTTATTTCATCGTGATTCCATTAAGACGGCCTCAATGGTTGACGCACCAAAAATAGAAGAGTTCCAGTCCCGCAAGGAAACAAATCAACGGCCAAACGCGGGCGTCGCTTATTTCCTTTGCGGAAATCTAAAATCACTTTTACCTGGGGCCCCATATAGCCCCAATTCGTTACAGCACACCGTCCTGGGGCCAAAGATTGTCACAGCCGTCAACCGTCAACGAAATTTTTTTCTTCTTGTTGGTCTTCTTCTTGCCATTTGCTCAGCCGGCGGTATGAAAAATCAATTTTTTACCTTTTATTTTAATGATCAGCCAAATGCAGCGATATGAACCATTAATAAAGCAGCAAATAAATATAGCTATCAAATCCTTCGGTTAAACATATAATATCGAATAAAAAGCACAAACGCAGGGAGCGGAAAAACGGCAGATACTCGCAGTCAAACACACATTTCAAAGTCGCGACTTATGAATTAAAACAAAAGATTTCCACTCATCTACACCTGCAGGCACAACATTTAACACGATCTTTATTTGTTAATTATCACACAATTAACGTTTTTATATTCTTTATCATTTAAAAGGAAATTTTCATCTTGCATCACGAACTTCAAGAACACCGCTGCTGGTCGGAAGGAAATTTCTTATCCAGTCGCCGCCATTGTATATGCAGTGCGATGGATGAAGCGGAAAGCTTATATCTCTGACTCATTCATTTTCATGCAAAGAACTGTCATTAAATAAGGAAGGATATATTATGTATTTTGTCGTTTCCTTTTAATTTTTCTTTTCGCAGTCAGCCATTTTTTATGTTTTAAACGAATAAAGAAATTGAGAAAAATATTAATTTGAAAGGAGCCTGAATAATAAATTTAAGGTATTTAAAACCAACAGTTGTTAGATTTAAAAATAGCATTTTTACGATTATTATTGCAATAATCATTTGCGGTTTTTTTCAAAAATCACACACATGAAATCCATAGCATTAAGGCAGTGCCATTCAATGTTGCCACTGCCGCCAAAATTGCCGATGGTGTTTTGTTATCGTACTTGGTATAACCATAATTGGGGCGACAACTACGGCCACGGGGTTATCGCGGCGAAAGTAGTCGTGTGAACACAATTAGGGCGATGTCGCTAGCTACAATCACTGAATTTTTCCATCGTTTTTTACATTTCACGGCTAAAAGAAGCAATAAAAATGATTTCATTTCAGCATATATGTACACATGTATTTATAAGCCGCTATATAAACTGCTCATAATAATGTACTATACTATAGTTCCATGTCGAAAAACAAAAATCACAAAACAACTTTTGACAGATGACGGCTACGAATTACAACATTAATAGAGTGGTCGTGCTCGTCGCCGTGGCCGTGGTACAATTTTGGGCAACATCATAAGAATCGTGTGTATTATAAATCATTACGTTTACATGATTTACTTGAGTTCTTGTCTTGAAATTTACTTGAAACTCAAGTTGCGTTTTCGGTTCACTTACTTGACTTCAAAATGTCTTGAAATTTCCTTGAGCTGACATTTGAAATTTCCTATTATAACAGAAACTAGCTCCTTATTATAGCATAAATAACTATAAAAAGATTGTATCAAAAGTATACATTCACTACAGTTTTTATCTTCTCGTTCCAAGAAAAAAAACCACATGCAAAATTTCAAGTATTCAAGTAGCGTTTACATGAGCTTTTTCAAGTCAATCAAACAAATTTTTGTGATTTACTTGACTCAAGTATACTTGAAGTCAGTACGAGTTTACATGCATATTTTGTTACTTGAAAACTACTTCAAGTATACTTCAAGTAGGCATGTAAACGTACTTAATGTGTTTGACAATAGCTGCGACGATAGTTTCGCCCGTCGCCCCAATTGTGGTTACACCAAATTTTGGCCATTTCGTTGTTGAGTACTTTTATTCCTCTCTATAGCAAACCCAGCCCGAGACTTTGTGTACAACCTCACGGAAACAATGAACGTTGTTCACAATCTTCTGCAATATTATGACCTGATTTACACGACACGTTTTTTGCTCTGCCTTGTCAAGAATTTTCTTTTGTGATACGCTCGTGCCCACCGCTGTAGGTTTATACGATGAAGTTTTTAACGTGCGTCAAAAATGACGAATTGTTGTGTTTTTACAGCGTAATGTTTGTGTGGCTGTGTGTTTGTTTGTTTGTATGACGAAAAAGGAGAAAAGAAAATCAAGAAAACGTCTGCTGTGAGTTGTCTACCCGTGATGGCAGTCCCTCTCGGTCCCTCAGCTTCCCACTCCCAAAAACTCGTGCTTTATGCAGCAAAAAACGTGTCGTGTAGATCAGGTCTATCTCTACATCAGGCAACGAAGCAGGAGGCTGCTGATGCGGAGTACTGAGTATAAAAGCAGTATGGACAAGCGACAGGAGAAAGTAATCCGCTCTCTATCATTGAAAGGTATATGGGACATCTGACTACGTGACATGAAAACTAAGCATCAACCCAAGCTTTGATGTCCATATCCTGACCAGATAAAAACTATGACGTACCTTTACAGGATGTATCGATTAATTTTACAAAGCGACCGGCTGTGGATAGGTTTTAAATAGATAGACGAACAAACAATCGTATGGGAGAGGGAACCGTAACGATTTAACCGCTAGGGCGTTTTGAATTTTTTCTGGTAGAGGTTTACATATTACCCTGTATTTTTGTAAACTTATGTCATATTTTGTATGTATACAGGGTGTATCCGTGCAGAGGAGCTGGGACGAGTCTACTAAGGGCCCATGGAGAATATACAAGAAGACAAAACTCTTATGGGGAAAATGACAGGAAATGGATGGGTAGAAGAAACTAAACTTCTAGTTCATTTTTGGCCACAGATGTCACCTTTGTCCGGTGTACCCCACATGAAATTAATAAAAATTCATTGGAAACATCAAAAATTGATTAATTACGAATAATCGAATTGATATAAATTGAATTTAGAAGCTGGTAAGCGTAAAATATATTAGTAATAAACGAACTTTCCCATGAACCGGATAAATACAATCGGCCATGTTTTTTGGAGTACATTTGACTGCAGCGCCACCAATAATCAAACAAAAATTGACAACACGTAGTTTTGTCTCCTTGTATAGCCTCCATGTAAGGGCCGATGGACCCATAGACTCATACCAAATGTGGAGAATTGGGTTATAAGGAACATGGGGAAGTGAGACACAGTTAACCGGAATGTCGCGATTATTTAACATTGTGCACGCACATGGGGCTATATCGTCCAACGCGGCTGATGTATGGTCTGGTCTGGCGTCCGCACCAGCCATCTGGCAAAGATTCATGGAAAATCTTTTGAGAGATATACCTGGGGTATCGGTATTCATAGATAGGGTTGCCAAGTGGCCGGTTTTCAGCCGGCTCGGCCGGCAATATCACTCTCGAGCCGGCGGCCGGCCAGAAATTTGAAAAATTCGAAAAAGGCCGGCAATTTCAATTTCTTCCATCAAAAATGTTTCAATATTGATAATTTTTGTTAATACTTGTAAAGTTAGAAAATCTTTACAACTATTAAGAAATTCGTACATTTTTAACATGTTTTACTCAAACGCAATTTGAATTTAGCGCGTTATCATGCGCATCGACCTGGTAGCTTTTGTACCGGCTATCACTATAAGCATCACTAGCAAACGGCAGTCAGCTTTGTGTTGATTCGACGCTGTCAGATTTTGCGGGTGAATAAATTATATTTAAAAGCAGGCATTTTAAGTGTGTACGAAAGTAATACTTCAAGAGTGAGATCAAAAACTATGTCGGGCAACAAAAAGTCACCGCCTCCGAAAAAACCAAGATCTAGAAACTGCGTTTTCAATAAATCGTGGTTTTAACTGATCCAAAATTTTCAACTTGGGTTGTAATTGGAAGAGACCAAAGCGAAGCCAAGTGCAATGTATGCAATACATTTTTTACTGTAAAATACGATGGCTTCAAATCCATTCAAAGACACCACGATGGCGAAGGGGTGGGGGAGAGGCCGGCAATTCCGTCCCGTCGAGTTGGCAACCCTATTCATAGATGATATCAAGATAACAGCAGCTGATACTGAAACGCATTTGAAAAGGTTACATGAAGTCCTGAAAGGGTTGGACGAAAACAATATGCGAATCAACCAAAAGTGAATATTTGAAGGATACAATTATATATTGCGGGTACGAAAATGGCGTACACAAATGCAAAGAGAAAATGAAGGCCATGGAAAAGATGGCAACCCCGACAAACAAAGATCAGGTCCGCGCCTAAGTGGGATTTGTGAATTATTATGCTCGTTTCTTTAAGAATTGAAGCACGAAACTGTATCCCATAAACCGCCTATTGCAAAAGAACGTTCAATTTAAGTGGTCTAAGGATTCTCAAAAAGCTTTCGACGATATAAAAACAAATATGCAAGAGGAACAAGTAATACTCACACACTACGACAGCCAGTTGCCTTTACTCTTAGCAACGGATGCGTCCCCGTACGGTGTTGGCGCTGTTCTGAGCCATACGTTCCCGGACAGAACAGAACGTCCTCTCAGGTACGCATCACAAACATTGATGCCTACTCAACAAAAATACAGGCAAATAGACAAGGAAGCATACGCAGAAATAAATTTACGTTAATCATCGACAAGAAACCCTTGATGCAGATTTTAGCTCCAAAAAAGGGATTGCCAGCATTATCTGCAATGCGGATGCAGCACTTTGCTGCATATCTACAAGCTTTCAATTATGACATACAATTTCGAAAAAAAACAGAACATCAGAACGCGGATGGTATGTCTCGACTTCCAATTCAACAATCGTCGAAATTCATGATGAAAAAGCGGATGTACTGGAGATACAACAAATTTCTCCACTTCCTGTCACCGTAGAACAGTTGGGAAAAACAACTCTAAACGACAACACAGTGAAGGTGCTACGCCAGGCACTCGGGACTGGCAGAATGGTGGAACCAAAGTATCGATTCGGTATAGATCAAATAGAATTAACTTTACAACAGAATTGCATAATGAGAGGCATGAGGGCCTACATTCCATCGAGTTTAAGAAAAGCCATACTAGAAGAACTGCATTCCACCCATTTCGGTACGACTAGGAGAAAGCATTGGCAAGAAGTTATTGCTGGTGGGAGAGAATGGAAAAGGATATTGAAGATGTGGTAAGCGGCTGTGAAGATTGTCAACGAAGGCGAGGTAATCATCCCAAGATAAGATCACACTGCTGGGAAACACCATCAACGCCATTCGAACGCGTACATGTAGACTTCGCAGGACCATTTCAAGGTAAATTATTTTTCATACTGGTAGATGCTTATACTAAATGGCCTGAAGTACACGTTATACCAAACATGACGACGGACACCACGATTCGGTTGTGCCGTGAAATATTTAGTAGGTTCGGAATTCCATCAGTACTAGTTAGCGATCATGGAAGACTATTTGAAGACTTCTTGAAAAATAATGGCGTAAGGCATAAAAAGGGGACATAATACCACCCATGATGAACTTCGAACAACAATTATGTCGAATTTTGCTTGACTACAGAAAAATGATCCATCCTTCAACGGGAAAATCAGCGTCAATGCTAATGTTCGGAAGAGAAATACGCTCGCGACTGGATTTGATGATTCCAGATAGAATTCCCAAGGATAATACAATCGAAAAATATCCTACATAGCAGGTAAGCGACAGGGCCATGGCTCTAGAATATCTGGATCGTAGAGATAAATGGAAGCCTGGCATGGTAATTGAAAAACTTGGACGATTTACTTGGTTGAATTGGAGGATAAAGGCCGTATCAAATTAAAATTTTCAATTCAATTCAATTCAATTTATTCGACTTAATGAACAATGATTACATTTCGGTGTAAACTAATAACTATAGTACATTTTTTTATGGATTGTAAAAGTTTTATCCATTTATCATTTACTATATGGGCTTTCAGCCAAGCTATTAAACAATTATTATTTCGAAATGACACACTTGCGACCGGTGTGCATAAAGCAGAATTGGGCCTCAATGGGAAAACTTTTACACTTATAAACTAATCTTACGTACTAGTTGAAACTAACCTACGTGTGAACTCTACCATTATTAAGACATTTTTTTTTTCCTTCACAATATGCATAAGTAACTGAGGTAATAGTTGCTTATCTCTCTAACCCTAATGCCGGGTTTTCACTAGTAGAATTAGTGGTAGAGTAACTGGCCTACTTTTAAGCGGTAGAGTAACTTTACCACGGTGCTATCCCACTCTACTCTACTATAAACGAGTTTTCATTAGGTGAGTTCACAGGATAGTTAGTTCTCGACCAGTATACTCTACCACTAATTCTACTAGTGAAAACCCGGCATTATTCAAACTACTCTATGTTCAAAAGTTTTCATCTCAATGTCAAAAATTAAATAAAAATAAACAGCACTAAAAATAAGTAAAAGGTTATTTAGTTTATTATCTAACATCTACTCCCCTATCTACTTTATTAACTAACATCTACTCCCCTAATAAATAAACTTAACTAAAGAGCAAGGCAATCAGTAGTGGGATGAGAACTTCTGAAAGAATAGAGCATTGTAAATTCACCCTTATGCTTGTCTATGGTATTCATCATCATTTCTTTCTAGTTTTCATTTTATTCATATGGATTGATATATTCAATAAATTATAAGGAATGACAAATTAAATAAAAACATTTAACTTCATTTATCGATGTCGGTGATTTCCGGATTCCAGTTAAGTTATGTAACTGTGAGAATTAACTAATTCTGTATTATCTTCTATTTTGAGAGGAAATATAGGTACAATCATAGAATTTAGGAATTGGGTTTCTGTCATCTACAGGATCCAGTAACGGTTTAGACCTAGGATTACACATACTAGTCGGTGTCACGTAGAACTTTTCATTGAGCGGGATGGCAGATTCTTTGGCGTAAATTTCTCTAAGGAGGAAGTTCGGGTGGTTTTCCATTCTTCTGATAGCCTTCAGGCTGAGGTCAATTGCGTAGGTTAGGAAGGGTTTAATTTTAGCATTTTCATAAAGAAATTTATTCGAATATCTCTTATTTTGCTCCTTGAAGTAAAGGTTAGTGCAGTATCTCAAAATTTTCCTTTCTAATGTTTCGATTTCCTTCCCGACTGTGGGAGATATGGCGAACCAAACAGGGAAACCATAGATTAGGATCGGTCTCAACATTTGTTTGTATATAAGTAGTTTAGATTTTCTTAGTAAGAACTCACTCCTAAGTAAAGGCATTAGAGCTTTGGAGGCTTTAATAGTTTTTGTTATAGCGGCTCTAGCTTGTGGGTTGGGTTTTAGTAAGTTATTGAAAATTAGGCCCAGATATTTTAATTCTTCTTTGAGCGGTATGTTTTCACCTCTAAGGGAAAGTTGAATATTCCTACTTTTTTTTTGCGATATTAGCTATCCCTTTGCCCGACGCATTACGGAAGCATATCATTTTAGATTTGTTAGTGTTGATGTTAATACCCCAGTTAAGATAGTAATTCTCAATTCTTGAGATATGCTCCTGAACCATTTGACATGCGGTATCTGGGGTATTAGCCCCCGCATAAATCAGTGTATCGTCCGCATAGAGGATAGCGCTGGAACTGAGCTCGTTAGTGTCATTGTGAAAAACATGCGGAAAGTCAGCTAGAAATAGGTTGTAAAGTTTTGGTCCCAACAGGGAACCTTGAGGAACCCCAGAGTTGACATTAATTGTGTTTGATTTGGCTTTCTTAAACGTGACGCATAATTTCCTATCCCCCATAAAACTCAAGATAAGCCTTACAAAAAGATGCGGGAAGCCATAGCTGAGAAGTTTATAGATAAGGCCAGCGGACCACACAGAGTCAAAAGCTTTTTCTATATCCAACGCACACGCAACTGTAGCTTTCCTCTGGTTTAGATTATCTGAGATATCACTATGTATTTTAATTAAAGCCTGGGTTGTCCCATGTTCGCTTCTAAAGCCGAACTGGTAAGCTGGTATTAATTTTTTGGTCTCCGTTAAATAGTCAAGGTCTCTGGCTATAATTCTCTCAAATAGCTTACCGATGTTGGAGAGCATTTGTATAGGTCTAAAATCCTGAATTTCCTTGGCTCTCTTATTTTTTGGAATTGGGATCAACTTAGCGATTTTCCAGCTTTTGGGGAAGTAACCGTTATTAATGCAATTATTGAAGATTATTGTTAGGTAATTAATGGCTTCCTTAGGTAGATTTTTAATCATCATATTCGAGACGTCGTCTTCACCAGCAGATTTTTTCCTATTTAATAGTTTTATAAAACCATTAACTTTGTCTGTGTTGGTGAAAGTGGTCCTGTCATTAGGGTTAGATGCTAAATTACTAGGACTGAAGGTTGTCACTTTATACATCTTCCCAACCACTAAGCTGTTTCTATTTTTAAAGTCTAGGACAACTCTTTCTACTTCCTCAAGTAGCTCTGGACAGTGTGCGGGCCTTTTATTTTGATAAATTCTTTCATAAAATTTTAGGAAAGCCTCTGCGATGACGGACTCATCTTCAGTCACGGCTCCATCAATAATCACGCTGTTCGTGGGTTGGAGTTTCGGGTTCCCAATAATGTTATACATTTCCTTGAACGCCTTGGGGCCCGGCCTGATTTTCTTCATTTTATTTTGGAACCGAAGGTTGTTATGTATTCTTACTTTATCTATGATGATCTTATTCAAACATTTGATCTGAGCAGAAAGACAACGGTATTCTGGCCTGTCCCGGTTTAAATATTTATGGTAAATCTTTTTAAGGTTTTTGCACCAGTTATGTTTGGTCTTAATGAGGTTAATTATTGCAGGTGGAAGTGCATTCGAGTTTATCCTTCTCTCCTTTAATAAGTGTTTATTATTGGCTTCTTTAATTGCCTCGCCAAAGTTCTCAATCCAGAGGTCAATCTCGGTGTTGTTAAGTGATCCTGCTTCAGGTGGGGAATTGTCTCTGATAAAATCAGCTAAGTCTCTCCTCCATGTAGCCCAGTTCATATTTGCATAGTTAAAAATTTTTTCCCTATCCAGTATCATAAAGTTTTCAATATCCAGGTTAAAATTCAGCGTGACAGCATAGTGGTCAGAGAAGGAAGCTTTGGTGTTACACGAATAAGCCCTAGAGGGTCCATTATACTTGGGCAGGGTAGTGATGAAGAAGTCTATAATTGAATCCCCTTCGGGGAAAGTTGTTGAATAGGGTGATATAATAGATAACCCAGCCACTCTGTTGGTATTCAGCCAGTCACAAAGAGCTTTGCCGTTATTATTGTTTTTCGTGTCTCCCCAGTTATGGTGCCTGCTGTTCCAATCGCCGCCAATAATGATATCTTGGTGAGCTAATGCAAAGTCCTTCATTTTATTCATTATATCAACAAACTCCGCTTTCTTGGTAGCGGAGGAGATATAAATGCTGCCTATTACTAGGGTTTTCAGGCGGTTGTTGACAGATTTATATTGAAAGGATGCGAAAACCCCCGGTGTTCCTAAATCGACATGTATCTTCTTGGCCGAAATATGTTCTCTTATAAGGATCGCCACCCCAACTCCCTCGTCATTTCTGATCATGTAGTATTTATTAAAATTAGGTTTAAGTTTAGGAATTAACCTGGTTTCTGAAATTAAGACAAAGTCTGGGTAATTGTTGTTACTAATTAGGTTATCAAGCTCTTGTCTTCTCTGTAGAGATTTGATGGAGCGGACATTAAGTTCGAGAAGTCTTATAATTTTCTTAGTCATTTTTGTTGATTAAAGAGATTACACAATTCATCACTTCCTTAACGTAAACGGACATTATCCTTTCAATTTTTTGGAGCATTGCACTGATGCTCATCGAGTTATTTCTGTTTGAGTTATCTACAGAATTTTGCTCTAAAGACACTTTATCCCCTTTGACTGCGCTTGCGTAAGATCTTCCACTTTGTAGAAAGTGTGCCTGAGGAAGAGGAGCTGATGAAACATTCTTTGCAGTTCGTATCTCCTTTCTCGTGTTTCTGTTCGTAATATATTTTTTATAATTAGAACAACCTCTATAACTAGCTGTGTGAGGGCCACCACAGTTCACACACTTTGGCTCGTTTATTCCTTTTATTATGCTGCATTTACGCGGCTCGTGTACTAGTGTGCATTTAACACAACGGTAAATGTTGAGACAGTTACTTGCCCTATGCCCGAAGGCTTGGCATTTGAAGCATTGAATGGGAGTATTACCCAAAAGCCTTTCAATCTTAATCCTCTGACTGGCAAGATAATTCAGTTTGAGTAGATCTTTGATGTCCTGGTTAGGAGCTACCTGTAGTAAAAATATGTCTAGAATGATCTTTTTACTTTTGGAGTTGGTCGTCTCGAATCTTTTAATTTTTACGAATTTGATATTTGGGAACAATAACCTAAGTTCCACTAGAACTTCATCCGGCTCAAAAGAACGACAAATTCCTTTGATAAGTAGGTTAGTGGGTTTATCATCGCTCCCCGAGTATGTGTACCCGCGAACCTGTTGTTCATGCAGTTTCTCCATGAGTTTATTTTTATCCTCCTTCTTTTTAACAAAAATTTTTGTCATGTTGTTAGCACCCCTGGCTAAGTAGAAGTCCATATTTTGTTGTTTTAGATATTGCAAGCATAGTTTTGTATTAAGGTCCTTGACAATAATGGGTGGTTGGAATCTCGTGTACGAATCATGAGAATCTTTATTCATAATTGGGTTTGTGGAAGAGTTATTTTTCCGGAAGCCTTTACTAGAGTTAGTACCCCTACTTACATCAATTTCAGAATTATTATCGCTTAAGATATTAAATCTATTTTGGTAAACATTAGAAACTAGTGGGTTAGTAGAGTAATTATGTTTATTCGGGTCAATCATATTATCATTATAACTAGGTTGGTTGTTAGTACCTGAAGATTCTTTCCTTGACTTTTTAACTAATGTCCATCCTTCGTTAGTGGCCAAATCACTCAGCTGCATGTCGTCCTCACCATCAGAATTACTTGTGTGCGATCTCTTCATAGAATCCACGTTGTCAGTAGTTTGTGTGTCATTGGATGTGCTTTTCGATGTGGTATCCATTATATTGCTGGAGCTATTAAGTTGTAACGGCATTGGTACCGTTACAGAACTTGTTGTTGCCGTTATAACTTCCTCCACATGGGATTCAGCATTTTCTGGAATAGCAAAGAGATTAACGTTTTTAGGATCCATTTGCCCTTTAAACAATTTGGTTCGCCTATTTGTCTCCATTTTCACGTCTCCGGGTGTTTTTCCATGTTCAACACCCGGGACCTCATGTGAAGCATGTGCTTCCTTCACTTTAGCAGTTTTTATATTTCTATATTAGGATTACAAAATTTCACTAATATTGAATATTTATATTTTCACCAATACTGAGTATTTATAATACTGAATATTAATAAAACTAGAATAATTACAGTAAAACTAAAGGATTGTTCAAAATCGAACTTTCTCCGACAACGTCCGAGATAGAACTGATTAAAATTTTCAAGCAGCAGCAGCGGAAGAACAGCATGCTGCCTCTTATATCAGATTCATTTTAGCAGCAGCAGGCAGCAAACTTTTCTATTAACACTGCGTCTACACATTCCATATTTTTCGCCATCGACTTTGCCATATTTTATGGCTTGAGCTGTCAAATGTTATGGTGGTGGGCAATTCATGGCATGAATTTTCATGGAAAAATGCTATCGAGACAAAAATATTTTCAGAATTATGAACATGCGTACATGTATTCACACCGAATCAAACTAAATTTTAAACTTTCCGCCATAGTTGTGTGTACAAACGTCAAATTATGGCCAAATTCATGGCAGATTTGATGGCCGGCCATAATGGCTTTCCATCGAGTTTGCCATGATGTGCCATCAAATATGGCCAACTTTCAGGGTCTACACGGTCCATGCCATATGGAAATGGCCATGGCCATGGCTAGTGTAGACGCTGTGTAAGTTTTCTTCCATTTATTCAATGAATTTCCAAAACAAATACAAATAAACAAACAAAAAGCGTCTCAAACAAGAAACTTTACTGAAATGTCAAAAAATGCTGCCTTGTTGGGCAGCAAAATTAGGATTAGGAATGAAAAAGCAGCGGCAGCACTCAGTACTGCTTCTGTTGTCATGTAACCCGCGTTGACCTATAGAAACAGTTTGCTGCTGATATTTTTGTTGTGCTGCTTTGAATCTGATACAGCCTAAAAGCCCAAACATATAGCAGAAATGAAAAGAAACCGAAACGAAAACGAAATGAACTTGAAAATGATAGCGATTATATAGGTGCCTGAGCGAATCGGTTCTTGACATTTGTTGACAAGTTTTGCATTGAGTAGAAGAGTTTTTTATTTTCTATAAATACATCTATTATAGAATTTATATAATTTATGGCGGATGTCGACAAATCACAAGAGAAATCAAAATTTAAAATTTTTCACCTTGTATTGACTGCATTCTTTTAAAATAACTTCTTTTTCGCTCTTTCAACTACTTTAAATTGGAAAACAAACTGTCTGTCGAACTGTCAAAGTAACGGGCTGAATAGCTGAAACGAATACCGAAATGAAATAAATTTATGTCATTCGTTCCGATTCGGATCTGTTCGTTTATATAACCGAATTCATACATTTTCATACGATTTATTTCATTCTTTTCGTTTCGGATCGTTTTCGTTTCTGCTATATGTTTGGGCCTTTAAGCGTCAATGGAAACGCCATATCGATCAGCTAACACAGCGTCTACACTAGCCATGGCCATTTCCATATGGCATGGACCGTGTAGACCCTAAAACTTGGCCATTTTTAATGGGCATATTCAGACGCTGCCATAATTGTGGTGAGTAAAACCGGTTTTATTCAACTCCTAGCAACTCAGACGGGGCGTAAATGAGTGTAGTAAATTTGAATGCTATACAGGAACCTTTAAATGTATTGCAGATGAAATTTACTTGTTAGAGAAAAACAGAGCTAAAGAATGCAAGAGATAGAAGTAACTTTTTATATGTGGCTAGTTTTCACGCGTTTGGTTTTGCGTGAAAAATGTTTCGTTAAGTTCTTCCGCTCCCTTCCCTCTCTCATCTATAAAACCGGTTTTAGGCGCCATGAATGTGCACTGTGTGAATAGGCCTAATGGCAGATCTTATGGCAAACTCGATGGAAAGCCATTATGGCCGGCCATCAAATCTGCCATGAATTTGGCCATAATTTGACGTTTGTTCACACAACTATGGCGGAAAGTTTAAAATTTAGTTTGATTCGGTGTGAATATGGGTGTTTTCAATGATGCAAATTGCGTGCGCAATTGACTTATTCAGCGATGGAAGTGTGTTGCTGAATAAGTCAATTGCGCACGCAACCTGCATCATTGAAAACACCCTATATGTACGCATGTTTATAATTCTGAAAATATTTTTGTCTCGATAACATTTGTGAAAATGTGCCATTTTTTCCATGAAAATTCATGCCATGAATTGCCCACCACCATAACATTTGACAGCTCAAGCCATAAAATATGGCAAAGTCGATGGCGAAAAATATGGAATGGGTAGACGCAGTGTAAGAAAGGTAATTTGCGCAAAGAGAAGTGATTCGGAAGACGTCGACAGAGAATGCAGAATGCCAAGTGATCGGATGGAAAACAGTCTGTTGGAAAGAAATGGGGAAAAAGGAAAAGCCGATGAGCTGGAAATCGCAGAAGAATGGGGCCGAAATGAAGGAAATCAGATGGAACCACATAAAGAAGAAATTGTTAGCAAACCTAATACAGAGAAGACTAACGTACAGCCAAATAACGGAATGGGGATGTCACCCCGAAGATCTACTCGCATTAAGGCCCAAACATATAGCAGAAACGAAAACGAAATGAACTTGAAAATGATAGCGATTATATAGGTGCCTGAGCTAATCGGTTCTTGGCATTTGTTGACAAGTTTTGCATTGAGTAGAAGAGATTCTTATTTTCGATAAATACATATATTATACAATTTATATAACTTATGGCGGATGTCGAGAAATCACAAGAGAAATCATAATTTAAATTTTGTCACCTCGTATTGGGCCTTTCCACACTAGTATTCTTGCAGCATTATTCAAACCGGTTTTTTAGGAAAGGGGAAGAGAATCAAGGAGAATTCTCTACAAAAAGTGATGAACTTGGAGAGAAATGTGCAGCACATTTCAAACCTATTTCTCGTTCTTCAACTCACTAACACAAATAGAGAAACAGTTTGGGGTGTCAGAAACATCAAGCATTCAATCATAACCTTCTATATTTACAAGCCATGAACAAGAATCTCAATTGAGAGAATCGGACCACCAAATTGTCCCAAATTCTCCAAATTACACTAACAACATAACGTGACTTCACCGAGTTGTAGTCCGATTGAGCGGAAATTCGCTCTCAATATTTTCTTTGTTCATGGCTTGTAATATAGAAGGTTGTGATTCAATTCGAAATGATCAGAAAATCACACGCACACATTCAAGTACTAAATCGGAATAGGAATGCTTACGCCGCTGCAAGAACACGGGTGTGGAAATCGTGGTTGTTTTCAATCTGGTTTGCATACTGCAAAATGAAGACTAGTGTGGAAAGGCCCATTGACTGCATTCTTTTAAAATAACTTCTTTTTCGTTCTTTCAACTACTTTAAATTCGAAAACAAACCGTCTGTCGAACTGTCAAAGTAACGGGCTGAATAGCTGAAATGAATACCGAAATGAAATAAATTTATATCATTCGTTCCGATTCGGTTCTGTTCGTTTACATAACCGAGTTCATACATTTTCATACGATTTATTTCATTCTTTTCGTTTCGGTTCGTTTTCGTTTCTGCTATATGTTTGGGTCTTGAAGGCTATATGTTTGGGCCTTTAAAGGGCGATTTCGAAAACGCAGGACTGCAGTCATTTGCAAGTACTCAGCTACAGACTTCCAATTGCTGAATACTTGCAAATGATTGCAGTCCTACGTTTTCGAAATCGCCCAAATTCTGATTTCTCTTGTGATTTGTCGACATCCGCCATAAATTATATAAATTCTATAATAGATGTATTTATCGAAAATAAAAAACTCTTCTACTCAATGCAGAACTTGTCAACAAATGTCTAAAACCTATTCGCTCAGGCACCTACATATATAATCGCTATCATTTTCAAGTTTATTTCAATTTCGTTTCGGTTCGTTTTCGTTTCTGCTATATGATTGGGCCTTTAGAAGGGCTCCAACGAAGTTAGATTTGTAAAGAAGATATGTAGTCCAGTGCAATTAGTTATTATAAATGAAAAATGACGGAAACCATTTATAATGAATAGATTTGAATGATTTTTTTTGTTGGATTTCTAATACCATACACTAAAAAGTTGACCAATTAAAAATTACCACAATTTGGTACTTAGATATTAATCGTGCTTTAATGGTTTTCTCATCTGGAATGTATTCTGATGTTAGAGCATTTTTCAATTCCTGCATAGAAAACTGGCAGTCTTTATTATTTTCTATATACTGATATATTTGCTTCATTGCTGCATCCACCAATAATACTTGGGGATGAATCTTTTTTCTTCTTCAGAAATAGGGGAGCTGACACTTGAAAAAATCGTGTCGTCCCAACCTTATGCCGTTAGGTATATAAGCTTTTCAAGTAATTTCAAGCATTTTTTATAATATGACATTTTTGCGGGAAGTGGGCCCATATCGAGTTGTGGGGTTAGGGGGTAAAAAAGGGGTTAATATTGAAAAAAAACTTTGCCGTTGCATATGTAGGTTCTATTAGGACTAAATAACGGTTAAATACTAGTGGCAGAAACTTTTGACCATTTGCTGGGGTGTGGTGGATGAAATGGCAAGTTCAGCTAAGGGTGGGTTGGAAGCAAGTCGGTTGTTTTTATTAAAACGTATAATAAAATGCGTGCAGCTACAACACCTCTCCAAAAGGAGGCGGCGACTACATGCTACATGAGCGGCTACACGCGGCTATGCGCGACAGATCCAACATAAAGAATTTCATATAAGCATCGTCCACTGCAGGCGACTTTGAACAGGCGGCTATAAGCGTATTCATGCGTGCCGCGCGAATCCAATTTGATGTGGATCGGTCGCGCGTTTTCTCCAAAGCTTTCTATATTTACAAGCTATTTTTTTGAATATACGTATGGTATGCGATTGTATTAACTCCCATCCCAACGAATTTAAGTGGAATATCAAAATCCCATTAAAAACGAGAGAAACAAGTTTTTCGTGCCGCGGATAGTTCTGTTTAGAGTGACTTTTTATTAAAAATAATAGTTATTTTATCAAAATAAAAAGTGCCCAGGAAGTGCCCAGGTTAAGTATCATAAGTTAGCAATTTAAATATATGTACATATTTCATTAATAGGATTCGTTTGCGGGATTTATGATGATCATGGTGGACCGTCTTGTTCTCAGGTTATATCTAAACATCTTTTGAGATATGTTGCAGTTAATAGGAATACATCAAAAGAAACTTTACTTCAAAAAGGAAATAGCAACTCATTTCTTCAATTTTATAGTAGAAAATAAACCGATATATTTTATTGTTTTTAAGGTCGATTTTGTTAAAGAAATTAAAGATCTTTACGAGGAAAGTTTCCATAAATACGCAAAAGAACTTTGCACGACCGACATTCAGAGCGAGAAAAGAATTAAGGCAATACAAAATGCATTTTTAAGGTTAGGCGCTTGTAAATATAAAAGGCTTTCTCTCATCTCATTGTTTTAATGGTTTTATTGGTGTAGCAAAATGAATGCTGAAGACACGGAAAAATTTATTAATATCGTGCGGTCATATTCCCCTTTGTGGGATATGAAAAATAAAAATTACCACTCCCGCAATATACAGAGAAATCTCTGAAGAAAAGTTGCGATTGAAGTGGGAGGTGATGGTAAGTAAAAAGGAATATTAATTAGATATATGATAATAATCGAAAAATTTAAGAGGATTTCCCTCTAAAGGCCCGTCCTCACTACGCGGACTTAGATTCCACGCGCTTTTGGTCGTACGGCCAGCCAAAAGCGCGCGTGATCTTTTAATTTTCTGAATCATGAGTGAGAAAAAATCAATTCTCATGAAATGGCGTACGCGCTTTTGAAAAGCTCATAGTGTGTGGACGCACAATGTACCTTTTTAAGCACAGCCTTTTGTCCGCGTTGTTGTGCCGCACGACCTTTACCATGGACAAAGTCGAAAAAAAGTCGTAAAAAAGTCATAAAACTCTATATGAAAAAAAGGCAAAAGCGTAGTGTGGTCCCACCATAATTCGCTGTGTAGATGATGGAATTCCCCCCGACACATCCGCTTTTTCAAAATAGGGTTAACCCAACACGTTCGTCTTTTTTTATTAATCCTACGTCTCATTAACGTAGAATTTTCAAAAAAATACATATCCTCTTCTTCCATCACAATAGTATTACATACTTCAAAGTTCACTTCAAACTGAACAGCACGAAAAGCTTGCAGTGGACGACCCCTGTCGCGTGTAGCCGCGTATCTCAGAGACGCTTGTAGCCGCTCATGTAGGCGAAACGCGTAGTCGCTCGAATACGCTTCCAGTGGACGACCAGCCTTGAACAAAGACAAGTCCTGTAGGAAACCTTTTTTCGAAACGATTAACACTAGAATGTTTTTGAAAATACATAAAACTTGAAGTATGGATATCTCAAAAACGAAGCGAGATAACGAAAAAAAATATTTTACATTTTCGTCTTATTTTGGGGTGTTTTATCGAAATTCATAGTTAAAATATCGGTGGCACGGAAATCCTACCTGTGATATCACTAGAAACCTTTGGGAAATACCTCAAAAAGTCAATTTCAAGTGTCAATATCTCGAAAACTAAGCGTGATATCGAAAAATTTTATTATATATTTTCGTACTTTTTTGTGGTGCTTTATCAAAATCGTCAAAAATCGGGCCACCAATTTTCGTATTCTCGTAGTCACCTGTTGTAGAAAAAGTGACGGTCTCTCATTAACTTTTTCCTTGTCACTCGACCATGAGAATACCACTTTAAAAGTAACGTGACAAAAAATGTGACGTGAGAAAAAAAGTGAGGTGACTATGGGAATAGGGGCCCCGAATTATTCATTTTTGAGCTATTTTGACGGAATGCGGTCCTCATATTTTGCACACTCAATTCCGCCCAGCGCCTGAACTATAAGCTGGAACAAAACAAAAACGCCCAGAAGCCCAATTGAAAAACCTTGAACCTAATGCCCTCCTAAGTATCCCAAGTGCATAATAGAGATTATATTAGGAATCGGCTCTATTCACATCAGTCAGAACACATGCTATTTGAGGTGCATTGTCACTAAAAAAGCAGACATTTACACCAGGCGACATAATTAATTAGTTATCTAAGCATTTTACAGTCGATTCGAATTTTGAATCGATGACCATCTGCTCTGACATACTAGAGGCCAAGGTAGATTTTGAAAACGTTTTGTTATCACTATCGAGAGCTGTGAAGAATGGAAGTATAACAGATCCGCACTTCTTGAATCTATATCCTGGTGTACAGGCGGCTCAAACGCTAATTTTAGCAGCTGGCTGTGATTTCAGACTCGCCTTTCTAACGCCTGGGCCATTCAGTCACAGGATTTTTACCCTAAGGTGACATCTATAGAATAATGCTCTGAAGTTTGTATATCTCCAGAGTCATAAATGGCTCTACCATTACTATTCAAACAGTCAAGCCGTTACTCTCTAAAAGCGAATAATATAATGAAAAATACTAAACGAATAATATAATGTAAAATACTAAATACTTTTTTTTAAATTCCATATGCGTGCTCAACAAATACACGAGTTGAGCTCAAACTAGAATTGAAATTTTTTTTGTTCTCTTGTTAAGAAAGAAACGATTATCCCTGTAAGGCAAAATGAGATTGGTTTCCAAAGGATAGGTAGAATCACCTGCTAAATGGTAATCCACAGGTATTGTAGTTTATATTGGGTGCATACCGAGTTTGTACTGTGATTATTTGGTGGTACTGTTCTTCAACACAAATCATGTTTTTTTAAATAAGTCAAACGCAATCAAGCACAGATTAACGTATTTACACTACAAATATAGTACGAATAATAGTGTAAATACTAGAAATTTTTTCAAATTTTAAAAATTTCACGTGAGATTGAGGGGGGAGTCGAGCCAAATCTCACGACATCTCACCAAGGGGGGGTCGAAAAATCGCCAAAATCACCTTACGTAATTTATGGATGACCCCAACCAAAGTAGACCCAACTAGAGAAATTCTGTTTAAAAATAAAAGCACACCTTCATTTTCGCATTTTGTGAGTTAATTTACAGAACATTACTTTGAAATAGTACCAAATTGTAATTTGGTTTGATTTTTTACATTCAGGAGCAGCGCCATTAATTAGGTCGCAAACGACTCCTTTCATATCGGTCATGGATTTTTCCTGGAGATCGGGATCGAATTTCTGAAAAAATTATGTAAAAGATTAGATAACCCAAGAAACTATGCTTAACTCACATCGTTGTAAATAACAGTTGGAACGAATTCTGGCTTCCATCTATTTGTTTCCCTTTCTGCTGCAAGTTGCAACTGAATACCAAAACTTGAGTTCATACACTGAAGAACGTCATCAAATGATATTGCAACTAATTTTGAGCACTAAAATAAATTTATATCAACAGTTTCTTATGAATAAAATTAAAGCAAAACTATTTACATATTCACCACTTGAGTCTACATCATCTTCCATCTGACAATTTACAAAGCGTACTTTAGTCGGTTCATCCTGGATTACGTTTAAGGCACAGGACTGCAATAAGTTTCCTCTGCATTCGTCAGGTCCATGCTGGCACTCGAAAGTTTTGCCATCAGGTAGGCTCTAAGTGAAGTTTTAATTGAAGAATAGAATAGAATATTTTAATAATAAATTTACCTTAGATTTGCCGAATGGTACAAAATTTATGTCGATGTAGTCTTGAAGTTTGGTGTATGTTGGAGCAAGTTGTTCTTGAACAAAATCCATGCAATCAGGGCAGAGTGATTCGTAAAGAATAGTCACTTTGAGCTGAAAACAAATTATCATAAAATTGAAAGTATCTGTTAGTAAAAATTGCATCCCATTTCTCAAAAGGTGCAATTACTCTTTCAGCCGCCGGTCCGGGCTACAATCCTACCGTCCTGCATACGCCCAGCCTAAGCGTGACTGGACAAGTTACAAAATCGCGCTCTTAAACTTATTGATGATGGCGCCATTTGCTTTTCTGTCCATCCAATGACGCTACAGCGCTAATCAGAGAAACAAGTTTTTCGTGCCGCGGTCCGGGCTACAATCCTACCGTCCTGCATACGCCCAGCCTAAGCGTGACTGGACAAGTTACAAAATCGCGCTCTTAAACTTATTGATGATGGCGCCATTTGCTTTTCTGTCCATCCAATGACGCTACAGCGCTAATCAGCTTTGGTCACCTCTAGGTCATTTCTCCATGTTGAACGCTTCCTTGCAACTTGCCTCCAATTCCGGATGTTGAGCATTATCTCTAGGTCAGCCGTCACAGAGTCTATCCATCTCCACCTGGTCAATTTCCCCAAAATTTCTGCTACCATAAGCGTTTTTGGGATACGGTTACTTTCCATCCCTGACTACTTGGCCCGCTAGTCTTATAGTTAATTTTTATAAAGGCTGAGAGTTCTGGGCCGTCCAACTCGCTGTTGTATCTTCTTCGCCCTGTTCCATCCTCTCTCGTTGGGCCTATTATGCACCTGAGAAATTTTCTGTAAAACCTGTTCACTCGTTCCTCTATGTCCTGGGTCATAGTCCAAGTCTCCTTACCATAGCACAGCACTGGTCGTATTACTGTTTTGCAGAGTGAAAGTTTAGTTTTTCTGTGCACAAATCTTGATTGCAGTATGCACCGCCTCTATTAGTTTGACATAAGCTTTTTTGCTGCTAACAGGGCCTTCCCACGATGTTCACGTCATCTGCATATCCAAGTAATTGTAGAGAGTGTGTTACTATTGACGCCCTTCTCTGGGCTGTTGTCCATCTAGGGCGAGGTCGAAAAGCACTGCGGCTCGTCCATCCCCTCATCTAAGACCTTGCCGTACTTCGAACGTATATTGGTCATATAATTACTTTCTTCCATTCATCTGGTATAACTTCTTCCTTCCAGATGTTGCATATGAGTTATTGTGGGGTTCTTAAGGGTTATCTGCAATTCCATCGACGCCTGGCAATTTGTTGCTGCATTACAGCTTCACGCACTTCATCCAGTGTCGGTGGTTCTATTGAAATATTATCTTGAGCAATTACAAATGTCTCCAAATCTTCGTTTATTATGGGGATTGGATTCAATAAGTTTTGAAAATATAATCTCCACCTGTCTTCCTGTATTTGTAGGATCCTCTTGTTTAGATATTCTTTCTTCTTCTTTCTGCACAGCTTGTCTGCAGTTTTTCTTTTTAGCTTGAAGACTTCCATCCTTGCCCTTGTCGACCTTGTGATGTACCCTCCGTGGCTCTGGTTTCTTTCTTCAATTGGGGATCTCTTGATCAAACCAGTCAATTCTAGTTTTTCTGATTCCCGGCTCGCTTAGATCGTTGGTGTTGAGCCCCTCCTATCCGAGGCATATCCTGAGGATTCGTGACCACGGAGTTTTTACGGTGGTAGTTTGTCGGCCTGCCGCTTGCTCTTCAATTGAGTCATTAAGCTACCATAGGAATATGGCAGTTCTGGCGAAATTTTTAACGCTTTTACCACAATGACTGTTCCACTGAAATAAGTGATCTTCTGCCTCCACAGCAATGTTTATCCCGAGCGTCACGAGGTCTGAATTCTAAACCGACTATAGCGCCAATAAAAAGAAAAATGTCCATTTTCCATAAAAATGTCTTACACCTTCCTACTCCTAAAGCATAATTGTACTACTTCATTATTTCATAAGCACCGCCGCTAAGAGGCGAGATCGAATTTCAACGCGTTGCATGAGAAATATCATATCGCTTCCACAATTGTTACTACATTGCGCACTTGCAAAAGTGAATGAACAAATTTTGATAATCAAGCTAATTTTTTTCATCAAAGAAAGTCGTGGCTCTGCGTAACTCGCTACAATCATATATTTATCGATCCAAATTATGGCGTTGAAGATATTGTCTATTTTGAGAATATTGTTAAAAGCTTCCATCATTCAAGATTTTTAAAGTTTTTTTTCTACAACTTTTCTTGTGCTGTTTTCATGAACTGATTCTTGAATAAACAAGAACATAAATAACAAGTCACTCTGAAATACATACAATCACAAACCAAGCATTAGACTTCTTATTATTAACTCTCAAATTCGAATCTGAAGCAGAACTTGATAATCGAAGCACGGTGTTTATTTACAATGATTGAAATAACAGAGACTTCTCCGTTTTCATATTATAATTTCTGCAAAACGTCTACTAATTGTAATTTGATAAAAACAATTTTTTACCTTTTCTGTTGATCGAGAAGTCCCAGTATACACCAAAGACGTTAAAATGATATACACAAGCTTCTTCATATCTAAACAACTAAAAAAACACGATTAACAAATGGCACTGGCGTCTGAACTTATTTCGAGAAACGTTTCGTCGATACTGAATAGCATTCAACCTTTTCAACAATCAAATTATTTATCTATGAGCGTTCAATCGATTTATCTTTGGAAATGTAAATTAGGGAATACGAGTACAAAGGTTTGCGATGTAGACCGACAGTCTACAAAGCTGATTGATTCAAGCTTCTTCCGGCTCAATAACAGATTGTAAATATTGAAATTGAAAATTTTGCTTTGTTATAATTTCATTTGCGCCAATTGTTCGCAGACATGCTTGCAATAAGTTATTTTAATTTTATTGTTAGCAAGACGTATTCTTTGTTTTAATGCAACTGTTTTAATCCTTAATCAAGTCATAACAAAATGAAATATACGAGTAAAACAACGCTGATTGTTGGAGTTAACTGCAAACGGATAAGCCAATAAGCACATCATGAATTAAGAAAATTTTTTCGAAGTAGTTTAACGGAAATTTAATGCCTGCCCCAGGAGTGATGTAAAAATGAGCTTGGGAAATTTGAACGCCAAAGTAGGTCGGGAGCCCGTATACAGCCAGTATGTCGGCACCCACAACTCTACTGAAACACTAATGAAACTGGGCAACGATTTATAGAGACGACAGTAGGTCTGTTCCAATAGAAAACCTGTCCTGTCGTAGCCTGCGAAAAGTTACTTGATTGGTGGGGGAAAATTTAGTCAAAATCCCGAAAAGTGAAGGAACGCTTTCTGGGATGTTCGTGCAAATCAAGAAGACCATAACCTAAAAATCACTTGTGTCTTCAAAATAATGACATAAAACTATTGAAATTAATAAATTATTTATGAAATTATTCAAAATCTTGTAGTAAGGCACCAATCTAAGAAATTATTTCAGCACATTGTAATCATTTTGGTTTGACATGACAAGTAACAGCTGTTTTGACATGTTGAAAACGTCGTAAGATTTCACTCCACCTAAAAATCTCCTGCGGTTTCTTGGTCGAGGGGAAGTAAAAATTTCCCCGCTTTTCCGAGCATGAGATTCGATTGGAACAGGAATTGGGTGATTTCTTGGTCCCGCGGGATCCCGAATTCTCTATTGGAACAAACCTAGTATGTAAGAACTCACGGTATACAGAAAGAAGGTAATTTAAAATAGTCTGACAGCTTCGAATATCGTAGAAAAAAGTGACGTCACCCGGCAACTTAATGCAGAAAACAAACTCAAACTCAAACTCAAACTCAAACAAGGTTTTTATTCATATTATTACAATATTTACATTTTTTTTCCAAAGTTTTAAACTAGTTTTAATTTTAAATACTTGACCTTAGGTCCACTGTAGGTCATTAAAATAAAGTTCTTTTTTAGTGATTTTCTTTAAGTTTACATTAAATAAATAGTACCAGCTTCACTGACAACTTATACAACTCTGATTGAATATTTCAGTGTTGACTTATCTTAGTATGAGTGTATCTACAGTTAAACGGATAGCAGACTTGTGAAGTTCCCCCCGCACCGGACGAATTCACCAAACAACCATGCGTGGATTTGGGTAGGAAGGTGCTGGTGGAGTACCAAGACATCCCCCGTTCATGCTTGTGCGCACATGCGAGCTCTGCCTTTACTTACCCCACCATACCCCGCACCATACAACTGATTTCGTTCCCTTTAAAGGAAATTCTAATTATTTAGGTATTAAATACATATATATATATATATATATATATATATATATATATATATATATATATATATATATATATATATATATATATATATATATATATATATATATATATATATATATATATATATATATATATATATATATATATATATATATATATATATATATATATATATATATATATATAAATATATATATATATATATATATGTATATATATATATATATATATATATATATATATATATATATATATATATATATATATATATATATATATATATATATATATATATATATATATATATATATATATATATATATATATATATATATATATATAATATATATATATATATATATATATATATATATATATATATATATATATATATATATATATATATATATATATATATATATATATATATATATATATATATATATATATATATATATATATATATATATATATATATATATATATATATATATATATATATATATATATATATATATATATATATATATATATATATATATATATATATATATATATATATATATATATATATATATATATATATATATATATATATATATATATATATATATATATATATATATATATATATATATATATATATATATATATATATATATATATATATATATATATATATATATATATATATATATATATATATATATATATATATATATATATATATATATATATATATATATATATATATATATATATATATATATATATATATATATATATATATATATATATATATATATATATATATATATATATATATATATATATATATATATATATATATATATATATATATATATATATATATATATATATATATATATATATATATATATATATATATATATATATATATATATATATATATATATATATATATATATATATATATATATATATATATATATATATATATATATATATATATATATATATATATATTTATATATATATATATATATATATATATATATATATATATATATATATATATATATATATATATATATATATATATATATATATATATATATATATATATATATATATATATATATATATATATATATATATATATATATATATATATATATATATATATATATATATATTTTGTAAATATTTTAATATTTTCCAAAAAAAAATTTTTTTTTTTTTTAATTATTTGACTATTCAATACTATTACTGTTATAAGATTATAAATTTCCTTTACTGTTCAGTTCCTTCCGTTTTTTTTTTTAAATTACAAACCAAGGACTCACTACAAACAGCAAATTAATGTTTTGTTACAAAATATCAGACTCAAAAGATCAGTCTTACATTTAGGTATGTGTTTCAATTTCTACCCTTCTATTACATTTTTTTTTTATTTGTGTATTTTTTTTTTTGTTATAAATTTATTTATCATTAATCTACGTACTTAAAACTGCAATTATTATTAATAATAATTTTTTTTTTTTTATTTAGTTATTTTTTTTTTTATATATTGCTATCTATATATGCAGCTAGTTTCAATTACAGCTTATTATTAACTAAATTGTCTTCAAGTTTTCTTTTTTTTTTATTAAATACTTAAAGTTTGGTCATACCTGAGCACAGTTATTTTCATAACTTAAACCTAATATATATTCCTGCTTTTAGTTCGGTAAGGTTCTGAGATGCAAGGCAAAAGGGTAAGGTTCTGAGATGCAAGGCAAAAGGGACTTAAGTAATAATTATTCATATCCCCCTGGTCAGTACAGTTTTTTATAAGTATGTTGGGATGCGATTTCATCTTTTCTATCCTTCTTTTCCATCGATCTATTAGATATGTCATTAGCGGTGTGATATTTACTTCATCATAAATTTCTTTATTCGAGTAATATTTATTTCTTGATTTATACCTCTTAGAGCAACAATGCCTAAGGATCCCTCTCTCAATTAGTTCTAAGTTGTTAGCCCAGGTTGTGGAGATTGCAAACCAGCACGCGAACCCGTAGGCTATCATTGGCCTTATTAACTGTTTATATAGCAATGTTTTCGACTCTTTATTGAGTTTACTCCTTCTATTCATTATCGGATATAGGGCACCCATTGTTCTCTTTACTTTAACTATTATGTTCTTAATATGCGTATTAAATTTGAAAAGATTGCTAAACGTAACTCCCAGATACTTCATCTCATTTTTATGTTTAAGTACCGTATTTCTAAGTGTAATCCGGAGGTCCTTGCTACCTTTGAGCGTTTTGTTACTGCATTTCCCACTTGCATTTCTAAAGATGATTGTGGACGTCTTATCCTCATTAATTGTTAGTCCCCATTTGTTGAAGTAATTATTTATCACGCTGAGGTGTCTAACCAGGTAAATCTTACTCAAAAGTGGATCTCTATCTGAGGCATAAATCAAGGTGTCGTCCGCATACAATAGAGCTCTCGACTCACCATTTTCAGATCTGTGCGGGAAGTCTTTAAGATATACGTTAAACAATTTCGGCCCTAAAATGGAACCTTGAGGAACCCCCGCCTCTACCCTAATTGCTCTTGATGTCACATCCCCAACTTGTATTTTTAACGATCTATCCGTTAGAAAGTCCAACAATATCCTTAGGATCGGAGTGTCCAGTCCGGTTTCTTGCAACTTAATTATTAAGCCCTCATGCCACACCGTGTCGAACGCTTTTCTTATATCAACCGCACACGCTACCGTAGACCTCTTTTGTCTGAGACCATCCAGTATTACTCTATGCAACACCAGTAATGCATGCTCCGTAGAGTGACGTTGTCTGAAGCCAAACTGTTCATTGGGGATTATACCGTACTCTTGACAGCGCCGATCCAGCGTCTGTGCTATAACTCTTTCCAGAAGCTTACCCAAATTTGAGAGCGATGATATGGGTCTATAATTCTCTATACAGTGATTGTTCGCCGATTTAAGTAGCGGTATTAGTTTTGCAACCTTCCAACCCCTCGGAAAATAGCCATTATTAATACAGTTATTTATAATGATACACAAATAGTCAACTGCCCTAGTTGGCAGTTTCCTTATAATGAAATTCGAAATACCATCAAATCCAGATGATTTCTTGTTATTCATCTCGTCAATTAAACTGATTAGATTTTCCGTTGTAGAGAACGGCGGCTGCCATTCACCCGAGGTCTTCATATTATTTAGATCAATCCTTTCAATTTCGGCCCATTGGGACTTAAAAAGCTCAAATTTTTCGCTCACTCTTACAACATTTCCTTGATCATATATTGGGTCTTTAGCCTTATAGACTTCCTCAAAGTAGATCGCAAACGCCTCAGCAATATCACTTGGCGTTTCGTGCCGCACCCCATTTGATTCAACATTGTTGATTTTATAATTAGAGTTCCTGCCAGTTAGTCTAAAGATTTGGCTAAAAAAATCCGGACCCGGCTTAATGTTTTGAATTCTATTTTGAAAGTTCTTATTTAAGTGATTACTAATTAATTCATCTAAAATTTTGGACAAAAGTACTACCCTATTTTCCAGGTCTTTAGTGATTCTGTTATGAATATACCAGTTTCTCTCCAGTAATCTTTTGAGTGTCAGTCTCCATTTCCTTCTAGTTCTGAAGAGGTGTTGTATATTGGGGGGGAGCTTTTCCCGAAACCTCAAAGGGTGTCTCAAAGGCGCGTGGTTATCCATACAAGTGCGGATTTTTTCCGTTACGGACTCTATAGAATCATCAATTTCTTGGTTACTTAAATTCCTTAATGGTATCGGATTGTTGTTCAACAGATTCTCCATATCATCTCTAAAGATATCCCAATCCACATCCTTAAATGATCTGAAAACTCGAGGAAGCACGAGAAGCGGAGACAAATTGGGTATTAAGATCTCCGTTTCGACCGCATAATGGTCCGAGAAAGTAGGGTACGTCGAGCAGATGAGTGAACCCGGGACATTAGCCAGGTTATTTGAAACTAAGAAAAAATCGATGCAACTAATAGTGCGCGGGAACGTCGGACTATTTGAATGAACTATTTCAAAATTATTACTGTGCGGATTGGCCGCAATCCAGTCAAAAAAGTATTTACCATTCCTGTTCACAACAGAATTAGCCCATGACGGATTATTCCTAAATATTTTCCCGTTTGTTCCAGCCTGTTAATCTCCAACATTAGATTGTTAATATTATTCCTATCACTATCAATAGGGATGTAAATGGATATAACTAGAATTTTTTTTTCTTGATTATTAAGGTTGCTCAAGCTCAGCTCCACCCCCACATTAGAAAATACCCCCGGTAGACTAAACCTTGAGGTTTTATATTTTTCCCTGCAAATCACCAAGGTGCCCTGATCCTTGTCATTTCTTTCTATTTTATAACCATCCATGCTAAACTTGTGTCTGTATTTAAGATGCGACTCTTGGCAAAGCAATGCATCATATAGTCTTCCATTCACTAGGTTTTGGAGCTGCCACCTCCTAGTGTAGCTGACAAGGGAAGACGTGTTCAGAGTAACCAGTTTAATGCACATTTGATTCATTCTTGCGCATTGCAAGACTGAACCAAAATGCACCATACATGTTACTCCTTTCCACGTCATCCCTTGCCATACTAAACTTTTTAACAAAACTTTGCAGTTTACTCATGTACTCATCAAAACTAATACCAAAATATTTATTGGAAAAGTTCATGAAATTCTCGTATTGAGTATCAAATTGACTATTAACTTTATCTTTATTATCTTGATGGTACTCTTTCCGGGCACCCCTTACCTTATCCGCGTAGGTAACACCAGCACTTTGTCTTTCAGAATACTTGGAGTTATTAAACGCCGGGAACTCCTTTAAATCCAAATCAAACCTCTCCTTTCTCGCCAATGCTTTGCCTTCTTTTATCCTAAAATTGAACTCTACTTTCCTAGTATAAACCTCACAACCCTTATAATTTGCTGGGTGACCGAACTTGCGACAATTCGCGCAGTAGGGCGCCTCTTCTAACTTTTTTTTACAACCGCCTGGCAGGTGTTCCTTATCACATTTTACACATTTATACCCGTAATTACAATTGGCCGCGGCATGGCCAAATGACTGAGAATTTTTGCATTGCAAAATTCCATAAGAATGAAATTTTTCCCATTTAACCCTATGCGATAGAATAAACCTAATTTTATTCTGAACCTCCCCTACTATTATGTCCGGCGGGAATTGCACCAAGAACATGTCTAATTTAAATTCTCTCCTAACCGACTTAGGGGCAGTGTTGCCAGGTGTTTTTGGCAATAATTCCCACGAAAATAGGAATTCCAAGGTGTTTTTCCCACAGGCTTTTATATAAATTCCCTTAGGTTTTCCCGCGGAGAAGAAATTTGGAAATTTTGAAAAGTAGAAAAGCAAAAAACTTCCTTACAATAAAATTATTTTTATTTCACAAAGCTAAGAAAATTAACAGCAACAATTCACATAAGAAAAGTTATGTAACAGGGAAACAAAATTAAATAAAAACACTTTAAAACTTAACAATTGTTCAAATGAAAGAAAAAAATCAAATATATCAGTTTATTAGTATAAATTTTTCGTGTATAGTGCTTTGCAGTCGGCTCGAAGTTGACGCAGTTTCTATTTCTATTTGTTGTTGAGGGGCGTCTTGCCGGGCACTGCGACCTATTTTATTTGGCCTATTGATCTATTTTAATATAGCCTTAAACTGATTTAGGGTTCATGTCCAAAATCTGTTGGGACTAGGGAAGTCGCGATAGAGGAGGCTCAATCTCTTCCTCGCTGAAGCCTCACAGTTGCACAGTAAGTGCTCCTCAGTTTCGGGAGCTGCCCCGCAGAACCGACAGCTATAATCGGCTACCAGTCCTATTTTGTTTAGATGGTAGTTAAGCGAACAGTGGCCCGTCAGGAGCCTTGTTATTATTTTTAGCCTACGTAGATTTAAAAGTTTGCCCGCTTTAGCTTGATCAATTTGGATGAATCTTTTAGCTTGACGAAGAAACAGCTGGTCGACCCAATTTTTTATGGCTTATGAGGCAGCTTGCTAAGCTGCAGAAAGGTTCCGGACCGATAGGTGATGAGTTTGCCCCTACTAGCCAGGCTGTCGGCAATTTCATTACCAATGTGACCTTCGCGGCCCGGAATCCACATCAGGAACGTACCTAGGAACGAACAGTCTAATCACCGTCAAACTGTGTTGCGGATAAAGTTATACTTTTGGCATAAATTTAAAAAGGTAAAAAATGATGTTGCACGATAGAATTCGTTGTTTTGTTTTACATTTTTTTAAATATTTAGATCTTGTAACTTTTCCCACGTTTTTTTTCAGGAGGGCAAAATTATTCCCTTTTCCCTTTTACCAATTTTTAACAGTAAGAATTCCCACGAAAAGGGAGAACTCCCACGAATTGGCACCACTGCTTAGGGGTTGAAAAGCACTTGACATTATTTACTTTTAATGAGAAGTTTTTCTCCAGGTACTCTTTAACTATCGCAGGAGAGTAGCCCTGATCGAGACCTTTTAAAATAAGAGTGACATTTTTTCCTCTTTTGGAGTGTATGTATGGGACTCCACCTTTCCTAGTTTAAATTTTCTAAATATTGCATTACGCTCTTCTAAAATTTTAAAAAAAACCTTTACAACCCCACTGCGGGTTTTAATTATTTTGTGCTCGCTGTTTGGGAACATCTCAAAAATGAAATTGTTTAGTTCTACCGTATCCACAGGGGGCATAATTATAGGTGGACAAAATTTAATAGGATTTTTTCCCTCAACTGAACCTTTCTTATTAGTAGTTACCGGGGTCGAGCCCAAATCCGTTTGCTCACATTGTAACGCATTATATATATTGTTACTACTAAGTTTATTACTATTTATATTTAAATTTAATTTTAAATTATTATCATCTACCTTATCTAACTTTGGCGACGACGTCCTCCTCCGTTTCCTCCTGATTGTTGCCCATTCATTTATTTTGCACAGTTCTTGGGACGCCATTTCAGCATCACCCAACGCCATGTTTGTTGTTTCTTTCGCACTTGTATGCGCATCCGCCATATTTCTTTCCAAATCCACGCTCTCCGCCTCGGACCATATATCCACACTTTCGTAAATTTTCTTTTTAAAGTTTACATCGCTGGCATACGCTTGAAGCCCTCCATCCATAAATTGGGCTCCATCTCCCTGATTCACTGAATTATTGCTATTATTTGGCCGGGGACCCATCATGGCGTCCCCGCCATTTTGAGACATGTCTCAACTTTCTTTGTCGTTTTATTATTTTTCCGACGGAAATAAATTTATCCAAAATTGTTTAATTACCCTTTCCGCAATGTCTTTTATTTTGATTTTAATTTTTTTATCGTAGAAAAATTAAAATTTAAAAAAATTTATACTTTCTTTGTAATTAATTTCAGAGCACACGTCTGTTCACTACAAATTCCCAAGTCGGAATCCCATGCAGAAAACAACAACAACAATTTCGATTTTATATGGGAAGAGTTGCCGAGTGACGTCGCACTAAAACGATATTCAGTCTTTTACATTACCTTCTTTCTGTATACCGTGGTAAGAACTTGGTCGTTACAAGCACCAAATTTGAGCGTAAAATATCCATAAAGCCTCCTGGATATTTCCTGATGGAGCCCTTTACAACCAAGTAGACCATGTTTTGATAGACCGCCGCCATCTTTTGGGGCTGATTTTGATACGACGAACGTACCGAGGTGCCAACTTCGACTTGGATCACTATCTTATAGGTATGGAGCTCCGAGCTATGTATCCGCGTATCAGGTATGAGTCAACACAGCTGAACTACACAATGAAATGATCAGAAACATCTATGGTGTTAGAACTCGCGCTCAGTGAGCGAAGAGTATGTCCTGGAGCCAAGACGGGCGTCGACGAGAGTTTGACACGCCGTAAAAATACCGTCAGTAGCACATCTTAAGCCTGAACCAAATATGACATTACGTAACGTAACTGAAAAGTAACCTAAAGTACGAACACGAGTTTTCATTTGGCACCCACCTAAATTGACATAATAAACTTGACGAATGTTCTTTAAATTCTGAAATTTTACGTACGGTGCCGTAAAGAGGCCACAAAATGCAAGCGTCCCTAAATGTCAAACCCCAATATACGCTTCGCTTGCTTTGTTGCTTTGCTTTTATTTTTCCGAGCACTTCTAAACTGTTTATTTACACGACTTAAATAAATCAAATAAATCGCTTAAGTCAGCATTTATGGACTCCATTTTATGTCACTTTACGATTTTATTTAGGGCCATGTGTCAAAATTACTTAAGTAAGCTTAAATTCGTTCAGTTTTTGACCTTACCTTACGTTACCTTACGTCATATTTGGTTCAGGCTTTAGGCAAAAGTTGTAGAGATCGGGACAACTGGCTCGATGATGAATGCAAATTGGCAACTGAAAGTTAGAATGCTGTGTACCGAGTAATGCAGCAGACTCAGAGAACACGTGCTAAGAAAAATATAAGGAACTCAGAAGAGAAGCAAAGAGAATTCACCGAGGGAAAATGGAAGCCTAGCAGAAAAATCTCGTTTTTGAACTAGAACAGTACATAAAATCAACAAGGCCGCAGGTGCAGATGGCATCCTGCGGAGCTGGTTAAATATGGCGGTCTACACTGCACCACTATCAGTGTGCCTTCTGCCCAGGCATATCAAAACCTGATTAGATTTTCCCCCTGAGGCAGGCGATGGAAAAATGTCCAGAGTTTCAATACTCAATTCAACACTTCTTCATATATTTTAAGGCTGACTATACGTACCTTGAGGGATTGAAGGAGCATAAGTAGTAAGTAGTCAATGGTAAATGTTCGGCCCCTGGCGGGTTTACTTGTAGTGAGTGCTCGGATATTAGACCCTGCCATGTTCTAACAATGATGAAAGACATCGCAGGCGTTTTTCTCGATGGGCAAGAAAAGGTCTTGGATCGTCTTAACTCTTCTTCCGGCAACATCTCGCATTTCCAGATGTTAGCTGATGACGTCCAGTCCATTAACGTCCGACTTGACTCGTTGTCGGACACCCTTGCATCTGTTGCGTCCAATTCGGGTGCCCTGTTGACCAAATCCCAGGAAATTTCTTCCCGAGTTGCAACGGCCTTTGACTCGATCGACGACATACTTTCGGCGATTCTTAATCCTGTTGCCACTTCTTCCTCCACTTCTAGCTCCTCGCCCTCTCTTCATCCTCTATTGGATGATATTAAAAAGAGCACGAAGCGTGTTCGGACTGATATCGAGTCGCTGTCAATAGGAGTGGCTCAAAATCACAAGGCGCTGAGTTCTCTATCTTCTAAATTTGAAAGAGTCTATGATAAATTAAATTCCCCCTCAGTGGTGGCAATATCTGATGACGTTCCGCTGTTAGGAGAGCAGCTTCCTTCTTCACCATGTAGCACGGCTGCTCCTCTTACGGATAACAATGTCCTCAATGAAATTACCGTCGCGCCTACTCTTAACTCCCACTCGGCCATAATACCCGAAGAAGGCCCTTTAGTGGAAGCTGACCCAAGGCTGGCTCCTGCTCACTCGAAAACCCATGGCAAGCATCGTAAACGTAGAGGTCGTCGTAAAGCCGCCAATACGGATGCTGTCACTGCGAACCCCTCTACTTGTTGGTCTATCCCCCCAATGGGCCCAAACCGTCTCCTAGAACCGAATGCAGCATCAACCTCTTCTGTTCGTGTCGTTAGACCCTCAGGCACTGAGAATACTGAGTCTTTGGTAACCGGTGCCAATTTGACAACGGTACCTAGACCACGAAATATTTTAATTTCGCGTTTCTCCCCTGAAGAATACCTAAGGGGAAAAGCTGTTGATCCTGCGACAGTCTTCTGTAGAAAGATCAGGAATGTTTCCAAACCGGTTGCGTCGTTTGTTCTGAATGCACCGCCCAACACCGCTGAAAAGCCTTTGGACCCCACGTTCTGGCCTCCTGGTGCCTTTTCAAAGTATTTTGAAAAGAAAAATATAATAATAATAATAATAAAAAAAAAATGAAACGTGTACGAAAAAATTAAAGTTATTATTATATAAAGGAAAAAACTAAATTTAACTTTTTAGGTTCTATTCCGCGGAGTCAAATCTAAAAACATCGAAGCGTCCTCTGGTGTCCCGCAAGGAAGTCATCTTGGTCCTCTTCTTTTTATTTTATCAATCGATGACATTGGCCGGGTTTATGCCGCTGACACTTTGGAATTTATGAAACGGAGCTTCCAACTTGGGTATCGTTTTAACCGAAACGTTTGACAATTATTATCACACGTTTGACATTTCTCATCAGTAATAAACCATTGTTAAATAATGGGGAAAATATTAATAAATTATCAATTGAAGCGCGCAAAAGGTATTTTATATTGGAAACAGTTACAAAGAAACGTAATAAGTATGTATATGTTACACTTTTTCACTTTCTTTACGTCGTTTGACATTTTCAGAAAGTCTCAAGTGTTTATACCGTAACTTCCCGGCAGTGCCACATGTTTGGTCACGCCAAAAAGCAGATCCCCTTTGGCAGGTTGCGCCGAAAATTCTTGTCGTATATGCCGCTTCCAAGATGTCAGGCAACTCCAAAGTGTCCGCGGCATAAACCCGGCCATTGTTACCCTGTAAAGGCACTGCAAAATCCTTATTTATGCCGACGATATCAAACTGTACCGCCACATAGGGAGTATCGAGGATTGCAAACTTCTGCAACCAGACCTAAACACCTTCTATTCTTGGTGTTCCAACAACAACCTGGTCCTTAACGTTAGTAAATGTGAGGTCATGACTTTTTGTAGAAAACGTGGCGTTATAACTTTATGACTATACTTTTCTCGATAAGAAGATCTCCCGCACTAACTCTGTTATCGATCTAGGGGTTAGGTTAGAAAGTAAGTTGGATTTCTCCACCCACATCAATTATATCTCTTCCAAGGGCAATTAAGTCCTGGGATTTATAAAAAGATGGTCCAAGGAATTCAACAACCCCCTCATCACCAAACACTTATACATATCTATAGTTAGGCCTCTCCTTGAATACGCCTCCCAGGTATGGTTTCCTTACAACTCCTCGCATATCGATAAAATCGAATCGGTTCAAAGGAAGTTTGTCCGTTTTGCACTCAGTCACCTCCCGTGGGATGACCCACTTATTCTTCCGCCTTATGGGAACAGACTTAAATTGCTCAACTTGAGCTCTCTCCATAAGCGTCGCGAGGTCGCTGACGTTATATTCGTTCATCGTTTGTTGAATGACAAAGTTGACTCAGGCTTCCTACGAGCCCGTACGTCATTTAGAGTGAACAACTACAACCTGAGAGGTCCACCTCTCTTGTACATTAATTCCTCTAACACCAATTATGGGATGTACGAACCAGTTAACCGCATGCTTATAAATGTTAACAAAAATCGGTCATTCCATACCAAACCGAACGTTTTTCGGTAAAAATTAAATTCAATTGATACCGATTTTTTTTAAATTTTGCACACGCATTCTACACATGAAATAATGGGACACATATTTCGGGAAAAAAAATTGCGATTTTTTTTTCAGAAGATATGCACGGTTGTACATTGCAAGAAATTTCAAAAAACGTCGCGCGGCCGACCATTCAAATTACTGTATCTTCGAAACCATTAGTCGTACAAAAAAACTATATAGGTCGATTTTGAAGATCTTGAGTCACTATATGTAGTGGTATATTTAAAATTTGCGTTTGATATTAATAAATTGTTATTATTTGTCTTTAAAATTTCATTAGCATTTTTCATCATCAACTACCCAACTTAAAGTTTTGGAAAAAATATCATCGTGGTCCTACTTCAATTCTAAAGAAACAGTGAAAATTTGAAAATGGAACTCAAACGGGCTCATATTTAAAAAATTCTTTAAAAGAGTGTGACCGCGCGGCACGACGGCTTAACATGTCGCGTACACGCAGAATAGGTTAACAGGGGCGTAGGTACAACGGAAAATGAATAACACAAGGTCCTTTTCCATGCGACGACGTGGCGAAAAGGTGCATTCTGCACTTACAGTATTGGCCAATACTAAAGCACCCCCCTTAAATATTTCATAAATTTTTCATTATTTTGATAAAAACTTAATAAAACAACTATCCAATATTACAAAATTTATATCTAAATATTTATTTATATATCTAAAATATAAAAAAATTCAAAAATTATAACATAAATACTCCAGTCTTACAATTCAAACTATACAATGAAATGATAAACTATTGTACCAGTGGACAAAACTAAAGCACCCCCCTCAATTCAATGGAAAATTTGCCATAGCGACTGCCTAAACTTTAGGCTCTAAATGATTAACGGTCAGTAATATCGTGAATGATAACAAAGTACGAGGCAACGGAACGAGTTTCACCTTTTCATTCTACCGGAAGATCGAACAAAACATGGGAAGACTCTTTGCTTAAAGGGACCAGCTTTAAATCCTGACATATCCTCAGCACAACTTTCTCAAGATTTCGGCTTTGGAATAAGTCAGAGAACAATCCGACCGGATCCGGTTATTAAGTCGAAGACCCGCTAAAAAACCACTAATATCTAGAAAATATATGAAATATTGATGGGGGGTGCTTTAGTATTGGCCAATACTGTACATCAAAATCATCTTTCTGATAACAGAGACTTATGAATTTTTTTTTGTTTTTGTATTGAGCACTCGTTCCGTGGGAAAAAAAAATATTTTTCTCAAAGAACTCAATCTTTTTTTTAAAAAAGTTATAATACCACGCTGTAATAAGTCTGAGATTTCGATGAAATTAAGAAATTATGTTTTCCCGTTATCTTTATAATTGCGAAAGGGTGGATCGTTACTTGGTCATTATTCCCGTGCACGCCTTGAATTGCATCCTGTAGAACAAACGCGTAATTTTCGGAAAAATCGGAAATGACTAAACATTCTTCTGGTCGCAATTCATTTTTTTTCAGTTTCAAAAAATTGCAACATTAGAATGAGTCAATAAATGAGATAGTTAAACTTTTCTTAATAATCACCAAATTTTCTTTAAAAATGTCTGTTAATTTTTGTATGAGATTATCACAAGCAGGACACCCATTGCATTGCTGAAGAAAACAATCCACAGTTGGTGGATTCTTAATTATGTGTGAAAAGCTCCAAAAAATTAGGTCAACAGTGAGAAAAATGTAATACATTGATAGTGAGAGAATTTTTTAAATATGACCCCGTTTGAGTTCCATTTTCAAATTTTCACTGTTTCTTTAGAATTGAAGTAGGAACACGATGATATTTTTTCCAAAACTTTAAGTTGGGGAGTTGATGATGAAAAATGCTAATGAAATTTTAAAGACAAATAATAACAATTTATTAATATCAAACGCAAATTTTAAATATACCACTACATAGAGTGACTCAAGATCTTCAAAATCGACCTGTATAGTTTTTTTCGAAGATACAGTAATTTGAATGGTCGGCCGCGCGACGTTTTTTGAAATTTCTTGCAATGTACAACCGTGCATATCTTCTGAAAAAAAAAATTGTAATTTTTTTTCCCGAAATATGGGTCCCATTATTTCAGGTGTAGAATGCGTCTGCAAAATTTAAAAAAAATCGGGATGGTCAATTAATATTTAGTGTTCGGTTTGACATGGAATCAGCGAAATGCGAGTTCTTTTTGCATGCAAACCAGCGAAGATGTCCTTAAAAGGACTCTTTTTAATGTGGCGTGACTCCCTGTGTGTCCCTCTTTTTCATAGTCTTTGCACGCTTCTCTGTTTGATGTTTTGTGCTCTTAAATGTTGCATTGTTTTTTTTTGTGTTTGCATGTCTTAGCTGAGCCACTGTGCAGTGGTAAATGTGACCGCGTTTGTGTGCAGGGACCGGACCGGCTCGGAACCGGAGTGCTGGGGAGGGTCGAGAAGGAGCCCGCATTTTCGGTCGCATGCTCGTTATGCGGTGTTTCTCTTCTTATATTTTTTTGGGTGCTCTCGGCCGGTTCGGTCCCTGCACATAAGTGCGGCCGTTTCTCAGCCCAGCTGAGAAGTGTACCTTCTGAGCTAGAAGGATAAACTCTATAAGTAGTAGTATTATAGCATAGTCAGAGTAGAACTCTACAAAGCCATGAGAGAATTCGGCATGCCCAATAAGCGGACACGATTATGTAGGTTGATCATGACCAATGTAACAAGCCAAATAAAAATATTCGGAAAACTGTCCAGATCAATCAACATCTATAATGGATTCCGACAAGGGTACAGTCTGGCCTGCCACCTTTTCATCTGTCATTGGAAAAGCTAATCCGAGATTCGGGGGTGACAGTAAATGGCACAATCCTCCACAAGTCCACCCAATTGCTGGCTTATGCAGACGACATTGACACAATTGCAAGAATGTCAGCAGCTGGACGCTTTCACCCAGATTGAGTGGGCAGCACGATAGCTGGAACTGCACATCAACGAAAACTAAAACAAAGGACATGGTGGCCGTGTCTGCAAGAACACGAGCACGAGTTTGAAGTAGTAAAATTATTTACCTAAAGGCGGCTACACACGTACCTGCATGCTTGACAAGCACGCAAGTTCAATATTTTTGTGCAAGCGTGCTTGAGCGTGTGTATGAGATTTTTTGCGCAAGCATGATGATTGAACATCAGCTTGAAGAATGATCGAATTTTCATCTGCATGCTTGAACAAATCTCGCTTGAAAACAAAAGTGTGAGTCCGAGCGAGCGCGCCGTCACTTTCCGAACGAAATTATTTAAAGATAAACTGCGGCTATTCAAGCATGATTGCGTCTTGTGGAGGCTACAGAGAAGTTGTGCGAGAATGCGCAAAAAGATTAAACATGCGTGCTTGTCAAGCATGCAGTTACGTTTGTAGCCGCTTTAACTTGGGTTAATAGTTGTCGACAATAACATGGAACCAGAAATAAAAGCACGTCTGCTAAAAGCCAACAAAGCCTACTATAGTCGAACAAAGCTCTTCAAATGCAAGCATCTAACAGTAAAGGCCCATGGAGACGCTAAAACATGGTACGAGTAAACTGGTACTAGTACCATGTTCGAGCTAATGTTGGTTGTCTGCTGGCCGGTACGCGTAACAAACTTTTGGTCTCACCAACGGTGCTAGTAAAATCAAAACCAGTTTGATTTTTCTTGATGTTTGTGGGCGGAGCTCTGCTTTGGTAATACCATGTTTAAGTGTTTGCGGACTGGTTTGTCAACATTTACTCGAACACATCATTTGAATTGTCAAAAGACAGATGTTCAAGATCGAGTAAATTGGTCTCAGCTCGGTTTTACCGTCTGCGGGTTTTGCTCGTACCATGTTTACTTGTACCATGTTTTAGCGTCTCCATGGGCCTTAACATCCAAACTGCTGTTGTACAAGACGATGGTCTTACCGGTACTCACATATGAATCCGAGACCTTGGTGCTTAGCAAAAAGAACTGTAACCGTTTAGCCGTGTTCGAGAGAAAAGTCCTTCAGTGAGTTGTGAGCCCGGACGATTCCGAAGGCTTTAGGTCATAATCTCTTATGACTTATAATATGTCCTTCTAAATATGGAATTTTGTATGTGAACAAGTTAGGAGCTACCCAAATCCATAACGGGAAATCATAAGATAAGAAGCGTTTTCTTGGATTGAATATAAGTATGATTAATCCCGAACTGACATTCGAAACATATTATCGTCAGAGATAAATATTTTACAAATAAAAACCTGTTATCAATTATATATTTCTTTATTTGGAACTTTATATCTTAATCCACCGTCTTAACAGCCTGGGGCAGCTCCTTTGATAAGAGAACAAACGACTCCCTTAAAGTCCCTAAGCGATTGATCTTGAAGAGTCTGATCGAATCTCTGCAAAAAATTAAAAAAAAATTGTAATTTAAACTTCGAAAAATATTGTTAAAATATTTTGCTTACATCATTGTAAAGAATCGTTGGAACAAAGCTTGGCATCCACCTCTTTGTCTCAAGTTCTGCGACGAGTTGCATTTGTGTGCCAGCACCAGAAAACATGCATTCAAGAACTCGGAAAAATGGAATAGAAACTGCTTCAGAGCACTACAAAAAACTCTTGATAAAGAATCTTCTTCGATAAAATTATAGGGAAGCTACTTACGTATTTGCCACTCTCTTCAGCTGCGAAGTCCATTTGACAACCAACAAAGCTAACTTGAGTCGGCTGGTCCTTGATTAGGCTTAGGGCACAGGATTGCATTAAGTTTCCTTTGCATTCTCTAGGACCATGTTGACATACGAAAGTTTCGCCATCGGCTTGGCTCTGCAGGTGTTTTGGATTGGAAATTTTAATACATACAAGATCAGATTAAGCTTCGATTAATACTTACGTGGGATTTTCCAAAAGGCACAAAATAGAGATCGATGTGGTCCTGAAGTTGATTGTATGTTGGAAGAAGCTGGTCTTGAATAAATCTTTTGCTGTCAGGGCATAGTGATTCATATAGGATGGTCACTGGAAGCTAAAAGTAAGTTTAATGTTAAAAATGATTTTAATGAATATATTAACTTGGCAAAATTTTAATATTTCAATAATGGTAAAAATTGATCTGATTAAGCGTGGTGGTCCCTGGATAACCAAAATGACGGAACCTACCGCACAGCCACGGACTGAACAGGTTTCACGAGGACATTCCGTGCAAAGGCCAATGATTTGAATTTACATATTTTCATGGCATGTAAGACCTCTATACCAACCGGTTTAAGAGCAAATAATCTCAAAAATGGCTAAAAATTGTCAACTTTGAATGGCGATTTCTCGGTCACCGTTGGTCGTATGGAGATTTAAAAAAAAGCAATTTCTACATTTTTTCATAACCTTTCTTTTCTCTGAACATTTATGTATGGCCAGGATGCCGTAAAAAAAGTTATAACCGTATTAATAGAAAAAAGTAAAAAACGTGATTTTGCGAAAAAAATTAGTTTTCTTTTTCGATTATTTTTTGAATTACAAATGGTAAAAAACAATTTGAAAAACGTATTTCGATGGGAAATTTAATTTTCTACAAAAAAGTATTTTAGTAAAAATCTCGAATTTCGCTTTGTTTTCGAGTTATTTTGAAAAACCTGAAAAGCGGTACTTAGAGCCGGCGCTCAAAAACGCACCCCTCAAAAAGGGAGCACTTTGTGTTTTTATCATATTTAGGTGCTCAACTAACATATTAAGTAATAAAAACCCTTTAACGTAATTGTTCCTTACTACCTTTGATTTTTCCTTAATTTTACTAGTCTATAACATAGATGTGGCGTCTCTGATTTATTTGTGTAAATGGATCATTCCTCAGAAATGTTAACCAGCAGTGTAATAGCGGCATTATGTGTTAGGTTAGGTTAGGTTAGATATAGCTGAGCTGCTGGTGTACAGCTCAAACACTTAGGCCAAAGGAGTAGGCCCATTGTGATGCCATAGTGATCCCACTTTAAACCTGATGTTAAAGTGTCATTTCTTCGCTAAACCATCTCGAGGAAACAATGAATCTCCTGAGTTGCGGGATCCCAATGTTCGAGATTTCCGCAAGCGTGCTTAGAAAGGGTTTACCAAATGCGGTTAGTCTCCTTCTGCTTAGGGCTGGGCAGTGACAGAGGAGATGTAGTACACTTTCCTCCTCGTCCGGGTTTTTACAGGTTCTGCAAAAATCGTAGGTCTCAAGACCTAAGCGGGTCGCTTGCGTCCCTATCAGACAGTGTCCGGTAAGCACTCCCACTATAGCTGAGAGGTCTTGTCTCCCGAGGCTCATTAGTGAAGTAGTCCGCCTGAGATCATAAGAGGGCCAAGTTAGTTTGGCCAAGGTGCATTTATTAAGATCCCTCCAATGCTTCTTTGCTTGTTGCATTGTGTGCTGTTTGCATTGGAGTTTAAAGGTGGCCCAAGGCATACCAACCCTTTCCTTTCCAGGAAGGAGAGTGGCGGTCGTGCCTTTCCTAGCCAGTTCGTCAGCTTTACAATTTCCCTCTATGTTTCGGTGACCGGGCACCCATACGAGGAGGGTCCTGAACTGCTGAGCCATCTCGTTAAGAGATCTGCGACATTCAGAGATAGTTCTAGAGCTGTTTGTGCAAGAGCGCAGGGCTTTCAGAGCCGCCTGACTATCTGAAAAGATGTAGACAGTCCGATTCCTATCGCCTTGCTGGTTAATTAAAAGAACAGCTTCATGTATGGCTAGAACCTCCGCTTGATATACACTGCAGTGATCGGGTAGTCGGAAGGAGACTTCAATCCCAGTCTCTGGGGAAAAGACTCCTCCTCCTACTCGACCCTCGAGCTTAGAGCCATCAGTAAAGAAGTTTATGGCATCTTGAAAACTGTGTGGTCTGTAGGCCGTATCAGAACCTCTGCAGCGCTGCAACGACAAGTGTTTCTATTGGCTGAGGCTGGTAAAATGACAAGCAAAGCAGCACCAGACCAGCGTGCTGCATTTTCATCTCAAATCCTAATTTTGCTGCATATATATGCAGCACTTTTGACACTTCGTAATGCGGAAAGTGATTTTAAACAAGGAGATGCGGGATTTTTTTTTAAATTATTTAAAAGGACATGGAGGAATAATTGATAGCACTAGTGCGATTTTTAAATTTTTAATTTGAGGTTTAGCTGCCAAATAAAAAGTGCGCTGCACAGCGGAAACAACTAGAATCTGAAACCGACTGCAGCATGCTGCTCTGGTGCTGCTGCTGCACGCTGCATATTTTTAGGTTCTGATACGGCCTTGTTACTCCATTCACGACGTGAAGGAATGTGGACTCCGTAGTTCCTCGTGAAGGTAATCTCGGGTATACAGAAGTCAGTTTTAGTGGGGACGATAACAGAGTTCAACACCTTCGTGTGACTTCCCCCGATTCCGGTCCAAAATCCAGATTCTTTTATTCTAAGGGCTGCGATGGTTGCGCTTTCCCTTGCCACAAGATTCAAAGGAGGGAGGTATAGCATAACATTTAGGGCATCTGTAGGTGTGGAGCGAAGTGCTCCTGTTATGCATAGCTCGGCACATCTTTGTACTTTCTGTAGTTTGTTTAGCACGGTGGACTTACTCAAGGTTGGCCACCATACTATGACTCCGTATAGGAGTCTTAGAATAGAGAAGAGAAGGAAGCGCAATTAATTAAAATCGGGGAAGCATTTCGGCAACACATATTCACAGCACTCCCATAGTAGTTGTGCAGTTCCCGGACAGTGGCGGTATCACATTTAGTCAAAAACCGGGGGGGATTGCGTTTCTCAGCAACCATCCAAATGAGAACACATTACTTGGTTGAAAATGTTTGGAGCAAAGGCGAACGAATTTCGGTACGCCTCTGTCCGGGAACTGCATGAAACCTATGAACATACGGTTGTTTCTTTTCTTTTAGAGCGAGAGGTTCTTTAATTTAAGTGCTTCCCTCCAATCCGTATACATGTACGCTACTTTCGGTTCCTTATCTTCTCTATTCTAAGATAGGAGTATTGGGCGGACGATCGCTTTGTATATCCATCGTACTATGTTAGGGGAGAAGCCCCATTTCTTCCCAATGGATTTTTTGCAAGCGAAAAGCGCTATGTTCGCTTTCTTAATGCGCTCTTCTGTATTTTCATTCCAGAGGAGTTTCTTGTCTAGGATTACTCCCAGATATTTGGCGCTATTGCTAAATTTGAGCTTAACATTGTTAAGCCGTGGGGGTGTTAAAGGTGGAGTTTTATACCTCTTTGTGAAGAGGACTAGTTCCGTTTTTACTGGGTTAACGCTGAGTCCGCGGGTGGCAGTCCAGCTTGAAAGGGTTTGTAACGCCGCCTCCATGAGATCACAGAGGACTTGAGGAAATTTTCCTTTTGTGACGATGATAACGTCATCCGCGTACGCCAGGACGTGATGCCCCTCGGCCTCCATGCGTCGCAACAGCTGGTTTATAGTTACGACCCATAGGAGCGGGGAAAGTACTCCTCCTTGCGGGGTGCCTCTGTTTACGGCCCTTCGGACCGAGCTGTCGCCTAGGCTCGAGCTCACCATCCTGCCGGTAAGCATTTGGTGGATGAGAGACACCAGCGATGCCTCGATCCCCAGTTCTGTCAAGGCCAGGGTGATGGCGTTCGGGAGTACGTTGTTAAACGCTCCCTCTATGTCAAGGAATGCCACTAATGTATACTCCTTGACTTCGAGTGATTTTTCAATGGTAGAGACCAATGAGTGAAGAGCAGTATCAGTACATTTGCCCTTTGTATAGGCATGTTGTGTGCCAGAGAGTTCAGAGGTTGGTATGGTCTGCCTCAGATATATTTCGATTAGCCTTTCTAGAGTCTTTAAAAGAAAGGATGATAGGCTAATTGGCCTGAAGTCTTTGGGTGTTGCGTGGGAGGCTTTTCCTGCCTTGGGTATAAAGACTACTTTAACCTCTTTCCAACTAGAGAGAATGCAGTTATTTTGAAGGCACCCTGTAAACATGGCCTGCAACCAGGGCATGATATAACTAAGGGTGCGCTGCAGTTGTGCCGGCACTATGCCGTCCGGGCCTGGAGATTTATAGGGCTGGAAGGTGTTTACAGCCCATTCAATTCTTGCTCTACTTATGATAGATTTGATCAGCTGTGGTGAGGCTGAAGAGTTTATCGGGAAGGCTGACTCAGCGGTAGTACTACTCGGGAAATGGGTGTCCATAAGTAGTGCCAGGGATTCCCTGCCTGAGTCAGTCCAATCGCCGTTTTCTTTGTGTAAATAACTAAGCATTGTTGGTGCTTTAGTTAATATTTTACGTAACCTTGAGGCTTCCGACGTGGACTCTATATTGCTGCAGAAGGTAGCCCAAGAGGTGCGTTTGGCCTTCCTTATTGCCATTTTGTATCTATTCAGCTTCGACTTATAGCAGCCCCAGGAGGTTTCACTGCTGCTGCGTCTAGCTGAGTTAAATTCCTTTCTACACTCCTTTCGGAGCGTTTCAAGTCCCCGAGACCACCATGGGGGTTTGGAAGCCTCTTTATGCTGTCTGTTCGGACAGGCTTTATTAATGGCGTAAGAGCATTGCTCTGTGAAGATGCTCACAATGCTGTCGAGTTGTTCCCGGTTTTTGGGAATACAGGGTGGCTTAGGAGCAAGGTTTTTTGCGATAAGCCTAGTATAGTAACCCCAGTTTGTCTTTTTGAAGTTTTTTATTTTAGAAGGGGGGGTTGAGCTAGAGTCTTGCAGTTGAAACTCTATAAATCTGTGGTCTGAGAAGGAGTGGTCTTTCAAGACCTTCCAGACCAAAATTCGGTCGGAGTGGCGATCGGAGACAAGGGTGATGTCCAGCACTTCTTCTCTGTTTTTGATAACGAAGGTGGGATCATTACCTTTGTTACAAATAGCAAGTTTGGTGCTTAGTAGGCAGTTAAAAATAACTTCACCTCGATCATTGGTGTCCGTGCTGCCCCATTGTGTGTGGTGCGCATTTGCGTCACCTCCCATAACTAGGAACGTGGTAGCATCGGTGTAACTTACCAGGTTCTGAAAAGCCATAGGAGGTAGGGGGCCCTCATCATCATGGGCTAGATAGAAAGAGGCCAGCCTGAGTTTCTTCTGATTTAACTCTAGGTCGACCGCAGTAAGGTCTCCGTCACTACGGCATTATGTGTTGCATATGGTGAAATTCTGTAGAAATCTTTTGATTACGGAATTAACGACAAGCTTCAGATACCGGAAAATGACGACTGCCTCGAAACGACAAAGAAAATGTATAAAAGATTTGAAAATGTTCTCTCTCACGGTTTCACTCTATACATTGTTATAGAGCTCGAGTTGCACAGCAGCTAAGCAATATCCTGTGTATGCGTAATGCATACATATCAGACACGAGAAATTCAACGGACAGAGAATGGTGTTTTTACGGATACGGAATCGGTGGAGAGTACTCGATTAAATACTCATGAGTATAATCGAAAGAAAATTACTCAACAAGTTCTTTTTACTCATTCGAAAGTAGTCGATTCCTTGAGAATCGATGAGTACTTTTTTGACGAACTGTCTTATACCCTAGACAGACTAACACCCTTAATCCGGATTATGACGTCAGAATGACGTAGGCTCCATTATATTTCCACATCTTTTGTATGGGTCTGATGTCAGAATCCGGATTAAGTTTCTAGTCTGTCTCCGGTATTAGCGTATGTATTACTCGTAATCGATCATTCCAAACGCGAGTATCGTTTTACCAAGCGGTCCCCCAACTATATACTAACCACGTCCAATGATGCTTGACCTAAAGCAATCGAACGAGAACCGGTCTACTGCGATGCTTAATAGCACCCTATATTTTTTAAAGTCTCAATTTTGCTCCCTTTAGTATAAAAAATGTGAGCTTACCGTGCTCCGTTTGGACTATTCCGTTCGAGCCTGTAAGGGCTGCATTTGGAAAACTAGAATTTTACTCAGACGTACCGTGCTTATTGCGGCTGTTTCGATGCTGTCCGTGCCTATTGCAGGCTAAAAACGACGGAGTCTAATTTCAATTCGGCCTTGAATGCAAATTGTACTCAGTTCTCGATTCCACCCTATAAGTAATGATATGAGTAAAAGTACTCGGTCAAAAGTATCGAGGACTGATATGAGTAGAATCGAAAGGCATATACTCATATGAGTTAAGAATCGAATACCGATTCCGTATCCCTAGGTGTTTTATAACATACTTATTATGACGTATACTTCAGCTGTCATAAAAGATACCAAGGGCTCGGGGCTTGTGAGCCCTTATCAAACCATTAGCAGTTTGAAAGCTACAAACAAAGGGCAATGTATCCTTCTCGTGCGAGATAAAATCAAGAAGGAGCTTATTAGTTATATGCAATACATCTTACATCAGAACACTAATGACAATAAACAATGACCTATAGAAATGGCAACTCCTAATGCCTCCTCTACACGTCGATAGATGCATCAGCAGTTGGAATAACAGATTCATTCGTCATTCAGTCTGTATTGATTATCGGAGGACGCAACCCGTATCAAAAAATGGATGTTGAGACAGAAGCGGCAGTATTTTTGGGGTTCCACAATCAGGTTTCAGATTGGTACAACTCGATGAACTTGACTTGAAAGTTTCCTCATTGCTTATATTAGCAGCCATTTTAAACGACGAGGAAAAAGTGTAAGCACGTGTGCACTCTCATTCACAATCCACACAACACTGATGCGACGGCAGACGTGTGTGGACAGACGCTTTAGCTGGTGACATATACAAGCGTACATGCATTGCATTCAGCGGCTGCCTGACATGCGGAGATTTTCCACTGACACATAATTGCATGGTTGCGTTCCGTCTCGGCTCTGACAGATAACCCAAAAATCTGAGTAAAGAGTCGCATGTGTTTGTTGTGTATGCTTGTGTGTCCTATGTCGGATGCGGCAATGCAGAAAAAGTAGCCCGACATTTGCGTGGCATGCGGAACATTCACGGAATATTTCGTCAGGTCGCATTTGAATACACACACTTATCTGTCAACGAATGCAACGCATGTACGCTTGGATATGTCACCAGCTTTTGCGCTCGCACTGAAAGCCTTTGATGTGTGACTCAAAAACCGGCAACAAATGGTTTGGTGGCAGACGATCTCATGTCATCTCATAGCCCAAATCTTCGGAGAATAATTGGCTTCATATGTGGGGGAAGATGGTCCTGGAGGTAAATTCCCTCATGAGATCTACAACGTATCATCATCAATTCATCAACATTATTGGCACTACAGCCCTCTATGAGCTTTGGCCTTCTCAAGAATCTTCCAACATCGTCGGTCTTTCTCGCGTCTTTCTCTTCCAGTTGGTAAACCCAATTATGCGTAAGTCCATTTCTATGTCGTCTTTATAACTCTTTCCAGGTCTTCCTTCTGACCGGCGTCCTTCTGGCGTTTGGAGGAACAGGACTTTTGGAAGCGCTTAATCAAGTCATTACATGTCCTATCCAGCATAGGCATCGTGGTTGCATCTTCTTCTGCAGACGCCCTCTTCATTTACTGCGCCTGTGATACTGCGAAGAATTTTTCTCTCGCAGCTTCCGAGAACCCGCTCGTCATACCATTGCTTCGAAGATTTTTGGGCGTAGCGTATTATCATATGCTGTTTTAAAGTCAATGAAAAAATTAAGGGTCTTCTCTATTAAATTCTTTCGTCTTATCAATTGCTTGTCATAGTGAAAATATGGATCGGTAATGGACTTTTGTTTCTTGAACTGCACTGATAACTGGCAACTGCTCTTTCATACTGGTACAATAACGAGTACACAGGATATCAGAGAATATTTTATATGCGTAATTCCTCTGTAGTTTGAATAGTCAAGTTGGTCCTCTTTTTTGTGTAAAGGACATATTATTCCTATGTTCCATTCGTCAGGTAGTTTTTTATGGGTTGGGATGTATTTTATGGTTTGTGCATATATGTTTTTAATATATTACTACATTTTTTAAATATTTCTGTTGCTAAATTGTCTATACTTCGTGACTTGTTATTTCTAAAATTAGTTCTAGCTTCTTATACTTTCGGTACGGTAGGTACTGCTCCAGCATTCCTGGTTCTTTCGTTATAATCAAATTTGCGTTCACTATGTCCTTCCTGTTGATCAAGAGTTTACTGAAATGTTCCACCCAACGATTTAGTACTTGTCCTGTCTCGCTTAGAATATTTCCCTGCATGTCTCTGCAGGCTGATGTCTTAGAGCCGGTTTAGACGGTGCGCCCCAGCGCATGTTCCTCACGAACTTTGTTGATCAAGGGATAAGTGGGGTGGTACCTCTCATAAGTCCCACTTCTCCCTTCATCCTCAAACGCATGAGGCACATGCGCTGGAGCGCACCGTCTAAACGGGGTCTCAGGTATAAATTTTTTTCTAGCCTCTCTTATTTTTTTGTATAACTGCCTTATTTCTCCCTCGCTATGAAGGCCTTCTAGTTCTTCCATCTTGCGTTTTTCGTATTCTTTTTTCTTTTTTTTATGTGCTATTTTTCTTGTCTTTGTCTTACTCCGTATTCTTCTTCTGCGTTTCTAGTGTTATGTCTCTTTAGTTTTATTTATACGCCATATTTTTCTCTTCTGTAGCTATCCGGCATTCATCGTTCGACCACTAACTACGGGCAGGTCTGCGTGCTTTACCTACAACTTCATATGAAGTTTGCTCTATTCTGTAGCTTTCTTACTTACACCTGGACCGCGTCTCATTGAAGTTATCAATATTGTGCGGATCACGGTTGTTAATAGAATTAAATACTTCATTTAACTTGGTTTTAAATTCGTTTATTTTTACTTCATCTTTTAAACTTTTGGTGTGTGTTAGTCTTTCTTTTGACGTGAATGCGCCTTTAAATTTGCTTGCATGACAAAAAACCGATGATAACGAAATTATGGCATACAATTTTGAGTTGCAGTTCAAAAACTATTGTTTATATCGAAAACAGAAATATACCATGACGTAGATAACGATTCAAAGAATTTTATTGTTTACTTTTAACTTCCCCGATATAAATGGCAATTATCCTTTTGTACGCTTTATATAAGCTTTACCTTTACTTTACTTATATAAGCTTTACCTTTACTTTATTTTAACCCAGTTCCATATAACCGATCAACTTCAAATTTTGCACATGACATATGTCAAGTTCGCGTGACAAAATCAAGATGGAGGTTCCAAGGTGACGGCCGAATTTTGAAATTGTGCTTCCCGACCGACGACATGGGCATCAAATGAAAGGGTATGACAAGTAAAATACAATTCGCTATGTGATGTCATTCAAAATGGTGGCCATCACAAAATGGCGGATTACTTTTATCTTTACAACCCACTCAGTATACGTATCAAATGAAAGGGTATGACAAGTACAATACGTCATTCTAAATACAATACGTCGTGTGGCGTCATTCCAAATTTAAAATGGTGGCCAACTCAAAATGGCGGCCAAGACAAAATGGCGGCCAAGACAAAATGGCGGTTTACCTTTTTCTTTACGACTCCCTCGGTATGGGTATCAAACGAAAGTGTATGACGAGTATAGTACAGTAAGCTTTGTGACGTCATTTTAAACCATATTTAATCACAATACATCGGGGAGTAATTTAATACATATAAATAAACTAAAAGGTTAAAAACACAATTAATTGCTCGCCTGCTAAGCGTACCAGAACAGCGTATCCCTACCGCTACATCATCTCCACCGTGTAACTTATACCGTGAAGGTCAGCTGCCACATGCTAGTACACTATACGTACTATTTTGAATATAAATTTCACTGTTTTATTGTTTTTATTTATTGTTGCTTTGCTTCCAATCTGGGCCTTTCAGCGTTTTATTGCTTTTCTCCTCAAGTGACCCATTTTTAAGGAAAAACATATTAAAAAACATTAATATTTGTTAAATACCCGCAATTGCAATTTCCGTATTCACGTCATTTGCCCGTATCCACGATAGAAATACACGCTTTTTTTAACATTGGAAAGTCTTGCTCTGATCCTGCTGTATTTGCTGGAAATAAGAGCTTTTTGTGACCATGTTTGACGTTCCAGGTAAGTTCTACAACGTAAGAGCAAGGAAAAAACTTGTTCGGAAAGTTTTTTATAGTAGGGTTTTGTGAAATGCGACACTGAAGTAAATAGGTGAATGGAGCAGTTTGTTGAGGGTCGGGAGCGGATTCCGGTTATAGAACCGACTGAGTTTGTGAGTATGTGAAAATTTAAACTATATTCATCCAGGAGAAGCAAAAAAGTAATTGGTGGAATGTAATGATATCTACTGAAAAACGAAAATTTGCTCTTTTGAATACAGTTATGCTATCATACATAGTTCAATACCATAACTTTTACAATAATGTCTTCGACATTCTAGCCTTTGTGCGCTTCTTTACCTGTCAACATGCGGTGTAAGAGCAAAATTTAGTACATAAAAACGCTAGAAGAAAGATTCAGGTCGTTGATACCCTCAGTAACAAAAGGGTTAAGGTGCTCCTTCACAGGGACATGGTTATCCATCTTGCCCCTTTTATTACATAAATAACATTCCTTTTTATCTGATAGGACTAATAAATTGTGAAAATATTATTTACCATCAAGATAACTTAAAATTCACAAATTTTTGCCGGGTACGATATATAAATAATTTTGCCATTTATAACAATCAAATATTTCGATATAAAACCACATTTTGCGTTTAAAAAATGAAAATAGATTTAATAAAGTTCTGCGAATACAGAATCTTCTTCGCCTAAATATTGAGAGTGTTTCCCGAGAGTAAATCAATATTATTCTACGACAACAGTAACTATTTTAGAAATAATTTTTTTTTATTCAGAATTAAGCTACCCAAATGCATTAAAATATTTTTAATTACTTTTATCACCGTGTTAATGAAATTACACCGTAAGCTATAGTTATTTTGTACGAATATAGCGCAAGCAGAGCTGATGGCCTTGGCATATAATCAGATCACTGCATGCTTTCAAGTACTTGATACCCGGCTAAGCTCTTTTTAATATTAATAAAGGAACATGTCGATCGATCACCGTTTGATCCACCTAATCGCACACAGTTCATGATCATCGAAATAAGATAAAAAAATTTAATCCACAAAATTCACAAGTGATATTAAGAAAGCATGTCTATAAGTCAGGATAAGTCAAAATTTCTTATCACGAACGATTAGATTTCTTAATGTAGTTTATTTCACTCGGTTTCTAGGAAATTTAAGGGATTTAACAGATAAGAATATATAAAAACAAGTTCCGCGAAGTCTCTTATGAGAACAATCTACAAATTCGCTACGAAATTTTAATTATGCACAATAAAACCTTGAGAATCTTGAGCGCCAAGAACGACTATTATTGCATAAGTTGTTCCACTTTAAATTGCATTACAATAATTGCAAATGTCCGCAAGTACCTGGTTCACTTCCACTTACTATTTCTGAGTTCATAAACACTATTAAAATCACGTTTTACCAAAAAAGAATAATATTTAATTCACTCACCCTCCCAACAGATTGTGAAAAACCAGTTGAAATCAGAGCCATTAAGGCGACAAACACGAAACTCTTCATTTTGGAAATATTGATGATATTGGTTCCAAATCAACGAAAAAATTCGATCTGAATTTTTTATTACTAATTATAAAAGTTGAACGATCTGATTCTAAAGTTCCGAGCGCGCTACTCAACCTACTTCGAGGAGTTTTCCGTTGATACTGGACATCATTCAACCTTTTCGGCACTTATTATTGACTTGCTCTAGACCATTGTGCTGGGTTATCTCATAGGTGCAAAACACGAGGGAGTACACCGGGTACACAGGTAATTTCGGCACATACGACAAGGTTTTTACTTTCGACAATCTTAACAAGTTGACAAAATTGATTCATTCCAATCAAAGGTGCGCAAGATGGATAGGGAATCACGGCGTTTTTGTAAACACTGAAATGAAAGTTTCCCCCCATTCATCATGTCTTGTCAAGCAGTTTTTCAGCATGGAAGTAGAAACAAATTTTCATTTTTTTTGTTATTTTCATAGATGCGACAGTATTGACAAAAGAGGCTGGTCGTAAGAAATTAAACAAAGTATAGATTCAAAAGAAACGACAACTTCTTACGTATTTTCGCCGCATTCCTGTACACCCTTTTCAACGATGTTCACTAAAAAAATTGGATTCTTGTTGACGTTACACAAAACGCTTCTAGTTTATCATGCGGGTTTTGTTTAACGTTTACTTACTTAAATACGCAACCAGTCTCGCCTCCCGATATGGCTAAACCGTTGCACAGGGTTCAATGGAGTCTCGGTCTTCTGGAGTGTATTATTTTGAAAGTGAAACTGGTTCAGCATCTGGGTGGAAGTAGTAATTTAGACAAGTTAGCAAGTGGTTTCCATACTGGAATTAATTGAACAGCGGCTAGAAACGATAAAAAAAGTCAAATTCGTCGATATTTATTCGTAGGAATTTAAATTTCTATCAGCTTGTAGAAGTTACTGTTTTGGGAACAGATGATGTTGATGCTCTTTTTAATTGTTTGTGTGGTGAAGTTACTCTAATAGATTAGCATTTAATAAGAGATGGGATGATGATAAAGGTTGTTTACATAATACCAATGGTGCAAAATTACAAGACTTGTTATGCAACGTAGTTTATCCCAATTCTAATAAAATATATTTAGAATAGGTAATGCTTTATAATTAATCGGGAATCAGCGAACGGCCTGCAATATTCCATCCGAAAACAAAAAAACCTATTCAGACTAGTAAACTATGGATATTAAACTTGAATATCCGATCGCAATACTATCCTCTTATTTGAATCCATGAGTTGATTGATCTGCACAGTGTTCCGAATCTGCAACTGTAGACTTTTTTCCATCATCGCCTTATAGTCCAGTCAAATTAGTAAATGAAATTGCATTTTAAGAGGTACAGATTTTTTTTTGGCATTTGTTCGGGTACATCTGACAATGATAAAACCAAGTTTGTGGGATCGCAGTGGCTTGGGAAAATCCGCCATCTTGAAAAGGAGGGAGAGCTTGTTTATATTAAATAGCTCGTTTGCCTGCAATAATAGTTGATAATGATCTATGGAGAATAAAATTATCTAAAAAATGAGCCCTCAACGAGCTCTGTAAGTTGATTTGACTCAAAGTAATGGACGGTTAAAGTTCAACCATGATCTTGTGGTGAGGGTTGAATGCAGTTTTTTGCAATTAACTAGCAAAATGTTAATTTTTTTGGCTTAATGCACGGTAACAAATTTAAAGTCCTAGTAATTATCTTTAGAATGAGCCCTTCGTTATCGCTTATTTCGTTTGCGAGCAATCCAACGCCAAAGTTCGCACTGGACGTGCCTGAAATAATTGATAACACCATTTTTTTTGAATATTTCGTTAAAGGCTGCTCTTATGAAAAAGTAGTAAATGGAAGGAATACGGGCAATGAAAATATCTTTCCAACGAGGTATTCATGAAGGCTATACAAGGAGATAAAACTCCGTGTTGTCAATTTTCGTTTGATTATTGGTGGCGCTGCAGTCAAATGTACCCCAAAAAACATGGCCGATTGTATTTATCCGGTTCATGGCAAAGTTCGTTTATTACTAATATATTTTACGTTTACCAGCTTACAGCTGTTTACCAGCTTCTAAATTCAATTTATATCAATTCGATTATTCGTAATTAATAAATTTTTGATGTTTCCAATGAATTTTTATTAATTTCATGTGCGGTACATCGGACAAGGGTGACATCTGTGGCCAGAAATGAACTAGAAGTTTAGTTTCTTCTACCCATCCATTTCCTGTCATTTTCCCCATAAGAGTTTTTCCTTAGAATAGAGAACTACAGGAAAGGCCCTCGGGTATAAAATCCGTGTATGGGAGCGTAGTGAAATCGCTATCAGTCAACTGTCAAATTGGTACAATTTCTTGTTAGTTAACTGTCAAATTTTCCCGCGGCAGTTTCTTTAAAACGAGTTTTTCTATAAAATTTATTTACAGTTTTTCGCAAAACTAATTAAAAAGAAGAAAGAAAGTTTAAAGAATTTGTTTTTGTCAATTAGAAGTTGTTACGAGTGAATTTTCAGTGAAAAAAAGAGCAATGAAGTGTGCAGTTTGAATTTCACTACGCTAAAATTCTCCGAGGGCCCTTCCTGTAGTTTTGTATTCTAAGAGTTTTTCCTACTTGTACATTTTCCATGGAGGTATTAGTCTAATCTCCATGTCGTTTTATGTCCGCGATACAGCGGGTCAAAGATCAACCAAGAGGTTTACGAATTTTTAGGTATTTAACAACTTTAGAAAATTATAATTATGGGAATTATGACATTCTAAAAATAAAATTTGTGAGGAGAAACAATAATTATCAATCAGTAAGAATAACAATCGAAGGTTTAAATAGTCCGAAATAGTGTGGGTTGAGTTTAGTTGAGTTGGGATGAATTTAGTTGAGTTTGGTTGAGTTTAGTTGAGTTCTGTAGAGCTTGGTTGAGTTTAGTTGAGTTTAGATGCTAAGAGTTAGAATAATAGTTGAGTTGAGTTGAGTTTAGTTGCTAAAAGTTGAGTTTCATGTTATACTATGGCCATTATTGTTAATAGCTTTTTTATAAACAAGTCACGTTCATAAAATTCTCTTGTTCAGTGTTTTACTAAAAAAAATTTAAGGTCACAATGTCAAAACTGATTATTCTCAGCTACTATTTCCCATAATTATAATTTTCCAAAGTTGTTGAATAGCTAAAAATTCGTAAACCTCTCGGTTGACCTTTGACCCTCTGTATCGCGGACATAAAACGACATGGAGTTTCGACTAATACCTCGTTGGAAAGATATTTTCATTGCCCGTATTCCCTTCCACTTACTACTTTTTCATATGAGCAACCATTAACGAAATATTCAAAAAAAAAATGGCGTTATCAGTTATGTCAGGAACGTCCAATGCGAACTTTGGCGTTGTATGGCTCGCAAACGAAGTAAGCGATAACGACGATTAAGGGCTCATTCTAAAGGTAATTACAAGGAATTTTTTGTTAATGGGCATTAACCCAAAAAAATTAATATTTTGCGAGTTAGATGCAAAAAACTGCATTCAACCCTCACCTTGAACTGGTCATGCTTGAACTTTCACCGGCCATTACTAGGGGCCAAATCAACTTACAGAGATCGTTGGGGGCTCATTTTTTAGATAATTTTATTCTCCACAGCTTTGCCATTGATCAACTATCATTGCAGGCAAACGATCTATTTAATATAAACAAGCTCTCCCTCTTTTTCAAGATGGCGGATTTTCCCAAGCCACTGCGACCCCACAAACTTGATTTTATCATTGTCAGATGTACCCGAACAAATGCCAAAAAAAATCTGTACCTCTTAAAATGCAATTTCATCCTCTTTTTTCGACTAATTTGACTGGACTATTAGGGGAATTTATGAAAGTTCTATTATCAATGCTTTCATGATCAACGATCAGATTACGTTCAGATCTGTCCTTGCGGTATTTGAACGTGGCGTGAATTGCATCGTACATTTGACTCTTGGGCTTGGTGCCGCCAGTCTTCTTTGAAACTGCTGTTCAGTACGCAGCATTCTTACTTTCACTCGTCAAAACTTCCATGTATCATCAAACCAGTCCTTCCGATCTCTATGAACTCTGCCAAAGAAAGAGTTAGCAAAACTAATGAGCCCAATTTCAAAGCGTGTCACACACTCGTCGATATCCGGAATTTTGTCTCAAGGACTTATTCTTCCTTCACTGGAAACAAGCAATGGGGTTGGCGGTGTTTTTTTTGGGCCGTTGCTGAGGGCAGCTTTTACCCCGTTTATGTTTAAGTTGAAAAGTTGAGTCGAGGTTGAGCTGAAATTTTGACCACCGTATATGATTATGTGTTGATTTCAGTTGTCTGAGTTGAATCAACTTGAACTGACATCAAGACTTAACCTAAAATTGTTGTGTGAAATTCTCATTTATAGATACTTAAACATTTTTTAAAAACATGGAAGGTAATCAGAACGAAATAATTTTATATTCCTGTGCAAGCTAGTTGAGTGAGGCAGACTTCACGGATGGTAAACAAACAAAACAAATTTCACTTCAACCCAATTACATCTCAACCCGCGTATATGAGGTGAAATATCAACTCGACCCACGGATGGTAAACAAACAAAACAAATTTCACTTCAACCCAATTACATCTCAACCCGCGTATATGAGGTGAAATATCAACTCGACCCAGGTAGGAAAGCTGAGTTGAATTGAGTGGACCAGTGGACCAGTTTCAACTTGACCCTCGTTTAGGACTGGGTTGAACCTGGCTTAAACCTCGTCATAAACGGGGTATGTGTTGATTCTAGCCTGATTGGTGGGCACAAAGGTTTTTCTGTGATGTATTGCACTCTCGCAAACCATACCAATAAGATAATGATCCGAATGGTAGTTGGTACCTTGGTACGGTTGTAACGCCATCAGGCAATGGCGACGGTCTATCAATATGTTTGGTTGCGAGTAATCTCATTTGGGGATATCTAGGGCACTCGCAACTATCTCGCCTAGTTTTTAAAGCAGTAAAGGCCCAACTATAATGCACGTAAGAAACGCACGTCATCTGGGCGCTCTCATGTACTGTGTTTCCATGCAGAGTTTATCCTGAGTTTACTCAGATTAAGCGCCCATGGAAACGGGGATTGAGTAAAGTGTCGTTAAATCCAAGGAAACTCAACGAAACCAGTCCGATTAAGCCGGGTTTTGTATATGTGTGTGTTTCAGTATCCTTTACTGCACATATACGAACGGCGACGCAATGTAAAATTAATTATCTGTCACTTTAACCCAGAACCGTCATGAAAACAGCGTCGAGTGATCTTGAGAGAAAAAGCTTTCTGTTTACTTAACGAAAACTCTACCCTGGCTCATGGAAACACAGTAATGGAAATTAATGGGTTCGGCCATATTGGACGTACGTCGGTCATATTTTGTTTCGTTAAACGTAAAAATGCGAAATGAACCGCGCTCAACGTACGTTTTGTGAGAATTTGCAGTAAAATTGATGACAGCTGATTTTTTTTGTTGTCGTTTTGTGGGTTTTAAACAAGAAAGAGTATGGAAAATATTGTCCTTCAAATTTATGGGAGTGATTTTGACGAGAAATTTATTATATTTGAAAATAAACACGATTATTTTTAATATGCAAAGATTAATAGCCAATGAATGATATTTATGCATTTTAATAATTTTAAACTTGTGAAAACTTTCCGTATACACAAACCATTATACGTTTGACGAAGGTTTGATATTTACGCACGTCGGCTGACGTGCGTTTCTTACGTGCATTATAGTTGGGCCTTAACCCTTTTTCATTGGCGTGTACGTTGTCATTCAATGGGGCTACGTAGACTAGTCATGATTACTATGTAGTAAAACCGATTTTTAAGAAGAGGGAGGTGAAGGGGCGGCATATAAAAGTCTGCGGCAAAGTAAAGTAAAAGGTAAGTTTTATTCACAAGCAGTTTTGTAAATTTACTAGCGATATAAAATACTGAGATATAAAATGCTGAATTACAACACACTTATTGTAATATTACTATAAATATTGTAACTTCATATGAAAAATTTGACTTTGATTAGGAATATTTCTAATAATATGCATTGTAAATTTACAAAACTGCTTGTGAATAAAACTTCCAGTACTGTTTTGGAAGTTTATTTTTTTCAGAGTAAATTTTCCGCAAGATGATGATATAAGGCCGTATCAGAACCTATGCAGCGCTGCAACCACAAGTGTTTCTATTGGCTGAGGCTGGTAAAATGACAAGCAAAGCAGCACCAGACCAGCGTGCTGCATTTTCATCTCAAATCCTAATTTTGCTATATGCAGCACTTTTGACACTTCGTAATGCGGCAAGTGATTTTAAACAAGGAGACGCGGGATTTTTTGTTTTAAATTATTTAAAAGGACATGGAGTAATAATTGGTAGAACTAGTGCAATTTTTAAATTTTTAATTTGAGGTTTAGCTATCAAATAAAAAGTGCGCTGCACAGCGGAAAATACTAGGATCTGATACCGACTGCAGCATGTTGCTCTGGTGCTGCTGCTGCACGCTGCATATTTTTAGGTTCTGATACGGCCTATAGGCTGATTCAGAACTTCATGCAGCGCTGCAATCACAAGTGTTTCTATTGGCTGAGGCTGTTAAAATGACAAGCAAAGCAGCGCCAGACCAATTTTGAGGTTCTGATACGGCCTTATCTTATCTTGGAACTTATCTTTCTTTAAAATAGCAGCGACTTGGGCTTTTTCATAGATCTAGATACTCTGGTAACAATATAGAAAGATATTACCGCCGTAAATTTCTAATCAACAAAGTATAAAAGTTTGTATAAAAGAAATTTTCAAGAACATAATCAAAGAAAGTACCCGTAGTTGGTAAAAGAAACATTTATTGATAATGCTTTCTCAACTTTTAATTTGCTTCTAGGGAATATTAACACATATGTACATATGACATCATTGAATCAAATTAACGTAAAAGATTTCACCTGTTTAGCAAAAGGAAGAAGGTATTGTTTAACACGTTCAGTTTTATCAATGGAGATCGAAGTTTCTAGAAACAACAAAAATAGTTAAAAATAGAATAGAACAAATGAAAACGGTATGAGGCTGATCATTTTTGCGATGATGAATAATATAATATCAATTGATCACATACTCACAGATGCGCTTTACATGCCAGATCATAACTTGGTGTAAAAATCGACACCCTCGTAAGTACAGGCCTGGAAGCAGACAGGCCAACTAATACTAAGATAGCTGAAAAGTGGCCAAAAATTTCTGACAGTTGTGGAATTAACATGGCCGAAGCCATAAAAAGCAATTTTTTAAGTTTGTTTTGCACTAAAAAGTGGTAAAATATTGTATATTTTCACTTTTTGGTGCACATGGATTATCAGTGATTAGTGCTTTAGTGATTTAATAAAAAAAATTAAAATGAAGTGAGTGGTTAAGTGTATTTTAAGAATGTTAATTGATTAGGTGACCATTTTTGTTTACATTCGCGGTGGTTTTTTCGTGTTAATTTAGGGAAAAAATGTTGAATTTGTGTAGTAACATAATAAAAAGTGCTTTTTAAGTGATTAAAGATTATTATAGGATAGTTATTAAAAACATAAGTGCAGAAAAATGTGAAGGAAAAGTGAAAAAGTTATTGTTATTCATGTTGTGTGGTAGTACTTGCACTTATGTTTTTAATAACTCTTCTATAATAATTGTTAACTACTTTAAATTCACTTTTAATTCCATTACTACACAAATTCAACACCTTTTCCCTAAATTAACACGAAAAAACCACCGCGATTGTAAACAAAAATGGTCACCTAATCAATTAACACTCTTAAAATACACTTAACCACTAATTTTTTTTTAATTTATGGACTCAGATCACTAAATAACTTATCACTGATAATCCGTGTGCATTATTTTACCACTTTTTATTCCAAAAGCAAAGTTAAAAAATTGCTTCGTACGGCTTCGGCTATGTTAATTCCACAACTGTCAGACGATTTTGGCCCCGCACAGACACAACCAAAAAGTCTGCTTCCAGGCCTGTACTTACGAGGGTCTTGCTCTGACCATTAAACGATTGGGACGAGAATCTGAAGCAGAATATCGACATTAAAGGAAAGAAGAAATTATATGGAAAAACATTTAACGCAAAATCGTTAAAAAAAAGAAGAAAGACGAGAAGAATATGTAGAAGAAATAAAAAGAAGGGCGACAAATGCAAATAATGGCAACGCCGTAGAACACATAAAACTTAAAGGGAATAACTTGAAAATCGTAATCAAAAAATCGGCACTGAACGCTCTAGGATACGAACCCTGCGAACGAAGAAATGAGTGGTTTAACAAATGATTTTGCACGAGTAACGTAGGAAAAGAATGTAGTGTGAATCAAGCAAGGGCACAGAAACACAGAACTAGAAATCCTATGGAGACATAGAAAGAAAAAAGAAGGCAGGAGCAAAGAGTGCACAAAGCGAACACAAAGGAGTACATATACTGGAAAACGAAATGTTGAAAATAGAAGAAGCGAATAACCAAAACGATATTATGAAACTATATAAATAAATAAATAAATGAGCAACTAGATGGTTTGAGGCCTAGAATAATAATGTGTAAAAATAAAGATGCGGCCATCCTGAGTACCAAAGAACTAGTTCTAACTGGAAGGTGTGAATGTGAACCACTGACATATTGGCCGTGTTCCGTAATATCAACCAGTACACTATACAGTGAGAACGGGTAAAGTACCCCGCAGCTTTTGATCCGGAAAGGGCTTTCGGTCGATCTCTCCCAAACCTACGGCAATTTATTCGTTATCTCATCACGATCAATAGTGTATATGGGCACAAGTCTCGAAAAGGGCCGATTTTGAGGCACAGCGAAAATGAACCAATTCGTCCGAACTTAATATACATATGCACGTTTATCGGCATGTTGGATGTAGAGCCGTTTCCGGATCAAAAACTGCGGGCTACTTGAAGCGTTTACCCTGTGATTAACAGTAGCATGCATGAAAGTTTTACAACTTGCAACTGTTTCAGCCTCCAATCTCTTATATTTTTGTGATTACCACTACGTCACACCGGCCCAAGTTACTTTAACTCTGTTAAATTACCGTTTCTAGCATGCCATTTGACAGTTCTCATTTTACAAATAATAACAACCACAAAGAATAACATTTCTCATTTTAAAAATAATAACAAGCAAGAAAGATAATAATAATAATAATATCTTAATGCTGTATTGATTTCAACAAAAATTTACAAGTAAACGTCAATCCCTTTTGACAGGTATCAGCCGTGCTACATTTTAGCTAAGCCAAAAAGCAGAAATAAGTTAGCTAAGGGCTAGCGCGCACGGGCGACTTTTGTCTCCGTAACCGTTTATCAAATCCGTGTATGAGCCGGTTTAGACGGTGCGCTCCAGCGCATGTGCCTCACGAACTTTGTGGATAAAGGGAGAAGTGGGGTGGTACCTCTCTTCATTCCCACTCCTCCCTTCATCACCAAATGTTCGTGAGGCACATGCGCTGAAGCGCGCCGTCTAAAACAGCTCTATATGTATGGAGATGCGCGCATGTTACGACGTGACAACCGGGGCATCTTCATACAAAATTCGAAAGTGACGAAACAGTCACGGAGACAAGTAGCTCGTGCGCGCTAGCTCTAACAGCGCTAAAAAAAATTGCTGTTTATGCCGTTGTTAACATGCCTAGCTCAGTACTTCGGCCCAGTGACTTTTGTAAAGTAAAATTTTTTATATTCGTATTTGGGAAGTTAGAAACAAAATAAATTTTTGTTATAAAAAAATAAATGCAATTTTGATGATTTTTCCCTTTAAAATGATTTTTTTCATCAAATCTTTATGTTAAAAATGCGAGGTTCTCTACCCCTGTTTCAACAAATTCCGGGGCTTCTGGGGGTAAGAGAAAGAAAACCATTTTGATATTTGGGACAAACTTGTGACAATCATAAAACCAAAAACCAAATTCACCACACATTGTGTTTGAACGCTTAAAACAAAACCTTGTAGTGTATGGACCCCTATAAAAACGCTGTGAAAAAAATTAAAAAACCACAAATATCTAGCAAAGATAACATTGTGGCAGAGTTTAATAGCAAGGAGGTGAATACGTAATATTAAGCCTGCATGATATCGTAAAGGCCCCCTACACGGTCAAATTGGATGTACATCCAGATTTTCATCAAACCCATGCTCGCCATGAGTTTTGGTCGGCCGACAGCCACACAATCGATAGTTTTGGTTGTACATCCGCATTTCGATGTACATCCAATTTGACGGTGTATGGGGGCCTAAGGCTAATTTAGACCTAGAAACAAAAATCTTTCGTGCTTTCGCCCCCGAACGTCCAATGTAGCCCATATTCTCACCTTTAGGCAGGTCCTAGAGAAGGCAAATGAATTTAATATAAACAAACATTGGCTATTCATAGACTTCAGAAACGCATATGACAAAATAAAACATGACGAATTATATAAAGCTAAGGAGTTGTGGCGGTCATGTGTTCACACCCACATGTCAAAAGCACATTCGAACACATTTCGAACGTACGGATAAACTGAATTTAGTGTAACTATTTCTATGCTTGAAGTGTTAAATGATCTGCAATGCAAAAAGCGGCTATGAAGAAACTAACTGAAACATGCTAAATAACTGGAAGTGTTAAATTTAAATATTTATCATCTTTCCTAGCAAATGATTTCAAACAAGTGCCCAAGCATAACATTTCACGGTGTTATGACTTCCCGTATTTATTGAAATTACGCTAAAACAAAATTTATGAAAATCATTCTAGCGTCTTCTTCTGATAAGAGTGTTGACAAACCACTAGTAAAAACCTTTCGTCTCAAGAATTTTTTATATAGTTGGGGTAAAATTCACGGATCTGGTCTGGTTGAGCGTTGGTAAAGCACATCAGCTAAAAAACCAGAAGCAAAGCCTCGGAACGGATAGGAAAAACGGCAACAACACCTGGAAATGATCTTCGGAACATAGAACACGCGAAGTACAGTCAGCGAAATTGATATAAAGGCATTCTTGTTGCAGTACTTTGGCAACATGTTGCTATTGTATTTGTTGTTGGAGCTCAAAGTGACGTATCATGTTTTGAAGCTAACGGCGTCTACTTTATATGTGTCACTCCTTCAACTTTGTATGGCAGAGCGGTACTCATTTACACCGTTTACAGTTAAAATTTAAAGCATTTTTTTACTGCGAAATCGATATAAAGTCAGTAAGTTTGTGTGCCAGTATATGCCAGGTTTACATTCGCAAGTACTTTCATGAAAGTCGCTTTCATGTGTCTCTACTTTCACGTAAGTAACGTTTACAATACGCCAGTTCTGTTATACAAGCAACTTGCGCAAATTACTGTGAAAGTGAATGTCCTGGGCACTTTCGCTGTTATAAAATATATTATTTTATTAGGAAGGGTTTACATCTTCAGTTGTAAAATTCTTAAGTGATAGTGAAACGGAAAATGGCTCCAACAAAAATATCAAAAAGATTATCTATTTTGTTATAAAGCAAATTAATAGAAATGAAATATGAAAGAAGGGTTTGGGTGAGAGATTTTCTTTCAAAAAGAAATGAAAGAGGTTTCACGAAAATTATAAAGGAGGAACTAAAATTTTAAACACCATCTTCGGCTGAATGAAAAACGGTTTGATGAATTATTTTTTAAAATTAAAGATAGAATTACAAAGAAAGATATTTTTTTAAGAGAGCGATTCCTGCGAAATACCTTTACGATACTTGGCCACTGGTAATTCCTTTGATACTTTATTCCAATATGGATACACATGTCTGTTCATTCAAGTTCAAGAGCTAAAAAATACCATTATATCAAGAAAGATTTGCAGGTTGAATATATCCCTGGTAAAATGAATATAAAATATCAATGTCTTATTACTTATTGAACCAAATAAAGTACTTTTACCCCTTTTACCCTTTAGTGTAATACAAAATTTTTGTCAAGGCTTGAGATAAATCTGGTGCTGCCTTTCAATATTTATGTAGTGCTTTTCCTAGTCTTTCTGAGGCGAAACTACTTTTCTCGGGCCGCAAATTACAAAAATTATGAACGATGAGAAGTTTGAAAATTGTCTTTCAAATATAGAAAAAGCTGCTTGGAATTCTTTGCGACTCGTCATCCGAGACTTTCTAGGCAATAAAAAAGTGATAATTACCAACAATTGACTGATTTATTGTATAATTTTTATCAGATGGGCGTAAATATGTCCTTAAAAATTCAATTTTTACATTCGCAGCTCGACTTCTTCCCTGAAAACCTTGCCAATGTAAACGATGAAGCATGGTGAGCGTTTTCACCAGGTTTTAAAAAGATAACATGTTGGGTGATTACTGTTGGTCTTTTATAAGAGACATTGGTACTGAAAAAGGCTAAAAAGATTGATTTTTAACAGTGATTGGAACCTAAAAAATTTTTTTTCGGTATATCGGTTCCTTTCGGTTTCACTTACGCTAAGAACCGATTTTGCAGATTATAAAAATTCCGTTTCCAGATCCGAAACCGAATAAAAACTTTATATCGGTTTCATACTCATTTCAAATAAAAGTTGGAATTTTTTTCATTTTGGTACTAAGACCGAATTTTTATTTGAAACCAAAATATAAAAATTCATATAAAGTGGTACAAAAGTATTTATACATATAAGTATTTGTACATATTTAATTTTTATTCCTTGATAGTTAATATTCAATGTCATAATCGAATGATTTATTGACCCGTACGAGTAATATATTTTCAAGATTAGTACGTGTTAGCTTATTTCTTTGATCAGTTAATGTAAATTTTAGACCAGAGAAGCACCTCTCCACGCTGACTTGAGTAGCTGGAACAACGTGTACTATTTCAGCGTGCCTACCAAGCCAAGGTAATTCATTCTTTTTCAAATTCCAGTAAAGCAATAAAGAACTCATATCATCCATATAATGATAACGGTTATACTTCTCTCTGTCAAAAGCAATTCTCCGTACTTCTGTAACCTGCATTTAAATAAATAAAAACTGTGAAGTCGGGAATCGGATCCAGAAAAATTTTATTTTTTGGTTTCGTTGCCAAACCAGAACAGATATTTTAAATTGAGAATTTATCATTTACGAATTCCATCTTATATTTTGATGCTTAAAAAAAGGCTCTGCGGAAGAACCAAAATAAGAATTTTTAAAAAAAGGTTCCAGAATTGATTTTTAGTTAGTAGAACCGATATAAAGGTTCTTTTCGGTTCCCATCACTGATTTTTAATTTTTTATATTGGTTTTTGTATTTATTTTTCCAAATAACTTTTTTTATTATTTTCTTAAACGTATAGCAGCGTAATAATTGAGAAAAAGCCCTTTTCATTTCAGGCCAAAACTTTTGTAACTTGTGAATTTTTAATTTCACAAACATTCTAATGCGAAATTGCGTTGGCTGTACAATCAATTTCACGTAAGTAAATAGAATTCGATTCTTAGGCTAGTGCCAAAGCGAATATAAATGAGGAAAAAAAATAAATTAATAGCAGGGAGGGACCAGCAATGAAATGTCGTTAAGGTTATAACTAAAAGAAAAAAAAATTTTAAACTCGAAAAAAAGGGAAATGGTAAAATGGGGATGCTATTTAGGGGTTGAAAACGATTTTTTGCGATTTGCGGTGAACCATGACCTCCTAATGAAAAATGTTTAATACAAAAGTTGTAGATAATAAAAAGATCTAAAACTTTTGTATTTAACATATTTTGACATAACCTCAAATTTACAAAGAAAATGGCGGAATTTTTTTTAATTGTTTTCTCCCGCAAAAATAATTCAATTTACATGAAAATTTGAAAGAGTATACCTTGTGTTGCGTAGCGTAGAGTATACCTTGTGTAGCGTGATTTTTGTTTTGTTTGGAAAACGGATAGTTTCCCAAAAATTAACATTTTTCGAAAAAAATACCCTTATCTTGCATGGACAACTTTATTGATGTTTTTTTCGAATTTTGATATTCAATAAGTGCTCATTTAACCATTGAAATATCTAATTTCAAATGGTCTATACATTTTGATACTTTATTTTCATTAAACCGCTTAAAATTAAGAAAAACCGAACACCTGATTTTCGAATCACCTAAATATTTCTCGATTTTTTCAATTTTTTTCAAATTTTTAATTTGTTGTGTTAATGAGGTATTAAATTTTAATGACAGAACTTATTGTCATATAATATTACTTACATTAAATAAATTTAATTACAGAAAGTGTGGAAAAACCATCCTGAAAATTTTAAATAAATAAGAAATAGATTCGTCGATTGAACTTTGTCTATTATAAGTAGCTTGACATTTTCGATGAATGTGAGCGGCTGTTAATTTTTCTATTATTTTATATTGACCGACTGTACTTTGTTGGGTCTAGGGTTTCTAGTAATAAGTCCAAATCTCCATAAAATTTTTTAGATAAGTCTATCTTTTGTAAGCCTAATTAATTATTGAAAGCAACAGTAATAAGCAACAAGTTTTAATCACATTTATTTATTATCAGTATCAAGCAACAAGAAGTCTTTTTCTTTTTGATGGTCTCTCTAAGGCAGTTCGGACGAGATTTCTTAGCAATACAATTTCTTTCAGTCATATCCATTGATAACGGTAAGAAAACCAGAAGGCTTTCTTTTACAGTGGTTATCATATAGAAGAATAACGCCATTTCCATTTCGCTACTACAGACATCGGCTAAATAATTTAAATTATAACATTTCTAAATATTTAATCTTAAAAATACTCTTTTAGGTTCTAAACTTTTTAGCTAAAATCTAAATTTTGTATTAGATATTATATTTCTCAGGAAATGGAAGGGTGGAAATATTTTTTTTCTAATAAATTTTATTACATTTAATCATGTGTAATACCCAGTGATATTGTCATTAGTAGTTGAAATAAATTCTTCTTCTAGACTACGATCCAAGGTACTTTTAGTAAAGACAACATTGGCTTGGTGTTTTATATAATTATCCAGGAAATGTAAAAACATTTTACTTGTTTATTGGGAACTAACTCATATGAATGAAAAATATTTATAATTTTACTAGAAACAAAAAAAAACACTAGACTTGTCAACTCTTTTTTCTGTTTATCAACGCATAATTCACATACCTTCTTGAAACTCTTTAGCCTAATTTTACCACCTTCGTTTTTGTTAACGGCTAAAATTGAATATCTGAATTAGAAGCTGTATGTAGTAGTAATCTCTTCAGATCGAATTAATCCACTTCGCTGATTATACGAGTAGATTTTCTGTTACCTTAAAAAAGTTTTGTACTAATTTATTTAATTTGATATACATATGTACACCAGCATACACAATTTGCGCTTAAAATATAAAAAACGACTTTCTTAAAAACATATCACAGGGGAGGTTATAGTTTAAGAATAATATCGGTTAACTTCTTCAGATAGTTTTTTAACTGTAGTCTCATCAACATGAACGAATCTTTTCGCCCCTCTACTGAAAAAATAAATGTCTCCGGTGTAAATATCAAACCACAACGCATGAATATGGAGATCATGTCTTTCTAACCGATTTTTTAAAAATCCATAAGAAGCAATGTTCGAGAGCTGCTGAAGAGTATTTACTTGAGAGAGCTTATCTTCAATAGCGAATTTATTCTCAGGATCAATGTATGCCACAAACTTTCTAAGTGGAGTTTCTGATGAAAATATTAATGGATCCTTCATGCCATTGGCTTTCCATGTTTGAAAAATTTCCAAACTAGTATTTGCATGAGTACAAAGCCATGAACGTAAAGGTGATAATCGACGGTTGTTCTGAAATGTAGAATTGAAAGATCAGATAAGATATGAACATGAAAAAAATTCATTTTACCTGTGAAGCAAACTCTGGATCTTTAAGTTGATAAAGTAAATTCATAGCTTTGCAGTCGCTATGGCCACAAACGATAATATGCCTAATGTCGTTCACAATGCAACCCAATTCGAGAGCAGCCGGTTCGCAGCTATAGTACTCGTCTTGAAAATGTTGAGCGTGTGGAATTAAATTTCCAGCATTTCGCACTGAATGAGATTTGCATAGCCATGCTTGTACTAATGGAATTACTTTATTTGTTAATTATAATATTACCTACAAACATGTCTCCGACGTGAGTTTCTGTAAATCGTGTTGGTATCATTCGACTGTCCATACAAGTGAAAAATACTGCTTTTGGCTGAAAAGAGTAGAAATTATTATTAACGAAATTATTAGAAACTATATTAACAACTATATATATTGAGCTCTAACTCGCCTCGCTCAATTCTACAATAAATTTGATAATAATCAATCAAATAAAAATATTTAAATTAAAGAAGTGAAGTAATAATAACAGGAAGTAATTCATTTTATTTTAAAAAATGGATGATTTGAGTGAGAATATTTAACGGGCTGCATTTCCATAAGCAATCCGCCATTGAAAAGAAACAATAGATTTCCCTGATAGATTTGAAAAATGGATCACATACGACAAAAATGTCTAAAAAATATCATTGATGGCAAAGCACAAAATGACGCCACGCACGATGGCAAAGCCGAAAATTAGGCAAGCCTGCGTTTGTAAGCTAAAAGGGATTGAACAAGGACATCTGCAGCCTGCTGATTAATACTGATTTCTAATACCTTCCCATAATTTAAAAAATAGATAGAATTCTGTACGGGTTCGGAATGACTACGAAAATTGTGAAGCTGTTCTCTTTATGAACAAATTTCTTGAGTATAGTGTGTGTATGTTTAGGCAATAATAGAACAAAATATGTCAGCTCGGCTGAGTTGAGGTCGCGATTTCGCACAACATGGTTTGCGAGGTTTCGGCCCAAATACGCCATCTTCTTAGTCAATGTTATTCGATCGATGTTAAGAAAAAATAAGCCATTACTTCGACACTGGATCTTAAACGAGATTGGTTCGATGTACTTTGTTGATTGGCATAAGTACTCGTCTTATCGAAAGCGTATCGCAATTAGCACAGGTCAATTAGAAATGACTAAGAAAAGGTTGTTCGTTCATATTAGAAAAAGGGCGGGTAATAGAATTGAGGCCGAGATTTTTTGGGGTATGCATGGAAGACTCTAAATCTAATTTTCAGGACCAAATCAATACCGAGATACTAGAGCGTTGCCGGTATATAATTTTGCTTATCATTCCAAGTTTGTTTGGATTTTAGGTAAGTTTGTTATTTATTATTGCTCCGATGGTTATAAAGAGAGTAGGCGGTAATTGAAAGGATTGCTGTTGTCACGTTTTTTGAGTATTCGCTGTACAGGAACTAGTTTTCAGAAGACTGATTCCAGTCTAGTACACTAGAGGAAAAATTTGAACAGAGATTTAGCTGAAATTATCGCGGTAATTTTAAAGACGCTTATGCACTAATCCAGAAGAAAGACCATTTCATTAAGTGGGTGATAGACTGATACTCTCAGGTTCAGAGAGCGTAATAGCATTGTGCGATACAAAATAATTTGATACGAAAAAAATTGCTAGTAGATGCTAGTCTTTGTTTTGCTTTTGTTATCACTTCTCAGGGCTGGACTGAGAATGAATTTAGGACCGGGAAATTCAAAAATTTCGGCCCATTTCAATACATTTTGTTTTAACAAACAAATAAAGTTTTTTCTGCTTTCAAAACCTTTTCTTTAAGCATAATTATGAGCAGAACTATGTGTGTATGTGTAGGTGTGTTTGTGCGTACGTCCGTAGTAATTTTTTCCTGCACGATATTGGGCGAATCAAAAGAGATATCGTCTTCGTTGAGGTGCCGATCGAAGCGTATTAACTAAAGCATGATCTAAAATGATTTTCATAAAATTCGGTTGAGCCGTTTTTTTTTTGTTTAAACGACGTACGTGATTTTTGTACCCGCACGATATCGCGCAAACCAAAAATGATATCGGCTTCGTTGGGATGCCAATCGAAGCACATTAACGAAAACGTGCTTTGGAAAAAATTTCATAACAATCGGTCAAGCCCTTTTTTGAAAAGACTTCGGCCAAGAGCCCCAAGCACAATCTAATAAACTCGATGGAATGAAACCGGTTCTAAATGAAATTAACTTTTCTGGATTCAGTTTCCGATAGCTTACCCATAAAACATCACTTGTCAACGAAATCCGAGCATTCTTTAAAGCCCGTGAAAAAATTACGTTACCCTTTTCCAACATCACTATTTTGTTCAAACCTTAGATCGCCACTTTTTGGACGCGGAATTGTTTTCCACGTCCTACATTTACTGAAAAAGAAATTGGCCTTTTCGGTCAAGTTTAAACCTATTCGTTCGTTATTTGAACCTATTATCATTATTTGAACTAGCTTCTCTCAGGATTACTTAAGCACCAGTTTTGGTACTACCAACCCTACAAACTTCACGACGACGACTCATAGTCAAAGTCAAAATTTGGGTTTTTTTAACTACAATTTAAACTTTCACTACTTTTTTCTCCAAAAATTACGTAGTTAACCTATACCTTTTTTTCCAAAATTAGAAAGCTTGGAATATTTCCTATGAATAATGTCCGTACAATTTTTATACTACGCATTTAAAAGTTCTTGTTTCTTAATTTTTTGTTTCTCCCAACCTCTTCGTCGTTTCGTTGACATTTTGAATTTTTTAGATTTTTTTTAAATTCCACACAATCCTTATTAAAAACAGTCTTCAACCAACTATTTGGCAATTTCGTAAGAGATCGCGAGATTTGTGTTCTTTAAAGGAATTGTGTTTAAGGAATACGCTTGAAAAAAACCTTTATTTTTGTTTTTTTTATAAAATTCTCTAGCATTAAAACTAAGGGAGTTATGACGAAAATAAAGTTGGTGCCTATTTTTTCGGCGATAAAAAAAATGTGAAAATCACCCCCTAATTACCACCCCCATTGAAAATAATCGGTACCACTTCACAATTCACTTTATTAATGTACTTGTAATATGCTCTAGAAGTTTGACCGTTTTACAGTGCTTAGTTTTGAAAAAAATTGAGCCTGAAGTGAAGAGAGCATTTTCGTAATTTTGCAAAATATTGCTTTTTCTTCAAAATAACTCAAAAACTATTAAGTAATAATACGCAAAATTTTGTAGAGTACACAATCGTAGGTTTTGCTTTTCTGAAAATTTTGGTTGTTTAGTTTTTTTTGGATAAAAACAAAAGTAAGATATGACCGATTGCAGTTTGCATATGTTCGTAAATAGTAACTTGTTCAAGCCCTTTCAGCTCAAACCCTTTCAAAAATAAATTATAGGAGCTTATAGCTGCTGAAAGAAACTACAAAATGACATTTGGAAGGACTTGATAGCTTAAAAACTAAGCGAGTTATGGGTAAAAAACCAATCACATATTTTTTCAGATATGAGAACACGTATATTGGAGCATTGATGAATACACCTTCTTTTTAAGCACAGACATACTTACACCTGTTTACACACCTCACACATAATGATATTGCAACCGATGAGGAGATGTTACAAGCAGTACTGTACTGTCATGTTGTACGGACTCCCGAAGAACACTAAATTGAATATATTGAAAAAGGTGGAAGACTTACCATTTTGAATTTATAAGTTCTGAACATAAATTCGTTCGGAACACAATTGGCAAATTTGGGTGGCCATTTTGAATTTCGGTCATTCAAATCAAGATCACAATTATTTAATAGGTAAACTTTTTTTATATATATTATTAGCTAAACATTCCATTTTGAATTTTTAAATTTCATTCACCGTAAGTTTTCAAGGAAGTCAAACGATCAGTACGCTATAAAGTACTTATTCGGTGCTGCACTCAAATCTGCCTCTCGCGGCACCTTCCACAGATCCCGATTACAAACTGGATGATCTCACCTCATCTAGCCTTTTAAATCCGGTTAAGTCTACCAAAGCTGCCGTATCCAATAATTCCTACAGCAAAAGACTTAAGGTTCTTTTCATGCATAGATGTCTTGCTCTCGGTAGACTTACTACTAGACATTGCAAAGGGTGTTTCCTGAGCTTGGAGCTACCACATAAAAAAGCTGTTGGGTTATCTTGTGGGCTGTTACACTAGGTTGAAGAAGAGGCAGGTGTGATCGTACAATTGTTGAAACCCATTAGAAATGTTTATTGTTCAGGGCAGTGTTCCACTTGTGCGCTTGCTTTTCTCTTTTTACTGAGTATGCAGCACCTAAAACAGTAAATATTTTTCTCTTTTCTAAGATTGAAGTGCCTAGGTAAACCATTTTTCTTTGTTTGACTAAAAGTTATTTAATTTTTATCGTCTTTTATATTACAAACTAGCAAAAACCCGCGTGCGTTGCAACGCCTTTTAATAAAAAAAGATTATGTGTGCACAGTCCGCGGAAGGAAAAAGTATAATAAAATATATAGTTTAAAAAAACTAAAAAATACGCTTTGATTTTAAAATGAATTAAAAAGTAAAAAATAATTTTGAATGTAAAGTTTTTATTGCTCCAGCCAGAATATGGAAACAACCTACCTTTCGAAATGTAAAACAGCGTGGGACTCTCTTCCTATATTTATTAACACCGGAAATTTTCGCTAGCGGCCCACGCTTTTTTACATTTCGAAAGGTAGGTTGTTTCCATATTCTGGCTGGAGCAATAAAAACTTTACATTCAAAATTATTTTTTACTTTTTAGTTCATTTTAAAATCAAAGCGTATTTTTTAGTTTTTTTAAACTATATATTTTTTATTTTCTATTTTTTAGTCTACCATTTTGTAGAGACCGCCATATTGGATTTAAAATGACGTCACACAGTTTACTGTACTATACTCGTCGTACGCTTTCATTTAATACCCATACCGAGGGCGTTGTAAACAAAAAGGTAAAGCGCCATTTTGTGTTGACCGCCATTTTGAATTTGGAATCACGCCACACAGTTCTGTATTCTAATTGTCACACCCTTTCATTTGATACCCATACCGAGGGTGTTGTAAAGAAAAGGTAGTCCGCCATTTTGTGTTGGCGGCCATTTTGAATTTTGTATAACGCCACATAGCTAATTGTATTCTACTTGTAATACTCTTTCATTTGATACCCATGTCGGGGGTCGGGGAGTAAAATTACAAAATTCGGCCGCCATCTTGGAACCGCCATCTTGATTTTTTACAACATGGTCAGATTGGATTGTCACGCGAACTATACATATGTGCAAAATTTCAAGTTGATCCGTTGCCTGTAAGTGGGTCAAAATCAAGTTGCAAGATTTGTTTACATGAAACATGCAACATGCAACATACAACATACAACATACAGGTCAAGCTAATATAAAGCGTATAAATATATAGTTTAAAAAAACTAAAAAATACGCTTTGATTTTAAAATGAACTAAAAATTAAAAAATAATTTTGAATGTAAAGTTTTTATTGCTCCAGTCAGCATATGGAAACAACCTACCTTTCGAAATGTAAAACAGCGTGGGACTCTCTTCCTATATATATTAACACCGGAAATATTCGCTAGCGGCCCACGCTTTTTTACATTTCGAAAGGTAGGTTGTTTCCATATTCTGACTGGAGCAATAAAAACTTTACATTCAAAATTATTTTTTAATTTTTAGTTCATTTTAAAATCAAAGCGTATTTTTTAGTTTTTTTAAACTATATATTTTTTATTTTCTATTTTTTAGTCTATCGCCATTTTGTAGAGACCGCCATATTGGATTTAAAATGACGTCATACAGTGTACTGTACTATACTCGTCGTACGCTTTCATTTGATACCCATACCGAGGGCGTTGTAAAAAAAAGGTAAAGCGCCATTTTGTGTTGACCGCCATTTTGAATTTGGAATCACGCCACACAGTTCTGTATTCTAATTGTCACACCCTTTCATTTAATACCCATACTGAGGGTGTTGTAAAGAAAAAGGTAGTCCGCCATTTTGTGTTGGCGGCCATTTTGAATTTTGAATGACGCCACAGAGCTAATAGTATTCTACTTGTCATTTACTTTCATTTGATACCCATATCGAGTGGGTTGTAAAGAAAAAGGTAATCCGCCATTTTGTGTTGGCCGCCATTTTGAATTTTGTATAACGTCACATAGCTAATTTTATTCTACTTGTAATACTCTTTCATATGATACCCATTACTGTGTTTCCATGAGCCAGGGTAGAGTTTTCGTTCAGTAAAAAGAAAGCTTTTTCTCTCAAGATCACTCGATGCTGTTTCCATGACGGTTCTGGGTTAAAGTGACAGATAATTAATTTTACATTGCCTCGCCGTTGGTATGTGTGCAGTAAAGGATACTGAAACACACACATATGCAAAACCCGGCTTAATCGGACTGGCTTCGTTGAGTTTACTTGGATTTAACGAGACTTTACTCAATCCCCGTTTCCATGGGCGCTTAATCTGAGTAAACTCAGGATAAACTCTGCATGGAAACACAGTACATGTCGGGGGTCGGGGAGTAAAATTGCAAAATTCGGCCGCCATCTTGGAACCGCCATTTCGATTTTTTTTACAAAATGGTCAGATTGCATTTTCACCCGAACTATACATATGTGCAAAATTTCAAGTTCATCCTTTACCTGGAAGTGGGTCAAAATCAAGTTGCAAAATTTGTTTACATGAAACAAACAACATACAACATACAACATACAGATCAAGCTAATATAAAGCGTATAAAAAAAGAACAAATCTGCAAAAATTGATTTTGGATACTTAAAAAATTTAGAGTCTGTTACAACTTTTTTAACATTTGACAATGAAAAATTGTGTACCTACTACGTGCACAACAGACATTTAGCCCAACATATTCAGAATCGTCCGCATTGATTTTACTATGCCGGGGGATTAGACGCCCTGTGCAGATCTTTGCTCATGGCACCCTCCTCTCCTCCAAATTGTTTTTACCACAAAAAACGCCAAATGGGTGGTGCTACACGGAGACTCGAGAAGTCGGCCGGATTTGAGTCTCGTTATTTATTGCTACAGGAGCAAAGCCTTCTACATTTACAAGCCATGCACAACGAAATCTCACACTCACATTCAAAGAAAATCGGACTTCAATTTAGCTGTCAGAATGGACTTCAGTCAGAATGGACTTCAATTTATCTGTGAGAAGTGCGGTTAGAAACGTCAAAATCCGCGCTAAGCAAGTGTTTTGCAGGTTATAGCTGCATTTATTATTAATTATTATTAGTTGAAAGTGAGTTTCTAAAAGTTTAAAAGTGTTTTTGTTAATATTAAAGTGCATAGGAAGTGTCCAGGATAAGTATCATCGTTGGAAAAGGATTAACTAATTGCCTGTAAGTAATTTTATTATAGTTTTTGCATGTCTGTTTGTAAACAATTTTTAAACGTAAACAATTTAAGTTTTATTTTCATTTTTAATCGGATTAATTTATGCATCATTGATCATAATTTAATTATTTGATATACCCGTGTAAACTCGCTCAATGATGCACAAATTAGTCCGATTAAAAATGAAAATAAAACTTAAATTGTTTACGTTTAAAAATTGTTTACAAACAGACATGCAAAAACTATAATAAAATTACTTACGGGCAATTAGTTAATCCTTTTCCAACGACGATACTTATCCTGGACACTTCCTATGCACTTTAATATAAACAAAAACACTTTTAAACTTTTAGAAACTCACTTTCAACTAATAATAATTAATAATAAATGCAGCTATAACCTGCAAAACACTTGTTTAGCGCGGATTTTGAAGTATCTTTGGGACTTCATACACACACATGCACACACCTGGGGCATGGCTTGTAAATGTAGAAGGCTTTGTACAGGAGGCTGCCTTCGGCTTGGAATAATTCTTTATCCTACATGAAAGCTTTGATTGTGTGTGTTTACCGCGGTCTTTGTTTACATCTGAGAAGGGAGAAGAGAAAGAAATGTGCGTATGAGTTAATTTTCACCCTGGAAATTTTTGAGTGAAAATTCTTTCGTTAAAGTTTCGTCATGTGCGTCCTTCTTTCTCTCCTCTCCTTCGTTTCGTTCCTATAAAACCGGGCTTTTCGTACTTCTTGAGTCTCCGTGTAGCACCCCACAATGAGTTATAAATTTTGCAAATATGGCACCCACTGTGCAGCCCAAAAATGCACAATTTGGTGCCCTAAAAATATCGAATAATACATTACACACATATTTCTTCTCTGTTTTTTTCATTTCGTCTTAAGACGAACAGAAGGAGCCAAAAAATGCAAAGCATATAATCAGACATGCAACAGATGTTACGGAATTTTTTCAAAGAGCTTCAGGATAAACTGTTCTGGCATTTGGAGCTAAGATGTGAACATTTTCGGCTTTACCAACTCTTCAACAACCCACATACAAAGTCTAGATATTAACAAGTCTTTCATCTTCATATGGTTAGTGTGTGAAAGGCGAACAGCTATATGCACAGTTTCTTCAAATGATGATGTCAGGCTGTCTGAGAGAGAATGCAACATTTTTATACACGCTCGCACTCAACTAGCGGGCGGAAGATTTTATGATTTTATATGGCGATAAACTTGATGTATTGGTGCATATTTACTATTTATGAAAAAAAAGAGCTGATTCAATTTTCCTTCGTTTTCTGTTCTTCATACTTTATCGAAGAGAGAATCTGGCTTTGTCTCGCCGAGTTCACGATGTATGCGTTGAGTTGTGCCATAACCTTCTATATTTACAAGCCATGAACAAGAATCTCAATTGAGAGAATCGGACCACCAAATTCTCCCAAATTCTCCAAATTACACTAACAGCATAACGTGATTTCACCGAGTTGTGGTCCGATTGAGCGGAAATTCGCTCTCAATATTTTCCTTGTTCATGGCTTGTAATATAGAAGGTTGTGGTTGTGCTCAGCAATGATGTTCATATATGCACGCACACAACTAACGGGGGGAAAATTTTGTATGAAGACAAGACCTTCTCAAGTACAGGCCTGGAAGTTGCCTACCTCACTAACACTAACGCAGCTGCTCGTAGTCCCAGCATCTGTCACTTTTGTTGGATTTATACGCCGTGATGTAAAGTTCGGAATATTTTTGCATTAGTTTGCCATAAAAAGTCATAAAATAATATATTTAACCAGTTTTTATTGCAATAGGATTACCAGTGAATAGTGCTTCAGTGATTTAATTAAGAAAATTTAAAAAAATCGAGTGATTAAGTGTGTTTTAAGTGAGTTAATTGTGAAGGTGGCCAATTTTGTTTACATTCGCGGTGGTTTTTTCTTGTTTATTTAGGGGAAAAATGTTGAATTTGTGTAGTAATATAATAAAAAGTGCTTTTTGAGTGATTAAAGATTATTATAGAATAGTTATTAAAAACATAAGTGCAGAAAAATGTGAAGGAAAAGTGAAAAAGTTATTGTTATGTATGTTGTGTGGTGGTACTTGCACTTAATGTGTTTAATAACTATTCTATAATAATCTTTAATCACTCAAAAAGCACTTTTTATTATATTACTACACAAATTCAGCATTTTCCCCCTAAATAAACAAGAAAAAACCACCGCGAATGTAAACAAAATTGGCCACCTTCACAATTAACTCACTTAAAACACACTTAATCACTCGATTTTTTTAAATTTTCTTAATTAAATCACTGAAGCACTATTCACTGGTAATCCTATTGCAATAAAAACTGGTTAAATATATTATTTTATGACTTTTTACGGCAAAATATCCCGAACTTTTACCTCCTCCATATAATATCTTCCGATTTGACAGATAATGGGTCTATTACCAACACAAACACAAACTCTGCTTCCAGGCCTGTACTTACGAGGGTCTTGATGAAGATGAAAGACTTGTTATATCTAGACTTTGCCCACATACAGCTGTCCGTGGGAGAAGCATGGCTTTATCAGATCGAGTCCAACAACTTTCAGTGATTGTCCTTGTGACTGCCTAAAAAGCAAAAATTATTTTGAATGTAACTTTTTATTGCTCCAGCCAGTATATGGGAACAACCGAGCGTGGTACTCTTTACCTATCTTATTTTATTAATACTGGAAGTTTTCGTTAGTGCCCCACGCTTTATTACATTTCGAAAGGTAGGTTGTTTCCATATATCTACTGGCTGGAGCAGGCAAAATTTTACATTCAAAATTATTTTTTACTTTTTAGTTCATTTTAAAAAAAGCGTATTTTTTTAGTTTTTTTAAACTATATATTTTATTTTCTACTTTTTAGTCTATTATATGTCTTCCGCCATTTTGTGGGACCGCCATATTTGATTTAAAATGACGTCACACAGCTTACTGTACTATACTTGTCATACACTTTTTTTTGATACCCATAACGACGGCGCCGTAAGGAAAAATGTAAACCGCTATTTTGTGTTGGCCGCCATTTTGAATTTGGAAAGACACCACACAGACAATAGTATTCTACTTGTCACACCCTTTCATTTGATACCCATACCGAGCGCGTTGTAAAGAAAAATGCAATCCCCCGTTTTATGTTGGCCGCCACTTTTTGTTTGCCGCCATTTTGAATTTGGAATGACGCCACACAGCTGATAGTATTCAACTTGTCATACCCTTTCATTTGATACCCACACCGAGTGGCTTGTAAAAAAAGATAATCCGCCATTTTGTGTTGGCCGCCATTTTGAATTTGGAATGACGCCACACAGATAATAGTATTCTACTTGTCAAACTCTTTCATCTGGTACTCATACCGACCGCGTTGTAAAGAGAAAGGTAATCCCCCGTTTTGTGTTGGCCGCCATTTTGTGTTTGCTGCCATTTTGAATTTGGAATGACGCCACACAGCTAATATTTTATTATTCTACTTGTCATACTCTTTCATTTGATACCCATACCGAGTGGTTTGCAAAGAAGAAGGTTATCCGCCATTTTGTGTTGGCCGCCATTTTGAATTTGAAATGACGCCAAGCTAATTGTATTCTACTCGTAATACCCTTTCATTTGATACCCATATCGGGGATCGGGAAACACAATTGCAAAATTCGGCCGCCATCTTGATTGTTTTACAAAAATGTCATATTGTATTGTCACGCGAACTATTCATATGGGCAAAATTTGGGGTTGATCGGTTACATAAAAGTGGGTCAAAATCAAGTTGCAAGAGGCGTAGAGCGTAAAAATTAGTGACGTACTAATTAATTAATTAAAAAAAAACTAATCAAAATATCGAAAAACGGAAACTTTTAGTCACCTGTTGGGGTATCCATACATCTACAAAAAAAATCAGATTTCTATCTCTTCTAGTTTGGCTCCAACGCGCGACGGTACGCACAAGCAGACACACAGACTCACAGACACACAGACACTTTCTTTTATTAATATAGATAATAACCATACAAACTTTCATCCCCAATTTCAACCCCTTCTAGCCTATGTCATTCTTCAAGGTCTAATCTATCTCCGTACCAAATTTCATCAAAATCGGTCCAGCGGTTTAGCCGTGAAAGCGTAACAGACAGACAGACAGTTACTTTCGCATTTATAATATTAGTAAGGATTTACGACTTCTGAAACGTTAGCTAAGAGGTCAGGCAGTGCTGGGCAATATTTGACTTTTCCAGAGCACCAGTAAAGCTTTTGTTTATACCTCCGTTACTCCAATTCAAAACTTTTGCCTAGACCTCTCTCACTCGAACCCACGAGCAGGATAGAATCGATCCATTTGTCCCTCCTATTGTATTACTTTATACGCAACTCTTTATTTGTATTGTAAGAATTTTTGTATAGGCAAGACCTTCTCAAGTACAGGCCTGGAAGTTGCCTACCTCACTAACACTAACGCAGCTGCTCGTAGTCCCAGAATCTGTCACTTTTGTTGGATTTATACGCCGTGATGTAAAGTTCGGAATATTTTTGCATTAGTTTGCCGTAAAAAGTCATAAAATAATATATTTAACCAGTTTTTATTGCAATAGAATTACCAGTGAATAGTGCTTTAGTGATTTAATTAAGAAAATTTAAAAAAATCGAGTGATTAAGTGTGTTTTAAGTGAGTTAATTGTGAAGGTGGCCAATTTTGTTTACATTCGCGGTGGTTTTTTCTTGTTTATTTAGGGGAAAAATGTTGAATTTGTGTAGTAATATAATAAAAAGTGCTTTTTGAGTGATTAAAGATTATTATAGAATAGTTATTAAACACATTAAGTGCAAGTACCACCACACAACATACATAACAATAACTCTTTCACTTTTCCTTCACATTTTTCTGCACTTATGTTTTTAATAACTATTCTATAATAATCTTTAATCACTCAAAAAGCACTTTTTATTATATTACTACACAAATTCAACATTTTTCCCCTAAATAAACAAGAAAAAACCACCGCGAATGTAAACAAAATTGGCCACCTTCACAATTAACTCACTTAAAACACACTTAATCACTCGATTTTTTTAAATTTTCTTAATTAAATCACTGAAGCACTATTCACTGGTAATCCTATTGCAATAAAAACTGGTTAAATTTATTATTTTATGACTTTTTACGGCAAATTAATGCAAAAATATTCCGAACTTTACATCACGGCGTATAAATCCGACAAAAGTGACAGATACTGGGACTACGAGCAGCTGCGTTAGTGTTAGTGAGGTAGGCAACTTCCAGGCCTGTACTTGAGAAGGGCTTGGCGCATGCCGAATGAATAAAGTTAAGTTATCTTTATATGTATTGAGCAGAGCTTTTAAATACATGTAAAAACCCTGCTCAACGAAGTAAATCTATCATAACCTTCTATATTTACAAGCCATAAACAAGAATCTCAATTGAGAGAATCGGACTACCAAATTCTCCCAAATCCTCCAAATTACACTAACAACATAACGTGACTTCACCGAGTTGTAGTCCGATTGAGCGGAAATTCGCTCTCAATATTTTTCTTGTTCATGGCTTGTAAATATAGAAGGTTATGAAATCTATCCATCATAATAAGCATAATTTTATTATTATATTTCTCATCCCTAAATTTATAATAATTAAAAAAAAATGCTGAAAAATCCTTTTTTAAATTCATGAGCATTTTCATTCATAAATTATGAACTCTCCGCAGCCGCAAGCAACGTAACCTCCCCTGGCCGAAAACGTCAACAATCCTAGTATCAAAGTATTAAAAACCCAAATTGCGTATTTTTTAATAGAAATTGCTACAAATTATTTCTGTAGCAATTATGTATGTAAAATACAAAAACCTGAAAATTAAAAAATATATAAAAAAAAGACGCTTTTCATTCATAATTTGTAAAATTAGCAATACGCAGTCGCGATTGATTAAATGACAGCAAGTGATTTGATAAGGAGGAGGAGTCAATTCTCGCTTATTTTTTACAATATACAATGGTTCACAAAATTATAAGAAAAATAAAAATTCAATTTTAATTAGAAAAGTGTTTCCTTTTAAATAAATTATGTTTAAAATAGTTTCTTCGCATTTTTATTTTACTTACGGTTAAGAAATATTTATCTTCGATCTTCAAATTTCTATCAATTATTCAAATAGGAAAATATAAATTTCGTTTTTCGTTTGAGATTTTTTAAGCCACTGTGGTATATACAGAAGCTCTAATAAAAAGACAGAGTCGTCGAAATATTTGCAACAAGTTGTCAGAAAGTATATGGGAATTGCTGACAATTCTTTTGCGTGCGCCATTGGCTTCCTATTTTGGAGCTTAATTTCTCAATCGAGGAAGAAAAATTATCTCCAGTTTTTAAATATTTTTAAGAGCTTTTTACCCCAACATGCGTCAAATGTCACGGCATTTGAAAACGTCTATACCTACTGGATTCATCCAGTTTCGAAGTTTTTATATGCCTCCAAACCTTTAAAAGCTCTGAAACTTTCTCTGCTACAAGCACTTTGCCGATCTATTAAATATTCTACGATATCAAAATAATGCACATTTTTTGACAAAGCACTTCGAGAGAAATTCTTTTCATTTAATTTATACGGATACAGGCCATCGCAATATTTCCAATTTTACATGCATACCGATTTTGAACACTACAATAAACAGAAACGAAAGCACTTAATCAAAAGGTTAACTGGTATTTAGATTTCATATTAAAAGTGTGAGCTGTTATTTCACATTTTATTTTCTAGAAATAACTAATATCTAGTTTTTTCCAATAAAAATAATACCTACTCCACACTTTCCCTATTCATCTTGCCGGCCTGCCATCGTGTGTGTGCCTTGCGGCTCTCCAATACATTGGCATTTGATGACGTGTCAGAAAATGCCCTATAAAGATAGGGTGAATTCAAAAACTCAACACTGCCGCAACACTGCAGAATTCAGCTACAGACTTCTAATTGCAGTGTTGAGTTTTTGAATTCACCCATAGCTACTCTCAAAAATAAAAAATTGTTCGTCCTGTTCGCCTGTGAAGCCCGTTCCCAAAACAAGAGCAAGATTTCTGACGGTCGATCGAAACTGGAAACATCGTAGTTCTTCTTCTACGCTATCTGCATAATATCTTTTTTTCGTCCGGCAAATCTATGTCCGTCTGGTCTTTTGTTCATAATAATTTTTGTCATGCTATCATCACTGCCACGTTGAACATGTCGACCATCGAATTCTGTTAATTTTTATATTTTTTATGATGTTTGGATCTTTATACAACTGATACATTTACCCCTACCCATATATAGTGCAAAGGATTTTTCTTTCGAAGCTCTCGAGGAGGTGTTCTTCGTTAATTTTTAATGTACTTTCAGATCGATCCTTTCAGTAGTATTGGTCTTTTAAGGGTTTGGATAGTTTAACTTTAGTCCTCCTTGATATGTTCCTTGTTAAGAAGTGTTTACACGTAGCCCAAAGTAGCTTCGAATTCCATCGCCAATCTCCTTTTGACTTCTGCTGTCGTGTCATTATTGTTTGAAATTAGCGTCCCTATCCTTTTCCCCTTCGATCTTGTATGTGTCAATTGTTATATTCTGGCGATGATTCCGTCTTTTAGAGATGCTCATATATCTGTGGTCAAAACCCAAAACATCTTAAGTCGAAAAGAGTAATTTTTCAGGAGAGCAGTTTAAAGATAAAAGTTCTTTTTCCTTTTGCAAAATCAGAAAAAACCAATATCTTAAGTCAATCGATATATTTATAAATTCTATCTAGAAAGAGGAAACAGTTTACTTAGAGTTAACAGTTTACTTAAGTGTAATTAAGATATGTGGGCAAATTGTAAAACTGTCTATATGCAGACTTAACTACACTGAAAAAATATCCTAAGTCGACATAAGATGTGTCCTTAACCACGAATAACTTCTTAATTTACTTAAGCTATTATTCCTTTTGAGAAATAGTTTACAATCACAATTCAATTCGCCTAAGTTACATAAGTTAAATTCCCTTTTGCAGTTTGCTTTCCAAAATGGAATTAAGATATTTGGTTTTCTTAGTATAACTTTTCGATTTTTAAAAATATCGTTAAGAAATTTTGAGGGGAAGTAGAAATTATAATACTGAAGGCATATATGATAAAAAACGCATTTTCGCTTATGTCGACATAAGATGTTTTGGCTTTTGACCACAGATATTTCGTTTTCTCTTCATTAATTGCTAGTCCGAATTTATCTGCGGCTTTTTCTAGCGATTTGAAGGCCTTTTATTGGCTAGTATTACGATGTCGTCAGCGTATGCAAATAGTTGTACCGATTTGTTGAAAATACTGCCCGCGGTGTTAATTTCTGGGTCTCGTATCACCTTTTCCAAAGCAAGGTTAAATAGTAAGCACGACAAGGCATCTCCTTGTCTTAGTCCTAACGTGGCGTTGAATGGTTGTGACAGTTCTTCAATTCTTATTCTGCATATTATCTCTTTCATTGTCATTTTGATCAAGTCTACAAGGGTTTGGGAAATATTAAGTACTATATTATTCATCATTAATACTATATTATTCATCACGTTTTATTTTATCATATGCGTTTCTGAAGTTTATGAATTGCGAATGTATGTTTATATTAAATTCATTTGCCTTTTTAGTCCAGTCAAATAAGGCAAAAAAAGGGGTCAACCTCGGAATGAGAGGTAACAAGCTTAAAATTTGTATGAACCTTTGTTTTGGCATTCTGAATGATGCGTCAAAAGTCTCATATAATCTCGTGTCCGCGTCTTGAGATATTAGAGGTCAAAGTTCACCAAAATCAGTTTTTCGCAAATATCTCGTAAATTATCGGCTTTACGCAAATTTTGGTTAAGTAAAGTTTGTTTATTAGATAAATCCGCATAAAAGTGCCACATACCGAATTTACGTAGAACCAATAGTTTTCGAGATAAAGGGCTGAGAAGTCTTGGCATCGTGCTGCGTTCGTTTCCGCACCACCTCTTAAGGTAGAATGCAAGGGGCGCTTTTTACATGGTGTCCCCGTAGGCCTAATCCATGGGTTATAAGTTATGATAAAATTTTGTTGATTATCTCTCTATCTCTTCAATTTCCACTTCTTTCATATTGTCATCTGGGTCTACACCGGCTCTAATAAAGTTTTCTCCAAAAATAAAATTCAAAACGCCCTATCTCGAAAACGTACACGGAACCCCATTTTTTGTGTAGGTAGTATCTACCATAAACGGTTGTACAACCTGTGGCGGGACACTCGATATAGCTTGGCATGTAATGATTTTTAAGATATTTCTCTCAAGAAAGGGAAAACTGATATTCTTAAATAAGAACCATAATGACCAAGATAGTCAAATGTCTCTGAAATTATTTTAAAATAAAATTAAATTTTGTTCACGGCAAAATTATAATCTTCAGATTAGATTATAGAATTAGTACATAAAGTTGGCCTCTGAATAATCAAGGTATTTCCAGCAATAGGATAGTTTATTTAACTTCTACGCTTTTATTTTAAATACTTTTCTAGCATCTTAACCACTCAAAGGAAATAATTCAATGTTATCAGTCCTCTCTCTAACTCCACCGGAGCGTACCATAAGCTGTCTAGAAAGATGATGGATGCTGTCATAGCAGTTTCTCCAGCTGGAGATACTTCCATGCTTATAAATGAAACCTTGGAATCACAAAAAGTACACCAAGATATTTTCATTCAAGAAGCTCCATTCATTGCACTATCATAAAATTACATCATTTTAAATATGTATAAGCCCATATTGGTCGTCGTCACCACATTGACAACTTTTACAAAATAATTTGTCTGACTCTCATCTATCAAAGGCCGTTCCTTACGCCTCGAGATCAAAGTTCATTCCCAGCGTTCTGCACAACTCACCTCAGGATTGTCTCTGACTTGTTGAAATTCCTTAACCATCTGTTCACGTGTTGTGTTGCGATATCGCATAATGCCGCGCAAAATTCTTTCCATTGTGTTGTAGTTTTGATATCTCGTGCCAGTCCTCGCCTTCTCTCTCTAACTGAACAATATCCGCACTTACTATTTTAAGAATGCACTACTATAGGAGCTTGAATGTTCACGAGCTTATAGAACGCGATGACAACTTTAAGAACTCGAACAGAAATAGAAACTAAAGTATTGATGTAGTGCTCGATTTGCCATTGAGTCGTTCATGCTTAAGTCAGCTGTTTTGGTTCTCCAGTCGTTCAGTGGTTGAAGACTATAGAAAGTAATACTAACAACAATTAGCTCGCCGTCGCCAGCCCAACTCCCCGCCGATACATACTTCACTACATCTGCTGGTGTGCACATCATAATTTTATCGAGTGTTTGATGACGTCGAATTAAAACTTTATTATTAAAAGCTCTTCTTTATAGTATTGGATCAACAGATTACAGAAACTGTAAGCCACTACCTACACAAGCTTCACGGTAGAGACTATTCACAGGTTTAACGATCTTTGGATGACTTGGATGCAGCTGCAACTTATGCAAATTGTTTTGTTGTTATAATTTCTTAGATAACGAAGTGAGATATTGATTTTTGTGCGTGGATTTCGCATTTACGTAGCGGTTATAATACATCAGGAAACTACTTAGCACGTTGGAAATAATGTGTGCAGATATCTACGGAATCAAGGTTTCAATTTGTTTGTGTATGAATGCCATGGCTACTTGTCAATCCTCTGGTCCAGTGTCTGATACCACAATTATAACAGCACTAAACTTCAAGGCATGTGAAATCTTAAGATAATTCGAACATATTAGGTAGTAATACAATTTCAGTAAATGGTAAGCGTGCAAACTTAAAAATCTGATGGAACATTCTACAAACCATTAACGGGCAATAATAAACAAATATTTAACTATAGTAAATCATTAAAAATTACCGATTTTCAACTATAATATCTGCGGAAACGGATAATTTCCTTCACTTAATTACTTACTTATGCTCCTTGAATCCCTCATGAGATATAAGGCGGAAACAGTTGCCTTCCAGGGGACTCTGTTTTACGCGACAGCTCTCAGCTCTGACCAGGATCTCCCAGCTGTCCCTTAACATATAACATGAATTATTGCTGCATTTTTTTCTCTATAACTTATTTAAAATGGTTAAAAAAAATTTATCGCTACACGAGTAATCGCAATGCTTATAAACTGTTGTTGATTTTCATAAAAGAAAATAAGCTCAGCTTTTCTTTGAATATTTGCCGGATCAAAGCAATCTAAGGCTTAAGGCGCCCAACTACCACCAACGTAACGCCGTCTTTCATATTTCTAATTCGCTAACCCATATAATCCCGCTTTTTACCTTTCCTCCTTTACAGAAAATCCGCACATTTCCTCTTGCCATCGCAGTAAGCGGAGAAGCTAAAATCCTCTTCGAACGCCGAAGTCGTATGTATGGAATTAATTTAATTATTTTTTCCTGCGAAGAACGAAGCTAATGTATCATTCATTGGTTGGTGTTCTATTAGTTACATACATATGACCTTTTTTCGAAAACATGATATCAGCAAAAATCTTACGGACTACTTAGAACGCAACCAAATGTTAAATAATAAGCGACACTTTAGAAATTGAAAGTCCTCGGTAGTACTGTATGGTGTCGAATTCAAAGCCCATATCACTTTTGCCAATGTCACCCGAGACTCGGTACTGAAACTCGCTTTTTTTCAATCCTTGTAAACGACGCTAACTCACTCCTCTCTGATGACTAGACAGCTTCGATGATGGTTCTTTGCGCTATTCAATTCAAACACTACCAGACCTTGTCTTTATTATAACGACCTAATATATAAATCAACCAGCAGGGGTTACACATTCATTCTTTGTTGAACTATCGTAGGACTAAGAAAACCTGACCCACTTTTCGGTTCCATTTTTAAAAACGGTTTATAACTAACTATTTATCTTAGAGACCTACTCGTTGAACTAAGCGTAACAGTATAATATGAAAATTGGTAGGGCAAAGGTGGCTAACAGCAGCGACAGTATACAGGATGGTATGCCGATGACATAAAATGATCATTGATCATTTATAAAAAATATTCATGAAATTAGAATTTGGAGTTAAACATGCAAGACTACAAAGAAATGGAGATAAAACCAAAATTTTAATTCGGCGGAGGAGAGGAAGAAGAAAGAAAAACCATAACACTGCCTGGAGGATTATAACTATAAACATATGGCCCATAATTGCGTTTGCGTTGGGACAGTCAGGTGTCAGGATGGATGACTCGAAGAAGCCGAAAAGAGCTTTGAAGGGGGAATGTTTATTCGGCAAATCGTTGTTAAAATGGGGATGTTAATGCAGCCAAACGACTTAACAAAAGAAACTGGCAGCAAGCTGCGGAGCAGAGAGATGTTGGGAGATCAAGAAACTGAAGGAGGCCAAGACTAGAGTTGGGCTGTAGAGCCATCGACAAAAATAAGCTTCCAGCTCTGTTCAAAACCATGTAGACAATAATCGATAAATTGCTTATTGAATATCTAAAACTCAACCAAACCATGTATGATATCGATCTACTGGCGACAAATTTGAATTACATATAAGAATGCACCTATTTGGTGAGTCGGGCCTGGGGTGGCAGCACGTAAGTTGTTTCAATCGACCTCTTCATACAAAAATTCTGAATTTTTGTATGAAGAGGTCGATTGAAACAACTTACGTGCTACCACCCCTGCTTGCTCTAGATGCTTCTAATAGTTGTCGGGGTATGAGAACCTGCTCAGTTGGTTAAACTTAAAACTATTGGTATCCACTTAAATAACTGGATTGAGTTTCCCTTCTGACTGTTCTATCATGATAATATTGGCTAAGACTCTAAACCCCACACCATCACTGCCAGTGTCCTCCTACAATAAAATTCCCCAGTCGCCTCCACAACAGCACGACTTCGCTGATTACTTTACTTTGCGTTACTCTTACTTCTTCGAATTCAATCAACAAGCACATCGAGCTGGGATTTTGTTATTTTCAGCAGAACCCGCCCCACCATTTTCTCCGTTACAGTGCACAATATGGATCTACGGGCTGGAACAACTAGGCTTGATATTAACCGAGTATCTGCAATGGGACATATTTAAAATCGCTAAAATAGCACTTCTACTATGCATTCGGATTCTATTTCCGAAATAAAATTGTTTATTTGGACTGGGGTCTTGAAAGCTACCTCGCCTTATCAACGTTGGAAAAGGTGCGAAACTAAGTTCTCAAACTAATCGGAGATAGCACCATTTGCTCGACTACAGAGACTTAGAGCCACCGTAGGATTTCAACAGCTCTGGCAAAATTTTACCCATATTACTGTTGTGAATGTTCCATCGAAAATGAAAATTTGCTGCCTTCACTGCAATTCTTCTTCCGCAAAACGGTTCCTTTTCACAGCTTGCAGCTCTCCTTATTGCGCATATAATGACAATTAAAGATTTGTTCATGAATAGAGCGGCTCTGTTGAGGGGTAATCTTTCTGTCGGTCTTTCCGAACTCCTACGTCCGAGTTCGAAAACAAGATCCACCTATTTCACCAGGACCTAACAGAACACACTTAGCCGGGCATAACCTCTATTTTTCTATCGACGAAGCGAACCATTCGACATGATACCGTGACAGATAGAACAAAGGATCTCCTAAATATAGTTCAGACAGAGCAGTAAAGCAGAAATCAGACAACATAATTATATTAACACACTTATAACAATCAGCTTAAGCCTTACGGCCACACATTGGCATTCTAATCGGTCAATACTAAGCCTGTTTGTTTAAATAAAACTAATTAGCATTAAAACTCACCTGTTAATAGTCGAAATATTTTAATAATTTTTAGTTTTCTAAACAATGGAGCGCACGAACAACTCTGCATTGCATTCATAGGAAGCATTTTGAGTAGAAAAAGTACAAACGCTTTAAATTTTTTGTATCCCATTCTTCGCCTCATTTGGAGCATGTTCGGTATAAAAATCTCAATTCTTAAGAAATAACTTTCAAGCATTTTAATAAACAAATTAACAAAAAGCACATGGATTATAAGATCGTTATTTTTGTATACAAAGGGAAACAAGTTATATTCTATCGCGCGAACGGCGACATCCTTAAATATCAGTGATACTGATGAGAAATATTACTATTTGGATTTTCCAATTCTTCAAAATGTTTTCTAGCATTTCTGATATTTACAAGTGTCGCTTCTGATGGCATGCTCGAATCGGACATTACAACCATTACGTAGGTGTTGCTGGTGAATGTGTCTATAAAAGCGGCGAATGCACTGTTCCTCACTTCCATTGATTGAAATTTGGCACCCAGTTTTGAGCAAGATAACTTAAATTGTTTTATTATATTAGAAACCTTTTCGAACCGATGAGAATCCCTATATTGCTTGCTTTGGCAATGGGAAATTACTAGGAATGTGGCTTTTTCAAATAGGAGTACCTCATCCGCATCAATTATGCTTGCAAAGTAGGATAGAGAGTGCTCTAGTGCAGCTACATTAGGAATAAGCATTGTTACAATGCTAGACCATGCCCTTGATGAAATAATAGTAAATAGTAAGAATTGTAGTATATATATGCACAAAATATTACCTGTATAATGTCTCATCCCAGATACTTGTTCGAAAGCAAGTACATTCTAGAGGACGGGACAGCCTTGTAAGATCGTCCTCACGTTCCTTAAATATAACATCACGTTGTTCCTCTGCTACTAAGTCCATTTTGTGTATTAAACAGAATATTTTAGCTTTGGGAGAGTTCTACAACGAATTGAATGAAGGGAAATGAAATTTTTCAAAGAATCTATTTTACATTTAAAATCGCTTCCAAGCACGATTGGTAATAATGCACATCCTTCTCCAATTCTCTACTTTCAACATCAAAGACATAAATAAGAACTTCGACATTTCTAAAGATGTTGTCCCTTTGGGAGGCGAAATATTGCTGCATAAATGACTCTTGGCCGCCACAGTCCCAGAGGTTAAGAACTAGATTCCCCAGAAATCTAACATGTGAATGCTCAACATCAACTGTAAAACCATAATTTGATTAAAGAATTGTCTGCAACGTGAGATAATTTAACGCTTTACTTGTTGCCCCAAGGCGTGTGGTGTCTCTAGCAATATAATTAGCAAAAATAATGGATCTCATACTCGTCTTCCCCGAGCCGCTTTTGCCCATTAAGAGTACCTAAAAGCTAATGCGAATTAAGTTTTCTATTTAGTTTTTATAAAGACTGCACCTTTTTCTTCATCGTTTCCAGATTTTTTCCTTTATATGAGAGCACAGAACAAGAAAATTTTTAATTTTTGACAACCTGCAAATAATTTTACGTTCTTTTCACGGTATATCAGTTGATAACATTCGTATTGTTATCTTTTTCTAACAAACAGTGCCACAGCCCACCTTCCACAAGGAGAGTGCGTTCAGTTTTTACACAAAGTTGACAATTTTCTTTCTACAGAAGTGCCTGACATCTAGTAGATGGTAGACCTAATATAGCAATTTATTTTTTTTTCGTTATTTATTTTGGGTTCGGATCGTAAAACTTATGACGACAACAATTTGAGAGAATATTTTAAGATTATAAATTGTTTAAATAAAATTTATATAATTGTATATAAAGTGTTCTAATTACTATTCTTAGAGCTAAATATAAAATTAGGCATTTTATTGAGTGCAGTACTTATAAATTGTAGTACTAAGACGAAAACTGCCGCCTTGCAGGCAGAATTATAGCTTTTTACATCAAGCTCAACTGGAACCAAGCATGTATTCTCTGATGAGCAGAATACCCAGATTCTCGTGAACCTGACGCCGAACTTGTGGATCGACATGGGCTTTACAAACAAAAGCCATGTACACCACATTATTAGGTCCATGGTGACTTACGGGGCTTCTGTTTGGTCGCACAAAACGGTGCTTAAAGGATTAATAACTAATTTAAGCCCCATCCGCACTTTCCGGAAAGCAGCGCTGGAGACTCTCTTCAATCTGGTACCCCTCCACCTTGAGGTACAGTAATCTGCCATAAATGCGATGCTGCCTACCTCAGAGATTCCGGAAGCGGGAATGCTATCGGACTGCATGTCCCACAAAATTTGAGCAACCTTCAGTGCACTTATAAAGCAGGCTAACTTGGACTTATCCTAAAATACCGCAAGATGGACTAGTATGGTACATGGATGGATCTAAAATAGAGGCACGTTTTGATGGCGGAATCTGGAGTGAAAACCCCAGATTTAGTAGAGAGCGATAAACCTAAGCACCCTATCAACTGTCTTTAAAGCAGAGGTGTACGCTACACTGACATGCACTCATGATAACTTAAGACGGGCCTACCAACAAACAAACGGATCTTTATCTTCTCTGAGTCAAGCAGCAATCAGAGCAATAAGGTCCCGTAAGACCAAATCTAAATTGATTTTGATTTGCCAGCACGGTATCGGTGAGCTGGGCGTTCTCATAAAGTAACCCTTGTTTGGTTCCAGATGCGCTGGCTAAACAGGGCTCTGACATTGCATTCATCGTTCCAGAACCGGGCTATTGTGGCACTCACCAGCTGGCTGAAAAGGGCCCTTGCCGATCGGACTTTGTTTAAGTGGCCAATTCTAAGGCGTTCCTTCCTGTGCTGTCTCCAAATGCGGCCAAGGAATTGTTGGGGAACAGTAGAAATGATGTCAGGACACTCGTTGGCTTGATAATCGGACACTGCGCCCTAAATTACCATGGAAGGGCGGAAGACTCCACTTGCACGCTTTGATTCGAGGAGGATGAGTCTGCTCTCCATGATGAGCATAAGGAGGATACTAAATATTCAAGAATCGGTACGGGATCGGCGAATCGACTTTTCAGAGAAGAGGTAAAATATCAAGCTAGACAAAATACTCAACTGTAACTTATGTACTGAAAGTACTGCTAAGAAAGCCTCTAGAGAATTCTATTCTAATAAATCATCGAACTTCGCCAAAATTTAAGAGAAGAAAACTCAGAGTCATAGAGATTCGAAAAGGTAACTCGGCTGGTCTTCCTAGGGACGATGAATACTTTACCAACTGCAGCACCAGCACCACCGCCACCGCCGAAAAACAGGGTGTACTACGAAGAGTGACAAAGCGGCGGGCTGTGGATAGGTTATGGATAGACTAACAAAAAATCGTATGGGTGACTTTGACGACTCATTGCTCTGGAAGTTGGTAAGGTGGAACCTTAATTTTGACAGTTTTAGATAGGTGAGAGTATTCTGCGTACACTGATATCTTATTAATGAAAATAGCTCAAAGGGTTACAAAAATACAGGGTGACATGTAAACCTCCCATGTTGCGAAAACATACAGAGCTTTATTTATTACACAATCCACTGCTAAAACACAATAATTAAAAAGTTCACTTCGCACTCTCTACAAACTTTGTGAAGCTAATTATTTCCAGCTACCGGTCGTTCTCATTCTTACTAATAGATGGCGCCATGCTAGCTTAATAGATAAATCGTTACAAATCGTTAGTTCAAATTTTAACTTATGCTTATAATAGCATGTACACACCGACTTGGTTACCACTATTCAAGCCTTAAGCCCGGTATGCAAGGCTCAAGAAATTTCTTTGCCTATCTAAAAACTATGTAAAAAAAATGGCCAAGAAATGGTTCAGAAATATTTTCTGGAGCGATTTCTGCAACCGGTATGCTAGAGTCAAGAAATTCACACCAGAAATTTCGTGTTTTTTAGTGACACGCAGATGTCGCTTATGATACTATTTTAGTTTTTCCTCCAGAAATAAGTGTCGATTCATTTATTTCCTTAACTGCCTGCCGAAGGCCTCCTGGCCAAAGTACAACGTAATACAATAAATAACTGCCAAAAGTGACTAGCATTATTTTCCGAGTATGCGAAGTATTCCCGATCGTTTGGCGACAAGTCAGGACTATATGGAGGATCGAAATGATCAATTTTCGGAAGAAATAAGCTTTTTTTATGGGGCAGTTGTACAGAATCACCTTTTGTACCAACTGTCCGTAATAGGGCAATCGAACTTGTTCCTGCGATCTGGCCTACAAACATTAGGTATACGTATAGGGGTGTACTACAATAGGCCAAGCGAGTGGCCGCGGTACTTTTGGGTCCAACAAAAAGAGTTGTAATCGAAAGGAATAAGCCGAATATAACACTATGTGGCTTCTATCAAAATTATATAAATGTACAAAGAATGGCTATGAGAATATTTTGCACTATACAGTATTATTTTCAACTAGAATATTATTATAAATATTATATGATTTGCAGTTGCCTGCCACACTGTTACCAGTAAATTTTACCAGAACTAAATTGAACCATAATACATTTGAATAAAATAATGTTAAGATAATAATGGTGCAAGTTTCAAAATAAACGTTTCATAGGATAGTAATTTAAATAATAATTTTTACCTGTAGAAAACATGATATAAAATTAAATAGATAATGATAGATAATTATATTATTAAAGAGTGTCGATTTGAATGTCCCCCAGAAAAATCGATCTTAGAGCTTTAGACTTCTTTGCGCCTATATCTATGCTAAAGAAAAAAAGTCGCTCATCGCTCGCCCAAAAATGTACCTTGTGAAAGTTTGAAAAATCCCTCTCCATTTCTCTCTTAATTTTATTTCTTATAAAAGCACCAGCAAACATTACAATTCACAATGTAGCATAAAATTTAAAATACAACACTCTTTGTGGTCCGTTGATCATGGAGCTAAGCGCCATGATTACTCGCGATCAACGGTATCTTTCTCTGCATGATGGCGGCACAGCGCGTTGCTTTCCAGCTCAGGCCCTATGTGGGTCACTTGCGATTTCGTGACCGAGTTTTCGTTAAATTGCTGCGATACCAACATCAGAAACTCAGAAAAGCAGAATTAGTACATATTAATACCGTATACACGCACACACTGACACTAATTAAGAGGGCACCACGAGGTGTCACTATGTAGGTTTTTTCTCCAGCTTCTTCTTTGTTGGTTTTTTTGTGCGATTTTTTTATACCTTGTTATTTTTGTAACAAAATTATGAATAATTCTGGGAATCTGTGCTTTTTGTTGTATTGATGCTGCGGAAAAGATATTTTTGATATTGTTTGCATTTATTGGATGCATCGTGTGGCTTCAACACTAGTTATACCAATAGTACTAAATGGTTGCTTTAAACAATCCATTCGTAAAATATTTACATACTTTAAAGTAAATTGTAATTTTTACCATAAAATTATGAAAAATATTTTTATTAACGGCGATTATTGTGTGTGATTCTGTTTATTGTTTCCATTTTTCAAGAAATTATGCATTGTAGATATAGAACTTGGCGAAAGAGGCAGAATCGGTCGAAGTATTCTAAGTATAAATGAGGAGTGCACGAATAAAACGGCAAATGTCCAATTTTGAAAATTGTTCAGAAAACGCAAAAAACTGTTGAGGCCTCTGAACTGATCACATCAACTATTTATGATTATATTAGGCTGTGCTACTATTTGAACTCATTCAGACCCAAAAAAATATTTTAAAAATGTTTAATACTTTAAGAGAAAAAATTCCCTTTTGAAAATCCACATTGACGAATGGTTAAAAAAATATAAATATTCGTAGGACATTGTGCCCTTTTGCAGGGAAACCTTCATTTTGCTATCAAAAAAGTATGACATGCAAGTGCTTTTTGAAGTGTCTGAGATTGAAATTAGTTGTAGTTTAGTGTAATGAGCACCGTTCAGTCAAAAAACTTAAAACGGTCAACCATGGACATGTGCCGTTTTGTTCGCCCACTCCTCAAATACTTTTCGCTCAAAAGTGATTTAACAGTATAGGGCCGCCACAAGGATGGGGGCAACTGGGACAAATAGCCCTGCGCCCCAGGTTAGAGGAGGCCCGAAAATAGATTGAAACCCAAAAAGTTCAATCCCCTATATCTTTGCCCTCTGAACATCGAGATTCGTACTCGAGATTTGGACTTATCAAATCTGACATAAATAAATTTTTTGTTGCTTACCAGAGGGCGCTGTCTTGTCAAAAAGCAAATATGTAACAATCAATCGAGATGAAATCATAACATTCGGACTTCCTCGCGTACGAGCACTTTGTTTTTCGCGCAAAGAGTGCAAAGTTTTGTTTTCAAATTATGTCGTTCCTGGTCCTGATAAGTCTCGAGCTTCAATTTGATATGTAACTCGGCAGGTTTGGAAGAAGTTATGGAAAAATTAGAACAGTTTGAATTTTTACTTTAAAATGGCAATTTATTGTAAAAGTAAACAATTAAAAAATCGGTATAAAAAAAATATCAACAAGGTAGGGGTTGTGATATGCATTTTTAGCTTGGTTTTGATAAGAACCAGAAAAAAAATGTAAGCCAACTCTGCGCGTTTGACACCAAAGGGAGTTCCCTTGTAAGCAGATTCCCCTGGAGGGCAACTTTTTCCGCCCTATATACCTCGAGGGATTAGAGGAACATAACATCGATTGTCCTCAAGTCTTCCATTGAACATATCGAATTTAAAAGTATTAAAAATTATTAAAATGTTGACTGACTTTAAATTTTCCTTCAAAGTAGTTGCACGTTCCATAGCAAAAGATTTTACTCTTCACGCTATTAGGTACACCACGTAAGAATAATTTGTAAGGGGAAATTTAAATAGAAGATAAGAAGGATAAGAAGTATGAATAGTATTTCACCGTGAAACTATAGGGCAAGACTAGATGATTGTTTTATTAACAGAGTCACTGCTTGTTCAAATGTGAGTCTTAAAGATTTTGAAATGAAACTCGTCTTTCGCTCGATATCCGTGTTCGCCCGCTGCGCTCCTGAAGCACTTGACTTTGCAAACGATTAGAAAGCAATTTTTTTAACTAATCATATTTTCGTGCTTCCCTTCGTTTACCAGAAGTTCTTCTCTAAAAGTTTTAAGGTGACCAACCGTGTTTCTTTAGGGAGTTTTATACTCCTTTTTAGTGAACAGGGGGTCAATTCTGGTTCGGTCCATGAAAACGTGAAAAAAAAAGTTTACACTTGACATTTTACACACCTTTTTCTCCTTTTCACTGCACTTAACCTAAAATAGCGATTCTCGTTGCATTCGTGAAAACTAATGCTGAATCAAGGCTGAATTGATTTTTAATCTGTCAAGTGACAGTTTATCAAATTTAAATCTAATATTTTTTGATAAAAGTTTTTACGACTACACTTTTGCACGCATTTTTTAGAAGTGTAAAGTTTTTGACAGTTATTACCATGTTTGCACGATGTAAGAATCTCAAACAACGGTGCAAACGGGTCAACTGTTTACACGTTTTCACTACACCGAACCAGAATTGACCCCCAGTACTCCTTTTAAAACGTGTACTCTAAAAGTACTCCTTTGCATTCTTTTGTACTTCTTTTTACTCCTAAAAATATATTAACTATAACGATTATTTTATGGAACCTTTTATATTTTCGTATGCGTATAGTTGTCTATGATAACATGTGTGCTTGACAATGGCCATTTTTACCCGAACCGGCTAACCGTTTACATCAAAATTTTCTTGCCCAAGAACTAAATGCAAGGCAACAGTAACTGGAGTTTTTAATGAATATTCCAAGAAAATAGTATTTTACCCCGGCTGCACCGGCCGAACTGCGCAAGTTCGAGCAAATTGGCGAACCGAACTTTAAAATAACCTCAGTCAAATCTCAGTTCCCCCAACTGGACTCGAACTGAAGTTGAACGTAAAAGCTCGCCAAAATAAAGTAATCAACTGGAATAATGGAATGGTATTCCAGGGGGCTTTTGCATTCTGACTTCTGACGAAAAAGCAACAACAATTTCAAGCACCAACTGAACATGAACTGAACTTTAGCCAGTGAAGCCACTTATGTATGTGGATTGAACTGATCATTATTAAACTGAGGTCGCTGAAGCCGGGGCATTTGGGATCCGTCTCATTTGTACCTATTCTATCAGATGCGTCGAACAAAAAGAAATAAAATTATACCTAATTTTTTAGTAAGATATTTCGATATTAAAAGTTGCATCGTCTTAAGATTTTAAATTAGCATTCTGTTAATAATTTTATGAAATTACGTGTTTCGTGTTATATCATAAAATACCGTGAATTCAGAAATTGGCGTTATCGGCACATTATACAAATTTTGGTGGACGTAACCGAAGAGGTGTTAAAAATGTACACACAAAACTAAAAAATCTACTCAAGAGAAATATTTTAGGAATTGATTGCACTGCGCACATTTTATCGATTGCCAATTTAATACAGCTTTTAGTTTCATGTCATTTGATGTTGGAAATCATAATGACAAACATATAATTATATTGGCTTGCGTTGATTCCAACAATAGAGTGTATTTTACAATTATACGATCCGCTTCGCTCGTATTTTTTAAGTTTGAAAAAATGTCCCACACTTTTGATAGCGTTTTTTCAAAACGTTACATAAGAACTTATACTCTATTTCGTCCACAGTCAGACATCATTTTTGAAGTGTAAACTTCTATAGGCACGTTGGGCACTTTTTGGCCTTAACTTTTTACATCTGCAATCTTACCATTTTGTAAGAAAATCAAGATGGCAGTTCCAAGATGACGGGTGATTTTTGCTATTGTATTCCCCGACCTCCCGACATGGGCGAGTGTTGTTTTATCAAAGCAGTCCACCAACTAAATTCTAACCACTTTGAAAGCTGCTTATTCTTCGTATCGAACGAAAGTCGGTCCATTGAGTGTGCTAATGCCACCCTTGATGGTCATCAAGATAATCGCTCATTTTCTTCGTTCTATAAAATTTATGAAAGCTCCCAGCTAGCACAGATTTCAATTTGTAACAAAAATATGTTGCACTTGGGTTGTAATCCAGTTTTTTTAAACAAATTTAGTCACATATAGGCTAAATTATTGTTTCGAATTAACATTTTGGAACAAATCATCCGATTCAGTTACACTTCGGTTGCAGCTGTTGTAAAAGTGGAGTGCCGGGGAGGGTTGAGAAGGAACCCGCATTTTCGGTCGCATGCTCGTTTTGCGGTGTTTTTTCTTCTTATACCTTTTTGGTGCTTTCGGCCGGATTCGGTCCCTGCACATAAGCGTGGCCCGTTTCTCAGCCCAGCTGAGAAGTGTACTTCTGAGCTAGAAGATTAACTCGATTAAAAATGTTCCATAAAACTTACAAAAAAAGATAACATATTTAAGTTAAATTAACATTATTAAAAACGTTATTGTATTGTAACTGTCATAAATAGAGTAACAATTTAGCAACCTTAATGTGACTAAGTTGCTATATGTTTTTATCAAGTTACTATAAAGTCACAACAATTAAATGTTCAAAACGATTCAGTGAGGTTATTAATGTGTTGCAATGTCGTAAGAAAAAAGCGGATCGAACTTATAAAATTCATTTAGTTACAAGAACGCTGCAGGGAAGTTTTTACTCATTTACCAGAACTTTGGATAAAATCTGACAAAAAGCTTTATGCTAGCCATATTTTTCGTTATTCTATGTTTTTCCCACATCATGCCGTTTTGTTTGAAAAAATCAAATGCGATTTGCTATATTATTTTATATTTTTTATAATAATTTTCAGTGTAATATGACATTAGGAACTTTAAAAAATGTATTTAGTTCTAGTTTTCAGATTTCCATACTGATATTAGAAATTCGGAAATTTTCTAAATTGTTAATAATTTTCCAAATTTTAAGTTTTTGCGTGGCGCGTGAATTTTTCAGAGGTAAGTCACCCACATTCATCGACAAAATGATATTCGTGCTAAAATTTTGGTGTACAAATCATGCAATTTTTCAATGTTAATGTCTTGTCTTTCTATTTCATTTCATTATGTCTCTGACTTTTGCAACACACTTAAACTGCGATTTATATTTTGTTACAAACACATATTAAATTTGTTCGACCAAAAGAACAGTAACTTTTTCGGATGTTACAATCATTTTTCATCTTGTTGCGTGCAACTTCAGTTTGTGGCAACAACTCATTTAAAACATACCCACAACACATTTGTCGCCTCATTGCGAACCAAGTTGTTACAAAATAAACGTTAAAAATCTGTTTTTTCAGTCGCAATGGAGCTACAATTGCTTTACATATCTTATCTTGAGACTCTTTTACTTGTTATATTAACTCCACTGCTACTAATTTGTGCTAGCTGGGATATTTAACAGCGCTCAAAGTAAGCTCCCCTGAACAGCGCTCGCAATTTTTCCCACTGGGAAATGAAAGGGCATGACAGGTAGAATACAATTAGCTGTGTGGCTTTATTCCAAATTCAAAATGGCGGCCAACACAAAATGGCAGAAGATATAATAGACTAAAAAGTAGAAAATATAACCGATAAACTTCAAATTTTTCATACATGCGAAGTTCGCGTAACAATACAATCTGACCATTTTGTAAAACAATCAAGCCAGCGGTCCCAAGATGACGGCCGATTTTTACAATTGTGTTCCTCGCCCCCCGATATGGGTATCAAAAGAGAGGGTATTACAGGTAGAATACAATTAGCTGTGTGGCGTCATTCCAAATTCAAAATGGCGGCCAATACAAAATGGCGGAAGACATATATCTATAATAGACTAAAAAGTGGAAAATATAACCGATCAACTTCAAATTTTGCACATATGCGTAAGATTGCCTTGTTCCGTAGCGTATGGCTCTTGTCGGGGCCAGTCGGTTCTCAATAGTATGGCCGAGGATACAACCGTTGAATATGAGTTTAACGATGATGACGTCGACCACATTTCAATATTTTCTTCTGAGATGATTGTCAGTGGTTCCCAACCAGTGGTCCGCAAGAGTTAAAATATGGTCCGCAAAAGATTTCAAATTTTGAATGAAGACGTGGGTGAATAAAGGCGCAGATTTTCGTCTTCTGAAAAAGCATTAGTAGCGTCGTTTGAGATATCGAAATTAATAGCCCAATCAAAAAAGCCTCACACAATAGAAGAAACTCTTGTGAAACCTTGTTTGATCAAAGCTGTCGAAGAAGCTGTCTTTATCGAACAACACGGTGAAAGCTCGAATTGAACTCATGTCAAAGGATATCGAAGAGCAACTAGTTTCAAAAATAAAAATATCACCATTCTTCACTTTAATCGCTTTGCAGTGTTATGAATTTACTGGCATTTCTAATTGTTCTCAGTTACTCGTTTTTGTCCGCTTTTTAGGCGACGACAACATAATCAAAGAAGAACTATTGATTTCGCAGGAACGGCAACGATATCAAAAGGTATCGACGTCATGAACATAATAACTGAATATTTTCAAGAATATGACATTATGTGGAAAAAGCTAGCCGGTTTCGGTGCGGATGGTGCTCCAGCGATGTAAGGATCACGTTCTGATCTAGCGACGTTAATCAAACAGAGGAATCCGTCAGCACTAACAATGCAATTGGCTATAAAAGTAGTAAATGTTATCAAAAGCTGTTTAGTTGTTTATAGGCGAGAACAAAATAAATGACTTACTGGACAGTTTTCTAATCTAACATCCCAGATGCATTTGGCTTATCTTGTGGATATTATCACACACTTAAATAAATTGAACTTGCAATTGCAAGGTTCGGGAAACAGACATGAACGCGCAACGTTAAGAGTCCCCGCACACTACAGACTTTCTATCGGCCGATAGTTTGGTCGGGCTCTTAATCAGTATGAAGATGTATGCAAGTGCGCACATTACAACGTTTGGGTATCGGCCGATAAATAAGTTTGATGGGCTACACGATTGCCTTCAAACTAAACTGTCGGCAAACTATCGGCCAACTGCTTAATCAGTATAGAGCTCTTCCACGCGCGCACACTTGCCGATTGTTTAGTCGGCTAACTCGGCCGATAGTTCGGTTTGCTTCATACTTTGGCGTCCTTCTCCTCCGTTGTATGAAAGCAATAATAGCTTTTCAGGACAATATTTGTATTAACTCTCATTATGCGACCCTTCTCTTCAAAAGCCGCTTACGAACCAGCAAATCCTTCGAGAACAGTCGGCCGACAGTCGGTCTAGTCTGCGCACTCACCACCAACCCGACGGTTTAGTTGGTCCAGTGTGCGCGCTTACAGGTCCAACCCGACCAAACTATCGGCCGATGGAAAGTCTGTAGTGTGCGGGGGCTCTTAGAGCACACCTTGACGACAAAAAGCATAACACGTTTAGGGAAAGCATACAAGAAAACATCAAAAATGTCTTCTGCAAATGTTGGCTGATGAATTCAAGCTTTACTTCCCAGAATATAGCAATACATAAGATAAAGTTGACCAAAAACTGATACTCAACCCTTTTGGCAGTAATGCTAGAGAAGTTGCAAAAGAAATCCAAGAAGAAGTTATTGGGCATATTCACACGCTGCCACAATTGTGGTGAGTAAAACCGGTTTTATCAAACTCCTAGCAACTCAGACGGGGCGTAAATGAGTGTAGTAAATTTGAATGCTATTCAGGAACCTTTAAATATATTGCAGATGAAATTTACTTGTTAGAGAAAAACAGAGCTAAAGAATGCAAGAGATAGAAGTAACTTTTTATATGTGTGCTAGTTTTCACGCGTTTGGTTTTGCGTGAAAAATGTTTCGTTAAGTTCTTCCGCTCCCTTCCCTCTCTCATCTATAAAACCGGTTTTAGGCGCCATGAATATGCAATAGTCCCAATGGGCATATTCACACGTTGCCATAATTGTGGTGAGTAAAACCGGTTTTATCAAACTCCTAGCAACTCAGACGGGGCGTAAATGAGTGTAGTAAATTTGAATGCTATTCAGGAACCTTTAAATATATTGCAGATGAAATTTTCTTGTTAGAGAAAAACAGAGCTAAAGAATGCAAGAGATAGAAGTAACTTTTTATATGTGTGCCAGTTTTCACGCGTTTGTTTTTGCGTGAAAAATGTTTCGTTAAATTCTTCCGCTCCCTTCCTTCTCTCATCTATAAAACCGGTTTTAGGCGCCATGAATGTGCACTGTGTGAATAGGCCCTTGATTTACATAATGATAGAAACTGTAAGGACGCATTTGAATCTGATTCTTTGGAGCCGTTTTGGTGTAAAAAGCAATTTCAATATCGCTTTGCGCTATCTTATGCTTTTCTCCACAACTTCAAGGATTTTCTGCTTTACTAATAAATCCAGGAATCGATTGAAAGTAAGCGATGATATGCGTGTAGCTTTGAGCAAAAATATTACGCCAAGAATTCAAGAACTTTTACAGAACTTTTACGCCAAGAATTCAAAAACTTTTGCAAAATTAATTATCTACTAGAAATTGTATGTTTTCAATTATAGCACTGTTAATTAATGTTACTTTTGAGTTTTACTATAACTTATGTTAATTAAACGGTTCGATTAAAGTTTATTTTTAGATTGATACAGTTTATTTTTTAACCTTGTGGTCCCTGCTAATGGGCATATTCACACAGTGCACATTCATGGCGCCTAAAACCGGTTTTATAGATGAGAGAGGGAAGGGAGCGGAAGAACTTAACGAAACATTTTTCACGCAAAAGCAAACGCGTGAAAGCTGGCACACATATAAAAAGTTACTTCTATCTCTTGCATTCTTTAGCTCTGTTTTTCTCTAACAAGTAAATTTCATCTGCAATACATTTAAAGCTTCCTGTATAGCATTCAAATTTACTACACTCATTTACGCCCCGTCTGAGTTGCTAGGAGTTTAATAAAACCGGTTTTACTCACCACAATTATGGCAGCGTGTGAATATGCCCAATAATAATGAAATCAAAGTGGTCCCTGGTGAAAAAAAGGTTGGGAACCACTGTGTAGATGAAGATGACAATATGAAAGAAGTGGAAATAGAAGAGATAGAGAGATGATTAACAAAATTGTATCATTACTTGTAACCCATGGATTAGACCTACGGGAACACCATGTAAAAAACGCCCTTTGCATTCTACCTCAGAGGTGGTGCGGAAACGAATGAAGCACGATGCCAAGACTTCTCAACCCTTTATCTCGAAAACTATTGGTTCTACGTAAATTCGGTATAGGACACTTTTATGCAGATTTGTCTAATGAACAAACTTTACTTACCCAAAATTTGCGCAAAGCCGATAATTTACGAAATATTTGGGAAAAACTGATTTTGGTGCCCTTTGACTAGTGTTGAGCCGGACTTACACGAGGCAGTACATTTGTCCCTTACATGATGTAAATTGTACTGAGGCCTCAGTTTTTTTAAATGTCCCGGTTCAAAAATAATGTCCTTCTGGTATATGAGCGTGTATCAAGATAAATGAAGCGAGGTGTGATTGTAAATTGCTTAGTGGAAAGACATTTCTTCCTTCTTTTGCCACAGTAAAATTTACAATGTGAATTGCGTCGAGGTGAGATTGTAAACACGAACTGGAGAGACATTTCTCACTTCTTTGACGGGGATTACACTGTTCGTTCCTACGTACGTTCCTCACGAGCTGAAGGGCGTCATCTCCACTTCCCCGTTCATCTAAAAGCTCGTGAGGAACGTACGTAGGAACGAACAGTGTAATCACCGTCTTTTGCGGCAGTAAAATATCCACTTTAAGCTGAGCCGTGGTGAGATTATAAATACGAATTGGATGGAGAGACATTTCTTACATTTTTCGAGGGAGTGAGGTTTTGTCCTAAAGAGACAATTCTTACACTTTTCGAGGGAGTGAGGTTTTGTCATGAAGAGACAATTCTTACATTTTTCGAGGGAGTGAGGTTTTGTCATGAAGAGAGATTTCTTACATTTTTCGAGGGAATGAGGTTTTGTCCTGAAGAGACAATTCTTACATTTTTCGAGCGAGTGAGGTTTTGTCCTGGAGAGACAATTCTTACATTTTTTGAGGGAGTGAAATTTTGTGCTGGAGAGACATTTCTTACTTTTTTTGCAGTAGCAGAATTTCCAACTTAAAATTAGGGGAGGTTTGATTGCAAAATATAAGTATATGGCCACGGACAACTAATTAGAAACAGTTTCATAAAAATTGCATTTATACAGTTTTTATGTAGGAATCAAATTAAAGAATTCCCACCACCTCCTCTTAATTTTTTTTTAAATATATAATGATTGAAGGAAATCAATAACAATATCATAATGAATGAATTGAAATACAATTTTTATGAAACTGTTTCTAATTAGGGGGCATCCATAAATTACGTGAGGTGATTTTGGCGATTTTTCGAACCCCCCTTCCGCTTGGTGAGATGTGGTGAGATTTGGCTCGACCCCCTCCCCCCCTCAATCTCACGTGAGATTTTTAAAATTTTAAAAAATATGTAAGATTTACACTATTATGCGTATTTTTAGTGTAAATACCTTAATCTGTGCTTGATTTCGTTGGATTTATTTAAAAAAACATAATTTGTGTTGAAGAACAGTACCTACCGCAAAATCATAACAGCACCAACTCGGCATGCACCCAATATAAACTACAATACATGTAGATTACCATTTAGCAGGTGATTCTGCCTATCCTTTGGAAACTAACCTCATGGTGCCTTACAGGGATAATGATTTCTTAACAAGGGAACAGAAAAATTTCAATTCTAGTTTGAGCTCAACTCGTTTATTTGTAGAGCAAGCATATGGAATATAAAAAAAATTTAGATTTTACAATATATGGACATACGAAGGTTGACTTTGGCATCCACTGATTCGTTTTTAGAGAGTAACGACTTGACTGTTTGAATAGTAATGGTAGAGCCATTTATGACTCTGGAGATATACAAACTTCGGAGCATTCTTCTATAGATGTCATCTTTGGGTAAAAAACCTGTGACTGAACGACCCCGGGGGGTTATCCTGGAATGCGATTCGAAAGTCATGAAATTCGGAAATAAGAAAATGGTATCCTCCAATGCGAATTCGAATTAAATTTGTCCGCCTGTTATCGGATTTCAGTCCGCGAGTAAAGCCATTCATGCGCTGCATTTATTTGTGTGTTTTAAAATATTCTAAAAACTCTTTAAATATTCTTGAAACAATTTAATAAATGAAGTTGGTTGGCTGAAAATAATTTCTTTTCGAAGATTTATCAGGCATCGCTACTAGCTTCCGTTTGCTTCCTACTTTCGTATCGCCTTAGAAAAGCGGAGTCTGAAGTCACAGCCAGCTTCTCAAAGTGACGTTTGAGCCGCCTGTAACACCAGGATATTGATTCAAGAAGTAAGGATCTGTTAGGCTTCCATTCTTCACAACTCTCGATAATGATAACAAAAGGTTTTCAAAATCTATCTTGGGCTCTAGTAGGTATGTCAGAGCAGATGGTCGTTGACTCAAAATTCGAGTCCTGTAAGATGCTTAGATAACTAATTATGTCGCCTGATGCAAATGTCTGCTTTTTGTAGTGACAATGCACCGCAGATAGCATGTGTTCTGACTGATGTGAAAAGAGCCGATTCTTAATATAATCTCTATGATTGCAGTAGGAATGGGTTCATTATGCACTTGAGATACTGAGGAGGGCATTAGGTTCCAGGTTTTTCAATTGGGCTTCTAGGCCTTTTTGTTTTGTTTAAGCTTAGACCGCCACACTAGTTCATTGTAGGGTCGCAATCTGTCCAAAAATGGTCTTATAAGTCAATGCATACATTACTTTCGCAGTTTTTTCCAGACCATTGTATAAAATGATAAAAATTTTTCAACTCGTCATACATTCTTCATTCCCAGATATTTAAATTATTTTCTTTACTTTTTTGAATGTTCCAGTTGGATGGTATTTAAAACAGTAAACAAATACAGTATAAACGGCAGTGCAAAATTTTTATACCCAATTGCTATTGAGTCGAAATATAGTAATAGTATCACGTATACTTTTTATGTAATGGATTCATTATTCCTTCTCTATTTGCAATATGTATTGATAAAACCTTTCACCATGTTCATCTGAGACTGCACCAAGATTTTCGTGAATGATATCTAAGTGCGGATCCAAAAAGACAATTTTAAAGATTTTTCTCATTTACAGATATTGCACTTAAAATTGAAGAAAACAAAAAGATATTAAGAAATATTGCAAAAAAAATTACAGAAAAATCGAAAAATACCCGTTTTGAGGGCTAAAACCACCTAAAAAGTGGGCTTTTCGCTTTATAGCCCCTTATTAAGAAGCCTAAAAAGAAGCTCTCTGCCAATTTTCAGCCTATACCTAATTATTTCCGCTACATCGGTATTTCGGCTTAATTTATCTGTACTATTAATTTAACCCAGTTTTCTGGCCAATTTAACACTGTTTCTTGCGGAAAAAAAATTACGTGATATTTGCGGAGACCCTCCCCCTCCCCCACGTGAGATTTGGTGAGATTCGGCTCGACCCCCTCTCCCCCATAAACACCTCACGTAATTTATGGACGCCCTCTTACTTGTCCGTGGCTGTACATTGTGGAGGAATATATTTCTTACTTACTCTAAGGCAGTTTAATGAATATTAGAATTAAGCTTGTAAAAATGCACTTTATTGGTATTTATTTTCTTTCTTTTTTTTAATCTGCTTGTTTTTGTCATTTTGGCATTACAATACAACCTCGCCTCATTTGAAGTATGACATTGTACTGGCTCAAAAGAAAAAAGAGGCACCTCTTACAATCTCATTGTATAATCGTGTCCTACCCAACACTACCTTTGACCTCTAATATCTCAAGACGCAGTCACGAGATTATATGAGACTTTTGACACATAATTTAGAATGCCAAAACAAAGGTTCATACAAATTTTCAGCTTATTACCTCTCATTCCGAGGTTGATCCCTTTTTTGCCTTATTTGACTGGACTACTATTGGAAGAAAATTCAGAATTATCCAGGAAAATGCATATACAAAAGTATGATTTTAAGAATTAGAAGTTATATTAAAATTTTTAGAATTACTATAATTTTTATATTTTAAAAATATATAATTGGGTGAAGACTCAGTTTTTTCACAACCCTAATCACTATATCCAACGAAACTCCATTCGTACTCCTTTTGTACAAAAAATAGTTGGTCACCTTACTAAAAGACAAGTCCAATCACATGTCTGCAACTTCAGAATCTAGGTTATTCACGTTTATTTATTTATGATAATTAGAAAAACATAAATGACCTTAAAAGCTTCTCTCGCTCTTCAAAAAGTGCCGAACAAACTAAACTCCCTTAAACTTTTACCTTAAACTTGGGAATCAATAATCACCTACGTGACAGATTAAAATTTACTCATGCGGCGTGCAGCATGTCTTATGTTAATGTGGCCCCAACCTTAAGCAATAAATCAGCTCAGTAGTACCTTAAACTTGGCCTCGCTGGGAGTGTTTCGAGATTCATTGAAAAATTTCAAATTCACTTTTAACGGTGAAGATAGAAAATAAAAAACGATGATTTTACAGCAGCGTAACCATTTGTGTAATCGGGATTCGAAATGCCTCAAGCTGGGCATCTTTGGACTTTTTATAAGAGTTTTCGTGCCCACTGCACTGGTGAAGACTGAAGACAAGCACCAACCACACTCCAACTCAGCGGAGTACTTAAAAGCTGGATCGTATTTCTTTCTTTGTAGCTGTTGATGAATAGGCATTCGGAGCAGGTTCAAAACTGGCGGTTTTAGCTGAAAGATCATGGATTTGCTGCTCCAGCATGTCCCAGATTTCAGTTGTGATTCTACGACCTGACCACACTTCAAAAGGTATCCACCAGATTGAGATGTTAGCTGGAGGCGTATGGAAGATAAGAAGCGGAGACAGAAGAGGTGTAGAGGCCGGATAACACTCACTCAGAACCAACAGAAGAATTTCTTTAATTTTTTTTATTTCTTAAGACATGGACCAAGTTTAGGTCACCTTTGAGTTTGACCTAGTTTCAATGATTTTTGGCCGTTTCGTGCCTTCGTACCGTTTAGTGGTTCTTCGATTATAAGGAGATAAAATTTTTGCTGTTCTCCACTGGGATGTAGATGATCGATGATTCAAATAATTGATGGGTGTTAGTTAGGTCATGGCGTGTTCTGGAGTGCCGTTTTTTATCTAGTGTGTGGCTTAGGAGTCTTGAAAGAGAAGTTTTTGATTAGTTATGGATTAGGAAAATTACATTTTTTGCTTTCGTTTTTTCTTTCTTTTTAAAGCAAGAATTTTGCTTGTTCATGAAGATATCGATAACAACCATCTTGTTGTTGATCAGGTATGATGTAAATTAATGAAAAGGGTTTTTTGCGAATTTGTAAATTGATGTGCAATAAAAATTGCTTTTAGATTATTGTCAACGTTTTCGTTTTCAATTTCATTTTAATACAAAGTTATGTTCATATTAAAAGAGGTCTTGTCTACTAGCACTTTTTGGCATCCTTCTTTACGCCATCTTTCCAGTGATGGTTTGGGCTGCTTCGTTGAAAGACATATTCCTTTTGGAAAAGGCTAAGAAATGGATGCCCGAGTCTTAGATTTATATAAAAGCACTGATAGGTCATCATCGCCAAATAAACCAGAAGTTTGGATGTCATGGTAAGATTCTCATACTTGATGTCATGGTAAGATTCTTGTATTTACAATTGCGATAACCATTAAATTCACATAAATTATAAATTTTGAAAAATGGAGCAATTTATTTTTATTGTATGCGGCCTTTACGTATACTACCTGCAAATATTAAATTTTGCATACTCAATTTAAATTTTCTAATTTGGCTACGGTGACAAAATTGAAATGTTGTGTTGGCGTAGCAAGATTTTAAACCACCGTTACCGACTGACTACAGGCAGATGATAAGCTTGATCAAATATCTTCTTTTTTCAACTATTTCTGTGTCAGGTTGCTTCACAATTCTATCCTGTACTCCTCCTGAAACCATCGAGTGTTTGAAAGAAACATGCATTTCGGTGGACTGCTTATGTAACAAGGATTTTCGATGCTTTTGTAATGCTTCTCCTATTTTTTCAAATTATCATAGCTACTTGCAACAAACTTTTCGTATTGAGCACGTAAGTTCCTTGTACAGAAGTTTCTGCAAACAAAATAGTAAACTTTGTCTTCATTGACACTATACTCAATCCAAGGACATTTTTCATGATATTTTGATCTATCTGTTGCCGATTTTTTTTCTCGGAAAATCTAAAATTGGCCTCGATGGACCAGTATGCTGCTTTATGCTGCCTGATCTTACCACTAAAACCATACATCGTGTGTTAACACAAATTTTGAGGAAAATCAACTAAGGGTCTGATTATGTTGGAGCTGCGATAGAAGGTAACAGAGCTGTGACAAAAGCTGTGAGTAGCGCGAATAAAGCAGTCTTACCAGTTTCTGGCAGAAGTGCAAACAGAACGTTGACAATAGATATGACTGAGGAATCAACATCCATCGCGATACTAACGATACTAGCGGAGAAAAGTAACCCAAGCTTTATCGCAGCTCCTGTCGTTGGTCGCGACCAAAGCCTGAGTCACCGCGTTGCTCCAATATAATCCAACTCTATTGAAAACCTTGTATTATCTCCGCTGCGCTAGCATAGCCGCTCTACTCGTTTATCGCAGCTCCAACATAATCAGACCCTATAGGGCGAAATACACGAGCGCTCCATTCGATCACGCCATGCCAAAACAACAGCAATTTGTATGCGCTCGAAATTTCGTGTGCATACAAATTGTTGTTGTTTTGGCGTGGCGTGGTCAGATGGAGCGCTCGTGTATTGGGCCCTTTAATCTCGCAATTTGGTCGCACGCTGTTCTAAAAGGGGCCTGTCGTGATTTTATTGCTTTTCTCGTTAAGTGACCAAATTTTCCAGGAAACAGATATTAAAATATTTTATAACTCCTCAGCATTCAAATATTTCTCACTAACACATTCAATCGCTCAATTAGTTTTGATCGTCTAATTCATTTCATAGAACGTTTTTTTTGTTTTTTTACTTTTCTCATCTATCGCACGGTATACAGAAACAAAGTAATGTAAAAGACTGTATATCGTTTTAGTGCGACGTCACTCGGCGACCTCTTCCCATATAAAATCGAAGTTGTTGTTTCTCCATTAGTGCTGACGTCATTCGGATTCCTTTTTCTACGATATTCGAAGCTGTCAGTCTCTTTACCTTGTTTCTGTATACCGTGATCTATCGGGCATGTCATGAACTACACGGTATCATACTGAAGCTGATAGGCCCATATAATTTATTTATGGTTGTATTCTGCGTTATATGTTTCGTATGTATGGCGGCATCAAAATTTGTTTTTCCTGTGTGATGTACTGGGTCCAAAGGTACTGCGGCCATTCATTTGGACTATTGTACTACAACCCTATACCTCATATTTTTAGGCCAGGCCGCTTAAACAAGTTCAGCAGTCTGCCTAGTAGGTTGTCGCTTAGACTTGCATGCTCGAGCAGGGACTCTTCGAACAAGAAAACTCTGCTCCTCGCTATTGCGGGGCATTCACAGAGGACGTGGAGAGCAGGCGCAGTGCCCGGTAATCAAGTCAACAAGCCTTCTGACATCATTTCTACTACGCCCCAACAAATCTTTGGCCGTGTTAGGAGACGGCCCAGGAAGGAACCGCTTCGAGTTGACCAGTCCAGGCGTGGTCCTACAGCGTTCAGTATGTTTCATCAAAGTCCGATCGGCTAGGGCCTTTGCAGCAAGCTGGTAGGTGCTCCGATAGCCGGCTCTGGAGCGATGAATGCAATGTCGGAGCCATGTTTAACTAGGGCATCCGCTTTTTCATTTCCTTTGAAGCCCCGATGTCCCGGGACCCAAACAAGGGTAACTTGATTGAGAACTCCCAGCTCATTGTTGGCAGCTCCAAGCTCATTTAGACTTGGTGCTACGGCCCTCATTGCCGCTTTGCTATCAGAGAAGATAAAAATCCGCTCTTTTTGGTAGACCCTTCTTAAGTTCTCTTGCGTGCATTCCAGTATAGCGTACACTTCTGCTTGGAAGACATTTGCTCGCTCGGCTGAATCTGGGGCTTTCGCTCCAGATTCCGGCGCCGACAACTGTCTCTGTTTTGGAGCCATCCGTGTACCATACTATTTTTTGTAAAATTGTTTTAAGCCTTATGTAACATCACGGGTTTTTAATAAGTGATTCACTTTTATTCTGGGGTAGGCCAGAAGGATTCTGGGGTGGGCCTGGCCCACCTGGCCCCTCCCCTTGCTACGCCCATGCTGTCCAGGTTATAAGACATCAAAACACGTTTGGCTTTAGAAACCAAACGTTTGATTATTAGAGTATAATTTTTGATAGGAATTTCGCTAGGGTTTTTAAGTAATGAATCAATTATTTCTTGGGATTTTACAAACTATGCGACAGATTTAACTACAAAACCCCAGAATTTTACATAATATTATTTGGTTGTACAGCTTAACATTTTTTGGTTTGAACCAGTCTTAATTGGATTCTGTTGAAAGTTTCTAGGAATGTGTCATTTATAAACGGCAATTTTTCCCAAAACTACTGGACTATACAGATTAAATTTACCCGTATAGGAACTATCAATGGTTTTTCCGGAGGGCAGGTGCTACAATTCGGGAATTAGAATAGCTCGATCTCAAATACTCTTTGACAAACTCACTATATTTGTATAAATAAATGTGTCTCATTTCATTAATATCAATAACTAAAACGAGCGTTAATTACTCTGCTAATCAACTCAAATCTAGTCTTTTAAATCTAATTCAGCACTTATCTAGATTTCCTTCATAATTAAGTCATTACTCTTCTATTGAAAAAAATTCTATTAAAACTCCCCGTTATTATAAAATAATTTCACAAATCAAGTCAGACTGATCAAAAAGTGATCAGAACAGTTGAAATATTTCACTTGGTGGTCATTTCGTTTGCTTTTCAGTTTGATTTGCCCACCTGCGGTTTGTCTTGTGACCATTTGTTAGATGAAATGCCATTAAACATCAATGGGAAGCGGTAGGTAATTCAGTGAGCAAAAGATTTGGCAAACAGTTACCTCACTAACGAGGTTTTATGCTCACCTATTTATCTTAATTCCTTTGCCGGGCATTGCAATATAAATCAGATTATAGGATTGAAGTATCTATGATGTTTGTTACACACCAGGTAGATATCCGGTGACGACCTTAATTACATGCTCGAATTAAATGGAATTCGCATGGTTTTATTCATTAAAATATAAAATTATATAATTTGTTCGTGTTATCAATTGAAGAAGAAATCAAAATAAAGGAATGTCGGCTTTATTATTACTGATCGTGGATCAAGTCAACAGTATGTGTAATGGAAACACCGTTGTATCATGAATTTATTGTTTTACCCTTTCAGATATAACATCATAAACATATTATTAGCATTTCTCCTAAAATTCTACGTAAAATTTGGAACATTTCTTTTACATATTTTAACTTTAAATATGATTTTAAAATAGTTTTAAAGTTCTGTATTATATTTAATAGGCGAAAATGATTTTAATCGAAGAGGAAGGAAACTTCGTAAATGTCGACATTGCACTGAATCATAGGACCTAAACTCCAGCGAAAATCTGTAATAATACCTCCATCGTATTATTACTAAGGAGACCAATGTCCACTATTTAAGCATCAACAAAAACGGGTTAATCGGCAGGGCCGTCCTAAGATATTCGGCGCCCGTGGGCTACTAAAAATAATGCGCCCCTCTTCGTAAGAAAATACACGTAAATGGCAAACTATACAAAAGTGTCAGAACTATAAAAAGTTAATTCACTACTAAGTTAATTCCACTAAATACAACAATATACATATGAACAAAAACCAAAAGCAGCTTATATATTTATTTTCCTAGCTTTTTTTGCAAATTTATTAATAATATCATACGTATTTAAGTTGCTTTATCCCAAAGATGACCGTAAATAATTTTTTATTCTTTTCTTTGCTGAAAAAATCTTTCGCTGGTGCTATTTGTAGTGTCAAAATGTACTTAAAAAGATTCGCAGTGATGTAGCTACGTTAGGAAATGTAGACTTACTTCTCGCGACAATAATTGTCCTGAAACTAAGTTCCGCAGTAGATATATTTTCTAAATTTTTCAATAAATATACATACGTGTTAAAAATGAAGGCATTCTTCACTAAAATTATTTCCTAAATCGTCCATATACGTCTCGAATAAATTTGCAGCATTCTTACTGTGCACACCCCGTTTTAAACCAATTATTATGTTGATGTCTCGCGCTCATAAGATATATATCTTCTAATCGGAGTCACTCAACTTTTTGATCTTTATTCCAAATTAAAGAATACATACTCACCTAAAAGATGAGCCTAATTTTGTTGCTTTACGATAATTAGTCTAGGCGTAATTGAAGTTTAAGTAAATTGTAAAAAAATAACTTTTTTTTCGTAAACACTCTGAGTTTTAGTGGATAGTTTGGATAACCCCCTCTCTAGAACAATTTTTTTCTCCAAATACATCCAGGAATCACCCCAGCAAATATTAGCCACGTAATCCAACAAAGGATTTATTGAACGACTGATGACCTATATACAAGTCGCAAATAAGTATTTTAAATCTTTGAAACGGCGATATCTCATGAATGGCAATTCGTACGGGAAAATGTATAATATCTTTTTTTGTAGATAATCGCATAATCTACAAATTCTTCAAATACTATTTTATCATAACATTTACCGTTTAAGAAGTATTACCCAAAAACAAAATTACCCAAAGTATAATTCAACAAGGTGGCCACTTTTTCTTAAGACCTAATTTCCTTGACTTTTCCAGGTTCTCCAGACAATATTTGAATTTTTTCTAGACTTTACCTTGTATCATGAAACTAGAGATAAATTGAATATATTGAATATGGCCCAGATGACTATCCTGAGGAAAGGAATGCTTGGAATCTGATAACATGTGATCTTCGCGTAGAGATATTATCTTATCCATTCAAGGGCCGAACCTGATATTCCAAATTTTAAGCTTTTAGTACGATGGTCTACCTTTACATTATCAAAAGCCTTGCTGAAGTCAGTATAAATAGCATTAGTTTGATGGTCGCTGTCCATTCCACAAAGTAGTTCGGAAATTAATACCATGGGGTTTGAGGTAGTCGATTAAAGGGGATATCTTATCATACACGGGTTTTTGGAATAGTTTGGGGATAGTTACTTATCAACTAACTGCTTATCAGAGCCCATATGGATCGGTGTGAGGTAGAATTTCATCTACAACGTAGGAATCTTTCCTAACGATAATTATTTTATTTCTTCAAAAAATGTCTAGTTGACATTTGGTCCATACTTTCGAATTTGTAGTAGATTTGAAAAGGCATGATATTTTTATGCTTCAAAGAATCATCTCATCAAGTTAGCTGTGGTCGAATAGAATAGGACAGAAATGATAATCTAGTACAGACTTAATTATTTTTAGAATTCCAGAAACGTAGTAGTATATTAAGCAATTTCTTTTCATTCTACATTTTTATTGACTAATTTCCAGTGCAATGGAATTCCGATAATTTCGACTATTTCGAGTTCTCCGGCATTGTGCTAGGTAACTTTTCGCCTTTTCGCAAAATTTCCTCGATTTCCTCGAAATTTCAGATGTTTTGTATACCTATTTATGGATGAAAGAATTCCATGATTTGGATGAAAATACCCTGACATTTCCATATTTCTTAAATTCCCTGACTTTTCCAGGTTTTCCAGAAAGTGTTCAACGATGCTTTCAATTGTAGAGTCCGTACCAAAAGAGACGAGGTATCTTCGCGCATGTGGCGAAAAGAAAACTCCACACAAATTGCGCACATGGATTAGACATGTTGGCACGCAACTACACCCCCATAGCATGTGACCACGACGACGGAAACTGCCCCTTTTGAGATACCTCATCTCTTTTGGTACGGACTCTAGTAGCTCCTTTTTGAAGTGATATACATATTAGTTTTACCTACAGTAGCGTACGCAGGATGAAACCATGGGGGGGGGGGGTTCACAAAACATATTTTGTACACATACTGGGTAAAAAAAAAATTTTCTCATGTAATAGGACTATGTACTTATATTATATTTTATGTTATTTCACTATAAAAATAATTACCTATAGGTATATTTTTATCGCAATTTTTTTATTGAAAATTGTGAAGAAACATAAATAATAATTTTTGACCATTTTTCGAATATCACAAAATGTCTTGTTTTTCTCCAAAAATCATGGTCTCTTGGTGTGCGCAAGACTTTAGACTTTGATTTAGGGCATTTTTACAATTTTTTTACCGAAAAGAAGGGAACTACTCTGAAAACTTGGTGGCGCGTAGTTTTTGAGTCAGAACATCGATTGGTGACATGAAAAAAAAATTTAAAAATTCCTTTTTTTTCAAATTTTGGCCAAAAAAGGCCAAAAATGCGTCCAATTGTTTTGTGCGTAATTTCATCTGAAAAGACGGAAAATTTCCTACAAAAATCTATATGGCCATCCCGAAACTCAGAGTTTGTCGAGAGCTATAAATAAATGAGAATTACGTGATTTTTGAAAAATCGCGTTTTTTTCAATAACAGTTGTAACTCCGAAACGGCGCACCCAATTGCGCTCAAAAAATTTTTTGGTATATCACATCGAGTTCACGAACATATTCCCAAAGTTTGAGAGATATTTATTTTTTTGCTATCCCGTTTGAAAAGAATCCACCATATATTATACATCGTTATTCGGAATATTTTTTAATTGTTTAATAAGTTGATATATTTTTTAATTATAATTTTTCCTATTATTATTGGAATCATGCGGGGGGGGTTAACCCCCAGTAACCCCCCCCCCCCCGGGTACGCGCCTGTTTACCTATTGTACCGGCACAATGGAGCTCCTTGCTGGTGACAGCAAGGCTACTGCCATCGTGCTTGGGTAAACATAAAAAAATTTTGAAAGACCACATCCTCCCTAGTTTCCTAAATGTTTTTAGGGGATGCTAAACCGGCCACACGGTTTACGCTAGCTCGCCGGTGGGGGCGTGGGGTTGTGTAACCGGAATTCGACACACATGATTCACCACTTACCTATTAATTAAAAGGGAGATCTCTTCATACCGTTCTTGTCCTAGGTTAGCCAAAGGTATTCCTCTCTGGAAGTTTCCATCGACTTGGTGGACCTGTAAATGTTCAACGCGACCTTGAAAGGACCCTGGAGAGAAAGTGAAACCCAACCATCCTGGATAATTTATCCCCTTAGGCCATACTGCCCATTACTACTCGTATAGTTAAAGAAATTTACAACAAGTGTTTTATTCAATAGTTTACAACTCAAGACAATGTTAATCAAACAGTAAAATAAGGTAAGTTTGCATTAAACACTAGATGTAAACCAAACAACAAATACTCCTACAATCTAGGTAACGTGGATACAACCAACTATTACCACAGAATAGAACTTCCATACAACAAGGAAAAGAAAAAAACCAATCGTCGCGCTGGTACCAGTCGAGGATTCCTTTCTTTCGTACAACCCCCCAAAACCAACCGATAAATTTATAATTAGGGGTGTGTCTTAAAGCACAACCTTCTTAGTTATTGGAGGAATATTTAATTATTTGAGACATATTGTAACAATTAATAACTGGTAACTAGTTAATCAATATTATAAGAAACGGTGAATATATGTGTAGTAATATTATAACAGTGTAAATATAGTGATGTAAATGAATATAGTTAAGATTTGGAAAGATAAATATTTTTTAGTATAATTAAAAGAGTTTAAAATGGTAACCTGGTGATTACATTTAAATTAGTTAAAAACTATAGTTACCAAGAAAAATCATGTCAATACAAAAAACAATCAAATATAAAATGAAAGTAATATTAATCAATAAATATCACTACTAATGAATAAAACTAAAGCTAGTATTGCGAGGGTATACCAGTATTCTTCCTGTCATATACTCGGCGTAACAGGCTAAGTACTCCTGGTTGCCTTTTGTACGGGTTGATACTAATTTGGAATTTCCACCACACCTTCTTCTTCACCCTTGGCCGTCTCAATCAACAACAAAAAAACCGTTCATTTCCGTACTTATTCGGTACACCACTAATATATGATTTAGATATCGAGGAGTTCACATACCTTAGAATTACCCAAATGGCAAATGGTTGCAATCTAATTAATTTCGGAACTCGGCAATGGGAGCTTCTGGCGAAAACCTTCCAAGGAGGTAAATTTTCCCGTTGCTGATCCAAGGCCGCTACTTCACCTTACGAATCTTCGTACCAGGATTTCAATTTCTTCCTCCGACTTCAAAGTATAACCGCTATTACCGAAGAGCTGCTCTTGTCTTACTGCTGGCAAGGAATATCCAGGCACCAGTCCAGTAAAATTCCGCCTGTGCCGTCCTTCACCCAGTTATGCCCAGTCAACACCGCCTCTTTCTTCATAAATCGCAAGGGAATTGGGGTCGTCCTCAGTTTTCCCAATCAGGAACTATGCCGTATCTTTATAGTTAATAAAACTAACTCTTTGTTCGAACTTATATGATTTTAAAAATACTACAACTTTTAGGCTCAAAATGCCATCCCTTCTCGACCGGCAAAAAAAATCCTGACTCGTTCTCATAAAAACTTTTCCCTGACTCCCCTTTTTTTTTCCACACTCCCAAAACTAAATTTTGTTTCGACTCCTTGAATTTAAAAAAATTTCCAAATTTTTTTTTGTGAAGTAAATTTGTTCATAAAGCCTGAAATTTCCGATAGATGGGGGAGCATCGAAAAGGGGGAAAATTTCGTTAAATAACCGACCGTTACACTATGATATTATATTATTTCGTTCCAAAATGCAACCATAATAGCAGTTTCCCGTGAGTTGAACTCATTAAACAACTCCTCAGTTTCAACTTTTGTTGCAGGCTTTTGAAAGTAATCTTGGTAAATCTTTAAAAGCATCTTTAAAATTTCCTAACCAACCAAATATCCTGTGGTTATTTTTGTTATGAAAAGATTTTAAATAAAAATAACTAATAAGTTTAAATAACAAAAAAATATAAAAACAAACAAAAATTGCCGCCCCGAAAAGGCTTGCGCCCCAGGGCTACAGCCCATTTAGCCCTGTGGTTAGGGTGGCCCTGTCAATCGGCCCTCTAGCAGTGAAATTCCAAATCAAGTGTTGACTAGGGAAAAGTCTATTCATTTCTGAATTGCACTCCTGATGTGAGCCACGTAAAAAATTATCACTCATTTTGCGTTTTGTTTACACTATTTATCTTCTATATAAATATAATTGGAGTGTCTGTCTGTGATTTCAAAATAATTGTCATTTTCTAAGTTCATATGGTTATTTACACGATATTAACACGAAATCAAGTATTTTTAAAATTTTTGTCTGTCTGTATGTCTGTATGTCTGTATGTCTGTATGTCTGTATGTCTGTATGTCTGTATGTCTGTCTGTCTGTTTGTCCGGGCTAATCTCGGAAACGGCTTATCCGATTGCGATGGGACTTTCACTGGAAGATTCAGTATTTTCTTGGGCATGTTTTAGGCTATTTTTTTACTAGGATCCGACTATCGGATCCGATTATCGGGCCCGATTACCGTGTTCGACTACCAGATTAGACCGAAAACTTGAACCTTGCAACTTGATTTTTACCCACTTCCATATAACCGATCAACTTCAAATTTTGCACATATGTATAGTTCGCGTGACAATGCAATTTAACCATTTTTGGAAAAAAATCAACATGGCGGTTCCAAGATGACGGCCGAATTTTGCAATTATGTTCCCGGACCCCCCGACATGGATATCAAATGAAAGGGTAAGACAAGTAGATTACAATAAGCTATGTGGGATCATTCAAAATTCAAAATGGTGGCCAGCACAAAATGGCGGATTATTCTTCGGTATGGGCATCAAATGAAAGCGAGTATAGTGCAGTAAGCGGTGTGTCGTCATTTTAAATATAATATGACGGTCACTACAAAGTGGTGGAAGACATATAATAGACTAAAAAGTAGAAAATAAAAAATATAGTCTAAAAAAACTAAAAAATACGCTTTTATTTTAAAATAAACTAAAAAGTAAAAAATAATTTTGAATGTAAAGTTTTTATTGCTCCAGCCAGTATATAATAACAACCTAGCTACCTACGTACCAACAACGGCTAATCCGATTGCGATGGGATTTTCACGGGAAGATTCAGTATTTTCTTGGGCATGTTCTAGGCTTCACTCGGTTCCGACTATTGATTCAGGCGGAAAACTTGATGCGATAGTCGCAGAAAAGCCAGTGGAAACTTTTTTTGTCATTCCAATTGTAAACTTCAAAGCTCGGAACGGTTAATCCGATTTTAGGACTTTAACGGGATGATTCGGAATCTTCTTAGGCGTTTAGCATACTTTTCACTATTATCCGACTGTCGGGTTAGACCGAAAACATGACTCGATAATCGAAGGAACGCGAATGAAATGCTGTCACGGCGAGATATTGTTCTTTCAATTTGCGGAAATACTGTGAAGATTATGGTTTGCCATCTCCGCAAATGATCGATAGGTCTGATGAAAATTAAAACAGAGAATATATCGAACTCAATAAACAAATGGGAACAAAATGTTGAGGACGCTATTGGGCAAGTTCCGCACAGGGTGAGGCACGTGTTCTGAATGTGATTGTTGTGCATGTAGCACACAGTTTTTCCGATAGGTGGCGCTCAACACCGCATTTTAAAAAAGTTCTAACACATTTTTTATAAGTAACTTTAAATTTTTTTATTTGTTTTATGTGGCAGTGCCAAGCTCAGGAATCACCCTTTGTAGTACCAGTCCGTTGTCGTTTGCACGTCATGGCGCAATGTCTAGCAGGGAGCTTAGTAAGGGGGGAATAGGTTAAGGGTTATGGGGGTTCGGGGCGTTGTTGAAGAAGGTGCGGATTAACCCTGCGTTTGAACTCTTGGATATTGTAGGAGGTCGGAAATACTGACTGTGAGAGATTATTCTATAGTCGAGTTGTGTGCCCTAAATTATGTTTTGAAAATTTGTTATTTTTTTCATTATACCTATTTCCTATCCCGGACTGTGCACACATTAGTTTTTTTATTAACAGGCGTTGCAACGCACGCGGGTTTTGCTAGTGATAACATAAAATTGCGAGAGTTTCATTGCGCATAAGCTGGTAACCAGATTAGGTTAGTTGTAGGCTTGCCGACAGCGTGACCGAAGGCCCAATTAGAGATTTGGCGCTTCGCTTTGATGCCACAAGCCTTCGCTTTGATGCAACCTGTGGTGGATTACTAAAGCCAGCAGTGATCTGACCTCTACCCTGGTGATCTCTTTTAAGTCTTCCAGAACGTAACTTCATAGTGTGCCGTGCCTCTTTGGCTAGAGCCGGGTATTTACACAGGAAGTGAACAAGTGCTGGCCTATCGCTCTTCTACCCGCAGCTACGACAACAGACCTTGAACGGGATGACCAGTGTGGCTGCGTGATCCCCTATCGGCCACTGTCCTCCCGTGTTGATTGCCATAAATATGGCAATATCTCTTCGAGTCTGTTTAGGAGGCTTTTATTTGTTGTAAGTTCATCAAGTAGCCGTAGAGATAGTGCAGGTCTCCAGTGAGCTTCACCTTTGCCTGGATAGCAACAGGTGGTAGTCAAAAATTGCGTTTTTGACACCACCAATTGGGCTGCCAACCATCTCGATCTCCGAGCGGCGGACAGAGACTCCCTGTATTAGAGCCAACATGTGCAGTTGACCAAATGCTGCCTCCCATCCCAATTCGCGCAGCTGGTCGATTTCATTGAATGTCTTGCACCAATCGTAATCATAGGCTCCTAAGATGAATCGGTACCCTCATCTATTTCCCACTATGGATCATCATAAAGAAAGATGTCGACAAGACTTCACGGGTTTTGTCTTGACTCCTCTACAACTGTATACTGTGCAGGAGTGGATACTCGCATCGTGATTGGAAACAGTGAAATTAAAGTAACGAAGTTAGCCGTAAAATCGGGGGTTTCCCCTGTAAAAACATTCACTTTACCGAGTCTGGAGTTGTGTGGAGCAGCCTTATAAGCGAAACTCATGGACAGAATTAAGAAAATATTCAACTTAGCTCACTTAGCGTTAAACATGACCAATGGAAAACTTTCGATAGCAACCGCGTCAACCTCGTGTAACGGGCTCAAATGGTTAACCTATCAGAGGAACAGTAACCATCTAAACCAGCCAATATCAGCACAACTCACCATGAAAAGAAAGTTAGTGTTCATGTAGCTGAACCTGTAGAGCCCTTTGCAATCCAAAATTTCTCAACACTACCACGATTATTGAAAATTGTATCATTGGATTTACTTTTTTTAGAACGATGTATATAACGGTTGAGGAATCTGAAGAGCGTCGAAAGAAACGCGCCACTGGTAGCCGATGAAATAAGATCATCACTTTTAGTACTAACTAGCAAAAACCCGCGTGCGTTGCAACGCCTTTTAATAAAAAAACTAATGTGTGCACAGTCCGGGATAGGAAATAGGTATAATGAAAAAAATAACAAATTTGCAAAACATAATTTAGGGCACACAACTCGACTATAGAATAATCTCTCACAGTCAGTATTTCCGACCTCCTACAATATCCAAGAGTTCAAACGCAGGGTTAATCCGCACCTTCTTCAACAACCCCCCCGAACCCCCATAACCCTTAACCTATTCCCCCCTTACTAAGCTCCCTGCTAGACATTACGCCATGACGTGCAAACGACAACGGACTGGTAGTACAAAGGGTGATTCCTGAGCTTGGCACTGCCACATAAAACAAATAAAAAAATTTAAACTTACTTATAAAAAATGTGTTAGAACTTTTTTAAAATGCGGTGTTGAGCGCCACCTATCGGAAAAATTGTGTGCTACATGCACAACAATCACATTCAGAACACGTGCCTCACCCTGTGCGGAACTTGCCCAATAGCGTCCTCAACATTTTGTTCCCATTTGTTTATTGAGTTCGATATATTCTCTGTTTTAATTTTCATCAGACCTATCGATCATTTGCGGAGATGGCAAACCATAATCTTCACAGTATTTCCGCAAATTGAAAGAACAATATCTCGGCGTGACAGCATTTCATTCGCGTTCCTTCGATTATCGAGTCATGTTTTCGGTCTAACCCGGCAGTCGGATAAAAAAAAGTATGCTAAACGCCTAAGAAGATTCAGAATCATCCCGTGAAAGTCCTAAAATCGGATTAACCGTTCCGAGCTTTGAGGTGTACAATGATAAAAAAAGTTTCCATTGGCTTTTCTGCGACTATCGGATCAAGTTTTCCGCCTGAATCAATAGTTGGAACCGAGTGAAGCCTAGAACATGCCCAAGAAAATACTGAATCTTCCCGTGAAAATCCCATCGCAATCGGATTAGCCGTTGTTGGTACGTAGGTAGCTAGATTGTTATTATATACTGGCTGGAGCAATAAAAACTTTACATTCAAATTTATTTTTTACTTTTTAGTTTATTTTAAAATAAAAGCGTATTTTTTAGTTTTTTTAGACTATATTTTTTATTTTCCACTTTTTAGTCTATTATATGTCTTCCACCATTTTGTAGTGACCGTCATATTATATTTAAAATGACGACACACCGCTTACTGCACTATACTCGCTTTCATTTGATGCCCATACCGAAGAATAATCCGCCATTTTGTGCTGGCCACCATTTTGAATTTTGAATGACCCCACATAGCTTATTGTAATCTACTTGTCTTATCCTTTCATTTGATATCCATGTCGGGGGGTCCGGGAACACAATTGCAAAATTCCGCCGCCATATTGGAACCGCCATGTTGATTTTTTTCCAAAAATGGTTAAATTGCATTGTCACGCGAACTATACATATGTGCAAAATTTGAAGTTGATCGGTTATATGGAAGTGGGTAAAAATCAAGTTGCAAGGTTCAAGTTTTCGGTCTAATCTGGTAGTCGATAATCGGATCCGATAGTCGTATCCTATTAAAAAAATAGCCTAAAACAGGGTTGTCCAACATGCGGTCCGTGCGTGCTCAAAGGGACGCAGCCACATTCCACAGTGGTCGAAAATGCCAAAAAGCTGTCGAGAAATGAAAGTCTTATTTAGGAACTTTTTTTATTTTAACTTGTTTGATTAGGGCATGGCACAATGATTACAAGGTAAGCTCATAAGGGTCCCGTGACGTCACTCAGATCTTTTCTCACAAAGGAAAAAACCTTTCCCGTGACGTCACTCAGATCTTTTCGAATGTAAGGCCCTACTATAATGCACGTAAGAAACGCACGTCATCTGGGCGCTCTCATGGAAATTAATGGGCTCGGCCATATTGGACGTACGTCGGTCATATTTTGATTCGTTAAACGTAAAAATGCGAAAAGAACCGCGCTCAACGTACGTTTTGTGAGAATTTGTAGTTAAATTGATGACAGCTGATTTTTTTTGTTGTTGTTTTGTGGGTTTTAAACAAGAAAGAGTATGAAAAATGTGCTTCAAATTTATGGGAGTGATTTTGATCATAAATTTATTATAATTGAAAATAAACATGATTATTTTTAATATGCAAAGATTAATAGGCAAGTTCTAATAGTCAATGAGTAATATTTATGCATTTTAATAATTTTAAACTTGTGAAAACTTTCCGTATACACGAACCATTATACGTTTGACGAAAGTTTGATATTTACGCACGTCGCCTGACGTGCGGTTCTTACGTGCATTATAGTTGGGCCTTAAAAGGCGTAAAAGCTTTTCAAGATGGAAACAGAGCTTTTCCTTATGAGCTACCTTGTGTTATTGTACCATGGATTAGGGTACCTATGATAGCCAAAAATAGAACCAATCAAATAGCGACTCTTGCCTTTTAAAATTATTCTGAAAGTGGCGGTTGCATGCGTTGCTTGAAATAGCGTCATTAACCCCTGCGGCAACCAATTATTTAAACATACATAGGAAGTGTTGTGTCGCATATTTTTAAATGTTATAAACTGGATTATTCTCAGGAAAATAAGTATAATTTAATAATATTGACAAGAATATTCATTTCTTCACATATTTTTAACACGGGGAAGATTTCTTGACCTATCTTTTTATCGAAAAAGTGAAAAAAAAATTATATTAATAGACCTACAAAAAAAGTACCGCTATATCCCGCTCTGATTTTTGTCTTATATTGTTTATTAACCCTTTGGCAAAAACATATTCCAAGAACTATTGCCCGAAGTTGCCCCTTTTTGTTTAATTCCACTTTTAGTACAAAATTCTGCGTGGTCCATGTTTTGTTTTTTTAACTTATTAAAGTAGCTCTTAGCTTAAATTGAACCGTTTTATCTTTGATAATAAACTTTCAAATTAACATAAGTATTGGAGTTATAAGCAATTTTAATGCTAAAGTTGGCTCTATTCTGTACTTTTTTAGTACTTTTTCACCTAAGCTTTGCTAAAAAGTACCAAATAAGCACCAAATAAGGCCAATTTTAACATCAAACTTGCTAGTAACTTCAAAAGTAAAGGCCGTAGCATAAAAATTTCCCAGACATTATTGATAGGAAATTGTCCAAATTTTGCAAAAAAAATTATTTAACTAGGCCTTTTATGAAGAAAAATGTGGTTTTAGTTGAAATTTTAGTTAAAAAAACCAAAATTTGATGACTCATTCCGCTGGAAGTTGATAGGGTTGAACCTTGATTTTTACAGTTTTAGATAGGTGGGAGTGTTATGCGTACAATGATACCTTACTCATGAAAATAGGTCATAGGGTTACAAAAATACAGGATGATATGAAAAACTTTAAAAAAAACAACTTCAAAACGCCCTAGTGGCTAAATCGTTACGATATACCCCGTCCCATACGATTTTTTCTTCATCTATTCAAAACCTATCTACAGCCGGCCGTTTTGTAATTGTATGCAATACAGCCTGTACATCCGTATTATTGTATAGATATATTGAAGTTTGTCCATCTGATGATGAACAGTGCCCAGAAGCCTTTTACGTTATGGGTGAATCTAACGACGAGAGAGTGATGTAAATAGTTGAACAATAAATTTCTACGTTTTAACTTTATAATAGTAATTTTGAAAGCAATCCTTTACTGTGAACCTTAAGAATTCCCAGAACCCCATTTTCATTAAAAACTAATGGTTTTTCATTATTGATGATCACATTTTTTGAAGCGGTCATCTTCGTTTTTAAGAAATAATACCAAATTCGTGATCAGCGACCTGGAAAACACAATCCCCATTTCATTGAAAAGTATTGTTAAATATTGATGGTCGCCATTTTGTTTTTAAGAAATAATATCATATTCGTGATCAGTGACCCCAAAAACCTTAATAACTTTATTTTTCAAACAATTATCTTAGTTTTTTCGACTTTTGTCCCTCTTTTTGCCGATTTCGACCACTGTGCATTCGTATCACTACAAGAAGCCAGGTGACACTTAATCCCACCGGCATCTCCACATTTCAATGGTTTGTGGAAATCTGCCATGAAATAATTAAAAACACCACTCGTTAAAGTCTGAAGAGCTCTTTTAGCCCAAATTGAAGCGTGTCTGAACCAGAGGCTCTTGTGTCCATTATCGGATGATCCCACACCGATGTCTCCATTTTAACACCTGAACACTTCTTATTGGGTGACTCTCTCCTCGCATTGCCGTAACCAAATGATCTAGATGTGAAACAACACATATTAACTCGCTACCAATACTTACAACGCCTAGTCTAGCAGATGTAGAGAAAATGGTCATAAGAATAGCTCTGTTCGCGTAGTTTTCTGGCTAAAACCTCTGGCACTTTCTGGCTGTAGAAGTATAATTTCCACTACCAATTGAGCCGTTGAGGATCATAGTGGCGTAAGTCCAAAATTTTTAAAAACTGAGTTAAGACTAAAATTTATCATTTACGCATTCCCTGTTCAGCACCATATTTAAACTAGTTACAAGTTACCGTTAGAACTGCTGAAGGCAGCGTGTTGTTATCATTGCAAACAAAAGCGGCACATCGCTGAGAATGAAAGTGGTGGGGAAAGTCACTTTACTCCGAATAATTTTAATTTGACTTACGCCACTATGATTCTCAAGGGCTCAATTGCTGACAACACTAATCGCAAATAGTGAATTTAAATTTAACTCAAACTTAAATTTTAAAATATGTAAGTGTACACCAACGAACGTACCGCGCCTATATCGCGAGTCAGCTGCGCGTATCCAACATCTTGTTTGGCTATGCGGTCGGCTCTCTCGTTCCTGTCTAGGTTCCTATGTCCGCGAACCCAGACGAGAGTCACGTTGTGCTTTCTACCGACCAATAGCTAGGAAAGAATCTAGAGCTATTATAGAGGCTTGGTTATCAGTGAAATTTCCAATGCTATAGTATTGTGTTGGTTTGAGGTTCATTGAATGGCAGGCCTTCAGGATCGCCAGCATCTCCGCTTGAAAGATGCTATTTTGCACCGGAAGGTTCTAGAACAGTGAAATGTTAATGGTTTCTGGAGAGACCTCTCTGATGTCTTGGAGACATCGGTGAATATCCGTATATCAAACTTGTTCAGGACATCTTCGTTTTTCTAATTTCTTCTTGAGAGAATTTCGATGGGGAAGTCCATCCTGAAGGTCAATCTAGGAGAAGGTCAAGGTCGCCACTGTGGTTGTGGCGACTATACCCAGGCCCGCCACATCACCTTGGGGGCCTGGGGCTAAAATATGTTTGGGGGACCTTTAAGGAATTTGAAATTACAAAAAATCTTTGACTAAAAAAACTTGTAAAACGTAAGATTAAGTTCATTCAGGGCACTAAATACAGATACCGAACGATCGCTTTTTAAAGCGGGGTTTCCACTTAGCTGACTACCAGCGCTGGTTGTATCTTCCGCTGGCTCTCCGAACATTACCAGCTAGTGGCTCAATTAGCTCGAGAATAATCAGAAATTCCCAAATTCCGGATGGCTGCCAGCTACAACCCACAAACAGTACAACCAGCGCTGAAAGCCAGCTAAGTGGAAACCCCGCTTTATTCGCGGGCGAACAACCTAGAATGGAACAGGTCTTATGTAGACAGGCCCTTGTGATTAGCAGAACCAAACCAGAAGTTATCCCAGAGAGGAAAACTCGAAGCACTACTAAGGGAAGTGAATTCGGAGCGCTGTTAATATGCTCCGATTGGATCTTTAAGGAATTATATGGAACGAAGAAAACGGCAAACAGAGACCGGTTCTCGTTCGATGCGTTGGTCAAGCAGCATATTGAATGCGGTTGGTACTTAGGTGGGGGCCGCTTGGTAAAACCGCTGTCGAACTTGTGTTTGGAAGGACGAAAAGGCAATTGCACAAGGTGAACAAAAATATAAAGCTTTTCGACACTGCAGTTGTTTCTCATATCCACAGGCGCTATAACATAAATTGGAGGGTTAGAAATTTTTTTCTACTTTTGCGACTGCTTCAAAAACGCGTTTCCCCACTGCGATCTTGCAATGTTAAAAAAGATATAGAACTGCGATGGGAAGGGGAACGCCCAAGCTTTTTAAGAGCGTTCTAACTTCATTTCCCGTTGGGTAAATTTTTTCTTTTTCTTAATACTCAATTCGAGCTTAGCGGTTGTAAAGAGACTACTTAAGGGCAAGCCAAATATCCCAATCTAATCTTTGATAAAGGTCTTGAATCTGGTTTTCCTCAATTATGGATTTGTTTACGTCTTTTTATTGTGATACCTATTGGTGTTGCAACTGGTGAACGCGGTTTCCGTAATTAAAAATGATATAAAATTATCTAAGATCATTTATGGGTCAGTCACTTTTAAATCATTGCACGATATTATCAATAGAACGAGAGCTGGCAAAAGAAATAGAATATGACGATGTCATCGACGACTTTGCGGAAATTAAAGCAAGAAAAATAGTGTTTACTATTTAAAAATGATGAGTAGATGAATCCATATCGATGGGTTTCAGGCTCTATATTAGTGCTTGTTTCAAGATAATTTCGGGGCCCCTAGGCGATTAGTACTCAGAGATATGGGGTTTTCACTTTTTGGGTTTCCATCTATTCTCGGGCCCCTTCTGGCTTGGGGCCCGGGGCAATTCGTCCCAGTTGCCCCGCTATGTGGCGGGCCTGACTATACCCTCGGGTAGCAAATTCAAGGGGTTGAGACACAATACCGAAATAAAAAATACCGAAACCCAAAATACCGAAAGCCAAAATACCAAAAGTCAGAAAACCGAAAAAACAAAATACTAAAAAGACATTTGACCGAAAAGACGAAATACCGAAATGACATTTGACCGAAAAGATCGAAAGGTCGAAATACCGAAAACGGTTCGAGTGCAGTTATCCAAACCACATTATTCACCTATGTAGGTCAACTTCACTCCATGAGTCAACCTCAATAAAATATGACTTTGACCACTAAAAGGTCAAGGAAGGTCATTTTTCGAAATTTCAAATGTTTGGCCTAGGTGGGTCAAATAGGGTATCAATCGACTCACCTCGATGAGAAGAACACAACAGTACACATTATTAGTTGTAAATTTGTATACTATAGTTATAAGATACTAGTGGGCCCTTGTTTAAATACAAAACGTAAAAAAGCAAACATAACAAACACAAAACGAAATTCTCTTCTGTAAAAAAATTCTCTTCCGGTCAATTCTCTTCTCTTCCTGATAGTGGCCCCTGTTTTTAGTTAGAGGGCCACTGAGATTTACATGTTATCAGACTTTATGTGGTATACCTACTGCCTTTATAAAACTTCATATTTTGTCGGTAAAATTTTATCATTTTATGTTATGTTATGTATTTTATGTTATAAATTCCCTAAAATCCTATTCTGTCGGACAAATTTTATTTTATTTTATGAACATAACATAAAATATTTCCTGTTACGCTTCATAACATAAAATAATCTAAAGCAGCACATTTTACAGGTATTTTAACCCATTTTATGAAATTAACAGACGGGAATTGACATTTGCGTGAAAGTAGTTTTCATTGAGTTTTGAGTTAAATTAAAAATTAATATGTCCAACGCATTATCAGATATTGAAACAAGGCGCGCTTTGATTTTGTTTGTTTTCATTCATAATTTTATTTGTTTTCATTTTCAACCTATTCAAAACGTAATAGAACCCATAGCGGATTGTACTAAATATTTTATGTTATGTGTTCATAAAAGACTTCATAAAATAATTTTAAGAAAGCATGATAGAATACGAATTTTTACAATATTTGATTTTTATTTTATGAAGAAGAAATTTATCATCATAACATAACATAAAATATTATTTTATGAAAAATTGCAGAATAGGGCCCAATATTTCTATGGATTTTTAAATATTTTCATACACCAATAACCTCATCTGAAAATCCTTTCTCCAAATGACTGAGTATCACCAAATCTGCATCGCTTAATTTCCGCGCTGCTTTGAACGCTTTAGATTTTCCAATGTTATAAAACGACGAGGTAGTGTCGCATCCTGTAAGTGCATGAATCGAAGGAAGTGCAAAACTCAATTCTTTTCCTAATTCTTGAATAATGTCCTTAATAGGTATAATATCGTCTTAAATCTTGCTTTATCGAATATGAAAATATATTCAAACCTTAATCGGATAAAAAGTGATGATGAAAATCAAGCAGTTATTAATTTCTTACAAAAAATTCACTAGCAGGAAATGTTTTAATTCTGAACATTTGCCAACGAATTTCACACTGCGAAGTCGAGCGTCAGCTAATGTTACTCTAAATTCTGAACCGCAGGATATTTTGATCAGAAAATTTACAGAAAACTGACTCAAGTATTCGAATACAATGTAAAGTAGCCAAAAAAGCGAAATTCAAAAATTTATAACACAACTTTTTGATTAGAATAAAAAATCTCACGAATCCGTTGGAAAATTTTTAAACATTCCCCATTTTGTTTCTAATTGATGTAAAGAGTGCGAATGATGTTTTATATTTAGAGAGTTAGTTGAACTACATTGTGTTAGAAATTGATATCTGCAATATTAACTGAGATATGGCGAGATAAAATGTAAATTTCGTTCAAACAGCGCATACGAAAAAAATGCATTTTTATAATTTTTTTATATGTTGGCAATGTCCAAACTTCGGCCAAAATCAACTGTAGGGGACCATTCAAGTATTACGTAAGCATCAAAGGGGGATGAGGGGGTCTTTGCTTTGCTTATTTTTGATGACATGGGGGACGGGGGGGTCTGGATGGTGATTACCTCAGCAATATTTATTTACTTACTTTTTCTGATTTTTTTGCAAACATTTATTGGATTTTGATTTGAACAAATATGGCAACCCTACTTGTCTATCCTCGAAAGCAAAAAGTGTGTTCAGGCACTCCCCGAAATTATTGATATTGCTTACTGCTGTGTTTTATTTTTAAGTTAGAAAGAACCGAAGTAGGGAAATTACCGCGCGCGCTGTTCACTTGTCTAAATTTGTTCGGTCTCATTTTGGTTCGGTTCGTTAGATATCATTGGATATGACGTGTATATGTGCATATGATATGACTCATAACTCCAAAAGTTGGTAAGATAGCACCATCGTTTTACCATCATAGATAGGTGGAGGTATTCTGCGTTCTTTGGTACCTTATTTATGGAAATAGGTTATACTGTTTCAAAAATACAGGATGATATGTAAAACTATCTTTGTACAGTTCTGACCATATTACTCAGAAAGGACAAAGATTTCGAACTAGGCTTCATAGTAACTTCAAGTCAACTCCTTTCTTTATAGTCGATCAATTCCTTATTTCTAGACTCATGAAAAACAATAAAGAAACCTGAACAGATTTTAAAAAAATATATACCAATGTTTACGTAAGCATAGGAGGGGGAGTAAGAGCTTTGCTTACTTTTGCTGACAAGGGGGAGGGGGGCTTAAAAATTACTAAAATTCTGCTTACGTAATACTTGAATGGCCCCTAGATGCATTTTCCCACCCTCTATCGATTGCAATTAGTTTCAACCGGTTATCTCATTTCCATTACTTTTTCCATTTCTAGAGCACTTTCTGGGGATTAGCTGCAGGCCTATTTACTCCACAGCTTGCTGTAAATCAATTTTTGCACCATCAAATATTTCTATTAGCATAGATATCACTCGGCTTATGTTTTTTTAGTTTGCAAGGAAACTCTCCTGCACCGTGGGTACCATCGTTCTGTAAATGATATTGCAGCAGATTGTTTTCTTTGCGCCCTTCCCAATCATTCTATTAACTTGGTGCTTTCATAAGTTTGGTTAGTTCGATTTGTAACTTGACTTGTCATATGATACATAACTGCCACAAATTTCTTCATAATGTCTGGCCGTAGTACCATTTGGCCCAATGCACAGTGGAGCCAGGAAAAAAATTACCGTTCAAAAATCGGTGGAGCCGTCAATTTTCATCGAATCAACTTCGCTTTTTTTAAATGTTCGTTGCGCAATTCTCTATCGATCTGTCGAGCCGCATTTTTCATATATTTTCATACCGTATTCCTGTTTTCCCCCATTTAGGGGTTGATTCACCCTCCTCGGGGGGTGGTTTCTAGAAAACGGTTATGTAAGTGCCGGGAGATAAATTTATTAAACCTTTCTAAACTACATATATTAGGCTCAAATACCTTTTTGGCACGTTTCTCTGCATTTTTGCTAATGCAGAATATATTTTTATCAAAAAAACTCAATTTTCACTGCAAATTGTGAAAAATTGAAAATATATGAAAAATCCGGCTCGACATATCGATAGAGAATTGCACAACGAACATTTAAAAAAAGCGAAGTTGATTCGATGAAAATTGACGGCTCCCGCGATTTTTGAACGGTAATTTTTTTTATCGCAGCGACAAGTGAAACTGAGACTCTTTAACAGCGGGAATCCCAAATCCGCCGGATTTAACAATCAGGCCCATTGTTTCAAGTTAACATCGTAAGTAACGCCAGACTTGCCAAATCCACTGAAATTACTAAAGAAATGCACATAAATCGTGAAATAGTACAAGACTTACTTGTCTGCTTTAGCTTCTGAAGCTCGTATAGATTTTATTTTAAATGAGTTTGATCTGGAAAAAGAAGAGCCAATTCGAATACGAGACTGCAGATGAGACAACAACAAGGCATCAATTAAAAATGTCCAAAAAATAACGCCTTTTAAAATGTGATTGATGTAATTTAGAATTCATTGGTCACTCCATTTGCAAAGCTATCAAAATTCGATGATACATGGTCTTTATTAAATAGCATCGAAACTATTTCTATAACATTGATGATGTTTGCGCAGATTTGCAAGGTGAAAAATGTAAAATGTAAACCCATTATTAAAAGATTTCAGAAAGCACAGGCATTAAAATAGTTGCACAGATAGTGTATTAGATTGATGGAAAATTCACGATCGCTAGTGTCTTTCAAATCTATCCAATCTAAGACTTCGTGTCAATGTTTTTAGAATAATAGGGGTATTCATGTAATTTTTCAGTTGTTCAAAGTGTCGTAGTTTCGTAGCTTAGTTCACATGAAGGTCCGTTTTAAGACTTTTTCAGTTGCCGTTGTTTATTCGTACGACAGTTGACAGATGTCAGTTTTTCGTGAAAATTGATGAAGAAAATATGCCAAAAATAAGTGAGAAACAAAAATTATTGGATACGTTGGTAGATAAAGTTGTTTTAGATACATTTAGTTTATCTTACAATAATAATGAAATCTACGAAGTATTGGATAATTTTTGTTTTGAATATATGGTTGTATCATCATTTCGATATGGAACACCTTTTGAGCATGGTTCTGTATCTAAAAGCCGGGATATGCTATGTCAAGTTCTGCCTAATCTAGATGTCAAAAACACAAACAACGAAACTACGAAACTACGAAGTGAAATTGAGACACTTTTCAGCTTCGTAGTTGCAAAGAAGCTTCGTAGTTTCCAAATGTATGAAAATGAACTACGAAGAACTACGAGCTACGAAACTACGAAGACTACGAAGAAAGTGAAACGTGACATGAATACCCCTAAAATTCTTGATTGCGTGCCAACAACGACGTTCTTAACAGCCATAATCATTCAAAAATCAAATAACCTGAGATAACTCAACGATAGAGAATTGAAACTGGTTGAGTATCCAACCCAGTTTCTTAAGATCATCACTCACTTTTTCACTCAAATTTTATTTAGAATACAAATAACTTAGTGGCGAGGGAGAGGTCATATAATATTTTATAAACCCTCGGTTATGCCAATTATCTACTTGGAAAAGATTCTTTTGTTTAAAACCAGAACAGACTCTAATCGACATTAAATGAAGACACCTGAAGGAATTTGTTCTGAATCGAAACAATGTTCAGGTTAAGTAGTTGAGGTAGGTGTGAAGTTTATGACAGTTCTTCCTTTCATCTATGATATCCGCATTCCAGCAAAAACAAAACTTTGACCTAAAAACATCGACGAGCGCATGCATACCTCAAGAGTCACTCAATTTGACATGTAAACGTATCAAAACCGTAATAAATTAATAAACCAATTTAAGGCGCAAAACCACGAAACGTTAACCAAAAAAATTTATTTTTTTGTTGTTGCTGTTGCTCATTTCAAGATCCTCCTTTGCGGCAATGAACTTCTCAAGCCCTGCGGCACTCTAATAAACCACAAGCGCCTTCGCCACTTAATAAGTCCAAATTACCATCATTACCAGATTGATCAGAAAAGTAAGCAGATGAAATCTTTCATCTCCCCCGGGTTGATAGCTTCTTGTAAAATAAAATTGCAGCTTGATAACGGTACAACAATGAAACTTTTACTTTTACCGAAATCATTGAGAAAAAACTAGGCCTCGAAGAAAAAGTGAGCAAAAATGAGCAAAAAAGCCAATTAAGACGATCCAGCAGACACTGGCCATTAGGCCGACACTACACTACAACTACAACGAACTGGCCTAACACCGGTGGTCAAGTGCTTTGAACTAGTTCCCTTTTAGCAATGGCCGACATTTTGAAAACCTGTACTGCTTCCCCGAGATCAGAGCATATCTTTTCCTGTCGATCGAGGAACGGGGAGGATCGACACTGATCAATTGATCGCGGCAGGTTAATCAACTTCCCTAACCCGATCCGATCGATGCAACTAGTTCCGCAACCGATCGCGGTCGGTGTGCGGCGGTGCGCCATCATGCGTACGGCATCCAATGATGTTGTTATGGTGTCTAGTGGCATGAAAAATGAGAAAGAAAAAAAAACGAGAAAACCTAGAGCGAAAAACGCATCGCATACGAGGGGCATAATTTCTTCTCTTAATTACCCATAAATTACGTCGTCATATTTTTACACGAGTGAAAACTTTCTTTTTCCGACACGCTCGGCGCACAAACAAAACACACGGGTTCCACTATTTGCCCGGAACACCCGTTGGGCCCCCTTTGGTGTCCCATCATGTTTCTTGGGGAGTATCAAATCCGAAGTTGGCTTTCCTGAGATTTGATCTTTCTGCCTCAACATTTGAAATCTTAGCCTTTGGACGTGCTCGTAGATTGCAGTTGTTATTTTTACCTTTACTACTTACAATGTTTATCCGTTTCTTCGTTAGTGACGATCTTCTTGTACCTTTTTGCAGGTTGGTATTCATGGTGCGCAGATTTATGCAGAGACCTCAAACAAAGTCACGGCTATTCGAGGAATGAAGTTTTGATTGCGACATGGAAAAACAGGTGATGTGACATGGAATCGGTTCGAAAACCACTCGACTCAATCAGCTTAACATAGCTCATGTGAGTGAGGCATTTTCTCTGGTTGACAGATTTGAGTTGGAATTCAGGTGATTTAAGTGCGTTTACCTAATTTGGTGACGCATACGGTTTGATATTGCAAACTTTTAGATACTTCCGCCTTCCGAATTTGGAGATGTTTTAATTAAAATACGAAAACACGATATTTTTGCAAGATTGTGTTGCATTGTAAATTAGCATTAGGGAAATCTTGTGAGTAATAATTATGGCAAAAAACTGTTGTTGACGAGTATGTTATGTTGTAAGTACATGGGTTTTTCGCCATAATGCAGGGATACTTGTTTATTTATTAATACTTTTTATGTCCAAAGATAAACTCTCAAATTTATACGGCTCTAAAATATATGGGCGTTTACAGAATTATTTTTTAGTCTTCTTTTATACCTTGATACACGAGTTTCATCGAATGATCATTCTTTTAAGAATGTTCATTCTCGGCTCGTATATCACCTAAAATTAAGCTTGAATTGAGGCTATCAGCGCAAAATTGGTGTAACTCACAATTTAAGCTGCTTGCGGTTTTGGTGTAATATACACTCCTTACATTATGAACTTTCAATACAATAGTTGAGTAAGCTACTTTTTGCCTTCCAAAAACATAACTGCACAAGAGAATGAAGTGAAACCTGCTTCATTTATGAGAGATGAAACTGGAAGTGGGGAAATTTCCATCAACTTTCCATGAAATTTCCATTACTCTCATAAAATTTAAAAAAATCGAATTGTCAAAAAATTATAAATAGAATCGGATTGTTTTGTGTGCCAATCGCTGTAATTGTTTCGATTTTCGTTTTAATAAAATAATATTCATAAAAAACGCATTTTTGTAAATAATTTTGACATTTATTAATTGAGGTGAAAATGAAGTACCGTGTATCACCTCGAATAAATAAAGCAAGAAGCGCATATGCATGCCTGTTTCCATATGGAGATCGACGGAGCTCTCAATTAACACCAAATTGTGGCTGTTCAACTCCAGCGTTAAGGCAGTTCTTTTGTATGGTTGCGAAACATGGAAAGTCATCACAGGGCGCCTACAAGTTTTCATCAACGGATGACTACGTCGTATCCTAAAAATCCGCTGGCATGATAGAATTACAAATGAGGAACTATGGCGCCGTGCCGGCCAAGAAAAGATAGACGACCAAATCAGGCGAAGGAAATTGAATTAGGTTGGCCACACCTTGTGACGCGAAAACGAAAATCTAGCCAAACAGGCCCTTGATTGGAATCCGCAAGGATTCCGTCGAGTCAGAAGACCTACAACAACGTGGAGGAGAACCCTGTTAGCAGAGGCCGCAACAACTGGGAGATCCTGGTCAGAGCTGAGAGCTGTCGCGCAAAACAGAGTCCGCTGGAGGGCAACTGTTTCCGCCCTAAGTCCCATGAGGGATTAAAGGAGCAAATAGTAATTAGTGCGTGCCTGGTGCGTGCTAGGTGAAAAAAACTGTATAATGATATCTAATAAAGGAGCTGAGAAATTATTTTTTTAAAAAGTTACTCAAAAACTCCTCGTTCAGTAGTACGTTTAAGGTGTTGCAACGCACGCGGGCGTTTGCTGGTCCAAAATATAAATTTTAAAATGTTTGCCTACAATAATAAAAAACGAAACAAAAACGTACGAATTTTCATTCAAAATCTTTTGTTTATTTTTTCCAAGAGTAGTCGAATAAACGAAGGTTCTTACTTCTCAGTGCTCAAGAACAGTTTCGCTTTTGTTAAAAAAATTGAAATTCTTGTTTTAATGCATTATTCACAATCAGAAACGTGCAGTTGGAGCTTAAAAATATTTGAATTGTTTTATTAACTTCCTATTTCAAATTTCTATAATAGCAAAAAAAATATTTTTTTCATATCATTATCATTTTTTAAAAAATATAAATATTTAGCTCCCCCACGACAATATCCCTAGTCTCAAATAATACATGAAAACAAAAATTATCAAATCGCGACTGTCGACAAGGCCCTCGTAAGTACAGGCCTGGAAGCAGCCAGGCCAAATAATACTAACATAGCTGAAAACAGGCCAAAAATATTCTGACAGTTGTGGAATTAACATGGCCGAAGCCAAACGAAGCAATTTTTTAAGTTTGTTTTTGCACTAAAAAGTGGTAAAATATTGTATATTATCACTTTTTGGTGCCCATGGATTATCAGTGATTAGTGCTTTAGTGATTTAATAAAAAAAATTAAAATGAAGTGAGTGGTTAAGTGTATTTTAAGAGTGTTAATTGATTAGGTGACCATTTTTGTTTACATTCGCGGTGGTTTTTTCGTGTTAATCTAGGGAAAAAATGTTGAATTTGTGTAGTAATATAATAAAGAGTGATTTTTAAGTGATTAAAGATTATTATAGAATAGTTATTAAAAACATAAGTGCAGAAAAATGTGAAGGAAAAGTGAAAAAGTTATTGTTATTCATGTTGTGTGGTAGTACTTGCACTTATGTTTTCAATAACTCTTCTATAATAATTTTTAACTACTTTAAATTCACTTTTAATTCCATTACTACACAAATTCAACACTTTTTCCCTAAATTAACACGAAAAACCCACCGCGATTGTAAACAAAAATGGTCACCTAATCAATTAACACTCTTAAAATACACTTAACCACTAATTTTTTTTAATTTATGGACTCAGATCACTAAATAACTTATCACTGATAATCCGTGTGCACTAAAAAGTGATAAAATACAATATTTTACCACTTTTTATTGCAAAACCAAAGTTAAAAAATTGCTTCGTACGGCTTCGGCCATGTTAATTCCACAACTGTCAGACGATTTTGGCCTCGCACAGACACAACCAAAAAGTCTGCTTCCAGGCCTGTACTTACGAGGGTCTTGCTGTCGAGCATTTCTCACGCATTTGCATTTCTTCCATTCATTCTTTCCTTCAAGAAATTGTCGCTTGAAGGTTGTTTGATTTTTCACTCTCTTGCCTCTTCCTCGCAAAAACAAAAGAATACCCGTACCCGAACAGAAATCTATTTTTAGATCCAAGCAAGCTTCTGACTTTTTTCCCTACATGCGTAAAGCGCTTATGAATAAGATGTACTTAAAACTTTTTGTTTCAGATTATGCTTCGCCTAACGGAGTTTTTAGAAATTGTGGCTGAGGTTTCATTCCGGGCGAAAATTTTGTATCGGTTTTGAGCCTCTATGTGTATATTTACTCTATGGAGCGGGCTAGTCTTAGTTTTACTCAAGCGTGCATGCTAGTAGCGGGCGCCGTGCAGGCTAGTGAGTGCCTGCTGCATGCTAGGTTCGGGCGAGTTTCATTTTTACTCGGGAAGCCAATCTTATATGCCTTCGATGACGATGATTTTTAGAATGCTGTCAGCAATGTTATTTGCTGGTTTCGCTTCTTCGAATAGAGCTCGACTTAAAGCGTCAGAGTGTGAGAGTTTTCCTCCAGACCGATGAACAACGGTATTGTTGTATTCGATGAAACGAACGATTGTACTATTCCGCGCACTTTTGGCCTTAAAAGCTTCACATGGAGTCTCTCTAACGACTCGACTTTAACCAAATTTTCTTGTTCGTGGCTATCATATATTTCCTCAGCGTCTGTGCAGTGGCGATTAAAATAAGAAACTGGACCAACATTTCCGTTCGCATCTTCCTGAAGTAAAATCCCAGCTATATTCAGCTTGAACTCGCTTCTGAATGGCCTTCATATCTGTTATAAAGTTATAACACTGGCTTAGTATAGAAGGATTGTTTCAGTTTCAGAAATGCCTCATCTTGATCTGAGGTGCAGGCGCGGATTCAAGGGCGGGGGGTCACGGGGGTCATGACCGACCCCCTCACAAGCGCTCGCTGTTTAAAAAACAAAATTGATCCAACTAAAAAAACAAAACCAAAAATAACCAAACGACCAAAACCGACCCTACTTCTTTGCAAATTAAAAAAAGGACCTTAAAAAATTACCTTCAAGGTCAACAACAGATTGATCTGGTCCGGATCCCCTTCATATATGGAGCCCAGACCGCTCCTCTTTTAGGTAGACCCAATATTAAGTGATAGTTTTTCGATCCCATATCTTAGACTCATAGAAAATAAAAAATTATTGGAGATTACAATAATCGAAAACTGTTTTAAATAATTTTTTTGAACATACATTGTACAAAAATTTAAAATTATAATTTTAATTTATTTATTGATTTACGAATTTACTAAATTCGTTTTGTTGAGATTGTTCAAACTTTTGTGCGCGAAACTTTTCATTTTATATCGTACAAGCAAATTTTGTAAAATCCGTAGACTCTTTGAACTCCAATGTTTATGATAACTTGTAGAGTAAAGCCAGTCTCTAGTCTGTTCTCTTTCAATATCAGTATCAATTTAATTTCGTTGCTTTTTGCTATTGGTCTGAGATATGGAGTCCATCACCCACGTGCGCATTCATTTAATGGACAAACCATTTGTACTCTTTTTCAGGGGCGTGAACCAGAAAGAAAAAGAGGAGAAAAGAAGAAAGTCACGAAAAAACACTAAGAGACGTAATAAACATCGTCGAAGAAATACCTTTAACGGAGAGTCAAAGATTACCTTTACCCAGAATCTGTGGTATGTTTAAAATGCTTAAACGCCCGTGTAAAAAAAATTTTGTTGATTAATTCTTTTAAAAGCATAAACGCGCCCGCAACTACCACGGATAGCGAACAAAAGCGCCCGGCACACGCACCCGCTACAGGCATGAAAATCTAAAACTAAAAATGGGTCCGCTATAGAGGTATGCCCGTCCCTGTTACAGATATGATTGTGACAACTCCAACTGCGAGTTTCGTTTTACCAAGCGGTACCCCAACAGAGTATTAACCTGCTTGACTTACGCCTTCGAACAAGAACCGGTATACTGAGTTCGTTTGCAGTGGGCTTTTGAAAAAGTAGAATTTTTACTCAGGAGTGTTTCGGGCGAAGAATTTTATTTTTACTGGGGCATCAAATACTAGGGGTATTCATCTCATGTCAGCTTTAAAAGGGCTATCCAACGACGTATTGCTATTGGAGGTGGATACCAAAATTTGCTTTCTCCTTTAAATGCAAAATAAAATTTCAATCTTTTTCCAAATTGAACTTTAATCTAGGGGTGGTTTTACTCCCTCAAGGGTTGATAATAAATAATTTTTGGCTGATAATATCTAGTCAACCAAATTTCAAGCAAAAACCAGAAAACATACATACTTACATACTTTTTGCAAATTTTTTTTATTCAAAGTTGATTTTTAAAATTGTAGGGGTAGTTTTAGCCGCTTATCGGTTCAAAATAATTTATTTTTGCCTGACAATAAGCATTCAATCGAAATTGAAGCATAAAGTTGGAAAACCAATTTTTTTACCTTTTTTTTAATTTCAGTAGGTTTGGGGGTGGTTTTAACCCTTTAGGACTATCCCTTTTAATTAAATTTGGCTTGATTTGGTATAAATCAATCACCTTCGCAAATAAATATTGAAAAAAGTGAATTTTATTGGATTATTTTTGATTATTCTAGAAACTATCGCGAAAAAAACCCAGAGCGATGTTTTTGCATTTTTAAGGGTGACGCCGATGTATAGGGAAAGAGCTTCAAAACGGTATTATGTTACGACACCCAAAAGCGCGTTTTGATTGGACTAATGAATACAATTTCCCCCAAAAACTGTAACCTCTGGCCCGGTATGGACCCCTTTTTCTACCGCCTCAGCGGTATGGCTGTTTTATTTTCGTTATTATGATAGTACGAACTATCATTCCTGAAAATTTGAGCTTTATTCAAATGAGTAAAAATTTGCATCTTTACGCCATTTTCAAAAATTTAAGGGCGCTCGCCCCACCTCCCCCGTTTAGCCATACCGGTAATTTCTTCCTTGGGAGGACCTAAACTCACATTTTGCAAATTTCCATCTTTATTCAAATGGGTATGTTGTCGAGGCCACTAGCTCTTAGACTATTACAACGACGGACTTCGTAATGTCTTCATGGTTTCTCTTTTGATATATTTCAACAAACAAACTTGAAATTCGCTTTTATAGATTCAGGCAAACGAATTATAGAACTCCTAGTCAGATTATGTGTACGCCGTAAATAAAGTCTGCGTCGATCAAAAAGTGGGAATTCATTGGATTTGCTTTTATTACTCTGGACTTAACAGCAAAGAACAATAAATTTTTGCCTTATATTTACATAAAAGAAAAGAAGTCATTGCTCCAGAAAACCGAACCGAACTTACCGAGTTTTGTTATCAAATCAAAATTTTATGTCAATATTTCTGAACTTATAGAATTGATGTCAAAAGCAGATTGTGGCTTTATTAGGACCTGTTGTAAAACTACTATAATTCAAATCTAAAGCAAAGTTGCAAGAGACTTCAATCTGTTTGGATATGAAATCCGCTTTGTCCAATAAATTGTTGATGTTTACCCTATTTTTCTCTTCTCTGATATTATTAAGCATAAGCTGATTATTTTTGTTTGTGTTTCTTCTTTACTTTCTTTTATAGCGAATTTTATTGATTATTAAATAAGACTATGGATGATTTATCTAAAAGAACAGTATTTTAATCAAATTTACATTTTATTCAATGATTTTTCAGAGACAGTTTTTATTGGTGTTTTTCACTAATCGCGCACTATTTATTGGTGTTTTTCACTAATCGCGCACAACATACTCTACATACTATTGTACATTAGGGTGGTCCTTATTGTAAAGGTGAAGAAAATGTCAGTTTCCTTTTTTGAGCACCTCCCAGTTTTGTTCCTTTTTATAAGAAAATAAAATGGTCAAAATTTGAAATGAATCGGATAATATTAAGACGTGTGCCGCATGGAACCCGAGGTTACGAAAAATAATAAATTGCGATTTGTACAAGCTTTATATTAACTTCGTTATGTGTGTGGGACAAATCTTGAGATCGATTTTCGACTACTTTCTGATATCCGGTGATGCTAAAATTTGGCACACACCTTTGGTTCTGAAGACAATGCAATCCAATATGGCACTCGAAGTTTTGAGTGCGTACAAATTGTTGTTGTTTTGGGGTGGCGTTATCGGATGGAGGGCTCGTCTATTTGGCCCTTAAGACAAGGGATGGACTGGCGCCAATACTTTTTAACCTGGCCCTAGAATGGGTGAAAGGAAAACGTGAGTCTAGAAAAGTCAATAGTAACACTGTCTTTACAATTACTTGGATATGGGCAGGCCCGGCTCTAGCGGTGCTGGCGCCCCGACGCAACTTTCTGTTAAGCGCCCTTTATAGGAATTTTTATCTTCAATAAAAAATTAAAATATTAACATGACTTCACTGCAAATCCAATTGTTTAGCAGGTGTTTAGAAATAAAACACTCTAGTGTTTTATTTCTAAACGATAAAGCGTTTCCATGGTGGGAAGTGTTTACTTTTAAAACAGCAGAAGTGCTTAATGCACAAAATCTAAACGCTAAAGAGTTTTATTCTTAAACACGTAAAGCGTTTAACAGAAATGAAACGTTTATGGTCTTTACCAAAAAATTCTAACCTAAGCACAAGTGTTTAAAAGTAAAACACTTATTCGTCAATTAAACACTTGGGAAGGTAAGCACTTAGTTATGATAAAACACTTATGGGGAACTAAACGCTCTAGCGTTTTATTTTTAAACGGTAAAGTGTTTAGGGGTTGGGAAGTGTCTCTCTAAAAATGAAATACTGGGTGATCCATTCAGAGGTACTTTTTTCAAAAATAAAAAAATAAAAACAATTAATTTTATCGGGACATTTTTATTATTATACAAAAGAACTAGAATTTTAAGGAACAAGGAAGTTATTGCATTTTGCAACTAAGCTTTACGAAAAAACAAAAAAAAACCACTCAATTAACAATAGTTACACTATAATGCTTGAAAATTAGTTTCTACAAAACTTACAAATATTTTGAATTTATCACATGAAATGAATAGGTTTCAAAGTGATACAGTCCAAATTATAGCTCAAAATATGCATTTGTTAATTAACAATTGGCCAAAATACATAAAGTTAAATATATCGAGTTCACGTTAACAAAAATGAACTTTATTTTTTTAAATTAAAGGTCCCATAATTCTCTACGAGATCTGATAAAAATTTTAAATTGTTTTTTCAAAATGGCCAAAAGAATGTGTCGGAGATTGCGCTGACGACTAATATAGGTCTATTATTGAATGCACCGCTGCACATTTATCTCGTCTTCAAATGCAGTAATAATTTAGAACTTGTTATAATTTTAGCACTTGCTCAATTTCGATGAATTTAGTATTAAGCAAACACTGTAACGAAGAACGCAAAAGTAAAGGCTAAAGAAGACAAGAATTTCAGTTTTTTAATTGTGGTCCCTAATTTCTAAAGGAACAAAACAGAATGCAATTGTTGTTATTTGAGTAATAAAGTAAAGCTTTTCATTTTGGACTTAATGGCATAAAATGGCGGGAATTTCAAAGTTTAGATAACAAATGCAATTTTTGTCAATGCCTTCAATATTTTGCCACCAACTTTTCAGGGCCTTTTTATAACATCAAAAAGTATATTTTCTGAAAGTTTCCTGCAACAATTTGCAACGGTCTTAGGCACTAAAATGTACGTACTTCAGAGACTTGAACCAACGACTTATTGGCAATTTTATTATGAAGAGACTGGTTTTTAGTTTGCCCCGATCCGACTTATAGAACCGGAGTTATTTCACATTTTATGCTCGAAAAACGCGGCAAAAAAACTTTAATTGTTTATAAAAAAAAGTAGCACAAGGTTTTCGAGGTTCAAAACTTAGGAATATACTCCTGGTGACACCCCAAACAGGATATAATCATAACTTGCTGTATACAGACTATACCCATTCTTAATTTTTTAGCTTTTTTTACTTCATTTGTTGTTTTCATTTATTAAACCATAAATCTGCTTAAATATGACGAATAATTTATCAGTATCACGTGATTTCCAAATTCTTAAAACGTTTTATTGTAACTTCCATCCACGTCCACCCATTTGATTAACACTTTTAAAACATTCAAGCGTTTAAAAAATTTCTACAATGTTAATCAAATGGGTGACGTCAAAATAAAACGTTTTAAGCGTTTTGAAATAAAACACTTTCAAAAGCTGAGATTTGCAGTGATAACACGAGAGAAAATATGAGCTACCCATATTTCAGGCAATTTTGCTAATGCCCGCCGAGGGTACCATTTAGCATATTCAGTAAAGCTCATTCTGCTTCATTTGCCCAATATTCATCCAAAACAGCGCTGTTTTCCCGTTAGTAATCTGCGAAAAGGACATAATTTTATATGAACAGTTTTGGCGCCATTGTGCTTTTTGTACAATTTTTACCTTTTAATAATTTGTGCGACCACCTTTCACACGAATAACGGCATTTATTAGTTTTGGCATGCTATGCACTAAATACCTTAAGATTTGGCGGTCAATATTGTACCACTCGTCTTGTACTCGGCGCCATAATTCGTCAATGGTTTTGGGAACTTCTTTATGAGATATGATTTTCCTCTTAACGATTCTCCACAAATTCTCTATCGGGTTGAGATCTGCTGATTGAGGGGGCCACTCCAAAGTCGAAATATTGAGTATCCGAAGCCGACTCCATCGTAATTCTCGCCGTGTGCTTGGGATCGTTGTCCTGTATGAAAATAGTATCGCCAACTTCACGGCCAAACTTCTCCAGGCTAGGCAGATACGAGTCCTCAATAGTGTTGATATAATCAGTCGCCTTCATTATACTACTTATTTTTCGCAACATTCTCAACTTTTCTCCTTTCAAGCAACCCCAAACCATTAATGACCCTCCGCCGAACTTCAGTGTTTGTCGAATATTTCGCGGCTGCAATCCTGTAGTGGTATCAACCCAAATCCATTGTCGACCGTAGGAACCCAGACGATTTATTTTCGATTCTTCTGACCATGTAATTGAGTACCACATTTCTGGAGTCCAGTTTTTATATTGTTTTGCAAACTTCAACCGAAGTTTCTTGTGACGCTCGGTTAATAGAGGTTTATTCACTTTGGCTCTAGCTTTAAAATTGTCATTTTTTAAACTTCTTCTGATGGTGTTATTGCTAACATTGATATTAAGGGTCTCCGCGAAAACTTTTCGAGCTTCTACAGCAGTATCGACAGCACCAGTAACTATTAATCTTTTTAGTGATCTTTTCAAGGCAGGAGAAAGTTTTGCAGGACGGCCACCACGGTTAGATTTTTTTATGGAACTACACTGACTTTTAATTTTGCTCACCAATCCTAGCGATACACCGTATTTTCTAGCAGTATGTCGTAAGGGCTCGCCCTCTTCAACGTCAGCCTTTATAGAGTTCTTAATGTTTCGCGAAATTATTTTTGGCATTTTAATAATTAAAAAACTTGTTAAATCCGAGCTTCAAAAATAACGTATTTTTTCACTTAATTGAATTTTCTAATGCACGATGCAAAAAAACCAAGTATAGCAAAAAAAATTTAGTTCAAAAGATGCCTAAACAACTTGACTCCAAAAGTGTTCATAAAAAACTGCGGTCAACTGGCATGTCCGTTGACTTTAGGAACAAAGCCGAAAAAAAAGCATGATGCAATAATAACCAGAAATATGTAACGCACTCATACGCCTGGGTTCTGGCAGATTCGGGTATAGTGTATGTAGTTTTCAGATACATTTTTATGAACAGTTTTGGAACTCACTGTGAGGAGAAAAACACTCACTCACTTGGTCATCACCATATCTCCGGAACTATTAGACCTACAAACTTGAAATTTGGCATGCATGTTTCTTTTGTTCAGTCCACTAAGAAAGGGTTTTGCAAAAATCGACTCCTAATATGGTTGAATTTGCCAATTTTATTCCGATGCCAATGCAAGTGGGTATCTAGTGGTTTTTATAGTCGCAAAAAACGAATTTGTGGTCAAAACTTATAAATTCAAAATGGCCGACGAATTTGCAAATTGTGTTCCGATTCCAGTGAAAATCTGTATCTGAGGTTTTTTACGGTAGCAAATAAAGACTTTACGATCAAAATTTAAATTCAAAATGGCCGCACCAATAGGGCCGACGAGTTTGCGAATTGTATTTCGATTCCAATTAATATCGGTATATGGGAGTTTTTAAGGTAGTAAATAACGAATTTATGATCAAAACTTATTCAAAATTGTGGGGACAACATGGCGGAAGAATTTTGCCAAATAAGTGTCATTTCCCGGTTAGCTGTATGTAGGTTGTTCAAGAGTTGGAAAATCGGAAAATCTTGACATTCTAGCTACAAATGGAAAAACATTGAATATGGTGTATCCTGAAGCTCTCTAAGCAATCGGTTCAGAATTGATCAACAAGGTTTTTTTTTTGGAATGGTGGTAAGGAGAAACGGAAATGTGGGATGATTTATGTATAATGGATAAGAAGGAAAGAAACCCATCACTTCTGAATTTTTAGGTATAAGTCTAGGATTCTGCTGTACGGGAAGAGGCTGGCATCTGGGTAAACCTTATAAAACCTGAGTCAGTGACATTGCCAAGAATGGGGCCAAGAAATTGCAGATTTATTTTAAATGTTTTAACGTTCGTGGTTTTAACAAAACCCATATAGGTAATTTTGGTCACTAACTAACTAATTGCTCCTTTAATCCCTCATGGGACATAGGGCGGAAACAGTTGCCCTCCAGCGGACTCTGTTTTGCGCGACAGCTCTCAGCTCTGACCAGGATCTCCCGGTTGTTGCGGCCTCTGCTAATAGGGTTCTCCTCCACGTTGTTCTAGGTCTTCCGACTCGACGGGTTCCTTGCGGATTCCAGTCGAGGGCCTGTTTGGCTAGATTCTCGTTTTTGCGTCACAAGGTGTGGCCAATCCAATTCCATTTCCTTCGCTTGATTAGTCTATCCTTTCTTGGCCGGCACGGCGCCATAGTTCTTCATTTTAAATTCTATCTTGCCAGCGGGTTTTTAGGATACGACGTAGGCATCTGTTGATGAAAACTTGTAGGCGCCCTGTGATGAATTGGGTGACTTTCCATGTTTCGCAGCCGTACAAAAGAACTGCCTTAACGTTGAAGTTGAGCAGCCGCAATTTGGTGTTAATTGAGATCTCCGTCGATCTCCATATGTGAAACAGGCATGCATATGCGCTTCTTGCTTTATTTATTCTGGAACTGACGTCTTCTTCTGTACCGCCGTTTTCGGTAATAATACTACCGAGGTAACAGAATTTATCTACCAGTTCCACGTCACGGGTGTTTGCATTTATCCGAATTTCTTTGGTTTTAGTCCGATTTAACCTTAAGCCTGCCGAGTTACTTTCTGTTGCCAAATTTTTTACCATTCTTTACGGCATGCTTTTTAGTAGAGTGCTTTCCCGTGAGCTGTTTAGTGATTTGGTACAGCACCTTACCGTTGCCTGTGTTTGCCGCGTTTTCCGCTTTCTCTGCGAGCTCATTTATCTGCCGCCTTTTATCACGCCGGACACTTTTCTTTACCTCCCCGTGCAATTGGGAGTATTCCCGTTCAAGTTGTTGTCGTTTTTCCGGGTCGCTTGTAGAGTTCACGTTGCCAGCAAATTCTCGCTTTTTGGTGCTCTCACGCAGAAGGTCTACGTTAAACCGTCTACGGTTTATGGCATCGCGTTGGACGTTTCTGATTGCGGCGATTTTTAGGCGGATAGTTGCTACTACCAAATGGTGGTCACTTCCAGTGTCTGCTCTCCTAAAGCTCCTGACATCCTCCAGAATAGTTCGCAATCTGCGACTGACGGCTACGTGATCTATCTGATTTCTCGTTCTACCATCGGGCGATACCCAGGTCTCCTTGTGTATCTTCTTGTGACAAAAGTAAGTTCCACCTACCATGAGTTGATGGGAACTACAAAAGTCAACGAAAAGTTCACCATTGTGATTGGTATCTTGGCTTAGGCCTTGATTTCCAATTGCGTTTTCAAGGCCGGTGTTGTTGGGGCCGATCTGTGCGTTTAAGTCACCCATCAAAACAATGATGTCTCCCCTTGGAATATAGCGAAAAACCTCATTCAGTCGCATATAGAACTCGTCTTTGATGTCATCGTCTGCGTCTTCAGTTGGAGCGTAGCATTGGACTATCGTAGTACTGGTACGTAGGCGCACGGTAATAATCCTCTCAGAAACTGGCGACCAGCTAATGAGGCTGGACGTAGCTTCCTTGGTGAGTATTACCCCAACGCCATTCCTACGGTTTTCAGTTTCGTTTCTCCCAGAATATAAGAAGGACTCACCGTTTGGGCAGCTATGTTCCCCCGCATCGGGCGATCTGGTCTCGCTGAGTCCCATGACCTTGATTTTATAGCGGTTCATCTCGTTGAGGACTTCAACAGCCGTAAATCAGCAAGCAGAGTTCTCACATTCCATGATCCGATTCGTGTCCTGTTTCGAAAAGCAAAGGTCGTCGTCGTGTTGTCCGTCCGGTTCCGAGGCAATGTTTGCCGATTCGTAGCAATTGTGTGTTTTATGGGAGCGGGTTGCTAACCCTCAGCCCAACCGACTTAGAACTCTGTTTTGTGGCGCAGAGAACTCGCCATTCGACCGTCTCCCGTTAGCTCCTTCCGAAGAAGTACCCCAGGGGGCACCGCGGGGAGGTGGGATTAGGACTTGCTAACAGAGCTGCTAGGTGTTCGTCTACAGTGACTCTTCTCGGGTTTTGGCACAAATCGGGTGCCACCACCTTCCGAGGTCTTTGTTAGCCGTTCCCCCCCAGCACACACTTTGGTCACACTTCAAATAAATGCATTTTGAATCTAATGTCTCGAACGTTTATAGGAATACTTGGTTTTTCGTTATTGGCTATGAAGAATTTAATTTTGAAGATCATATAATTAAACGGCAAGCACTTATTTTGTGGCACCATTTTACAGAGTTTAAACTCTGCAATAATATTGAAAACTGTTTCACCGTGTAGCCCTGAGCTCAAAGTCGTGCAGAATTGCAATTTTATTTATAGACGACACAAAAGAGGTATAAACATTAGAAAACAATTGTACAATTGATTCCCCTATGAAACGTATGGCATCTGTTACATTTAATTCGAATATATGAACGTAATTTTAAAATACGTGACATTAAGAGATAATAAAAGTTGGTTTTCTTGCACTGCTTTTCCAGCTATAAAAAATTTGTTTCATATTTCAATTTAGTTTTATTGTTCTCGAAAAATTTTGTTATTGCAGACTTCTAGATTTAAACTAAAAAAAGCTATAGAAAATGGCCCTCGAATTTCGAATGCTGGAAGCTTCTATTTGCATTAATTTTAAATCTTTTAACGTTAATGGTTTTAACAGAGTACACAGGCAATTTTGGTCATAGTTCAAATAAATGTATTTTGAATCTACTGACTCCAACTTTTATAGGAATAGTTGGTTTTTCGTTAATGGTTAAGACGAGTTGAATTTTGAAGGTTTGGATTGATTTTAAATGTTTAAACGTTGGGTGCAGCCAGGCGCACCGGGCCCCGCCCCAGGTATCCAAAATACAGAAAATAAGCGCTTCATTGAGACACTTCATCTGTGTATGAAAATTCATTTCTCGAAAAATGCAATGTCAATGGATGGTTTTCATTGTCTCGATCAAAATGTCAGATCCTTAATAGTCTCACATTTTGTTATTTGAAATCAAAAATATCAAAAAGTTGCCTTTTTCAAACTCTCCTACTGTATATTAAAATTCATATCACCTAATTACTACTATTGGGTTATGGGAGCAGCATAGGCGTGCCGGGTCCCAGCTAGTGTTTTAATATAATAGTGATTAATAGTTCTGTTCAACCCACATATAAAAAGTTTATTTAATGTATTTAAGGCACACAGCGGAAGTCACACATGACGAAAATACTTAGCTTGCATTAAATCAATGCACTGCACCTGTAAGTGCAATAACATTAAAGATTTGTCTAATCAGCGGTTTATTCACCTGGGCATAATCGGGTGAATAATCTTAAATGCGTCATGTGTAAGTTCTAAGCAAACTTCCAATTTTAACTTTGGCAGCTTAGCGAATCGGAACGATGCGGATGCATTGTAATTGGCCCTTAACACTTTCTATCTCTTCATTTTCTACGTCCTTCGAACTAGAAGTACGAGCAACTTACGCTGTAGAGAAAAGAAAATATTTATTTCAGCGAAGAGACTTTGTAAATCAATGAAAACGCACTGTGTTTATTCGGTTACGGTTTCATCCAGACTGAGGAGTCTCTCTTTATTCGTTAACAGTTTGGTTCAGATTAATGTGTAGACTTAAATGTAATTCTTATACTCTTAACTTTTACAGCTCCCCCTTTTAGTAATATACAATTTTCTTTCATCTCTAGATGTCTTATTATTTAACTCTACATTGTTCATACACTTTAGTTCTTAAATTCATTAAGTACAATTCCGTTATTATCCATTTGCATTTGCATTTGTTTTTATATAGTTTGTTTATTTTTGTGAATATAATATTCTAAATGTACTTGTGCACCTAAAACTATTCACTTATTTCATTTATTTTTCTTTTCAATTTATCTTTAATATCTACAAATATAATAATTATTTTTTACACCATGAATGGTTGCAAAAACCATGAATTTCTTCTTGGTACAACACCGTCCGTGTTTTGCTTTTACCTCTCCTTTAGGCCGATGTTACAATTGGGGCTTTGACTTTACTTTGACTTAACTTCGGGCTTTGATTACATGTAATGTCATTAAAGCAGATTAAATAAAAGCTTCGACTGAACTTTGTCTGCGACTGTATTTCGACTGCAGTCCGGCTTTAAGAAAATTCAAAGTTTCGTCCGCCTGCAGCCAACTTCACTTTATCTGTAAAAACTGAAAACAACTTTTTTAAAGGGAAAGGAAGTTTTGAATTCCGAGTATTTTTTATAGACTGCGAACAACATTAAAAAAAATTCCAATTCCTTTTCAGACATTTTAAAATTTTGATTTTTCTACTTTGCTTCTGTTTTGAAAGGAAACAGCTGATTGCAGTCAAAGCTACAATTTAATTTTGAAGTCGAAGTCTCCGGGGACTTTCTTTGCAGTCGGAGTTGAAGTCGAAGCCAAAGCCTCAATTGTAACACGGCCCTTAATCCAACATTTTCTATCCACCAGTTGCTAAACTGGCACGTAGAATCCATTAGCTCTAAAGGACGCAGTAGTCCAAGAATTAAAAAGGGTTGGAACATTTAGGAATAATAGAAGAAGCTGATGGGCAAGCCGAATGGATCTCGCACGTCGTCGTGATAGTGGAAAAGCCAAATAGAAAAGTTCGACTTTGCTTAGATCCCAGAGATTTGAATACATATAGCCATAAAGCCGTTAAACTACTCAATTTCCAAATATATCTGCGTTGCATTTTCTTGATTCGCTCATCTTTTTCAAAAAGCTTTGATTACTTTCTTTTATCTCTTTCATAATTTCATATTGTATTTTGTTCTGTTTAAATCGTTAAGGCGGGGGTTCCGAGGATGACGACGGTGTTACAATTGCAGAAGATTTTGATGCTGATGACTGATAGATTGTGCTTGTTCTGTCTAGTCTTGGATGAAATTGTTGAAAATAATCATCCAGGTAAAATGTTTAGAGGTGGGAAGTGTCTCTCTAAAAATTAAATACTGGGTGATCCATTTAGAGGTACTTTTTTTCAGAAATAAAAAAAATAAAAACATTTAATTTTATCGGGTAATTTTTATTATCATACAAAAGACCTAGAATTTTAAGAAACAAGGAAGTTATTGCATTTTGACACTAAGCATAATGATAAAATGAAAAAACCAAAAAAATCACTCAATTAACAATACTTACATAATGATTGAATATAAGTTTCTATAAAACTTAATTTTTTTTTTGAATTTATCACATGAAATGAGTAGGTTTCAACAAGATACAGTCCAAAATATAGCTCAAAATATGTATTTGTTAATTAGCAATTGGCCAAAATACAAAAAGTTTTAGATCTCGCTCATGTTAACAAAAATGAACTTTATTTTTTTTAAATTAAAGGTCCCAAAATTCTCTACGAGATTTGATAAAAAATTTTAAATTGTTTTTCCAAAATGACCAAAAAAATGCAATTGTTGTTATTTGAGTAATAAACCGAAGTAAAAAAGTAACCAAAATTACATCCAAAATTATTTTAGAATATACCTATTCTTCATTTTTTGGCCTGTTTTTACTTCATTTGTTGTTTTCATTTATTTAACTTAGTTTATCCGGAAATTTTTACGCCTTTGTTGACAGGTATTTTTTTAATATGAAAATAAAACATTAAAGCTGCTTAAATATTACGAATTTAAAATTATCAGTATCACTGCATTCTGAGGTTTTAGAAATGTTTTATTTCAATACGCTTAAACCTTTTTATTTTGACGTCTCCCATTTGATAAACATTGTCGACACTATTAAAACACTTAAATGTAAATCACGATTTACGTATTTATAGCATCGTATTTATAGCATCGTATATAGGAAAATGGGTCATAGGGTTACAAAAATACATATGTTACATATATGATATATATGTAAAACTCTAAAAAAAACTTGGGGTGGTTTTTGGGGGAAGAAGGGGTTTTGGGACTTTGTGCGCATGGAGACTTTTGATCAACATGTTGAGAACTATCAACCTGCAAGATTTCAAGAAAACTCACCGAAAGACATACAAATGGTGCGGTGTCCTTTTTTAAACCCCTCCAATCCCTTCCCGCAAATGAAAAAAAACGGAGACGAGATGATTGTTGGGCATTACCACCACCATCATGCTCAGCAGCCTCGAAAACGGAGGGAAAGTATTTTGTTTACAGGGAAACCATGTAAAGCACGTTTAACCCCTCTTGGCAGTGGTTTTTGGCAGTTTTGGGGGGTTGAGCAACCCCAAAGAGAAATTCTAACAACGCCATCGTGTTCAGCATCCTCGAAAACGGGGGGAGGAGGTACTCTTGTTCCGGCTCAAAATATTTACCTGTTCGCCCGACTCACACGCCACTACGTTTGACAGGGTATGCTTTAAAAAATTCTCCCGCTCAAGCGGTCTTCGGTCCCAGCATGAGACTCAGGCAACTGATCTTTAGTATCACCAGTCAAAACATATAAAAATTTGGAGAAAATCCCAGAAGAGCTTTTTGAGATAACTAAGGATAAAAGACACTTAAGATGTCCTTTGAATCCTTTTCCGTCGAATGTCCTTTTTGGCATTTTTATTTAATAGCTTGAAGGTTTTTCTGCAAAATGATGTATATATCATAGCGCTAGGATAACATTTGCACTTTGTACGATTTTTTAAAAGGACTGGTTTTATGCAAATTTCAAAATATTTAAGTACCGTTATATATGAAACTACCTAACATTTTGGCAAAATATTGCACCTACGTAATACGAATTACGGTCGAATTTTCATGGAATGGCCCCAGAAACTCGATTTTAGACTCATTATAGGCTATTTCCAAATCTGAGAATAGTACTATACAGGGTCACTTAATAAATCTTTTAGGTCAAAGTGACGTCCCACTAGGTCAGATCGTCCTCAATTCTAATCTAAGACAGAGTAAGACTGCGCGGACCTATTGAGCAGCCCAGTGAAGCTTGCAATGAATGTGATATCGTAATAACCACTTATATTTAATTAGTCATAAAATTAATCGATTTTGTTTATTTTGCTTCTAAATTGGATTTTAAATCTGTGCATTTATTAAGACAAGTCTCGATCCATTTTATTCTTGAAAGGTGAAAGGCTCCGGATATCAATGTAAGGTGACACCTTCCAAAATCGGATTTTATAGGACAGAGTGAGATTTCATAATTTGAGCTTTATCTTAATTGTTGATTTTTTTCTTTTAAGTAATCAGTTAACTTAATTATTTAAAGCTATAATATAATAAGAAGGTGCCATTTTATGCACCAAGCATGTTACATTTTTTAACCCACTTTTTAGGTAATTTTTTTAAGACAATATCACTGCTACTGCACTAAACATAAATTTTAATTAACAAAATTAAAAACAAGTCAAACGTAGTTTTGTGGCCTTCGTTAGTTCAGTCAACCTTAAAGGCAACTGTACTAGTATATTTTATTTTGGTAACAACACAACTCGCAGCAAGTCTTGCACTGGAAGGCATTGGTTGCGATTTCTCACTTGGCTGATTTTTTTCCATATACAAAATTGCATAAAATCGTTAAACGCAAGCTCAACATGTTATGAAATTGATTGTTTTTAGTGCATGCAAAAAATAATTAAATTCGATGAAAAATTAACCGATTTTCTGAGGACGTTTAACAAAGAAATTTTGCAATTAATGTACATGAGTGTGAGTGATTAAATGGGTTTTAATGCAATCGCATGCAGGCAAGTTTGAAAAAAAAACGTGGAATTTATGTGCCGATTTATGGGGTGAATTTGTGTTGGATTTAATGTTTTAAGTGTTTTTGGTAAACTTTAGAAATATTATTTAATATAAAGTATAAATTTACTATATTGATCTTAATTTAAAAATTTTGATTACCGTCGATGAGTACATAATCTGAACATATCGTCGATCCAATGGTAAACTAACCAATCTGCCATTTTGGAGTTTTTGACTTTATTATAGGAAAATTATTCATTTATTTAGATTTATATTGTGGCAAACCGGCGTATCTATAACCTTAACAATGGAGGAAATATTGCCATTATTCTTTTAGCCTATCTACGTGCGACACTCCTTTTACAATAGACAACTAACCTATGTGCTGATTTGCCAGTTTACTATGGCATGCTTAATATTGCTAACATTAAAATCACAATACTCAACTAGCCTAAATGGTAGATGTAATAATTTACCATGGCCGGTATACTGTTAATATATTATGTGATATTTGTAATAATTTACCATGGCATAAAATCAGGGCCGGAGCAAGGCAGGTTCAGCGCGAGAGACCCCGCAATCTAAAATAAAAGATTATCTGCGATCATCGATAAGCCAACAGCCCCATGTTTTAAGTGATAGAAAAAAAGTAGGATTGAGTGAAGCCGTCTGGTTGCAATATAGAAAAGACTCTCCTACTACAATTTTTTTAAAAACTAGTTATGACAAAAATGACCCGTTTGTACCTTTACCATTGAAAAAAAGGGGAAAGAATAGTCTTCCTGTAAAGGCGGCGTATTCCCAGAGGCTAAAAATCTCTTCAAAAAAAAACAAGTTCTTTTAAAATTATGCTCAGATATGCAAATTCCAATAGAGGGAGAGCCAGCGACGTATTTTGTGTTGTCATTTCATCCCTCATGAAAATGTCCACACTAAATCTTATATGCCTGCTTAACAATAAAACACTTCTGGCAGCCCCCTGTGGCCGGGATGAACTACCCCAAAATTACAAAGAGGGTAAAAAATAAAGTTCAATTTTGTTATAGTATTACTCATGAATTTTCTGGAGATTATTTTTGATAGTATTCTCTATTTATAAAAATTAATGCCAGAACATTTATCCTTCACCTAATGCTTGCCAGAACGCTCTAAATATTTATTTAAAGGGGTTTATTGCATAAATAGTCCATTCAAAACGCGAAGGGGGGTGTTCCAACATAACACCATTAAGAAAATCGAACCCTACATGTATTTTGGGTCGCTGATTACGAAAATCGGGGTCCTGCGGTCCTAAAATATGGGCGTCACCCATAAAAACGAAAAAAATACCCCTTTTTAAGGGTTGTCCGCGATAATTTCTATAATAATGAAAAATAATCTAACGAAATCCATTTTTTTATATTTAGTTGCGATTTGGTGGTTGATTTATACTAAATCAGCCAAACTTTAAAACAAGTAAATATTGAGAAAAGTGTATTTCGTTGGATTATTTTTCATTATTATAGAAATTATTGCGAACAACCCTTAAAAAGGGGTATTTTTTCGTTTTTAAGGGTGACGCCCATATTTTAGGACCGCAGGACCCCGATTTTCGTAATCAGCGACCCAAAATACATGTAGGGTTCGATTTTCTTAATGGTGTTATGTTGGAACACCCCCCTTCGCGTTTTGAATGGACTATTTATGCAATAAACCCCTTTAAATAAATATTTAGAGCGTTCTGGCAAGCATTAGGTGAAGGATAAATGTTCTGGCATTAATTTTTATAAATAGAGAATACTATCAAAAATAATCTCCAGAAAATTCATGAGTAATACTATAACAAAATTGAACTTTATTTTTTACCCTCTTTGTAATTTTGGGGTAGTTCATCCCGGCCACAGGGGGCTGCCAGAAGTGTTTTATTGTTAAGCAGGCATATAAGATTTAGTGTGGACATTTTCATGAGGGATGAAATGACAACACAAAATACGTCGCTGGCTCTTGGTCTACAAGGGTGCATCACAATTTTTACTATGATCTTCCCAGTTCTGAAACTGTAAGAGACACTCTTCCTGAGCCTGATTTTGAAGAAGACAGCGAATAGGTGTATAGAATTATGTATAATTACCCTGCTTTTTCAATAAAAAAATTATTATTCTATAAACGTGTATTTAATTTCTTCTATAGGTTAAAAGTTAAGCTTTGTACTATACCTAGCCCACATGCAAAAACTTCATAATAATTAGAGATAAGCAAGGTTACAATCAAGCAAGCAACCTCTTTAGTAAATCACACCAGAGTAAACATATTTAACTACCACATTAGCTACTTTACCTGGGTCTACAATGAACTAAAGTATATAATGTAACTATGGTAAATATGCCTAACTGCTTTTACTAAGGTAATAGTAGTATATTAGTTGTTTTTAAAGTGTGATCCAAAAGACCATAATCCATGACTAATACCCTGACTTATTTGAATATCTACGTAAAAAGCCTGATTTACAGTAATTAATTATATTTTGTTTTGAGTCTCCCCAACATTACGAAATTTTCAGATTGGCTAGTTTACCATTGTACCGACGATATCATGTGTTGTAGAACGACCTCCGTTCTCACTTTCTCGCTATTAGCATAGAGACCATTCCACTGAAATTATCGCCCTCCTGTCAACAAGGCAATATTTTTCTCGCAACACACGACTAGCCCGCTCGGCTCACTCTTATATTCTACAGTCCTAATATCGCGCATACTACGTTCTAGATCTAGATATTCGAATAACTCGATTGTGGGCTAATCTTCCCCAGTCAATATTTCCGGACTCCTTCAACATCTTGGGCCCTCCGCACACCAGTCGACTGATTTGCAATCCCAGTTTCAATCCCAAGATCAACATGGTCTGGTCTCGGACAGAATTTTTTCGATTTTATTTTGTAGTTGGGTGGGTTAATACGCTAAATTGTAAAATTTCAAATAGCGATATTTTGGTAAAAAAAAGATATTTCAAAAAATCCAAATAGGTTTAAAAGGGACAGGGTGGTACTTTCAATTGCCATTCAACATTTTTTGATTATAATTTTTTTCCTTACGTTATGTAACCTCAAAAACTGCAAAAAAAAGCGTTTTTTGCACTTTTAGGTTAGGATATCTCGAAAACCAGACGTGTAGGAGCCATTCTGAACACGGATTCGGATTCAGCGCATCAAAATCCTTCGGGTACGATAGGTCTAGTCTCTGGGTTAAAAATTTGTAGGCCTGTGTAATCGCTCGTTTAAATCGTCCTATGAAATTCCTGAAAACTCCGGTAATGCTATATTTCGCAGCGCTCAAAATTAGGATTCCTGAGCAGCGCTCCCGAATTGAGCTATGCGTTTGAACTCTTGGATGTTGTATGAGTTCATTTTTTTATCTGAGCCACAACATCGGGGTTAGCAGGAGATGGTCTCGCCGGAGTGTTATGCCTCCTGAAACAAGAGAATCCCGCTAACCAGCCGTCAAAGGCTGTGACGCAGGCAGTACTAGACTACCAGGTGAACAAAGAGGTGCACCGTCCACTATGTGAAGACCCGACCTAAGCGGAACTGGTTTGAAACTGGGATTGTAAATCTGTAGATTCATGTGGGGAGGGCCTAGAATTCCGATTTTATGACTCGCATTCACTGGACACAACACCCAGCACATGAACATTGGCTCTAAATTTCGTTCTAATAACAGAGTTGACATGCAGGCATCACCGTTAATTTCTATGGTATATTTTGTCATTCGAGGTAACAAAAATCGTTAGAGAATTATATAATACGATCGTGTTACTTCATTTTTTAGGAAAACAATACCAAATCGCAGGGAGATTTGTTTATCCTCAGAGAGCTTCGGTCGGTTCTTTAGTGCGTGGGAAAAATCGGCAATCTACCCTTTGTTGGCTTGCTTCAACTTGCAACGGTTTAGCCGCTAGGGCGTTTTGAAGTTTTTTTTTCGAGTTTGGCATATCACTCGGTATTTTTGTAACCTATGACCTATATTCACACCTATCTAAAATTGTAAAAGTAAAGGTTCCACCCTACCAAATTCCAAAGTTATGAGTGGTCAAAATTATGGTTTTTTTTAATAAAAATTTAAACTCCAACTACCTTTCTCTCCAAAAAGTACATAGTCAACCAGTAATGTTTTTTTCCAAAATTGGAATACTTGGAATATTTCCTATGAATAATGTTCAGACAATTGATAGAAACAGCTGACTGTAAGTAAAATTTGAGGTTATGTGTAACTGAAATGTTTGTTTATTTGGATGTGTTTGGTTTTGTTTGGAAGTAAAGATTATTAAATTTTGTTTGTTTGTTAGTTGAGGTGTTGTTGAGTGACTGTTTTAAATTATTTGCTGCTTTTTTTTTAAATTTAAAGTTTTTCAAAATTGTTTGCCTGCGACAGAATTCGTCGGAAATGTAAAATGCGTATTGAAAACCTGCGACAGAAATGATCAGCTGTTATGCGGCGCGGCAGAAAAACGTCGGTTATGTAAATCCACCTTAATAGTGACGTCTGCATTGCAACATTGAAACGCAACCCCTCACACTCCTCGTTCGCTGCTGGCTCTGCCTGGATCTTGACCAAAAGTTGCCTTGCTCTAGCCAGCTACATTTAAGACACATGGGTACATTTCTTTGCTACACAAAATTTAGCTGGCTATAGGAGGGAAGGCAAGGAAGCAATTTTTTCTCACAAATGCTGCCCAAAGTGAGTGCGCAGGAAAAAGTTCGCAACAAAAGTGCGCGTGACGCGAGTTTTCAGTTTTTACCCCAGGCCAAAAAGTGCCCAACGTGCCTAAAGAAGTTTTCACTTCAAAAATGAAGGGGAAGTGACTTCTTCACCTCGCATTTTTTAATGGACAATACAAGTGCAATAATGGTAACCAAATATCTGTACCAACACGAAATTAGCGTTGCTTCCATTTGAATGAAACATGGGGAAGCAAGGAACATCTTCTGCTTCTTTCATACTCTTGTGTTTCTTGTACAAAATGTATATCTATCGTGCGTTTGTTAATATTTTTTTGGATTTTCTGCTTAATGTTATTGCTAATCTCTTCTTTCATATCTTTAATTCTTTTACTTGTCCTTGAGCTTCACCTAATCACTCTTGTTTATTATTATTGCTCGTTGGCTGTAGGTGCTTCTGGCCATTTCATTGCATAGTGCAGTTGTGTTGATTCGAGCCTGATTCGCGGATACAAACCTTTAATTATTTACGCCATCATATATTGTGCTATCTGTAATAATGATTGTACCTACATTTTAACACCCGTATTCCAAAACCAGTCATAAGTCATAACGCAATAACAAGTGTGCGGTGAGTATCAAGTTGAGACAATTTGGTATTCTAATTTTGCTCTCGCAATTTTGACAATCCGCTGCAAAAGTCGACCATCTTTCAACTTTTCGCGCGTTGGCAGGCGTTGAAAATTGCCAAACTGTCAAACTGTCGAAATTAAAACTTTTTAAAGACAAAAATCCATACATGAATTTAAATCAAAGCAACCTTTTTGACGTCCTGACGCTATGAATGAACCTTCAACGGACGTCAACGCGCATGAAGCCCCTGCCGCGTTAACGCGCCGTCGCGTCGGCATTGGGCCATCGCCTACAAGCTTTCAATCACAAGCAAGAGTCTCAAAAGCTTATGACTTATGATTGGTCATAATTTAGAATCGGGGGGTAAATCTTGTTGCTTAAATTCAGTGTTTTCTCTTATAACGGTCGGGAGGAATATTTTTGAAAGTACATACCTAACCAAACTGAAACGCTGTAATAAAATCGATTTTGTCAACTCAGAATTAATATGGGCAACATTTGCAACGTTGTCCGACCAAGCCAAGAAATCTTTGGAATTTCTTAATTGTGGCGTTTACATGAACTAATCGATTTCATTTCTTTCCCTATCCTATCCTATTTTTTGGTATGTTTTGATCAACGTCAATAGCAAGAAGCACACACAAAAGACTTCTTAACTAATTTAAATGAGTTGGCTGCTATCGTCTCGGAAGAAAATAAAACCGGTGACCGCCAAACGAAAAGAAATGTGAGAATTCCGTACCAGTGCCAGCGTCAGACAAACCAGTGTAAACGAGAATGTGAGACGAATAACATTTAAGACCACGGAAGGTAGCAGAGGCACACCACAGACATCGCCGGGTCTCTCCTGATGCACAGTTTACACGACACTACACTGTTCCCAGGTGAGCTAGCGCTAGGGCAACAGAAAAAGAAGCGATGTGGTAGGTTTTATAAATAAACGAGAGGAGAATAAAAATAGCTAACGACTGCCAACATAATGGGACGGAAACTGCATAATGAATAGATGAAGAATAAACTATAAAGAAAGGTGGAACGAGGAAAGCTTTATGGAGGGCCGAAAGTGTGCCACTGACCCATTTCACCATGTTTGGTCTCTCTGTGGTTTGAATAATTTTGCCTCGTTTCAAACCCGGTTCTTTTCATGTTTCACATGCTTGCATATAGGCGACTGGATTTATAGGATTTGTGCCAATCTCGTGCTTATTTCTTTTGTATACCAGTAGAATTTGGATTAAATGCTGGGTTAACTGAAAAGGTAAACATAACCACGATATAGAAAATACGTATTGTATTTTTATTCAAGGGATAAGAAATTTGATAACAAGCAAGATCGGTCCTCACTATGTCCCATTTACAATACCAATAAAAAGCACTGCAATGAAACCACTAAAATACGTGCCATAAAATTGATTCCCCAATTGAAGTGATTCCATAAATTTTGGTTCTCCTTTCGATTTACTGTCGTGAGTGATCACCCGTTTTTTTGCAGATCTATAGACGTTTCAACTGGACAGGAATTGCAAGCTTTCTTGCCTATCTTCCTAAAATAATTTAATGGCTTCTTACCCGTTTTTCTGCATCCTAAATATTTTTTTCGTGCTGCAACATTTCCGTTCAGGTAGGAGGAAGATTGTGCTGTCACCACAACTGAGAAGGTTCAGTTTAATGACTACCGCATAATTAGTGAGCAATAGATGCCGTGTCAGATATGTCTAAAAAATTAAATAATTGCGTATCATGATAGTGAGACATTGGACAATTACTCCTTGAATAACTCTGCCAAATTTTTGTGTATAATTGATTGCTTAACTCTTCCAAAGCAGGCTCATTAAATGAAGTTGGTGTGATTGGATTTATTAGTTGGTCAAAAGGAAATTTGTAGCTCATTTTGGTTACTGGAGATTTCAACGCTTATTACTGTGGAATGTAATTCATTTTATCAATACCATTCGAAAATCGATAAGCGTTTCTCCACTGCATATTATGTATAAAGAGTCATCGAAAAAAGATAAATAGGAATTTAAAATTTAAATAATGGGTTTGTGGGTTTTTTTTTAGTAAAATTCAAGTGGTTCTCTTATTGCGTGAAAAAGAATTTATTTAAACCAAATTTGCTTCATTATTATCGACAATATTTCGCCACTTTTCGGGTGAGTCACTTCTGGGGCTGTTGATTGAAAAACCGAATCAAGCAGTTTTCACAAATTTCTTTTGAAGCCAGTTATTTGCATTGACGGAGTTCTGCAGAGATCAGAACAAATGATAGCCAAAGGGTCTATGTCTGGACTATAAAACTACCCAACCAAATTCTCCCAATCGGGCAGGTCAGGTGGTCGGGCGTTGTCGTGATGGAAGACAACCCCTTTCCTATTTTTCAATTCGTGCCGTTTTCGTTCAATTGCCTGGCTTAATACATATCTCTATGAGAATTGAAAATCATTCGTTTTATAAACTAAAAGTATCTCATATTGCCGATTCTCTTTCAGTCCCACCACACACTTATCACTTAGCAACAGCTTTTCTGACATCAATCCTTGCTTTGCGAACGCTTCTGACGTCTTAGGCTACGGTTACTATGCATGCGAATTCTGACGAAACTGTGTTCTGACGTGTTCTGCCGTATTCGGCCGAAAAATCAAACGCCTGCTTTTCAATGATAGTGTTTACACTGAAAGCGACCAAGACGTCAGAACATGTACGAAGTCGTCAGAACAATTTGAGCGTTCAAAAAGTTTGATTTTTTCGTGCGACCTGCGTCTGTTTTGGATGATTTGGGGTTGAATTTCGAGTGATTTAGTGGAATCACCATGGATAATGATTATAATTTATATTTACATTTTATCCATCAAGAACATGACTTGTAGAGCTATAGATTATTACAATAGGTTGTCTTGAAACGGAATCACACCTGCTGGACTAACAAAATAATTTTTCAAGGTTTCTCTAGCCTCATTCGCGCTTCTTCCGTAGTGATTATATATCCGTGAAACTGGCGCATTGTGTAGGGACCCATATCAGGAATATCAAAGGAAATAAGACCTTCCTTATCGATGATGAAGTTATGCAAAAGACAAACGCATTTAACTACAATGTCTACTTTATCTGGATCGATTTGCAGTTCCGTTTTTAAACACCTCTACTTGGTACCAGAATACCAAAGGCACATTCTACGCGCAGTTTGATAGTCTATAATTAAAAATCCGTTCTTCGACAGTAAGTCTTTGTCTTGAATATGGTTACAATAAATACGATTTCAGAGGATAGGCATCATCACCTAACAGAACAAAGGGTGCTGTAATGTCGGTTGACGGAATATTTGCATTCTCTGTTATGTTTAAAGTGTTTGCTTCAAACCGTTGATAAACATTTGAATCTGAAAAGGTTCACCATCACTTTGCTTACCGTAAGCCCCAACTTCAACAGCAATGAACTTGTAATTTGCATTAGCTATTCCCTCCCTGCATACAACAGAAAAATAGCCCTTATAGTTGAAATATATCGACCATGTTTGTTTGGGGAATTTCATGCGAATATGTTTCCCGTCTATACAACCGATGCAGTTGGTCCCACAATTCTGGAAATAACATTGGAAACCCTCCTAATAACAGGTTGACATGCTCTGTTTTTCCACCATGTAACAATAATAACTTCATTAACGGACTTTTAAGAAAATAAAATTCTTCAAGCTCCTCCATCTTTGCTGGGCGGCAGAAACGTACTGACTATCCGAATATCAGAAAACGCACACAATGTAACCGCCTTGTTCTGACGAGGATTTCGGACGTATTCGTCCGAACACAATCTCTACTCCTCCCTTCATCACCAAACGTTCGTGAGGCACATGCGCTGGAGCGCACCGTCTCAACCGGCTCTTAGACTGAAAACAGACTGAAAAATTACTAATTTTTTCAATGTTTAAGAGCAGTCGGAAAACGAACGGAAACTAGACTGAGGTAGTGAACAGGAGACGGAACTGAAAATACATTGAAAATGATAGGTAATTTCTACTGAAGAGTGTGAACGGAAATCAGGCCGAATTTAGACGGAAACATTTAGACATTTGGACGAATGGAGTAACAATTATTAAAAATATGAGTGTGGGTAGGACCACACGTTGGAAGTGAAAACTTCTATGGCCGGCCAGTCTATATTTCCAAATCAATCTTAATATTACAATAGGATAAGGATCAATAAATTTTGTTTATATATTGATGGATACAGACATTTTAACATCAATTTAGGATAACTAATTTAATGCAGTCAAAAGTAGTTACTCACTTCCTATAAATATAATGAACGATGTACATACATCTTTGGTATCCGATGAGTCGCGTGGAAGGCTAAACCAAGCTTCGGAAATGCACGATTAAACTTTATACCCACATACTAATTTTCAAATGTGTGGATTTCTATGGCCATAGTACATAGTGGATAGTACATAGTGCATACATTGTAAATGGTACATAGTACATAGTAAATGGTACATAGAATATAATACATAATGCATTATACATAGTACATAGAACATAGTACATAGTACATAGTACATAGTACATAGTACACAATACATAGTATATAGTACATAGTAAATAAGCATAATATACAGTACATAGTGCATAGTAAATAGTACATAGTATATAATACATAATGAATTGTACATAGTACATAGAACATAGTACGTATTACATAGTACATAGTACATAGTACATAATACATAGTACATAGTACATAGTAAATAAGCATAATATTCAGTATATAGTACATAGTAAATAGTATATAATACATAATAGATTGTACATAGTACATAGAACATAGTACATAGTACATAGTACATAGTACATAGTACATAGTACATAGTACATAGTACATAATACATAGTATATAGTACATAGTAAATAAGCATAATATACAGTACATAGTGCATAGTAAATAGTACATAGTATATAATACATAATGCATTGTACATAGTACATAGAACATAGTTCATAGTACATACATAGTATATAGTACATAGAACATAGTACATAGTAAATAATACATAGTATATAGTACATAGTAAATAGTGCATAATATACAGTGCATAGTGCATAGTAAATAGTACATAGTATATAATACATAATGCATTGTACATAGTACATAGGACATAATACATAGTACATAGTACATAATACATAGTATATGGTACATAGTAAATAAGCATAATATACAGTACATAGTGCATAGTAAATAGTACATAGTATATAATACATAATGCATTGTACATAGTACATAGAACATAGTACATAGTAGATAGTACATAGTACATAGTACATAGTACATAGTACATAGTACATAATACATAGTATATAGTACATAGTAAATAAGCATAATATACAGTACATAGTGCATAGTAAATAGTACATAGTATATAATACATAATGCATTGTACACATAGTACATAGAACATAGTACATAGTACATAATACATAGTATATAGTACATAGAACATAGTACATAGTACATAATACATAGTATATAGTACATAGTAAATAGTGCATAATATACAGTACATAGTGCATAGTAAATAGTACATAGTATATAATACATAATGCATTGTACATAGTACATAGGACATAATACATAGTACATAGTACATAATACATAGTATATAGTACATAGTAAATAAGCATAATATACAGTACATAGTGCATAGTAAATAGTACATAGTATATAATACATAATGCATTGTACATAGTACATAGAACATAGTACATAGTACATAATACATAGTATATAGTACATAGTAAATAGTGCATAATATACAGTACATAGTGCATAGTAAATAGTACATAGTATATAATACATAATGCATTGTACATAGTACATAGGACATAATACATAGTACATAGTACATAATACATAGTATATGGTACATAGTAAATAAGCATAATATACAGTACATAGTGCATAGTAAATAGTAGATAGTATATAATACATAATGCATTGTAAATAGTACATAGGACATAATACATAGTACATAGTATATAGTACTTAGTAAATAGTGCATAATATACAGTACATAGTAAATAGTGTGTAGTACATAGTACATAATACATAGTGCATAGTACATAGTGCATAGTACATAGTACATACTACATAATTCATCATACATAGCACATAGAACATAATAATTAGTACATAGCTCATAGTACGTAGTACACTACATAGTCCATAATACACAATACTTAATATATAATATTAAATATATAATATTCAATATATAATATTTAATATATAATATTTAATATATAATATATAATTCATACTACATAATTAAAACTAAAACCCCCAAAGGAAACATTTTTCTCTAAGTGCGCGTGACGCGAGTTTTTAGTTTTTTCCCCAGGCCAAAAAGTGCCCAACGTGCCTATAGAAGTTTTCACTTCAAAAATTACCGAAATGCTGAGTCCCTCCTAAGAATAGTCCAAATCTAAAAATTATAATAATTTCCGCCTTCTTTCGGCCTCTTTTCAGTCTCTTTTTGATACTCATAAAGTGTAACTGATATCAGTTTTCAGTGTAAATAATAATTTCCGCCTTATTTCGGAGTTTCGGACAGAATTCCGTCTAAAATTCATTTTTCAATCTCTTTTCAGTCTTTTTAATAACTTTTACTCAACTTACAGACCTTTGACTAAATTTGAACGTGCGGGTCGTCTGTGACGTCACTGTGAAATTAGTAGGCTAGTAAACGTAAATGAATTTATCCGATAGTTGTTTACTACAACTGTCGCAACTGAAATTTACTTGTATTACAGTGTTTTTCATAGTGAGCTCTATCAAAGGCCATCAAGTCTTTAAGCAGTCAAATTATATGCAGCCTGCAATTAATTTATGGCGATGCTTCTCACTTTGTGAGTTAATGACTAATATGCGACAACAAGGAGACAACACGTTTGTTGATATTCTCAATGCACTAAGAATTGGAGAATTACTACCAGAGCATATGAAGATTCTCTTCGAACATGTCACTGATGACTTCACGGGAAAATTTTCGAAAGAAAATGCTTTAAGAATTTATGCAACTAGAGCAAAAGTTGAAGGGCATAATACAGGTGTAGTTGAACATTTTAAAGCTAAAGGTGTTAAAATGATTACAGTTCAAGCACAAGATCGTATTATTGATTCGCGTGAGACAATTGCACCAGACAAATTAAATAAAATGATTCCCAAAGATATTAATAAATTACAATTTTTGGTGGTGCTAAAGTCATGCTTCGTTCTAATGTTGACGTGTCAAAAGGTTTAGTGAATGGAGCTATCGGCAATATAAAGGAAATAAATTGGCCGTATTTTAGAAGAACGCAACTTGATGCAAGAGAAATCCCTTCAGTTAAAATTGAGTTTGAAGGAGGGATCGGGAATCATTTAATTAAACCGATAACAAAAGAATTTCCTGCATTAGGAAGTTTTGGCAGAGCAGAACGTCGCATGTTGCCAATTGTGTTATGCTATGCTACCACATCTCATAAAATGCAAGGTGGCACATTAGATTTAGGAGTCGCTGATCTCTCGGGTCTCTTTGCTAAAGGTCAAGCATATGTAATGCTGAGTAGATTTAGATCTTTAGACGGATTAAAAATTGAAAATATAAATCCATTACAATTAACAGGCAAAAAACCATGCAATACTGATGCTCTTGAAGAAATGGAGCGCATGAGAAAATTACCTGCTGCTTTTTAATATGGATCAATTAAAAAAATTCTTGTTATTTATAGTTGTGACTAAAATGTACAGAATAAAATATAGTTGTGACTAAAAAGTAAAAAATAAAAAAATGAGTTAAAAAAACTTTTAAAAGAAATAACTTTTATATAAATAAAATGCACTAAAAAGTACAAAATAATTGTTTCTTTCTCAGTGATATACACACGAAAAGTTTCATTGCGAAATAAGAAATCCTAGAACTCAGACTAAATCTTAAACTTGAATGTATTAACAATATTTTAAAATTATAGTATCTCGTTTGACTTTAAATGTTTGAACTCTTATCAATGTATTGTGTAAATTTACAGCTTTTCAAGTGCATTAATAAAAGTTTGGGCATCCATAACTATAATCACAATTGTCTAACTGCAGCTCATGCTCAATTATTTTGTACTTTTTAGTGCATTTTATTTATATAAAAGTTATTTCTTTTAAAAGTTTTTTTAACTAATTTTTTTCAGTTTTTTATTTTCACCCGGGTATCTCTTCTCCACGATCTTAACGCTTCCGATTGTCGTAAGTATCAATTTTTCATCACCGGCTATTACCAAGTTTCCATAGGAGTCTAGTTGAGTTGTGGTTGAGTTGAAATGACACTTCAACTTAACGATTAAACTGTATGCGTTTCCGTTTCTGCCTTCAGTCTTCCTCCATCTTTTTCCGTCAATTAATTTTGTTATAGATTTTTCTTTAAAAGTATTTATTAAATATAAGGTCTCTTCTGACGTCCAAGCGAGGCGAGGCGCGACACAGGCCATCGCTGTGAATTGCCATAAAAAAGAAAAAGTATTATGTAAATCCTTCATGGCATTGAACCTATTGGATATTCCCGCAATAACGAATTCGATGATTACGTAGAAAGTGTTGCTTTTGAAATTGGTCCCTTGATCGTCTGCATTCGCGTCGTCGTAATCTTCATGTTCATCGAAACACCTCTTTCGTTTTATCAGGGAAGGTTGATGAAATTCCCAATTGAATGTCAACCGTTTTGCATTCACGTGAAATGTGATCCCATTGATTTCGAATCAAATTCAAGTCACACAGCAAATTTTCGAGATTTTGAACTTCGATGTCGATAGTAGCGTCTCTGGCTTGAAAAATGAAGCTCCTTTCATTGATAGCTGCCAATATCTTCGACCAAATTGAGGACATAAGGATGCCCTCGCATTTTTTCATGTATTTCAGAGCGCCGTTCACATCACTACGAGTTTCTGCAGTCAGATTAAGTTTAGTTAAGTCTTGTAGTGCTTCACGTAATCCTGAAATATGTTTGGCAAAAGGTTTAACTGCCTGAACTCTAGCAGACCATCTGATATCTGAAAGTCTGTGAAAGGAACCCGTTATACTTTTTTTGAAAATTTCCCAAGGTTGTGGACTGCTGCTGAAACTAGTGTAGCATTTCTGAACAACTCCGAAAAAAGTGATTGCTGCCTTTCAGCATTCTACAGAGTCAACACCACATAAATTGTGACTATCCGTGGCACAGGGCGAATAAACAGCATTTGGATTTTTCTCCAGAATATGACGTTGTGCACCATTATATGATCCTTTCATATTAGCACGATTGTCGTATCCTTGTGCTCGACAGTCTTCCAAAGGAATGCCGGGCCCGGGGGAATACCCCCGTCTCCCCCTCCCTCTGTAGTTTCCACGCATCTGCTCCATAAACTTACTCAACTGTATCACTTTTTCTCTTCTTCTGTTCGTCTTTTCTCTTCTCTTAAATAGAGCTCAGTGTGTTCGTCATAATAATGTTACATCCTCTTTCCTAAGTGTGCCTGCAAGTGTGCCTCAGGGTTCGGTTCTTGGGCCTTTATATTAATGATTTTCCCTCTATCATCCGTCGCTGCCCTTTTCATCTATATGCGGATGATCTCCAGCTATATATCTCTTGTCCTCCTAATCAGATTAAATTCTGTGTCTCTGAACTCAACAGCACCTTGTCTGAAATAAACGAATGCTAGTAATTTCCTTAAATTCAATTAAATCGCAAGTACTTTTCCTTAGTCGTTGCTCGCTGTCCCCGGGTGGTTTCCCACCGCTTTTACTTAATAATGTTCCTCTTCCAATCGTTGACAGTGCCAAAAACCTTGGTGTTGTCAATTCCAAACTCTCCTGCTGTAATCATGTCTCATTGCTTCTCTCTAAGATCTATGACACACTTAGTAAACTGTGGCTACATGACAGTGTGTTATCCTCATCTATTCGAGCCAAATTTATCAAATCTCTTGTTGTTCCTCATTTCCTTTGCGGCTCGCTGGTATATATTTCTTTTGATTCTTCCTGCCGTCAGCGTCTTAGTGGCATTAGGTTCATTTTTCACTTGAGAAAATCTGATCAGGTGTCAGGTGTCCAAAATTCCTTACTGGGTTGCGACCTCTTTTAATTCCTAGATCTCATGGCTTTACTTCTCTTGCATAAGGTTTTTTATACCAAAAGCCCTGCTGCCTTTCTGACTTCCTCTTTCCCTTACAATCCTTCAGATCCATAAAATTCCTGATTCCTGCTCACATTTCCCTAATTTGATAGTCTTTCCTTTTTGTCTATACCCTCAGAATCTGGAATAATCATCCAAATCACATACTCTCTGATCACAGCCACAATATTCAGAAGATAGTCATCAATTGTTTTATCTTCTTCTTCCTCGCCTCACTAGCTTTCTCTTTTTCTCTTTCCTTACTTACCTACTTCAATCTTAATTTTAATTCTGTATTTAATTCCAACTATACTTTTTTATTTATGTTAATTTTGATTCTGAATTTAATTTTAATTTTAATTTTTAATTCTAATTTTAAGCTTATTTTTTATGATTCTACTTTGCCATGTACTCTAAAAGAAGTAAATCTGGTGTACTTTCTTTGAAATACAATTATTATTTTTATAATTTATTAGCGTTGAAAATCTTTATAGTTTAATGTGTCTGTTTCAGTGACGTATAACTCGTGTTCAACTCTGGTTCAACTCTCATAGAAACTCAGTATATGAGACGTTTCAAAAATGGGTCAATATTATTGCGTCTCAGTAGCGCATTGCAGATGTTAATTCGGTCCATCATATTTTTCGTGCTCAACTGGTGACTAATCCATACATCGAGTTTCTTTTTTTATCCAGCTTTGAGTAAATGGTTCAAGACAGTTTTGTGGTCAATGCCTAGCTTCATACCAATATGGACACTGCTGACATGCCTATCTTGGTGGACCTTTTCAAAAAAGCTCAGCCTTTTCATAGATTGCGACAACAGCGTGACTCATTTTTCTCATCAGAATGACCAAAACAAAAAGCGAGTGAGCCGTGAAGCACATTTTGATAAAGTGCCATCACCATACAAAGTACCAGTCTGCGCAGAGTTCTTGCTTTTGTTGTAATAATATTGCAAAATATACCGCAACGTTTCGTTATTTCTCACCATTTTCAAAGGCAGGTAACTCTGCAACCACTGTACCAATTTCTGTAGCCTTTTAAACCACGGTTGACTTATTTCAATTGACGCCGTCTCGAACAACATCTTAGCGTTCAAACGAAGGGTTCATTGACATCTACCTGAGCAGCCGGCAGTCCCCCAGTAATCTATCCTATTTTCGTCTATCCTTCAAACTACGCTTACTACTACACATTGCACCATGACTCGAGCCACATGACAGACTGGCACAGGGTTACCAACTCGTAAAATTTTTTACCCCTAATCACAGCTCGAAATCCCTCTAAAATCCCCTAAAACCATTGTTAAGGAAAAAAATGTATAACGTTCTTTTAAAAAAATGGTGAACTCATTTCCTAGGCAATCGTTGCGGCGTCTGCACGGGCAATAATTCCCATTTCTATGGCCGGAAAAGTTGCTAGTGGAGAACTGGGGTCATGTTCGTGCCACGTTACGTCTCTTTTTGGTTCAGGCTATTCAAATTACCGCCAATGAATTCAACAACCAATCAGAATTCGAATAAAAAGCTAAGAGAAATGACTTATTTAAATTATCGTATAACTGTTTCAAATATTTCGCAGCATTGGTACAACCCACTTAAAATTACCCCTAAAAATTTGAAACCCCTAAAAACCCCAAAAAGCACCCCCCCCCCCCAAAATTTGAGGAGAAAACCCTCAAGTTGCAATCTCTTTTTACACTTTACAGAAATGCGTCTATGAGAACAATAAGCGTTAGCGTCTATGAGAACAATAAGCGCGGAAGTAATCTCCTGTTGGATCACCGATGTGAGCATTCTGTCGCCACAGAATTGGATGGAAAGCCGTGGAGTAAAACCATAGAAATATAAACTAAACATGGAATGGCTGTAAGCCAGATTACCACAAATGGTACCACAAATCCTGATGTGTTTAAATTTACTGGGCTAGTAGGGGTCAGACAGTGCAGTGGTGAATATGGGCTCCTATTCCCATAGTCACTTCACTTTTTTTCTCACCTCACATTTTTTTTCACGTCACTTTTAAAAGAGGTATTCTCATAGTCGAGTGACAAGGAAAAAGTTATTGAGATAGGCCCTTCGCAGACTTGTCTATAATTTCGAACCGGTTTTAATATGAGTTCAATAGTACACTCGGAACTCACTTTTCTCCATCATTTTCGTGTAAAGATTGTAACGCCTATAGAGTAGTGTGGGGTGCAAGCACAGCGAAGCAGCTTTGCCGAGAACGAAAACATGCTTGTGTTAGTGTAATGGACGGTGAAACCAGAAAATGTTTGGGTGAACAAATGATGGAAAATTATGGAAGAAAAACTGTCTTCCCTGCGACCCTTTGCCTATAAAACCGGTTTTTGTTTTGATGTTATGGACAAGTGTGCGGAAGGCCATAAAATGTGACAAAACTAGGTGTGGTTTTCTCGAAGTCATTTTTTGTTGCAAATGTCACTGAAAATTGTCATTTTTTATCACTTGGAGTTTGTAGGTGACGCTACGATTTTTTTAAAATGAATAGTGACAAAGGGTATAAAATGTGTTTTATTTTAATATTTTTGATGATTTAACGTTATTCTTATATCCTAGAATCAAAGTAACGAACAGGATATGTGTATAGAAATACCGTCAAATTTTCTACACTTGTAACTTTTTTAATGGGTGACGTGAATATGGGAATAGGGGCCATGATGTAAATTAAAGGGGGTTTTAAAAAAAAAAATTCTTTGGGAAATCTAAAATAATATTTAACGTTAAGAGCACAATTATAAAATAACAACGGCAAATCATACAAAATCATGGAATATTTCAGAACGTATTTATAAAAACAAATTTTAAAGTTCCTAACATAAAATCTATACCCCCGGATATTGACTTAGCACGCCACCATTCATTCAAGAAGCTACCCTGCTTTTACAGGATGTAAACAAACCAACCAAGTGAAAGTATAACGTTTTGCTTAATTTTCTGAAGTTAATATAACTCCTGTTTATGGTATTTAATGAAATTTAGCAACTACGTTAGATTTCTATCACTCCACACTTCATTTCGCAAATTATCGTCTATTATAAATTAATCTCACTGATAAAAATGAATCACTAAAAGTATGAAATGGCCTTTTACACAATATACTAGACACTTTTCTCCAAACGATAGATTAAAGCAGTAAAAACTTGTACTTTTTCTAATTCACATCAATCGAGCAGATTTCATTTGACAGTTCGGCAATTTGTGTCCTTCTTGCACACTATTGTTGTCCTTTCAAACAAGCTACCTTTAGTGTGGTCGCTGGCGTACAGGTTTTTTACACGACACAGCCGTTCCGTGTTCGTTTATATTTCTATGAGTAACACCGTATTTTCTTGGCTTGGCAAAAAAGCAAAGTTGTAAGTCATAAAATTTCTTATAAATTTTTGTGTTCACTGCTTTTTCGAACTCCGCATTGTTTCGACGCTAGAGGATGTTTTGCGCCTTTTTTAGGTTTTGAGCCAAAATTATGCATTTTTATGAAAAATTAAGTGAGATCAAAGTATGTAGTAGTTGCCGTTTTTCAACAGCCTTTATTTGGATGCTTTGATTATGAACAGAATCTGAAAAGACGCAAAACGCCCTCTAGCGGCGGAACAATGCGGAATTCGAAAAAATAATGAAGACAAAATGTGTAGAAAATGTTATGCCCTACAACTTTGCTTTTTTGATATATTGCCCAAACGGCATAGTTTCTCCTCAAAATAGAGAAAAAGTCGAGAAAACTCTAAAATTCACATATTTTTCAAAAAACACAATTTTTTCGAACTGCGGGTTGTGAAAATCATGTTTAGACAACCCAAATCCTTCATTTACCTACCGGTCTCATATCTGTGGAAACATTTCCAATAAAGCAATATAATAAGGCTTGTTTTTTTAGGTAATTGTGTATTCTTCAATTCTCTTATCTTTTCTCTCTTTCAAAAAAACCTCTTTGCCTTGTGAACTTCTGTCTTACCGGTCAATAATTGTAATTGGCAACTATTCTTTTATAAGCGAGCATACATGATCTGTAGAAAAAATTTATATGCTAGTAGAGTAATATATCTGTCATTTGCAGAGTCAAATTTTTCTAATTAATTCATATGCTCTCTTCGTCAGGTAATTCTTCACACGTCTAAATGTATTGTACCATTTTTTGAATACCTACATATTTTTAGTTTATTACTACAATTTTCAAATATTTCTATACTTTCTAGAGACGAGATTTTTAAGACTCTCGTCTCGACATCGGTAAGTCTCGACCATTTCAAGTCTCGTCTCGACTCTCGGAGGATCTCGCTCATCCTAATCTCGTCTCGTCTCGTCTCGTCCGAGTCGAGATTCTCGACCAAAATTCTAAGGGAAATTGGAGAGATAATTAATTGAAATTATTCAGTCGTTTACTTTAGTTGCTGAAAATTAATACATATATTATTATAAAATTGAACAGAAGAGGTATTTAATATTTTAAAGATATTTTTTAATTCAAAATTTCATTTAAGTACGAATATAAGCTAAATATATGCTAAAGAGCATAGAACAATATACGTTAAAAATTAATCTCGTAGATATTTTTTCGAACAACACTTTTTGACCAAGAATTAATGCACTTTTTTTCGGTCATTATTAGACCGCGGCCTGAAAAGAGTTGCTCTACCGGAACAGATGTCGCCATGATAGCGAGCAAATCTCTCGCCATTTTCGATAAGAGAGGATACGAATCTTGATGAGCCTGCCACCATTTTAGGATGTACACATTTTCGTGCACAACGTGTGCTTCCAAATATTCCGCTATCCTCCAAGAAAACAAGAGGCAAAAATGTGTTTGAACGTGAATGAAAACAATATCCCAGCTTTGAAAATAGCGTGCGCGCTTCATCAGATACTTTTTTTACCAGGCTTGTTTGCTATTAATTTGCCGACGAGATCTCGAGCGAATAATCTCGTCTCGACGAGAATATGTTTGTCGAGACCGAACTTTGCTCTCGTCTCGACGAGAATGTGTTTGTCGAGACCGAACTTTACTCTAGTCTCGATTCTCGAGTCGAGACCAAGACGAGACTCTCGAGTTTGTCGGGATCTCGTGATGCTCTAATGCTTTCATATACCTTAAACTTCTCGCAGATTAACGCGCTACTAACATCCTTCCTTTTTTCTTTTCTCGACTTTCTCTCGGTAGAAACATGATAGTCCTCTGTTTAAACTTCTTAGATCTTAAGACATTGACTTTTAACTTGCTTGTCTTTTTTCATATTACATATTTTTGCACTGATCCTGTAATTGTCGATATAGTGGTCTGAATAAACATTGGCACCTTTGTGCATTCTCATATCTAATATGCTTACGGCCAATAAGAACATGATAGCTTCTGATTCCATTATCTGATTAATTGTATTTCTTATATATTCTGCTCTGCTGGGAAAAGTATGAATATTATATTTTATTTCTGTGATAAGCGTTCTTCTTCTAAGCCAGATCAGATCAGGATATTCACAGAGAACATGAGGGGAAATCTCGTCGCCTTGCATGCAGGGTCGGCATTCTGCCTCCTGAGACAATTCTAGATACCACAGCTCCACATACCCCGTCAGATCTCCCACCGACAGACTAAAGTTCGTATTGTTTAAGTTGATAACACCCTATTAGTTCATTAGCCTGTCTCAACCGTTGACTGTAAAGTGCCAGTTTAATAAAATCTGAATTCTCCAGGTATTGATGGCGGCGGATTTACATATGGAAATGTGCAATGGAGTCAATTCAATAATTGCTTCCATCGCAACTGTGGGACAGGTCTGCATAGCTTCAGTAATCGAGATGCAAACAAGTTGTTGCAGTCTGCTGCACTTGAAGATCGCCGCGATCTGTTTAGTCTTGGACCAGTAGACTATAGCGTCTTAAGTGACAACAGGTTTAACGATCGTGTTGCACATCCATTACATCATTTATGGTATAAGACCAGATGTCTTACCCAAAAACCTTTTATAGTCCTAGTGCGTTCACTGATGGCGTAGTCCAGTTGATCGCTGCAGTTCAGGTTGCAACGTTAGAAAAAAGGCACGAGCATGGTCTTATTTGGGTTGATTGATAGGCCCTCCGTGGTACACTATCTTTGAACTTCTGGGAGTGCTGTTCGTATCATCTCTGTAATGGTCAGCCCAAACTTCCCCGAGATAAGGATGGCAAGATCATCTGCATAGCCGATGACATCGAAAACAAATTCGTTTAGTTTAGTTTAAACTTCATCCATAACCAATGACCAGAGTAGCGGGGACACAACTCCACCTTAAGCGCCGCCTTTAGCCTTGACACTAATGGTGGAGTCAGAGCTTCGTGCATAGCTTAATGATCATATCTTCTTTGTCTTGGTTGAAACAAGCTTACTATTAAAATAATAAACCGTTTTAAAACTCGAACTTAAGAAGATTGAAATAACCTAAGATATTTTCGCATTTTTATTTCACTGAATTTCTAATATCAAAATCTTGAATCGCGAAGTTCAAAAACACTCCAATTTTGCGATTAATCATCATTACTATTTTCTTCAAAGTTCTATATTAGGTATGTTTCATTATTTTGAAAAATGACTTCATCAATTGATCTTCTGATTGCCTGGTAGAGCTGAAGGTACGCTATTTTAAATTTCATCAGATTTTGATAATATTAAACTTACCTTGCTTTCTTCAATCCACAAATATAGCATTTAATTGCAGCACATCTTTACAAAAACATTTCGGGTCTTCATAAATACCAACTTTCACAAATCACCAATGAAAAACACAAATAATTTGGGAAAAAATAAATTATCATTTTACTAAATCAATTAATTTTTACAAAATATAAACAAAATCTTAATTTATATAAAAATTACTATAATACAAAAATATAAAAGAGCCTAAACCTAAATACAAATTAAGAAAAGGAAAAGAACAACTTTAACAAAATAAAAATCTCATTTTTTTTGCAACTTTGAGATCTGAATTTTATTAATTATTTTAGCAAAACTCATAATTTTTTTAATTTCTTTTTTTTTACATAAATAAATATTATCCCATCGGTTTTTGATTTGTAAAATTAGACATAATTAATTTTTTGTTTCGTTATGTGAATAAATAGTAATAATAATAAAAGAAAAAACAAATTGTTTATAAAATCACTTATTTTATATCCGTTTTTATATATATTTTTATTTAAAACTATATTTTTAACAAAATATTTGAAAAAATCAAATTTACTTAAAGTTGTTGCATTGCAACAACAAATTATTATATTAAATTAAATATTATTACAGGAAATTGAAAAAATAAACTCTTGCTTTAAAATTAGGAAAACTTTGAAATTAGTTTTGCGTAGTTTTTATAATTCATACAAATTATTACTAATTTATATTTATTTACAATTATTGTTTTGTGTAATTTGAAGAAAGCATTTTAAAGTTTTTTATTTCAGAAGTTACGCATATAACTAAAGATATGTGAATATATATTTTTATATCATTTTTTCGTTTTTTGGAAAAAGGTTTTCGAGAGTCAAAAATTATTTGTATTTTAATTTAATTTCACATCTTGTTTGAATACTAAAAATGTTTCTTATTTTTTAACAAAAAGTATTTTTTAATTTTAAAACTCAACTGTGACATATATTATTAAAAATATTATGTTTAAACGAAATGAGTAGATTACGAAGAAATTTTATATTAAAAATATTTTTGCATAATTTAATTTAAGAAAATTCAAAATAACAATTTTAGGATTACGTATTTTTAATTTTAAACTTTTGCTTCTTTGTTTTTAGATCACATTTTAACAGAGGTCTTGTGTAGTCTATATTCGAGGTTTTTAGTATGCTATGCAAAGTGTCTCAGGCTTCGTTATTGATGCAAATATTACACAAAAGCAGTTTTGTAGGGACAACCTACTATATATTAAGGTTTCAATGCATTTAGATTATAATTGAGTTAATATAATTTTTGAGTTTTCATAAATTTATATTTAAATAGTATTGGTCGAGTAGATATATTAACTATGTATTTAAGTTTATTTAAGCTTACTTATGAATACGATAGTCTTGGAAAGTGTAAGCTAACATAAGGTAACACCTTATTAACATTCGATGAACAAAAGAAAGTTTAAACAGAGAGTGCTTCAAGCAAGTACCAGGCGATGTAAGCTCTAGTATAAGATACATAGAAGTGCGTAGAAGAATGATATAATTTCAACGTAGTCATGCAGTTTGCACAGTTGAGGGTTCTATTTAGAGTGTAATGTCAAACTGTAAGGTCTAGTCGAAAAGTTAGTCGAGAATATAGACGGCGAAATAGACTATGTGTTGATAGACTAACGCCACCTTTCTGGCGTGATGACGGTATGAAGGACCTGAGGTGCCAACTTCGAATCGGATCTCTATCTTGTTGGTAAGATGCTCCGAGAGCGCATTAAAACGCAGAAAAGTTTTGCATCTGCGAGTCAGGCCCGATTTAACACAGCTGCACTACTTAATAAAATGGGCAGAAACACCTACGGCCATGCAAATCGCACATGAAATCGCACTCACTCAGTGAGCGAAGAGTAAGTCCTAGAGGTGAAGGTGAGATAACGGGTGTCGACAAGAGTTGGACTCGCTTTAAATACTGTCATTAGTACTGGTGTTTCCATCTTATGGCCAAACCTAAATGGAAAGTGAATTGAAGTGAAGTTAGGTACCATTGCATATAAATGTATGAGAGTGACCAAAATGGAAGTGACGTGGAAGTTACATCTATTTCAGTGGAAGTAAATCTACTTCACTTCTACTTCACTGCCGCGTTACTTTTCATTTAGGTTTGGCCTTTAGGCAGAAAATTTAGAGCTTGGAACGATTGGTTCGATGATACATGAAAGCTGGCGACTGAACGTAAGAATGCAGCAAAATCAGAGAATCAGGGCGCAGAGAAATATAAAGAGATCAGAAGAGAACAAAAGAAAGTTCAAAGACGTGAAAATGAAGCCTGGGAAAAAAGTCTCGTTTGTGAACTATAGAACAGCGAAAGCCGCAGCAGGCATGGAAGTTCTACCGAAGAGTCCGTGGTATAACGAATTCACAACACGTTGCACATACTGCAGGGACACCCTAAAGGCATTTTGGAGAGGTGCTAAATAGCGAGCCAGCTGAGGAATTGGAGGCTCCACGAATAACTGACGACAATCCTACGCTGATGCCACCAAGCTTAGAAGTAGCAGAGCCATCAACCGGCTGGTTAAATATGATGGTGGACCTAAACTACACCCAGCGATTCATGAATTCAGCGTGCACGTGTGGGAGCCCGAAGCGATGCCAGAAGATTGAAAAAGGCATTCGGTACATAAAAAAAGATATCACCGCGTGCACCAGCTATAGCGGTATAGCGTTGTTGAGTACCGCGATTAATATATTCTCCGCTATCCTATTAAACAAGATGGCCCCATACAAGAGAAACATCATAGGCAATTGCCCAGTGCACCTTCAGCCCAGGAAAATTCACAACTGATCAGATTTTCACCCTGAGGCAGGCAATAGAAAAAATTCTAGTTTCAATATTCAGTTCAACACTTCTTCACATTTTTTAAGGCGCCCTATTATAGTAGAGCATCACGAGATCTCGACAAACTCGAGAGTCTCGTCTTGGTCTCGGCTCGAGAAACGAGATGAGAGTAAAGTTCGGTCTCGACAAACAAATTCTCGTCGAGACGAGATTATTCACTCGAGATCTCGTCGGCAAAATAATAGCAAACAAGTCTGGTAAAATAAAGTATCTGATGAAGGGGGCACGGCCTTATTTTCAAAGCTGGGATGTGGTACTCATGCACATTGCCTCTTGTTTTCTCTCGCCGGTTACGTATAGGTTGAGTCTATAAGTTTAAGAGCCATTATGGGCTCATAAATTTATATTCGCCCCGAGAGACGAGACGAGACGAGATTAGGATGGGCGAGATCCGCCGAGAGTCGAGACGAGACTCGAAATGGTCAAGACTTACCGAGATCGAGACAAGAGTCTTAAAAATCTCGTCTTATCTCGGTCTCGTAATGCTCTATATTATAGGATAGTCTAGTCGGTGAGAAGAAAAAAAATGCTGAAAAATTAATTTTTGGACCACAGGCGAGATTATTGTTGGATGGCTTCGTTTTAAGGTGTATTTGTACACGCTAAGTTTTCCCACAAATTGGTTGACCTCATAACTTTTTAATTAACTAATTGTAATAAAATAGGCACTTTTTCTATATTTCTTTCGATATATGCGTTCCTGCTAAATTTTTGTATACCATATACAAAGGAAAAGTTGTTCGTTATGAAATTCTCCAAAACATGAGCACTGATGGTGGCTAGGTGCAATTGTGAGCTTGCAAATAAGTTCCAAAGTTTTCAAATCACGTTATTTTCCCTATTTGTTTACTCGAAAACATAAACACTGCAATAAAACAAAGCAAATGATATTTATACGTTAGAAATTGAGTATAAATAGATTTTTTTATTTCAAAATCGTTAAAAACAGAACAGACGCGTTTTAAATTTCAAAATAGTCAAAAACAGAACAATAAAAATTGGCAAACAATCCATAGGTTTATATTATCATAACGAATGATGCATTTTCGAATTGAAAAAATGTTTGTCACCCAAGAATCTGCTGAAGTTTCGAAAATTAAAAGGGCATTTAAAATTTTTCAAAATATTTTTTAAACGTTTCGTTTCACGTTTAAATGTCAACGATGTTCTCGCTATGCTTTTCATATTCGATGCCTGGTCTGCAAATCACTCCACAGACGAGCAAGCATGCTGGAAGACCGGTGGCCATGCACAAAAAAGTCTAAAGGCCCCATGCAAGGTCAAATTGGATGTACATCGAAGTGCGGATGTACAACTATCGATTGTGAGCCGGTCGGCCGATCAAAAATCGTTGCGTGCATGGGTTTGATGAAAATCTGGATGTGCAAACGATTTGACCGTGTATGGGGGCCTTTAACCTAACTTAATTTTCGTCGTTTTTGGCTTGACATCCGCCCCACAGACGATTAAATTGGTCGTCAAGCCACCCATGTCTGCAGACCAATTTGGTCGTTTGTGGGGCCCTTTAGCATCGATACTATTTGCATTGGAGATACCCATACGAAAAAGTGGTATTAATACAGAAGAGAACACATTTTTCAGAAGTTATCAGTTACTTGGGAATACTGACGACATAGTAATAGTTGGAAGGAACTTTGATAGCATCCAAGAGGTCTAAAACGAAATATATGAGAATAAGTCAAACCAACAGTACAACGAGAAGAATAGGTGAAAATATCACAATAGGATCGAGTAACTTTTAAATAGTTAAGGAATTCATTTATTTAGGAACCGTGCTAACTAACGACAATAATGTAGACAGCGAAATAATTAGACGAATTCACAGAACCAACAGAGCATACCACACGCTGACACCTTTATTAAAAAGTAGAATAATAGCACAACATATCAAATGTAAAATATATAAAACCATCATAAGTCCTGTGATCACATATGGATTAGGGTGCTGAATACTAAGTGTGAATTCCTGAAGAAAGATAACAGCCTACGAGAGGAAAATATTACGCAACAATTTTGGTGGGATACAGGAAAGCAATGAATGAAGAACACCTAGCATTGGTCCCACAATAAAGGTAGAGGAACACGAGTTTGATGTTGTAAAATCATTTACCTACCTTGGGTCAATAGTAGGAGCCGACAATAGCATGGAACCAGAAATACGCGCACGACTGCCAACAAAGCCTACTATAGTCTCTCAAGGCTCTTCAAATCCAAGCTTCTAACCATTACGTCTAAACTTTTACTATATAGGACGATGGTCTTACCGGTCCTCACACATGCATCCGAATACTTCGGAGGATTGTTGGCCCCTTATGTGAGGCAGGACGATTCTGGAGACTCTACAATGACGACTCTACAATCTACGAGCGCTATCGCGACATAGGTGTTGTGAGGAAAATAAAGCTCGGTAGACTCCGGTGGGCAGGACATCTAGCTCGTATGAGTGCAGATGAGCCTGCTCGGAAAGTTCTCTTCGGTAAGACTTATGGGGTGCGACAGCGAGGGAGACCCAACCTCCGCTGGAAGGATGGCGTAGACCAGGACGCTTGGACCTTAGGGATGTCAAACTGGATGACATCGGCTCTGAATCGGGTTTTTCGCTAGAGGAAGTAGTTTTCGAGTTATTAACGAAAAACTGAAAAAATAACCTTTAGAGTCCCACCCCCAGCCGTCTGTATTTTTGTTAGGTTATTAAGGGGACATTCTGGTCAGAAAATCGATTTTTTTGCTTAATCGATAGTATGAACCTTTAAAAATGACGTTAAAATTGAGCGGTCTTGAGCGGTTTGAAAGTTACAGGCAATTGAAGAGGCATGCCTCCCACCGCGCGGCCGTCTAAGCCGACGAGCTGGAGAGCAGGTGCGAGCTATGACGCTCGTTTCATAGCGTTCGGTTTTATGGCCTTGAATTAATGAATGAATTTTATAAGGTAGGTCTTTTTGATCTTTCTTTGTCTCCTTTTCGTTAGGAGGGGATCTAGAGGGACGGAAGGTAGGCATTTGAGAAAATCGTCGAGAAATCAAACTTTTTTCAAGTCGAAATGCGTCTCTAAACTTTGAAGTCAAATAACTCAAAACCACTATTTTGTCGGCGGTGGCAGCTTTTTGAAAAAACGGTGCATGCGATTTCGATGAAACTTGGCACACTTGTTCTTTGTTAGTTTTTGCAAATAGTTGTCGAACAGATTTTGTGTTTTTTTTTAAAAAGTTATAGCAAAAAAAGGGAGAAAAAATTGCGCCGAAAAATGCACCTTTTTTCAATTGCCCGCCATTTTGTTATTTTTTCGAATTTTTAAAAAGTGACCCACCACTATTTGACCAATACAAGTTTAATAAACTTTCGTCATTTTTCATTTTACATCACCGTTGACGCTAAAAACCCTGCCACCAGCGGGTCGCGCAAGGCTGCACGGCTAACTTTGGACATCTGGAGGGGGGGACCGGTTCCAGCGCGACTCGAAAAAATTCGAGAATGTAGTCTAAGGATGAATAAAATGATTTAAAAAAACCCGATTTTGATATCTTTAATAGTTTCCTTACAAAAAATTCATGCAAATGAACTATTTTTTGGGCCGACAAACCAGAATGCCCCCTTAAGGACACATTGCTCTTCAAATGTGCCTATTTTCGCTTCAGCATGCATTTTCCCCTCTATTTTTCACCGTTGCCTAGCTAGACTATAGTATGTTGTTTAGGGTGGTCCTTATTTTCAATTTTTTCGTTTTTTTGCAAGGCACCCCGTCAAAATATTCGAATGGATGAAAAACGGGGAAATGTGAAGTTTCAGGCAAATCTGAAGATCTTTAGAGGACGCTACCGGGCGGTCAAAGTTTCGAAAAATGTGATTGCATTTTTTCCCGTTTTCCCACCCTTGAAATATATTATCCAACCCTGACCCTCAAAATATTAATACATATTTAGGGCCTGTGCCAAGTTACAATTCAAATGTCAATTTGTATGGAAAACGCATTTCGATTTTACAATTCAATTTTCGGAGGTTTGTGTCTTTGTAAGGAAATTTTTGAATTTTAGGGAAATATTAGCCTAACATTGATTTGACAGTATGTTGAATTTGCTTTTTGGTGGTTGAATCTCCTTTTTTTAATTATTGGATAACAATATCGCGAATTTTCAGTGCATTATTGTCCTCACCAACGTATAATATGACACATTAAAGGCTGATCATGCTTACATGCTGCAGACGTAAACCAAAAAAAACCTGAACAGAATAAAATTAGAACCATTTTTTAAAACTCCTTTAAATATGTACAGTACAATGCTTCTTGCAGTCCACCCCCTCCACGTCCATGTTCGTGAAGCAATTCCATTTCCATTATTTTAAAGACAAATATAGTCTTGAGGTTCTTTAAAAAAATTATTAAAAATTTTATAAATTACAAAATTTTGTTGTCATCCATGTTGTCAAATGAAATGGGTGAATTGTATTTTGGCACACTTTGTAATTTCGAAGTGTCCGCGGTGAAAGTAGCAAATTCGGAATTGTAACTTGGCACCCACCCTTAATAAACCTTTCCAACAAGCCAAATTTAAAAAAAACGATTGACAAATAAGGAAGTTATGGCCATTTATATTATAGAAAACCAAACATTTTAATATCTATAAGAATATTTAACATTTTTATTAGGGGAATCACTGGTCTAGTCTAGACGAAGTTGGAATGCCAAAGAGAATCTCTGAAGGCATTCCTGTAGGTAACCACCCCGTAGCGTAGGACGATCAAAAATACGCTGGTGGGGCAACGTAAGAAAGGACATGGCAAGATACTCCCTAGCAAGAAACTGGAGAGAAGTCGCAAGGGACCTTGGATGTTGGAAGCCAAAAATTGAGGAGGCTAATGAGCCAGTTCACACTATGCCATAAGTGTGTTGAGTAAAACCGGTTTTATTCGTAAATTTCTTCCGTGCCCTCCCCTCTCTAATCTATAAAACCAGTTTTACTTGCCATGAATATGGCACCGTGTGAGGAGGCCCAATTGCCTTTTCGCATTGAGGCTGGCAACGATAATTTCCCCTTAACGTACGGTGAGAGCAATTCCAGTGATACCGCGACCGCCACCGTAAATTGTCATTGACAGAAGTCATTTTCTGTGCAAGATAATAAAATTTAGAGTGTTGAATAAGTTATTAAAATGAGTTGTCGCCGTAAAATAATAATAATTAAACACAAAAAATTCAAATAAAATAAAGAAAAAAAAGATGGAAAAAGACAGAGAACAACAAAAAACAAAAAAAAGCACATCTAACTCAACTATATTGACAACTAGGTTACAGGTATATAACAAAAAATTGGGTGGAAAAATGAGAGAGCTTTTGCTCACAGAGGCGTCATACCGACAGAATAAAAATTAAATTATATTCACCGCCAACGACAGAACAAAAACAATTTATATGGAAACTATCGGTGACGGACTCATTGGGAACAGGCAGTAAAACTCGCTTGGGTTGCGATGCCATCTGATGATAATGATGAATAAAATAACTCTATTTTCACCGGTTTTGGATTAAAGTTGCTTAATTTTTAAGATCAAAGATGTAATAAGCATCTTCGCATCCTTATATATTCCAAACTTGATTTAAAAATCATTTTAAGATTAAACGATGAAAAATTGTAATAAATGAAATCTCAAGAGATCTGACCTAGTCAAAGAATTTCAAAGAAAGAACTTAATAAACTCATATCATAAATATTCTAAACTGTAATCGCATTTATCGGAAAATGTACTAACAATAATGTCAATATATGTTTGGTTTGATATTTCGTTTAGAACTATAATTTCCAGAATTGCCCAGTTTTCATTATCAGTTTATTTTATTTAAGTTCTTAAGAATTAAAAAATCGCTTTCTTTTATTCTCATATTGTATGTATTGAAATTGAATATAACCTTGTCGTCCAATGCCATTTTAGTTATTTACAATATCCAAATTTTATCAAAACACCTAGGCGCACTTACATGGCATTTTTTTTGTTTTGATTTTAGCAATTCGAATTACTTTTACCTTACAAACGAAAATTCAAGGTCTAAATAAATTATAGTCCGGCGAAATTAGCATTTTAAGGAAACAAAATTCCAAAATGGCTGAAAATTGGTTCACAGCTTCCTTGGGACTTTTTAAGAAAATAATTTCGGAATCACAAAAAAAAACATTGCCGCCGGAGATATCACTTTTTGGCAAAAAAATCACTCAAAAACTGATTTTTTCGAAAAAAAATTTTATCAGTCAATACGAAACGTTATCACCTACAAAAAGCCCTCTTGTCATTTTTTCGAAAACCTAACCCTTTCGAAGTTATTTAAGGTCAAAGTTTCCAAAAATTACTTTTCGGCGGCCATGTTTTTCTTTTGTGTTTCCGAAATTGTTTTCTTAAAAAGTCCCAAGGAAGCTGTGAACCAATTTTCAGCTATTTTGGAATTTTGTCTCCTTTCGTGCGTTTTTTTGCTAATTTCCCCGGACTATTATGCATAAATCGAAAAATTAAAATGTATCCACTAATCCTCCTAAAAACTATTCTAGTTCTATTAAATATTTAAAATGAAGTGCCGATCTTCCGATTATCTTATTTTGACACAACAAGATTTGTTTAGACATTATTGATTATTTTACCGCATGTCCTAATTGGATCAGGATTTGAATTGTGCGCCATTTGTGATATTCGACAATTTTATATAGGCGGAAGTATTCTGCGTACACTGATACCTTATTCATGAAAATAGATTATAGCGTGACAAAAATACAGGGTGATATGTAAAACTCTAATAAAAAAAATCAAAACCCCCTAGCGGCTAAACCGTTACGTTTTCCCCTCCTACCCCATACAATTTTTTGTTTATCTATCCAAAACCTATCAACATTTTTTAACACTTTACTATTTAAAAGTTAATAAATATCGCAAAAAAAATTAAGTTATGTATAAATTGTCTTTATATTGTTTAAACAATATAAATATTTAATTGCGCACATTAAAATGCTTCTGATTTCAAATAATACATAAAAACAAACAATTTAAAAAAAAGATCATCAAAATCGGAGTTGTCCCTGAGGACTAAGAAGTTTTAAGGATTTTCACGCTTCATTTACTCGACTAAAAGGATTCTTTTGTCGAAGAAATCCTGGGAGAACGAAACGAATAGTCCGCGTCGCCCTGAAATAGGCATTTTACGAAACGATCAACAGTGTGTTAATCGAAATGACAAAACGTTTCGTAAGAGGTAAGAGACGATATCTTCCTCACAGCTAGGGTTTTTCAAAACTGTTTAACAGTAACAGTAAAACAGCTGTTTTTTTGGCTTAAATCGAAAAACAGCAAACAGCTTTTGTTTTTACTGTTTTTGTAATTTGGTTCAAAAAAATTTGGCGTAAAATAAAAATAAAAGAAATATGGAACCAACACTAATATAAATTGTTTTTTACAAAGTGCCTCTTTCCACGGCGGAACACCGTATAGACAAAGCGAAAGTAGAGGCTGAGAGAGGTCGATGGGGAGAGCAGACAATTTTAATGGACACTCTCAACGAACTTTTAAACAAACATAGGACAAGAAAGGAAAAGTCTTTTCCATCGGATTTCAAAATAGAATTAACGATTACACTTAAGTTCGGTCAAAGTAGTCAAAGGAATATGAGGACATACCATAACAATAATAAAAAAACCGCAATAAATTGCTAAACAATTTTATTACATTACTCAAACATCGACATTTCTTAAAACGTCAAGTCATTCATTCATTATTATTACTTGCTACCTGTTATTGAGAATTTCTAGGGAGAGGAGGGCGTAAAATCGTAAAAAAATTATTCAGAAAATTTGGCACTTTGATACCTTCGGGGCGCTGTAGTGAATGAAATTAAAAAAAAATGAATGAAAATTATTCGTTATGAAACCCTCTAAAAAAAACTTGTTATTGTTTTTTTTGTTAAAATTGAAGGAAAAAAAGTTATAGCCCTTAAAAGAAAATATTGTGACTAATTTTTGTGTTCTAGGGCTTATAACTACTTAATTATTCAATTTACGACAAAAGAGCTTATATAATAAATTGTAGATAATTTAATTCTAAACAAAAAACCTCTTTACATATTTTCTGTAACATGTACTTTAACGGAGATATAGTGGAAAAACCATTTGCACATCTTTTCCAAGATGGCGGCCAAAAGGGGGGGTGGGCCCGACCCCGAAAACTCAAATTTAAACTTACACCGACCCCCTAAACAACAACCCAAAAAAAACCTTGTCCTGCATTTTTGCAATGTTTAAATACCATTTCCATGGACTAATATACTGTATCGACTTGTGAGAAGATGGTTTCCTGCCAATTCTAAAATTTTACACCCCTTGATGTTTAAGAATGTTGAAATGATTTAGAATTACGGATAAAGGTAATTTTTCAAGATATTGAATAACGCCGCCCCGATTAATGTTTAAGGCCTTAGGTGTTCTTAGGGTTTGCGCCAATTTTCATTAGTATGTGATTTTTCCTCAGTGTCTTATTATTCCAGTCCAACTCGTAGTCACTCTAATTTAGGAAAATATGAAATCTAAAAATGTTTTTTGGTTGAAGATAGTTTTGAAATGGATCAAGTTATCTAAAGCTATTGAAAGATGAGTTTTGTGTGGTGGTCAAATATATCCGAGACCGATATTTGTATGCTATTTGTCTATCTCGATTGTTAATAGCTGAAATGGTATAAGAGTTTCTTCTTTTTAAATCGAAACAATTTGAATGAATTAACAAAAGATGCAACTTCTATAACTTGTATAAGTGTGGAATAACAATATTTAAGGTTTTATCACTGGTTAGGAAAATATTTATAACACATCTGATCAGGCGCGGATTCAAGGAGCGGGGGGGGTCACGGCGGTCATGACCCCCCAAAAGCGCTCGCTGTTTAAAAAGAAAAATTGACCCAACTAAAAAAACAAAAACAAAAAATAACCAAACGACCAAAACCGACCCAACTTTTTTGCAAATTAAAAAACGACCTTCAAGGACAACAACAGATTGATCTATACTCTTTCTATATATTTTGATTAGCAAACTCTGAAGTTAGCTGCACTCACAAGAAAGGGCGCGTCTTCATCGCATTAGGCACGTAGGGCCGCGGTTGGGCACTTTGCCGCCCAGTGCACATCCGCCGATACCGCCCCCTTTAAGGGCAACATTTTTTTTCGATCGCTTCGCCCGGGTGAAAATATAAGACTTAAAACAGACTAAAAAATTACTAATTTTTTCTATGTTTAAGAGCAGTCGTAAAAAGAACAGAAACTAGACTGAGGTAGTGAACAGGAGACGGAACATTTAGACATTTCGATGAATGGAGTTAATTATTAAAAAAATTCCAAATTTTTTCTAAGTCCAAGAAACGCCGAATCCCTCCTGAGAATATTTCAAACCTAAAAATTATAAAAATTTCCGCCTTGCTTCGGCCTCTTTCCAGTCTTTTTTTGATACTCATGATGTCAGTTTTCAGCGTAAATAATAATTTCCGCCTTATTTCGGACAAAATTCCGTCTAAAATTCATTGTCACTCTCAACATTCATTTCATACCGTAGAATTTTACGCTGCTGTCTGTTGCTGGAGCTCGACCAAAAGTTGCCATGCTCTAGCCCTGCTACATGGCCGCAACATTTAAATATTTTGCTTGGATTAATCGCTTTCGGCAATATGGAACCCGTTTCGCCTATTCGATTAGGCATCTGCATTTTACTTAAGCCGGCTTCCCACAATGCTATGAACACCCTCCAAAGTTGGACGCTTGATGGTAGGACGCATCGTGTGACCGATGCTCGAACTATGAGTGTCCAATGTTAAGCGTCCAAAGTTCGTACTTGGACACGTTTAGGCTGATGTCGGTATTGACTCAATCGTTGGAAGCCAACATTCGAATGAAATGTTCACCGCATCGTGTAGAGCCGGCTTTATCTGTGCTTATACCTTCTTATTGAAATGAATGGTAATGCAAAAGGTCGACCATAGGACCTCGCAATGTTAATGTCTCCAGTACATGCTGCGTGTGCTAATTAATTATTGGTAATTTATTGAGTGTTGTGCTTGATGTTTGTCTTCTTTTTGTTTATCGTCGCCGCTCATTTAAATTTTTGCGCTCATCGCCAAAAATGCCTTGTGTTTTGGCGGCTGTTGTCGCCCATTTAAATTGAGATGCCGCCCTTGCCGTCGGCGCGTCATATTTATAAAATATAATGTAAATAATGCCACCCTTCCCAAGTGCCGCCCAGTGCAAGTGCACAGTCTGCACATATGGGTGGCGCGGCACTGCGTAGGGCACGTTTGTTTATAACCCACCAGAAAATTCGGTTTTGTTCGTTTTGTTAATTTCGTTTTTCTTTTTTTAGGAGTAGATATTTTTTTCCGCCACTTTTGATTCCTGACCCCGCCAAAAACAAAATTCTAGATCCGCGCCTGCATCTGATGACAAACCAGAAAAGTGCCCGTAACAAGTATTTTAAAAAATCGATAAGTTTTCGTTCAAATGACCTATCGACTCATTGATATTCGTTTTGTTCAATAAACGTCGGCAATTGTTAATTTCAACTGAACCTATTAATTTCTCAGGTTAAGCATTTGTGGCAGTTGTCAACCGACCTCAAGTATTCTTTGGCTAAAATTTTGTATTCCCTAACAAAATTGTTTGTGTTAGGCGTTTAAAATGTAGGTCAGTAGTGAGTCAATTTTGCCAAAATTCAATTGACATTCAAATAAAGTCGAATAGTTGTTTAAGAATTGCCTTGTTTCGGTCGACCTTCTCGCCTTCGATTGACGAAAATAAACGAAAATGATTTTTATATTATCAGTTCAAAGCTTTATTAAACACCTTCTTTACTAGCAGTGGGTCATGTCGTTATTCAAGTCTAATACAATGTCTAGTAGCCACCTTATCTTTCAGCAGAGTGAGGTTTGAGGTTATGAGGGGTCACGAGGATGCTGAAGGAGATGGCGATAAGAACTGCATTTGATTACTTGGATGTGAAAATGTTGACGAGGTAAAATTGTTCCACAGCGAATTTCTTATCATTACTGCGCGCGTAAAGGGTGAGAATGAGTTGCGAGTATAATATTACCGCCCAAGCAGGAGAACGAAAAAATTTCGTCAGAGCTGCTGCATTCCTAAAGCTGGGTATCCACCAAGAGTTTTGTCTCCGCACTATCTCCATACATTATCCGCCGAAGTGTCTCCACCAAAACCAATGCGCGGAGATAAGAAATGTGCGGAGATAAGAAGTGCGGAGACTACACACGCACACCTATATTTCAGTGGATACAAAACGTATCCATTAAAAAATGTTCTGTGTCGGCGCGGAGAACTTCTGCGGGGACTGTGCGCGGATAAGTAAATGCAGTGGATACTTGAAAAAAGACTTCGAAAAGTCTTGAAGTTGCTTGTTGAGGCCTATCTTTTGTTTTCCAGTGAATATGGAAAACACAAAACGTCTTAGGACAAAAAAGGGTATTATTTTGAAGAGATAGATTTTTCTTACGATGGAATGGACAAATAAAAAATAAATAAGTTATTGTTGGATGCCGAATAAAGGAGTATAAAAGTAAAAATAGCAATTTTTTACCATTTGCATCCTCCCCAAGCCACCCTTAGCTGAAGGTGCCATTTCACCCCCACACCCTAGCAAATGGTAAAAAATGTCTGCCACTAATATTGAACAGTTACTTAGCCCTAATAGAACCTACATACGCAACGGCAAAAATTTTTTTCAAATTTAACCCCTTTTTTACGCCCCCCCCCCCGCCTAACTCGAAAAGGGTCCACTTCCCGCAAAAATGTCATATTATAAAAATTGGTTGAAATTACTTGAAAAGCTTATATACCAAACGGCAGAAGGTAGGGACGACACGATTTTTTCAAGTGCCAGCTCCCCTACTATGGTAATATATTTAGAGACTTAAGTCGGAAAACATAAAACATTGCGCGCACACAATAATTTTATCATTCAAGGTCGTATCCACCTAAAGTCTTGTCTCTGTAGAGTGCGCGCAGTCCTTTAGAACATAGTTTGTGTCTCCGCACAGTTTGAGATTTTTCGTTTTTTGCTCAATTTGTGTGGATTTTTATGTGCGCGCACTGTCTGCAGACCGCAGTGGAAACGCACCTTAAGGTGTCTCAAAAAGTTGAGAATGTGCTTCTGAATGTTAACTGGCTACGACAGGGTGGTTTTAGAAACTTGATTGGCGATCTGGAATATGTGTTTGTTTATTGTTTCATTGCAGATCTTAATTCGCTATTACACCTAGGATGTTTAGAGATGGGTCAGAGTTTAGTTTCACGACGTAAACTAAAAAGAATGGGGAGGTATCGCAGGTTTTGTTGGAAACCTGACAGTACTTCCTTTTAGAAGCATTGAATTCTATACAATTGTTGGGTCTCAAACCTGGAAAGAGTTTAGTGTCCTGTCTTAGCTCAAAGCGTTATTGTAACGGAGAGTATTTTCGTCATCCTCGATGTTAAGCGGATTGGAGTGGGCTGAGAGGAGTTTATTTATGAAGATTAGAAATAAGACAAGTGATAGAATTGACCGCTGTGGAACACCGGCAGAGATATTGCTTTCTTTGGACGTCGTTCAGTATTACCTTAATTTAACGGACAGCAGGGAACCTCTATGGTTGAGGTAAGAATTATTCCAAGCGGGCTGAATTTTATTCAAAAAGAACATGATAAGCAGATTATTAAAAAAAAAGATTGACCTAGTCCTAGACCTAGCATTGCGCCGTTTTCCTTCTATGACCAAAACAAACACAAAAAATTAACAAAGATGCAAACAAACAAAATTCGCTAAAGGTGTTGCAGGTCATACAGGAAACTTTAGCGGACTAAATGAGACCTATTTTTCAGGCGACAAAATGAATTTTAATTAATGAACTATGTACATATGTATATATAGAATATTATTGTCTAGACTGTTTTTCGTGGGCACGATACATACAAGTTATCATAAAATGTTCGTGCTGACTACAACTAAACATATGTTAGTTGGAGGACTTATTACCTGACAGCGATTACCTGAGAAAGATTTGAAAGTGATTCCAAGATAACAATAAATAAATGCTTAACATATCTTTAGTGAATTCTATTAATTCAATTATATCATTGGAATTTGTTATATTCATTTGTTAATTGTAATATGAACGATATTTATAATTCACCACGTGAATTAAAAGTGAATTTGTTAATTAATTTTATTTAAGGCCAAACATTTTCAAGGTAGTGTAAATTTGTAAGGTAAAGTTTAAAATAGAATTGAATATTTTAAAACTTGAATTGATTTTTTTAACTGTAAGGTAATAATTAACAGAGTGTTTAATGAAGATTAAGATGTTTACTTTCCTTTAAAACTACTCGCACTATTTGAGTTTTTATTTTATTTTTTGGCTGGAAATTTTCGACTTTCTTTGTGTTTTAATAAAAATAGAAAATAGAAATGTTAATTTAAGCAACAAATAAAAAGAGCACCACAAGCATGAGGCCAAAGCACTTGTAATTAAATTTTGCGGTTTTAACCAGTTTAGTTTATTTGATTGAATTGATATATTTAGTAGTTTCGAGAAATGCTAAGATTAGTAAGGACTGCAAGAAAGATTTGTAATAAACTCTTGAAGCAACGTGTATTTATAAGTAATCCCTATATTATAAATGCGAAAGTAACTCTGTCTGTCTGTCTGTTTATTACGCTTTCACGCCTGAACCGCTTAACCGATTTTGATGAAATTTGGTACACAGATAGATTGGACCTAGGACATAGGCCGAAACAAAGGTTTGAAGGGGTTGAAATAGGGGATGAAAATTTGTATGGGATTCCGTCATTATTGCGTAGAAAATTATTAAAGCCACCCACCATTTGAACCCGATAAACTTCAAATTTCGCGTAGTTTTTTTTGACAATACAATGTGACCATTTTGTACAAAAATAAAGATGGCGGTTCCAAGATGGCGGCCGATTTTAGTATTTGCGTTCCCCGACCCTCGGCATGGGTATCAAATGAAAGGGTATTGCATATAGAATACAATTAACGTTGTAGGGTCATTCCAAATTCAAAATGGCTTCCAACAAAAAATGGCGAAAGGCATAAAAGACTAAAAAGTAGAAAATATAACCGATCAACTTCAAATTTTGCACATACGCATGCTATCCGACCATTTGGTAAAAAAAATTAAGATGGCGGTTCCAAAATAGAGGCCGATTTTTGAAATTGTGTTCCCGACGACACACGGGTATCAAATGGAAGGGCGTGACAGGTAGAATATAATTAGACCGACAGTCAGTATGTAATGAAAGGGTATGACGATTATAATACAGTAATCTGTATGACGTCATCCTAAATCTAATATTGCGGTCACCACAAAATGGCGGAAGCCATATAATAGACTAAAAAGTAGAAAATAAAATGTATGTAATATATTTTATCAAATCAATATAAATATGGCTTCATTTACTTCCTTTGCCTATCTCTATATATGAAACAGTGGCTGACAGACAGACAAAGCATAGCCCAAACCGCTGGACCTAAAAGGCTGAAATATTTACAGCGCATCCCTATAATGACATGAACATCCACTAAAAAGCGATTTTGCGAAATTCATCTCCTAAGGGGTGACATTTTGACAGTGCATTCTATAATGACGTGGACGTCCACTAATTTTTCGATTTTCATCCCCTAAGGGGGTGAAATGGGGGTTCTTTAGTCACATTTTCTTCAAAGTTAGTATAAATACTCCACACCATAAATAATGAAACACGTGTTTCAGGAATTCAACCCTTAGAGGAGTGAAATGGGTGTTTAATATTTGTGACTTCATTTGGCATTCGTTTTTGATTGCTTGATTATTTCTTGCACCCACCTACTGTGCACACATAATCTTTTTTTATTGAAAGGCATTGCAACGCACGCGGGTTTTTTTGCTAGTATAGTATATTATTTTATATATTTCGCTTTATAAAGCTGTTGTATATTATGTTTATTAAACAATTTGATTAGTAATTGACGCTTGAAATTTATTAAGGATTTTAAAGGCTTCGTTTGAAAATATTTATTTCATCTAAATGGTGTGTAATGAGGGAACGAAGCTTTAATTGGTGTATGGATGTTGAATTATCTCCAAATATTGTGGATAATAGATGATTTGGATTTAAATGATGTGGGATGGGCATTGTGGTTTCTACTTGATTTAGAGGTGCTTTGACAATCACATTTTAAAGCGCCTTACTTCAATACCTTGATCAAATCAAGACAAAAGAACGAAAATTTCAAAATATTTAGGTAGGAAAAAGAGTTTTCGTCAATACCGCCTTCTTCTGCTACATACGGGCTTTCACCAAAAGAGCAAATTAGTTTCTAGTTAATATAATTAGTAGATATATTAATTCAAAAAGCAACCTGGAAGTCACCAGAATAAACAAAAACCCAATTGATCATGTCCTTAAACGCACGAAGCACGACGCAATCCAATTTGTTCGAAGTCCAAAAAATAAGGAAAGCTGAAAATCGCTATTTCGCAGTGAGAGTCTCAAGTTCCCATCCGAAAGTAGTAGTCCAGTCAAAATAGACATTAGACTGAAAGATAACTGGTAAGTTGCTGAAAATTGGTACACACTTTAAAAACATCATTATGCATAAAATGTCGAGACTGACACGCGAGCGGTCAGGAGGACATTTTTTTATTCAAGGTCAAAAGGTCAAAATGTCAGTTTTTTTGCAAATCTCTCTTAAACGGTAAGTCTTATCATAAAACAGTGTTCACAAAGTTTGTAGATTTAGCGATTATCTACAAAAAAAGATATTATACATTTTCCCGTACGAATTGCCATTCGTGAGATCTCGCAGTTTTAAAGATTTAAAATACTCATATGCACTCATTCGCGACTTGCAAAGGTCATCAGATGTTTAATAAATCCTTTGTTGGCCTACGCGGCTAATATTTTCAGGGGTGATTCCTGGATGTGTTTGGAGAAAAAAAAATTTGTAGAGAGGGTGGCATTTTCTAGAGAGGGTCGTTTACGAAAAAAGAAATGAATCTTTTTAAAATTTACTTAAACGTCAATTACTCCTAGACCAATTATCGTAGAGCAACGAAATTCAGTTCATCTTTGAGGTAAATGTGTATTCTTTAATTTGATATAAAGATCAAACAGTTAGATGACTCCCTTTAGAAGATATGTAGGTTTAAAGTATGAGCAAAATCCCAATATTCTGTGTTGTCAATTTTCGTTTGATTAATGGTGGAGCTGCAGTCAAATGTACCCGAAAACACGGCCGATTGTATTTATTCGGTTCATGGTCAAGTTCGTTAATAACTAAGATATTTTATGTTTACGCCTAATTTGAAAAACCAGCTCCTAAATTCCATTTATATCAATGCTATTATTCATATTTCATCAATTTTTGGATTTTCCAATGAATTTTCATTAATTTCCAATGAATTTTTACGCGTGTACTTACGCGTACTTACGTTTGACAGGGTATGCTTTAAAAAATTCTCCCGCTCAAGCGGTCTCCGGTCCCAGCATGAGACTCAGGCAACTGATCTTTAGTATCACCAGTCAAAACTTATAAAAAATTGGAGAAAATCCCGGAAGGGCTTTTTGAGATACCCAAGGATAAAGGACACTTAAGATGTCCTTTGCATCCTTTTCCGTCGAATGTCCCTTTTGGCACTCCAAATGCACAAAATATGAAGGAAATTGGTGAAGGTCGATTCCCGGTCGTTGGTCGAATTTTCATGGAATGGCCACAACGAACAGTTTAGGCAAAAATGTACTTCAAAGTTTCCGCACAAGGCATATGCATATTAGCCCAGTCACTTTATACATAAACCTCTAAAAAAATCCAACTGGAGATTTTACAGCGGGATTCTCTTTATTTTGGAGTCACAAATAATTTCCCAAAAACCCATAAAACCAAGCTACGGAGGGTCAAAGGTCACGAAAATGAGTTTTTCTTAAATATCTCTTAAATTATCGGTTTTACGTAAATGGCTAAATAAAATTTGTTCGTGAGATAAACCTGCATAAAAATGTCATTCCAATTAGTACGATAATACCCTCTCAACGTAGGATGTGAGACTATACGGTCCGATTGATAAATATACCGAGATTGAAAGTTAATAAAATAAAAGCAAAGGTAATGGCGCTAAGTAAAAGACGCAACCGAAAAAAATATTTTTTAGGATCCAACATCTCCTTATGAGGGGAAAAAGAGGAATACGCTAGTTAACAACGCACATTTCTCAATTCGTTCTATTCCAGAATCTAGCGATTTACATCGTGAGGCAATGGCGTAAGCCGGTCAAGCGAGGAGAATGAGAGTTAAGAAGGACGTAGCTCTTTTTTTATGCTGAGCTGGGCAGGAGCTTCTCGGTAGAGTGCTTTCCAGTTTCCGATGCACCTACAGGCACTTATGTAGCTAGTGTTTGGGTAGCGAGCTTCGTCGAAGTCGTCTTTCCTACAAAGAAATCATAGACGGTAGGTCGCTGATCCGTAAGCCCCTACGGCTCTGGTGAGGGACTTTAAAGAACCCTTTTAAGGGTCATGTTGATTACGCCAAGCCGAAGTAATCCATTTACGGCCCGTTTCGACCTGGACTCAAAGGCCATGAAAAAGGATTGGTGAGTTTAGTCAGTAGGAATCTGACATTATCGTCTAGGTGTGAATGTTTTTTTTGTGTACTGGGGCTTATAAAAAAAATGTAATGGCATAAACCAAAACGGGTCAGACATAGCCGAGGCAAGTGGGATCCTTCGATGGTAGAGTCCTACCTTCTGGGCCTTTGTAAAATCTCACAAACCTGTTCCAAATATAAGGACAAATAATAAATGAAACAAAAAAAATTCTCAAAGTTTTTTATTGAGTATGTGAAACGTTGTACTTTATTGTTTTTATCCAGATTTTCCTTATGTTGCAAATGGCAGCAATTTGTATACTTCTTGAGGGAGAAGGGAAGCATAGTCGTTACGTTAACACTTCTACGTCTCGTCGATGAAGCTACAGGGTCAAATACAGACGATCACCAAAGAAATAGGCATTAAAAAATAGAATAAAGTCAGTTTAATTAGTTTTTGTAAAATTATTTCCTGGGCGATGTTCTGCTGCCTCATATTGCCGAAGTAGACTACAGCAAAGGTGAGTGACCTTCTATCAGGATATTACACCATTTCACACATTTCACAGGTACCGAAATAGTATTCACTTCCACAGTATCCCCGTTATTTACGAACCACTAATTCTCTTGATTTAAGCCTCGGCCAGGGATATAACCTACAAGTCCGGCATTCGTCCCCGCCTTGAATACAAGTCATAAATCTGGGCCGGAAGCAAAACTTTGCTCAAAACTTAATGGTGATTTTGGACCATTTTCTCTGCAATTGAATCACTATCACTAAGCTATTGTAGAAATGTAGCAGCTTTGGCAAAATTTTACCGCTTTTACCACAATGACTATTCCACAGAAATAAATAACCTACTGCAGGGATGGCGAACCTTTTTCAGTATGCGTGCCAAAAAAATACAATCTATTTTTACAAAATTGCTGGCATGCCAAGCTATTGGTAATACTAAAATATTGAATAACGGTACAACGTGTTCTGTGAATGGGAGGAGATTTAGAGGAGGAAGGAATACCTTATTATTATCAAGTGAGCGTATGAAGGCGGCTTGTTTGTTTATTTTCAGTCCGTGTTAAAACGCCCCGCCACAAATAAAACCTATTTTGCACTAGACCTGGTCTTAAAAAACAAAGAAATTTCAAGACGATGCAAAGTCCGACTATATAAAACATTAATCCGCCCAGTCCTATGCTACGGATTTGAGGCTTGGACATTGGCCCAACCAGTAGCGTACGCAGGATGAAACCAGGGGGGGGGGGGTGGGGTTTCACAAAACATATTTTGTACACATATTGGGTAAAAAAATATTTCTTATGTAATAGGACTATGTACTTATATTATATTTTATGTTATTTCACTATAAAAATAATTACCTATAGGTATATTTTTATCGCAATTTTTTTATTGAAAATTGTGAAGAAACATAAATAATAATTTTTGACCATTTTTCGAATATCACAAAATGTCTTGTTTTTCTCCAAAAATCATGGTCTCGTGGTGTGCGCAAGACTTTAGACTTTGATTTAGGGCATTTTTACAATTTTTTTACCAAAAAGAAGGGAGCTACTCTGAAAACTTGGTGGCGCGTAGTTTTTGAATCAGAAAATCGATTGGTGTCATGAAAAAAAAATTTAAAAATTCCTTTTCTTTCAAATTTTGGCCAAAAAAGGCCAAAAAATTTGTCAAAAATGCGTCCAATTGTTTTTTGCGTCATCTGAAAAGACGGAAAATTTCCTACAAAAATCTATATGGCCATCCCGAAACTCAGAGTTTGTCGAGAGCTATAAATAAATGAGAAATACGTGATTTTTGAAAAATCGCGTTTTTTTCAATAACAGTTGTAACTCCGAAACGGCGCACCCAATTGCGCTAAAAAAAAATTTTGGTATATCACATCGAGTTCACGAACATGTTCCCAAAGTTTGAGAGATATTTTTTTTTGCTATCCCGTTTGAAAAGAATCCACCATACATTATATGTACATCGTTATTCGGAATATTGTTTTAATTGTTTAATAAGTTGATATATTTATTAATTATAATTTTTCCTATTATGGAATAAAGGGGGGGGGGGTTTAACCCGCAGTAACCCCCCCTGCGTACGCGCCTGGACCCAACAAACATAAAATCAGCTTAAAATTTTTGAAAGGAAGATCTTAAGAAGAATATTTGGTCCTGTAAGGGCTAACCAAAACGAATGGCCCATTAGAACAAACAAAGAACTTCAAGTAACGTATGACGAAATAAATATAGCTACATACATAAGACTGAATAGACTGCTATGGCTCGGACACGTTGTACGAGCTTCAGAGGATAGAATGCTAGCCAGGATTTTTAATGGTAGACCATCAAGAAGGAGAAGGGTAGGTCGACCAAGAAATAGGTGGATGGATGAGGTGCCAGCAGATATACGGAAATTTCGTATAACAAATTGGAGAGAGCTAGCAAGACGTAGAGACGACTGGAAGAGGAGACTTCGAGAGGCCCGAGTCCTGCAAGGACTGTAGCGCCATTTAAGAAAAAGAAGTTAAAACGCCCCATTTTCCTCTCGAAACAATAACAGGCTCACTTTCATATTAGCCGTATTATAGGAGTGCTGTCTCGATATTTTTCTTTCTCTGAGGGCGAAATACGCTAGCGTGCATTTGTTAACGTAAACGCTACACCAGCAAATTTTCGCGTGCCAGGAAATTTTTCATACGTGCCACCTCTGGCACGCGTGCCATAAGTTCGCCACCCTTGACTGCTTCCACGGCAATTTTTTCCCTCAACACAAGACTAGCTCGCTCGGTTCACTCTCACAGTCTGCAGCCTTCATTTTCGCGCCCAGTCGGGTTTAGAAACTCGTTTATAACTAGAACAAATCTGGAACATCCATCATTCAACATGTCCCTGACTCCGCTTAAGATATCCTATCCGAGAAAAGTGAAAGACTAAAGGTAGAAACAGAATGGCATGGAGACCGTGGCGGAGTCCGCCGCTCAGAGAGTTTCCCATACATTTAATTTCTCCCCAGGCGGCGCGGACAAATTAAATGTATGGGAAACTCTCTGAGCGGCGGACTCCGCCACGGTCTCCGTGCCATTCTGTTTCTACCTTAATGGACTATGGTAGTACAAAGGGTGACACCTGACCTTAGACTTCCACATAAAAAAATATATATTGACAATATTTTGCTTCTCAAAAAGCGTATTATTTATCAAAGTCCTTACCCTATTGAAGAAGTTCTTGTTAAATATATCTGTGAAGCCTGATAAACCTAAAATAAAGTTGTGCGCAGAACTAAAATAGAAATAACAGCCCAAAAATAAAAAAAAAGTCTCAAATTTATTTTTCAGTGTATTTTTCCTTTTTACACTTGATGGAAATATGATAACGAAGTGATACTATTAGGCAAATAACAAAAGAAAAGAGTTCGTAAGAAAAGGTTGTGACGACTTAAAAATCCAAATGGCACTAAGCATGTTTCAAGAGGATGACTAGGATAAGTCACAGCCTGACCACGATTTTTGTTTGTTTGTCTTATGTCTTTATTAATTTCATAGCTAACTTTTAAGTACGCCTACATATTTACATAAAACCTCACTTACGTAGTTTGAAGATAGAATAGGAGCCACGTGGCAAATTGGAAATAACGATGAACCTTGTGCATGGATTCTTGCGTTTTGTAAGAGTCGCGGAAGGTATGTGGGGTGAGCTGCGCAGGTTTGCCTGGTGATGCAGGTATAGCATTGCTATGTAGAAGGTAGAGCATACATTTCGGTGGATCAGTCGACAGCTTTGCGAGAGCTACTACATTCCCATGGTGATTTAGCGAAGCAAATGATACTATCAACAATGATTCCATACCATCCCTGGTTTTTTAGATTCAAGATATCTTCAAAGTGAGTGTAGGATTTGCATATTGCAATCCGGCTAATCGCTGAAGAAAGAATTTGACGGTCTTCCCAAGGAATCGAATAAATCCCAAGCACTGATAACGATGGGAAGGCTGCTGGACCTTCACAAGCAAACAAGGTGCAAGCTGGAGCTCTCTCTTCCTCTACATAGCTCTAAGTTCGCTTACTTGAAGGGTAAATCAACAGAAGTTATCTTACACCATCTAGTCAGCAAAATTGTGAAGGCACTAGTTGCTAGGGAAACTGCCTTATCTTCGTTCTTTCTTTGGGGAATTTTACTTGACCATTACAGAGACGGTGTACCACGTTGGGCCTTTCAAACATGCCAAATAAGGCCGTCCTGGTGCCTTTTCGAAAAGTTACAAATTGGACCTAGGATCAATTTGTATCCAGGGTACGACACGTGAGCACTCAGTCTCGGTTCACCGTCAGTAAAGCCATTAAGCCTATATGGGCTAGTAAATGCCTTTTGGGTAAGGCATTGGGTCTTACACAATCATGTTCTGGATGTACAACACAATCGTTAGACCTGCTGTTTCTTATGCCGTTGTAGCCGACTGGCCCAAGACAATGCTCGAGTGCAGCAGACTGCAACGGGTTGTTTGTCGCCACAGTTGCGATGAAGGCAATCATTGGATTGACGCCATTGATCATCTCTACATGAAAATCCCCCGCGACAAGTTCCTTGAGACTTTTGATTTCATTGAACTGGCTCTATACAGTCAAAAGACAAATGGATATCCTCAACGGTATCCTAAACATTTCAATTTCTGTCTATCCAGCCCATAGACATATAAACTAAACACGGAATGGCTTAAGCCAGATTGAGCGTACCACAATTCCTGATGTGCTTGAATTCACTGGGCTAGTAGTATGTAGTAATATGTAGAACTAATAAGAGGGGCGTTTTAAAAGCGGGACGTTTAAAGTTCCTGGCATAAAATCTATGCCCCCGGATATTGACTTAGCACGCCACCATTCACTCAAGAAGCTACTCCTAACAGTTCGGCAATTTGTGTACCGCTTACATCCTATTGCTGTCCTTTTAAACAAGCTATCTTTAGTGTGGTCGCTCACGTACAGGGTTTATACACCACACAGCCGTTCCGTGTTAGTTTATATTTCTAAGTTCCAACCATATTTCATGACGATTGTTCCTAATCACTCTGTATTGGAGGAACCTTGTACGGGGTCCAAGAAATCTCCAATGGTTTACCGATGGTCCTAGATAGAACATGGTACAAGGGCTGGTGTTGCCGAGCCCAACTCCAAGGTCTCTATTGCAACAGATCAACTATCCGCCCTCTGTTTTCCAGACTGAAATACTTACATGCCATTGGGACCTGCCCTAGGCTCAACCTTGAGTAGGGTTGGAAAGGTGCCAGCATTATAATATTTGTGGACAGTCAAGCTTCCATGAAAGCACTTCTTTTCTTCTAAAATAGTTGAAGGGTGCTTTGATGTAATCCAGGGAAAATAGAGTCTCACTCTGCTGAGTCCCGGACACTGGGGTATCGAGGGCAACAAGGTGCAGACTGCAGATAAGCTCGCGAGGAAGGGATCTGAGAAGATGGTCAAGACACCAGAACCCTTCTGTGGCAATCTTATGGTCCAGATCCAATTCCCTGATAGAGGATTGGGTTGGGATTAAACCTAGCCTATTGGGAATCGGTGCCCGGTCTTAGACGGGCTAAAGACCTAATAAGACCCTTTGCCTTAAGGAGGGTTATCATTCTAAACAGGCTGTTGGTGGGATTATATGACTGGCCAGGCTGACTGCCAGTATCACCTCCACAACCTAGGACTGTCTCAAGAGCCAGACTGCCGACTCTTCATGGAAGGCGACGAACCATGTTCTCTGTGAATGTGCTGTTCTAATCTGGCATAGAAGAAAAACGTTTATCAGAGAGCTTCCGAGCGCCGTTGAAGTCCGCTTTTCTTCAACTTAAGACTGTCTTGCCTTCGTTCGGAGGGACGACGGTCTTTTCCATTAGTGGGGTGTGTACAAAATTGACCTAACTTTGCAGTTGTGTTCACCATAAGGGTTGTTCTCATACTCACTTAGTAATAATGGAGATATTCCTTATAGTCCGGGGAAATTAGCAAAAAAAAACGCACGAAAGGAGAAAAAATTCGGAAATAGCTGAAAATTGGTCCACAGCTTCCTTGGGACTTTTTAAGAAAACAACTTCGGAATTACAAAAAAAAACATGGCCGCCGGAAATATAGCCGTTTCCCGGTGTTTTCATTGTATCTCGGTTTCTATAGGTCGTACAACCCCGTACAAAGCCTTAAATGTTGATAATGAAATTCTCTACAACTTTAGTTCTTACAAAGATGTTGACTCGATTAACCTTTTCAAAGTTATTCAAGGTCAAAGTTTCCAAAAATCTCTTTTTGGCAAAACATCACTCAAAAACTGTTTTTTTCGAAAATTTCTTGATCAGTCAATACGAAACGTTATTGCCTACAAAAAAAAATTCGCAACAATTAGTTTCCGAGTCATATTTTGACCGAAAAATGATTGTTGGAAACTTTGACCTTAAATAATTCGAAAAGGTCCAGGTTTCCGAAAAAATGACAACGAGGGCTATTTTATAGGCAATAAGGTATAAGTAGATCAAAAAAATTTTTCGAAAACACCAGGGTTTGAGTGATGTTTTGGCCGAAAAGTGATTTTTGGATACTTTGACCTTGGATTACTTTGACAGGTTAAGTTTTCGAAAAAATGATAGCAGGGCTTTTTGTTGATACAAGGAAAACACCGGAAAACCGCTATATTTCCGGCGGCCATGTTTTTTTTTGTAATTCCGCAATTGTTTTCTTAAAAAGTCCCAAGGTTATTTGGAATATGCATGTATACTGGTGTAGATACACGGTTAAAATTATGCTCAGGGTGTTGAGAGAAAGTTGAACCATTAGTTCCAGACGGTCCATCGAAACGTTAGTGAGAATGGTGCAGAGGTAAGGCAGTTGTTCGTTTTGGAGGCGTTCAATTAAGTCGTAATATTTGCTGTGTTTATTAACAATATTTTATGGGCGCTTTCGAAAATTCAGCTGACTGTTTAAATATTCAGCTGCAGTTAAATTTTGTAAGCAAACAGACCAAGCATTTGAATTTGTTTGCGTTTGACTGCTCCGACTGCTGCAGTCAGCTGAATTTTCGAAAGCGCCGTATGACCTAGATATGCAGTGCAATTAAAAAACAATAAGGGCCTGGTCATAAACGCAGAACTGCGGTCATTTTGCAATATTCATCTACAGACTTCCAATTACTGAATACTGCAGAATGATCGCAGTTCTGCATTTTTGTCATCAACGGATCTGTTTAAATATCAAGGATTCAAGCTTTGGCAAATGATTCATAAAATGCGTGAAAAAAGAATCTGTTGTAAGAGAAATAAGAGATCATTGGAGTAAGCTCCTTGTTTGGCAATATCGAAGTCTCACTTAGCAAAGCCTACAATTTCGTACAGATTAAATCGTGCAAATGTAATGTCAAATAATTGCAAATGAATTTTTGAATGAGTTTTTCATTAAGCTAAACACAAATGATAAGGTTATAGCATTAAATTTGAAAAAAAAATTTCAAAATGTCTCCACCTCCCAGTTCTATTTGGATCTAAAAATCACTGAATTTTTTAATTAAAGCTAAAAAATTATTTAAAAAAAAATCTGCAAAACTTTTTTTTTAATTTAAAATTTCTTTATATTTTTTTCAGTATTTTTGTTCCTCATTTTTTTTAAACGTAACAAATTTCAATATCAAAATCCACTTAAACTTTGTACAATTAATATTAAAATCTACAATTCTCAGGACAGACAAAAAAAAACTATCTAAATAATAATTTAATAATAATTTAACACAAAAAAACTCGATTTAACTAATATCAAATCACTCTAAACACGGCAGTTTACATCTGGTTGCTTTGACAAAAGAAAAAACACAAAAATATACACTTAGCCGCTAGTTGACAAAGAAAGAAAAAACTAAATAAGTTTACAACAACAATTTACAAAATATAATAATATTATTAAAAATAATTTTTTTTCGAAAAGATATCATCTCCTAGTCTTAATACTATACAAGAAATTTATTTTTACAGGATATAAATATTGCTGTGAGGTACCTTTTCTTTATAGCACGTTTGCATCTGACGCAGTTCAGCAGATGCAAAAAGACAATTGGACGGACCGTTGTTATATGGTTGTTTTTTGTTTTGTTATTGTTATTATTGTGCATTGGTTTTTGCTAATAACGCACACATACATATATAATTATCTCAGTTTTAGTTATTGCCATTCAACATCTTGGTAGCCATTGTCTGCTTTTTTTTGGAAAAGATGACAAATTCACCACGACACGACACCAAACTAATATAATATATGTTTCTTGAGTAAAAAGCAACCAACAACAACTACACGACGGTTTATCACTAAAATAGATAATATACAAAATTTCAATGAAATCGTAACCGCCGTCAATCTCGCCCAATTCTCTTATGTATCTGCTGGTGCTTCAGCAAGTGTGCTTTCTGTCGGAATGCTTTGGAGCAAACATCACAACGGAATGGCTTTTCACCGGTATGTGTCCTTAGGTGGACTTTGATATTGCTTTTGTTTAGGAAACCTCTGTTACATATATTACACCGGTGTACCGGCTTCTCCTTCCCCAATAGACCGCTTAAGTCGTTTGCAGTGTTGAAACTTACCGACGTCGGCGCTATCGAGCTTAGCTGCGACGATTGTTGTTGCTGTTGTGGTTGCTGCTGTTGCTGGGACTTCTTTTGCGATCTAGATCGCTTATTCTTGGTTGCAGTTGGTGTTATTGTGGTTGTATGTGGATAGTTGCCCATCAGTTCGGGGCTACAGAGTCCGTCTGGCTTTAGTCCGGACATAGTTACTTGATAGTGGTGGGGATTTGTTAGATATCTACCGTTTATCATAATATTATCAGTTGTTGAGACCACTGATCCCGGTGGGCTTGTTGATGTCGATGTCAGCTCACTACAGTACGACGTTGAGCTTGGAGCTTCGGTTTTAATTGGTGGACCATTCTGAAGGCGATTTTGTAGCAGCGGCATATAGCCGTGTGTTAGTAAGCTCTGCAGTGTTGAACTACTTGTATGCGCAGGCGAATGAGGCAGAATAAATTCATTGATCGCGTCTTGCTGCGACACGATCAACTTCCCGTCTTGCTGTACACAATTCCCATCTATCCAAGCATCTAAATCCATCCACGAGTCTCTGGTGTCGTTTCCATCTTCATTATCAGCTCGATTTGGAACAGTTGTATCAGCAATTGCCGATCCAATAATCGCTGCTATATCATCTATCGAGTTCATGTCCACATACTCGCTAAGCTCTTTCGTGTCAGCATATATCCGAACTCCAGTCACTGAGTCCGGGCCTTGATCTGACATCACACAACTATCCGCTACAGAATATAACTTACTTTCTATTTGACTTTCTGTGAATAGCTTCACATCCTGCAGGCAATTCTCCGAACCATCCGGGTTTAGTACCGAATCCGGTATGCAGGTCGACGACGACACTATGTTATGATCTGTTCCACCAGTTGATGTTCCTGTCGTCGTCTGATTATGATATGCACTTTGAGTATAGTTATTATTACTTTCCTCTGGCAATCTTTGGGCAATCGCATGGTAGTGGTGTCCGGATATACCATTAATAGATAAATGTCCTGTATATCCAGTAAATGGCGGTAGGGGTTTCAGTTCTGATAGGCTACTATTTATTGAAGCTGAATTCATTAATAAGTTATCTAAGACATCCATTGATGATTTCTGTTCTGAATCGCTCGGTAATGAGTCGAGATCATGGTCCAATAGAAGCTTATGGCCATCCAATAAATATTGATCTTGTCCACCATTTTGTGATTGGCTCCAACAAGGACTCATTAATAAACTTTCAACTTCGGATTCGTTTTGAGAGTTCATACCGCAATACTTCATTTTTTTCTTTGCTGGGCTGAGTTTTAAATATTTGTTGTTGTTTTGTTTTTTTTAATTTATTTATAATTGTTTTGATTTTGTTTAAGTGTGCTGATTGTGTTTTAGGTATTTATGTGAAATGTTTACCAATGTTTTATGTTGTTACAAAAACTTTAATAAATCAGGATGTTTCTAATACCAATAATAAATTGTTGAAATCCGTTTCCGATGGTGGTGGTGGTGGCATTTTTGTGTCTGAAAATAAAACATGAAAGAAAATTATTATTACATATTTTAATAAGTATATTTAAGATTTTAAGTTATATTTTTAAACATTTAATTTTGTTATTGTGTAATTGTTTGTTTAAGAATGGTAAGAATGTAAGAATTTGATGAAGATATTTTTATTCTCCTTTTATCTTGAATTGGTAAAATGTAAATTAAATATCGCTTTCTATCGTGCCGACAAATTGATTGCTTTTACGTAAATTAAATTCAAGAAAGCAAGCATATGAACGGGTTTTTATCTATTCTTTAAAATTATAACATAACTAAAATGTTTTACTATTAAGTTGAGAAAGGATTTTGAAACATCTTAAATTTGGTCAATTTTAGTAAATTTAGTGCCAGCAGAATGGAGCTCTGGCGAATACCAGTAGATTAGAGCTTAGATTTGACGAGATCCAATGCTACCTTGACTGAAAATCTTGCCTTTTTTTCATAATTGGCAAGAAGCTTTTCATAGTTGGCAAATGGCAAAAAATTTAAAATTGAAGTTTTTTTAGTTTTTTCAAAGTCCTAAAATGGGCATTTTAAATAAAGTAACGAAGTATTGCGTATTCTCACAAGAAAGTACATAAAAACCCCTACAATTTAAAAAAAAAAATTTCACCGTACGATGATTTGCCATAAAATGGCTGCAATTTTAAAATCTTTCGAAAAGTGCCAATTGTTGCCGTAAAAATAAAATTTTTTTTTTGATTTTTCAACCACGTATTAAATCCAACTATTTTCCAGTAATTTATTGCATTATTAGCAAAAATACAAAATTTCATACATTTTTGTTTTTTGAGGTTAGGATGCATTTTTAAAGTATTTATACCGAATCAGTTCGATAGTTTATTCATTCACGAGTATTTTGATTTTGATAGTCTATTAATTCAAGATTTTTTTTATTTTTCTACGACCAACAGAACTGGAGAAATTAAAAAAATAGTGCAGCAATGCTCTCAAAATTCATCAAAAATGGACATTTATGCAATTTTCTCGTACAGCATAGGACCGATTTTGCAGAATTTTCGCTTTATCTTAACATATGTAAAGAAAAAAAAATCCAACTTCCCAACTACATCACTATCATATGACAATTTCCCTCTACTATATGTATATTACCGTAAAGTGAGTTTTTTTTCGGATCAATTCTTCGTTTGTTACGCATTTAGGTAATATTATCTAAGTAAGATCCGATTTTTGCAAGATAGTTCAATTTTCCATTCTACCACTAAATTTATTGAATTGGACCTATTATTTGATGTCCAAGTATCAAGTACCATCACTTCCACGTTTATGTCCACTATTGCTATAAATAGTGAATGCGCTGTAAGAGGTAAAGAGCCGGACTTACACGAGGCAGCACATTTGTCCCTTACACGATGGTAAATTGTACTGAGGCCTCAAATTTTTTAAATGTCCCGGATCACAAAAAATGTACTACTGATATATGAGGGTGTATCGAGATAAATAAGGCGAGGTGTGATTGTAAATGCGTAGTGGAGAGACATTCTTACTCCTTTTGCGACAGGAAAATTTCCAACTTGAAATTAGGGGAGGTGAGATTGTAAAATACAAGTATACATTGTGGTTTCTTACTTATTCTGAGGCAGTTTAATGCATATTAGAATCAAACTCGTAAAAAAAGCTCTTCACTGGTATTAATTTTCTTTCTTTCTTTAATTTGCTTGTTTTTATCATTTTGGCATTACAATGGCATCATGCCTCATTTGAAGTATGACAATGTACGGGCTCAAAAGAAAAAAGAGGCACCTCTTACAAACGCATTTTATAATCGTATCCTACCCAACACTAGTGGAGAGAATTATTTAAAATTGTATATCTTTGATTATTATTGAATGGTATTTAAAATAAAATAAATAACAACACTTGGTTACAATTTTAAAAACAATTATTCATGGAGCACAACATCATCATCATCATTGGCGCTACAGCCGTCTGTGAGCTTTGGCCTCTTCAAGAATTTTCCTCCAACGTTCTCGGTCCTGCGTCTCTCTCTTCCATTTGATAATCCCAATTGCGGGTAAGTCCATTTCGATGTCGTCTTTGTATCTTTTCCTAAAGCCTGAACTACATTGAAAAGCAGTGCTGTGCTGTGCAGTGCAGTGAAGTTTAGACTTCTTGTAACTGAATGCGTCAATTCACATTATTTTCACAGCACTGCACTGCACTGCACAGCACTGCTTTGCTTAGGCTAATTTCTAAAAAACTGCTTCGCACTGCTTCTGTTCACACATGAAGTTAGGTTTTCATTCAAAATGGATGAGGAGAAACTCATGGAATTAGTGCGAAGCAAAGAATTTTTATACAATACAATTGTAAAAACGTTGTATTAATAAATACTTATAAAAGATGACCAAATGTCTCTATCAAATGTCAAAACACTGCTCTTGCAATGTGTTTCACCTTCCGTTCCACAGCGACGCATTGCACTGCACAGCACTGCACTGCTTTTCAATGTATTTCTGGCTTTAGTCTTCCTTGTGACTTTCTTCCCTTTGGCGTTTGAAGGAACAGGATTTTTGGGGGCGCTTCTTCCGGCATTCTCATTACATGTCCTATCCAGCGTAGGCGTGATATCTTGATGCTGTTGATTATGTCTGGTTCTTTGTATATTTGGTACAACTCGTGATTGTATCTTCTTCTCCAGACTCCCTCTTCATTTACTGCGCCTGCGATCCTGCGGAGAATTTTTCTTTCACAACTTCCGAGGGTCTGCTCGTCATGCCTAGTAAGCGTCCATGCTTCCACATCAGTACTGGTTTTATTACTGTTTTATATAACTTGAATTTTATACTCCTGCTTATTCTTTTAGACTTGAAATATTGCAACATACTTTGTATGTTTTGTTCGCTAGCAGTATTCTTCTTTTAATTTCCGCAGTAATATTGTTGTCTTTATTAATTTGCGTTCCTAGATAGGTGAATTCGTTTACGGATTCTATTATCGTGGTTACATGAGGCGATCGAAAGCTCGACTTGAAAGTGGTTTGAAATATGATCTGTGTTTTCGGTTCTTCTCGATTGAGTTACTGATTTTAAATTAAATCCAAATAGGATTGAAACTGACAGATGACAAATGCCAAGTTGGAATAATGGAATACAGTGAAGAAAATTACTTAATTTTACAAGCTTTTTCTGCTTATTTCAATAATTTAATGTTAATTTTGAAAATCTATAATCAGCATATGAAAATAAGAAGAAGGAGACTTTTTCCAATTTATTTGAATCTATCCAAAAAATTGGAAATTAATAGTTTAAAACTTTTTAAAAGCATGGAAGTAAGCATGGCCATACAAAACATTCCTAAAAGGAAGCCCAAGAGATTTTGGATGTTAATAGAAGCGAGCATGTTGTTTCTTCATTTGCCCATACATATATTTCGTTTAGTCATGATTAAAAGCACTTTTCACAACACAAAATACTTTTCCAAACAAAAAAAAACCAAGTAACCTAAAAACGTCTAAATTAAATTCGATCTAATTTCAATTTGCGTTTACATGCACATTTTTGATTCAATTTCAATTCGATCAAGTATTTCAAACATGTTTCAAATCAATTTCGACCGTCATGTAACCAGGGTATATGTTATATCTGTCGATTGTTATGTTTTGTCCTGTTCTTCCTCTACTATTTCTATTAGGGATCCGCATATGTTTCGTTTTATTTTCGTTGATGATAAGTCCAGATTTCGATGCTGCTTTTTCCAGCACTACATAGGCTTCCTTTGCTGCAGTCATTAGGCCTACCCTAAATGGGAAGTGAAGTGAAGTTAGGTACCATTACATATGAATGTATGAGATTGTCCAAAATGGAAGTGAAGTGGAAGTTTAATTTCGAAAAATTTCGAAAAGTCATTTAGAGAAGTAACCGTGCGGCAAGAACCGCACAAGAAGTAAACAAAAGTTAAGAAAGTAAGGCTGTTCACTTGCTATACTTCTTATGGACTTTTTATTTTGGTTTATATATCAATTTTGAAAGAAATTACGTCTACTTCACTTCTGCCTTACTTTTCATTTAGGGTAGGCCTTTTGTCTTGCCTATGATGACTATATCATCTGCAAATAAGTTGTGAAAATGGATGCTGGAATTGAATGGAATTTACTACCGACTATAGAAGCTTGGGCAGCTTATGAAAAGTTATTGTAGAGGCATCCAAAATTTAGATATCTCAACCAGGTTAAGTAGATCAAATATTTTCAACTGTTATCAAATATGTTTTTTTATTTTTATATATTCTATCTGGAAAACAATAGCTCAGAGGTACAGCCCCCCTCTGTGCTGCCAATGGTACTGTGTATGATGTATTTAAGCATGAATTGTGTTAAATAAATGGAAAAAGGTAGAAAGAAGATCAACAGAATGAAAAAAGACAAACCATTTTTTAGGTCTTGAGATCAGCTGAGGCAATTATAATTTATTCCGTTCTTTCTCTATATCTTCAGGCATAGGTCGCTCGATTTTTTATTTTTGAAAAGAAAAATTGTAAAGGTCCGCCCTCTTTGGTAGTAGGGGTGACATTGCATCCCAAAGCCCAATTCTAGTAAAAAATATACAAAAAAACTGCGATTTATAATGGATTGCCCATAATAACACCAGAGACTAAAATGTAATAATTTACAATAGCTGTAAACTTGTCTTTAAATAGGACAAATATCGTTCATAACTAAGTGAATTGAAACAAGCAATTACCCGAAAGTATCATAAATTAGCTAGAAAAAAGTGTATTAACCTCTGGCAAGGAAAAACTTGCCCAGAAGTGACTTGACTCGAAACCAAACTTGTATTACTGAAATTATATGTTCCGCAAAATAATCTCCAGATCTAGGATCATCGGACTATTATTTATTTATAGGTATAGCTTAGCTATAACGTAACAATATGAAATATATGTGGATACTAAAAAACGTTAGATATGACAGCGTCTATACAGGCCCGCCACATCACCTTGCGGGGCCCGGGGCTAAAATAGGTTTTGGGGCCGTTTAAACATTTTGAAATTACAAAAATTCTTTGACTAAAAAAAATTTGTGGTAACGTAAGAATAAATTCATTCAAGGCATTAAATATATGTAGATTAGATACCAAACGGTCGGTTCTTTATTCGCGGATGAACATAGTGCAACGTAGAATGGAACAGTTCTTATGTAAACAGGCCCTTGTGCTTAACACTGGGGCTCAGTACCCATCTTTCAATCAATCCAGAAGCAATACCAGAGGGAAAGATTCGAAGCACTACTAAGGGAAGCGAATTCGAAGCGCTGGTTATACCTATGCTCCAATTGATCCTTTAAGAAATTGTATGGAACGAAGAAAACGGCAAACAAAGACGGGTTCTCAATCCATGCGGTGGTCAAGCAGCATAGTGAACGTACTTGGCACTTAGTGGGGGACCGCTTGGTAAAACCGCTGTCGACACTCGCGTTCGGAAGGACGAAAAGGCAATTTCACAAGGTGAACTTTTCGAAATTGCAGTTGTTTCGCATATCCACTATAACAGAAATTTGAGGGTTAGAAAGTTTTTTATACTTTTGTAACAGCAGTAAAACAAGTACTCCCACTGCGATCATACAATGTTAAAAAAGATATAGAACTGGGTGGGAAGAGGAACGCCCCAAGCTTTTTAAGGACCGTTCTAGCTCCATTTCCCGTTGGGTAAGTTTTCCTCTTTTTCCTTAATTCGAGCTTATACTACTTCAGTGGTAGTAAAGAGACTACTCAAGGGCAAGCTAAATCTCCCAATCTAATCTTTGTTAAAGGTCTTCAATCTGTTTTTCCTCAATTATGGATTTGCTTATGTCTTTTTATTGTGATACCTATTGGTGTTGCAGCTGGTGAACGCGGTTTCAGTAAATTCGTCAGCGTTCATAAAAGAAATGGCAGCAGAAATAATATGAAAGGCAAGTCGGAATAACAACTCCAAGCAGGACGAAAAACATAGGCACATAAACAAAAGAAACAATGAGCCTAAAAAGAAATTAATACAAAGAATCACAAGAAATAATCAATTAGCATATAACCAGATAAGAAAAGGAGCAAAGAAGAAATCGAAAACATCGAATCCAAACAACAAAATTAAAAAAGAACTTTTTACAGAAGCATTAGATAACAAACATCCGCATCCAGGTCGAAAAAAGGTATATGTACTGACAAACAAAATTAAGTTTTGTGTGAATTAGAGCAAATCTTGTAAAAATGGCGAGTACACTCCCAACAGACAAACGTAAACAATGAATTCACACTGTCAGTCTTGCAACCAATCAGTAGCTGATCCATCATGTCATTTTAAGAAGTATAACGCTTTTTATAGAGGTTAATGAATGGTGAAAGCGATCGGGGAATATGATTTAATAGGTGAACTGATAAGGTATGGATGAGAACAACGCCATGATTAGAGCTCATACTTAATTCACGTAGAACAAGCGCCATAGTACCACTTTGTAAAATTGGTGAGGACACAAAACTGTTGTAACTCTGTATACTTATATAGGAATCGAGTTCCCCAAGTCTGCAAATAATTATTTTGCAGCATCGTATATTTTAGATTGAATAGCATATCCGAGAACATCTAGCTTAAATTAACAAAACATGCGCTATCCTCTCTACTTCAAACTCATGGGCACAAGCAGAATCAACAGAGAGAATAGGGCAATTAATTCATTCCCACAGCCCTTTTCAGCAAGCCTAAATGATGGTAGCGAAGTTTCGACAGAAGTCCGTAAGTTTTACCAGCAGTTAAACTAATGTGACGGCAGCAGGCCATACTGATATTCAGTACCAACCCTAGATTTACACTAGGACTCGTAGGATTTAGCTGAACCAAATATAATGTCGACCAGTAGGGTACATGACACAATTTGTATCAGAGAGAGAACAGTTTTCGCAGAAGCAGGGCGTGATTGAAGCTATCGAAAGATTTGGAAAGGTCAAGCTCAAGCAGCAATAGACAGCAAACATGATTTTCATCAAAGGAGTTGCGAATATCGGTCGTGACTTGAAGGAGCGCAATTGAGACTATCGGAGGGCTGTTAGGAGATGGAAACTTTGGTACCGCGAGGCAGGAGTTAAGAATGTGAGTTAAAATGGGCAATGTACAAGGTATGATCACTTTTATTAACCTAGGCGAAATATAATCGCTGCCAGTCGTATTCGATTTGATCAACTACAGGGCAGTGGCTACTTAGAGAGAATCAACGCAAGAAAGCAAAAGCCCTCAGCAGAAGCTGTAAGAAAGGTAATACCCTGGTCCACCGCTTGGTTAGCTATAAAATATCGGTTAAGGTTGTCAGGACAGATGTTGTGCATTGCAGATTCATTTTTAGAATGAACACCCAATTACCGCAAATGGTTCAATACTGTTTTCAAAACAAGAGAGGGATTAAGGGAATCACTTTTCACTTTAAGGAATCAATGGTAAAGAAACTTTCTTTCAACTATAAGCGATTTAGACAGTAGGTAAGCCACGGTTTGGATTTTGCTTGTAGTTTTACTTCTGAGAGGTACAAACTCTTCCTACAGATCATGGAATATCCTATCAAATTCAGCAATTTTTTCATCGATGTCAGTCATTGTGAAGATATTATCCCATGGTAGGCAATCACACCTATGGACAAGACGTATCTGGTCAAAATTAAATATCAAGCTTTATGTACGAAAACTAAAGGGTCATCTAAAAAACGCACTAACATGTTTTTTTTAAATAAAACACAAACTGTTTGCAATTTTTTCAAGCTGATTTTTTATTGAAAGTATGGTCCATTACTAATACCCCGACTGAGACTGACGACATCAATTCGAATATTGAAATTTTCAATGATTTTTCGACATGTTGCTGAAGTTACTTCACGAATTGCAACTTGAATGTTGTTCCTTAAATTATTATTGTTTGTGGCTTGTTTGAATATACTCGACTTTTCAAAAAAAACCCACAAAAGAAATCGAATTCTGTTAGATCACATGACAGAATGACTTATGCCATCTGGAAAGGCGTCACGTGTAAACGTGCTGACATCTAGGTGTCACATTTGGATGACCCTTTACAATATGTTTTTTTAAATATGGAAAATCTTCTCCCCCACCATTTAAATGACCCAATATAAACAATTTAATCCCAGTTTAAATGTTTGAATGCATTAAATCATTAATATTCATTGTATTACAATAGTTAAAAAAACGATCCTCTTTCATTTCTCCCGAATCTCTCTTCCAAAAAAAAACAAATTTAAATATAAAATTAATTCAATCACCTTCCGCTTTAAATCGATATCTTAATTTCACGATTATACATTCATTATAAATATTTAAATTCGGTACAAGAATTTCCAACCTTTTTTCCCTAAATATCCCATGAATAACCAAAAAAGAAATTCACACAACACATCCTACTTTAAATACACAACATGGCAGCCGCTGTAAACGGAAAAACTCAATTCAGACTCCAAGCAGAAATACAGGTGACTGATCATTCATGCTGTGTCCCAATTACAGGCTTCATGTCTAGCAGTGTTCTCGTTAGTCGCTAGCCGCCAGCTCTCGATCGTGTACAGATCGAGCCTGGCTTCGAAATTCGGATTCTTTTGCCTTTTTTTAGTTTCTTCTTGTCCGCCACCAAATTATAATTTGAAGCTATTAACCTACTAAAAACCTATTATGAGCCATTTTTTTCGTTGTTGGTGTTTTTAATATTGTTGGTCGCTCTGTTGATTGTTCTCTCGCCTATTACTGACCTGACCGACCGCCTGCAACAAGTCTGGCCACCTGGATGTTACTGGAACTTTGTGCACGGTGTGACCTGGAGAAATGTTGGGATGGTTATGGCGGAGGCTTAACTGTGGGCTGCCATAATTACTGGAATGATATTTAGGGCCGTGAATAATTTTTATTGTTATTGCTTCCTTTTTCGTTGGATTTAATGACATTTAGTTTAGCTTTTATGCCTAACTATAAATGCCTGGCGGTAACTTATTGAGTGACTTAGGTTAATTGGTTGGTTAAATACTAATCGAAATGAGTTTAGTGAGTTATATATCTACAATTGTTCGTTCATCAAGCTGATCTTGCCTGATTGATTACTAAAAGGACATTCTTTAATATGACTGCGGTAACGGTTTTACAATTCACACAAGTAGTTTAACTAAAACTTGTTTATACATGGAGAAAATTTATTAGTCGTTCGGCGGATACACCCAATTAGTATTTGTGACATCTATACAAGCCATCTGGAAATAATAAATATTTTCTAGTAAAGTGTGCAAATTATGTTCAGTTGGACAAATAAAACTTTAAGAACTGACCGTAGGCAATTAAAACCATTTTTCCGACCTAAATTTTTTCTAAGTATTATCAAATGGACCCAGGATTACGGTTTATCAAATAATTCAAGACTTAAGGCCCAAACATATAGCAGAAACGGAAACGATCCGAAACGAAAAGAATGAAATAAATCGTATGAAAATGTATGAACTCGGTTATATAAACGAACAGAACCGAATCAGAACGAATGATATAAATTTATTTCATTTCGGTATTCGTTTCAGCTATTCAGCCCGTTACTTTGACAGTTCCGACAGACAGTTTGTTTTCCAATTTAAAGAAGTTGAAAGAGCGAAAAAGTTGTTATTTTAAAAGAATGCTGTCAATACAAGGTGAAAAAATTTAAATTTTGATGTCTCTTGTGATTTGTCGACATCCGCCATAAATTATATAAATTCTATAATAGATGTATTTATCGAAAACAAAAAACTCTTCTACTCAATGCAAAACTTGTCAACAAATGTCAAGAACCGATTCGCTCAGGCACCTATATAATCGCTATCATTTTCAAGTTCATTTCGTTTTCGTTTCGGTTTCTTTTCATTTCTCTGCTATATGTTTGGGCCTTTAGTTATGAGAAAATTCAACATAGACTCAAAACTAGCTTAATTTAAGAGTGCAATGTCAAACAGATTGGAACGAACAAAGAGCTTGGAGAAATGTATGACGAAATAAAAATAGTTACAGACAGATAATAATTATAGGACACTTTGTAGCTGACGTATTAATGAATGCAGTTCTTCCAATTTCCTGAAACTAAGAGCCGGTTTAGACGGTGCGCTCCAGCGCATGTGCCTCACGAACTTCGTGGATAAAGGGAGAAGTGGGGTGGTACCTCTCTTCATTCGCACTCCCCCCTTCATCACCAAACGTTCGTGAGGCGCATGCGCTGGAGCGTACCGTCTAAAACAGCTCTAAATCATAATAAATCCCAAGTATTCCTCCAATAAGTATTCGTTAAAATGTAAAAAGTTAATCGGTAAATTTATTCACCAACACTGTCTATTAAGTTTTACGATTTTAAATTCTTTGGTTATGGGGTTATGCCCGAATAGCCTTTTTGGTGGGGGGGTGCCTGTGAGGGTAGTCCCACTGCCTAATGTGGACGCCGTGCGGATTGCCCTATAAGGCCCATACAGGACATCTAAAGCCTTGTCTCATTGGCCAATGCGGCCCCCAACTGAGTACTAATCATGTCCAATGCTCTGTAATCAAACCAGAACTGATCCATTGAGTATGCCAAATGACATCCTTCACGATCACTAACATATATGCCTGAAATAGCAATGCAAGAACAAAAACTAAAGCTTTGTATAAGTTAAACTAAAGCTTAAGGGTGTTTCTGTAAAGGCCCCGATTCATACGCAGGCCGCCGGCAGGCCATGACCTGAAGGTTTCTCACCTTGAGGCCAAGAATCACCACACACTCACCCGCCTCCGGAAAACTGACAAAAATCTTTATGCGTGTGGGCATTTATCGTCATTCCGGGCCTGAAGAACTGAACTTCTGTTCAGTCTGAAGTTTTCGTTGAGGCCGGGAATATTTTTACACTTGAATTAACAACTTGCTACGCTAAACTGTCCTCTTCGCCAGTGTGTCTGTGTGATCATGAGGTGACCTACAGTCCACGGCCTGTCAGGCGGTTGCCTCAAGTCCTCATCCCTCAGTCAGACTGAGAAATGTGAGGCCTTCATCGGGCGATGCCTGCCGATCTGGACTGTAAAGTCACGGCCTGCCCGAGGCCTGTAAATGAATGGGGCCTTAAAGCTTTTTAAAAAGCTTTCAGATTACGTAAGGCAAACTTTGGGATTGGCTCATTTCATTTGTAACAAGGTTTGCCTCATAAGGCTCTAAGGAAACTAAGGAGAAAGCCTTTTTTCGGAATGTCTCTGGGGGAGTCCCTTTTTAAATGCTAGTCAGGTGGGGTTTAAAAACTTAGGCTTGATAGTTATAAGCTCTTAATAGCTCCAATATAATATATTTAGTTTTCGTATGAAAAGCCTTGTTTTTATGCGGCCCTTCGACCACGACAGCCCTCCAAGGTTCTGGGTTATTAGGTGTTCATAAAATATTTTGGGTGTGGATTTCCCCACCCAAAGCGAAAGTGCATGTGCACTTTTCCTTCCATCCGGCCCTCCGCCGCCCCTGGTTGCGACCTCTTTCGTTTTGTTGAAGTCGGGATTGGTCCTCTTCCATGAAGTTCTGTACACCAAAAGTCCTTCTTACCTTTCTGACTTCCTCTATCCTTTGCAATCCTTGCGATCGATTAAATTCCTCATTCCCGCTCACTGTTTCCAAATGGGTATAATCGTTCCTTCGTATAATCGTGCATTCGTTAAGCTTTGGAATAATCTCCCTAGATACATTCAAATAATGAGAGAAATAAATGTATGTAGAGGTTTGAGAAAATTGATTTCATAAAGAAATTATTTTTTTGGGAATAACATTAACTATAAATATTTAAGAGTTCAAAATTAATCTGAGCCAACTATTTCTATATCCCATTTTAACAAATTTCTCGTAAATGTTTGAACAGTTAATGCCATAAACCATTTGTGCTTCTGTATCACTCTACACAACAATAGATATTTACATTCGATCCTTTGTTCTTTTTAAGAAACAATAATGTCCCTTCCAAAGGAAGAATTCCGCAAAATTCATACCTCTTACCTCTTTCGTGTACTATTTATATTTCCTGTGCTCATGAAAAGCAAACTGTAAAGTAACTAAAGCAAAGCGTGTATTTGGGTTTGTTTTGCTTTGACTTGTTGGGCTTGTTTTGCTTTGCCACGTGGTACCTGAAAAGCTCACCAAGTTCAAGCAAGCCAAGCCTACATTGGGGTTTCACCTTTACGTCGTTATTGTGTATGTAACTTTTTTAGGTAATTGTTTGATGCATCAGAAACGAACGAAAAAAAATATGGTTAATAATGCATTTTTCTGAGAAAAATGCTAAAAAATAGAATATTGGATGCATCAGATGCAAAATATAGATTTTACACCTATATCCTCTAAACGAAGCCACTCAAGTTTCTCTTCTTTATACCATACCGAATTGAAGAATACATAATTACCTAAAAAACAAGCATAAATATGTTGCTCTACGATAATCGGTTTAGTAGTTATTAAAGTTTAAGTACATTAAAAATGTTTCAAAACGTATTTCCGTAAACACCCTGTACCTCAGTTATATTGTTATGGGATCAATTCGTTTCATAGATGGCACACATTATTTTACTGACATGTTTACAATTCACTGATTTTTGTAAATAAAAATTTGTTAAATTCGTATTTAGAAGATTAAAACCAAAATAACATTATTAAAAAAATTAACAAATAAAAGTTCGATGATTTTTCACCTTAAAAATGTTTTTTTTTGAATGAATAGACGAATAGAGCTTTGAAGTAGACCTATTTCAATATTATATTAATAAGAACCTCTTCGACATAGTCTAGGAAGTCCATCCTACTTGCAAAATTCAAGTATTACTATCCTTCTTTACCCATCTAAGGCCTAGGGCTTCCACAAAGCTTCTCCGTTGGACTCTGTTTTGAGCTATTTACTTGGTTTCAAACCAGATTTTGTCAAAATTTTCGACATCTTTCATTACTGTTCTTTTCCAGTTATTTTTCGGTCGACCAACACCTCTATTTCCTTGCGGATTCAATTAGAGGGCTCTTTTTTAATGCTTTTTTTCTTTTCACCCCTATCCAGGTGCATTTTCTTTTCTTTATCTGTTTGATAATTAGTTCTCCTTTTGTCAAGTTTCATAATTCTATGTTTGTTTTTTTGCAAGACCAGCAAATTTGACATATAACGGACGATTCGCCCTATACGGAACGTCAAGTTCACGTCACAGAACGGCAACGACACGTCAAAATATTCTTCAATGAGTTTTACAGTAGGCGTTCACATATGTATATAGACAACGTCACAGACTGTCACCGTACCGGCATGTCAAGATTAGTTTGAAACTATATTTTTACGTGACGTGACTGATCTATTCTGTTGAATGTGAACGTAGTTACGGAAGCATTTCGAATTTTTCAAGTATTTACCTATCTGTTTTTGTTCAAACTAAGTTATCATGGAACATGAAAGTTCGATTGAAAAAGTTCGGCGATATGAGGAGCTGTATGATCTGTCGCAGAAAAAGTATAGTGACTGACAGTCAGGCGCGGATTTAGAATTTTGTTTGCGGGGGGGAGGGGGGGGGAGTCACGGAATTAAAAGTGGCGAAAAAAAATGTCTACTCCTAAAAAAACAAAAACAAAATTAACAAAACGAACAAAACTAACCGAAAACAAACGTGCCCTACGAAAACGTGCCCTAATGTGTTTTTGATGAAGACGTGCCCTTTCTTGTGAGGGCAGCTAACTTCAGGGTTTGCAAATCAAAACCTATATAAAGAGTATAGATAAATCTTAGACTAGAGAAGATAAGGAACAGAACATAGCGTAGCGATTCGAGGGAAGCACTTGGATTCAAGAAGCTCTCGCTCTAAAAGAAAAGAAACAACCATAGTTTCATAGGTTTCATGCATCTCCCGAACAGAGGCGTACCGAAATTCGTTCGCGTTTGCCCCAAACATTTTCAGCCAAGTGATGTGTTCTCATTTGGATGGTTGCCGAGTTGCTTTTGACTAAATATGATACCGCCATTGTCCGGGAGCTGCAGAAATACTATGGAAGTGCTGTGCATATGTTTTGCCGAAATGCTTCCCCGATTCCTTCTCTTCTCTATTCTAAGAGATAAATTTGAAAAAAAGTTGGGTCGATTTTGGTCTTTTTTTATTTTTTGTTTTTGTTTTTTTAGTTGGGTCAATTTTATTTTAAACAGCCAGCGCTTTTGGGGCGGGAGAAAGAGAAAATTTGGTCAAATATTGGCAAAGAATTAAATACAAATATTTATAGAAATTTATTTCATCGTCATCCAATTCCTTATATAGCGTGTGGTATTCTTCTTCTTGTTTTTTTATCTTTTGTAACCATTTTTTCTTTTTTGTTATCAATTTAAATTTTTTCCTCATCCAAAATTGATGCGATCATGCTTGTTATTATTAAATTTTAGCATTCCAAATAACAATTTAAATTAGCAATATTCAATACCCTATTTAATTTTTTTAGACTGAACGGCAAAATTCACGTAACGTTGACGTTTGTGCGAATCGACAGCAAAATTGACGTGCCGTTGCCGTTTCGTGACGTGACGTTGACATTCCGTAGAGTGCGAATCTACCTTAATGCGTAGAGATTTATTAACGAAAACTTGTATTTCGTTTAAATTCGCTTGGTTTATGACCCAGGTTTCATTGCCATAGAGCAGGGGTGGCACCCCGTAAGCGGTTTATTATGCGCCCACCGCACGATTCCCGATTAATTAAAATAATGCAAAGGCAAAGTATTAGATTTATTTCTGAAATAAAAGAATTTCTTGAGCAAAAAGAGGGAATTTATAACGAAACTTGAAGATCCTAATTGGCTAGAGGACTTAGCTTTTTTAGCTAATATTTGTCAGAAATTGGTACTAAAGTCCTTGAAGGGCTTTTGGAATATTCTTCGTAGGGTTCTTCTTTCGAAGATTTATATTCTGTTTGTTTGGTTAATGTCCAAGCCTCAGACCATAGAATAGAATAGAATTCGGCAGATCTATAGTTATATAGGTATATATAGAAGACATACATTATGTATATAAAACAGTTTCGGGACTGACTGACAGAAAACGCACAGACCAAACCGCTGGACCTAAAGATCTGAAATCTTGACAATGCATTCCTATAATGACATGGATAGCGGATAAGAAAGGATTTTTTGAAATTTCATCTCTAGTGGGACACTCCAATACGTTTATATGGAAAATAGTATTTTCTGCGACTATTCTGGGCGTCTCTTCTTTGTGCGGATCTTGTGCGGAAAATGTTGCTCAAACTGTTGTTCCTATTGTAGGAGATGGAGTATCCTTATTAAGAACTTTATCTTTTTTGATGTACGGAACCCAGGAAATAGCTGCTGACGTACGTAAACGGATTGTTAGATACATATGTTGTAGGTAACTCGAAGGAATATTCTATCATGCCGTGTGATGAAAGGGGGCATAACTATTCCACCTCAAATGATTATTATAACGTTATGATGAAAACTTTAACATTTTGATGCTGCTGGGCAGTTTATTTCTGAAGTCTATCGAAATAGTATGCTTTATGTAAAAACTGGAACTGGAGATCGACCCGTACGACTTAGGTGCACACCAAATCTGGTCATTTTGATGCTTATGTTTCACAGCGAAAGTATCCTTTTCTGAAAGTTCCGACTTCAATTAAGCCAGAGGTTAATATTACCAGGAAAATAACACAAATGGAATAAAAAGGACCCACATGTCTGACGCAGGTGGACGTGCTATCAAAATGGAGGGTACTGCTCACACGGGGATACTCAAATCTCGGAACGACTGTAATACTCGGCAGAGACACGTCATACATTATCAAACGCGAACACTCATGCGGGGATACTCCAGTCGCGGTTACCCAGCAACTGCGCAACCAGTGATTAGGAGACTCGACATGCTAGTCTCCCAGTCGCTCAGTTGCTTGGTTTCTTTCACTGAGAAAAAAATGATAACTGATATCTCAATGTTATCAGAACTCTTTACTCAGGGCTCACACATTACCTCATGTTGGTGTTCGTATATCGAATGGGAGGAGTGATGAGCTGCGTTAGTTTTTGGTACGAGTTCTTTCTCATTCTATAGAATGCTAGGAATTTAATATCAGATTCCTGCAATTCTTTTGCGGTAACAAACAATCTACAATTTATATTCCTTTCGATACAAGGGTGTAATCAGAATCTTCTCACTGTTCTCTTTCTGCGGTGGTAACGAAATCCTCAGCACTACTACTGTCCCTAGTCATTTTTTAAAGTGCAATAGATAAAAGCACATCTGTAGCCCAAAGAAAATCCTTGAGGTAGGTTGGGGAACACCGCCCAAAATAGTATGGGGATTAAGTTCGATGGCAAGCAATACTATAATAAACTTGATAGTTGATAGGAAACTTGCAATTTCAATCGCGGCGGTGTGAAGTTGACGAGCAACTACAGTCTCGAGTTTCAAGTCTGTATGTCAGTCGCCGAATATCCGATATTTTAGTATTAGTTAACGCACGAGAAAATTATACGAAGTGTCTATTCGCAGCATATACGGGTGGGTGACATTGGTGAACTTTTAAATTGTAAAATCATAAGAAATAGTTGATACATTATTTACCACATTGCTAGAAGGTAATCGAATTGCACATGCAACTACCCTGCAAACAATTTCTCGGAGGCTCGCTTTCTCGGACCATTCACGATTCGAAAACTGCTTGCGAAGGGTACGAGAAAAAGATTCAAAACGCAAAATGAAAGCTTTCCTGGTTGATTTGTTTCTCCCAAAGCCTTCATGCTGTAGAAAAATATTGAGAGCAGATTTCCCCTGAATGGGACTTCAAATCTCCAAATTACACTAACAACATAACGTCATTTTACCGATTTGAAGTCCTACTGAGAGGAAATTTTGAGAGCCTTTGGTTTCTCTTCAACGATTTGTTTGGAAAGTTTGAGCTTTTGATTTGTTCTGCTCGGCGGAGTGATTTTCGGTGCAGAAGCGATTTGCTATCGATACGAGCATGCGATTCGTTATCAGCACGAGAAAGCGATTCGATCTCTTGCTCCGCTTTTATTGCCTTCGAATTCGTTTACGAGTCGTTAACGAGTCCGAGATCGAAGCAAGCTTTCGCTTTTGGCAAATCGTTCTCGAATCGTTTCCGAATCGAAATGTTTGCAGGGTAGTAAAGCCAAGGATTAAAAGTGCCACGCAACCAAAATTTCAATCTTTTTCCAACTGAACTTTAATCTAGGCGTAGTTTTACCCCCTTAAGGGCTGATAGTAATAATTTATTTTCGGCTGATAATACTTATTAAACCGCAAAAAGCAAAAAAAAATTACAAATTTTTTGCAAATTTATTTTGTCTAAAGTTGATTTTTAAAATTGTAGGGTTAGTTTTAACACCTGACAATAAGCATTCAATCGAATTTGAAAACATAAAGTTGGAAAAACAATTATTTACAAATTTTTTATTCAGTCGATGATTTAGGGGGGTTTAACCCTTTAGGATTATCCTTTATCATAAAATTTGGCTTGATTTGGAATAAATCAACCACCTTCGCCAATGAATATTGAAAAAAGTGTATTTCATTGCATTATTTTTGATTATTATTGAAATTATTGCGAAGAACATAGAATACAACAGGATTAAAATTATGACAATCTGTCATAAAAGAATGAGAAAGTTCATTCTTTTATGACGAGTTGTCATAAATTGTCATTAATAGTCATTATCGTTTACACGGTCTTAATTTGTGTCATTATTTCTGACAACTTTTATGACAATAATTTTTTGCCATTTTTTATGACAGAAATAATGACACAAATTATGACCGTGTAAACGATAATGACAAATTATGGCAGAAAAAATGACAAGTGTGCCATTCGTGTAAACTTACCATAAAGGTGACTTTAAATCTATACATTGTTCGACTATTAATCTTAGGTTGGTTGAGTGACCTCTAAATCTCACTTGTTGTTCTCTTAGCTGGCAATCTATTTCATCTTCTAATCTTCAAAGAACTTAGAAGGTCAGTATTTTTGCTACCATGTTTTGTATGGCAATACCTCTCCAATTTCCGAATTCTTTTAGATCTCCTTTTTTTGCAAGTTAAGGGCCGTCCTCACTACTCCAACTTAGATACCACGCGCTTTTGGCCCATATTGATTAATCTACATTGAGAAAAAATCAATTTTCATTTGAAAGGCTGTACGCGTGTACCTTTTCAAGCTTAGCCTTTTGCCCGCGTAGTTTAACCGTACTGCCTTTGCCATTAAAAAGGTCGTAAAAAAGTCATTAAACTCTATATGAAAAAGGCAATCTTTCTTCGTTCCATTTCCATACGTGTTCTAAACAATTCAACTGGAACCCCGTCTGGACCTTCTGTTTTCTTCTTTTTCAATTTCACCATTGCTTCTTTGACCTCTCTTAGCGTTGTTGAATTTATATTAAATGACACCCTGGTCCGTTGTCTTGTTTATTCCGTCCATATTGATTGCCATTCACCGATCTCTGTTAGTTTGGTTGTATATAGTAATGCCGCCATCATCGTAGTAGATGTGAACGTCCTTCTGAGTTCAACAAAGGTTGTCTTCTTCTCAATCCTTAATTTGACAATTTTCTGATGTGGTCGTATAACTGATGATATTTTTATTATTTGCTTCTTCTGGTGCATCCCAAGTAAAATTTCTTTTAAACTCTTCTTGCAGCAAGTTTGACTTATTTGGCTTTCCGTCGATATAATGTTTTAGCGTATTTCGTTTCTTTCTTTGATCTTTTTCAAAGTTTGATCTGAGATCCATTTTTTCCATTCGGTTTGAGCATAATCTGGGACTTCTTCACTTGTTCTCTGAATATTTCCTGTATATTTTCTGGGGTTGGAGTCACATTTGTGAATTTTTGTTGTATTTATTGATACAAATCCACTTTTTGTTCTTTCTTCATCCATTTTAGTTATGTCCAACTGCTTCTTTCTTAAAGCGGTGTTTTATTATTGATCCAGGTCTTACTCTTCCAAGATTATAAGCAATCGGTCGATAGACAGGATTTAAAGCTCTTTTGAAGAACATGCAATATTTTTGTATTTCACCTTTGGAATTGATTTTTATACTATTTTTGCATTTTATCGTTCTTAGGTCGTTTAGGTCCTAAAAGTATAAATTAATCAAAAGTCACATATAAACAAAAAGAACAAATGTAATGTCGCGACCTCGTTCCTTGCTTACTTAAAGGGTGCATATGGAGAACCTGGTTTGTTCAAAAGTTATTTTTTCCAACTTATACAATATAAAATCTCATCATTAAGCACTTCTTTATGTCAAATGAGCATCACAATTTACTAGGAAATAATATTATTAATCAGCAAGAAAAAAGTAGTCCTCGAATTGATCTTTTATTATAAGGTCATAGCTTGCTCGGTTTAATCGGAATTTTTCGGTAATTGTGATATAAACTGAAAAATATAGGAAATTAAAAAAAAATAATAGTTTCATTCATGCATGAAATCCCTTGCCTTCAAGTGAAACTGAATCATTGCCGTAAATTGTCAGTGCCAGTGCAGCAGTGCGATGCACTTTTATATATAGTATTCAAATTCGGACAGTTGTGAAACTGTTGAAGGTAAGTTCAAAAAACCATGAAATAATTGAAAATGAAAAAAATATAAACAATAAAATAAATAAATTCCACTTAATAGTCGTGTTCTAAAGTCGTTCTGGCAATTAATAAAACGGAAGGTAATGAGTGTGTTCATTTTTTGTCTTCTTAATTGGAATTTGACTAGCGTTTCGAGATTTTATTTATTTTAGTTCCTGCAATGCCATCTGGGGAATAGAGCTGAACTAATTGCAGTTCATATTCATGGATAAATAATTTTATATGGATCGAAAATGTTGCAATGCTTGTTGGATAAGAAAGGAAAATAATTCAGTTGTTGGAAATAGTAATCAGTAGTGAGTAATACCATCGTGTTTTACAGCTGGAATTAACTGATGGAACTGTTGTCGTATATTGAACCTGAGACCTTCTGATTATTAATCTTGAGGTCGTACCTACTGTGTTAAATAGCGAAAGAATATAAACTTATTTGCTATTGTTGCTGCTTGCTACTACTTCTCAATCCTTCTAGAAGCCTATGCAAACTCCATATTGAAGTATAGTAGGTTGATTTTGCACAGTTTGGATAGTTTCAAACAACGCGACCTTAGACGTTTAAGAGCAGAAAGATTTAGCAGAATTTGATGCCTCATAACAGTCAAGGCATTTTACACGGTAGTGAAAATAAACTACAAGACGTTAGTGAACTATCAAACAATACAGCCAGTGTCAACAGTTCCAATTTTGATCCAGAAGATTATAGTGTTTCCAATTCAAATTTTCCCAACAAAATTAAAATCGGGTAGCCATAATTTTTCCTCACGGGGCGCCACGCTGCATTCCTAATGTTTCGCGAATGAGGCAAGGTGTTACCCGACTAGCACTTAAGGGCGCCTGCATCATGAAGCCTCTGGGCCCCATGTGGCAAATGAGGGGCATGCCGAAAGAGGGAAGAGTTCCCTATGAGGACATTTCGAAATAGGGCTTTCCCCGCATGAGCACCACACAAAGAAAAATCAGCCATACTGAAGTGAGGTATGCCCTATCAGTTTCTCATAGGTCATTCCTACACGAGGGACCAGGGTTATGGGAGCACGAGCTTTTTTAGGGCAACGAAGGCGTGCGGAGAAGCGCTACTCCACCTGATCATAAATCGGCTGGAACGCTAGCCTGATCGAATATAATAAATACTCCGAACGCCTCCCTTGCCCAAAAAAAAACCTCGTGCCCTATGAGGCAAACCTCATTACAAATGAAATGGGGCAAACCCAACATCTGCCTCAAGGAGACTATTCAAGGAGGCTTAAATTCCGTGTTGTCAATTTTCGTTTGAAAAGTCAAATGTACCCCAAAAAACATGGCCGATTGTATTCATACGGTTCATGGCTAATTTCGTTAATTACTAAGATATGTTATGTTTACGCTTCTAAATTACCAACTTCTAAATTCAATTTATATCAATGCGATTATTCGTATTTAATCAATTTTTGTATTTTCTAATTAATTTTTATTAATTTCCAATCAATTTTTTTCCATTGCTCCATTTCGACTAACTTAATTTTGAACGAATAGTCGAAATCGGTCAAATTCAACTAACTTCATGTGGGGCACATCGGACAAAGGTGACATCTGTGGCCAAAAATGAACTAGAAGTTTAATTTCTTCTGCCCATCCATTTCCTGTCATTTTCCCCATAATGGTGGGACCACACTACGCGGACTTGGGTCGTACGCGCTTTTGCCTTTTTTTTCATATAGAGTTTTATGACTTTTTTACGACTTTGTCCATTGTAAAGGTCGTGCGGCACAACAACGCGGACAAAAGGCTGTGCTTAAAAAGGTACATTGTGCGTCCACACACTATGAGCTTTTCAAAAGGGCGTACGCCGTTTCAAATAAGAATTGATTTTTTCTCACTCATGATTCAGAAAATTAAAAGATCACGCGCGCTTTTGGGTGGCCGTACGACCAAAAGCGTTTGGATTCTAAGTCCGCGTAGTGAGGACGGGCCTTAAGAGTTTAAGCTCAGCCTCCATGATCTGCCTTACGTGTTCAGAAAGCTTTAAAAAGCATTAATTTAAGCTTTAGTTTTACTCATACAAAGCTTTAGTTTTTGTCGTTGCTTTGCTTCATATTGCAGGCGATTATGTTGGTGGCAGTGAAAATTGTCATTTATCACACCCAATAGACCGATTCTCGTTCGATTGCGGAGGTCAAGTAGCATTGGACGTGATTAGTACTTAGTTGGGGACCGCTTTGAAAAACGACACTCGCGTTTAAAATTATAAAGCTTTCTCGCATATCCACTCCGAAATTCTCAAATTTTTTTGCCTCTATTTTCCACTTGAGGTGGGAAAGCCGTTAGAAGCCCCTTGTGGGCCTTATAGGGCAATCCCACGAGGTCAACAGTGGGGCTAGTCGGGTAAATGGCTTTTATGGGGCGCCTTTTATATAGATATAAGATAGTAATAATTGTTGCTCATAGATAAAAACCTTCCTCTTAATATACAAATTATTGCAATGGCAGTGGTACAAGGTCCTGTACATTTTTGATAGATCGATGAATCAAGCTATGAAAAATGTTTACAGTATAAAAACGTTTCAGAATATGGCCTTTAAACAATCGTTCATTTCAATTGAGTATTGGCATATACCATTTCTGTGGTAACACTCCTTCCGTTTTCAGTATGATGATTGAATGAATCTTGACGCTCCTGTTCATATTAGTGTGTAAGGGTTTTGCTAAGATTCATCGTGTCCGCAAATAGTAGATAGAAGTGTTTCAACAAGCCCAGTGTCGGTTGAGGTTAGGACAGAAGAAAAAAACTGGTTGAAGGACTTTGTGCAATACTAAAAACTGAAAGAGTGCTACCACAGAAATCTTATATGTCAATACTCAGCCAACGGAATGAATGCAAAGCATTGCGGATGAAATATAGGGTGCTGTCAATTATGTACGTTGCACTTTATTTTTGACATTATATTTTTTCCATAAAAAAATGGTGACGATTATGGTAAACTTTATCAGATGTGTCACACGTGCAAATGGTTTGTCTGACGTTATGCTGATTGTGTGCGCTCAATCAAATAAGCATTGCACAGTGCATTATTGACAGCTTTTATACTTATTAGAGGAAAAGTTTGGATCATCCGATTATTTCACGAATTGCAGCTTGAATGTTGTTCTTTAGATCAACAAATTGTTTGTGGCTTGTTTGCATACACTCGGCTTTACAAAAAACCCCACAAAACAATCTAATTGTGTTAGATCACATAACGTTAGACGCCAATTGAAATCTGCATTTCGTTTATTTACACTGAAAATGTCACGAATTTCAAAATAAATGTTTGAACAATGAAAATGCATTGCTGCAATGTATACCTGCCCATGGTTGAAATCGTACTAACTTCTACTAAAACAAAATGGCTTATACCAGTTGAAAAGACGTCACCTGTAAGTATTATATAGTGCTGACATCTAGGGCTCACATTTGGATGACCCTTTAATTCCAATTATCCTGAATATAAGATGATTATCTGCTTAGAGGAGCCCACAAAAGGATAAACTCGCATTTTTCAAAATTTATTTCCATCTTTAAATCATAGTGGGAACGCTAGATTATATCGAAGTCCTGTCATGTGAGCTTCTGAATAATTCGAGTTCTTCTTCGTTGTACGATCGAGTGATTCGCATACGCATACTATTAAAAAAGTGGGAAATTTCAAATACCCTTTCGCAGATCATTGTTTTTGTCAGAAAGGCTATTATTTACATTTGTCTACGGCTTACATTATAAATGTTTTTGTTTCAAAAATCAGAACAAGAAAAACTAAAAAGTTACGATTTCTATCTTACCCACAAAAATGCTCATTCCAGAAAATCTTAACCGTTAATTTTTAAAACCTCTTCTAATTTAGCACAGAAATTATTAACGGCATTGACAGTGTTAAAACAGCAACAGAAAAAAAGTGGAACAGAAAAAATATTTGCCGAAATCCAATGCAAATAACTTGTCGGAGCTCCAGAAACCACTCATTAGATCGCCTGACCCAAATCCGCGAATTGAAATTTTTAGCGGAAAAAATTCAAAAATTTTCCCTTTCAACCTACCACGACGCGATCATCTCCCGTGCGCGGGGCACGAAGCAAACTTTTTTTCTAACACCGCTGTAATCAAATACAAGACGACATCATTAAGTCGATGTACCGTTATCCAAAAGACCTGCTGACATACTTCCGTGATCGCGTTGCATGAATACAGAAAGAGCTCCAACATGACGGGCATGGGGAATGGGGGCTCGCAGCTAAATGTACCGAATCGTGTCATGGTGTTGGTGAGCGATCATCATCTCTTTCTGTCCCGTTGCGGATTCGAGTCTAGCACGGAGGGACGTGATCGGACCAGAGGTAAGTGGAGAACAGAGAGGTTGGATTCCAATCAGACGCGGTGTAGACATGTCTCATTTCCTCTGAGGTCTAAGCCAGTCATTCAGGTGTGGAGAATTTCTCCAACTGGAAATTTCTTCGCTTTTGCAGCACTAGCGGTGTGCGCGTGTGTGCGAGCGTGTGGAACTTTCTTCGAATGCTCGCGAAATGCAGAGACGACAGAAGAGGGACGGAAGCATCCGAGCAGGCAGAAAATTGTTTGCCGGCGAAGAACGACTGATGGCGCGCAGCTCCCCTGGGCGATGGGTTTCGACGGTGTGTCTGGCCAGATCCGTGATTCCGAAGCGAGTTCTAGTGTGGCGCGAAATCGGTGCCAACATTTTTCTTCTGCATTTTCTCTCCTCTGGCGCTTCTCCTGCTTCAATCCGATGCTGAATCCGATCGATTGGCATCTAACCCCTTCTCAAATCTCCTGTCGTGTTGACATCTTTTGTTTGTTTTGATCTGAAGTGACATTTGACACATGCCGCCATTACGAATCCGCCTTTTGTCCCTTTTTGTGGGCCCTGGGGACTGATGATTTTCAGCCATAATTGTCGATTGCGTTTTTTGCAAGTGAAATAAACTTTTAAGCAGTTTGCTTTTTGCCCATTTCGAGCATAATTCATTTACCGGTTGGTTGATACTCACATGTTTTGTATATTTACCTTCTGGTTCTAGACAAGAGGAAGCTTTTATGCTGGTGGTACATGCATGGCGGTGCGATGTGGTCCCGTTCTTCTCTGCAGGTAATTCAATTCTTTTTTTATTGTTTGTGTGTTTTTTGTTGTTGTTATTTTTATCAATAAATAAATTAATTGAGTCCACCGAAATTGATAGTAGTTGAGCTGTCAGAATTTATTAACTGAGCATAATTATTATTGAAATGAATATGGAAAAACCCAAGTTGAAATTTTTACGGATCAATTTATTAACAGAGATTAATGGCGGATTTGTTTTTGTTGCTATGTAAATGTTGTTGTTCGCTTGCAGCAATAAATAACAGTATTATAATTTTTACAAACTTTTATTATACAGGGTATTCCTGACTATAAAAAATGGCGATGCGTTAAGAGGTGACGGTACTAGTCAAGGTAAATACATAAATATTATGAACCGAACTGAGTGAGGTATTTTTAATATTGAATATTTTGTTTCTTTCTGGCAATATAAAAAGCTATTTTACACTATTGTTTGTATCCTCGATCGATCTGTGGTCATTTACTCACTATACGTCATATTCAGGAAGGATAATAGAAATGAATTAATACAAAATAAAATTACGGAGAGAGTTGACCGTTTAACACAAACAAAAAAATTGAAAGATTGGTGAGAATTTTTATGGTGTAGTTCGAAGCACAGGAAACAAACTAGCAGCCCGTCATGTCTTTGGTCACGTCATGATGCATTGTCTAGTAGTAAGTTTAGTTCGAAGAATATAAAAAGTTGGAGGTTATAGGGAGTAAGGAGGACGCTGGAGGAGATAGCGATGGACACTGCGTTTGAGCTATTGAATATGGTAAGAGTTCGAAAATTCGAAGTACTAAATATTAGCTGCGTTCTATTTCTGTTTTTGAGTACTCATGAGTAAAGGAGAAAAGGAACGCGAAGTTTGTGCTTATGAGTAAAAGCTGGCCTCAAATTTTTGATGTTATTTTATTTGTATACAAATAAAAGGTTAGAAGAATTTACAACATAATTTAAATTAATGCGGTGAATTTATTATTTCTATTTTTATTTAGTTATAAATTTATTATTTTTCTTTTTTGTTATAGACGTTTTTATATGAAAAAAGCTCAAAACAATCAAAAGCCTATCTATAGGCGCAAAATAATTCACAATAGACTCAAAAAATTGTCTTTTCCTCTGGCGGATGTTAGTTTCGTAACTGTTTGTGCTTTTGCTCATATCTTAGAGCAAGAGTTGCTGCAAGCATTCACGAGCAAAAATAAGCAGAAAAGGAACGCAGCTATTGTTCCACAGTCGAGTTGTCCTAGTCTGCAGAGTGCGTGAGATAAAGGGGCTTTAAGCTGAAGGAGTGTGCCGTAGGGAGTAATTTGGCATTTGGTTTCTTTTGTGAAAATCTATTCGTTTAAGGAAATCTACAGCTAATCTCTCATGTCTCTACTTTACTAAGGTGATTTTATATAAATATACATGCAGTGTCAGAATAATTGGCGGCACATAAGTTTTTAAAGTAAAGATAAACCAAGAAGGATAATCTTGGTATACTATAAAATAAAACCGCAGCGTGAGGATCTCTTACCTCCAACTATACACAGGTTATTATAAACCCACGTACGCAGGTTTCTGAATAAATAAAGCCTTTCAGAGAAGGAAAGGAGGAGCAGAAATTTGTCAGGGCTCAACCGCAACTAATGAAACATGTTTAGGTATACGAGAACCGACGAATTTCTTTGACGGAAATAATACAAATTTGAATATCTCGTTGGTTTATAAACTAGGACGTATGCATCCAGACTATACAGCTTTTCTGAAAGTTTACCGAAATTTAATGGGAGCAAGCTTTGGATTGGATCAAAGGAGTAGTGTAGTCGTGTAGTTACACGATGTTATGTTGGTGCTCCGGTAGATTCACAAAGAAGAAACGGTACTAGAAGAATTTATTTGGAAAGCATTACGAAGGAAGGAAACTTATCAGTGAAAAATAATGAAGTCATCTATCGGCAGGCATCAGTAGCCTATGAGTTAAGTCGTCCTACTACCATCCAATAGGTTGGATTTCGATTTCTTGCGTATTTCGGTTTCTTGTCTTTCGAATGGTAAGAATTGAAAAAACTAATAAAATAATGACATTAAAAAATTATTTTTGGCAATTCAGTTCGAGGTTGATTCCTGGCGGCGTTATCGCTTTCGTTTTGTCACTTATATGAGTTTAAAAGTTTTCTTTTAAGCTCTTCTTCCGCTAGATTCCAATAGATTTCAGTTAATCGATTTCGATTTCATTCTAGGTTTTCGATTCTGAATTGATTTTAGATAATATAAATATGTATAAATCAATTAATTCTCTTCTATGACATGCCAATGTACTGAGATCGATTCTTCCTTCGCCTCGTAATCTAATGGAAAATCAATTCTGATTTACCAAAGTCTATTTTGAATTTTTCTAGCGAACGCCCAAAAATCTCCACCTTTTCACAACATTCGAATGCGTCCGTTGCAAGGAAGAGCTTTTGCGTCTAGATGTATACGCTTTTATTCATAATTGGGCTTTTGCACACGAAACATGGTTATGGCGAGTAAAACCGGTTTTATAGATGAGAGAGTGAAGTAAGTGGAAGAATTTAACGAACAATGTTTACACGCAGTAAAACCGGTTTTACTTGCCCTAATGATGATCTCGGGTGCAGAGTTTCATTGACGATCTGTGTTGGTTTCTGCGATTCTAACGAACTTTTGGGGACTATCAAAACTTTCAGTAAGACCGTTTTGCCCAAAATACAACTGAATGTTCAGACTTCGCCACATCTAATTACTTTTAATTTCCAAAATTGCACGAAAAAATTAACGATGTATGACGCTGACGCTGAGCAGGTCCTTTTTGAGATAGTCCAGTTCGAAGGATGCTGGTTTTACAGGGAAAGTTTGCACGTGTGACAACACCGGATGTAAAAGTTCTCCGTTATGTGATATGTTAAAAAATAAATTTGCATTGGTTTATATAGTGTGCTTTATTTGATAGGTCCGGTTACTTTTGGATATAATTACATAGCAGTCCGACCAACTATTACGAACTACTAGTTATTTTCTTTTTCCTTTAAATGATTATGGAAAAAGGTGCCTATATTTATTGTCAGTTTTAATTAATTAATTGTTTTTGCTAAAAACAATGTTCTTAACATACTTAATTAAAACTAAATGTTTAATTTAAATAAACAAAACTAATTTATTAAAATGAAAAAGACCAAAAAAAAAAATAAAATCGAACCTTTTTCATATCAGCCAAATAATGATTATAAATAATCAAAATATTTTAAATCCAATAAAATCCAGCGTAAAATAAATCAATTGCAATTGTAAAATTATCGTAAATATTGCTTGCAATAAAAATAAATCACTTTTTGTATAATTTTTAATGTTCACTATATAACAAGGTCCAAAGTACATTGCTTCACATACATTATTTTCGTTTTGTTTTTGTCTCTTATATTTTTTGTGTAATTATTATTTATTTATGCAGAAATCAACACTTGTTTCAGTTCTATTGGGTTTGGTGTGTGTGCTTGATTTCTCACGTTAACTTAAATAGAAGAAATAATAAAAACCAAAGATAAATAATTCCCAAAAGTGTTAATACTTTGTACAAACATATATGTTAGCAAAAAATTGAAGATATCTTGTTTTGTAGAGAGTAGTGAATGAAATGTTGGTCTTATAATTTAATTTATGAGAGTTTATGTTGGTGTAGTTTTTTAACATCTGTATTTTATTTTAATAATTGTAAAGAAATATTAAAAAATTAATTGTTTTGTTAAAAAGTGCGTTAATGTTATGTTTAGTTTGTGAAAATTATAAGTCGTCATCTACGTTAGTATGCCAAATACCTTTTATTAAATATATTAAAAAAATCATGAGTACATATCAATCGGACAAAACACGTGTGATTGAAGCAAATGTGCAGCTTTTTTATTACCGTAACGAATGAATGTCATTGACATTGACACTGGTGGCTTGCACCAGTGCAATTTATATTATATTCAACGGAGTTCATTGCTTCGACTTAAGGTGTTATTAGTACCCAAGAATTTATTTATAGAATCCCGGTCTCTATGAAATTGTTGTGTGATGATGTATTGTTATTTAGTATTTTCAACTGGGATTTATGCTTAAACATTTTTTAATCCCATCGCAGCTTTTACCAATAGTTATTTTGTTTCATTCCAAATTTCAACATACCAAAACGTATTCAGGTCATTCTTTCAAATAGGATGTTCTATGGGAAGTTATACTGTTAAGTGCAATATATTTTCAACAAGAAACATTTTATCGATCTGGAAAGCATTAGAGGACTATCAGAGGCGGTGGCGTCTTTGGAAGCAAGGAAAGCATTGCTTGACTTACAATTTCTTGAAAAATAAAAATAAAAATCTGAAATTGATCAATAATTTTATTTTTGTTTTACAACCATTTTTTATATTATCATTCTCAGATTAACTTTCTTTTTGCTTGGCATTTTTTCTAGCCCAGACTGTCACCTACTCTTTATACGGAAAGAATCATGCCAACAAACTTCAAGAAACAGGATTTGAATTGCTTTACTACCCTGTTAGTTAAGAACGTATTTCGGTGCGAACTTGTGGATGAAAAGGGCAGTATATATGGCGAGTCTCAACGAACATTTGTTCCTGTGAACAGTGGCAAGGGAAGCAGCTAACATTTTGCATCCAAACCAAGTTTTTTCTCTCTCTAGCTGTTGGCCGTAACAAAAAATATTGCTCTCATATAATACAATTGACACGCATTTAACACTTGACATGTCAGGAGTAAGCTTTTCGAGGATACCGTGAGAATCTGTTAATTGGGGAAATCATGGTGAAATGAAATTATGTGCATAAATAGCAGCAAACGAGAAAGGTTGCAGTAATACATAGTAGATTAGATTAACATTTACATCCATGTTTACTGTAAATGTTATACTAGAAAGTTGTTGTCGGATTGCTTCCCTTCAAATTCAAAGCACGCCACGTCACTGAGGACCATGGAAGTAATTAAACGGTGATTGTTAACTAACAGCTCACAGAAAAGGTTAAACTTGACTATAAGAAGTCATGTATAGAAATAATCATATTTTTCCAGGAGACTAAAACAAGAGAACTTGAACGTCTCCTACAGAGAAAATCAAATTATACCTACCGTGTAGGTTAGTCATACTCACTCAACGAAGGCGTTGTGAAAAAATAAAGTTGCTAGAATGGTGAACAAATGGCATAACCCGAGTATCACGTATGCTTCCAAAAGAAATATTCGGATAGTGCATTATGGGTTACTCCTGAATGTGAGGCACAAAAAGATTCAATCTATGACCGCATAAAAAACATAACATAAAAAAGTATGTGGTCGAGGGTCTCGCCACAAATTGTGCTTTATGAGGATACGCTTTTGATTGATTAACGAATGGTAATTGGCTGATTAACAGATTTAATAAATTAAAGTATTTTACCTTCAATTTGTGATTTTTTTAGATTCTGCATTATTTTTGAAAGATGTAATAAAATTCCATACAAAACATAATTATTACCAGAGGTAATTAAAAGGTAATAAAAAAAGTATTATAATCCACTTAACACGTAAGTTAAGAAGTTGAGTTTGTGCCTAATATTTTGAAAAATAGAGTAGATAGAGTGTAATAGCAGTAAGAGTATACTGCGAGAAGCACATGTGAATTTATATTGCATTGCCGATTAAAGATGATGGTTGGCGACATTCGTCTCGTCTCATTTCATCTTTTTCATTTCGATAGTAGTTATTGTTGTTATAGTACCATAGGATATGGTTATAACAAGATCGTTAAAAATCCTTATATGGACACTAGTAAAATAAGCCATGGTGAGCATGCGAAGGATTTGTGTAGAAATATAGTAATATTCCAACAAGAGCGACGAAACCATAAGTTACTGGCTAGGATTTACATCTCACTAGCTTGAGCTCTAGTCTTTCTAATTGAATGATTCTTGGCCTTTCCACTTCTACCACCTAAATAATAGTTTTTCTTATTTGTCTTCACTCGTCATACCGATTAGCTGCAGTCTATGATGTAAATTACTATCGTATAATACCTACATCTTGCACAAAACCGGTTTTAGGTGACGACACAATGATGGATCGTGTAATTTACTCTTATAATATTCTGCCATCGCCCTGTGAGGACGCCATTTTTTTTGTCCATCATCGGAGCTTTCTGTCACGGTAATATTAGATGAGAGCCGCCCACCGGAAAAAATAAGAAGTGCTACTAAGGAGAGCGAATTATGAGCGCTGTGAATATGCTCCTAAAGCCCGGTACCCACTTGTTGCAAAGCAGCGTATAGTATCCCCATATCGTTTCAATTTTTGATTGATACGAATAAAACAGGAACCCAAAATTTTCGAGTATCATCACTGCGTTCCGAATCATCCAGCCTGTATCATGATTGATACGGGAGCGTGATACGGTTATCTGGTCAGTGTCTGATTTCAAGTGACGATGAGAAAACAGCAGCAAGTGGCCGCAAAAAAACATTTTTTTTTAAATAATTCTTTAAATTTGCATGTGCGCACGTTATTAACAAATATCACTAAATAGTGGAGGAAGATGCAACGGCAACGAGGCAACGGGATGCGCGCATGCCCGTCCACACTACATCCTAAAGCGTATCGTATCATTCCTTTGATGTGACGGAGAAAAACCGCTAAATGAGAGATCGGGTTCGTGCTGTATCTTTTCGCACATTTTGATACGGAGCATTGCAAATTTTTTAGAAAAAAATTTAAAGATCGGGGATACGATACGCCGGTTTGCAACAAGTGGGTACCGGGCTTAAGGGAGAAAAATTGGAGCTTTAACAAATTGTATAGGACGAAGAAAACAGGCTATTATCTTGGTGACCATAAAGGGTGCCATGAATATACTCAATAATAGACCGGTACTCGTTCGATTACCGAGGTCAAGCAGCATTGGACGTGATTAGTATTATGTTGGAGGGCCGCTTGGTAAAACGACACTTTCGTTTGGGAGGACGAATGGGCAAATGTAAAAGGTGAACAAAGATAAAAGCTTTCTGACACCGGAACTTATTCACATATCCACAGGTCGCCATGAATTCTTTATTAAAAGTATTTTTTCTACTGTTTTAAAAACTCTTCTAAAGGAGCATTAAAAGGAGTGGTATCGTCTGCGGACATGGATTGCCCAAAAATATATTGAACTGGTATGGAAAGGGAGGCGCTGCAAGCTTTTTAAGGAGGTTTCTAAGATAAACCTGGCAACACTCCATTTCCCGCTCGACGAAAGAGTGGAAATGCGTCTTGGCGTTGGCCATTCTTTTATTATTATCTTTACTACTCTTGCGAGTAGAGCTTGCTATTGGACTGTTTTCTTTATGAAGCGATCAACCCGTCGCTAGTGCAAACGGGCTCACCTTATTATTTATTTATAGATTAGTCTTTCAAATAAAGCCTTTTTTAATAACTTGAAATAAAGCCGAATACTTATTGATGATTTGAATTTGTTTTCGTTAAAGATTCCGTTGGACACTTAACATCCGGAAAAAAAGGGATGCCATTACAAACTGTGTTCCCTAAGATTAGGCTTGCACATAAAAATGTCGTTAAACATATTTTGGAGGAAGTTATTTTTTAAAAAGAATATTGTTGGTGTGTCATACATAGAAGTCTCACTGGTCTTGAAAACTGTTTTTTGGCTAAAACTTAATTTGGCTTCAATACTTATCTCTGTAGAATATATTTACTTATTTTCATATGAATAATATTTTTTAATATCACTATATAACTAGAGAAAAAAACTAGAACGTATTTTTACTATAACTTTAAAAACTAAGCTTAACGACCTCGTTCTACAATTAAATTTTGTTCTAATAAATTAATGCGAAAGTAAGGACAGGTCGTGACAAAAAGTAATTGATTATATTAACTATCAGAAAACATCGCCAATTTTTTTTTACGTATAATTTTGCTTTTGATAAATGACGATCGATCCAAAAACATTTTCAGCATACATTAACCGAATTCTACCAGGTGTGATATGTTTTATGGAAGAATTAATTTTGGATTTGGGCTATCGAGACAAAAAAATATAATAAAATAATGAAATAAATAGAGTCACTGAGGATTTAATTGCAATTTTTTTCACTTTAGTTTACGCAAAAAAAAAGAAAAACAAATCTATTCAAATGTCTTCTATTTAAATTTAATATTCTGTTACTATTTTATGGAATTAGAACGTCCTTAGACAGTGTGTAATGATTAGTAATTTTAAGAACTCTATATAATTTGAATATAGACGTACATGAGGTTGAGAAATCCCTGCAAGTCCACCATCAGGAAATAAAATCAACATTTGTGCAATTTCAGACGCAACCTTTTCATCTTTTCAATGGTATAGTTAGTAGCAAAAAGTTTTATCATTGATACCTTCCATTTCGAAAAACTTCACTACATCTTTAAATGTGCAAGGGGAAAGCTTTGAGTTGCAGTAAGAGTGGTATAAACAAAAGCTTTGCTGGTGCTCTGGAAAAGTCAACTATTGCCCAACACTGGTTTATGGGATCAACCCTAAACCATCAACCAAATGTTACACCGCGTTATAAGACCAAAAGATCTACTGTCGCACGTTTAGGCGACACCTGAACCAAAGTGAGTCATCGCTTTGGTGAGTCTGAAATGGCACTCAGCAGTGTTGCTCAACTCCAAGCTTTTGATCAGTTTTAAAGTGCCTTCCGGCCGTTGGCGTAAAGCCACCTTATTTCTGGAGCTGTCCCCAGGCCTCAATTCTATCGCCCCCTCTTTTCCTAGTTTTTATAAAGAATATTTTTGGACCTAACGAATGATTGGTCTCTAAACATCCTAGGCGTAACATTAATATAGGATCTGCGATGGAATTACTACTTTTATAAAATCGCTAAATATGCATCCATCGGTGGTTAACTGTTTGATATGCAGAAAGGATGCTTCGTGGGTAAATTTCAGGTGGTATACTTCTACAGGTTGGCCCAAATGAAATGTCAACAAATCGAAACGATCTTGCTGTCCTTTTCTGACCATTACCATAGCATTTTGCAATACTGCGTGTCTTGTATCTTTTTATGGTCGATGTACAAACAATTTATTCACATACAAATGCTGGAACTCAGTAACAATTGCCTTTTACCATTTTCAGCCAAATACAGAGCAATAACACTGATACGTTTAAGCTTCATCGCTTAAAACTTTTTTCTCACAAAAAAAAGCATGCAAATTTTTCCACACTCTTGTAAACAATATAATAAAGAGTCATCACGTAAATTACAGCTGTCGTCAACGGTTTTATAGATACAGCGGTTTCAAGTTGGTTGACAGTTAGTGAGATATTTCAGTTACTATTTAGCGTTACACTTTCACTAGCTATAAGTGATCATAGTTCAAAAAATCCTTCTTTGCATTAATAAATGCCCAAAATTGTACCGCGGCCACGGCGACGAGCACGACTACTCTATTATTAAATTTCTAATTGGTAATTGGAAACCACCACCATCGTCGTTTTCTTGTTTTCAAATAATATTAGTAACTTTTCCAGACAATATGTAAGATTATAATTATTTTTATTATTTTGCACTTTGCGTGTCACCCATTTTTGCGGTCGTGATAATTAAACAAAAAAAAATTTAGGGATTGTAGCTAGCGACATCGTCCTTATTGTATTCACACGACTACTTTCGCCGCGAGAACCCCGGTGGCCGTGGTCGTCGCCGTAGTTGTCGGCCCAATTGTGGTTACACCATATATAGGTTCAATCATTTGCATTCACTTAATATATTGGTTTGAAATCTATTGTCATCATTTGCTACTTCTAAAAGTTGGTTTTTTAATAAAAGAATTAGTAGTAACAAATAATCATGAATCAAACATGTTCGGGAAGTAAAACTGTGTTTCATAAACATCAAGAATTACATTTAGATATATAGGGTGCGGTCAAAAAGTTAGTTAAATGCGCATTCCGTGCATTTAGTCGTTCAATGAGCAAAAACCACTGTAAACATATTGCACGGGTTTGGTTTAATTTGACAGTGACTGCAAATCAGCAGTGCATTTTCGGCATTCAACATCAAGTGACTGCGCATTTAGCTGACTTTTTGACCGCACCCATACTAACAGTATGTCCGTAGGGTAAAGGTAGACAGACGACAGAATCAAAACAAATCCTTAGCGTTCAAGGTGTCGCAGGATGTAAAATTAATTATTATTATCCTTTTACTCCTCATAGGGAGTGAGCATAGGGCTTCTATAAAGCTTCTGCATCGGACTCTGCTTTTGAGCTATTCTATTGGTTTCAATCCTACCCTACCAACATCTCTTCTTCCTTTGACGATTCAATTCAAGCGATATAAAATTTAATAGAACACATTCACGTCGCCACTCAAAAAATTATCAATATATGCAAATCTATTAGGTTTATCCATATGTAATAAAATTTTGTTTCACCTGTCATTAGTAACCGAACATTTTTATGTGGCAGTACTAAGCTGAGGAATCACTTTTTGTACCATCAGTCCGTCATATCGCTTCAACGTCATGGTGCTATGCTTAGTAACAAGCTTAGTTTCAAGGAGGAAACTTGTTTTAGGGTATGCAAATATGTTAGTTAGTGTTTGTTGAAGGAGATTAGTCCTGCGGTGGAACACTTTGATTTTGTACGAGACCGGAAATACAAACTGTGAAAGATTGTTCCACAGTTGAGTTTTTTTATTAGGTGCGTTTCATTTTCATTGGAGTACGTACTCCGGAGAAGTACGGCACAGTTGCAGCTACTCCAGCCCTTACTGTGGGTGGTGTAGCAGAATCTACTCCGATGTGCGCCCAACTACGCTGGCGTACGTACTCCAATGAAAATGAAACGCAATTATTTATGAATGTGTGTCTTGTATGAGAGCCATAAAATTGGTTTTTCTTTTCTTTAGAGCATTTACATATTCAAATATATACTGCGTTAGCTAATTCTTAGTACGAGTTAATCGGTTTGAAAAAATAGCAAAGATTATAGCTTTTAAGAATCACATACTTAATTGATACATTTTTGTTTTTAGGTGTGGTATAGCGCAGCAGTACCAACGATAAATCAACGACCAACGATTTTGCGAGATATATTGAAGGTTAAAAGAATTCACATGAGTGCAGTAGATGTGTTGCTGGTGATAATGATTAGTCTAGCCTTGAAGTGGGATAGGATAAGCTAAAAGCCAAATTCACTGAGATGCTTAATCTTTCAACTACACATTGTGTACATGAATGCGTTCAAAGATAGCATTCAGTTAGCAATAATTGGATATGTATTAAGAAAGCTTTCGATATTTTATACATAAATCCAATCCCACAATATGATCACATGAACTTCAAACTTAAACAAACAAACACGCAAGAATTTTAATTCAAAAAAAAACAAATTAAATAAAAAGTAACGAATTGTCTTAACTTGCCTACGTTATTGTAATATATTTATACAATTCTTTATACACTATTCTATCACGTCAAAAATTAAGTTTACCATACGAAATTCTACATAATATATAACGTCATAATAAAGTCATACAACGTCATAATTATTGGACAGTTTAATCTGACGTGTTAAATGTTGGGCAAAATTTTGCATTTTATGTTAAACGTACAGAAATTTGCGTAATTTTTTTTTTTGAAAATGCCGCCGTCATTGCAGAAAATAACGTCATATTTCTAATCAAATTTTTTTATTTATGTACGTCATATTATTTGGAGCAATTCGAATAATTTATTTTGTAATTTTTGCAAATTTCTAAGTGTATGTGCCGTAATTACTTATTTGGTTTATTTTTGTTGTATATGTAGATTTTTAATCATGTTTTAATTCGATAAGACCAACATTTCATACATGGAAGGTAAATTTTTAGTTATAAGAAAACAAAAATAAAGTGCATGCATTTAAAATAATATTTTAAAATTGGAATTTACCAGCCAAAGCTGTAACAAAACCAGGGCATAAAATAAACATAAATTAACAAAAAAAAAAAATAAGGACTATAAAATCATAAAAATAAAAATAAAATGGAAAAAGAAAACAAAAAATAAAAATACTCACAAAACAATTTGCATATGAAAAGTGTTTTTGTTTAGTTTGTTTGTTATCCTTATATCAGCTGAATTATCAACATAGTAATCTCCTTATCCTGATGTTAGAAGACAATTATATTGTATAGATGCAGTAGACAGGTATTTGAAGATGAAGAATAATAATAACAATAATATATTGAAAAAAAAATGCACAGGTGTGTAAAAACAGGTGAATAGTATATATTTATATATATGTACAAGGTCAAAGAAAAAAAGTGTAGGGTAAATTAATAAAATGTTTTTTTTTATATTTAATTTTTGTGTGCGGTTTAGTAAACGAGAAGGAAGAATATTTGATATTTTTATTTTATATGTACAACAACAAGAAAAAAAAGAGAAAAATTGGACTAAAATCATAAAAACGACAGACAAAATCCAACCAAAAAGATGATTTTTTTTTATTGTTGCTGTTATTTATTATTGTTGTGGTTATAATATATATTCTCTTTAAATTTTCTGTATGTTCAAACTATTGTACTCCAATTTTTGTTGTATGTATATATATCCATTCAAAATTATCACTTTTTTTTGTTTTAATTCACTTCAGATTTTTCTTCTTCAAATTTCATCCCTTTATGTATCTTTTACACTAAATTGAAATATCACTATATTTTTTTGTTCAACTTTTTTTTTTGTTTCAATAGATTTAAAACACTAAAAAAAATTTGTCATTTTTTTAATAATCAACAAACGAAACCATTGGTTTATATCAAAAAAGTAAAAAGAAGTGCACAGAAAATTAACTAAATTTATCAACAATATCCAATTTCCATGTAGTTTAACTCACAAACAAAAAAAATTATGTTAAAACAAATTCAACAGGTGAAATTGTTGTTATTTTCTATTTTTGCATTATTTTATTTGTTTATAACAAAAACTTTTATTTTTATTCTTCGTTATTAACTTTTTTTACTAATTATTCTGTCAAAAATATCAATTTCTAATTATTTCCTTTGACCACAACTTACTAGCATCATTATTTAATTTTTTTCATTTTTTTTTCAAAAAAAAATAATAAAGATTATTTTCTTAATTCCACTAACACTTTGATAGTATGCAGATACAATATCCGGGTCACTATAAAAATTCAGTTAAGAGAGCTTCTTATACGTTGAGTGAGTATCATACAATTTTTTTTCGCTTCATTCCTTTTAAAGTAGGTCATTCACACTGGTTTTTAGCACAAAATCGTTTCTTTTTTTTCAAAATTTTCAAATTGTTATTCCTTGTAATTTTTCTTCAACTATGATCTTTTATAATCCACTATTATTTTTACTAAAAAGTCACTATTTAAAAAAAAATATCCTTTATCCTTTTTTTGATCCCGAAAATAGTGCATAAAAATTCGTATACGATTTTTTTCTGTAAGATCCTCCCAAAAAAAATTCCAAAAATCTCCGTTCGATCGATACACGGTCGAAAAATCCGAACACGTCAACGTCCAAAACTCAACTGATATCAGAAAAGTCTTGTGTCCAACCTCAGGAAGGCCCCTCTAGTAAATATTGTTAGGATAGGTATGTACAGGTAGGGCCCCATTTTGCTTACTTACTTTACACTCTATACACTCTGTACACTATGGTGTTAAAATTTATATATATATATATATAATTTTTTTCGTTTTATTTTGTTATTTCTTTTGCATTCTTCTTCGTCCATGTCTTCTTCTACCCAAACCCACCGATCGCGCATACCATCGAACGAACGTCAACAACTATGACGACATATTAAACTGCTTAAAAAAAATCTTTATGCCCAATACCATGCCAATGTACTGTCAGCTACGTAATAAAAGAGAAATGGGTAGAAGAAACACACGTAAGAAATAACAGTTACGGCCTTCTATTTCTACCTCAGTGGGTTGGAGAAATGGAACAAGACAAGAGGATACATTTAACACCTTTAGATAGAAAGAGCAGACAAACCAACAGCACACCATCCGAGCTGGATATCAAATCTCTTCGCAGTAACTAACTGACCTAGTGAAATATTATTTGACTGGCTGTGTAGGTGCGCACTTTTATATGTATACATGCATGTACACAAACGATCCTCATTTAATCGCAAGTATTTGTGGTAAACATGTTGCTGACGAAGAAGACGCCGATCACTGACACTTTACTACTGATCCTCGAATGATCATAACCAGAACGACATTTTTGATCACGATCTGCCGGTGATCATTTATCGATTTGTATTAAAATAACAAAAAAAGCAAAAAGATGATCGTGATGTGATCAACTCGAAGCTTCCACCCGTTGGGGAAAAATTGTCAATAAAAATAAAAATACAAAAGAATAAGAAAAAAAAACAAACAAAAATCCAAGTTAGTTCTTCGACTCTATAGAAAACCCGAAATGTGTATTGCTAAGCTACACCACCAAGCAACTCGAATTTAATTATAATTTAAATTAATTCAATGTGAATAAATTATTCCAATGTTCGCGATCTACGGCGGCTAGGCTTTTTTCGGCACGGCGATGTACGGACTCCAGGTAGACATGAATATGAAACGATTGTCGTTAGCATATCAAATGTGCTTTTGGTGGTCGCGTTTTGTTTCGCAGGGAATCTCGTACTAAATAAATTTATGTACGCGGTTAAAAACTTAGGGTAAAAGATTTTCTTCTTTGTATTGTTTTTAAATTATGCCCAACCAAACGTTTGGAGGTGTTTGTTTTGTTGAGTTTAAGTTCAAGATAATTAGACAAAGGCGTACTGTCTAGAATATACAAAAATGCTTTAAGCACTAAAACAACATCGTCCAATAATTTGGCTACAGAACATATGAGCAATTATTTTTAAAAATTATGGAGGCATTGATCCAGTAAAATAAAGATAGACTTCTTAAAGTTTAATCAATACGTGAATAAAATGCAGCTAATTTGAATCAAAAAGGAGCACACACGTCCTAATCTGTTTTTCTTGCAGAATATAGCTGCTGCCTCGTTGGTCGTTGGAATAGAATCCGTTTGAAGAGCTAGACTGAAAGTGTAATCCATTCTAGAATTTAGATATTTCTCCTATAAAGTTATGAACAGGTTATCAGGTGTCCTCATGCCCTATTCTCTCTTCTTATTTTTGAATTGTCCTATAGTCTTTGCTGATCCACTCCACAGCTTTGTTCAGGACAGTGGTTCGTCCTCTTCTTCAAGCGAGGTATTAGGTATCCAAAAGAATCACCCCGGTGGGGAAGTAGAGCGCTTCCACAAGGCAGTTAATGCGCTCCTTTGGGAGGATGGAGTGCTTGCCTGTTCCATTCCACTTCATTGCAATTTTACATGGTAATGTCATCAGAAAGATGCGATTATTGTTCTCGCTGGATATGCGAAGCTTTTAAGCTTTTTTTAATTGAAGAGCAAAGGAAAAGAGCTAAAAAGAGAGTAGCTGCGTTCCTTTTCTGCTAATGTTTACTATTTTTTACTCGTGAGTACTTGCAGCTATACTTGCTCTAATATACGAGTAGATACCCAGCGGGAAAAGTTTGAAGGCCTTCTTCAAGAAGCTTTTAGGAAGGAGTTCGTATTCGTAGTTCCACAAAAGTAGGATGGAAGGGTCAAATATGAATATGTAATTAATGAACAGTTTTTATTCAGTTAATACAATTTACCATTAAATTGTGTATAAAAATGTGTATCTAAAAGATTATTATAAAAGCATTAAAGCAATATCTTTCAAGGATCTCAATATATTTAGAAGGTGTAAGAAATTCTACTTCCTTGGAAGAAATAAAAGAGAACGTATCACAAACACCTTACCGGGAATGCGTGGGGAAGGTGAATGAGCTTTTAGAGCTTTTCGACTCATTCCTTCTAATGACATGCCTGCATAAAAAAGATATGGAGCGGAATGCTAAAAGGAAGGAATTCTCGCCTTCCAAAAAAGGCTACCGTCATGCTTCTTGGTATGATTCCATTTCCCGCTGGGTAACACTTTAATTAAAATCCGCTAGAGGACAGCTCCCACTTGGAGCTTTTTTCATATAAAAACGTGTATAATAAAAATAAAACTAATAAATTTATAAATAAAATAAATAAAAATATAAATAATAAAATCGCATTAATTTAAATTATGTTTTAAATTATTATTCTAACCTTTTATTTGTATACAAATGAAATAACATCAAAAATGTTTGGTTAGGTTTTACTCAAATCAACAAATTTTGCGTTCCTTTTCTGCTCTGCTCGTAAGTACTAAAAAGTAGAAAAGGAACACAGCTAGTAAATATTTCATACTTAAACAGAAAGTGCCCTTCATTAACCACTTACGCAGACCGACGAAAACTGATCCAAATCCACAGCGAATTGCCATGTATACAGATAACAAAAATGAATTCGCAGCTTGCACCAAACCTACTTCCGATTTGTAATTCTCAGGAAGCGCATCACTAAAGCTTCCAGTGGAAGCACTTGCTTTATTTCCCGCTGGACGGGCTACACTTGGTCTATTGGAGAGGTCATACGAACATATTAAGAAGTTTGCCTAGTAGCTTGTGACTCAGGCTTGACGGTAAGGCTCGTTTAGAAACGAAACCCCTCCCAAAGCTAGAACACTCACAAACACACAAAAAAAACAGTCATCTGCTTCGAGTAAAAGTCTGCAGGTAGGGTCTGCTCCTCTTTTTATTATGAACTAGCAAAAACCCGCGTGCGTTGCAACGCCTTTTAATAAAAAAACTTATGTGTGCACAGTCCGGAATAGCAAAAACGTATAATGAAAAAAATAACAAATCTTCAAAACATAATTTTGAGCACATAACTCGACTGTAGAATAATCTCTCGCAGTCAGTATTTCCGAACTCCTACAACATCCAAGAGTTCAAACGCAGGGTTCATCGCCTCTTTTTTCAAAACCCCTCGAACCGCCATAACCCTTAACCTGTTCCCCCCTTACTAAGCTCACTGCTAGACATTGCACCATGACTTGACAAACGACACATCGAACTGGTAGTACAAAGGGTGATTCCTGAGCTTAGCACTGCCATCACATAAAAAAATAAACAATATAGAGTTACTCATAAAAAATGTGTTACAACTTGTTTACAACTCGATGTTGAGCGCCACCTATTGAAAAAATTTTGTGCTACATTGCAAACAATCATATTTAAAACACATCTCTCACCTTGTTCATTGTGTTCGATATAGATAATTCCCTGTTTAAACTATCATCAGGCCCATCGATCATTGGCGGAGTGGCCTTAATCCATAAACTTCACATTATTTCCGCAAATTGAAAGAACAATATCTCGCCGTGACAGCATTTCATTCGCGTTCCTTCGATTATCGAGTCACGTTTTCGGTCTGACCCGATAGTCGGATCAGAATGAAAAATAAAAAGGTAATCCCCCATTTTGCTAATTGTATTCTACTTGTCATACCCTTTCTTTTGATATCCATGTCGGGGATCGGGGAGCATAATTGGAAAATTCGGCCGCCATCTTAGAACCTCCATCTTGATTTTGTCAGATTGGTCAGATTGCATTGCCACGCGAACTATACATATGTGCAAAATTTGAAGTTGATCGGTTATATGGAAGTGGGTAAAATCAAGTTGCAAGCTTTGTCTACATACATACATATACCTGCATACATACATATATACATTTAAAAAAAATAGCCTAAAACATGGCCACGAAAATACTGAATCTTACAGTGAAAGTCTCATCGCAATCGGATAAGCCGTTTCCGAGATTAGCCCGGACAAACAGACAGACATACAGGCATACAGACACACAGATATACAGAAAGACAAAATTTTTAAAAATGCTGGATTTTGTTTTAATACATATCATGTAAATAACCGTATGAACTTAAAAAATGACAATTATTTTAAAATCACAGACAGACAATCCAATTATATTTATATAGATAAATTGTAATTTAGGGCGCAGTGTCCAGTTGGTAATCAATCCGGACGAGCTTTGTAGCCTTTTGGGGTACTACCATCATAGAGGTTCGTGGTTCGAATCCATATTCTTCTATTTTCTATACGGAAGGTCCTAATATTAGTAATGAAGCCTTCCTTTTAACATTCGATGACATCTGTGAGCGAATCTCCGGATTTTTATCTTCACATCCCAAGGGTGAAATCATTGTTGCCGGTGATTTCAACGTTCACAACTCAAACTGGCTTATTTACTCCAATGGCCAGTGTTTGTGGCACTGAGCTCTTTGCAGACATTAATAACCTACCTACATCAAGTTGTTAATCATCCAACTAAGATATCTGATGTTGCAGACCAAGGATTCCATTTCTTTAAACTATGTCTTACATTCTACCCTACACGATACTCTGTCGATGTTGGCAACTCGGACCTGTCAGCGCTCATTTCCGTAGTGTAGCAACAGGGTTCCGAATCCACCTATTTCACAAATATGCGCAATCGAGCTTTTAGTTTGCGTCTTGGGCTGAAGCTTTTTCGTTTTGTGTCTTGGGAAGCTTTTGCAGGTTGTGTCTAACTTTTGCGGTTTGTGTCTTGGCGAGGAATTTTACAACTCCCACTCTCAAAAGCTAATGAGCAATTATGAAATTAACCACTAAAGATTCAATTGAATTTAAAGAGCATTTTGTGGAGGGAATTTAGCATGAGAAAAAACTGCTTTCACAATACAATACGAAAAAACATCAAACAATCAAAATGCGCCCTTGTGATGTCAATGAAGCAAATGAAAAACTGCTACAGCCTATAATTGCATGAAAATTGCTGATTCAGTAGCATATAAAATAGGAGAACACGTCCTCATAAGCAAATATAAACATATATTCGAAAAAGGGTACACACCAAACTGGACAGGTGAAATTTTCAAAATCTCTAACTAACTAACGTATCAAGTTGAGGAATAACAAGGCGACCCAATAAAAGGAGGATTTTATGAAAAGGAACTGCTGAAAGCCTCGTGATTTCTACCTAGTTGAAAAAATATTGAAAAAGAGTGGAGATAAAATTTATGTTAAATGGCTTGGTTTTTCTTCAGAACATAATTCTTGGATAAATGCTAAAGATGTATTATAACTTGGTTTTATTTTCGAATGTAGTATTACAAATTATCTCGGGATGATGTTGGCTCATTTCACCCAAGGCCCTAATTCTCCCAAAACACAAGGTGCATGAAACCCAGACCAAACCCCGCATAAATGAAATATAATTTTTATTATTGAAAACGCCTCCAAGCCAAAACAAGATCCCACCCAAGACTCCCGCCAGCATGAAAGCCCATCCGAGACGCACTAACCCACCCCAGCAAAGTTTCAACTAGTTCCACACAGGTGGCGCACCCCTTCAACCCAAAGCATAAACCGCAAAAGCTTCCAAAGATACAAATACAAATCCCAAAAGTTCAGTCCAAGACACAAACCAAAAGCTCGATTGGGCAATATTCTGAAATAGGTGGCTTCGGGCCCTGTTGCTATTCTACTAGTTTCCCGTATCTATTTTCTGTCGCAATCAACACAGTTCGCAAAAGCAACGGTTTGGCACTATGGAAAAGCCAACTGACGGGGTCTTATTCGCTTATTTCAAGTCACTAATTGTCACTATCTGTTCGCCTCAAATTCTTCTTTACCCGAAACTGCTATGCCATCTCCTACCCTCGGGCGAGCCGCTCATTTAATGGACGGAGTTTTTTTTAGCACTCGCGATGTATTTAAGTGTCTCAAAGTTCTAGATGTTAATAAACCCACTGGTCCTGATAATATATGGTTCTCAATAAATGTGCATCACCTTTGGCTAAACCTCTGCGCAAGCTTTTACACTGTCATACTTCTCCGGAGTAGAAACTAGATCATGTTCAGCCCATTACGAAAAAAGGTAAATCCAACGACCCTTCTTACTACCGCCCAAAAGCAATTACTTCTGTTTTCTCCAATATCCTGAACGACAGGCAGTGTAGATATCCAGGCACCATCTCGGGTGCATGACGGAGCATCTCAACCAACCTCGTGTTGTTGCTCTAGATATTTGCAAGGTTTTCGATCGAGTTGACTAAACTCCAAGCTACATATTGGTATAGACTCAGTTCTAAGGAACTGGTTTAAGAGCTTTCTTTCAAGGTAGTATTGGATGGCGCTTCTCCACACCGTCTGTAACGGTGTACCTCACCTCAAGAGTCATTTCCCTCACCCTCTCTTTTCCTAATAATTATAAATGATATGCTCTCAATCCCCTCCAGCTCACTTCACAGTTTTGCCGATGACGGTACCCTGGGTTATTCGTACTCCTTCTACAAGTCAAATTGAAGTCCTCCAAAACGAAGTAATGTCTCATAGAACCTGCACCGATCTTCCTTCCGTCTCACCGGACAAAGTGAATCTAACACCTGACTCTTCTCTTAACATCTTGGGTATAACTTTATCTCAGGATATGCGATGAAATGATCACTTATTCCAAATCGCCAAAACAAGCATTTCAATGCCCACGAATTGAGAGATGGAAATTTGTTCTTCCACTAGCAGCCAGGGCTAAAATCTACAAGTCCTATATTCAAATCATCTGAGATGGCAGCTTTTGCATCTCCATTGACTTTTTGAATCATTGCAAGAATGTAGCACCCTTGTCAAAGTTGTATTGCTATTACCATAACGACTGTTCTATAGAAATTATCGGTCTCTTGTCTGCACGGCAACATCTAGAAGTTCAATTATAAATAGAACCATTTTACTGTGGAACAATCTTCCGCAATCAGTTTTTCCGAACACGTACAACATCCAAGAGTTCAAACGTCAAATTGATCCCCACGTGGTCCTACACCCCCAGTCCTCCCCTGACCAATTCTATTCTCCTATATCTTTGAAACTAGTCCCCGGTTCTACAACAGGAACAAAGGCCTGGCAAACAGGATTTTCACTGCGGGGAAGGTCGAACGGGGGCCATTGGGATCCGGAGGCTGCTGGAAAGACTAAATCTTCTCGGGTCTCCTTCAAAAGAGCTTGGAAGAGATCCTACCAATCCTGCTGCGACTATTCTGCTGTAACTTTACGTGCTGGAGAGCAGCTAGTAGTAAATCAAGCGGAAGATCGTATAAGAAAGAAAACTCCTATCGACCTAAGCCTCTCTTCCTTTCTCCTGAAAACTATAGAGAAAGTTTTAGGCAGCCCCACTGCGAGATAGATCACGTCTCTTTTCAGTAGCAGGAACTGATGAGATGAATGGTGAACCGGTAACGATAATGGCTGCAAAAGGCTGTCCTCAAGGAGGCGTCCTATAACCTTCTACTATGGTCAATTGTAATCGACGAACTTCTTGCCGACCTGAATAACCGTGGCTCCAAAGCGTCAATTTGTAGGCCTCAAGCAGAGGTTAATGTTTTGGGTATACACGACGATCATAGTGCCCATGGTCTAGAGCAGTGATTCCCAAACTTATTTCGGTCATGGACCCCTTTACTATAACAAAAACTTAATCATGCACCCCCAAACCCAAGTGAATCAAATTTTATGATATCATAAAATCTACTAAAAATACTTTAATCTGTTCTCTGTGAAAAGACAATTGCACGTAGCTAGGTAAATTAATTAGGTACATAGTTTTAATTGTTAAGAAAACAAAAGAAAAAATGCAATTGTGCTTGAAAATATAGGTTGTACATAGGTACTTAATACTTAAATAATTTTAAGTGAGAAGGATTCCAGCTGTTCAGGGGAACTGATTTTAAGCTTACTGGAGTTTTAATAAATTTATAGAACGAGCAAAACTGGCAACTATCTTAATGACCATAAATCGTGCCATTAGCATACTCAATAGACCGTTTCTCGTTTGATTACAGAAGTTAAGCAGCATTGGACGTGGTTAGTACTCAGTGCGGGGCCCACTTGGAAAAACGACACTCGCCCTTGGAAAAAAACAATAATTGCAAAAGGCGAACAAAAATAAAAGCTTTTCGACACCCGGAACTTATTCACATATCCATCAACTTAAAATTTTGCACATATGTATGTATTAGAGTGGCCATTATTTATATGGGCGATTTTTTTTTAAATTTTTGGTGGTTCTAACCCCTAAAATGGTTCTCCATACCGAAAAACAACTCGTATAAAAATTTCAGCTGAATTGGTACAGTCTTACCCGTCCCGAAAACGCGGAGAAAATGTTTTTTTTTTGTTTTGTGTTTGTATTGTTAATAACAAATACTAAATTGAAAAAAATTTTACAACTATTAATATATAAATAAAGATCTCTTCATTACCTTTAAAATGATACTCGATACGATGAATAGAACCGGAGTAATAGCGATTTGAAAAAGGGCATAATCGGCGAGTGAGGTAAACTTTACCCGAAAAAAAAGAAAAAATACGTGTCGGCTTAATTTTTATAGGGACTGCGTAAAAAGAACTTTGAAGCAAATCCAAAATGTTGATTAAAAAAATAAAAGTTTTCTCATAAAATAACAAATTTTACCACGTTTTCGGCACGGGTTAACTTCAAACAATTGAGATGAAATTTTTTGGAGAATTATTTTTTCATAGTAGAGAAACATTTCAGGGGTTAACATGCAGAAATTTCTGAATTTTAAAAATAATGGCTAGGCTACTAGGGTTCTCATGACAATGCAATCTGACCATTATGAAAAAAATCTAGATGGCGGTTCCAAGATGGCAGCCGATTTTTTCAATAGGCATGTTAACAACGGCAATTGTTAACAAACGGTGCTGTTAACAAACTTATTTGTGCTTTTTGGCTTAGCTAAAATGTAGCACGGCTTCTAACTGTCAAAAGGGGTTGACGTTTACTGTGAATTTTTGTTGTAAGCAAGTAATTTAGTAATATTTTAATACAGCACGAAGATATTATTATTATTATTAATTTTTTTTGCTTATTATTTATAAAATGAGAAATATTATAATTTTTGGTTGTTATTAGTTGTAAAATGAGAACTGGTATGCTAGGAACGATGTTAAGTTAAGAGCGATAATTTAACAGAGTTAAAGTATGGGCCTAAACGCGCCCTATGCCAGGTAGAATACAATTAGCTGTGTGGCGTCATTCTAAATTCAAAATGGCGGCCAAAACCGAATGGCGGAAGACATAATAATAGCCTAAAAAGCAGAAAATATAACCTATAAACTACAAATTTTGCACATTTTCGTAGTTCGCGTGACAATGGACTCTGATTTTTTTGAAAAAAATAAATATGGCCATTCCAAGATGGCGGGAGAATTTTACAATAGTGTTCCCCGACCCCGCGTAGAATAGAATTAGCTGTGTTGCTCCCTTCAATCCAAATTCAAACTGGCGGCCAACACAAAATAGCGGATTACTTTTTGCTTTACAACGTGCTCGGTATGGGTATCAAATGAAAGGGTATGACGAGTAGAATACAGTGGCGGCCGCCACAAAATGACGGAAGTCATATAATAGACTAAAACGTAGAAAATAAAAAATATAGTTTAAAAATACGCTTTTATTTTAAAATGAACTAAAAATTAAAAAATAATTTTGAGTGTAAAGTTTTTATTGCTCACGCTTAGAATGGAATTAATGAAGTTATTGGTAAAATTTATAAATATAGCTTACTTGAATGTAAAAAGCGTGGGGCGTTAACGAAAAGTTCCAATATTTAAAAAAAGAATATACATAGGGAAAGAGCGTTCCACCTGCGAGCGTCTGAGAATATTCTCCTCTGCCCAAATTCTGTATAACAAAAGTTTTCTAACAAATGCAGATATAATACTTTTAGTTTAGAGAAAATTTAATTGATCACCTTGCAACTTTGGCGAGTAAGTCAGTCAAATAAGTTGTTTGCTTTTCGCTTTCCTCCGCGTCGGGTGGTCACGCGGGAAACATCGCTTTTTAAATTTTTGTAATTTTTTATATAAAATCTTTCGATCTTTTTCGCGGACCCCCGGTAGTTCTTCCCGCACCCCCAAAATAATTTTTCATTATCACGGACCCCCTGGATCATCCCATAGACCCCCAGGGGTCCATATGGACCACTTTGGGAATCACTGGTCTAGAGCATCACGAGATCTCCACAAACTCGAGAGTCTCGTTTTGGTCTCGACTCGCGAAACGAGACGAGAGTAAAGTTCGGCCTCGACAAATGAGACGAGATTATTCACTCGAGATCTCATAAAAATAATAGCAAACAAGTCTGGTAAAATAAAGTATCTGATGAAGCGCGCACGCGATGTTATTTTCAAAGCTGGGATGTGGTTCTCATGCACGTATAAACACACTTTTGCCTCTTGTTTTCTCTCGCCGGTTACTTATAGGTTGAGTCTATAAGTATAAGAGCCGTGATGGACTCACAAATTTATATTCGCCCCGAGAGACGAGACGAGACGAGATTAGGATGGGCAAGATCCGCCGAGAGTCGAGACGTACCAAGGTCGAGACGAGAGTCTTAAAAATCTCGCCTTGTCTCGGTCTCGTGATGCTCTACCATGGTCACGTATGTATCCATTGCATGGTGAGTCAAGACCAAACAAGAGGATCCGTGATTAAGCTGGCCAATGTGCAAAGGCTGGCTTGTTTCGGTATCACGAGAATTAAAAGTACCTGTACGACTGCGGCTATGGAAACCCTACTATACTTCCCCAGCTTCACCTAGTTGTGACGAAGGCATTTCCTGAGCTATTTTCCAGGACATCTTGTGCTCTCATTGTCCGATACCATTTCTGCCATTGTGGATTTCGACAAACCATTTCTGGCGATTATTGGAAGTGAGTCAGAATGGCAGCACGGGAGGCCCCTTTTTAGAGGAAGCACAGCCGTTTGGTATACATTAATCGGGCAGGACTGTCCGTATATGGCCCAAGGAGCAGGGCCTTCGAACTACCCCCACTGTTTTTCAAGCGGAGGTACTCGCCATCATTTGTGAACAGACTTGTATTAATTGACCTCCAAATATTTCTAACATCGTCATTTCCTCGAACAGTCAAGTTGCCCTATAAGCCATTAAATCGCTAGGGTGTCATCAAAAACTTTCCTGAATTGTCTCCTATCTCTGAAATCCTTCACAACAATGTTACGCTGATGTGGATTCCGCGCCATGAAGGCAACATTGGTAATCAAATGGGTCATGTCCGTAGGAGCAAACGCATCACTTGTCGGTCCGGAAACCTTCTGCAGCTTAGCCAGCAGCCGCCTAAAGATCGGCCATTTGGAATAGGTCGACCATCTATTTCGTCATAGCTGGACAAGGATCCAGGGCGCTCATCAAGCTAAAAAATTCATTCAAATCGACAAAGTGGGCAAACTTTTAAATTTCAAGAGGTGGGAGCTAAAATGAATAAGAGAGTTCCAACGAGCCAGCGTTCGTTCAATTATCATCTAAGCAGAATTGGCTTGGTAGTTGATTGAGCTATCGGTTCTGCGGGGTAGCTCCCGAAACTGCTTGCACTTGCCTTAATCTGGAAGGTTTTTAACGACGACAATATAACTTTATTTTACAAAAACAAAAATGGATCTTTAGAACCAAGGACAACCGCATTTTCGGTTTGCATTAAGACCGGAAGATCTGGAATTTTCTGGTTCCATATTAAGAGTTAATGTTCATTGAACTGATTTTGATTGTGTCGCTCCAAGTAATGCTAGTATTTGGATAATGGCATTACATTAACCCCAAGATGGGTTTTGTCGGAAACAAAGCACAATGACGAAGTTCAAAGGAACAGCTTTTTCGATTTGTTATCATTGGAGCTGTGTGACTTAAGCTTGTGTAGACAATATCTAGACCCGCTGTCTTTGGAGTATGTGCTGTCACTGACTGGACTTTTGTTGCTATGTGCGTAATGAACATTTAAGATAACGAGTTTATCTAATCACCATACGACTGTCTCAGCAAATTGGGCTACCACTAGAGGTATGAGATGATGTTTTGGTGCAAGTACACGATCGGTTTATTTTCCTGGATTTTCTCAGGTTCTATTTTCATTTCGTGTAGGGCATGAATGGGGACGTTCATGAACCATCTATATGCTCTTTCCCAAATTCTCTGCTGACAACAATTTAGCAATTCTTATTAGTTTAAGATCATCGATCCACCGATCGAATTTTTGCTCTCTAAAATCAAGCCTCCCATCTGCTGTAGCTTAATAAACATGTTTTCCGCGTCCACGTTTTTATGCTCTTACGATCGTCTTAATATTTATCTTCACAACAGAGAAAAAACTAAGTCGTGCGACTAGAAAAATAAATAGATTTCAATAGATGTCTTCGCTACGTAAGAAAGCCACAAAAGAAGTAGTATGACTGGCGCTTCGGACGTATTTGCATATTGTTATCGAGTTCTGCGATTATATGCCCAGCAGCCTAGCAGCGTTTTCTAGCTTCATGCAACCAAGACAAGATCGTAAATTTGCAAGATCGTTCTGCAATATGAATTGCAAATGGCTTGAACTTATTTTGATATCGAATTTTAAATTTTTATCGGCATGATGAATTTTTTAAAACAAATAAAAAATTAAATAGAATCAAATGTCCTAAATCGATTGAGATTTTGTCTTTTGTAGCACAAAGCATATTGAGGTCTTGATTTTAGTACATTTATGGAAAGTTTGTGAGAACGAAAACAAGGTTATTTTCGTAAAATGTAGAAGAGATTTTTGTCTCAGCTTTTTCATTTAAATAGGGTTTATTTTACATTCTGCTATCTGCTCGAGGTTTGTTTTTATGTATTTTTTATATAAGCTTAAAAGTTAATGAATAAATTAAATATTTAAATATTTATCAAATTTTCCAGCGAGAGGCCTCACGTGATTTAGCTATATGCACAATATATTTGAATAATTCTGAAGTTTTGTTGTAGTTTTGTGTAGTTTTTTTTAAATATATTATGATTTTGTTATTTTTTTCTGTGAATCTGCTGGGTGTAAAATTTGAAATTGAACACAATTTTCCGCGTAACTTTTCGTTTGTTTGGGTAGATTCCTAGCAGGATTAAGTATTTGTGATACAATAGGACAATATTTTGATAAAATTTATTAATAACTCTCCTGGTTGGTTACAATCACAAAATAACAAATTCAGGTTGGACCATTCAAGTTGTTTCTGCAGCTTCAGACGAAGTGTTTTAATTATTTGACGTCATGTACAAACCAATCGTAAAATTTAACCGGTTTAGTTTTTGTATCTATGGATTAATAAATGGTTGGTGAATAGATTACTTGCTTACTTTAACGGATCTACAACCGGGATCAGGTCCTGCCCGCCCGCAACTGTTCCCTCCACCGGTTCGGATTCTGAGCCGATGTCATCCAGTTTGGCATCCCTAAGATCTGGGCGTCCAGATGTACGTCATCCTTACAGCGCAGGTTGGGTCTTCCTCGCCGTTGCACCACATAGATCTTACCGCAGAGAACTTTCAGAACGAGAACTTTTACGAGGGATTGGTGAGAATCTTACTTCGGTCAACCAGCAGAGAACACGTGCAACTGCCTGTTTAAGGCGAACTTACGACAGAAGACACCGCCCAAACGATAGTGTCAGTCACCTAGTGACTAAACTCAACAAACTTTTTGCATGATTTTTGAGTCCAGACCTGTAGGAGCCGTAACGATATTACTTCGGCCTGCGGTCATCATTGTCACCCTAAAAAATGGATCACTCGAAGGTGCTTACCAGAGCCGATATAGTTAGGCTTACGAATCAGCAACCAACCGTCTATGCTTACTTGTGGGAAAGTTGACTTAGACGAAGCTCGGTACCTCTGGTGGATGGCCTTCAGAGCCACTTTTATTATTCTCCACACATCCTCCGACCTCTGGTCCAGGATGTTCTCAGATGTTAGCTGCACCTCAGCGGCTATTTACAGCACAGTCTTTGCGCCGTAAACCTCGAGCATTTAAAGAGGGTATGCTTTGCGGCTTCTTTATCGTCCGAGCAGAACGGTGAATCGTCCAACGTGAAGCGATGAAAGTTTGCCCTTTAACCTCCATGCCCACTCAGGAACTGCGTGAGGTAGTAACTCACTTTCCAATTTCCCTCATTAACTCATTTCTCCATATTTGGTGTCTATATTTTTGATCGGCCCTTAGTAAATTTGTCCCTCCTCTTCTGCCATGCTGTGATGGACTGGCTGCGCGCCAGAATTCGTCGCACTTCTTTGGACTGGCTATTATAGAACAGGGGTGGAAAACAAGTCGATCTCAAAGCCAATTTTGGTCGATCGCTCGCGATGTCTGCATTTAACGTAACGTCGTTAGATCTTACATAATTTTTTTAGACACTTACCGCGGAACTGAGAGCTTCCTACGCACTACTTTTGAAAACTTAATTCGAATAGTCATGATATCGAGTTCCATCGGGCGCCATTTACACTGACTGCTGCTGCTGCTACATACTCCCCCTTTAGCGACAGCAATTATGCAGTGGAGTGGTCATTTCTCTTCCGCTCTTCGTCTGCTTTGATGTTGCATGCTCTCCCTGTTGGCACTGGTTTCTTGCAAAGGGCGGTTTGGTTTAATGCCTGGAAACTAACCATTCTTTGTGGTTTACTTGTTTGTTGTTCCTGCTGAGCTTTTATCCGTAATTCGAAATACTTGAGAGTTCTCTCCAATATCTCGAAGGGACCTTCGTTGGTGGGTCCGAAGATAATCTGACTTTATCGTTTCTTGATCTCGGCTTGATCTCGTTAATCCTAATTTTGAATTGTTTTACAAATTCACATGCTCGCCAGCGCAATGATGTTCCAAGAACGAATTCTGCAGCGGTTGCTCGTATATCTGGCTTAGGCCCTCTGCACACGAGTCAACTGACTTGCAGTCCCATGTTGCGTACTCAACTGTTTCGTGACTTTGTCCGTGTAGCAACTGGGAATCCACACACGGGTCGACAGAAACGAGATCGATTTGAAACTAGTTTGCAACTGGTCGCGTGCCACTTGTCTTGCCGGTCAGAAGCCATTTCAGTGGTTGCACTTGTGCGTGGCAGAGTTTTGTAATCCGGCTAATTTTTAATGTATGTGACCTAAAACTATGTGGGCACAGAACCCCGATTGATCTAAAATCAGTTGCGCTCGTGTGTGAACAAAGGTTGCAAACGAAACCAGTTCGAAACTAGGATTGCAAATCAGTCAATTTGTGTGGGGAAGGCCTTAATTGCTGTTCGCAATCCTAACAGTATTAATGGCAGTCTTTTGTTTGGTAGCATATGATCACTGACTGAAAGTTCTGTGGATTCTTTCAATTATTCAGTTGCTTACTAACGTGGTCGTTGTTTTAGCCCCCGGATGAGCCAGACAGTATAGTTTTTCTATGACTAAAGGTTGGTGCGATATCGGCCTAATATGATGGAAGCTTGCGACGATGGTCTCGTCTGTTGCACTGAAACAACTGTTGCGCCGATATCGTTCGGTTGTTAGCTGCTAACTAAAAACCGGCGTCGTACGTACAACCGTTGCATTGTGTGGGTAAAATTTCACAACAGTTGCATCAATGCCTCCTAATAATCCTCCGCAAATTAATTGTCGGAGTGTTTCACTACTTGATGCATCACCAGAAGTTCTCTGTCATACATGCTGTAATTCTTTTCAGTGAGCTTCCGAGAAAAAACGTAAAAGTGTTGCAACTCCATCCATAACTTGATGTAGGTACTGCTGCCCCTATAGCGTTATCTAATGCGTCGACGTGAAGAGTTGGTGAGCCGTTTGAATTCTTTGCTTTTTAGTGTCCATTTACACTGACGCCTGACGCTGCCGCCACGTATGTATTTTACACCTCTTCCTACTTAGACTACGGGTATGACAACAAGTCGATCACGACACATTTTTATGATAAAAAGTATATCTTATGTAAAAAACAAATTAGCCACCCCTGTTTGTTATAGAATGTCCTCCCCCAAGACCAGCGCTCAGGTAGCAGTTCGCTTTCGGCCACAGCGCCGCGTTTATGACGGATTTCTCTACCGAAAGATGGAGTGGTACCATATTGAGGAAAGTCTCTAGCTCGGCCGTCGGAGAAAGACAAGTCAGGAAAGGATGTATTATTGAAGGCTCCCACGATATCGAGGAAGGCCGCCAGGGCAACATCTTTGTATAGTGCGGTGCACTCTAGCCTGAACACCAGATTGTGCCCGCAGCTAGCCCGCAGCTAGCCTGCATCAGGTACGCACTAGCACGCACGGCGCCACAGGTAGCACGCATAGCGAACAAATGCACACGGCACATTTTTACTAGGGTTTTCTTCGTTCTCTACAATTTTTTAAAGCAATACAGGCTATTTCGTGCATCGCTGAGGCGGGAGCGTGCATCCCTGTGGCGGGCAGTTTTGTTTTTACTCGGGAACAAAACTAGCACGCACACTCCCGCCACAGGGATCCACGCTCCCGCGACAGGGATCCACGCTCCCGCCACAGGGATCCACGCTTCCGTCACAGGGATGCACGAAATCGCCTGTATTGCTTTAAAAAATTGTAGAGGACGAAGAAAAGGGATAACTATCTTGGTGACCATAAAGGGTGCCAATAGCGTACTCAGTAAAAAGGTTCTCGTTCGATTGCGTAAGTCAAGCAGCATTGAAAGTCGTTAGTGTTTAGCTGGGGGACTGCTTGGTAAAACAACACTCGCATTTGGAATGGTTTATGCCGATGCGGATGTATTTATAAATTTTCCTGCCTGAATTTTTAGATTTTCGTGCCAGTGGGTGCCTCTAGCGAACAAATTTTTAGATTTTCGTACCTGTGGCGGGATCGTGCATCACTGTGGCGGGAGCGTGCACACTTTTGTGGCGTCCCTATTTGTTCGCTATGCGCGCTAGCAGCGGTCGCGTGCATGCTAGTAAGAAAATTAACTAACTAAATTATTTTTACTCGGGCGGTTGGTACACATGCTGGTAGGAGATTAGTGGATGGTGCTGAAGTTTTATCCATTGTCTTCAAAAAGACGAAAGACTTATTGGCCTGAAAGATTTAGCCAAGGTGTAATCCGAACGTCCTGGCTTGGGTGTAAATGATATGTTGATATTCCTCCAAACCGATGGGATAACCATATGCGAAGGAAGCTCTCAATATTTTGCATAGTAAGTGAGTGATAAGGGCGCAGCCGTCCTGTTGCAGAATTGGATAAATCCCGTCTTCTCCAGCGGATTGAATCGCCTTCCTAATAGCTTTGTGATTAAACACTGTGTTTGCTTCGACCTAGGCAGCTTTGGTTACTCTAGAAAGCGAGGTATTAGCTGTCAAGCAGAGATTTCCCTCCTTTTTAATGGTAATCCCATTGTCCTTGGTTCGGCTTAAGTCGTATAATAGTCCTGCCCCGATCGGCAATGCTTAGGTCAAGATTTTGACCGTTCTGGTGCACCTTCCTACCAATCACATGCCAAAAGGTCACCTCAACGGGCTACTTTTGGATCACCATCCTAAAACTACTCGTTCCGGTTTCGTAACATTGCTAGGGACCCAGAAGCTGAACCTCTTCATTTTGGGAATGTCCTTTTCCTTGAGGCTGCAGCCCTCCAGACAAAAAGAGAGCTACTACTAACTGATAAATCAGTTTCGTATTCTTCCTGTTTACTTACCAGTGCATTGACCTTCTCTCCACACATTGTGAACAAATAAAAATTACGTATTTTATTTTTTAATTATAACTGCAGATGTTCCCTTGCTCAACCAAAAACTAGAATAATTCTCATTCTATTCCCAAAAAAAACTTAACTTAACTGCAAATATAAACGTTACCTCAAGAATAAATTCGAATTATTTGAAAACATTAACCTTAGCCATAGCCACCATTAATTCCATATAGAACACAAATTAAAAATGTTCTAATTAAGTTTTCCACGTTGTTAGGTAAACGAGCATCCACGACCCATCATAACTGGCACTAGACTGACGCATTAAATCAGTTGCCTCATCTGAGCGCACTTAACCGACCAAAAATAGCCCCAAATGCCAAAATAACTGACTTTTAATGGTCATTTTCAATTTACCGGCATTTCTTGAATTTTTACAAGTAGCCAAACCTCAATTAAACTTCAGCAGAGTCTGACTGCAAGACTAGCTTCGGCTTAGGTAAGTAGGAATATTGCATATTCACACACCTCTATCCAAGCACAGGTATCGCCCGAACAAACACATTATGTATGGATGTATAGATTACGGTGGAAAATCTGTTAACTCTAAACTCTGGTTGGGCACTTGATAATTGCGGGGCAGAAATTTTTCGTTTATTGCCACGGTTCACTAATTATGACTTTTTGTCCAGGTACTGTTACCTGTGGATACCTTTTACGAAGGAGATTTTAATGCTTTTGAAAGAAATTATGCAAAGGTCTAGGTTGATTCTTGTGCCGATAGTTGTTGGCTAGGTCGATTTATGCATATTTTTGCTGCTATGGTTAATGGTCTGTCATTGCGGCTGTTGGCTTGTGCCGTAATTAAATTTTAATTAATTACGAAATATTATTACTCAGGTTTTATAGTGCCGTTTTATTCTTATTTGGTTTTTTCATTTTTGCAATTGTAAATAGATCGCCAGCTCTGTTTAGAACTGAATATTAAAAGTTCATCAGCGTTGCATGATCCAAACGTTAGATTGCACCATCGAAACTTTAATTGATCCCAAACTACATCAGTGCAATCTATTACAAAAATTGCATCGGTATTTTTTCCTCACTCTTATTTTCATTTCGCGTGAGGAATTTTATGGCAACACCACTTTAATAGTATACAACCAGCAATCAGACTGCAGTAAACCTTCAGAACCAGGTGAATAATAGCAGATCAAAAAACTATTGAATAATGACGGCGAGCAGTAGAAACTTCATGTCGACAGTAAAGCCCGCTTTGACTGCAGCTACCATTGAATAATAAAGTCTACTTGCCACCCTGTAGTAAGGTGAACCGGAGTAGCAGGAGTGGAGTACTTTTCTTAACTGGTGCGCTGTAAACAGTCGCGTGAAAGCATTTTACGGAAAATTTAACCCGCCAAGGAGGAAATATTATGAAATTCTCAGTTAATACGACTTTGTTTGAAATAAAATAGAGGAAATGTTGCTGCTATTGATGGGCTGAGCACAGCTAATTACTAGGAAGGGGGCTTTGTTTATTACTGTTTTGATTGTAATCAATAAATGCACTAATTATCGTTTTGAAGGTTCGCGGCTTAAGTCTTTTGTTTTGTTTTCAAGAAAATATTGCTTGTCGGTATTGTCGAATGACCTGCGTGTGTTTTCCAGTGTTATTTCAGTTCGTTAGCTACCTCTACAAATTTAAGTCTGTTTTCCAATTTTGAATAGCACAGATCATGCCTTATAAATCGTTGGAATTGGAGTATAATCGAATGAACACCCTCGGAAAGAACACTTGGAAATGATTTTCGCAACATGGAACACGCGAAGTTTGTATAGAACTAAATGAATTGAACAGATATAAAATAAAAATTTTCGCCTTCCTCCGTCCGCTCCTGACCGCCCACCCTCCTCTGTCCGCTCTAGTCCGCCCGCCTTCCGTCCGCCCTTCGACCGCTCCCCCTCCCAAAAATTACTCCGTATCCCGCAATAGAAATCGCTTCTAGTCTGCCTCAATCCCACAAGCTTGATTTAACAATTGACTCGTGTACCACCAGGCTTAGTCTATTATATTCCGCCATTTCGGGGTGGCTGCCATATTAAATTTAAAATGACGTCAGACAGATTACTGTATTATAATCATCATACCCTTTCATTTGATAGCCATACTGAGGGGGTATGTAGAAAAAGTAATCCGCCATTTTGAATTTGGAATGACGCTACACCACTAATTGTATTTTACCTGTCATGCCCTTTCATTTGATACCAATGTCGTGGGTCGGGGATCACAAATGCAAAAATCTGCCGCCATTTTGGACTTTTCGATTTTTTTACAAAATGGTCAGATTGTAGTTCCACGCGAGCTATACATATGTGCAAAATTTGAAGTTGATCGGTTATGTGGAAGTGGGTCAAAATCAAGTAGAAGGTTTTTTTTGTTAACGGTTTTTTTAACGCTTTGATTTTACTACCCATCTATTTTACATACCGTGCTCTATATATGAAACGTTTCTTAAGGAGTGAACTCCAAAAAAATCAGCGATACTGAAGTGAGGTATGCCTTATCATAAGGGCTCTATCATCATCATCCGGCTCCTTTAACCCCTCATGCAGTGATGCCAGACCTGAAATAGGGGATTGTGGATTCGAGTGTTTGAAATTGCGGAATTAAGCAAAAAAATGCGGACTTTTTAAAAAATACAATTAATAATCAACTTAACAAAAATCAACAAAAAACTAAGACGAACAAAACTGACCAATGTTTAAAGAAAGAGAGAAGATTGTAGAGAGAAAAATATGTTTTATTTAAAATTCAATAAATAAAAGTTTTAAAGATTTTAGATAATCGCAATTTTAGCTTGCACTTTACAGATCGTTATAAGATTCGAAACCAGACAAAATATTTTCATTTACGTCTTCTTCAACTGTTTCAACCGTCGGGTTTTCATCTGATGTCGATGTCGGCTTGTAAATATTTGCCATTGTTTTTTGCCATTGATGTTGTTGTTATTATTTGCTTTTCTAAGCCACTAATTAGTTTTGTTCGTTTATCTGTTTTGTTTGCTGATTAGACGTCGGTCAAATTTGTTTTTTTAACTCAAAAACGGAAAATGCGGAATCCGCATCAGTCAATGCGGATTGTGGATTGAACTACCAAAATGTGGTACAAAATGCGGAAATGCGGTGCATCTGGCATCACTGCCCTCATGGGATATAGGGCGGAAACAGTTGCCCTCCAGCGGACTCTGTTTTGCGCGACAGCTCTCAGTTCTGACCAGGATCTCCCAGCAGGCGGGGATGCAGACCTCAAAAAAGCTTGTGGTCGCAGCCACCCGAAAATCAACCAAGTGCGAGTCGGAGTATGACCTCGCTCATGATCGGTATTGTGCATTCCTACAAAGTAGATGTTTACAAAATATATGACGTCCTCACCAAGATTTTGTACAGTGTTTAGTTCCTTTGAAAATTGTATAGGACGAAGAAAACGGGCAATTAGCTTGGTGACTATAAAGGGTGTCAATAGCATACTCAGTAGATCGACTCTCGTTCGATTGCGTAGGTAAAGCAGCATTGGACTTCGTTAGTCCTTAGTTGGGGGACTGCTTGGTAAAACAACACCCGCGTTTGGAATGGTCTATTCTATGCCGATGCGAATACATTTATACATGTTCATGCATATAGCGAGAGCGTGAATATTTCTAGCATTTTTAAGATTTTCGTATCTGTGGCGATAGCATGCTTGCCTGTGGCGGGAGCGTGGATACCCATGTGGCATGCGGATTTGTTCGCTATGCGTGCCTGGTACGGCGCGTGCATGCTTTTAAGGAAATTAACCAACTAAATTATTTTAACTCGGGTTTGAATAGACCATAGACTTTCGCTAAATTTTAAGTATACGTGAGAACGTGCAAGATTTAGATGACGAAGTTGCAAAAAAATTAATGTATTACTTTTATCAGAAACTTGGATGAGAAATGAAGAACATGATGAGGGCTCCGCTAATGTTTTAACATCTCATACGGACCTACCAACGCTATCGCTTAGTCACGATAAATCACAATGAAATGTGTGTAGGCAGATGTACATGTGGCAGAAAATGGACAAATGAATTTGATGGTAGTTATTTATGTATCGCTTCTGAAGGTTCAACTTTACTAGGTCGAAAGTGCAACGAAATTCCCATTATTTCGAGTGGCGATCTCAATATTAAATTTTCATCAGAAAGGGCGCGTCCGAACTTTGTGGATGAAAGGGAAAATGGGGATGATGAGAGGTACCACCACACTTCTCATCCACATAGTTCGTGAGGAACGTTCCTGGTAGCGAAGCCCAAAGCCTATCAATCTCAATAGACCGTGAAAGTGTGACGTCACAAGTCTATTAGGGTTATCGTGCCCACAACGGTGGATCCGCGCTTGTCTCCCAGTTGTTGCGGCCTCTGCTAATAGGGTTCTCCTCCACGTTGTTCTAGGTCTTCCGACTCGACGGGATCCTTCCGGATTCCAGTCAGTTTGGCCGGCACGACGCCATAATTCTTAATTTGAAATTCTATCTTGCCAGCGGATTTTTAGGATACGACGTAGGCATCTGTTGATGAAAACTTGTAGGCGCCCCGTGATGAATTGGGTGACTTTCCACGTTTCGCAACCGTACAAAAGAGCTGCCTTAACGTTGGCGTTGAACAGCCGCAATTTGGTGTAAATTGAGATCTCCGTTGATCTCCATATGTGAAACAGGCATGCATATGCGTTTCTTGCTTTATTTATTCTGGAACTGACGCCCTCTTCTGCACCAGCATTTTCGGTAATAGTACTACCGAGGTAGCAGAATTTATCTACCAGTTCCTCGTCACGGTTATTCAGCGCAGTGCGTTCAATGGTGTTTGCATTTATCCGAATTTCTTTAGTTTTAGTCGGTTTTAGCCTTAAGCCTGCTGGACTACTTTCTGTTGCCAAATTGTTCAACATGTTTTTGAGGTCCTGATGTCTGTGGGCCAGCAAACAGATATCATCCGCGTAGTCCAGATCCTTAAGGCGGTCTAGCAATCCCCATTGTATGCCACCTGTTCTACCATCTAGAGCGCTGACAAGGATGTCATTTATTATTGTAAGAAATAGTAATGGCGAAAGTAGGCATCCTTGTCGCACTCCTGAGCTCACTTCAAAGCTGTCGGATAGTTCTCCTTCGTGAAGAACTCTGCATTTGGAATTGTTGTATAGGGCCTGTATTAATTCTCTTATTTTCTCAGGAAATCCACGTTGCCGTAGAGCTCGCCATATAAAGCTCCTATTAACCGAGTCGAACGCTTTCTCATAGTCTACGAAAGCAAGGTAAAGGGGGATCGAAATTCAGTAGGCTGCTCCACTATGATTCTCAAGGTGTTAATATGATCTATGCAGGAGCGGCCCTTTCTGAATCCAGCCTGCTGTCTTCTAAGCGTTCGACCTACTGCCTCTGTTAGGCATGCAAATTAAATGGCGCAATCCCAACATCTGCCTTACTTTATAAAAATCTTTTAATATCCTTAAGGTTTAGTTCTACCCATACAAAGCTTTAGTTTTTGTTGTTGCATTGCTTCATAGTTCAGGCAATTTATGTTGGTGACCGTGAAAGGTGTCATTTAGCATACTCAATAGAGGGGTTCTAGGTCGATTACAGAGGTCAAGCAGCGTTGGACGTGATTAGTGCTCAGTTGGGGGACCGCATAGGTAAAAGGAGCTTTGCATTTAAAAATATGAGGCTTTCCACACCGTCCCAGTTATGACCCACATTTGCACTCGAGGTCCGGTAGCAATGATTTTTCTTCAAGGGGGTCAAATGGGGTTTTCCTTATGACGAGGCGCGAATGAACTAAAGCGTCAGATGAACTGAGTGCGCTTTATAGGGCAATATAGGCAGAGCAAATCTTATCTACCACCCCCCCCCCCCGCAAATGCTAGTCGCGCATAGCCCCATAACCAAAAAATTTAAAACCCATTTAACCAAACCAATTAACTTTTTAGATTTTAACGGTTGCCCCTGGTTATATGTCCGCAAAATAAACTAGAAAAAGTATGTGATTTCTAAAAAAGAAGTGACGTGAATATAAAGCCTGAGTGCTTATAGTCCAGTAAATCTGTCGAAAATATCGCGTTTTTTTGCAAAAACTATTAACAGGCTACAAAGGTATGTAAAAAATTGGAAATGTTCCGTAGAATTCAATGAACTATTTTTAAAACAAATGACGCGCTTGCGTCATTTTCAAAATGGCGGCCAAAGTTAGAGAAAAACAATTTTTTACGTTTAAAAATGAAACGGCGTTGTACAAAAAAGGGTTAAATGGCAAAATTGTGTAAGAGCTCGTTCCCACTAACACGCCGTTTGTTTAAACGGAGGACGGCGCCCGGATGTGCGTGTTCACACTAAGACGGACGGAAGGGGGCATATCGGTGCCATCTCGACGGCGGATTCATTCACACTATATCCGGTCCGAGTGTTTAGACGGCTCTTCGCAGTGAAAAAACGTCCGTTTAAAAACCCTGATCCGTTATTTTTCCCGGATCCGTCTAAATTTGAACAGTTTCATATAAATTGTACACACACTGGCATATCCGTCTCTTTAGACGGACCGAGAAAACAGACGGTCCGTGCTATTGGGAACGGGCCATAACTCTTTAATACGGATCGAGCTGCCCTGGTCCGGTCTCAGCAAATTGCGAAATCAATTAGTAATTGCAAAAAAACAGCTAAAAATCGAAATTTTTTTAAATACCTGTAGTTCCGTGAAAAAAAGATATTTTTTAACGAACCACAGTGAAAGCGTAGTCCAAGATAAGTCAAATAACAACGTTTTTACAGATTTTTAAAATATTGCAAACCTTTTGCAAGAATCGATTATTTCGAAAAAAAAACGGGTCCGTCCAACGGGTTTTTCAATGTCCAATAGCTCATACAGGCCATCAGGCCACCGGTACCAAAATTTTCTTATCAGTTGCGCTTACAAGTGCAATTAATGCACATATCACAAAACGAATCTTAATATGCGCAAAATCAGTCAAAACATCGATTCTTTTTATACCCCAAAAAACCATGAATATCTTTGTGATTTTTAATTACATTGGAATGCCATCAATGCCAATCGATAGCTGACATTTTTCTACAAATTTACAAAAAAAATTTTTGCTCTCCGACCTTCTGGAGCCGAGATAATTTTTTGTTTCAAAACAAGAAGTGGAATTTCTCGAGAAAATTGACGAAAAAATACAAAAATTCACGATATTCTATTCGATTTTTTTCACTTTTTTCTTTCACCATCATAAAGTGCATAAAAAAACCTACACTTAAAATAAAAACGAACCTCATACGTCCCGATACACAAAAGTTATTGGCCAATCAATTTTCAAATTTGAGGTTAATTTTTGAGACTTTTATTAAAAATTTCCACTTGTATAAGTATAATTTCTAAAAATTTCATAAAATTTTACCTAAAATATCCGAAGTTATAACCAAAAAACTAAAATTTAGCAGTTTCTTCAGTTTTTAAGTTTTTTTGAGGTTATGTGTGCAGATTAAAATTTCATTTTGTAACCGCTGAGAGGTAATATCATAATGAATAGCCTCAATTTTTTTCGCTTTCTTTGGACCTACACATACCGAGAAATTCTCATCTATATTTAGAAAGAACGACCAAAATGGTAGATTTTCCACAAAATGGCCCATAACTAACGTAGCGGCGGTTGCCAGTGGTAGAAAATGTCCATTTCGTATATTATTCGATCTAACTAACATATTGAAAAAAAAATTTTGAGACTGGAAATAATTCCTTTTTCACTCAAATTTGATGCTTGTCCGACTCCACTATCAATCAAAATAGACGAAAAAAGCCCATACTGGTTTATAATTCTGAAGTTGCTGAAAATAGAGCCCTTACAAATATCATTTTAAATAAAACGTTGAATCCTGCCTCGATCGGTCTGTGCCAAATATTTTTATTCAAGGTCAAAAGGTCAAAATATCGCGATCTACAAAAATACAAAAAAAGATAATATACATTTTCCTGTACGGATTGCCATTCATGAGATATCACTACGTGGCTAATATTTTCAGCGGTGATTCCAGGATTTATTGAACGTCAGGCGCGGATTTAAGGGGGGCACGGGGGTCGTGACCCCCCCAAAAGCGCTCGCTGTTTAAAAAACAAAATTGATCCAACTAAAAAAACAAAAACAAAAAATAACCAAACGTCCAAAACCAACCCAACTTTTTTCAAATTAAAGCAACGACCTTAAAGAATGACCTTCAAGGTCAACAGATATATATTTTGATTTGTAAACTCTGAAGTTAGCTGCACTCACAAGAAAGGGCGCGTCTTCATCAAAAACACATTAGGGCACGTTTTCTGCCCTACTCCGCTCAAATTAGGAGAAATAAAAGAAATTTTTCCCACAGCTATGAGACCGGTGCCAAGTGAAGGATATGGGCTGTCTAAGCATAATTTTCACAACCCCCAGTTCGAAAAAAGCGTTGTTTTTGAGAAATATGTGAATTTTATAGTTTTTTCGTCGTTTCTCTATTTTTAAGAGAAACTATGCATTTTGGTCAAAATATCAAAAGAGCAAAGTTATAAGGCATAAAATTTCCTGCAAATTGTGCCTTCACTGTTTTTTCGAATTCGGCAATGTTTCGCCGGTAGAGCTCGTTTTGCGCCTTTTTTCAGACTCTGTTGATAATCAAAGCGTCAAAAGAAAGGCCGTTGAAAAACTACAACTACTTACTTTGATCTCATTTAATTTTTCATATAAATGCATAATTTTTGCTCAAAATCTAAAAATGGCCCAAAACGGCCTCCATCGGCGAAAATATGCGGAGTTGGGAAAAATTGTAAAAGTAAAATTTGTAGGTAATTTTATGCTCTCCAACTTTGATATTTTCACCAAAATGCATAGGTTCTCCACAAAATAGAGACTTCACTTGGCACCGGTCTCATAGTTGTGGGAAAATTTCCTAAAAACGGCGATTTTTTGACTAATTTGAGCGGACTACGTTTGTTTTTAATCCACGAGAAAATTCGGTTAGTTTTGTTCGTTTTGTTAATTTTGTGTTTGTCCCTAAAAAAGCCTGTTTAGACGCTTCGCTCCGAGGAACGTTCCTCGCGAACTTTGTGGATGAAGAGAGAGGTGGGGTGGTACCTCTCATCAACCCCACTACAGTGCCGCGGCCAGGCAATTTGGGGGATGTGGGGAGAGACCAAAAAAAAAAAATTTCGCTCGCTTCGCTCGCGCGTTTTTCTTCATACAAACCCGTCCCCGCGACAGAATAATAGCCCATATGCTGATTTCCGTGGCCCATTCTCAATGAAGTAAAAAAGCAAATAATGAATTCAAATGATTTTTATTGCAAAAATTTTTTTCCCTCGCTCCCTCGCTTCGCTAGCGGGACTCGAAAATCACGGAGCCCTGTGCAGCTGCACATCCTGCACATATGCCAGCCGCCGCATTGCCCCACTACCTCTTTCATCCACAAAGTTCGTGAGGAATGCTCCAGAGAGCGAACCGTCAAAATAGGCCCTTATTGGTGTGGCCACACTACGCGGTCTTGGGTCGTACGCGCTTTTGCCTTTTTTTTCATATAGAGTTTTATAACTTTTTTACGACTTTGTCCATGGTAAAGGTCGTGCGGCACAACAACGCGGACAAAAGGCTGTGCTTAAAAAGGTACATTGTGCGTCCACACACTATGAGCTTTTCAAAAGCGCGTACGCCGTTTGAAATGAGAATTGATTTTTTCTCACTCATGAATCAGATTGGCCGTACGACCAAAAGCGCGTGGAATCTAAGGGTGAGTGCAGTACGCAGCGTAGATGGTAGAGTACAGCATAGCTGCGAATACTCGCTTATAGAACTCTCAATGGGTTTTAAATGGGTGTGTGCATAACGCAGCTCGCTTTTTCTGCGAGCGGAAAGCGAGCTGCGTTATGCACACACCCATTTAAAACCCATTGAGAGTTCTATAAGCGAGTTTGCGCAGCTATGCTCTACTCTACCATCTACGCTGCGTACTGCACTCACCCTAAGTCCGCGTAGTGAGGACGGGCCTTTAGGAGTACAAATTTTTTCTCGCCACTTTTAATTCCGCGTCCCCCCAAAATAAAATTCTAGATCCGCGCATGCGTCTGATGACCTATACAAGTCGCGAATGAGTGCATATATGAGTATTTTAAATCTTTAAAACGGCGATATCTTTGTAAAAAAAATTTTTTTTACATCAAAACTGATGGCTATTATGGTCAATTTTACCAGATCAGTCACACACGCAAATGGTTTGTCCGACGTTATGCGTTATTGAGTGTGCAGAGTCAAATAAGCATTGCACAGTGCATTATTGACAGCACGCTGATTTTCCATTTCGCAATAACATTTAAGATTGTGACTCTGCCAGATAATTATTTTTTAAATGAAGCACCCCTTGACTAGAGAGTCCTTCCCGGGAATTCCCGCCCGGGATTTCCCGGGAAATTGAAAGAAAATGTATTTCCGGTTTCCCGGGAAAAAAACTAAATTTCCCGGGAAAAAATGTATTGTTTGAAATCGCAAGTTTTCTTCTAAAAATCTTGAAAACACTAACTACTTCAAGGTTTTAAATTTAAAGTAAATCCATGTTTTCTATATAAAACTACATAGTTGGAACCCGGTGCGCCTTGCACTCGTCATATCGAAATAAAAGAAGTTGTAAGAAATATTTGGACAACGAAGATTTCCCATCCACGTAAGCGTTAAGGCGCTCAGGTGGAGCCATTGCCATTGGAACAGCACATCCCAGTTGCTTGATTTTAAAACATGACAATTTTGGCACAAAGTATCCATTGGACCGGACCAGTCACAGCATTGAGGTGAATGCTGTAATAGTGGTATTTATTGTAATTGAATGCTTTCATCCTAAAATCTGACTGTTCTTAAAGCTCGAATGACGTTGGTCCACGACATTAACTAATAACAAACGTAAATAAAAACATTCATTGTTGGTGGGATGCACTGTATAAATCCGCCCTAAAGCATCCGTCGAGAAAATAAAAATTTTGTCAACTTTCCTCTGCTTTTGTTTTGGGTCGCCTTTCTGAATTGTTGCAACACCCCACAAAAGCGTGCAGTTGTGATCGTGGTCTCACGGCGCAGGTAATTGATCAACAACACCCCTTTGAAATCCCAAAAGAACGTTTGCCATTTTACCACGGATTCCACCGGACTGCCGGATCAATCGAAGCACGCAGTGCGGCCACTACAGCCAGGCGCGAATTCCCTCAGACTCCCAGACTTTTCCCGCCAACCACACGGATTTAAAAAAATAGTGGAACTTACTTTTGAGACGACCCTAGTATATACACCCTTGTATTACATGTTAGTTTATAATGAAATATTTTTTTATGTTACGTTTTTTATAATGCAATAGTCATGCTATGTTTGTTGATTTCAAATAATTGTTTTTTATTATTATTTTTCTTATTACTATTTCATTATTAATATTTTTGAATTAAATTTACTTGTATCTTTTCTTAAATGAATTTTTCATTTATTTTTTAACAGTAATTGTTCCTCCTAATTCTCATTTCACTCCTAATTCCTAATAGGTTTCATTTTTCCCGGGTTCCCGGGAATTCCGGGAAAAATGAACTTATTTTTCCCGTTTCCCGGGAACAAAAATAATCCGGGAAACGTGACTCTCTACCCTTGACCCCTCACTAACTTTAAGATTCTAGAACTGTGTCGCATATTCAATTAAAAAATCTTAATCCAAAGATAATCTATACGAAAAGAAAAGAATCTTTTCGCTTCGTTTCATCTTCACCTCCGTTTTTTTGATAATACCTAAGTGAATATATTCAGTTGACAAAACCGCCGAGGGTTACACATAAACTCCGTTAATGGGAGTTGCAGCATCATAACCTTAGCATATATCATGGCAGTCTTGCCAGCAACGGGAGAAGCCAAAGATCAGCAGGTAAATATAGCGGACCGCGAAGGTATCCTCGGCTGAATGAGACCAAATAAAAATTTTCGTTAATTTGAAAATTCTTTTGATACGGTACTTTAGTTTTTAACTCTTTGGTGAGATTTAGTTGTTCTAGTAAAAGACCCCAGGCGATAATGCGGTGTGAAGCATTGAAGACATGCATGAACTGGGCAATCGGTGATTGACGATTGAGTGAATGAGATCGCCTCTTGCATTCTGGATGAATGAAAAGCTTCTGATGCCTTGGAAGCTTGCACGGGGTTTATAGTTCAAGATGGATTGTTTTATGTAACCAGGTAACAAGGTACAGCACAAATGCATTAACTTTTATCAGCCAGAACGAGGTGCTAGTTGGGCAACAACTTCATATGCTCAGTGCATCGTAATCGTCATAAGTCATAAAGGCATCAGCCTATGGTGCTGCGATTGTTACCTTTACTTAGGTAGACCCTACTATATCTGGTTTGCATAAGAGCGATTAGATCATCCACAGCATTTATATGGATATATGGGGACCTAAGCTAGTTTTTGTTTTTTGGAAACCTATCCTCGTATATAACGGTAACTTCACGACAGAATTCTTTTCTAGCACGGTGTAAATGCGGAAAGGTCTGAGATAAAGAGTCAAGATTGACAGTCGGTTTGTTTAAGCTCAACTCCAGATGGGTCGATGGGGAAGGCATTAGGTTCCGAATGACTTGCAACCATGTCGGAGGTAATGTGTTACTGTCATAATAATGTACCTGGCGTACGTGGGGAATGCACAAACGATGGAAGGCAAATAACCGAAAGAGATTTTTTTCGCTGTTAATTTCGCTTTAAGGCGATTTCATTAGTTGGAGTTGGAGTGGCAGTTTTAGCATAGGCATTGATGAGGGAATATGTGTTAAAATTGCATTTGTGGCGCCTATCTGAGCTACTAGCTTTTACTTCTCCCTATTTACTAGTTCTTTTTGGTGTAGCTCGAAGCTTCAGTTCCGTATAAATTGTAGACATTATAGTATAAAGCCTTTTTAACAAATAAAGCAGCAATAATTCATTGGTGTTTTAATAAATAAAGGAGATCACCCAGCCGCCATACATTTTTGGGCTAATTCTGAAAGTGCCGGCCAACAAAAATAAACTAATTATTTTAATAGATTACAACAAAATAAATATTTTTTGTTATCACACCAAAGTTCTAAGTCAAGTCTCCGAGGTAATTTTGCCAGAAGAACTATCGGCTGCTGCTCCCATGTGATGTGTATTGTGTGGTACATTGCGAACGCAAGGCACCTGCCTGTCATACATATTCCTGCGGAAGGTTTAGAGGATATTTTTGTAAGATCTGATGACTGGTGGAAGTACGATCGTAACCTACTAAGCCAAGATCGGGCTTACTAAGCCAAGATGTAAAGTTATTATGTCGTGGGCTGCATGGCAGTGGATAGTTTTAACAATGCCATTTAACGATATGGAGGTTTTATCAGGATGGACATTCCCCTTCCTGCCACACTCATGGCACTTTTACGGACGAAATACGGGTTTTTACAAGGAAGTAGGGAGATTCTTACATCGGTATAAGAGCAGGGAATGTCCAGGTCCATGCCTAAGGCAGGATACACCGTTGGGGGTCCACACCTAGACGGTAGTGTCACATTCCCACTGACTAAACTCACCAAACCTTTTGCATGATGTTTGACTCCAGACCGGTTACGAGCCGTAAAGGCATTACTTCGGTTTGGCGTCATTAGCGTTATTAAAAGGGTCCATCGAAGAGAGGTTAGGTATCAGCGATCTACCGTCTTTGCCTTCTTTGCCGGAAAAGTAACTTCGACGAAGCTCGCTACTCAATTCAGTTGCTACATAAGTGGCCGTAGATGCGTCGGAAGGTCGACAGCATTCTACCGAAAAGCTTCTGCATCACTGTTCTGTAGGTGTCTGGCCCAGACTAAGAAAAGAACCACCTCCTTCTTCACTCTCATTCTCCCCGCTAAGGCAAAAAACCAAATAAGGCAATGACCCCGCAGAGCACATTCGAGCTCTACGCTTTTCGAAGGCAGGACAGCAGTCATGAACCCGTGAAGGTAAGAACCAGACCCAGGCAAAGTCTGCCCCAAGTTTCTGTACCCACCAAAAAATTGGCAACACCAGTTAGCATATCGTCTAGGCGGAACATCCGGTGTACTGCCTAAACTGCAGCGGTCAGACTCTCCAGGGGAGCAGACACCGAATAGGAATAAAAGGGGAGGCCGAATGGCCCTCCTACTCGTTTAGAGACTTTAAGAGCATCAATTTACAGCTACTTGTAAATGAATGCATTGCGACTTCGTGCGACAGTGCATTCAATTCTAATACTGTGGATGAAAAACTTCAAAATTTTTATGAGGTAATAACTGATCTTTTTGAGCAATTTGTCCCACTACGTACAATTAAAATCTATCCCAATCGCTGCCCCTGGTTAACTCCTGAAATACATTCTTCATTGGCTGAACGCGATTTTCTTTACCATCAATACAAAAGGACGCGCAATGAAGCAGTTCGTAAGATGTATAAAAAAGTACGTAATAAAACGGTTGCTCTTCTACGATCAGCTAAACGATCATATGCTATAAATCAGCTCGACACTAATCTACCTCCAAAAAAATTATGGCGCAATATTCGTAATCTAGGTACATATGGACATGATTCTCCAACAAGTGTACAGACAACAGAGTACTTTTCATCCATCTCTGAAAGTAGCTCTACTCCTGTTGAAGGTAACCCTACCTATCTGTGCCCACCCGATGGCTTTGCCTTTCGTTGTATCGACAACCACGAACTTCTTTCTGCGTTGTTCTCTATAAAATCAAACGCTGTGGGTGTTGACAACGTATCTCCTAAGTTCATGAAATTGATTGCCCCATTTGTATCTAACGTTCTTACTCATATTTTCAACGCCTGCCTTACAGTTTCCTAGCCAATAGAAACAGGCTCTTGTTGTACCCATTCCGAAAAAAGTATCTCCATCGCAACCATCTGACTTCCGTCCAATCAGTCTCCTTTGTTTCCTTTCAAAAGTTTTTGAAAAAATTATTTCTAAGCAACTCATGTCCTATCTAGATCAAAGTGGTCTTCTCTGTATATGGCAATCTGGTTTCAGGTCTGGGCACAGCTGGCACTCTTAAAAGTTTCAACTGATATTTTTGAGTCTCTTGATAACAATAAAATTTCAATCTTTGTCTTACTCGATTTCTCTAAAGCAGTGATTCCCAAAGTGGTCCATATGGACCCCTGGGGGTCTATGGGATGATCCAGGGGGTCCGTGATAATGAAAAATTATTTTGGGGGTGCGGGAAGAACTACCGGGGGTCCGCGAAAAAGATCGAAAGATTTTATATAAAAAATTACAAAAATTTAAAAAGCGATGTTTCCCGCGTGACCACCCGACGCGGAGGAAAGCGAAAAGCAAACAACTTATTTGACTGACTTACTCGCCAAAGTTGCAAGGTGATCAATTAAATTTTCTCTAAACTAAAAGTATTATATCTGCATTTGTTAGAAAACTTTTGTTATACAGAATTTGGGCAGAGGAGAATATTCTCAGACGCTCGCAGGTGGAACGCTCTTTCCCTATGTATATTCTTTTTTTAAATATTGGAACTTTTCGTTAACGCCCCACGCTTTTTACATTCAAGTAAGCTATATTTATAAATTTTACCAATAACTTCATTAATTCCATTCTAAGCGTGAGCAATAAAAACTTTACACTCAAAATTATTTTTTAATTTTTAGTTCATTTTAAAATAAAAGCGTATTTTTAAACTATATTTTTTATTTTCTACGTTTTAGTCTATTATATGACTTCCGTCATTTTGTGGCGGCCGCCACTGTATTCTACTCGTCATACCCTTTCATTTGATACCCATACCGAGCACGTTGTAAAGCAAAAAGTAATCCGCTATTTTGTGTTGGCCGCCAGTTTGAATTTGGATTGAAGGGAGCAACACAGCTAATTCTATTCTACGCGGGGTCGGGGAACACTATTGTAAAATTCTCCCGCCATCTTGGAATGGCCATATTTATTTTTTTCAAAAAAATCAGAGTCCATTGTCACGCGAACTACGAAAATGTGCAAAATTTGTAGTTTATAGGTTATATTTTCTGCTTTTTAGGCTATTATTATGTCTTCCGCCATTCGGTTTTGGCCGCCATTTTGAATTTAGAATGACGCCACACAGCTAATTGTATTCTACCTGGCATAGGGCGCGTTTAGGCCCATACTTTAACTCTGTTAAATTATCGCTCTTAACTTAACATCGTTCCTAGCATACCAGTTCTCATTTTACAACTAATAACAACCAAAAATTATAATATTTCTCATTTTATAAATAATAAGCAAAAAAAATTAATAATAATAATAATATCTTCGTGCTGTATTAAAATATTACTAAATTACTTGCTTACAACAAAAATTCACAGTAAACGTCAACCCCTTTTGACAGTTAGAAGCCGTGCTACATTTTAGCTAAGCCAAAAAGCACAAATAAGTTTGTTAACAGCACCGTTTGTTAACAATTGCCGTTGTTAACATGCCTATTGAAAAAATCGGCTGCCATCTTGGAACCGCCATCTAGATTTTTTTCATAATGGTCAGATTGCATTGTCATGAGAACCCTAGTAGCCTAGCCATTATTTTTAAAATTCAGAAATTTCTGCATGTTAACCCCTGAAATGTTTCTCTACTATGAAAAAATAATTCTCCAAAAAATTTCATCTCAATTGTTTGAAGTTAACCCGTGCCGAAAACGTGGTAAAATTTGTTATTTTATGAGAAAACTTTTATTTTTTTAATCAACATTTTGGATTTGCTTCAAAGTTCTTTTTACGCAGTCCCTATAAAAATTAAGCCGACACGTATTTTTTCTTTTTTTTCGGGTAAAGTTTACCTCACTCGCCGATTATGCCCTTTTTCAAATCGCTATTACTCCGGTTCTATTCATCGTATCGAGTATCATTTTAAAGGTAATGAAGAGATCTTTATTTATATATTAATAGTTGTAAAATTTTTTTCAATTTAGTATTTGTTATTAACAATACAAACACAAAACAAAAAAAAAACATTTTCTCCGCGTTTTCGGGACGGGTAAGACTGTACCAATTCAGCTGAAATTTTTATACGAGTTGTTTTTCGGTATGGAGAACCATTTTAGGGGTTAGAACCACCAAAAATTTAAAAAAAAATCGCCCATATAAATAATGGCCACTCTAATACATACATATGTGCAAAATTTTAAGTTGATGGATATGTGAATAAGTTCCGGGTGTCGAAAAGCTTTTATTTTTGTTCGCCTTTTGCAATTATTGTTTTTTTCCAAGGGCGAGTGTCGTTTTTCCAAGTGGGCCCCGCACTGAGTACTAACCACGTCCAATGCTGCTTAACTTCTGTAATCAAACGAGAAACGGTCTATTGAGTATGCTAATGGCACGATTTATGGTCATTAAGATAGTTGCCAGTTTTGCTCGTTCTATAAATTTATTAAAACTCCAGTAAGCTTAAAATCAGTTCCCCTGAACAGCTGGAATCCTTCTCACTTAAAATTATTTAAGTATTAAGTACCTATGTACAACCTATATTTTCAAGCACAATTGCATTTTTTCTTTTGTTTTCTTAACAATTAAAACTATGTACCTAATTAATTTACCTAGCTACGTGCAATTGTCTTTTCACAGAGAACAGATTAAAGTATTTTTAGTAGATTTTATGATATCATAAAATTTGATTCACTTGGGTTTGGGGGTGCATGATTAAGTTTTTGTTATAGTAAAGGGGTCCATGACCGAAATAAGTTTGGGAATCACTGCTCTAAAGCATTTAACTCAGTTGACCATTTGATGTTACTTGAAAAATTAGGCAGAAATTTTGGACTTGGTCCTACTGCAGTCAAGATTTTTGAAAGCTACCTCCAGGAGCGTTCTCAAATTGTCAAGGTACAAGAATCTTTCTCCGAACCTGCGCTCCTTCATTGCGGATTACCTCAAGGCTCTATCCTGGGCTCCTTGCTTTTCAGCCTTTATATAAACGTTTTTCCAAATGTAGTCAAACATTTCTCTATTTTTGTTTTGATCATATCACGCCCTATGCTTCCGCTCTGCTAGGTATGACGTTTGAAAACTACCTTAAATATCATCGATTAAAGTTCACCTTTAAACTTATACACAGCCGGTGCCCTGGATATCTATTTGAAAAACTTACCTTCTTGCAACTAAGCAGACAATCTAACACACTTTTGGTGCCTCGTAGGAGAACTTTATATGGTGAACGCTCTTACTTGCTCCAAATTGCGCGCATATGGAATAGACTACTCCTGTGCATGCGGGGCGCGTCCTCTTGTCGATAATAATTTGTAGGGTCACTCACATTTTGAATTTTTGTCTTTTTTCTTTATTTCTTTTCATTTTTCTTCTTTTTGAATATTTTTACTTTATTTTCTTAATTTTTCTTTTTCTTTTTGTTAATATTAATTTACATTGTTAACTTGTAGTTCTTAGTCTATAATTTTAAATTTATTTTTGCCTAATGTTTCACCCAATAAATTTTAATTGTACGTTTATAAGAATTTTTCTTTTCTTTTGTACAATGATTACACAATAAATTATTATTATTATTATTACTGGGACAACGGACAACCCAGACAGCCGCCGTCCTCACTAAGTTTCTGGACCAACTAGAGAGCCAAGGCAAGAGGGCCGCAATGAAATTGGCGAGTCCCACGGAGCACACCCACGCCCCGTTTTCTTGAACTCCTGCCCAACAGACCGAAGGCAGGATTGCTGTCAGAACCCCTAGTTGGCCGGGATCACCATAGCTGTGGACGTTGTTCAATGAGACCATGCTCGAACAGACAAGTCTAAGAGACGAGCCAATAGGCAGACTGCTGAACATTTTGAAGATTTGACCAACAAATATGAGGGGTGTAGTACAATAGGGCAAGCGAGTGCCTCACCAAAATAAGAAGAAGAACAAGAAGGCATATAATGATTATTATTACTAACATCTGTTATTACTAGATGATAAAGTATCAAGTAAGATTCGCTGCCATTGGTAGTAATAGCTTTTGGTCTTTGGTGACTCCCATCAAGGCCAATTTCATTTCATCCAGAACCCCACCCTGTATTTACATTGCAGGTTGATAACAGCAGCGAGTAATAATAACAAGAGTGATTAGGTGGACCTCAAGGACAAGTAAAAGAGTTCAAGATATGAAAGAAGAGATTAGAAATAACATTTAGCAAAAAGTCAAAAAAATTTTAAAAAATGCGCGATGGATATACATTTTATGCAAAAAACGCAAGAGTATGAAAGAAACAGAAGATGTTCCTTGATTCCGCTATTGGAATGTTTACATTCAAATTGAAGAAACAGTGGAACAGAGCACGTGTAAATGGCTCGCCGACGTTAGTATATACGCGTGAAAATTCGTGTTGGTTCGCATTGCGGCCCTATGAATTCACTTGTATTGTCCGTTAAAAAAGGTGCGAATCTTGCAAGGCGACTAAGTCACTGCCCCTTCATTTTTTATCTTTCTTTCACGAACATTTCATGTAGTGTGAAAGTAATTCTGCCTCTTTCTATCATAGATATTACTTCTTTGTTATTTTGACTCTTTCGCTCCCATTGAAATTTTTATCAGCTGATCTCAAGGGCATTGAAACATTTTTAAAAATTTGTTCTAGCTCACCACTCTTATTATTATTGCTCGCTGATAACAGACAGTAAACTTAAAGCAGATATACAGGGTGTTTGGCAGAAGAACCGTCAAGCCGCTATGTCCTAAGGGCTTAAATGTTATGAAAAGTGTCAAATTCTAAATTCATTTTAAAAAGAAGTACAAGCAATTTTGAATTAAGCTGTATTTTAAAAACTTCCTCAGTTTATCCCCTTTCCAACGTTGTGTGTGATACAGAAATTGTTAATAATGTGGTCAAAATACGAGTACTAGTTTGGTAGAGCTAAGTTTAAGAAAAGACTTTTTTATGTTATTATGTTTTTATTTATTTTTTTTTATAAAATTTTTTCATCTCTTGTTTAATTTTTTAAATGCGGCGTTAATTTTTTCCATTGAAATTTCTTTTGACGGCACGGCACCTCTGTCGTGTACACTAATTCTTTTGCACGCCCCAGATACTGTTTATTATTCGATATCGTTTATTGCTGACGAAAACATTAGGAGGAAAATTAAATTTAATTAATTAAAGAGAACAGCTGGACTTCAGAAAATGATTCCGTATGTTGCCATAATTACGGATCAAACATTTTTTCTGATAAATCAAGGAATACATTTTCAATAATACCCTTACATGCTACTTGAGCTTTTTTCCGAGAAACTTATTTTAATAAAGGTGCTGATAGACGATGAGAATATTCTCATGCAAATGTTCTCGCGAAAACCAAATTCATTCTCACGCACGTATAAACAGGCACGAGAATACGTTCATGTTCTCATGGGATTATTCTCAAGTCTTCTCATGAGAATAGTTTTCTCATACGTGTAAAGAGAATGAATTCTTTCCAACATGGTGGAAAGAACGAATGTTGTCATGCGATCTCATTTGCGATTTTCAAGTGCTTTGCTTTTGTTGTTAAGCCCAAGAAAAACATTTGCTAATTACCTGAAGCTAAATATGTACCACAGTCTCCCTGCCAATCTTTCGCTTGTAGTAGAGGGAAATTAAACAAAAAAAGGCGAAGTTATGATGTAGTTGGGAAGTTGGAATTTTTTGTTTTTTTTCTTTACACATGTGAAGATAAGGCGAAAAAAAAAATTTCTGCAAAATCGGTCCTGTGCTGCACGAGAAAATTGCATAAATATCCATTTTTGATGCATTTTGAGTGCATTGCTACATAATTTTTTTATTTTCTTCAGTTCTGTTGGTCGTAGAAAAATAAAAAAAATTGGGAAATACTCGTAAATGAATAGACTATCGAACAGATTTGGTATAAATACTTTAAAAATGAATCCTAACCTCAAAAAACCAAAATGTATGAAATTTTGTTTTATTTTATTAAAAATGCAATAAATAACGGGAAAAAGATCGGATTTTGACAAAAATTGGAGAAAAGATGTACTTTGATGCTATAAATAGGTGGTTGAAATTTCAAAAAAAACTTTCGATTTTTACGGCAACAATTGGCACTTTTCGAAAAAATTTAAAATTGCCGCCATTTTATGCCAAATCATCGTACGGTAAAAATCAATATGACAATTTCCCTCTACTATTGTTCCAATCGCCTGCCGCATTATCGTGTCCTGTTTTTGTTTTCTTTATACGGGCGTGGATAAAATCAAATACTGCGTTCGACAGCCGCACAAACTTTTTATACAAATCCTCGCCTTCGGTCTTCAGCCGGTCCATTAAACTTTCAAACACATTTCTGCTATTACGTTCTAATCAGATTTCCTTGGACCAAACGTTTCAAATTCTTTTTCGTTTCCTTTCAGCCTCCTCAGCCTTTTCCTCTTCGACCAGCAACCCGGAACTCCCACAAAATCCCAACTTTAGTTTTCGTCTTTTAGGCCGGCCGTATACCAAAGCTTCACACGCTTATTAGCGACATATTGCACTTTTTTTATGGAAAAAATCGTCACATACCGCTTTGCTACATTTATCTCCAAGCAAAAGTGACGGAAAGCTATATAAAGCATAATTTACGTATCCGAAGTTTTTCTGCCGCGCCGTTCTTTTTTAAGATTTCAACCAATCAAAAATAACATGACGTGACCGAAATTATTTCCGATTGGTTAAAATTTTAAAAAAGAGGGGCGCGGCAGAAAAACGTCTCATATGTAAATTAAGCTTAAGGCTTAGGTATTGGTATACATGGCGATGAAAATAGAAACAGCAACTGGCAGTGCGAGAAGAAAAATTATTCTCAAGCCACAGCTTTTATTCTCATCGTGTTAACTCACATGAGAATTCATGAGAATATTCTTATGAGAACGGCCACCATGCGAACGATATTCATTCTCGCGGGAACATTATACTATGCCTCGTGTAAGCACCCATGAGAATATTCTCATGAGAATAGCAAAATTCACGTTGAGAATATCCTCATCGTCTATCAGCACCTTAACTAAGAAGAATTCCGATGAAATCTGGCTAGAAAGATGACTTTACTTACCGGCGAAGCAGGAACTAAGATGACCATCCTCATGTTAAAATAATCCGCTTTCAGGTTAATTTCTTTCCATAGGCTTAGACCTTGGATTTTTTGGTTTAAGCCCGTATGCGTAATGATCCAACCCTCAAAGTTTAATCTCGTACCTCATTGTTATGCAAGGAGACTAGATTATTCTGCCTGAGTTCTGCCTTCATACCATTACCAACCTCAGCTTCTTTCCTTGCTTACGTACTCTCTGGGTTCCCCTGCATGACCCCTGACTGGTTGGGGCTAATTAGTCTCTACTCTGAGATTTTACTCTTGCATGTTGTCCACCTTCCCCGGGACCGTTTACATTGTTAGAGTACCCAGGCTTTCCTTCTGAGCATCTTGGTCGGTCCAGTCTCCTTTCGAATGGACTTGGAAATACCAGTTGCAACTCGTTACATATCTCTTGTCCCTCGCTATCCTCTGAGAGAGTTGAAGTAGCCTTTATCTGCTTCGGCTTTTTCCGCAATATTCACCGGTGTCCTAAACTCAGAACTGGTTGAACCCCCGACACACTCCTTTGTTCGCTCTCTCTAAAGATGACTTCTCCTCGTCGTGCAGCTTCACTAGTCCACACGTCGCCGTCTTAACGCTTCCGAGCGTTGACTAAGATTAAACCAACCTCCGTAGAGGTAGGATTTCCCTGTAGACTTACTTACTCAACCCTGATTTCTTTTCCATTGATATAAAGCATCCTTTAAATGTTGCATTACCTAAGACGGGTGAATCCTAATTCTTTATTCGTACGATGTTTCCATCGCGACCACGAACTCATGAAAACTGCCACCATGTACTCCAAAGCAGTGGCGTTCCTAAAGGGGCGGTGGGGGCGATCCGCACCGGGCGGCACATATTTTGGGGCGGCATTTTTTATATTTAGGCCCTGTGCGAAACCGGCTTATTGCTTGCTAAACTTCCAGATTTTTTGGAAGCTTCCCAGTCTAATTTCAGCGCTATGCGAAACCAAAACTGGAATTGCTTGTTAAAATTTTACCGGTTGATATGTACTTGACGTTTAATTATATTGAAATATTATTTATTTAAGATTTTTTAAAAGGAGGGAAAGTCACGGACAATGAAATAATGATGAAATTATGGCACTAATGTTTTTTGCAAAAATGTTGTTCATGTACGGCAAAATGTTACGTTTTTATTAAAACCGTTACGAGTAACAACCACTGCATAAATGTAAATATTACAAATATTTAGCAAGAGAAGAAGAAGAATTAGCAAGCTCGAAAATTTACTAAATGAAAAACTACTAGAATTAGCAAGCAATCAGACCGTTTCGCACACGGCCTTAGTTTTAATTGTAAAAAAACAACTTGTTCACTTCATAAGTTTACTATTCGATTTCTACGAATTATACATTACTATATGATTTCGAATATTTTTCCTCATTGTCAAGTCAAAATATAGGATTGAAAATATTCTTTCTAGAAATTTTGTTATGATATCAACGGTGCCGACGTCGAGTAGAAGTTCTATCGCTGGGCTGCGGAGGCGGGTCTCAAAATTTGCGACTATAACTCCAATTTTTTTAAATTGTAAATCAGACTCCGACTCCAACTCCTACTCTTATATAATGGAAAATATTTAAATTTGTAACGAAGAGAAAAAATAATTCGTTTTATTGAGTAGCGTATTCTTTGACCACGTTCATCTTTCTTTATTCCGGGAATTCCCGTAATTTTTCAAAATAAATTTTATAGCTTACCAGCATTAAGGCCTAACTACAATGAGTGGCCGAATCCACACTATTATTCCTTCAGCAGCAGCAGAACCGGTTTGTTACGAGAGAGGTATAGAAGGGACAAGAGGGTAGTGTAGTAACATGTTCACCACAAAATTTCGGCGTGAAAACTTAACGCATATACAATATGCGTCTGCTTACTCTCTTACTCTTACCGTGCGTAACAAAAATATCGGCACACACACAGATATCTCCGTGCAGAGACAAGAAAGTTACTTGCGATGAAAGAATACCAGTGTAAACCTAGACTGGCTTGTAACACCGGTTTTTGCTGCAGCTAGAAGAATACTAGTGTAGATTGGACCATTATGTATAGTTCATTGTAAAATATGTACTTCATTCAATAATTAATAATTATTATAATTTGTAATTGTGGTATTTTACACAAATAAAAATTTGAAATTGTTATATGAAAAAAATAATTTTTTTCCTAGAAGAAAACAAAAGCAAAAAATTTCAGTATGCAATTTGTAAAAGGGTTCTCAGCGGCTTTTCCTACTCCGATTCCAGTAACTAGCAGCATGTTTAATGAATGCTTAGTACCACCAGCGAGCAATAATAACAAGAGTGATTAGGCAGAGCTCAAGGACAAGTAAAAGAGTTAAAGATATGAAAGAGCAGATTAGAAATAACATTAAGCAAAAAGTCAAAAAAAATATTAACAAATGCGCGAAGGGTATACATTTCATGCAAAAAACACAAGAGAATGAAAGAAACAGAACATGTTCCTTGATTCCGGTATTGGAATGTTTACATTTAAATTTAAGAAACACTGGAACAGAGCACGTGCGCACTGGTCCCCGACTTTAGTATGTATGCGTGAAAATTCGTGTTAGTACCAAAGCCTTCTGTATTTACAAGCCATGCACTAGAAAAATATTGAGAGCCAATTTCCCCTGAATAGGACTTCAAATCTCCAAATTACACTAACAACATAACGTGACTTCAGAGAATTGAAGTCCTATTGAGAGGAAATTTTGAGAGCCAAATTTTCTAGTGCATGGCTTGTAAATACAGAAGGCTTTGGTTAGTACACATTGTTTGCGCTATGAATTCACTTGTATTGTCCGTAAAAAAGGCGCGAATCTTGCAAGGCGACGAAGTCACTGCCTATTCATTTTTTATCTTTCTTTCGCGAACATTGCATGTAGTGTTAAAGTAATTCTGCCTCTGTTTATCATAGATATTACTTCTTTGATATCTTGACTTTTTCGCTCCCATTGAAATTCTTATCAGCTGATCTCAAGGTCCCTGAAACATTTTTAAAAATTTGTTCTAGCTCATCACTCTTATTATTATTGCTCGCTGGTACCACCATACCATGGTGATGACGCGGCTAATGGCCTGTCCACATGGCACAAGCATATTTGCGCACGCATATTTTCCCATATGAATTTTGTAATTTTTGAGCGGCGCAAGCATAATGAAGTCATCAAAAAAGCAGTCCTAAAATTGATTTTTTTCATAAAAAAGTCATAAAAACGCCAGATTCTTGCGCAAATATGCTTGTGTCATGTGGAAGGGCCATAAGTCACATGCACGAAGCTAAGTCTCTTCCTCTACTTCGTTCCTCGCGGGCCAACTCTCGTTGCGCGAACAGTATTTTGTTCTATGTTGGTGCTTGGAACGTACGGAGGCACCGATACTGGACGAAATACTGGCCACCGCCTATTAATAGTCTTGAAGATCCGCGATGCCCGATATATTTTCATAAGTTAAGCGGTCGACACTCTTTACTGCATGGTGATTCAAATATTGTGTAAGTAGTAATTTATACAGGGTGTATTGCGAAAAGTTACAGATCGGCCGGCTGTAGATAGGATTTGATTAGACGAACAAAAAATCTTATGGGAGGGGGAAATCGTAACGGTTAAGCCGCTAAGGCGTTTTGAAGTTGAGAACTAAAGTTGTAGAGAATTTCATTGTCAACATCTTGGACCCTCGCACGGAGTTGTACGACCTATAGAAACCGAGATACAACGAAAACAAGGGAAAAATGCGATATATCCGGCGGCCATGTTTTTTTTTGATTCCGAAATTGTTTTCTTAAAAAGTCCCAAGAAAGCTGTGGACCAATTTTTAGCCATTTTGGAATTTTGTCTCTTTTCGTGCATTTTTTTTTGCTAATTTCCCTGGGCTACAACTTACGCAGCCTGCTTTATTACTACCTAATTTAAATATTGCAACCAATGGTAAAAAAGTTCCCCACCTGAAGTTTGTCTCAATTACAATTATTTATTAATGTTTATTAATTTATAAAAATCAGCATTTGATTTCACTTAGAAAGGGCGACAAATTGAAGACCGCCCGGGCGGCAAAAGTTCTAGGTACGTCACTGCTCCAAAGCCAACCTTACTTTAAACATAGCCCAACAAGACTTTCGACCATATGTAGGCTATACTTTTATTTGTTTCTAGAATTAATTCACTAATGTTCTAAATTGCCTTCGAGACAATACTATGAGTGAGTTTACACCGCTGCATCAAATAATTAAATTTAATCTAATGCAGTCGTGTAAGCTCACTCTATGTCTCGTTTAATTAAATATATCGATAATTGCTTCAATGCTCCCAAGGGGAAAAGGCGTTTCAATAAATATGATTTCATTAAGAAATAAGAGTTGCCTTTTTCAATCTGTCCTATTCCACAAGAGTGTTGCTCCATGTTTTGCAGTAGGCCTTTGTAAAAAAAACTCCATAATTTTATCCCTTTTTTTTTGAAATTAATAAAAAAGAATCGCCAACAATTTCCTTTTAGTACCGCCAGAACATTTTGTTAATTTAGTAGAAGTTACCGGTATAATCATATCACATCAATAATCATGCGAGGAGCCAATACCTTGTCCACAAACACACTGCGATCGCGTTAACATCAAACTGCATCAAAATATACCGAAAACTCTTCTTTCAGCCCATTTAATCTTCGCTCGGTTCAGGTAACTTGGTGATGGTCGTATATTAACTAAATTTTCCGCTGCAAAACTGTATTTTGTCCGGATGAGTGAAGACCTGTCCAGCGATGTTGAACCTGCTACGGAATAAGATCAAAGATGGACACCATAAAGTCCGTGTGCATTTGGGCCGAACTGCTGGGGCTCCCATACCCCCGAAGACATGTGCCCTCTTGAAGCTGCTAAAGTCTCAAAATTTACGAGCTTTTCGCTTAAAAATGCGTGCTGCTCGCACAAATTGGTCCGTGGTCTTATTTGTACTGGCGGAGCGCTTCCAGACCACCGTTAAGACATTTTTCTTAATTGTACTTGGCGGGTCTCAGATTATGATCTTGAAGAGAAGAGCCCCCTGTGTGGGAACTGGGATGCTTCAGAATGGCCATCGGGCGCGGGCAGCCGGCATGCCATGGTTGCATGTGATTTATGCTGTCCAAGATTTTTAAGTTAATTCAATAAAAACTGATTTGCGGAAGATACAAGGTGTCCCGATCGCAAGTCTCATTCTTCATTTTCCTTTATTTTCCTCGATCGTGAGCTGCATGCCGAATTTCATAAAATTTTTAAAAGCAGCCCCGGATTCGATACCTGTGCAATTCGGTCCGTTAAGAATTCTGTGAAATTTTCAAATTGCACCGCACAGAATGTCAAATATCCTGACAACCATGCCAAAAGGCTAAAAATGACCTTAAAGCAATAAAAGTCACCGTAACAAATCCTTGAATCCCTCTGTTGATGTAATTCTGGGTTGAGTTGTACCTGCCACATTCAATTAGTCCATTGTACCTTGCACCTTGCCGAGGCTGCATCAATGGAGACCTGTTGTTATATGTTGAGTAAACTGACAGCAGGAGTTTGCTACTTGATTGAACACAAGACCGGTGAAGGATGCGTGTTTGGAAAATCATAAAAAATGGACGTGGTCTGCCGAAAAGGTTCTCATCTATTGAAAGGTTCTCTCCCGGCTTCTGTGAACCACAAATTGTTCCGCAATTCTGGGCGATGTTGACACAACTTGTTACGGGACTCCCGGATTCAGTTGAGAACTTTTATCTTTGGCAATAAGAAAAGGAAATTTATGAGGGCTTCACCGGTCTTATTCAAAATATTTGCGAAAAAATTTGCAAAGACGGATGCAGTTTCTGGGAAAACAGAGAATTGTAAAACAAGTATTTTTCTTGTTTCGTTACATTGTTGGTCGTCTTCTTGTCGGTTAAACAGTATTAACCTGTGAAGTGCTAGAAGGGACTACTAGCGGTGTATAACACCATACCGCGTTCACGCAATTTGGGTTGGTTGCATTTGGTAAGGAGAATGGTTATTGAAAGGGATTTTGGTCGCTCAATCCAATTTGCCTTGTAACTACTTAGTATTGATTGTTAGAAACGTAAAACACTCATTCGAACTTATTTAATCTTTCTTCGTTGTTTATCCTAAATATTGACTATAATTAGCATATGATATATATTTTACCTGGAACCAAGCCCAAAACCTAGGTTAAACAAGCAAAATTATTAACAAAACAAAAAATATTTAATTTCTAATTTTTATTGAAAATAGTTTAATCAAAATCGAGTCGTCGATAGAATTTAGTTATTGAAAGTGTCCTTCTTTCAAACCAGAAATTTTCGCAGCCCTTGATGGCGTTATGTTTGCACTTGTGGCCGTTAGTCGCTAGTCTGGGATATTTTTAATATGCTTTAACACAGGGGTGGCCAACCCGCGGCCCTTCGGGGGAAATTGTGCGGCCCGCGAGATTCAACAAGATTTAACGAAATATTTTGTAGGTATGTACTAAGAAGGTTTCAACATGTGAAAAAGAAAAAAAAGTGCCAGCTATGAGAAATGATTAAAATTCACAACCTGCCATTGAGAATTAGCTCTAGGGGTGCACCGGATGACCGGGTTGATGGATAAAAGTCCAAGCAATTGCTTTTCTCGGTAACAATTCAATATAAAGACCGCATCCGCAACAAAAATTGAGTGTCATGGAGCTAGCAGAGAAAACAAGCATATTTACAAGCAAGCACACTTCTTTGGTCAACATCGAGCTAGTTTTTATGAGCAGTGGCGTAGAGTAGTAGGGGCGGCAGGGCGGCCTGTCCCGGGCGGCACCTTTAGGGAGCGGCAAAATTTCACAATAAATAATAATAATATCTTGTAAATATTATTTTTGCCGCACCTACGATTCGGACCGATCGAAATGAACACGGAATTTTTTATTACGTATACTGTGACGAAATCGGGGAATCCCCTTTCTTTAATTGAATGTATAATAATGACATCTTCCTCATTGTAGCGATTGGCAACACCGTCTGTACTGACTTGCAGGGATTCCCCGTATTTTATTTTGTGCTCGGATTTTTTATGACTAATATTCAACGAGAATGACTTCTATCATATAAAGAATAGTGTTCAATATTGTACGAGGGTCGTCTCAAAATTAAGTTCCACTATTTTTTTAAACCCGTGTCGTTGGCGGGAAAAGTCTGGGAGTCTCAGCGAATTTGCGTCTGGGTTTAGTGGCAGCACTGTAAATTTCTATGCGTGTGCGTCGATCGATCCGACAGTCAGGCTTCAACCATTATGGAGACTAGTGATGAGCAAAAATGGTCTTGTTCTTGCAGTCTTGTCTTGTTCTTGCGCATTTAGCAAGACCAAGAACAAGACTTAGTTGTGCTCGCAAAAACAAGAACAAGACTAACTGTGCAAGAACAAGACCAAGAGCAAGACTCTAGCAAGAGTCTTGCAAAATTTTCACCTAAATTAATTTTTTAAAAAACAAAAAATATAAAATTGATTAGGATGTTCAAGTAATTATGATATAAATATATGTGTATTGTATAATTACTTTTTATTATGATAATTGTAAAAGCAATTATTCACATTTGTACATAAGTACATTATGACTTTGCATGCATTGTGCGTCAACGAGATTCACAATCAATATTTCTGCGATTCGAAGCAAAATTTGCCGAAATGATTTAGGTAGATATTTCACACTGTCAAGTCTTTTTTTAATCAATTGGGTGCTCTGTTACTTTCCTTCAATAACTGGTGTCTAGGAAATGAGTCCTTCTTCTGTTAAATATTTCAGGATTTAAAAAGAAATACATACAAAAATGAAGATTCCTACGTTTCTTTTTTTAAAAACCAATTTATAAAAATAGATACAATACATACTTGATGAGCGAAAATATTTGTCTTGTCTTGGTCTTGCACATTTAGCAAGACCAAGACCAAGACTTAGCTATGTTTGCAAGAACAAGACCAAGAACAAAACTTTGCTATGCTCGCAAGCATCAAGAACAAGACTGACTGAGCGAGAACAAGACTATATTAATCTTGTCTTGTTCTTGCGTTTCCTCATCACTAATGGAGACTGCACTCTCTCCTACAACCAAAACACCAAATAAAGCGAAAGTTGTGGAATCCGCGGGAAAATGGCAAACGTTCTTTTGGGATTCCAAAGGGATGTTGTTGAACAATTACCTGCCCCGTGGGCTACGATCGCAGCTGCACGCTTTTGTGGGGTGTTGCAACAACTCAGAAAGGCGATCCAAAAGAGAAGGAGAAGAAATTGACAAAAAACCGTCCTATCGCTCTGCTGAATCCAGAAAAAAAATTTCATACCAAAGAAAGGGCTTGACCGAATTTTAGAGCATGTTTTCGTTAATACGCGCCGATCGGCACCTCAACGAAGTGGGTATCATATTTGGTACTCGCGATATTGGGCGGTACAAAAATAACGAAGTTCGTTCCAGCAAAAAAACGGCTCGACCGATTGTTATGAAAATCTTTTCAGATTATAATTTCGGTAATACGCGTCGATCGGCAGCTCAATGAAGTCAATATCATTTTTGGTTTGCGCGAAATCGTGCAGGTACAAAAATCACTTATCTACGTCGTTTAAATAAAAAAACGACTCGAACGAATTTTATGAAAATCTTTTCAGATCCTATATATTTCAGTTAATACGCTTCGATCGGCACCTCAACGAACTCGATATCTTTTTTGGTTCGCGCAAGATCGTGCAGGAAAAAATGACCACATACATACGTACGCACACACACACGCATACTTCTCAAATTTTGCTTAAAATGCTATTGGGACCTTTGGCGAAACTTGGTTAAATTTTCAACTGCGAATCGTTTCTTTTGGAAAATGGAATTTACGAAAAATCACATACATACGTACGCACACACACATGCATACTTCTCAAATTTTTGCTTAAAATGCTATTGGGACCTTGAAAAATGAAAATAAGTTGAAAATTACGATTTCGATTTTCGGACCGATTACAATAACTTCCCTATAAACTGGGAAGTTATTAAGAGGGCGGCAAAATTTTCTTCCGCCCCGGGCGGCTGACACCCACGCTACGCCACTGTTGATGAGTGCAGGATTCTTTTTCTTCTGCTTCTTTAATACCGCATGGGAGATAGAGGGCGGAAACAGTTGCCCTTCTTGTTGTGGCCTCTCTTGGTAGAGTTCTCCTCCACGTTGTTCTTGGTCTTTCAACTCGACGGGTTCCTTGCGAATTACAATGAAGGGCCTGCTTGGCCAGATTCTTGTTCGCACTACGCAAGGTGTGGCTATTCCATTTCCTTTGCATGATTAGGTCATCAATCCTTTCTTGGCCGGCACGGCGCAATAGTTCGTAATTCTATCTTGACAGCGGATTTTTAGGATGAAAACTTGTAGGCGCCTTGTGATGAATGGAAAAAACCCCTTTTCAGGGATCAGATTCAAAACTTGATTTTTATATTATAAAATGAAAATTTTGTAATTTCAGATGTGTGAGACAAAAATTTGTGAAACTTGGTTAAATTTTCAACTGCGAATCGTTTCTTTTGGAAAATGGAATTTACGAAAAATGAATATCCCGCCAACTTGTCTGGCGAAAACCTTACATTTCGCCTAGTTTATTAAAAATGCTCATACCTCGCCTATTGCCTATTTTAACTCACATTCTCAACTCCTGCTTCACGCTATCAAAGTTTCCCTCGACTTGAAAGCACGCTTTAATCATACCCATTCCAAAGGCGCTCTTCTCCAACCAGCCCCTCCGATATTCGGCCTATCAGTACTCCTCCATTTCTGGAAAAGGTCCTTGAAAGGTTGATAGCTACTCAAATAATTGCGTGTTGTGAACGTCTCAAATTTATTAATATATGGTAATCTGGCTTTCGCAGACATCACAGCTGCGCAACTGTTCTTCTTAAAGTCATGACCGATATTCGTAATTCCCTTGATAAACATAACGCTTGCTGTCTATTGCTGCTTGACTTCTCAAAAGCTTTCGATAGCGTCAATCACGCCGTGCTTTTGCGAAAACTGGCCTCACAAGTACATTTTTCTCTTTCCGCTCTTAAAATTTTGCAAAGTTTCTTATTTAACCACTCTCAAAAGGTTACACTAGGTGGCTAAAGTACCTCAATTGCCCTGCTCTACACTGGCGTCCCCCAAGGCTCTATTATTGGGTCACTATTCCGTATTTTTATTAACGATGTTCTATGAATCACATGTATGCAGACTATGTGCGGCTTTATTTCTTGTGGAGAAGATTGCTGTTGACTTGCGTCATGTATCCTACTGGTCCACATTAAATTTACTGTAGCTAAATCCTTCGAAATCCTAGGGTATTTTTATCTCTCTCAATCTGCTACTGTTCGTCCGGACTTTTCTGCTATCGCTTTAAACACCGCTCCTCTTGTTTGCCTTAATAAAGCAAGATATCTTAGGGTGGTACTGAATAGCTTTCCATCTATCCCTCTCTCGATTCTTCTTGCGCCCATAAACTTGAAGTAGCGTTTAACGATTGTGTTGTTTTGTTTATTTACGCCATTTTGACCACAATTCACCTTACTCAAACTCCGTTTTGGGCTGCTCTCTAAGTGACTTTCGTGAGTATAGGCTTCTGCGACTGTTTCACGATATCCTACACGAGCGCAAACCTGCATACCTCAACCAGTTGGTGCAGTTTTCGCAATCCCTCCGCGTTTTCGCACGCTAATTTTGCTCAGGGTTCTTCCTATAGCCTGAGCCAAATGTGACGTGCCGTCCCGTAACCGTACGTACCCTAACGTACGAACATGAGTGTTTATAGGGCATTGACCTAAATTGACTAAATGAACGTGCATATGTTCGTTCGTTAGGGTACGTACGGTTACGGTACAGCACGTCATATTTGGTTCAGGCTTTTGTCTTCGCAGCACAGCTTTGGAACGGTCTACTTGAATATTAAATTAAATTTGAATCACCCAATAATATATCACCCGGGCCGCGGGATCATAATGCGTTTTCAAAGTGGCCCGCGATACCATTTGGGTTGGCCACCCATGCTTTAACATCAACTACACTGTAAAAAATTTCTGTGGTAATTTTACAAAAAAAATACTGGAAGTTTTATTCACAACCAGTTTTGTAAATTTGCAATATATATTATTAGGAATATTCCTAATCTAATTTACGCATTTTTTCCAACTATGTAGTAAATATACATTATTTGTGGGATGTAAAAAAACAAATCAGTATTGGAGCTTTTACTTCATAGTTTTGTAAATTTCCAAAACTCTTGTGTTGTAACTTTTTACCCGTGAGGGGTACAGGGAAACACAGCTAAAGATTCCCGCCCTGTACCAATGGGCTTGGCTTTGCTTGAATTATTTTCAAGCGTCAAATTTTATTCCTAGTTTACCCCACTCCCTATACATAAAAAATAGCATTTTGCTCACCATGCCTTGTTAAGCATGTACGTGAAGCAACGCCTATCAAAATTTCTTGGCTGTTACAAGAACTGCAGAGACGCTGATCAAAGTCAAAGGTCTAACCTTAACTTAAGAACAATCGGGTATATATGCTTAGTATTCCATTGTTACCTGTGAATTATAACCATGAGAGGAAAAATTTAAACCTTACATTCCAATAACCAATTTGTAATTTTACTGAAAATTTATGTTCTAAAATTACGCCTCTTACTGTAAAATTACAGTATAAAGTATAAAGATTTTTTTAGTACGTAACATTGATAAATATACTAAGAAATATTGTAATTTTCCTAGATAAACGATTTAGAAAAATACACAAGACTGTGTAAAATATACGTCACATTCATGTAATCAACATTTACGTCATGCAGTATTGGAGATTCCCAATTTCTTTATGTGAAGTTACGAAATTTATAGTAAAATTACAATAATTGTGTAGTAAATTAGTATTTCATATCACGATTTGTAATTTTACTGTACATTAGCACTGTAAATTTACATATTTTTTTTACAGTGTACTTTAAGAATGAATATTATTAATTATTGTAATGCTTTCAGAAATGAATTTCATTAATGAATAAAGAACCATTTATTTGCATATTTTATGTCAATAGTTTGCATATTTATAATGTTTACAAAATGTGATCAATAATTTTTGATGTTTTTGTAAGAAAAAATTTGCTTATGAGCTGGTTCTGTTTGAATTTGAACAAAGATGAAAATGTCAAACGACGTAAACAACAATATTGTAATAGACAGAGTTTGTGTAAAAAAGTTATTTGGAAATTAATATTTTTCTAGATATTATGACGTTTCGGTTAAAACGATAATCATAAATCCGTTTCATAAATTCCCAAGTGTCCGCGGCATAAACCCGGCCTTTGAAAACCTTTTTCTTACAGGACTTGGGATAAGTCTCGAAACTAAAGTGCGATGTTCCTCTTTTACCTACCGACCTACTACTGGTTAAAACTCTGATCTAGCATAAAGTTTGTAAGTAAATGATAAATCAATACATCACAAGTTTCCAAGATTATTGAAAACATATCGACTCGAAAATCATTGCACTTGAACTTTTCTCCACCGTAACGAAATACGAGATCGAATATCGTTAAAGAATAATTACGAACATCGGCACTAAATGTCATGTCATGATAAGAATTTACGATGGGATAAACTTTTACAATCCGTTCGCTAAATAATTTATTACATATATTCACATCGTTGTTGGCTACAAAAGAATAATAAATCCATAAGTAATTTTTGAGCCGAAACTTTTAAGTTTGTACCTTTTTAGCGCGATTCCACGGCAATTGTTTGCCGAGCGCATTCGTGGGTTTTTTCATGCAAATATTGGTCGAACAACAAAGACTTCTAGTTGCTTGTGCACTTATCCAGTGTGTAAAATACCTCTGCAGTGGGTATACATATAAAGCATATAAAAATGAAAAAAGTTATACTGGAAAAACTAATTTCAAAAGCGAATAAGTTGCCGTCCGGTAACAGACACAATGACCTTGGGTGAAAGTTGCTCTTCGAGTTATTTCCTTGCCCCCTGCGCTCGCCCCTGTGTGATTATGTTTTGCTTTCTTCCTGCAGCAACAAACTCCACAAACCGAGACCGCAGTAAAACTCGCGATCGTGATGTACTGATTGCAGTGCTGCAAGCTGCGCAAACGCTTTCGGGCGTTATGTACTTTATAGATTCGATTGGAGTCACATAATCGGCCATAAGCTGCGCGCGCACTGAATTCAAATATAGCAAGTAGTCAACTACACGATCGCGATTGCTTATTGCGCCAACCAACTATATCGGCCAAGCACAGCACTATACTGAATTGCATTGGTATGGCGTGCATCGCGCTAGTGCTAATAGCAAGTATTGACAGATGCAGAAGTGATGCTGCAGGAATGTTTTATCTGCTTTATCTATATTTTTCTGCTCCTCGTCCATAATTGTATAATTATGCCGGGCTACTTGTAACGATGTTAACGTCCGTGTATTTAGGATTCGCCCATAATTACTCACCTTAATTACACCTTGATTGCTCGCAGAAATCTCCGCTGTTAATGGTTTCCCAGAGACTTTTATTGATTTTCGCTGTAAGCGGGCTTTGGGTATTTCTGATTGCAGCATTTCTAATGCGGATTTCTTCCTGTGGTGTAGTGTGTGGTTTGCTGAAGATATTTTTGCGAAGAATGGTGGGCGATTGCAATTTATTTTCAGCTCAAGGTTCAAGGTGTTACGGCGGTCTTTGACTCCAGAGAGAGATGTGAAAGTCATAAGCTTTTTTAAAGGGAGTCCCTACATTTCGGTTCGGTGAATACTGTTCATTTTCAACATACGTTGGCTTGGCGCGTGCTTCTAATATGGTCCTAGTAGAAAGAGTAACTGAGTGCAGAGTGCAGATATCAGCAATGCTGTGAAGTGGGTCGGAGAACAGTTTATTTATAAAGATTAAGGAAAGAACGGACGATAGCATTCACCCGTGGCAAAACCCTTAGCTATGACGTGGAGTTTAGATTCGACGGCACCCAATACTGTCAATGAAGTTCTTTAGAGCTAAGCGTATTGCAATATTTTGGAGTTTAGCCAACATACGCTGACAAAAGCTTTGGAGATATCTCAAGAAAGCAGACCAGGAGCCGGATTCCGCAAACGTGAGCACGACTGTGTGCACGACAAAACAAAGAAAACTTCCTTTGTTTCGTCGTGCACACAGTCGACCCACGCTTGCGGAATCCGGCCCCAGACTCACCAAAGTGAAGAATTCTTAGATTGAGGTGCTCTGGCAGACATGTCATGTATACAAGAAGAGCTGCAGAAAATATTTTGATCTTAAGGTGTGCTGTTTGTAGCGTGAAATTTGGTTGGATTCTAAGTTTCCAACAGCAAGCCACATTTCTTAGTTACTACAGGGGGGACAATATTCACCGGGGCCACTAAATTTATTGACGTCAAGCTCTTTCAGACACCTATAGCCTTCTCGAGTCCTTAAGAGAAGTCCTTTCATTCTGGGTCGTATACTCAGGGCGGAATGTGGTACAGCAATGTCGAGTAAACAAGAATTTGAGAAAAACAGAGATCGGTCTTGGATTTGCCTTTTGTTGTCACTTCTCCCTTGTAAGGATTTTTGATGAAGTGGAATTCTTCCCGAGTAAAAATAAAAAATGGCCTTACAACGGCCGGTTGGCTTTTTAAGGGGCATATGATGGCCGTGAATCCTCACGACGGCCAAACTTAACCAAGAAATTCTCTATAGATGTATATTAAAAAGATTTTTTTTAATCGCAACAACTGGGGAAAATATTATTTTTGTATAAAGAGCGTATACCCGTCGGTGTATGTGTGGTGTACGGTGTGTTTTGATGACCGTCGCATGGCCGAGAACTATATTTCAATCGCGGTCGGTGTTCGCCCGTTGTAAGGTCATCTTTTATTTTTACTCGGGTTGTTAATGGACGCTACTAAGGACCAGAAATTTTACTACCAAGTGGTAGTATTAAATATTTTACTTCTCTCTCAAGCTATCATTGAATGATTAATGGCTCATTCGGTAATATTTTAATTATTGATTTGTTTATATTTTGAAAGTTTTTGTTTTTGCATAATTTAGTCTATTTTCTTTTTATGGCATCAGCACATCTGCGCTTTTCACGCTCGCCCAGTCCAAACTGTTTCTTATCCACAGTATTCCTTCGACGTTGACAAACCACTTAGTATCTCGGTGTAGAGCTAGAGGGGTGGGAATGTGTTTGCTCACTCCATGTTCTAACAAGTCTATAAAGTATTAGTCGGAGAGCTGCAGACGAAAAAGTGCTTTCATCTCTGATGTGGACAAACTCGATTGCAACTCATTCTATTACTAAACGGGATTATATGTCCAAGCTCTCCGACACTTTTAGTGGTGCAGGACAAAGTTAAGGAGGGTAAAAGAAGTCATCTTCTTATTGAAAAAATGTCATCGATGTGGCGCATGAAAATTTGTAGGATGGAAGACTATAAGCTACTTAATATAAATTCCAAGTCTCCGACAGCTTGGTTGGTGCAAAATGGGTGGCTGGCAGGGGTTAAGTTGCCGAAAATGTTTGCAAAAAAAAAATCACCATTCATCGCTGCTATTCAAAATTTTGCAAGAAGGTCCGTGGGGTCTGCCTTGATGCACGTTGAAGCCCGATTTTCGAAATTCAAAATGGCCGAAGAAATATGATCGAAATTCAAAATGGCCACGCAATATGGTCAGTGACATTGCAAATGAGAAGGCAGGGGCCAGGCAATTGGCAGACATGTAATTTTTCTACATTATATTAAATGTCTGATAATGGAAAGATAATGGAAAGCACACGGTTCGGTAATTTTTTTAGCGCAAAATAGGAATATCTTCGCGTTCTTAGAGTAAAAATGGTATAACTATACTTCAGCGCAAGAACGGTGTATCAAAAAACCGAGAGGAAAAGCGGATTAACTTTTTATTCCGCTTTTGCTCTTAATGAAAACTTATACCGCTTTTGCGCGCAAATAAAATTTGAACTGCTTTTGTTCTCAGTTTTCATTAAAAATGCTTTTGCTTATGCTTTTACCAATAAAAGCATAACCAAAGCATCAACCTCCTTTACTCGAATTTTCCATAACTCGAAGATTTTTTACAGTCCCTTGCAATTCAAGTTAATGAGATTCCACTATAGTTTTTGCATTTTTACAATTTTTTTTTATTTCTGAGGTTAATTTTTGCAACATTTTTGTTATTTTTGAAATTTTCGTTTTTCATATTTTTTGAAATTATAGAATTTTTCATTTGGAATTATGAACGTACATTTTTAGGATTCTTGTAATTTCTCATTTTTTATTACAATTGTTATAGTTTGTCTCTAGTTCTAGTTTGTCCACTTTCTGAAATTTTATCTTTAATTTTAGGGTAAATATTCTACATTTTTTCCGTTCAGTCATCTATTTTTGTATGGCCTTAATTTCTAAAAAAAATTGCTATTTTTCTATAATTTTTGGATTTGACACTTTCAGTTTCAAAATGATTGCCCTTTTCATTTTTATATTAATAAGTTTGCATTTTTGGCAATAGTATCTGCAGTTTTTGACTTTGATGTTTGCAATTTTTGAAATGTAGTTTTTTCTACTACTACTATTACGTAAAAAAAACCTAAATTGAAAAAATTCATAAAATGCCAACCTTACAAAAATTGAGCTTAGTAATAATAGTACAGTAGAGGAAAATGAAGCCGAAAAATCGAAATAGCGGGAATAATTAGAGAACATGCTGAAAATTGGCAGAGAGTTTCCTTTTAGGGTTCTTAATAAGGGTTTATAAAGTCTACTAATTTTCCACCCAGGGAAGCATTTATAAAGTCTACTAATTTTCCACCCAGGGAAGCCCACTTTTTAGAACCCACTTTTTAAAAGCCCTAAAAATGGGTATTTTTGGATTTTTCTGCAATTTTGTTTGTAAAAGAATAAAATTGGGCACAGATCTTCCTTTTAGGGTTCTCAATAAGAGGTAGTAAAGTTAACCGATTTCCCACCCTGGGAACCCCCTTTTGTGTTTTGCTCCTAAAATGGATATTTTTCGATATTTCTGCAATATTTTTGCAATATATTGCTTAATATCTTTTTGTTTTTTTTCATTTTTAAATACCTACAATATCTGATATCTTATGAAAAAAATAAGATTTTCGTTTTTTTTGGATTTGGCCGAAAGTCATGGAGAAAAAGGTATGATGGAAATGTCAGGCAAAAGGACCCCGCACCGGATTTTCTTGAAATTTTGCAGGTTGATAGTTCACAGTCACAGGGCACAGTCTCAAAACTTTTTTATAGTTTTACATATCACCCTGTATTTTTGTAACCCTATGCCCTATTTTCATGGATAAGGTAACCGTGTATGCATCCTTCTCCCACCTATCTAAAACTGTAAAAATTCTACCCTATCAACATCCAGAGTAATGAGTCATCAAAATCAAAATTTCGTTTTTTTTAACTAAAATTTCAACTAAAAGCACCTTTTTCTCCATAAAATACCATGTTAACTAATTTTTGTTTTTGCAAAATTGGAAATCTTGGACAATTTCCTATCAGTAATGTTTGGACAATTTTTGTGCTACGACCTTTACTTTTGGAGTTATAAGCAATTTTAATGCTAAAATTGGCTCTATTTCGTACTTTTTTAGTACTTTTTCACCTAAGCTTTGCCAAAAAGTACAACTTTATTCTTATAAAACTGGAAAACATTCGTAGAATGAACAAATATATAATGCATTTAAACAGTCCCTTCGGAAAGAAAAAGCAATGTTTTACTCATTTAAAAATACCCATTTTGAGGTCTAAAACCCCTAAAAAAGGACTTCCCTGGGTGGAAAATTAGTAGACCCCTTATTAAGAACAAATTTCAGCCTGTACCCAATTTTTTCCGCTATTTTTCCTATTTTACCTGTTACGATAGAAGATAAAAATGTCGAAAATTTATGTCAGAAATGCAAAAATCCGCAAATAAGTAGTCAAAAATGAGAAAAGGGGGGCATCCATAAATTACGTGAGGTGATTTTGGCGATTTTTCGACCCCCTCCCCCCTTGGTGAGATGTCGTGAGATTTGGCTCGACCCCCTCCCGCTCAATCTCACCCGAGATTTTTAAAATTTTAAAAAATTTGTAGGATTTACACTATTATGCGTATTTTTAGTGTAAATACCTTAATCTGTGCTTGATTGCGTTGGATTTATTTAAAAAAACATAATTTGGGTTGAAGAACAGTACCACAAAATCATAACAGCCCCAACTCGGCATGTACCCAATATAAACTACAATACCTGTGGATTACCATTTAGCAGGTGGTTCTGCCTATCCTTTGGAAACCAACCTCATGGTGCCTTACAGGGATAATGATTTCTTAACAAGAGAACAGAAAAATTTCAATTCTAGTTTGAGCTCAACTCGTGTATTTGTAGAGCAAGCATATAATATAAAAAAAATTTAGATTTTACAATATATTGACATACGAAGGTTGACTTTGGCATCCACTGATTCGTTTTTAGAGAGTAACGACTTGACTGTTTGAATAGTAATGGTAGAGCCATTTATGACTCTGGAGATGTACAAACTTCGGAGCATTCTTCTATAGATGTCATCTTTGGGTAAAAAACCTGTGACTGAATGACCCAGGGGGGTTATCCTGGAATGCGATTCGAAAGTCATGAAATTCGGAAATAAGAAAATAGTATCCAATGCGAATTCGAATTAAATTTGTCCGCCTATTATCGGATTTCAGTCCGCGAGTAAAGCCATTGCCGCATGCGCTGCATTTATTTGTGTGTTTTAAAATATTCTAAAAACTCTTTAAATATTCTTGAAACAATTTATTGTTTGCATCAAAATGTCAAATTAAGTTAATAAATGAAGTTGGTTGGCTGAAAATAATTTCTTTTCGAAGATTTATCAGGCATCGCTACTAGCTTCCGTTTGCTTCCTACTTTCGTATCGCCTGAGAAAAGCGGAGTCTGAAGTCACAGCCAGCTTCTCAAATTGACGTTTGAGCCGCCTGTACACCAGGATACAGATTCAAGAATTGCGGATCTGTTAGACTTCCATTCTTCACAACTCTCGATAATGAAAACAAAAGGTTTTCAAAGGTATGTCAGAGCAGATGGTCGTCGATTCAAAATTCGAGTCCTGTAAGATGCTTAGATAACTAATTATGTCGCCTGGTGCAAATGTCTGCTTTTTGTAGTGACAATGCACCGCAGATAGCATGTGTTCTGACTGATGTGAAAAGAGCCGATTCTTAATATAATCTCTATGATTGCAGCTAGATTGGGTACATTATGCACTTGAGATACTTAGGAGGGCATTAGGTTCCAGGTTTATCAATTTGGCTTCTAGGCCTTTTTCTTTTGTTTAAGCTTAGACCCCCACACTAGTTCATCGTAGGGTCGCAATCTGTCCAATGGTGGTATAAGTCAATGCATACATTACTTTCGCAGTTTTTCCCAGACCATTGTATAAAATGATAAGAATTTTTCAACACGTCATACACTCTTCATTCCCAGATATTTAAATTATTTTCTTTACTTTTTTTTGGATGTTCCAGTTGGATGGTATTTAAAACAGTGAACAAATACAGTCGCCAGTGCAAAATTTTTATACCCAATTGCTATTGACTCGAAATATAGTAATAGTATCACATTTATGTAATGGATTCATTATTCCTTCTATATTTGCAATATGTATTGACAAAACCTTTCACCATGTTCATCTGATACTGCACCAAGATTTTCGTGAATGAATTCTAAGTGCGGGTCCAAAAAGACGATTTTAAAGATTTTCTCATTTACAGATATTGTACTTAAAATTAAAGAAAACAAAAAGATATTAAGAAATATTGCAAAAAAAATTACAGAAAAATCGAAAAATACTCATTTTGAGGGCTAAAACCCCTAAAAAGTGGGCTTCTCGGGGTAGAAAATGGGTAGACTTTATAACCTCTTATTAAGAAGCCTAAAAAGAAGCCCTCTGCCAATTTTCAGCCTGTACCTAATTATTTCCGCTATATCGCTTTTTTCGGCTTAATTTACCTGTACTATTAATTTAACCCAGTTTTCTCGCGATTTTACACTGTTTCTTGCGGAAAAAAATTGCGTGATATTTGCGGAGACCCTCCCCCTCCCCCACGTGAGATTTGGTGAGATTCGGCTCGACCCCCTCCCCCACTAAACACCTCACCTAATTTATGGACGCCCCCAAATGGCAAAAACATAAAACTTATCATAAGTACATTACAAACACTTCAAACATACAAAGAATTTATGTTACAAACGCGGAAATTCCAAAAAATTCAAAATTATGAATTCAGTTGCATTGTCTTATCTAGTATATGCATGCCTCTCTCACATACGGAGAACAACGGAGATCTCAATTAACACCAAATTGCGGCAGTTCAACTCCAACGTTAAGGCAGTTCTTTTGTATGGTTGCGAAACATGGAAAGTCACCCAATTCATCACGGGGCGCCTACAAGTTTTCATCAACAGATGCCTACGTCGTATCCTAAAAATCCGCTGGCATGATAGAATTACAAATGAGGAACTATGGCGCAGTGCCGGCCAAGAAAGGAGAGACGACCAGATCAGGCGAAGAAAATGGAATTGGATTGGCCACACCTTGCGACGAGAAGACGATAATCTAGCCAAACAGGCCCTCGACTGGAATCCGCAAGGAACCCGTCGAGTCGGAAGACCTAGAACAACTTGGAGGAGAACCCTATTGACACAGGCCGCCACAACTGGGAGATCCTGGTCAGAGCTGAAACCTGTCGCACAAAACAGAGTCCGCTGGAGGGCAACTGTTTCCGCCCTATGTCCCATGAGGAATTAAAGGAGCATTATGTATCTATGTATGTCTTATCTAGTAAAGTGAAGAAAATGTTGTCTAAATATAGATTTGGGGGCCTCGGTAGTCTAGGGAGTAAGGCGCCTGGCTACTATCCCAGCCTTTCCCACCTACCCTCCTGTCATAGCCTTCCGCTAGCACCAAGCGCATGTCATCGGTTGGTTGATGGGATTCAACTTGTTTCAGGAGGCATAACGCTCCAGCGAGTTGTTTCTCATTGCCCCGATGCCAGAGTCGCGATAGAAATGGTTGGGGTTAGGTGGTTGTGACAGTTCCTTCCTACTCCTCTCTTCCCCTTCACTATCTATCGACTACAGCTTGCTGTTCGACATTGCACTCTATACGAAGAAAATAGATTGTCGACAGTACAAAGGGCTTTCCCTGAGCTCTAGTCTTCCACATACAAAAAAAAAACAAGTAATAATGTAAGCAACTGCGGTATAAATAAAAACGGGGGGCAAAAGAGGTTTAAGTTTTCGTTAGAGGGCAAAAACGGTTTAGAAAGTTAACCCGCTTTTGCTCTAAGATTTTTTCCGTTCCGTTCTTGCTCAGGATAATAGTTGAACCCCTTTTGCTCTGAAATATTTTTACTCCTCTTTTGCTGCAACATCAAATATAGCCCGCTTTTGCTCTGAGGGTGACATATTTACCAACTAGGCATTCTTTGGAAAGCCAAGGGCGAGTTCGGCAGCTAGTGTCTTTTCATATAAAATATGTAACCTCTTCAATTATTGGTATTAATAAGAGCGTTTAGGGATCTATGTATTCCTTTATAAGCTTTGGTTTCACTATACATATACTAATAGCTTTCTTGTTTCACAGGGAAATACAAATTTTTTCCATGACCCTCTGAGAGGCTAATTTTCTGGGTACGTACATTCCTGTCGAGTATTTTATGTAGAGGGATCCCTACCTATTGCGTTTGCCCAGTAAGGAGCTTGAATATATAGCTTTCTTCTGCTTTCGAAGGTCGCAATCCCTATTACACTTGGATTTATGCTCAATCCATCTGTGCTCCACAGAGCCCAATGTAAGAAGCTCGAAATCAATGCTTCAAACAAAGTACTGTCTTCTCTAAAAAAAAAGTTAAGGAACAGCTAAAAAAATTTTCAAATTAAGTAAGCGAATTTTGTTAAATTTAAAGTTTAAGTGTTAAGTGGCAAATTGAATTTGATATGGAAATGGAACATTTAATTCCTATATTCCTTGCTAAACAAGAGGAAATAAATCTGGGTCTGAGGCAAAGTCAAAATTTGGAACGAAAATGAAAACAAAAGATGAGATATCTTGTTATAAAAATATATATTTACACGTTTTTGCTCGATTTTCTCACACAGGTGGCGCTGTGAGCAGGGAAAAGATAGTATACCTACTCTATACCCACAAAATTTTCGTGGTATCAATACCCAGTTCATAACCAGTTGTTTCCCTGGGCATAAACTGGGTATAAGGTGACAGGCATGTGGTATAAGTTGGGTATACGCAATACCGTGGTATCGATACCCCATGTGTGTCATAAGCATTAGTGTCTCTTTCTTGTCAACCAATAGTGCCTCTTCAACTATAGACTTAAGATGGCGACTGCTGTAGGCATGTATCCTATTTAGAGGTAGGGAAATCATATCACGGATGAAATGATTGTTTCTATTGGTATCGCTATTAGCAGGATCAACCTGCTCAACAGTAACAGCAATTCCAGGAGCTGCAGCTGAGTCCTCATTCGTCCATGCATCACCTGGATGTAAATTGACAGTATCTGAGATGTAGCGTGCTCATAAATAGAAAATATATTTTTGTTATTATTGAAACCTAAAGAGCTATTTTAGACAAATCCGGTAGTACAAGATCGGAAAAGAATTTTTTCATTTTCAATCAACATTCTTAACACAATTTTAAGTGAAGTGAATACATTTAGTAGGAGTAGGACTCACTAGGCATATATATGCAATGTCTAAATTCCAGGCCATCTTTGAGGATTACCTTGTTTGAACTTTTAGACACATGTGATTGTTGTATTTCCCAACTCTAATATTCTTTGAGCTTTTTTATTGGCACACTAAAAACTTATAAAAACTTACGTACGATTGCTTGAGACCGCAAAATACATCAGTATGAACTACATACAATTGCCGAAAATATTTTATTTAAGAAATATTAAAGGTTTATTTAAGAAATTCTCTGGTACCTCTGTTCTCTCAAAATTTATTGCATAAATTGCATGTGGTAATACGATTAATCAGAAGAATTACATTTGGCCCATGCTGTGCTCAAATAACGAATTTTGATTCATTCCAGTTTCTATAAATGATTATGAATATCAATAATATAATCAATGTTTTTTTGGAGGATTTGTAAAACTCCTTGTGCCATATAACAATATCAGAATTTTCACTTTCGCCTTTACGTTAAATGCTTGGAATTTACATCGCATTGTCTGGCTCCAAAAGAGGAGAGGTGTGGTCAAAATATATGTTTTAGTTATAATAATTTATCATATTTTCTCTGATTGTTTTAAGCCTGTATCAAATTTTTTGCTCGTTTCAACGTCCGAGTCAGAAATTGATAGTAGACCTAGAAAAAAGCTGGAACAGGCTAGAAAAAACAAAGTGGTATTTGCTTGTTTTTGTATCTACATAGTTAATAGTTACAAAATATAAGCAAACTTAGTTAATATTTGCAAAATACAAGCAAACAAAACAAGAACTTTGCCTTTTTACAGGTCATTTTATTAGACATTTCTATACATTTGACTTTCTAATATTTTGTAATACATATAATGCACTTTATTTTATAATAATTGAGTAGAGCCTTGGAATGAGGTCCATTTTCTTCATAGTCCAGACCCCAACCGATATCACCTCTACTTTTTTCGACAGCCACCGATTTACTTGAAATTTTAACTGTAGATAGGGAAGGACTCAAAAATCAAAGTCTACCATATGCCAATGTGGGTTTTTTTTGGGGGTGGCTTATAAAAAAACGAAGAAAATGGTTTTTGAATGAATAGTCTAGGTCTAAAACAAAGCGATTAATGATTGATCGAAGGGGACCTATTTCGTCGAATAACGGAAAATCGATGCGTTTTTCGAGGATAACTTATATAACATTTTTAAAGTGCTTGAAAAGACCTTTAAAATGATAACTGATAAAAGTCATTTGCAAGTAAAATGAATGAGTTATGGCAAAGAGAAGGTGTACCGTACAAATTTTTTTTAAAAAAATGATCAATAAAACTAATACCACTTCCACCCAAATTCAAATTTATCATGTCACACGTAGGATTCACTTTATGTTAGAGATATCTATCGGATCTATATAGTTTGAGCGATTTCCAGGATGAATTTTTCGAAATGGGTACGATCAAACTGAAAAGGGGAATTTACGATTTTACATATTTCTGCGTATATTTCCAAAAAAATCAAAAACTATTGAAGTTACGGAAAAAACTGTTAAGTAACAAAATTTAGATTTTGTTTTAACAAAAATTTGGGTTTTTTATGTATCGCTATAGCTTAAAAAGTAACGGAGATATAGCGGATTGAAGTTTGCTTTATAGTGTAAGTACCACCTTTGCTTAGCCCTTTGACCCTTCACGTTTTGAAAATTAAGGGTTTTAATATAATACAATTAACATAGTTTTATAGCCAGTGAAATTACCTACAACATGGTTTTTGAATGGACACTGTAGCTTGAAAATTGACCCCGCTGCAGTAAAAAAACCGAACGACTTTTTTTTTTAATTTTAGGAGCAAATGATTTTCAATCAGTGAATACAATGATACTTTTTTGAATTATAAACTTGTGTGCCTTTCACATATATGTAGGGAAGTCCTTAAATCATATTAATTTGAAAACCTATTTCTACCGTTTCTACCGTTTTTACTGGTTAGGGGAAATTTAAGAAATTTCCTACATTTAAGAATGTGGCAAACTTCACGACAATAGAAGAAATGACCAATGTTCAATGTTCTTCCATTTGGAGCTAGGTTGTGAAGATTTTTCGATTTCCCAACTCTTGAACAACCTACATACAGCTGACCGAGATTTTACACTTATTTGGCAAAATTCGTCCCCCGAATTGGCCACGAAATTTTAAATTTGTAAGTTCTGATCATATATTCTTTATTTGTTATCTTAAAATCCCCCAGATACCGATTTTCATTGGAATCGGAATACAATTGGCAAACTCATAGGCCATATTGGTGGGGCCATTTTGAATTTATAAGTTTTGATCTTAAATTCGTTATTTGCAACATTAAAAACCCTATTACTAATACTTTCTTTGGAATCGGAATAAAATTTGAAAAATTCGTCGGCCATATTGGCTCGGCCATTTTGAATTTATAATTTCTGATCATAAATTCGTTATTTGATTCCTTAAAAAACTCCAGATACCGATTTTCATTGGAATCGAAACACAAATAGCAAATTTATTGGTGCGGCCATTTTGTATTTCGCTCAATAAAACTTTTGTTGGACTACGTGGCTAATATTTTCAGGGGTGATTCCTGGATATATTTGGAGAAAAATATTGTTCTAGAGAGGAGGGCTATCCAAACTATCCACTAAAATACAGGGTGTTTACGAATAAAAAAAATTTAATTTTTTAAAATTTAGTTAAACTTCAATAACTCCTAGAATAATTATCGTAAAGCAACAAAATTAGGCTCAACTTTTAGGTAAATGTGTATTCTTCAATTTGATATAAAGATCAAAAAGTTGAGTGACTCCCTTTAGAAGATCTGTAGGTTTAAAGTGTGAGCAAAATCCCATTATTCTTCGTTTTACAGCATTTTACCCATATTTTAAACCTTAATATCTTTTTGTACTGCATCTCCTCTGTCACTGCCCAGCCCTAAACAGAAGGAGACTAACCACATTTGGTGAAACCTTTCTAAGCGCGCTTGCGGAAATCTCGAAGATTGGGATCCCGCAACTCAGGAGATTCATTGCTTCCTCGAGATGGTTTAGCGAAGAAACGACACTTTAACATCAGGTTTAAAGTGGGATCACTATGGCATCACAATGGGCCTACTCCTTTGGCCTAAGTGTTTGAGCTGTACAACAGCAGCTCAGCCATATCTAACCTAACCTAACCTAATTTTTTCGAAAACCTTTCCGAATTATTCAAGGTATTTTTCGGCCGAAAAAATGATTTTTGGAAACTTTGACCTTGAATAACTTCGAAAGGGTTAGGTCTTCGAAAAAATGACAGGAGGGCTTTTTTGTAAGCAATAATGTTTCGTATTGACGGATCAAATACTTTTTTCGAAAAAACCAGTTTTTGAGTGATTTTTTTTGCCAAAAAGTGATATCTCCGGCGGCCATGTTTATTTTTGTGATTCCGAAATTGTTATCCTAAAAAGTCCCAAGGAAACTGTGGACCAATTTCCAGCCATTTTGGAATTTTGTCTCCTTTAAATTCTAATTGCCCCGGACTATTACCGCTTTATGCCGCGTTTTGCCCCAAAACTGTCTAAATTGTGCTTACACAGAGAGTAACGAGTGCATTGCAAAGTATGCAGCACTTCTGCCAAAAACGAATACAGAAATTGGCAAAGCTGAGTTTAAAATCTGGCGTCTCAACGGCAACTCCGGATAGGACATTTTTTGCTTAATATCATTAATATCCTATCTGCGGGATAACATATCTCAGGGCAGACTGAATGGATTGGCCTTAAAGTGGTTACTGGATTTGAAAAAAATGAAGGATTCTTCTGAAAACAGTTTTTGAGTTTAAAAAACATATATTATAATAAAAAACTGGTGTGCGTAGGACCACACGTTGGCAGTGAAAACTTCTATGGCCATTCTGTATTTCCAATTCAATCTTAAGATTACAGGAGGATAAGGGTTAATAAATTTTATCTATGAATGTTTCATCACGCATTTCAATTATTTTTTTGGTGGAATTGGAAATACATTTTACTAGACAAGTCGTTCTAGTCGTTATACAGGTTTTTATGCACTCCATGTTTTTATTTTAGTCTGTTAAAAATCCCAGATTATTACTTAATCCGCTGAAAGTGCTCCTTAGTATACGACTTTAGAAGACAGCACTGCTACTATTGCACCATTTTTTACCAGACGTCAGTGTCTCAAGAAGGTCCATGCTTGTCTTCTAATTATTTTCTAGTTTTTGGTACAGCTTATGATTTAAAAAAACCATTTATCTTAAAATCTTTTTTTATCTATTTTTGTTGTATTCTTTTTAATATTAATTCAGTCATTTGTGGATTTTACTTTTTACAAAATTCTGGTGAAGTGATTCGTTATGCATACCATATTGCCATCGCCATTTTGAATTTTCTAATATTGACAACAAATTCATTATTTCTGGCCTTAAACACAAATAGCGATTTTCGGTGAAATCGAATCGTAATTACCAAACCGTTCGGTCATATTGGCGCCGCCATTTTAAATTTTCAAATTTTGACAACGGATTCACTATTTGTGACCTTAAAAACCCCCGATACCGATCTTTAATAGACTCAGAACACATTGGCAAAATTCATCCGCCATATTGGCGCCGCCATTTTGAATTTTCAAATTTTGACCACAAAATTGTCATTTGTGGACCTTAAACCCCGATACCGATTTTGAATGGATTCAGAACATATTTGCAAAAATCATTTGAAAATTTGGTTTTTACGTTATATGTTATATCGAAAAACAAAAAAAAATTTCGAAAAACTAATAGCGCCACGTGAAAGAGCGGAAAATTTTACTAAAATTTATATTATAACTTATTTTAAAAAAAATGTTTTATTATTACAAAAAAGTATTAAAAATAAGAAGCAAATTCGAAAAATCTAAGCGCGCCAAAAAGCTGAATTCAAATGGGGAAAGCTGAAGTATCCTTGCCTAAAATGTACGCAAAAATAAAAATTAAAAAAGCATTTTAAAGAGGAGACTCTAAGCTTTCTAAGGAAGCCATTAGTTCTAAATTTTTTGTTTTTTTTTCTCATAGAAAATTTGACCGGAAGTTATAATTTGTAAAATTCTCACTGGTGTGTATAAAATTGAAGATTATATATTAATAGAGGCGTACAAAAAAAATCCTTGTACATTTATCATCATTAGACATTTACTTTTGATGTAAAAATAATTAAAATAATAAACATTGTCTCTGTTTAATAAAATTTATGTTTTAAAATATTCATTTTTTGTTACAGCATCCATTCGAGGCAATTTTTATTTTCGAAAACAGCCGGCACCAGAAGAGAGAAATGAAAGAGGCGGCACTATAGAAGTTTTCACTTCAAAAATTCATCTGTTTACGGAGTTTTTCTTAAAATTCTGGACCGCCCTACAGGCATGGCATTTATCTACTCAATTGTGTTGGGATCCAGGTTTCCGCGAGCCAGTGCTCTAGAAATAGAATCATAGGCGGTGTTATCGAAAGCACACTCGATGTCAAAGAAGGCACATAAGGCAGTTTCTTTAGAAAGGAGGGCTTTATCGATTTTGCTGACCAGGTGGTGTAAAGTAAGCTCTGTTAATTTACCCTTTGAGTAGGCGAATTGAGAGCTATATGTAGAGGAATAGTGAGCTGCAGCTTGCACCTGGCAGTCTGCAGGCTCTCACAATGATTCCTCCAGGCAGACCTTTCGGAGCTTCTCAACTCCTTATTGTAGGCGGTTAGGATGCACCTGTATCCTTCCCATTTCGCAGAATGTTTTCCCTATTGAACAATCTCCTAACTTCCCTACGTATTGCAGCCAGTGTGTCGTTCCACCAGGGCACTTTTCACGACGACTCACAGTGGGGCCAAATCGAAAAAACCCGGACAAAATTCCAAAAAGGTAAATAATCGTATTCAATCGTCTTCAAATTGATGACTCGGGGGTTTTTGGTGTCGCTGATTACGAATCTGAACTCAGAATTGTAAAATTCAAGATGGCGGATCCAATATGGCGACTCCAATATGGCGGACAAGATTTTTAAAATGTATGTAGATTCTCTCCAAGATTGGTTTATGGGGATTTTTGGGGTCGCTGATTACGAATCTGAACTCAGCATTGCAAAATTCAAGATGGCGGACAAGATTTTCTATATTTTGTTGCTTCAGTAGAAGAGCCAAGTGCAGTGTTCTGTACAACATGCGCAGCATCCGGTTTTCCCGAGTGCAGCAGACTTTTCTGTTGCAGTAGGATTTGCTCGATCAAGACTTTTTTCTTTTTCGTCATATAGTGGAACAAAAACCTATAAAATTGTTACATTTATGATCCTAAATTTATAAAATTTCTGCGATTATGAAAATTATCTATTATATGATACATATAATTATTTTTCTTAATAAATACCTTCAACCATTCATTGGTCTAATGGTCAACCATTCATTGGTCTCATAAAATCTTCTTTCTGTACGATAACACTCATTCCATTTAATTCTGATTTTAGTGAGCAATGTCCTTAAAATTCCTTCTGTAATAGTGAATCGTACGGGATGAATTTTCACTAACATGACTTTCTCGATATTATTATAATATTTCTGCAGAGGGTGCATTCAAATCATTTTTTTAGTTTTTCAAATATTTCTTTTCTAGTTAACCCATTTCTATTTGGCACATCGAAATCTTGTTCGTATGATGTTTGTATTTAAAGGTCTTTTGTGCAGTCGCATACATTTCCACGAAAAGTTCGATTAAAATTACGCAGGCAAATATGGGCAGCTGAGTTTTGGATATTTCATTTGTAATTCCTTAATCTACCACCTGTAATAGGTTTGAAGGCGGAACAATGTGGAACATTTTATTTTTTTACTTCGAAAGCCCATTTTTTTAATTTTGTAGTTTGAAAATCACATCCACTACTTTCCTTCACCAATTTTTTTGCTGAAGACAGTAGAATTCAATAAATGGTTATAATATTTTATTTATTTGTAGCAGTTGACTCCATTTGATTTCAGTGGAATTGATGGTATCCTCAAAGATTCTCGTGTATTCAATCAAGAGCATCACGAGATCTCGACCAACTCGAGTCTCGTCTTGGTCTCGACTCGAGAATCGAGACAAGAGTAAAGTTCGGTCTCGACAAAAATATTCTCGTCGAGACGAGAGTAAAGCTCGGTCTCGACAAACATATTCTCGTCGAGACGAGATTGTTCGCTCGAGATCTCGTCGGCAAATTAATAACAAACAAGTCCTGTAAAAAAGTGTCTGATGAAGCGCACGCTATTTTCAAAGCTGAGATATGGTTCTCATTCACGTATAAACACATTTTTGCCTCTTGTTTTCTTGGAGGACAGAGATAGCGGAATATTTGGAAGCACCCGTTGTGCACAGAAATGTGGACATTCTAAAATGGTGGCAGGCTCATCAAGATTCGTATACGTATCGTATCGAAAATGGCAAGAGATTTGCTCGCTATCATGGCGACATCTGTTCCGGTAGAGCAACTCTTTTCAGGTGCCGGTCTAATAATGACCGAAAAGAGGTGCTCTTTGAAAGACGCCACGTTCAATGCCCTTCTCTGCATTAATTCTTGGTCAAAAAGTGTTGTTCGAAAATATATCTGCGAGATTAATTTTTAACGTATATTGTTCTATGCTCTTTAGCATACATTTAGCTTATATTCTTTCTTACTTACATACTATATGAAATTATGAATTAAAAAATATTTCTAAAATATTAAATACCTATTCATTTTTATAATAATATATTAATTTTCAGCAACTAAAGTAAACGACTGAATAATTTCAATTAATTATCTCTCCAATTCCCTTTAAAATTTTGGTCGAGACTCTCGACTCGGACGGGACGAGACGAGACGATAAGAGATTAGGATGGGCGAGATCCTCCGAGAGTCGAGACGAGACCCGAAATGGTCGAGACTTACCGAGGTGGAGACGAGAGTCTTAAAAATTTCGTCTCGCCTCGGTCTCATGGCCGTCTGTTTTAAACATACAACTGACTGCTCCTATTATGAGTGAATTTTAATGCACTAGGTACTGCTTTAGTCAATTCTAAGTACAAAAATCCCCATCAGACACTTTCATTTTTGGACTTTTGTTCGGGTTTTTTCGATTTGGCCCCACTGTGCGACTGGGAGGAAGAGACAGTGTTGCTGTCATGCTAGGAGGAGATCAGTACCTCAGTGAGCTGCGTGGCAGCCGACTCCAGTTCACAGACTGAGCTGCTGCTCCCACGAATTAAGTGGTGAGCATTGCATCAGAACTGAAGACGAATTGTCGGTTTTACCGCTATTACTTCAGCGCCCTTTTCATCGCAACGCTGAGCTCGCTCGGCTCAATCGGACAGCCTGCAACCCTAAACCGAACAACTTGACTGTGGAAAAACTCAATATTCCCCAACTCATACAACATCCAAGAGTTCAAATGCAAGGTAGCTTACCCTATCCTATACCTATCTTTCGAGTTAAGCTTACTACTAGACATTACACCATTACACATATGACGGACCGGTGGAATAAAGGGTAGCTGAGCTTAGACTTTTACATAAAAAAATTAGGGAGAAAAATAAGTGCCGTGGTAGTTCTTTTGGAGATTTTTGTAAGAAAATAATCAAACAGAAATTTGCAAATTCTCACTGCTCTGAGAAACTTTGATAGAATGTGAAAATTTCTTTTCCTTTTCCATTGCTTTGCGTTTTCTTGGTTGTACATCAACAAATTTTTAGTGAGATGAGAATTAAATAAGGTCAACTACTAGAAATCATGCTAATTCCGATCGATTATTATTAAATAACCTACGACAAAGCAATGGAATCCACTTAGAACCAAACAATTCCTTTTTTATCACTTTCCATCACGAAATAAATCCGTTAAAATGTTTCAAACCGCTTCAAATTTTGAATACCCACTCTTAAATAAAAAAAGCCCGAGAATTTCCTCTCGATGAATAAAAAAAATCGAAAAAGCCAATTGAACCACTTTTTACCTTTGGCCGGACAAAGCAATTTCGTCACTCAGCATGCGGTATTCGATCTGCGTCACGGCTGCAATTGTCCAATCCCTTGTTGAAATCAATAAAACTACACAAGAAATGTTTGAATTTGGTAAATCAGACCACGACCATACTTTTTCCTGTCATGTCTGCTTCTCCCTTGAAATCGGCAATCTGGCAATCGGCGTGTCTTGACAGCTTTTAGACCGTTTTACTGAATGAGCAAGTGGCACAGTCTTTGATTAAGTCAAATCCACTTTGTGCCTCGGAACTGGTTCGAAATCAAACGAATCCAACAAGGTAACAAAAAAGTCTCAGGTACACGGTAACAGCGCCGCTCAAGACGCGCGGCAGAAGAAGCAGACGAAGAGGAAGAAATAAAAACAAAAATCGGAAGAAATGTGTAATTACAATAACAACTGTACAAAATCAACAGTCTGCAATTAAGGTGAATTGTGTTTATCGAGTTTTATCGGTAAATCAAAAACTCTTCGATCTTGGACAGTTGTTTTCGGGGACTGCTCGAGCATTAGAGCTGGTCGCAGTTTGATCCACCAGTGCGCCGCGATTCTTCTGCTGAGGTGTTTTTCGATTTGATTAACTTTCATCCGTTATTGTGATCCACTTTGCATTGTAACAAATTCAGATCAAAGCCTTTATTGAAAAGTTACAAATTAATAGACAACAGGGGACTCAGGTTGCTGCCATTATTGAAATTTCGCGAGATTTCTTAATTATGAGGCAAATTCATTACGAATGAAATTATTTTAACTGTTCTCTTCAAAGAGAAAAACCTCAATCAAAATTCGCTTTGTTTTGAGCAATTTATAAAATTTCCCTTTTTGGCAGGTGATATGCTGAAGAGATTGAGTAATTTAGCAGTGAAGTGCGTAGGCTTATTGCATCTTTTCTGGTAGACATGACGGTTCGAATATAGTTGTATAAAAATCTCCTAAAAAATTGTGGCGATAAAATGAATTTTTTTAAATTCGATTTCTACTCGAAAAAAATGATGTATTGGCTCGATGCATTGGTGCGATGTATTGGCTCCAACTGTTGAACCATGTTGAGTTAAATTTTTATGTTGCTAGATGTCAAGACGATGAAATGGAAGAATTCTTCGAGGTAGTTGAACGGAACTTAATGCCTGCCCCTGGTATGATATAAAAATTATCTTGGGAGATTTGAACGCCAAAGTAAGTCTAGCAGTATTCCGGCGCCCACAACTTGCATGAGAACACTAATGACAATGGAAAAGGCTTATAGTGATGGCATCAAATAAGAACTTGGTGCTTACAATAACTAGAATTGCGCGTAAAGTTACCCATAAAGCCACCTGGATATCTCCTGATGGGATAACAAATAGACCATGCGTCAATAGACCGTGCTCGCGAATGAGGCTCGAACCAACACAGCTGCCCTACGCAATAGAACGATACGCAGAACTCGCGCGAGTTAAGTCCTGGATACGAGATGCGTGGGGCGAAAGTTTGGGAACGCCTTAAAAATGCTGTCATTAGTATACTGCTGACTCCCTCTTAGGCAGAAGTCGTTGGGATCGGAACGCCTGGTTCGATGAAGAATGCAAGCTGGTGACTGAACGTAAGAATGCTGCGTGCCAAGCAATGTAGCAGTCACAGAGAACACATACAAAGAGCTCAAAAAAGAAGAAAATATAGTAGAGCTCACAGACGGAAAAGGAAGAACATTACAGAGAGCGAAGGCCGAACCAGGCGCGAGTGTTCTACCAAAGAGTCCGTGGTATGACGATATACAGGGTGTACTACGAACAATGACAAAGTGGCCGGCTGTGGATAGGTTATGGATAGACAAACAAAAAATCGTATGGGGGATATCGTAACGGTTTAGCCGCTAGGGCGTTTAGAAGTTTTTTTTTTAAGTTTTACATATCACCCTGGATTTTCGTAGCCCTATGACCTATTTTCATGAGGATAAAAATTGTCCGGACATTATTCATAGGAAATTGTCCAAGCTTTTGCAAAAAAAATATTAGTTAACCACGTATTTTTTTTGGAGAAAAAGGTGGTTTTAGTTGAAATTTTAGTGACTTCGACCACTCATTGCTCTGGAACTTAATCGGGTAGAACCTTGATTTTTACAGTTTTAGATAGGTGGGAGTATTTTGCGATACCACTGATACCTGATTCATGAAAATAGGTCATAGGGTTACAAAAATACAGGGTGATATGTAAAACTCTAAAAAAAAGCAGCTAAACCGTTACGATCCCCCCCACGATACGATTTTTTGTTCGTCTATCCATAACCTATCCACAGCCGGCTGCTTTGTCACTGTTCGTAATACACCCTGTATATAATTGACACCACGTTGCGCGTCCTGCAAAGACAAAGAGGGGAATTTGATCCCCAATCCTGAGAGCATCATAGAGGGCATAGTTAAATATGGAAGCCAAGAGTTAATTGTGCAGAAAGGAACGCTAGAATGCTAAAAAAAGACATCCTTTGCCCATACTTAAAAAAGGAGATATCACCGCCTGCAACAAATATCGCAGTATAACGTTGCGTACCGCTTATTATATATTCTCCGCATTCCTACAAAACAGGATGGCCCATACGCTAGAAACATCATAGGCCGATAGCAGTATGGCTTCAGCCCAGCCAAATCAACAGCTGATCTCGAGTTTCAAAACTATTCAACACATCTTCATAGACTTTAAGGCCACCTTTGATAGCATAGTCGGAGTAGAACTCTACAAAGCCATGAGAGAAATCGGTATCCCCAATAAGCTGACACGATTATGTAGGTTGACCATGACCAATGTGGCAAGCCAAGTAAACACATCCGGAACACTGTCCAGACCAATCAACATGTATGATGGACTCTGACAATGGGACAGTCTGTCCTGCTCCTGCCTCCTTTTCAACGTGGCGTTTACAATGACACGAGATCCGGGGTTGACAATCCTCCAGGGGAACAATCCTCCATAAGTTCACCTAATTGCTGGCTTATGGATACGACATTGAGATCATTGGTAGAATATCAACAGGTGTACAAGAAGCTTTCACCCAGCTTGAGGGGCGGCACGAAAGCTGCGACTGCACATCAACCACACATGGTAGCCCCTTCTGCAGGAACCCTAACATTGGTCCCACAATCAAAGTAGAGGAGCGCGAGTTTGAAGTAGCAAAATCATTTACCTTGTTTCAGTAGTAGCAGCCCACAATAACATGGAACCTCCAGTGGTTCAACGAATGAAAGAAGAGAGTTTGGAGTAGCCTTCATCGTGGAAGAGAAAATTAAATCAGTGATTCTGGACTTCAAACCAGTAAGCAATATAGTCCGGGAGGCAGCGACATTTTGGAGCTAGTCATTTCAGCATGGCTGGTTTTTTTCTGAGATGGTAGTTTATTACATGTACGTACATACACGGAACGGAGGTCATCTGGCACATACGCGGTGGTGGCGGATGCTGGAGAGCCTCCCACGCGTCAAAAATTTATGAAAATAAAGTCATACCAGCAGATTTGAAATCTTTTACAATATCTAATTATAATATACCAAGATAAAAAATCCTAGTCAGCTGCTGAAATGGCGGTGGAATATACGTCCGCTGCTTGGGTGAACAGGTTGACGATACGTTAAAATTAGTCGAAAAAAGAGAATTAAATTGCATTTAAAAGAGAATTAAATTGCATTTTACGATTTACAAAATTTTTTTTGGGGCATTTGAAAAAACCAAGTTTATGGGGTCGCAGTGGGTTGGGAAAAGCCGTCATCTTGAAAAAGAGGTAGAGCTTGTTTATATTAAATAACTCAATTGCATGCAAAGATAGCTGAAAATGATCAATGGCAAAGTTGTGGAGAATAAAATTATCTACAAAATGAGCCCTCAACGAGCTCTTTAAGTTGATTTGGCTCAAAGTTATGGCCGATCAACGCGTTTGAGGCGCTCCAGCATCCGCCTTCACCGCGTATTCGCCTGCTGACGTCCGTTCCGTGTATGTACACGTAATAAACTGTCATTTCAGAAAAAACCACCCTTGCTGAAATGAGTGACTAAAATGTGTCGCTGCCTCCCGGACTAATAGAATATGCCCGCTTCGCATCAACATAAGACTACATAACATTAGTCTCATAAACGTCCGTGCGCCCACAGAAGACCAGACGGATGAGGAGGAAGAAAAATTCTGCCAAGAGCTAACAAACGCCATCGGATTAATACCGTCAAACGATATTAAAATGGTGCTTGGAGACATGAACGCTCAAGGCGAAAGTCCAATGAGAGCACCGACCATCGCACGGCATCTAAATTCGATACTATAAAGTGCCGTGGGTGCTGGCACCAAGTGCCGGTTTACGTCCAATAAATTGAAAATCCAAATAAAATTGAAAATAAGTAATTTTTGTCTGCTTTTTGCTGAAATTTGGTTGCCAAAAAAAAATTTCAACCCTTAGGCTGCCATACACCAAAGCTTCACATGCTTCTTAGGGAAACATTGCACTTTTTTTATATGGAAGAATTTGTCAAATGCCCCTTTGCTACATTTATCTCCAAGCAAAATGACGAAAAGCTGCATATGAAGCTTTGGTATACGGGCCTTAAGGGGGTAAAACTACCGCTAGATTAAACTTGATTTTGAAAAAAGATTGACATTTTTTTTTTTGATGAAATATTATTAAAAAATTGGGAAATTTATTCTAATCACGTTTTAACGGGGGACAATACGCACTCCATCGAATTTGCAGCATAAAGTTAGAAACGCTTTTTTAAAATTTGGTATTTCAGCCGGTTTAGGGGTGGTTCCAGCCCTTTAGGATTATGCCTTAAAATAAAATTTGGCTTAATGTGGTATAAATAAATCACCTCCTTCGCAAATCAATATTGAAAAAAGTGCATTTCATTGGATTATTATTAAAACTATCGCGAAAACCCCTTAAAAAGGGTGACGCCCATATTTTAGGACTACGGGACTGCGTAATCAGCGACCCAAAAAACATATAGGGAAAAATTCTTCATGTCTCATATAAAAACAAAACTTTGACTTTTTAAATGCTCGGTGCCGCGCAAAATATCAAAACTTCAGCACCGGCATCAAATTTTCGAGCACCGCACTATCGTTCGCGAATCGATGCGATGCTCCCATTGGACATTGTTACATATGTATATGTCTCTACTGAGGTTTTGATTTGACAAGCATCTTTTTGAGTGCCAGCACCCGGTGCGGTGCTCTCATTGGACTTCAACCTTAAAGTATGGAAAGAAGAGAAGTTCCAATGTCAATGGTAGTTGATTGGTCGATCTCGCTAACTCGAACTCAATAGTAGTAAGTTCAACAATGTTCCCGCACAAAAATATTCATAAGATGGCCAGGTTGTGGTCGTGGCAGTCACAAGACGGGGTAACAAATAACTTCAATGAGGGAAGAATTAGACAAGCGTACAAAGGAACGCTCCAGATCAGCAATCAGTTTCAGCCAAGAACGGAAATCTGCAGAGACATAAGTGGGAACCTATTTTCAAAATTTATTGAATCCAATCCCAATAATCAACGAAGATCCACAGACGGAGGCATTTGTAATCTCTCAAGATAACATTCCAATAGAACCAGCGACACTGGATGAGGTGCATGAAGCTGTGAAAAGACAAAACAGCAACATATCGCCACGCATCAATGGAATTGGACCGCAACTCTTTAGAAGCTTGCACGAACTCATATGCAACATCTGGGAGGAAGAAGTTATACCGGATAACTTCAAGAAAGCGATTAAAAATTAACCTGAAGAAAGGAGATAAATTAACCTGTAAAAACCACAGAGACATCTCAGCGCCAGCTACAAAACCTTCACAACCCTTCTGTAACAAAAACTAGAACCTATAGCGGAATGCCTTACTAGGTCACTGGCGAAAGTAAGGATCCAAAACAGAAGAGTTCAAAGTATACAACAAGAACTTAGACAAGGGGATGGATTGGCCCCAATGCTTTCAAACCTGGCCCTAGAATAAGGAACGTCCTGGTGATAAGGAAAACGTCAGCCCAGAGAAGTCAGTCAATAGCAACGCAGTCTGTACAATTGCTTGGATATGCGGATGACGTGAACATCGTGGGAAGGTTTATTTTGGAAGCTTATGTCGAACTCGGCAAAGGACATAGGCCTGAACTTCAACAAAGAAAAAACAAAGGTGATGCAAGAATCCAGAGCTGCAAGATAGAATGGGAAGAAATATAACTATCGACGAACACAACCTAGAAGCAGTCGATAAAACAGTCTACCTTGGGTCTACAATTACAAAAAGAAACGAAGAAAAGGAAGAAATAACTAGACGAATACTACTGACTAATAGAGCCTTTTATGCCCTAAAACAAATAGTGCACTCACGGTTTGTGCACGGAAAAATGAAACTCACTCTACAATACAGTAACACGACCAGCACTGTGCTATGGTAGCGAGACTTGGACTATGACCTCTTACATAGAGGAACGAGTCAACAGGTTTGAGAGAAAAGTTCTCAGGTGCATAATAGGCCCAACGAGAGAGGATGGAAGGAGATACATACAACAGCGAGTTGTATGAAATTTTTGACGACCTAGAACTCTCAACTTTAATAATAATTAATAGACTAAGACTGGTCGGCCATGTAATCAGGATGGAGGACAATCGTATCCCAAGACGGCTTATGGCATAAGAAATTTCGTGAAATAGAGCAGTACTGCTTACTGGGTCTGCTACCCAGGAGGAGATGGATAGACTCTGGGCCGGCTGACGAACAGGCCAAGGCTCGATTTGAGCAGTAGCGCCATTGGATGGAGCTCTGGCATACCACATTGTGTGCAACAACTTGCAATGAAGCCCTCAGTTGGCTTCCCTATAAGAGGCCAACCTCAGACAATCACACAACTACAGTATTACCCCGAATTACGCGATAGGTGGGACTGAGCGATAACTGCGCCGCGTAAGTCGAATTCGCGCAAGTCGGGGTATAATTTCGCATATAAATACATAAAAATTATTTTTAATTGAAGAAATGCGCTCTTCGTTGGAGTCTATTTTTTCTAAAATTTGTAACCCTTTTTCAATTGAACTGAGGCCTTCTGTCAAGTTCCCAACCGTCATTCGATCTTCTGATTGAACTGGGTCTAAAGAATCAAGTTCTTCAATGTGTTGCTCTTGCTCATGCATTTCTATGAGCTCATCAATTGTCAGCTCCTGATCGTGGGAATCCAGCAGTTCTTGAACGTCATCGCTACACACTTCTAAATTTATTTGCCTGGCAAGATTAACAATTTCTTAAATCACATTACCACATTACATTACATTAGGCTCAGGGATGAAAAAAAGGACACAGTTTTTTCCAGAGGCCATTTAAAGTTTTTTGTGAAACTTCATTCCAAGATTGTCCAATGATACTCACTGCATCTAAAACATTGAATTGTTTCCAAAAGTCTTTAAAAGAGAGCTCGTTGTTTTGCCTCATAGCTTCATGCAGGTGTGCAAATGATCGTCTCGTATAGTCTAGGGAGTAAGGCGACTGGCTACTATCCAAGAGGTCCCGGGTTCGAATCCCGGCAGAGCCCCACGGTTCTTCGCCTTTCCCACCTTCTTTCTTCTTCCCTCCTTACATTCCTCATTCCCCCTGTCATAGCCTTCCGCTAGCACTGCCCCGCTCCACCAAGCGCATGTCATCGGTTGGTTGATGGGATTCAACTCGTTTCAGGAGGCATAACACTCCAGCGAGTAGTTTCTCGTTGCCCCGATGACAGAGTCGCGATATAAATGGTTGGGGTTAGGTGGTTGTGGCAGTTCCTTCTTACTTCTCTCTTCCCCTTCACTATCTATCGACTAGAGCTTGCTGTTTGACATTGCACTCTATACGAAGAAAATAGATTGTCGACAGTACAAAGGGCTTTCCCTGAGCTCTAGTCTTTCACATAAAAAAAAAAAAAAAAAAAAAAAATAAGCTTTGAATGTTTTGATGGCCCCCTGACCCATCGGTTGAAACAAGCTAGTTGTATTAGGTGGCAAAAATTCAACTTTCACACGTGGGTCAAAATTGTTTAAAGCTGCAGGAGGATGACCTGGTGCGTTGTCGATTATTAGCATCACTTTAAATGGAATTTGTTTGGATTGGCAATAACGTTCGACTTCAGGTATGAAATGATGACCAAACCAGTCCTTAAAAAAGGAAGCTGTTACCTAAACTTTACGATTCGACTTCCAAATCACAGGCAAGCCAGCTTTCGATTCGTTTTTCAATGCTCTAGGATTTTCTGAGCGATAAATTAAGAGAGGCTTTAACTTACAATCACCAGCTGCATTCGCGCCAACCATCACTGTCAATCGATCTTTGAAAGTTCTTTTAGGCATCTTCTTCCAGAACAGACCAGTCTCATCTACGTTAAATATGGTCTGGTTGGTATAGCCACCTTCATCTATCTCAGCTTTTAACTTCTGTGGATAGTAAGACGTAGCCTCTTTATCAGCACTTGCCACCTCTCCACTTTCGGCAATGCTATGCCAATTACAACGACCTTTGAATCGCCTGAACCAACCGTTACTAGCTTTAAACTCTTCATCTTTAGCCACCTCCCCAGCATTCTCTTTCAATCTCTGAAAAATCAGCTTAGCTTGAGAGCACACCGTATTCTGATCGATAGGACAATTTTTCACCTTTACTTGGTTATCACACCATGATTTTAACATTGTTTCCATCTCAGCGATAATATCGTGACGTTTACGAACGATGGTTGAATTTAAAGATTTTTCACAGCTTCAAGAATATTTTCTCTATTTTTTACAATTGTTCTAACGGTCGATTCCGGTAGATCAAACTTCTTTGCCAATTCACAAATTTTTATTTTTGTATCGAAGTCTTTAATAATGTTTAGTTTACATTCCAAAGATAAAGTTTTTCTTTTCTTGTTTGGTGCAGTAGAATCAGTTCTTCCTAGTTTGGAAGACATAGTAAAAAGTAGAGTCTGTCAAGTCTCAGTAAATATATAACAAACACACACTCCGTTGATAAAATATAAATAACACAAAATAAATTGTAGCTATTCGTCGATTCTTCGCGACACGTCCAAACATGTACATTAGCGAACAATTAAGTGAGTAATCGAGAGTTGTGTGGCGTTCGAAAAAAAGACGACGACTAGATTTGAATTTCGCGTAACTTCGAATTCGCGTAAGTCGGAGTAGCGTAAGTCGAGGTATTGAAATTTTCCAATACAGAGGTCCGAAGTGGTACCGTGGTCCTCCAGAGAAGGCGGCTCGTCGGGTGGGTCGTAGTACGAAGAACTCGAGTAGTACCATTTCGTTAAGTGCATCACCATTTACTTGTTCTTGAGTGCTCCCCTCTCTTCAGGAAGGAACGGAGGGAGGTTACTGAGGCATGAGCCATCACCTGAGTGAAAGGTAGGCTGGAGTTACATCTGCCGCCGCTTCACCATCACGAAGTAAGCAAGTTATCTTAGTGCCACTCGCTAATACGCATCTGCAAAAAAAAAGGAAAATAGAAAAAAAAACCAAATGGAAATACAATAACTATTTTAATATGCTACCAGGATTTCATATACAAACAGGGCACATAACTAAATTTGACAAACAATCACCATACTATCTATAATTAGCGACGGAGGTGATGGGTGAGTATAAATTTAATTATTGTAATGGTATCTTTACAACAATGTTCAAAAAATAAATTAAAAAAAATTAATTCAATAATTAAATTCAAAAATATTTACATATAACCAATGTTCCTGTTAAACACGTGTTATTTTTTTTTTCAATTAAATGAAATAAATATCTGTCAAAAATCTCTAAATTCCTACGTGTAAAATAATTTTTATATACATAATTGTAAATTAAATAATATCTTTTTTCACTAGTTTTTTCAACGCCCGATTCATATGTCGATTCCTCCACCAAATTTTTCTTTACGTACTCATTCCACTAGGTCCCATTGCCAGGCTCCTCTTATAAACTCAAGTGGGCCTCCACTATGGCCAAAGGATGGTGTTACAGGTCATCTTGTTATATTACACTAGTCAATACTAGTTTTGGTGCCGAGAAGCTGTGTGTTTTTTCTAACTTAGGACCTTATACTGATTACATTAATAGCAAACATTTTGATATCCTACGTGTAGTTTTCTAGATTTTATCTTGTACATAAAAAAAGCAAATTTACATCAAAAACAGCATTTATTACTTATTATTGAAATAAAAACGTGAATGAGGTGCAGTGGGACTATCACGTTGCACCCCCCCGGAAATAGTCAGCCATCATATTCCGGCCTTGGTACCTTTCTTCCATTGTTTTTAGGTCCTGGGGAAACCGCTCTCCTTGTTCTTCGCTATAGGATCCACGATTGTCTGGGAATTGGTCAAAATGATTGTGGGGGTAGATTCGGATCATTAATACAACTACTTCGCGATGAAAGATATAAAAATCAATTTATTTATAGAAATGTATCCATAAAGGTGGGTATCCACCAAGAGTTTTGTCTCCGCACTATCTCCATACATTATCCGCCGAAGTGTCTCCACCAAAATCATTGCGCGGAGATAAGAAATGTGCGGAGATAAGAAGTGCGGAGACTACACACGCACACCGATATTTCGGTGGATACAAAACGTATCCATTAAAAAATGTTCTGTGTCGGTGCGGAGAACTTCTGCGGGGACTGTGCGCGGATAAGTAAATACAGTGGATACTTGAAAAAAGACTTCGAAAAGTCTTGAAGTTGCTTGTTGAGGCCTATCTTTTGTTTTCCAGTGAATATGGAAAACACAAAACATCTTCGGACAAGAAAGGGTATTATTTTGAAGAGATAGATTTTTCTTACGATGGAATGGACAAATAAAAAATAAATAATTTATGGTGGGATTGTAACTGTCGGGGTAGGGTGTGCCGGGGCACGAAGAAGGGAAATTGCCATAAAGGCCAAAGACTACCATTACAAAAAACTTGGGGAAGGGGACTCAAAAAGAAGGGTGACTCGGACGGTTCGACCGTCGGGGGAAGTGTCGCGAATTTACGCATCCAATGCACCGGTTGTAGACACGACTAGCGGTGCGCTAGCTAGCTCGCCAGATGGGGTGGGGTTCGCGGTGCTTGGATGCCGGAGGGGGTGACAGTTATACTGTTAAATCTTTCGTGCCTATACAACAACTAAATTAAATACGGGCGACAAGGGGGTGAAACACGTCTAGGGCCAACGAGAGGGGCAAAAAGGGGGAAGGAAAGAGAGAAAGGGTGGTCACGGGTCACCAGGTCATTCTTAGGGGACTACATGATGTCAAACAATCAAAAAAAATTTATGAGTGGGCGGCACTTACCTTGGTTAGGGTCATCCAATCATCCGTGCCACACCTACTCGAGGTGTTTTTACTCGGTCATGTTATTGATTTCACGATATTTATTTGTTTAAGGTTATGTTAATTATGTATTTAAATTATATTATTCATTTGTTTAAGTTCATATTATTTAATACATTAAATTCATGTTGTTTATTAGTTTAAGGTTATGTTAATTATGTATTTAAATTATATTATTTATTTGTTTAAGTGCATATTATTTGTTACCTTAGATCTACGTTATTTGTTTGGTTAAAGTTATGCTATTTATTTATCTAAATCTTATTTTATCTATGTATTTAAATTTATTTTATTTATTTATCTTGGCATCATTTTAGAGCCGTCATTGCAAAGTAAACAAAACCGCCAATAATAAGAGCGGCACGAAATCATTGACTTAAGAAAACGGAAAATCACTTTCCTGCATGAATTCCTTGGATACACTATATTTTCTTTATGTAGTCGATATTAAGTCACGTACTGCTCAAAGAAGTGAAAAACTTGGCACAGCAATTTATATCGGAAGGGAGATCAACGATGTGGTTTTAAAGAACAAATTACGTACAATTTATCACAAAAATATAAAGAAAATCGGCGTAGTTCACAGAAAGCGACCCGCGTCTAACCATTCTTTTCCTCCTCGCTTCCAAAACACTCGCACAATACCGCGACGGATTCAAGCACGCCTTTCTCGTGGAATTAGTTTTATTGTTTCAAAAAAAAATAAAATTGCTTCAAAATAAGAAATAAAGTTTTGCAATGATACTTTCCTTACGAGGTTCTATCCATAAAAACCTTAACAAAGCCAATGCTATATTGCGGTATGTAAGCTGAATTATCTTCACAAATTCACTTACGCCGGCCGATTTTTCTCCACTTTTCACATTACTTTTTTATCAGTTTAATTTCAATTTTATCTTTTATTTTTTTTTATCTCATTTAGGTATTTATTCCAATGTTATTTATATCGCTTAATTTTATTGGTTTTATTTCAATTTTATCTTTAATTTTTTTATCTAATTTAGGTATTTATTTCAATGTTATTCATATCGCTTACTTTTATTGGTTTTATTTCAATTTTATCTTTAATTTTTTTTTTGTTATCTAATTTAAGTATTTATTTCAAAGTTATTTATATCGATTCAATTTTTTTATTAGTTTTATTTCAATTTTTCTCTAATTTGTTTATATCCTTTATTCAGTTTCCAAGGTGACGAAAAAACCCAAGAAACAACCTTGCAACAATCGCACGCAACAAAGTTCACTGTCCCTTTCAAAAAGCGTTAGATTATAAATCCGAAACACACGAAAAAACCCACTAGTCGCCAAAATGCACTATGATAGAACGAGATGGACCAAGAGTTTTCGAGTTTCTCGCACGAACGAGCGCTTGCAATAAACCGTTTCGTCTCTTTTTCAATATATATAGATATATCCTTTTTCTTGTAATAAAAAAAAAAAGCTACAAAATTCCCGCGTGGAGCACTACTTTCAATATTCGTAATTAATTATCGTTATTCAAATTACGCACGAATTAAACCTTACTTTAAAATTTTTTCAAGCAGAAATCAAAAATCGCCAATAACAGAAACAAACCCACCGTACGCAAACAAAATCTGATCCAGACTCTCCACCAAACAAAACTTTTTTTTCCTTTTCGTTCAGAACTCCAGACGACGTCCCGTTATCCTACGTTCCATCGCCCGGGCTGTAACATTCTCAGGCGCTGTAGGAATCACGCATGCTTGGTTTTCTTTCCTAGTTTGGGGATCGGCAATGGAACCGACAAAAATTATCTGCATAGTGCAGAACCGGGACTTAAAATTCGTCGCATCTTGCCGCGCGCGCTCTGCCTCTCTTTATTTAACCGTTGAATTTTTGGTTTACTACAATTAGCTTATATTTGAAAATATTTTTAAAATTTAATTTTTTTTTTTTTAAGATGATTTTTCGAAAAAAAATAATTATTTATGTTCATCGAAAATTATTCAAATTTATTTTAGAAAAAAATTGATATTCGCTGCACGAATGACATGACTGTAAAGTTTAAACATGCATTTAATGTTTAAATCAAATGCTTGCTGTCATATCCTCATATGAATAAAAGTGAGATCAACACTTAAGGCGTTAATTATTAAAATTTAAAAATCTAATTGAACACAGACAATAGTTTTATCTATAAAGTATGGCCAGTTAAGATGAATTATAAGAAAGTTGCGATTTAATTAAATTTGGCAGTAGTTTTAAAATACATTAGTACAAGAATGTCTTGTGTAAAACAGCAACAACCAGAGTAATTGTACTTAATATTCACTTTCTTAGAAAGTTTTAATATCAGAGAATAGGGACTTTATTTTCAGTATCCAAAACGACCGGAATGCGTGTTGCCAATTGCGCTGCTTCCAGATATTTTGCTACTTCTAAATAATACTGCTTATTTAAAGATTTCTCCTGAAGTTTTCTTTGTTTTAACTGCAACATTCTGAAGTTTATAGTATCTTTAACTAGCATATGGACATCTGTTGGATCAAGAATAATGTTGGCTAAAACCATGATGTCAACTTCAATTGAAAGGAACATGACTGTATTCGGAATATGGGAACTGGACAGTAACCTTGTCTTGGACGTCATACTTCCAGGGCCTATGTTTTCTAGGGCGACCGTTACAGGATGCCGAATAAAGTAGTATAAAAATAAAAATAGCAATTTTTGACCAATTGCAACCTCCCCAAGCCACCCGTAGCTGAAGTTGCCATTTCACCTCCCACACGCCAGCAAATGGTAAAAAATTTATGCCACTAATATTTAAGAGTTATTTAGCCCTAATAGAACCTACATACGCAACGGCAGAAATTTTTTTCAAATTTTACCCCTTTTTTACCGCCCAAACCCCCTAACTCGAAATGGGTCCACTTCCCGCAAAAATATCATATTATAAAAATTGGTTGAAATTACTTGAAAAGCTTATATACCAAACGGCAAAGGTAGGGACGACACGATTTTTTCAAGTGCCAGCTCCCCTACTATGGTAATATATTTAGACTTAAATCGGAAAACATAAAACATTGCGCACACAATAATTTTATCATTCAAGGTCGTATCCACCTAAAGTCTTGTCTCTGTAGAGTGCGCGCACAGTCCTTTAGAACAAAGTTTGAGACTTTTCATATGCTTCCTGCAAGATTTTAGTAGATAGGCAATGAAAGCTGTGTCTCCGCACAGTTTGAGATTTTTCGTTTTTTGCTCAATTTTTTGTGGATTTTTATGTGCGCGCACTGTCTGCAGACCGCAGTGGAAACGCACCTTAAGATAGCAAATCATGCACACGAAATACTGATTATAGCTAAAACTCAAAACTAAGAATTACAACGTACGAAAAAAAGATGAAAAATATTTTTAGTGCTGCCAATGTACACCTAATACAAAACCATTAACGATATCTCGGCACCAAAATTTTTTTTTTATTTGTTGACCTGTGTTATAGGTGTTTCTTCAGTTCCACAAATTGCTCTAATATCTCAAACAACCTAGCTTAAAAAACAACTCTTATCTGATTAGCCTTCTATTCGTGCTCCGGGCTGGTTTCTGCTTCTCAAAGGTTTCAAAATATAAATATGCCTCTTCCTTCAGCCAAGAGCATCAGGTTTCTCAATACGGATTGTAGTCCAATAAATAGGTCGATAAAAAGGCCTTCGTAATGCGAAAAATACCGCACGCGATTTTTTTTACCAAATGATTTTATATATTTTTATAAGCTTAAATTCAAAATGGCGGCATCCCCACCCTCTTGCTAAACTTACAGTGAAGGGAAACGCGTTTAATTCTATATCTCAGAAACTATGCATTTTACGACATACATAAGCTTTGTTCGTTTACGCCACACGGGATCCCGCGAGATCCCACGATTTTTGACAGTAAAGTTGAATAGTGGGGATAAAATTAGGAAAGTAAGAAAACGCTTTCTGGGATGTTTTGGGATGTTTCGTGGAAATCTAACCTAAAAATCACTTATGTTTTCAAAACAATGACATAAAACTATTAATTAATAAATTATTTATGAAATTATTCACAATTTTTTAGTAAGGCACCAACTCAAGAACTTCTTTTCAGCCCGTCGTAATCGTTTTGGTTTGTCATAACAAGTGACAATTGATTTTGACAATTCAAATTTCACTACAGAATGGCTTTGACAGCCAGCCACAGTCGCTGGGACTCGAGACCTCGGGAACTTATTTGCAAGAGGCGGAGCTAAAATTTCCCCTCTTTTTCGATCCCGAGAAAGTAAGAAAACACAAAATTTGCGCACGCGGGATCCCGCGGGATCCCATTTGGCGTAAACGAACAAAGCTATAAGTGATTTAACTTTATTGTTCAGAATTTTTTTTTGTAAAATCAATATCTGCGGAGAAAAAGTGCTTCAAACTTCATATATCACTTTCTTTGCACTATATTTCGTTAATGGTTAATTCTACATGAAAAAATCCTTCGTAAGACTTATAGAACACACGATTATCTATTATTTTTGTTATTATCATTTTTCACGTAGGGCTAATACTGCACGAGTTATGGCGCTTTTAATGTCGAAAAACTTAAATTCAAAAGTAGTTTTTTGCCAAAATCGATTCAATTGCACGTTTTTAGTGAAGTCAATGAAGTCATTTTCTCGGAAGTCCTCAGAAACAGCTCCGATTTTGATGATTTTTTTTTAAATTTTTGTTTTTTTATATTATTTAAAATCAGAAACCTTTTGAAGTGGGGAAATAATTATTTATATTGTTTGAACATTATTTATGATATTTGTACAGAGTGTATTGCATAAAGTTACACAGCGGTCGGCTGTGGATAGGTTTTGGATAGTCGAACAAAAAATCGTATGGGTGGGGAGGGGGAAATCGTAACGGTTTAGCCGCTAGGGCGTTTTGAAATTTATTTTGGTAGAGGTTTACATATCACCCTGCGAGCTATGTTCATGAATAGTGTATCAGTCTACGCTGAATACTCCCACCTATCTGAAACAGTAAAAGTCAGGGTTCTACCCTACCAACTTCCACAGTAATGAGTCCTCAAAGTCAAAACTTCGGTTTTTTTTAACTAAAATTTCTCGGTGGGGATGTTAGGTGTCGCGCTTGTGAAGAAATTTTCAGTTTCTCTAACTCGAACCATCTCTAACTTCAGTGGACGAAATTGAGAAAATGTGACGAAGGATTCAAACATCCTTGAAGACAATCAGATAAATGAGAACATTTGCGAGTTTTCAAGTCTCCGAGATACATCATTCGTGGAAGACAACACCAAGTCATTAGATGGCAGCTTCATTGATCTATCCGATTGTCAACCGACATCTTCGAAATATATGAGACTGAATAACATGTTATAGCATCATTATTTCATTCGACCATATGGTTGGTGAACTGCGGTTCCAAAGGAAATTCAGGGCGATTATCCCGGATCGTTCTGAGTGGGAAGAACTTATTCTTCCTGGGGATCCGAAACATCTCCACTGGTTTACCGACGGGTCATACATGGAACATGGTACAGGGGCTGGTGTCGCAGGACCCAGATTGAAATACATGCAGGTTTTCCAGATTGAAATACATGCCATTGCGACCTGCGCTAGGCTCAAAGTTGAGAAAGGTTTGAAAGGCGCCAACATTAAAATCTTTTCTGACAGCCAAGCTGCCATCAAGGCACTCTCAACGTGGAAGTTTTCTTCCAAAATAGTTGCAGGGTGTTTTGACGTACTCTAGAGCCTGACCAGAAGAAACAAGGTCTCTCTCTGCTGGGTCCCCGGACACTGGGGTATCGAGGGCAATGAGGCTGCAGACAGCCTCGCGAGGGAGACGTCTGAGACGTCGGTCCAGGGCTCAGAACCCTTCTGTGGCATCTCATGGTCCACCTCCAAGTCCCTGATAGAGGAGTGGATTAAGGGACTACACCTAGCCTATTGGGAATCAATCCCAGATCTTAGACAAACTAAAGATCTTATAAGACCCTTTGCCTTAAGGGGTACTATCACTTTAAACAGAGCGGGCCTAAGGCTGTTGGTGGGTTATCTGACTGGCCATGTAGGACTGCCTCCACAACCTAGGACTGTCTCAAGAGACAGAATGCCGACTCTGCCTGGAAGGCGACGAGACTTGCACACATATTCTTTGTGAATGTCCTGCTCTGATCTGTCTTAGAAGAAGAACGTTTATCAGAGTATAGGCCTAAAGGTAGAAACAGAATGGCACGGCGACCGTGGCGGAGTCCGCCGCTCAGAGAGTTTCCCATACATTTAATTTGTCCGCGCCGCCTGGGGAGAAATTAATTGTATGGGAAACTCTCTGAGCGGCGGACTCCGCCACGGTCGCCGTGCCATTCTGTTTCTACCTTAACTTGGCCGCAGTGTTCACCATATGGGTTGCCCCCCCCATTCCTTAATAATAATAATCATTGTATAATTTTTTATGGATTAGGCCTACTGGGGAACCACAATAAAAAACGCGCCAAAAACTTCCAGGGTGGCGTGGAAAAAAATTTGTGCGCCAAAGAATTTTCTCAATTTTTGTATAAACATTTATTTGTTATACGAAATGTTCCGCGCTGAATAGCGGCTAAAGTATTAATGCTAGAAAAAAATGTTTAAAGTTAAATTTCTACAGAATTTTAGAGCAAACAAATTTGTTGGTATAAATTTTCGTCGTAAGTGAATAGTTGACGAGATATTTGTAAAAAACCATCCTTTATAAGCGTTTAAGGTGTAATAAATCCATAAATAACAACTTTAAAAAAGTTAAACAAAAAATGTGGACAATGAAATTGCGCACGAAAAAAGTTATAATCGGTTTTGCAATAAAACGTGTAATTGCCAAAAACTACTTTTGAATTTACGTTTTTCGACACTTAAAGCGCCATAACTCGTGCAATATTAGCCCTACGTAAAAAATGATAATAACAAAAATTATAGATAATCGTGCGTTCTATAAGTCTTAGACCCCCCGCACACTACAGACTTTCCATCGGCCAATAGTTTGGTCGGGTTGGACTTGTAAGCGCGCACACTGGACCAACTAAACCGTCGGGTTCGAGGTGAGTGCGCACACCAGGGGCTGGATTCCGCAAGTGTGAACTCGACAGTGTGCACGGCGAAACAAAGGAATTTCCTTTGTTTCGTCGTGCCCACAGTTGTATTCACGCTTGCGGAATCCGGCCCCTGACCGACTGTCGGCCGACTGTTCTCGTAGGATTTGCTAGTTGGTAAAAGGCTTTTGAGAGAGGGCTTGGAAATCACATATTACACCCTTATGCAAAAAGAAATTTAAACTACACCAAGCGAATTTTCAACTATAGACATACAAGAGCTCGACGCATGGTTGAATGTACTTTTGGCATTCTCGCTAAAAAATGGCGTATTTTTCACCGTCCAATTGATGTTAATATCAATTTTTGTGTTCGAATTATTAAAGCTTGCTGCGTCCTTCATAATTATGCACGAATCAAAGATGGAGTAAAATTCACAGATACTCTCTACAATTGTCCGATGAATAACAACGATAAATGAAAACAACCGAGGAAGAAATAATATGAATGACGTGCGGCAGTACATGTCGTCATACTTTATTTCTCCTGGAGGTGCAATTCCGTGTCAATATAACAAAGTGTAATATACCTAACTAAATAAAAATAAACATGTATTGATACGTATGTACCTTGTTTTGTTTTATCCTCGGCACTAAGCTGATTCCAATCAGGCACAACTGCTTCACAGACTTCCTCCCATAATTTTTTTTCCGATTAACATCAGAATACTCCTTTAAGTTTTTTTAAAAAGCGCGGGTCTTTTTTCAACTTCCTCTATCAAATTAATTACCGACGTTTCGACAAGCAGCGATGTCATCATTAAAAATAACCACAACCATCCGTCGCGAAAATATGAAGCGAACTGAACTATCGGCCGAGTTAGCCGACTAAACAATCGGAAAATGTGCGGGCGTGGAAGAGCTCCATACTGATTAAGCAGTTGGCCGATAGTTTGCGACATTATAGTTTGAAGGCAATCGCGTAGCCCATCAAACTTATTTATCGGCCGATTCTGAATCGTTGTAATATGCACACTTGCATACATGTTAATACTGATTAAGAGCCCGACTAAACTATCGGCCGATGGAAAGTCTGTAGTGTGCGGGGGCTCTTAAGGCGCAATTCCACTGAGGCAACTTTTAGGCAACATGAAGCATGCGGCATTGACGCATACTGCACACAGTCTTTCCATTGAAGGAACACGAAACGACAAAAAACGATTCTCCTTGCCGCCTGCTACGATTTGATAGTTTTTGCCAGGACGCATGCATCACCTTTCGACATGATTCAGCGTGTTGAACAGTGTCGCCGCTATCCAACAGTCAGCGGAACGGTGCGACTTGTATCCTGCGACATGGAATGGAATTGCGAAAAAACAATCTCATTTATGACGATTACCATAATTCACCGGAAATATGGATTAAAAAAATTAATGATTATAAAGACATAGGTATTAAAAATGACAAATTAAAAAAAATTAAGAATTACATACAATTTGTATTTGAGATGTTAAATTTTTTAGGGGACGTTGATGTACCAAAATCAACGTTGTTAACTGCTGGCAGTGATCCGGAGGACGTTGAGTTTTTTTAAATTACTACATAAAAACTCTATTTTATGTTACTATTGGCATATTGAAATATATATTTGAATATTACAATAAAAGTTAGGCGTAAAGGTCCTGCCAAGGCACACATCCTTCCTCTGATTGAAAATATCTCTTCAATTAATTTCTCACTTTCATAGCTTCAAAAATTTCATCTTTCATGCTTTATGTGGAAAACCCTGCAGACCAGAATCGACTTGGACAACTACCCTGCATGATCCGCAATAATATTTCCATTTAGTGTTTCATTAACTAAAGTTATAGCACCGTGTATTGAACGCGATGTTTTTCTCCTTCTCAAAAAATTATGAAGACACATGCATGTTTTTGCGACAATTTCAGAGTTTTCCAAATTAATCATTAGTGGTTTTCTAAATACACAGAACACACTTGCAAGCAACCTAAAAGTATTTTCCACTACTCGTGTAAACTATGAATACCTATAATTGTACAGTCTTTGGCAAGTGCCTTTGTGTGGTGACGGCTAAAGGGTTTCATGAAAGGGTTCCTGTAGAGGGAACGTCTAGATTGCATAAGAGGTTAAGTCGCTGTCGCTGCTATTAGGAAGTGGTTCTGGGTGAGTCAATTTAGCTTTCCTTTAGCCAACTTCTTATTAAAATGACGTTTCTCGAAAAATACCTCCGTCAGATAACAAGCCTTCACAGTCAACACTAGCGTATATGAAATTATAATTTACGTTGTAAAGACATGATGCACCAAACTGAAGTTGCCTAAATGGAATCGTTTTAGAAGCATGCTACAAGTATCGACGAGAAAGCGTATTCGATATGGGGAGACAAATTCCGCATGCTACATTTTTGTATTTTGTGGCACATAGTGGCACACATATGATCGGACAACAGTAGGAAACAAGTATCATGCCACATGTCGTTCAGTGTTGCTTCAATGGAATCGCGCCTTAAGGCCCGTCCTCACTACGCGGACTTAGAATCCACGCGCTTTTGGTCGTACGGCCAGCCAAAAGCGCGCGTGATCTTTTAATTTTCTGAATCATGAGTGAGAAAAAATCAATTCTCGTTTGAAAAGGCGTACGCGCTTTTGAAAAGCTCATAGTGTGTGGACGCACAATGTACCTTTTTAAGCACAGCCTTTTGTCCGCGTTGTTTGGCCGCACGGCCTTTACCATGGACAAAGTCGTAAAAAAGTCGTAAAAAAGTCATAAAACTCTATATGAAAAAAAAGGCAAAAGCGTGTACGATCCAAGACCGCGTAGTGTGGTCCCACCATTAGAGTGGATTTTTTATGTAAAATTAACCATTAACGAAATATAGTGCAAAGAAAGTGTTATATAAAGTTTGAAGCACTATTTCTCCGTAGATATTAACTTACAAAAAAAATTTCTGAACAAAAAAGTTAAATCACTTATTTATCTACAAAAAGGATAAACATTTTTGTCATAAAATGCATAGTTTTTGAGATATAGATTTAAACGCGTTTCCCTTCACTGTAAGTTTAGCAAGAGGGTGGGGATGACGCCATTTTGAATTTAAGCTTATAAAAATATATAAATATTATTTGGTAAAAAAAATCGCGTGTGGTATTTTTCGCATTACGAAGGCCATTTTTTCGACCTATTTATTGGACTATTTTCTGATTAGCCTTCTATTCGTCCTACGGGTTGGTTTCTGCTTCTCAAAGGTTTCAAAATATAAATATGCCTCTTCCTTCAGCCAAGACTCAAGAGCATCAGGTTTCTCAATACGGATTGGTAGTTCTAGCTCCCTGGTTCCACGATTCCACCCTATCCTTTCCAGCATCGGATCTCGCACCACAGCATTAGGACACTGGGTCTCATTTCTATTATAACTTTTATTTATTTAATTTGTTCTGCGGCGTATCGTTTTTTTTGTTTTAATTTTTCTTCACCAAACTAGGTATTTGATTTTTCGCCAATTTGGGTGGCGCTCGGGATTTTTCCTATTTGTTTTCACCACGTCCGTGGTTTTCACTGCGCTCGCAAATCAAAAAGGTAAGGCACAACCTAAATTCTTTTGGGGAACTTTTTCTAGATTTTTCCCGAGACTACACCAAAATACATCGGTTTAACTATGAAAAAAAATCCTGACTCTGCCTTTTCTATTTTTTTCAAAAACTTCTCCTTTTTTTATAGCCCTCCACTTTCGTCACGACAAATTTTACTTTTCCAAGTTATTTGTTTTGATACAGTAGATAGTAGACAGTGAATCTTGAATTATGTGATAAGCCCGCCGCACAGTGGGGCCAAATCCAAAAAAGCTGGCCAAATGTCGAAAAGTGTTCTAAATAATCTCAAATTGTTTACTCGGGGGTTTTCGGGGTCGCTGATTACGAATCCGTTATCAGAATTTACATTTTCAAAATGGCGGACTCAATATGGTGGACATAACCTCCCCAAGAAGTCGAACACTTTAGTAAATAATACCCAAACATATTAATGGGGGTATTCCGGGTCGCTGATTACGAATCCGATATCGGAATTGAGTTTTTCAAAATGGCGGACTTGTGGTGAACATTACCTCCCCAAAAAGTCAAAATCTTGGCCGCTGATTATGATTGGTTATCAGAATTTCAATTTTAAAAATTGCGGAGTTAATATGGGTACATGAGAAGTTTGGAAGGCTTCAAAAAGGACTAAAATATGTTTTCCATAGAATGTTGTCATTGTTTTGTACCTAAAATGTTATTAATATTATTTGAAACGTAAATTAAAAGAGTAATGTAAAGATTTCATTTCTTTCTAAATGAAGAAAATGGCCACAGATACAAAAAAACTATCATGGGAACCAGTTGAAGAAAGTATAAGATACGTTAAACCTCTAATGCCGGATCCACACGTTTGTCAAGGCTTGGCAAGCGTTCGCAAATTAAAAACGTTTGCTTAAAACAAACGTGTGGACGCATCACAAACGCTTGCCACAAACTTCCTTTGCAAGCATTCGCAAATTGAAAACGTTTGCTTTAGTTTGGGGAGCATCCACACTCGACCGGATCGGCCACAAGCGTCGCCAAGCTTACGCAAGCCAAGCCAAACGCCTTCTCCACACGTTTGAATTTGCGAATGCTTGCCAAGCCTTGACAAACATGTGGATCCGGCATAAAAATCATCGAAATAATGTATGTACATAAAAAACGAACAAATATAATTCTCACAAAAAAAGTTTAAGTCAGTCGTTAGGATTCGACTTTCTAGAAATATAAATTTTTTCAATACAAAATATGTCAGTACATACACACATATCCATACATATATTGATCTTCAATGTATATGCGTATATAGAGCTAGCTAAAGTATACGTGCCTTCAGGGTTCAATATACGCAAACGAGTTGACAAAATACCTTGTTTTTATTTTATTGGGGTCTGGTCTCTTATAACGATCATACCAATTTTATTAAAAAAATTAGTAAAAAAAGGGTAGGGGCAGCTATTTTTTATTCATTTTATAGCTTACATGTTTACCTAACACCTGATATGCGTTAAATCATCGAACACGACAGAACACCATAACTTTTTTATTATAAACCCTCTTTTTTTGTTATTTAATTTGTAAAAATCAGGAACAATCCATGATTTTTTAACAATAATTCATTCATTAAATTTATCTTTGATAACCATGGTTGTATTGCAATTGCACTCACCTCCACGAGTTGATTCCATTTTGTCTAATCTCAATCGGTGATGTTTTCAGACTTCCACGCCTTTTTTTGCAATAACCTTTTTTTCAACTAACCGAACAAAGAAATGCACCTTAAGCAGACGTGTATTGCAACTGAAATTTCAGAGCAGATAATAGGTTTACGATTCTTCTGTATGTATTTTCTGACACTTAGGGTATTACTGTTGCCAACCCAATATAGAAAAAAGTCAAGCTTTTTTCTCGACTTTTGGCCAGCTTTTTTGGATTTGGCCCCACTGTGCGCCGCGCCGTTACAAACTTTGTGTTATTTGTCTTAAAACTCTCTAGGTCGAACTATCCCTCGGTTTCCCACTCCTCCGTTTTGCTCACACAACAATCAATTAATTGTTTTATAATAGACGAGCTCGACGGAGCACATAGGGGTATTTGATTTTGAAATCCGGACAAAAGTCGATTTCGCGAAATAGCTTGTATCGGAAAATTTATAATATTCTAAGATACATTATTAAAGGGTAGATGAAGAATCGATCCTATTTTGTTCGACCGCACTACTCGTTTGCAACGGTCTGGGTCAGAAGTTGATCCGCGTTCACCGTGAACTTATCTGTTCTTGGCGTTTGATTGCTACCCCAACATTTAAAAGTGTTGTTTAAAGTTCACTCGAAATATATCACAGTTATTTAGCATGGATATGTCTGAGGCAGGTACGTACTACTTATTTCACTAATTTAAATACTAATATACAGTAATTTCAAAGAAAAAATTATGTATTCGTGAAAATGGTTTGTAACTACTTTTTTCTTTGAAATTTTGATAAACATGGGGAGTTTTTTTGTACTTCCCCGTGTGTCCCCATTATGATATTTATATCATAGGAAAGAAGAAAGTCTCCTTTTGACATACCAAAAAAAAAAATTTCCAACTTCATCCAATTAGCTGAGTAATCACACTTAATATCTAAGATATTCGCAGAAAAAAAAATTGTATTATTTTTGAACTTATTTAAGGGCCATCTGGGATCAAGGTTATTACCCGGAAACGATTTTACGACATCATGCAGGTGCACCCTGATTACGACATAAACAAAAAAATTAGCTATGCCGAACATGCCTTGTTGAATGCCCAAAATTATTCTGAGAATCAAAGGAAGCAAGTTAGAAATAAATTATCAAAACTTAAATCAAAAATAAAGGCTAGATGGGTCGCTTCGAATTATGTAGAACATCTTTTCCTTAAAAAAATCACAGTTGGTTACAAGGGACTTTTGAATTACCACAAGCCATGTCTCCACCTGGACGCCCCCAGAAGTCCTTCAATGATGTCAGCGAGCGAAGTAAAAGAAGAAAAACTGAAAAAGTTCGAAAAGAAATGACGTCTGATGAGCTGACTTTTGCCACTCATGTAAAGTTGCGATGTGAAGGAAAGACTGATGCTTCAAATGTAATAAAGGACCTACATCAATCTCCAAAACGGGCCCAAAAATATAGGAAAGCGCTCATTGTAAGTCAGAAGGAGCAAAAGCAGCGATTAACACCAGTGGAAGCATTGTCTATGTTTGTGGAAGCTGGTCTTTCCAGAAAACAATATGAGATAATTAGAAACTCCAACAAATCTTATTTTCCTTGCTATACAATTTTGCAAAAGACTAAAAAAGAATGTTATCCTGTGCAACAATCCTATACAATCACAGCTACTTGTGCTGAAGTTGACCTCCAGGCTGTTCTAAATCACACGGCCTCCCGACTTTTGTTATCATTGCATGAAGTTGTTCAAAATTGGAATGATGAAGAAAGAGAGGCACTAACTTTGATGTGCAAGTGGGGGTGTGACGGATCGCAGCAAGCAACCTTCAAGCAAAAATTTGCAAATAACGCCGATTCCGATTCAAATATATTTCAAAGTTCCTTTGTTCCTTTACAACTATCTTGTAGCCAAGGAAAAAAAATAGTATGGCAAAACCCATTGCCTTCCTCTCCACGATATTGCCGACCGATTCGCATAAGATTTGTAAAAGAGACAGCAAATATCACAAAAGACGAAATCAGTTATATGGAAAATAAAATAAATTTATTAGAAGCTACCCAAATTACACAAAACAACATAACATTTTTGGTAAAACATGTTTTGATGTTCACAATGATTGATGCCAAAGTATGCAATGCTGCAAATGAAAAAATGGCAATTAAGGACTAAAAGTGACAAGGAAATAGTGCAACAAAAAAAAAGGAGATACAAGAGGAATTTCGAACTAAATTGGGTCTTATAGTAGATGTTCCTAAAGTTGGTTGTGGGAACAGTAATGACGGCAATACTAGCAGAAGATTTTTTACGGACCATGAGATCTCAGCAGCAATAACCGGTGTAGATTCTTGCCTCATATATCGCCTAAAAGTAATTTTTGAAACGTTAACTAGCAGTCACAAAATCGACACAAAAAAATTTGAACTTTTCTGCACAGATACAGCGAAACTGTATGGGCCCTTTTACACGACCGGACAACGAACAGACAAAACGAACGAACAAACTGGGGTTTATGGGAAAGAGGGTGAGAGAGGGGCCGGTTTTCCATCATCCCCTCTCACCCTCTTCCCCATAAACGCTAGTTTGTTCGTTCGTTTTGTCTGTTCGGTGTCCGGTCGTGTAAAACCGGCCTATGTGGAACTATATCCTTGGCATCCCATGACACCCACTCTCCATTAAATACTCTTACATGGATCCATCGTTATTGAAAAAGCTTTGTTGCCCATAGGAATGATGTCAGAAGAAGCCGCAGAGGCTAGAAATAAGCACTTCCGGTTGTACCGTCAAAATTACGCTCGAAAGTTCAGCCGAGAGTCTTGCAATCTTGATGTTTTAAATAGACTTCTGCTAAGTTCGGATCCTCTAATAACTGGCATGAGACCTGCTCCGAAAAAGACAACAAAATCATTCCTTAAAGAAACAGTCGAAATGCTCCTTCCCGCTGAAATAGTGAGTCAATTTGATGATGAAGACCTAGCAGAGGAGGAACAAGAGTCTTCGGATGAAGAGTGGATGTCATCACCAGAATATTTTTTATTTTTTTTTAATAAATGTTTTCTTTTATACTACTATGCTCACTTTTTGTATGAACCTCGTGACTATACTACCATTATTAACCACAATAGAGTTGATTATATAATTCTAAGATGTTTTGGGTAAAGAAATATTTTTGTCCGGATTTCGAAGTCAAATACTCCTATGTGCGGAGGCGCAACCTTTAACTACTACAACAGTCAAAAGTCCGAACTCTTCCTCATATACTTCGAGATGGCTTCGCACGGTAACACGGAAGGCTTCAAAACAGAGGTATATGTGCATCTGCGGATCTGTGGCGAGATCTGCAGGTTTTAAAGGGAGTATAGTTTGGGCATCTTTTAATCAGGAGAATATACTCTTTTAATATTCAGCTACGAGAGATATCTTTAACAACCCAGTAGGAAAAGGGAGCATCCCAAATGAATAAAGGAGGCCTCCCTTGGGAGTTAGGGAGACCTCCCTCTACGTTCCTTTTATTGCTCCTTTTCCCATAAGCATGTCCGGAAAAGGGAGTACACCATTTGTACTCTCCTGGAGAGTAAAAGTGGAGTTTTCTATATTTGTACTCTCTTGGATTACTCTTCGTTTGAAAAGTTTTCAAAAGGGCAGCTAATTTTTTATTCATCACTAGGAGGAAATGGAGCGATATCACCTTAAGGGAGATATATGGGAAATTAGAATATTATAAGGAAATAACAAATAAAAGAAATAAATAGTAATTCAACATAAATTATATTTATAAAACACATAAATTATATTCAACATAAATTATTCATATTATTCGTAATAGCAGTGCACTTAACTTCGAATTTTCACTCCGCACAAAACCAAAATGGCGACTTTACTTGCCAAAAACCACTAACTTTTAAGATCATTTTGTTTAAAATCTCCCATATAGCTCACTTAAGGAGATCTTGCCCCGCGTTTCGTACTAGGAACTCCCTAAAACATCTTTTTTAGTTCGCCAGAGAGATTTGCTTGTAAAATTCTAATCTCCCATTTACCTCCCTTGAGGAGATCTCACTCCATTTATTACTGGGAAGAGCAACGTTATCCGCTCTGATAGTCCGGCATCTCTCGGAGTCATTAAGTCCCGAAGGACCAAATTCAAAATTGCGCTCTTGATGAGCTGGATATTCTTAATCAGGGCACCCTGGTTTGGGTTTCGTAATAACAGGACTTCGAAAGGAATGAAAGACCAGGCTAAACAGGACTTGACACTGTATTATTATCAATCCGAAACTAGTTACTGGGACACCCATCAGCTTGGTCAAGAGGGCCTTAGACGATCAGAACTTGATGAAATATATATCCAATGGTGGAGGTCCACACGTGGTTTGGTGCATTTCAAGTAATTTCTTCCAGTCCCATCTCGCAACGTGTCCAGGATATATTTGGGTTGCAGTAAGAATGATGGCAAGACAATGATTAAAAACCGGACACTGCACCGAAAACAAGAAGCTATGAAGGACCAAAAAAAGCAAAAAATCACGCTCAAGAGGATAAGTCTGCTTCTGCTCTAAACATTAATTTTTCGCGATAGCGAGAATTAGGTTCCCGTTGTTTGGTACGAGCTTGCTTGAGCAGATTAGTCCAACAAGGACAACTAGATGACTTTTTAAGCTTGTTCAAGCGGTTTGACATACAAATCTGAGGTATAGGCGTTGTCGGGAGTACAAAAGGTTCAAATGGCAGTAATAATATACCGCACCATTTCTTAGTCGTCATAAAGGAGAAATTCTCCTTACTTGGTCGGCTTACCAATGGCTCCACACTGATCTGCCAAAATTTTATTGTCAAGGTAAACGTAAGATCAGACAGACACTGTTGCACCAATTGCAGATAAGTTTTTTCTTAACAATAATAAAAAAATAAGAAACTCATAGCTTCGGGCACAACGATTAAATGCAGAAAATGTGCGGCGGTCAAGGCATGCACGTGCTTGGACGACATTTATGTATGTATGTATGTATGTATCTTCGAGGAAAATTTTTTTTTTGATTAAGAAACCTACTTTGGGATTTTGCAGTAAATAAGCTTTTATTGCAAAAATAAACAGAACTAATCAAAATCATCTTCTTTTTTTAAATTTTGTAAAATGATAATTATGCTTTATATGTAGGAATGTATGTATCAGAGGAGATATTCCTCAAATTCGGGCTGAATCACATACAAATAACCTCAAGAAAAGTTAATTAATGTAAATTAATGAAAATTACTATTCAATCCGAGGACACGGACAGTCATGCAGATATGTTTTAGCACAAGACATTGCAGGCTTCGAATATCTTTTGCGAATTATCGAAATGTTTTGTCTTTAATGCAATCAGTTTGGATCGTTTTTAATAATCAAGACTAAAAACAAAGTCCACGTTTGACCTTAAGAAAACATAAATTAAGAACAATTTTGCATGACTTTAAGCGAAAAGCAAAAAAAAATCGGGAAAATTTCCAATACTGCCGAGGGAAAAAACTTGACCTTCATTTTTCGGTTCACGTTCTTAATTGCTTGTCAACTGAAATTAATCCCGAATCGGTGAAAAGAAAGAAAGAAATAAAAAGAAATGAAAATGAAAGAAAAAACACAGCGACAAGGTGCAGCCCAATTAACGATAAAAACAAGAGCAGAAAAGCCCGCTTTAGCCCAAAGAACTGATCCGAAAAATTATCAAAAAGAGCTAAAGACCGAAAAAAGTAGAGCTCCACGTTGATGCCAGTAATTGGGTCAGCCGAGATGTCGTGCTACAAGAAAAGGGGCACGATAAGGGGCGGTCTTAACGCGAGCGAATTAAACCGCGATAACCGCAGGAGGAGAATACCTGCAGCTCGCCGCTGGAGCTCCGAAGCACGCATTTTCGGTCAAGACGTGACGTCGCTGGTCGCTGTATTGATGACTACCTGATCGAAATGCGTCCTTCGTTAATTTGCATTCCGTTGCTGTCAGTTCGTCAGTTCCGGAATAACACGGCTGCCCCGCTGACCAGTGGTGTCCACTTTGCGTCTCTGTAATCGTGTCGTGTCGCGTTCGGACTCTTTACGTGACGAAGCCCGCTTTGGCGGCTTTTCGGGCCTGGAATCCACAGCGGCCGAGACTCTGAGGCCCAGTGGAGAAATGAAAGGGAGAAGCATTTCTTCGCCTTTTGGCAGTGAATCACCCGAATTACCTGAATCACCTGGTTTTGCTGGCCGATGATGGCGAAGGTACCGTTGTTGTCATCATCAGTACCGTCAGCGATAGCTGGAAATGCTTTCCATTGTGAAAATACTGTTAATTTCAATCAGTGAATTACGCAACGAGCACAGCACAAAGCTCAGCATCGCTAACGAAAGTTCCACCGCGAATCTTGTTACATCTTGCGGCGCAATGTTCTGAGGCTGCCGCCATTTATACCTGACGTCACCGGAGATGGTTTTGTGGACTTTTCACTGTTGCTCGCCCCACTTTTTAAGTAGGCCAACGCGGAATTGGGCTTAATCACCATTAGTCAGAGTCTTATCTGGTTATGAATCGCGTTAGTTTTGGTGGAGTTCCATTTTCGGGACCTCCTTTGTTTTGCATTTCTTCCATCTTGATTCTGGACCATAACAACTTGCAGCTTCCTCCTTCGCATTAGATTCTCGTGGGAACACTGTCAGGCACCCGCCTGCACTGACATCAGTTATGAGCTGTTCGAGTCCACCAAAACGATGTTCCAGTCATGTTCGTCATTTGTTATCATTGTTGTCAATGTTTATTAATTATTCCCTCTATCGCAGCGTGGAAATTGAAATTACTTGTCGCTCAATAGGAAGTCCGTGTTCCCTATTCTCATCAAACAAAAAATTCACCGTTTACCGTTCGATTATTTTCGAAATGATATCACGTTCCAAACAATGATTGTAACACTGCCTGCAAATGATTTATTACTAAATTTTCTGAATTTTTCTTAATAAATTTAATTAAATCACGTTTTAATTATTGGAAAGTAACGTTATCTGCTGGACAATGCGGCGGGATGATAGTAAATACAGCAAATATCATAAAAGATTTTTTCGGGTTTGCTGAAGGTGTTAAAGGAAATGTAGAGAAGTTCAAACAAAACGCCACAAGCTCAATGTCTTTGAGTAAAAATTTGTTCAGGCCAATGAGGTCTTCAGCAATGAAGCAAGTCGAAGTTGGAGTAAAAACTGGTAAAATTTGTAAATGTAAAAAATTATCGCTCACAAAAAAGCCGTCAGGATATCCTGCCGCTCCTAAGCCCAGAACAAAAAAGAAGCTTAAGGACAACACCAATCCCTAGTAATCTGTAAACCTACGTACAACTAGATCACCCATGTCGCGTCGCGAGAGGCCATAAATGTTCGGGAACCTCGGAACTTTCAGGATGTGCCGCAAAAATCTCATTAACATCCCAGGGGTAATCATTTAAGGTACTACTACCGGAAAAACGACCAAAAATAAGCACTTTTTTAATAATTTTTTTCTCAGCCGCTATGTTAGATATTATCAAGAAAATTTTTTTTATAACATTATTAGTCCTTAAAGGTTATAAAAAAAATGTTTTAGTTTATTTCTATTTTTTGCCAATAAGGTAGGGGGCGCTGAAGTCAAGAGCTCAAAAAAGAGATAGTCCGATGAGTGAGAGATAATCTCAGAATTGAGAAGTTTGCAACAAAAAATTCGAACGGGATAAAGGAAAGTTTCTTACCTTGTAATTTACCACAATTAGTTAAAAATTAAAAACAAAAAAAAATGGCGAAAGTTTGAAAAAAAGTTTGACTAAATTGCATTTTTTTTCACCCTTTTTCACTTCCCAAATTTTTTTTTCCTAATTTTTTTTGTAAAATGTGGTAAATTACAAAAGGGTATACCTTACCAAACAAAACGCACCCAAGTTTATTAAAATCGGTTCAGTAGATCCTGAGATTAATTCTCACTCAGCTGAAAAAATGCAATTTCAAGAAAAACGTGTTTAATGTTTTGGTTCGCTTTATCCCTACTAATATTATAAACTCTGCCTTTTTGTCTGTTACGCTTTCGCGCCTAAACCGCTTAACCGATTTTGATTAAACTTGGTACAAAGATAGATTAGACCTTGGAGAAGGACAGAGGCTTAGGCTCCCGAAACAAAGGCTTTAAGGGGTTGAAATAGGGCAGTGGTGGCGAACCTATGGCACGCGTGCCAGAGATGGCACGTACGAAAATTTTGCTGGCACGTGAACGATTTATTATTAAATTGGATTTAATATAGATTAATTTTAAAATTAAGCCATGTTTTGGATGAAGTTTCGTGTGCTTTTTTAAAATGAACCCGTCCAGTCATTCAATACAAGGGTACTTACATATAGTCCAAATAACATTTCCTTGCGGCATCCGGCCCCAGGTACTGGAACGAAACATTAATCACTAATAAACCGATGGATGGTATCGCTGACTCAATTCTAAAAAAAACTAGTGGGATGTGGATTTGACCCTTTCGTCTTTCGGTCCACACGATCAACTTCCCAGTATGATGAATCTATATTAATAAAAGAAAGTTTCTGTATGCGTGTATGTGCGATGTGTGCGCTATAGCGGGCGCACCAGTGATCGTAGAGCTTCGAAATTTTGTACGAAGGTCCGTGGGGGTCTCCCATGATGCACCTCGAAGCCCGATTTTCGAAATTCAAAATGGCCGCCACAAAATGACCGAAATTCAAAATGGCCACCCAAATTTGCCAATTGTGTTCCGATTTCCATCAAAATCGGTAACTGGGGGTTTTTAAGGTAGTAAATAACGAATGTTTGATCAGAACTTATAAATTCAAAATGGCCGCGCCAATATGGCCGACGAATTTGCCAATTGTGGTCCGGGCTTTGATATGGCGGACGAATTTTTTCAATTGTATTCTGATTGCAATGAATTTAGATATCTAGGGGTTTTTAAGGTTGCAAATGACGAATTTATGATCAAAACTTATAAATTCAAAATGGCCGCACCAATATGGCCGCGTTTTTCCAATTGTATCCCGATTCCAATGAAAATCGATATCAAGGGGTTTTTAAGGTAGCAAATTATGAATTTATGATTAGAACTTATAAATTCAAAATGGCCGCGACAATATGGCGGACAATTTTTTTCAATTGTATTCCAATTGCAATGAAAGTGGATATCTAGGGGTTTTTAAGGTTGCAAATAACGAATTTGTGATCAAAACTTATAAATTCAAAATGGCCGCACCAATATGGCCGTTGAGTTTGCCAATTGTTTTCCGATTCCAATGAAAATCGGTATCTGGGTGTTTTTAAGGTAGCAAATAAAGAATTTATGATCAAAACGTATAAATTTTAAATTTCGGGGCCAATATAGGAGACAAATTTTGCCAAAAAGTATCATTTCCTGGTCAGCTGTATGTAGGTTGTTGAGGAGTTGGGGTATCGAAAAATCTTCACATCGTAGCTCCAAATGGAAGAACATTGACCATAGTGTATCCTGGTCATTTCCTCTATTGTCGTGAAGTTTGCCACATTCTGAAATGTAGAAAATTTCTTAAATTATATTAATCCCTGACGATTCCGAGAACGATCGAGAAGAAATATTACAATATTTTTTATGGGTAACTCTAAATTTTTATATGGTATATCCAAAATCATTTTTTCCAATTTTTTGTTGTTTTCATTATACTTTTTTCCTACCGCGGACAGTGCACACAAACATTTTTTATTTAAAGGCGTTGCAACGCACGCGGGTTTTATGCTAGTGTTTAATATTATGAAGTGCTAAATCTACAGGATTTTTCTAGAGAATTTGCTTTTGCTGAACGTTAGCAAACGAACATTTCCTTCGTACTTCGTTCGCGACACTAGAGCGTATGGTCGTTGGTGGAAAACAATTCCCGAGAGTACTCGGATTTTGACAAGTGATGTCTTGTTAAGAAGCTATCGGTATGCGGTATCCAGAACAGGTAACTTTATTTAGAACGGGTTTCATTCCAACGTGTTTATTAGATATTAGAAAAACTAAAGCTAAACTAGTGCTTGTGATTCTTAGCCCAAGTCTTTTCATTTAAACAAAAAAGGGCTCTACCGAATGTTGTTTTTTCAGAGCATGTTTTCGTTTATATGCTTCGATCGGCATCTCAAAGAAATCGATATCTTTTTTGGTTCATATCGTTCATTCGTTCATCGTGCAGGTACAAAAATCACGTCGTTTAAATAAAACAAAAACGGTTCGACAAAATTTTATGAAAGATATGTCAATTCTTTATCTATGCCGAGAGTTTTTTCTTAACGAAATATTTAACAGCTGCCCAAGTAAAACGCGTTGCAATTTCAACACGATGACATTTCCGTCCATTGCCTTACTTTTCTTTGGCGATTATTTCAGCAAATGTATCTACGTACTTTCAATTTACGTGTAGAGCGCTCGAACCGATTTTCATTGGTAGCACACTCATCAATAAATGCTGACTTGATCTCTTCGCTTTTTGATCAACATTGAGTAAAAAATCTACGATTAATCACTCCCGTCGAAATATGAAATAGCATATTTTTATAAATATCGCTCGCGAAAGGATTGACCGTTTGCTTAAATGCTGATAACAAGGATTTTTTGTGGCTGTTACTATGTACAACGTTGTGCTGCTTCAGATCCTCTGTTACATGGCTTATTATTTTTGTCGATTTTATTGGTGCTCAGATTTCGCAATTTTCTGGGAAATTTTACATAATCAGCCGTGTAAGAACCATTTTGCATCCCGCCAGGGGTAAGAAACGGTTTTTCGTTATTAGTTATCCATACTGTCAAGGTTTCATATCTGCTCATATTTCGCATTTGAACCGGAATTCCTACATATTTATAAAAATATTGTGCAGAAACGCACCCGCGCACAGCTCTTGGACTTTTATTTGACTATATGTCGTACGTGTTCATTATCAAACTGCAACCTCCCGGAATATTGTTTCAATTGAGTTGCTTCAAAGTCTTGTTGAGCTCAAGTATTATTTTAATGAAAATAGGCGTTGATGGAAAATGCCAATATTATTAAATTTTTCTTTAATTTTAAAAATTTTGATTCTGGTAACATATTATTTTTGTATATTAATTTTTGAAATTGTCTAAATTAAATTCTGTAACACCAAAATTAAAAACTGTCCGGCACGCCAGCAACACGATAAGTAATATTTGTAATTTTCTGGCACGCGCCCATAAAAAGGTTCGCCACCACTGAAATAGGGTATGAAAGTTTGTATGGGAGTCCGTCATTATTGAGTAGAAAATTATTAATGCCACCCACCATTTGAAATCGATTAACTTCAAATTTTGCACACATGCGTAGTTTTCTTGACAATGCAATGTGACCATTTTGTACAAAAATAAAGATGGCGATTTCAAGATGGCGGCCGATTTTTGCATTTGTCTTCCTCGACCACCGACATGGGTATCAAATGAAAGGGTATGACAGGTAGAATACAATTAGCGGTGTAGCTTCATTCCAAATTCAAAATGGCGGCCAACACAAAATGGCGGAATACATAAAATAGACTAAAAAATAGAAAATTTAACCGATCGACTTCAAATTTTGTACATACCCATAGTTCGCCTGACAGTGCAATCTGACCGTTTAGTAAAAAATCAAGATGGCGGTTAGAAAATGGAGGCCGATTTTTGCAATTGTGTTCACCGACCCACCCACATGGGTATAAAATGGAAGTGCATGACAGGTAGAATACAATTAGTTGTGTGGCGTCATTCCAAATTCAAAATGGCGGATTGCCTTTTTCTTCACAACCCTCTCAGTATGGGTATCAAATGAAAGGGTGTGACGAATATAATTCAGTAATCTATATAACGTCATTTTAAATCTAATATTGCGGACACCACAAAATGGCGGGAGATATATCTATATACCCATAAAAGAAGGCAATGAGTTTTCCGTTTGCTCTGGTTGTTTGAGTGAAAACGCTGCGCTTTCAAACAACTAGAGCGAATGGGACACACGTTGTCTTCTTTTATGGTTTTTACACTACGAAGGCGGTCGACCATAAAATGCTATAACTTTTATGCTATTACGAATTTCTTTATAAAAATGAACTAAGCTATTCTTCATAGTATAAGGAATCGAAAAAATCGGTTTTTTGAAATTTTTCCCGGTAGTAGTACCCTACAGTGGTGTAACTTTTTTTCTATTACGAATTTCCTTATGAAAATGAAGTAGGTTATTCTTCATAGTGTAAGCAAACGAAAAATGGAAAAAAAGTTTTTTGAAATTTTTCCCGGTAGTAGTAGGTACCCTACAGTGCTGTAACTTTTTTTCTATTACGAATTTCTTTATAAAAATTAAGTAGGCTATTCTTCATAGTATAAGGAATCGTAAAATGAAAAGAAGAAAAATCGATTTTTTGAAAAATTTTCTCGGTAGTAGTACCTTAAGGAACTAATATGGATTGTCCTGGCCTGGATCAATGGCAGAAATGATAGATGAGCTTAGAAGATATCGTATAGTCATCGCTGGATTGGCGAGTTTCACACCGGCCAACAGCCAACCAACACAAATCTGCTGAAAACGTCGTTTGTGGAGAAGAGGGTAAGAGAGGACGTGAACATTGGCGGATTTAAGCTCGACTGCGCTCAAGGCCCCGCCTGATATGGCGCCTTTTTTGCTTTTAGTCAGGGGAAATTAGCAAAAAAACGCACGAAAGGAGACAAAATTCCAAAATGGCTGAAAATTGGACCAAAGCTTCCTTGGGACAAGAATACAATTTCGGAATCACAAAAAAAACATGGCCGCCGGATATATCACTTTTTGGAAAAAAAAACACTCAAAATCTGGTTTTTTCGAAATTTTTTTTGATCAATCAATACGAAACATTAGTTACCTACAAAATACCCTTCTTGAAATTTTTTCGAAAACCTTGACCTTACCCAATTATTCAAAGTATTTTTTGGCCGAAAAGTGATTTTTAGAAACTTTGACCTTGAATAACTTCAAAAGGGTTAAATTTTCGAAAAAATGACAAGAGGGGTTTTTTGTAGGCAATAACGTTTCGTATTGATTGATGAAATTTTTTTTCGGAAAAAACAGTTTTTGAGTGACTTTTTTGCCAAAAAGTGATATCTCCGGCGGCCTTGTTTTTCCATAGGAATAGAGTTCCACAATTGAGCTGCGTGAACAAAGAAAGAGCCTAATGTCTGCATTGTATGACTGAAGAATTTTTTCTTGACTGGAAGATTTTAATATGTTTACATTAAAATCCCCGGCAACAACTATATGAGGATACGTATGAGAAAGATGCTCCAGGGTCTCCTCCAGTTCAGCGGAATTATCAGGTTTATATAGACCGACGGGGAGAGTAAACACTGACAAGTAAAAGTTTTCAGAATCATCCGAGCGGGAAAAAATGGGCGCGCTCCTCAGGGGAGCTAATTTTAAGCGCTGCCAAATATGCTCAGGGAGCATTACTGGAGTTTTCAGAAATTTTATAGAACGCAGAAAATGGGCGATTATCTTGTTGACTATAAAGGGTGACATTAGCATACTCAATAGAGCGGTTCTCGTTCGATACGAAGGACAAGCAGCATTGGACGTGGCTAGTATACTTAGTTGGGGAACCGCTTTAGCAACACCACCTATGCGCCTTGGCGATCGTTACGAAAAATTTGAAAACTATTTTTAGACATAAGGGACGACAGGCAAGACTTTGGATCTCTCCATTTTTCAGAGTGCTTCAGAGTACACAGCAAAACTAAGTTAAATTGATTTTTAAATTTTAATCGTTCTAGAAATTTTGCAGCCTCGAAAATTTTGCCGCCCCTAAAATTTTGCCGCCTAGGCCGGCCTCGCGGGCATAAGCGTAAATCCATCACTGGACGTGAATACGCTTGTAAGTTTGCTTCCATGACAAAAAACCGATGATAACGAAATTATGGCATACAGTTTTGAGTTGCAGCTCAAAAACTATTGTTTATATCGAAAAAAGAAATATACCATGATGTAGATGAAGAATCAAAGAATTTTACTGTTTACTTTTAAATTCCCCGATATCAATGGCATTACCTGTATGTTGTGTGTAGTATATGTAAACAAATCTTGCAACAATCCAAAATGGCGGCCAACACAAAATGGCGGATTACTTATACCCTTATATAAAATTGTTTTATTATTATAAAAAATTATTAAAAATAAGAAGCAAATTCGAAAAATCTAAGCGCGCCAAAAAGCTGAATTCAAATATTCTAGCGAGGCGTTCGGGGAAAAACTAAAGTATCCTTGCCTAAAAGGTACGCAAAAATAAAAATAAAAAAAACTTTCTGAATCCATTAGCAATTTTGATATAGTTTTATCGGAGTATTTGCGTAGAATATCTAATAGGAAAAACCAAAATATATAATTATAGCCGTGTTCCTTTTCTACTTTTAAGTACTTGGGAGTAAAAAATTAAAGGAACGCAAAATTTGTCTATTTGAATAAAACCTATGAATTCTCTGTGAGAGCAGGAGTAGTTCCAAGTAAATACGAGTAAAAATTAGCAGAAAAGGAACACGGCTTATTAAAGGGTTTGTGTGTTTATCCATTGTTCTTCTCTGCGATTAAAAAATTAACAGCTTGTGGGGCGCAATATAGCATGCACTGCACATGGGTTTCAAACGGCTGTAGAAACCTTTCAGAATTTCTTTAACCCGCGGTTCAAGTAAGGATGGAAGACATTGGCTTATAAATAGAAAAATCGTCTGCGGAAATACAAAACAATTCAATGATATAAATAATGGAGTATTTAGTGAAATTAGAAAATTTTACAAATGGACTTACAACCAGGCTTCCAACTTTAAAAAAGTGATATTATAATAATTTAGTTTAAAAACAAAGACTGAAGATGAATTCGTGCCTAAATTGTACGAATCTGATTTTCAAAACATATTTTAATGCATATTTATTTATTTGAGTTGATATTTTTAACAAAGAAATAATTTTTAGTTTTATTTTTGCAATGAAAACTTTTTTTATTTTATGTATTTAAAAATATGCATATTTTTGTTAATGAGTCAATTTATTGGTTTCTTAATCTATTTTTCTGAAATTTAATCATAGTCTTTTAGACTGGAATATGTAATTTTATCTTTAGTCGCCATTAGAACAGCATCGTTCCACTACTGTAACCAAATCAAAAACAAAATTCATATTCAATTCCATTATGAAATTGTAACAGGAATTGCAAATTTAAAAACACAGTCATCACTGCAAAATTCAGTAGCGTACTTCATTGACCCATGAGAATTCATACACAAATTTTATAAAAGATTTACACTAGCTAAAAGCATGGCTTTGTGGGGAGTCTTGAAGCTCGTAACACAATACACACTCCCCGACAAAAGTTTGACCTCAGGTAGAAAAATAGGAAGCAGGTAAGGTGGGGTGTACTGACCGCAATGTAATGAATTTAATAGAATTTCGGGTTGATTTTATGAGGTGTGGATGATTTGGTTACCAACTTTTGCTAATTGTTCTAAGAAATAAGGTACAATTTGCAAAAAATGAGACAAAAGTTTGACCTCGTGAATTATAGTACTTTTTACAAAACCCGCATTTCAAGGTTTATCTGGAACTTTGAAAATCACTCTGTTTATTAAAACATAGTTCGCAAAAAAAATAAACAGATGGCCGTGTTGCAATAGTTCGCAAAAAAAACCAACAAATGGCCGTGTTACATAGTTTTAAATATAGTATATTACGTACACTGTAAAAAAAATAATGTAAATTCACAGTCGAAATGTATAGTAAAACTAAAAATCGCGGTATGAAATACTAATTTACTACACAATTATTGTAATTTTACTATAAATTTTGTAATTTCACATAAAGAAATTGAGAATCTCCAATACTGCATGAAGTACATGTTAATTACATGAATGTGACCTATATTTTACACAATGTTGTGTATTTTTCTAAATCGTTTATGTAGGAAAATTACAATATTTCTTAGTATATTTATTAATGTTATGTACTAAAAAAATCCTAACACTTTGTACTGTAATTTTACAGTAAGAGGCGTAATTTTAGAACATACATTTTCAGTAAAATTACAAATTGGTTATTGGAATGTAAGGTTTAAATTTTCCCTCTCATAGATATAATTTACAGGTAACAATGGAATACTAAGCATATATACCCAATTGTTCTTAAGTTAAGGTCAGACCTTTGACTTGGGTCAGGGTCTGGGCAGTTCTTGTAACAGCCAAGAAATTTTTGATAATTTTTTATGCTTAGGGCCGATTCACAATTAAAGCTTCAAGCTTCATAAATTACACTGTAAAAAATTTGTGTGGTAATATTACAAAAAAAATACTGGAAGTTTTATTCACAAGCAGTTTTGTAAATTTGCAATATATATTATTAAGAATATTCCAATTCTACTTTACGTATTTTTACCAACTGTGTAGTAAATATACATTATTTGTGGGATGTAAAAATACAATCAATATTGGAGCTTTCACTTCATAGTTTTGTAAATTTCCAAAACTTTTGTGTATGCCATCTCAATATACATAACAATAGCATTTTGTTCACCATGCAATGTATTCCAATGTTACCTGTGAATTATATCTATGAGAGGGAAAATTTAAACCTTACATTCCAATGAACAATTTGTAATTTTACTGAAAATATAAGTTCTAAAATTACGCCTCCTACTGTAAAACTACAGTACAAAGTTCAGTACACAACATTGTGAAAAATATAGGTCACATTCATGTAATCAACATTTACGTCATGCAGTATTGGAGATTCTCAATTTCTTTATGTGAAATTACAAAATTTATAGTAAAATTACAATAATTGTTTAGTAAATTAGTATTTCATATCGCGATTTGTAATTTGACTGTACATTTCCACTGTGAATTTACATATTTTTTTACAGTGTAGGATAAAAGGGTTTGTACAATGATTTACATTCACAGCTTCAAGCTGCAATGCTCAAATAAAGCAAAACTCAGCTGAAGCTTGTAGTTTGAAGCGTGACGCTTTCTTTGCGAATCGGTGCATGGTGAGCAAAATGCTATTTTTATGTATAGGGAGAGGGCATACACAAAAGTTTTGGAAATTTACAAAACTATGAAGTGAAAGCTCCAATACTGATTGTATTTTTACATCCCACAAATAATGTATATTTACTACACAGTTGGTAAAAATACGTAAAGTAGTATTGGAATATTCCTAATAAATATACATATATGGCAAATTTACAAAACTGCTTGTGAATAAAACTCCCAGTATTTTTTTTGTAAAATTACCACATAAATTTTTTACAGTGTAGTATTTTGAAAAAAGGTATAATTTTATTATGTTATTCAAGATTGTTTATGAAAATACTTATCTAGGCTTTGAGTAGCTTTTTTTATAAAAGGTATAATAAAATGTAAACAATTGTCGCCTGATATAATAAACATTATTAACTTTATTAATGACAGAAAACTTTATTAATGGCAAAATTTCGTGTATTCATTTATTTCATAACTGTAATAAATCATGTAGAATAAATTATGTAGAATAAATTATTTATAACCCGTTCTTGAGAAGGAATCGCAATATGTATTTTGCTAATTTCTCCCTTAACTGGAAAGCACTTACTGGAGCGTTGCGGCACTAAGAACGGAACGTCAGAGTAGTGGTTTCATTCCTAATTTTGTGTCTCCTTTCCCTCTTCAGGAATGTTTTTATTTTCTTCTTCGGAATCCACAAACATTGGAGGACAATAGCTTGCTTGGTCATGAAGCATTCTAAAATTATGGAAAGCTATCGTGGCGAGCAAAATTTTCTCTGAGAAAGTCGGTAATTGTTCCTATTTTTATAGGAGATTCCCAAGATATGATGGCAGGAAATTATTTTTAGCGGAAATGCCCCTTGCCCAAAATGGAAAATATCCAGATAGCAATCTTTTCCCGAAATGGACTCACGCAACACTCCTGCAACATCAACAAGTATATGTAGTAATATATTTATATAGGGTGTTTCAGATTAAGATACTAATCCGTTCATGGCTGATTCCTGGGTATATTTGGATAAAAAAGTTGTTCTAAGTTGCTTATCGGGACTATCTACTAAGATACAGGTTATTAAAAAAACCTTTGGCAAAGTTTGTAATTTACTTATAGTCGAGGCAATGAAGCAAAAAAGTTCCTAATTGGTTGGGCGCGGACGGATCGGAATGCGGTTTTTTGCATTCGCTTCCAAAAATTATTTGTAAAAAATGGCCCATTTTTTTTCTGAACAAACCGGAAATTGCACCTGTTCACCTGTATGTATGTTTGTATGTATGTATGTATGTAGACAAATCTTGCAACTTGATTTTGACCCACTTACATATAACCGATCAACTTGAAATTTTGCATATATGTATAGTTCGCGTGACAATGCCATCTGACCATTTTATAAAAAAATCAAGATGGCGGTTCCAATATGGCGCCCGAATTTTGCAATTTTGCTCCTCGACCCCCGACATGGGTATCAAATGAAAGGGTATGACAAGTACAATACAATTACCTATGTGGCGTCATTTCAAATTCAAAATGGCGGCCAACTCAAAATGGCGGATTACCTTTTTCTTTACAACGCGCTCGATATGGGTATCAAATGAAAGGAAATGACAAGTAGAATACTATTACCTCTGTGGCGTCATTCCAAATTCAGAATGGCGGCCAACACAAAATGGCGGATTACCTTTTTCTTTACAACACCCTCGGTATGGTTATCAAATGAAAGGGTGTGACAAGTAGAATACTATTAGCTGTGTGGCGTCATTCGAAATTCAAAATGGCGGCCAACACAAAATGGCGGACTACCTTTTTCTTTACAACACCCTCGGTATGGGTATCAAATGAAAGGAAATGACAAGTAGAATATTGTTACCTCTGTGGCGTCATTCCAAATTCAAAATGGCGGCCAACACAAAATGGCGGACAGATGTGAAGTGCTGGAAATTCTCATGCTGATATATATATTATAAGCATTCACTAATATGCACGAAACATATCACTCACTGATATATGCACGAAAAATATCACTCGTTCCGCGCGTGATTTTGTGGAGAGTCCCGCGGAGATGACGTTCATCGGCGTTTCTGAGCTCCAGGTCGGCTGTGTGTAAATTTGAACATCATAATCGTAATCAGCGACCTCGAAAACCCCCGGGAACCCGATTTGGGCCAGTTCTGACTCTTATTTACAAAGTTCTTTAATATTCCAAAAACATTCCAAAAGCATTCGAAATTATTTTTTACTTTTTAGTTAATTTTAAAATAAAAGCGTATTTTTTAGTTTTTTTAAACTACATTTTTTATTTTCTACTTTTTAGTCTATTATACAGGGTGTCCCACGAAAAGTAACAAAGCGGCCGGCTGTGGATAGGTTTTGGATAGACGAACAAAAAATCGTATGGGTGGGGGGGGGGAAATCGTAACGGTTTAGCCGCTAGGGCGTTTTGAAGTTTTTTTGCTAGAGTTTTACATATCACCCTATATTTTTGTAACCCTATAACCTATTTTCATAAATAAGGTATCAGTGTACGCAGAATACTCCCACCTATCTAAAGCTGTAAAAATGAAGGTTCTACCGTACCAGGTTCCAGAGCAATGAGTCATCAAAGTCAAAATTTTGGTTTGTTTTTACTAAAATTTCAACTAAAACCACTATTTTCTCCAAAAAATACGTGATAAACCTAAACTTTTTTTTGCAAAATTAGAAAGCTTGGACAATTTCCTATGAATAATGTCCAGACAATTTTTATGCTACGGCCTTTACTTTTAAAGTTATTAGCAAGTTTGATGTTGAAATTGACCTTATTTGGTGCTTATTTGGTACTTTTTAGCAAAGCTTAGGTGAAAAAGTACTAAAAATGACCCAATTTTAGCATTAAAATTGCTTTTAACTCCAAAAGTAGAAGTCGTAGGAAAAAAATTCTCTAGACATTATTCATAGGAAATTATTCATTGCTCTGGAACCTGGTACGGTAGAACCTTCATTTTTACAGCTTTAGATAGGTGGGAGTATTCTGCGTACACTGATACCTTATTTATGAAAATAGGTTATAGGGTTACAAAAATACAGGGTGATATGTAAAACTCTAGCAAAAAAACTTCAAAACGCCCTAGCGGCTAAACCGTTACGATTTCCCCCCCCCCCCCCCCACCCATACGATTTTTTGTTCGTCTATCCAAAACCTATCCACAGCCGGCCGCTTTGTTACTTTTCGTGGGACACCTTGTATGTCTTCCGCCATTTGTAGTGACGGCCATATTAGATTTAAATCATCATCATTTCCTTTCATTTTATACCCATACCGAGGGTGTTGTAAAGAAAAAGGTAGTCCGCCATTTTGTGTTGGCCGCCATTTTGAATTTGGAATAACGCCACAGAGGTAATAGTATTCTACTTGTCATTTCCTTTCATTTGACACCCATACCGAGGGTGTTGTAAAGAAAAAGGTAATCCGCCATTTTGAGGTGGCCGCCATTTTGAATTTGAAATGACGCCACATAGGTAATTGTATTGTACTTGTCATACCCTTTCATTTGATACCCATGTCGGGGGTCGAGGAGCAAAATTGCAAAATTCGGGCGCCATCTTGGAACCGCCATCTTGATTTTTTTATAAAATGGTCAGATGGCATTGTCACGCGAACTCTACATATATGCAAAATTTCAAGTTGATCGGTTATATGGAAATGGGTCAAAATCAAGTTGCAAGATTTGTCTACATACATACATACATACAAACATACATACAGGTGAACAGGTGCAATTTAGGGTTTGTTCAGAAAAAAAAAATGGGCCATTTTTTACAAATAATTTTTGGAAGCGAATGCAAAAAACCGCATTCCGATCCCTCCGCGCCCAACTAATTAGGAACTTTTGGCCTTTTTAGTGCTTCATTGCCTCGACTATTAAACTACTTGGAAAAGTATACTTAGGTATAGGTCATTCTTACATATGTAACTTTTTTAGGTAAGGGTTTGGTGCATAGAAACGCAAGAAAAAAACGCTTAATAATGCACTTTTCTGAGAAAAATGCTAAAAAAACAAGAATTTGGAGAAGTTCAGATGCGAAATTTTGATTTTCAACCCACATATCTTCTAAATGGAGTCACTCAAGTTTCTGTTCTTTAAACCAAATAAACAAACTTACACTTAAATAAATTAAAAACTTTTCCAAACGAATTTTCGTAAACATCCTGTATCTTAGTAGATAGTGCCGATAAGCCCCCTCTCTAGAACATTTTTTTCTCTCCAAATGTACCCCGGAATCAGCCCTTAATGGATTAGCATCTTAGCCTCAAAAGCCATGAATATTGATATTGTAAAAATTACCTCTATCACTTTGACTACCGCAAACAGCAGTAAATGTATATTTGGAGCATCACATATACTAGCAAGTAAAACAATGCTGTAGTCGTGCTTGTAGTTAAAAATTGTGATCCAAAATTAGATGGATAAATTTCTTCCTGTTGCTCAGTCACACAAATTGATGTTAAAGTCTCCTACAGCATCTTACAGCTTTTCAAAACAATGTTCTCCACGGTTGTTTTTACTAATTTTAAATTCTATGCAAAAAAACTGACTGAAAATGACTGACTGAATATAATAAAAAAAATTATTTAAATAAATAAAAAACTTTTTAATATACCTCGTTTTTAAAACGAACTAAAAAGTATAAAATAATTTCTCCTGGTCGCATACAGATTTATAACCCCATACATATTTCTAACACGATACAGATAGTCCTGATTTGTGATTGTGAATTTGTAATAGCTATGAAAATATTTGTAAGATTTAAAACGGAAAAATGTGGGACGCCAAAAATTTTATCAAAAAGTTGCTGTTCCTTTTTTTTGCTTTACTCACACGAAACCTAAAAAGTGGAAAATGAACGCACATATTAAACCACCCTCTTGAGACAGCCGCCTGGATCTTACGACAAAGCTTATTGTATTCTACTTATACCTTTCATTTGATACCCATGTCGAGAGGGTTGTGAATAAAATCAGTCTTGAGGCGGTCGCCATGGATCTAACGGTATAATAAATATACTATATTGCATTGCCATAGGAGCTAAAGCTGTGTGCAAAATTTCATCATGATCGTATAAGATTCAAAAAATCGATTGCAAAATTTGTACCGGACAAACACACAGACGTTTTAAAATCTAATCAATCTAAGAATAAAAATGCTTGTAAAAACAACTGTTCGCTTTCCTTTTCATCTTCAAAAAAGTAGCGCTAAAATATCCCATCTCGTCACGATTCCTGTTAAAATTAGACTTACCCACCATCGTTTTTTTTCTATTTTTAATTTTTTTTAGTTTTATAGCCGCTTTGTATTTTTTTATGTTAAGCTCAACTATTTGTGCTAATGCCATAGCAAAAATTAAAAATCTTAAGCTAGTACACCACCAGAAAACTTAAAAAAAGTGATCAGAAACCATTCTATCCATTTCATAGTCTTGGTTGAAAACTATAGATAAGCAGAAAGATACCTTCAGGGTACAATGGTCCCAGTCCACCCAGTGGCGGATTTAAGCTCGACTGCGCTCTAGGCCCCGTCCGATATGGCGCCTTTTTTGCTTTGTAGTGATACTTTTCACCTTCACTTTTAAAGTTTTAAATAGGTGCGAGTATTCTGCGTACACTGATACCTTATTCATGAAAATAGGTCATAGGGTCATCATAGGGTTTATATATGTTAAGATAAAGCGAAAAAAAAATGTCTGCAAAATCGGGCCTGTGCTGCAATTTTGATGCATTTTGAGTGCATTGCAACACTATTTTTTTAATTTCTCCAGTTATGTTGGTCGTAGAAAAATATTGAAAATTGGGCGAACACATCGCAATTTTTTGCACCAATTTTGCTCCACTAGACAATAATGCAAGGTGCGATTGTCTTGGCCCATATACTTGCACGCAAATATCTTTTCACTCTTTTTGGAGTAGAAAAATATCTCTCTCCAGAGCAGCAAACACGTTAAATCGATTTTTATAATTTCAATGATCCTTTGAATTTTGCAGCCTCTAAAATTTTGCCGCCCTAAGCCCGGGCCTCACGGGCCTAAGCGTAAATCCATCACTGAGTCCACCAAAAGAAGCGAATTGATGAGCTGTAGATCAATCACACATGTTCATTCCAACAGATATTTTCCAAGTTAATCAAGAACTCAAACAAGGAGAAGGGCTGGCGCCTATGCTGTTTACCCTAGCATTGGAAGAAGTCATTAGAAAGACGTTAGTTCAACGAAATTAGACCTTGAAAAACAAATTTTTCAGGTGGTAGTAGGAAGGTCAGTCACAGCAGCTAAAGGATATTACTCTGATATAAAAGAAGGAGCTGAAGAGTAAATTTAACAATCAATGAAGGGAAAACCAAAGTAATGCGGCAGGCACTAGTAAATAGACCTCGGATAGGAAATAACCTGACGATAAATGAGCATAAGTTGGAAGAAGTTGTCAATTTTACATACTTAGGCTTGGGCTCACCAAAAACGAAGATCTAAAATAAATCAGTAGAATTATGCTCAGAAACAAAACCTTTTTCGCACATCGTAAACTGCTGAAATCTCGGTCAAAACATATAAAAACTAAAAATTTAAATTATATAATACATTGATCTGCCCAGTTGTGTGCCACCGGAGTGAATCATGGCCGCTCACACAAAGGATGGAGGACATAAAGAATTATATATACCAATCAGTTACGACGATATAAATCTAACAACCTTCACAAAATTTAACAGACTTCTTTGGATTGGACACATTGAGCGTATGCCAGAAGGAAAAGGTCTTCACTGGCGGTATACAAGGAGAAAACCCCATATGAAGACCGAAAAAAGGGCCGATGCAGTTGTAGTGAACGTGGAGTCACTTCTATACATCGAACTGGAGAGTCTCAGAATAGAGGAGGCCAAGGGTCGTGTTAGGGCAGCGCCATTGACAGGAAGGAAGATTATCTATCAAGTATTCAAAATAATTCGAATATTTAAATATTTATTATTTTATATTTGAATATTTAAAAACAAGGAATATTGTTAAACCCTACTCTAGTGACATCGAATCATAAAAATATGGGTTTTTTCATGTGAAAGAGTCTAAGATCAGGTGTCAACCTTTATACTACCAGTCCGTCATATCGTTCACGTCATGGTGCAATGTCTAGTAGTAAATGCTTAGCTCGAAAATAGAAAAAGAATATGATAGGTTAAGGGTGTAGTCTGGAGGAAACATGAGGAGGAGGCAGTGAACCTCACGTTTGAACTCTTGTATGTTGTATAAGCTCATTTTTTTAAGCAATCGGCTGACCCACAACAGGAGACAACCTTGTCGGAGTGTTATGCCTCCTGAAACAAGAGAATCCCGCTACCCAGCCGACAAAGGCTGTGACGCAGGCAGTACCAGACTATCAGGAGCGCGTTCAAAAACCTTACCATGATTAACCATGGTTAACTATGGTAAACTTTTGTCGTTCAAAAACTCCGTGGTTAACTACAACATAACCACGAGCATAACTTTTTGGTGTTTTAACCGTGCTCGGGAGCATGGTTAGCGATAGTTAAGAAGAAGAAGAATAAAAACAACTCTCTGACAGTTGTTTTAATGGTAAACACATGAACAAATCAAAGGGGGATTTGTTAGATTATTGCAAATAAATAATTAATGGACACATTCGAAATAATTGAAGCAAATAACGGACATTATTTTATGGAAAAAAAATTTTCATTTTCTTTAACTCGTAGTTAACCACAGTGCGTTCATAAACCTCCGTGGTTAAACATAAACTTTCGTGGTTAAGTGAAGCGATGCAGCATAACCACAACTTACCTCGTGGTTTAACATAGAAAGGTTTTTGAACGCGTTCCAGGTGAACAAAAAGATGCACCGCCGTCGGCTAGCTGAGGACCCAGTGGCGTAGTAGGGGCGGCAGGGGCGGCGCCTTTAGGGGGGGGGGCAAAATTTCACAATAAATAATAATATGTTGTAAATATTATTTTTGTCGCACCTACGATTCGGACCGATCGAAATGAGCACGGAATTTTTTATTACTTATGCTGTGGCGAAATCGGGGAATCCCCTTTCTTTAATTGAATGTATAATAATGACATCTTGCAGGTATTCCCCTTATTTTATTTTGTGCTTGGATTGTTTATGACTACTATTCAACGAAAATGACTTCTATCATATAAAGAATAGTGTTCAATATTGTACGAGGATCGTCTCACAATTAAGTTCCACTAATTTTTTAAATCCGTGTCGTTGACGGGAAAAGTCTGGGAGTCTCAGGGAATTTGCGTCTGGGTGTAGTGGTAGCACTGTAAGATTTCTATGCGCGTGCGTCGATCGATCCGACAGTCAGGCTTCAGCCACTATGGAGACTCCACTCGTTCCTACCGCCAAAACACCAAATAAAGCGAAAGTTGTGGAATCCGGAAAATGGCAAACGTTCTTCGCATCATTTTTGGTTCGCGCGATATCGCGCAGGTACAAAAATCACTTACGTTGTCTAAACAAAGAAACCGCTCGACCGAATTTTATGAAAATCTTTTCAGATTGTAACTTCGGCAATACGCTACGACCGAACGAAGTTGGTATCATTGTTGGTTTGCGCGAAATCGTGTAGGTACAAAAATCACTTACTAAACAAAAAAACGACTCGACCGAATTTTATGAAAATCTTTTCAGATCATATATATTTCAGTTAATACGCTTCGATCGGCACCTCAACGAAGTCGATATCTTTTTTGGTTCGCGCAAGATCGTGCAGGAAAAAATGATCACACACGCATACTTCTCAAAATTTTGCTTAAAATGCTATTAGGACCTTGAAAAATGAAAATAAGTTGAAAATTACGATTTCGATTTTCGGACCGATTACAATAAATTCCCTATAAACTGGGAAGTTAATAAGAGGGCAGCAAATTTTCTTCCACCCCGGGCGGCTAACACCCACGCTACGCCACTGTAAAGATCCGACCTAAACGGAGCTTCGGTACTCTATTATTAACCGGTTAAAGGCCGATTCACACTATACGGAACGTCAACGTCACGTCAAGGAACGGCAACGGCACGTCAAAATATTCTTCAATGAGTTTTACACTACGTGTTCACATATATAGGCAACGTCACGGACCGTCAACGTCACGGCACGTCAAAATTAGTTTGAAACTATATTTTGACGTGACGTGACTGATCTATTCTGTTGAATGTGAACGTATAGTTACGGCAGCATTTCGAATTTTTCAAGTATTTATCTGTTTTTGTTCAAACTAATTTTAGTCGAGTAAACGAAGGTTTTTACTTCTTAGTCCTCAGGGACAACCCCGATTTTGATGATTTTTTTTAAATGTTTGTTTTTCTATATTATTTGAAATCAAAAACATTTCCATGTGCGCAATTAAATATTTATATTGTTTAAACAATACAAACACAATTTACACATAAATTAATTTTTTAAGATAGTTATTGACTTTAAAATAGTAAAGGGTTAAAAAATGTTGGCAGGTTTTGAATAGACGCACAAAAAATTGTATATTTCCTATGAATAACCCCTCCCCAAGCTTTCTAATTTTGGAAAAAAAGTATAGATTAACTACGTATTTTTTGGAGAAAAAGTTTGTTGAAGGTAAAATTTTGGTTTAAAAATCATAATATTGACTTTGATGGCTCATAACTCTGGAAGTAGGTAGGATGGAACCGTCACTTTTACAATTTTAGACAGGTGGGGGTATTCTGCTTACACTGATATTCATGAAAATTGGTTGCAGCGTTACAAAAAGACAGGGTGATATGTAAAACTCAAAAAAATTTCAAAACACCCTAGGGGCTAAACCGTTACGATCTCCCGCCCTACCCCATACAATTTTTTGTTCGTCTATCCAAAATCTATCAACATTTTTTAATCCTTTACTATTTTAAAGTTAATAAATATCGTTTTTTTAGAACGATATGAAACTGATATTTCGACATTCTCAAATATTTATAAAAATTTATTTCATCGTCATCCAATTCCTTATACAGCGTGTGGTATTCTCCTTCTTGTTTTCTTTTTATAAATATCTTTTGTACCCATTTTTTCTTTTTTGTTGCTAAATTTAAATTTTCTTCTTCCGCATCCAAAATTAATACAATCATTGTTACCTTTTTATTATTAAATTTTGGCATTCCAAATAACAATTTAAATTAGCAATACGGAATACGACAATATTCTATCTAATTTTTTTTAGACTGAACGGCAAAATTCACGTAACGTTGACGTTTAAGTGCAAATCAACTCCAAAATTGACGTGCCGTTGCCGTTCCTTGACGAGACGTTGACGTTCCGTATAGTGCGAAGCGACCTTATGCCGGCGGGATGCCTTATCAGGGCTTCCTACACGAGGGTTGTTCTACACGAGCGTACAGCGGACGAACAATTCGAACCAACAAAAATGAGTTTGTGTGGAAGAATTTCACATCCTCTCTCACCCTCTTCCCCATAAACTCACGTTTGTTCGTTCGAATTGTTCGTCCGCTGTACGCTCGTGCAAAACCAACCTATGTTGAAAATGTTCACTTCGAATTTCGTATCCATCACAGTAGGCTTTAAACGAGGAAGTTAAAAAATCGATTCAACCGATTTAAATAAATACTTCATAATATCTACAAAATGCAAAATACACCTCTTCCATAACTCTTACTATAGTATACAGCAGCAATAAAATCACAAATAAATATTAAAATTTAAACCCTAATCTACCTAAAATCCTCACAACTAAACTAAACCCTTTTTCTTAAGAACTTCTGTTAGACCTCCCACAAAAAACGACGACAGCAAACGTGACGCAAGGATCACCACAAATCGACGCAATAAAGGCGGCAACTCACAGTGGTCTCCTTTTCCCAATCGTCAATAAAATAAATGACTTCGAACAATTATCAACGCCAGAACGGGACGTGTAAATTTGTAACTGTCAAATTGGATGCAGTTAACAGGGTTTCAACCATAAAATAGTAAAAGGACGACCCAAAAAAATATGTCCTTACATACCTCTTGTAGGGACAAGTAGGTAAACATGACATTGAGATGTTTCCGTTGACTTTAATGAAGTGAAGTGGCCATACAAAATGTTTTCGTCCTTTTTAAATAAAATTCCGGTCGTAAATTAACCGATGTGTGTGTATGGGTGTGTGCGTAGGATTTGCAGAGTGCCGGAATTAATTGAATTCCTACAAGAGCTTAGTTTAGTCCTTGATAATAACATGTGTGCACGCGACAACAATTATTGGCAAAACAAAATTCTGCACGCCCTTTTTAAGCAGTCCTTGGGTTCAGATTTGGGTGCGTGTCCGTAATGATCCTTGTGAATGATCTATTTTGTTTCTGCACATGTGTTTAGCATTTTTTTAATTATTTGCAATAAAATTTTATTATCCAAGGAAAAGACTGAGTATTTTCAAAATTATTTTTAAGCGTTTTTTATTGCTGTTTTCAAGGATGTATTTAAAAAATATTATTTGCAGCTTTGGGCACTTTTTATCCACACATGGGAACTGATGTTTTGCAATACAATTTTAGCTCAAACTTTTATTCAACGGTACAATCGGCGTAATCTTCCATAGGAGGTTTATTATAAGTAAGTCTGTTTCTTTCGAGAACTAATTATATGAGACACGTGTTCTATAATTGCGTGGTTATGACAATGAATACCCTAGCTAGATTAATTATTTAGTTATGACTTTTGATGTAAATTCCTTAGCGGAGGGTTTAATATTAGTTTAACGGCTCTACACCTGTGTAGCTCAAAATAGAGTCCGAAGGGGAAAACTTGTGGAAGTGCCATGTTCCCAAGAAGGATATGTATCCAGGAAATTGATTTTTATTTCATTAATGCCATCATTGAAGTAAATCAAGCAACATTCAAATCATCAGTGCTCTAGTTTGAGTTTCCTCTAAGAATTGTCAACTATTTCAGTTTATTCAATTCAATTTCCAAAATGTTTCAACACATTTTTCTATACTAAAATTAACCATAAAAATCCGGTAATGTTTTCCTACGCTACTACGAGAAAAGTAAACATTAAGCTTCCTACGAAATTGCTCAAACCTCCAATAAATTAACACAACTCCTACTTGTTAGCTGCATCAGTCCAGTCTTCGAATTTCTCTAGCATGAAAGTGAAAAATGTTTCCCATTAAAATGAAAATAAAAAAAAAATAATGCAAATCGCCACAGCTAGAACTCACTCTCACGTTCTATTAATGATCGCCTCATTTCTCAGGGCTCTAGAAATTGATTTATTATCGGTGATTATCAGTTCTGCCACCTGTTCGCTCCTTACCGCTGGTGCTCCAAAAATTCCCCACACAATGGTTCAATTGCTAAAAATACAAAACGGTTATGAGGTGCACAAACCGAAGTCGGTTCACCAATTCTCACATTTTTAGGCCACTGCGCATATCAAACGTGACTGCTTATTCGGCGCGGCAGCAGCATAAGAAGTCCAAGTCTATCCCAGGGAGCGCTGCTCGTACTCGGACTACTTGACAGTGTTCATAATTAAAGTGCGCTGCTGATAAACAAAAAAAAATGGGGCCCGGTACTGGTGCATTGTGCTAATTCGGGCATACCTAGCCGAAAAATGAAATTAAATTCGGATCAGGTGAGTTAAGGTTAAGGAAGACGCCATTGCAAGGTCCGAATTCAAAAACGCGTGACCCAAATTGAGGGACTCCGAAATTGTGTGCCGTATGTACAATGGGGCCTCAAACCTCAAAACTTACAATATAAGGCTCCCTGCCTGGCTGCGGCCGGTGTATATCTTAATTCGCCAACCCAAAAACCCCTGACCCGCCAAGGAAACCTGTTATGACCCTCCAAGAAGAAGATTTTTTCATCGCCGTCCAAACCTGCCCCGGTGAAAATAAAGAAGAGAGCTGCCTCCGGGTTTTCAATTAATCATCGCCGATGGCCATTTTGAGGTTTGGCGCTGAATTATCGACAATTATGCACCCAGAATTCGATCAAATTGCAACGTAAGTGATTTCTGCATTCATCGAGAACTCGTCCGACTGGCCCAAATTGCAGGCATCAGATTTTCGGTAATCAATGCGGACAGTCAATGCGATAAATTATCCCAAATTGACATAAGACGGATCTCCGAGTGCTCGGACTGCGCATTTCTGGCTTAAAGGTGCCGGTTGTGTTACTTCTTTGTGCCGTTTTCGGTGGCCAATTATTAGTCTGCAAGGCATTTACATATCACGCGCATTTGTCAAAATTACCTGAGTTTCGCCTTTTGTTTCTTTAATTAAAATTTTTGGTGTAAAGATTTTATATGTAGCATTTTGTGGTTGGGAATTTTTTGAAGACCTTTTAGTCCGGGGAAATTAGCATTTTAAGGAGACAAAATTCCAAAATGGCTGAAAATTGGTCCACAGCTTCTTTCGGAGTTTTTAAGAAAACAATTTCGGAATCACAAAAAAACAACATGGCCGCCGGAGATATCAGTTTTTGGTCAAAAAATCACTCAAAAACTGTTTTTTTTTCGAAAAAAAAACTTTTTGATCTGTCAATACGAAACGTTATTGCCTACAAAAAAGCCTATTGTCATTTTTGCGAAAACCTAACCCTTTCGAAGTTATTCAAGGTCAAAGTTTCCAAAAATCACATTTCGGCCAAAAAATACTTTAAATAATTCGGAAAGGTCAAGATTTTCGAAAAAAATTCAAGAGGGGTATTTTGTAGGCAATAATGTTTTGTATTGACTGATCAAAAATTTTTTTTCGAAAAAACCAGTTTTTGAGTGATTTTTTTGCCAAAAAGGAATATCTCAGGCGGCCATGTTGTTTTTTTGTGATTCCGAAATTGTTTTCTTAAAAAGTCCCAAGGAAGCTGTGGTCCAATTTTCAGCCATTTTGGAATTTTTTCTCCTTTCGTCCGTTTTTTTTCTTTGCTAATTTCCCCGGACTATTTGCGAAATTCACTTTGCAAACTTCCAGATTAAAGCTTAGACTGGGTATCAGTTACAGAAATCGGTATATCAAAATAAAGACACGCCATATTTCTCAAATAATGCATTTTAGTCCCCATTACCTTAAAATAAATTGAGTGTATACATTAATTACCATGAGAACATTTTGTCTTTGGTGGTATAAGAAAGATATGTATGAGCAACATGTGGTATCGATACCAATGTAATCATTATGGAAAAAAAACAACCTTAAGGTCAAACCGCAATCTATATTTCCTTTGACATTGCCTTGTTATGCAAAGCCAAATGCCAAAACGGCGTACATTGTGGTTTAACCTTTAGGAATCACGCTTTGAGTTACCAGTCGATCATGTCCGTCAGGTCATAACGCGCTGTCAAGTAGCAAGCTTAGTATGAAGGATAGAATGCAATAAGATTATTCCACAATCGAATTGTTCTATTTATAAACGAAGCCAAGGTAAAGTGGTTTTTGTCAAGGCAAGCTAAAGTGGTTTTTAAAGCGTCAGCCCAAATAAATTAGTGGTACTCCAGGCGGGGCCGAATGTAGGAGTTGCAAATTGTAGCCCTCGATGCTGGCTGTAGGAAGAACCTTGCATCTCTTAAGTAATATTGTCAAGACGAGTGGATTCATTAACATCAAGTGCTTTGAGGCGCTTTGCGAATCCTGAAGAAAACTTCGTACATTAACCTACCCTTGGTAGCCGGAGGGTTACAGTGCCCGACTATCGGAGGTCCCAGAGGTCCTTCTCCTATTCGACCACTGAAGTCAGCGTTCTGTCGTGATTGTAATTGGACGGGAGTTGGTGAATTGGTCAGTTCTTTCACTCTTTTCTTTACTATATTTCGGACTAGAGTCTAGAACATAGGTTCTCAACGTGGTCGACAACGCCCCCTTGTGGGCATTTCAGACTTTCAGGAGGCAGTTGAAGGCCCAGAGAAAATTAGGGGGCGCTGAGATGGCACAGTGAGGGCGTGGGCAGGTTAAAAAAATATAGTCTAAAAAAGACAAAAAACACGACCGGACACCAAACAGACAAAACGGACGAAAGAACTATGTTTATTGGGAAGAGGGTGAGAGAGGACGATGGGGAGGGCAGACAATTTGAATGGACACTCTCAGCGGACTTTTCAAAGCACGTTTTGACAGTTCCTGCGTTGTTGTTGTTAAAGCAAGAATGCAAAAGAGTTTCAAAAAGCTAATAAGCTTTGAATATTTCGTTCGTTCGTTGCTGTTCGTCCGTGTGAAACCCATGCGACACTCCATCGGACTTCAAAAGAGAATTGACGATTACAGCTAAGTTTTGTCAGTTCGTTGTCCCGTCATGTAAATCTAGCGATAGTAGACAAAAAATGATCGACAAAAAATTAAAAGGGGGGGGGGGGGGTTATCTCTGCCCCTTTTCGAGATAGGGCGTTTGAAATTTTGGTTTTGGGGAAAAAATGTAGTTTAATGATTTAGAATGAAAAGGTAATGAAACAACGGTCGATTTCCACAAATAGAGTATCATTGTAATCCTAAGGAATGCGACTTTTATTTCATTAATAAAAACAATAGTGTACGATATAAAAAACAGAAATAAGGGGGTTTATTTATGAACAATGATTTCCCACATATGTCACTATAACTCAAAAAGTAGATCGTTAAGGTCCTTTTTTCTGAATATTTTTAACATTTTCAAAAGTTTCTTAAAAAATTCGAGGAACACTCCAAGACTCCAGCTGCCTTGATTTTTTTGTTGCTATTTCCGTTCAAAAATAAGCATAACTCACTGACCTGTTCTTACTGTTTTTAATGTTTCAAAATACTAAAAACAGATCAGTGAGTGACACTTATTTTTAAATGGTATTCGTTTTAATTGTTCTCATTGAAACATTCTTCTTAAACTTAGAAATAGGATAGGAGTCATATCTTATCTTACGACTATATTTAATATAAAGCGGTCTCTACACAATGCGGTGAACGTTTAATTGAATGTTGGCTTCCAACGATTGAGTCAATACCCACATCAGCCCGAATGTGTCCAAATACGAACGTTGGACGCTTGACATTGGACACTCGTAGTTCGAGCATCTATCGAATGATGCGTCCTACCATCAACCCTCCAACATTGGAGGGTGTTCATAGCATCGTGTAGAGCCGACTTTAGAGTAGGTAATACAGGCAATAGCTGTTTCAGATTCGCGGCAGATCGTAAGTTAAAAAAAAGGGGGGCTCTAGAGAAAAAAATATTCTCCAAGTGGGCGGTGGGCAAAATAAGTTTGAGAACCTAGAACATAAGCGCACTGTCCAACATTGCACTCAATGATGGAACCTTCCACAGTAGAAAGAGTTTTACTTCTGAGCGCTAGTCTTGCACAGAAATTCTTAAGGTGCTGATAGACGATGAGAATACTCTGAACGTATATTTTGGTATTCTCATGAGAATATGAATATGAGGAATGGTATTTGTTTCCGCGAAAATAAATATCGTTCTCATGGTGGCAGTTGTCATGAGAATATTCTGATGAATTCTCATGTGCGTTTATACGATGAGAATAAAAGCTGTGGCTTGAGAATAATTTTTCTTCTCGCACTGCCAGTTGTTGTTTGTTATTTTCATTTGTATTTTCATCGCCATGTCAAAAAGACGAAAATTAATATTGGGATTTTGTGTGAGTTTTTTTGTATCACGCACAGTTCTTTCCAAATATGACCTTGATTATATTTACAATGGGGCAAATCGGCTCTATTCACCATTTTTAGGCAAGGCTTTTACGAACTGTTTCATTAAACCCAGTTTAATGTGAAGAGGTGGCAGAATTATCTTTTTGATTTACTCAAGTTTTATGCAAAATGTTCTTCTCTGCAGGTGTTAAGATTTTCCTTGCAGGCCAATGTTTTGTGGACCAGTGTTGATCCCTTGCTCTGCTGTCACACTCTCATATAAAAAACATGGGAACTTAGTAAAAACCTTTGGTTGTCCAAGGAGTATGCAAATTACGTTCGAATCTCCGTGAGCAGGATAGTTGAATTTCTCTTCTTCTTCGATGGCTCTACAGCCCAATTCGAGCCTTGGCCTCCATCAGCTTCTTCCTCCAGACCTCTCTCTGTTGCGCAGCTTGCCTCCAGTTTCTGATGTTTAGGAGTTTTGCTGCATCAGCCTTAACACTGTCTTCCCACCTTGACCGTGAGTAGTAGGGCAATGTCACCCTGAAGCCACTTCTCAGGTGGCTTCAGGGTGACATAGGATTTGGGGGGGTCTGAAAGCTCTTCGTCTACGTGTACGAGGTGTTTTAGGTTTGCGTCTTGGATAAGGTGGCTTCATAGTGACTTGGGATTTGGGGGTGAAAGCTCTTCGTGTACGTGTATGAGGTGTTTTAAGGTTTGTGTCTTGGATGGAGGTGATCCTGGGGTGGATCCTGGGGTGGGTCCTGGGGTGGCCCTGGGGGTGATCCCGGGGTGGCGTGGGCTTGGGTGAAAGCTCTTTGCCTACGTGCATGAGGTGTTTTAGGTTTGTGTGTGTGCGGGTCTTGGATAAGGTGGCCCCGATGAGATGTTTAAGATTTGTTTCGGTGTGAGCGCCACCTGTGTGAGACTAGTTGAACTTCGGTGCGGTGGCTTTGGTTGTTGGAGTTGTGGCAGGTTTGTAAGCATCTTCGATCAGGGCTGCTGCGAGTGGGGGATGTGTCACTTAGAATTAAAAATATGCTTTGTGGGGGGAGGGGGAGATTCTGGTCAGAATTAAATTAAGCTTAAGTGTGATTTTGCGCTTTGGAATGATCTTTGATTCAACTATTATTATGTATATAAATACCTTAAGAGGGAAATGTAAGGTTAGTTTCCTTCTGGTTGCGGTTATGAGCGGTTATAAGGATTCTACCAGATTGCTTGAAGAAAAAGGTGATAAAGGAAGCAAAGTGAAAGAATTAAAATATCAGCTAAATTCTCTGTCTATTAAATCAACACAATCATCATCATCATCTGAGAGTAAAGATACTTCTTCTTCTTCCATACGATATCAACAGATAAAAGATAGGTAAATATGAGCATCCCAAAATTTCTCGAAGAATACTCTAGTGTTCTGCTGGAGGAGCATAAGGATAAAATAGAGCAACTGTACAGATATGTTCAAGAATATGAAACTGCTGGTAAAGTTAATTCAATACATGGAACACATTACAATAACTGCCCATGGTCGAATGATAAGACAACCTGCGGACCGGATACATGTGGGTGCTGTTTTGTGGAGCGGTACAAAAAGGCAGTTCAACGCCTAGTAAATTTTTATGTGCGGATCACCAAAAGCGGCTGTAGAGAATGCGGAAAAGGGTTCGATTTATACTAACACCAGAAGTACACATCATGCATGTATGGAATTTTGCTTATAGAGCTAGCCGCATGGGACGATGGCATATATGCGCTCTTGATAGATGCAGATTTCAACAGAGAATCATCAATACAAGTAAAATCCTGGAACCTATATTGAACCAACATCATCGTGAGAAAATATGTAATACTAGATTTGAAAATAAAACAAATATGTTATAAAAAAATGTCTTTTTATTTAACTTATATTACATCATTAGCATTTATCCAAGAATTATGTTCTGGTGAAAAGCCCAACCATTTAACATAAATTTTATCACCACTCTTTTTCAATATTTTTTCAACAAGGTAGAGATCTGGATGTTTAGCTTTCTGCAATTCTTTTTCATAGAATCCTCCTTTTATGGGGTTGCCCTGGTAGTCCTCAAGTTGATATGTCACTGGATTAGTCAGTTGAACTTTGGAGATTTTGAAGATTTCAGTTGTCCAGTTTGAGGTGTAGCCTTTTTCAAATACATGTTTATATTTGCTTATACGAACGCGGTCTCCTATTTTATATGCAGATGAAGGGGCAATTTTGATGTGATTATAGGCTGTACCAAGAAGCAGCTTCTCATTTGCCCTATTGACATCACAAGGGCGCATTTTGATTGTTCGATGTCTTTTCGCATTGTATTGTGATAGCAGTTTTTTCATCATAGAAAACCATTTGTAGGATCCATTCATGCTAAATTCCTTCCACATCATGCTCTTTAAAGTTCGATTGAATCTTTCCACTATTGATGCCTTAAGCGATGTAAATGTTGAGTAGTGGTTAATTTTATATTTGCTCATTAGCTGTTGAAAGTGGGAGTTGTAGAATTCCTTGCCATCATCTGTCTGCAAATTGTTAGGTGTACGTCCTTCTTTGAATATTGATTGCATCGCTTCTGTAACTTCTGAACCGGTTTTTCTTTTAATTGGCATAGCCCAAGCATATTTAGAAAATGTGTCAATTACCGTCAGTAAGTAGCGGAATCCTTTGTTTACATGTTTATATGCATCCATTTCCACCAAGTCAGCCTGCCACAAATCATCCAGACCTTTAATGATAACTCTCCGTCTAGTAAAATTTCGACGAGCAGGTTTGTGGAGCTCATTCACTACTTGCTTCTTACTCAAAGACGTCATTTTGTGTCTTTTTATTAATTATGCTCGCGAATATATAATTTTCAATCTTCGCAATTTCACCATATATAAACAACGTTAGATTCTCTACTGCTTTGTCTGTGTTTTCGCGTATTTCATCATCAACATAGTTTTTGGTTGCAGCGTCAGTCTTTTCTTTTGGATCACCTAGGTTTTTGATTCTTTTTAAGGCAAGATCATAGTCACCATCTGGTGTTAAATTAAAACCATTTCCTTTAGGTCCAACAGCACCGTCTTTTCCAGGAATTCCAGGTGGACCGCGATCAGCCACTGCTCCAAATTTTTGCCGTTTCGAAGATCGACCAAACTTGTCAACGCTCATTTCCGAAATGTAAATAGTTTTATGTGCGTGGGATTATTTATACTATAATGTCAGCTTCCCGCAACTCCTCAATAATTGACACTATTTCATTACTATGGCTATTATTCCCAGCTTGCTGTGATGCTACCAATATTCGGAGTCTATCAACTAGCTCATTGGGGTCATCCCAATAAATGTAGTCGATATTTTTCTTTGGAATTTGCATTATTCCCGTTCCAGTATGAGGAGTGCGAATAAACTTTTTTATTATGTTTCTATATTTGAAGCTATTTGTTCCTTTTATTTGCTGGTTTTCCTTAAAATCACGTCTGTGAGCACATGTGTCATTTACAATTGCTTGATAATTGGACAAGTCTTCTTTTGAGTAACCCCGAGGCTTTTTCATAAAAATTAATTCAGCTAGACCTTCAGTTATCTTAAACTGCTTGTCGCCTATAAGAAAGAGTTCTTTATCAACTTTTAATCTCGAATTACCAATATTCCACACATCATTCTGATAGTACACCCCATACGTTTTATCAATTTTCGTGCTATCATTTTCAAGTAGCTGTTTATATTTACTTAGTATCTGATCTGCAGACTCTAATTTCGATTCTTTTATAGGTGTGACAAACTGATCATCATCATCCTCAGAATAACTCATGCTATGCGGCTCTAGCTTTAAGTATTTACGTGGTTGTGGTGTGTATGCTTCTTCATTGCCTTCTTGTTTAATTTCTTCTTCTTCCTTTGGTTCAATTTTCACCGGTGCAGTTGTTGTTGTTGTAAGCTTTTTCAGCGTGCTGGTTATTGGTTTAAAGGTTTCCTCTAATTGAGCTTCAGATTCAATTTTACCAGTCTTGAGAGCTTTATACTTTCTTCGTATAGCATCACGTGTTTTTATAATATCTTTCAACAACTTTTCATTCATGTTGCTACACTGGTGGTTACAGCTACAATGATATACAGCTATGCTAATAAGCACTTATATAGATCCAGACAGACCAGGCAGACTAGCTAGACAGACCGGCCAGACAAACCAACCAGACAGACCAGCTAGACAGACCAGCCAGACAGACCAGCCAGACAGACCAGCCAGACAGACCAGCTAGACAGACAGACCAGCCAGACAGACCAGCTAGACAGACCTGGTAAACCTGGTCAGCTGATTAGGTTGGATCCTTTATAGGCTCATGAAAGCATCAAAGCCTTTTCGATATCGACCTTTATCCATGGAGCTATCCTTATCAATTACTAAGAATCCATATTTGTCTTTCCAACAGTTTGCACACGCTTTTCTGAACTTTGCAAATTCCATATCACTATTTACATGATCGTTGTATATATGCTTCAGGTTCAAATCATCTTGTTTGAATATGATAAGAAAGTTTGCATTATCGCGGATTAGATGCTTTGGTATATGTGTATATGTCTGACAGAGGTAAAAGCTATCAATGCCGTTATGCCGTCCCATACAAAAGTAGGCTCTAATATTATTTTGTTTATCGCAGGCCACATCATCAAAGATGAAAATTGAGTTTTGCTTTGCTTCCTCTGGTGGTATAACATCACAGTTGTTAGAAAACGTATAATAACCCAAGCCTGATATGCGGGCTACAACTTCTCCTAAATACTCATATTTCGGTTGACTTAGCGACTTTGAGTAAATGAGAATGGGAATCTTCACTGTGTTTTTGTTATTTTTGTTGTTGTTGTTGTGTGATGAAATTTATGGGAAATATCTTTTTTCAGATATGACTTTTGCTGCTTGGTAATTTTCAAGTTGTTGTTGTTGTTGTTGTTGTTATTGTTATAATATTTGCGATTTGAGGTGAGTATTTTGAAAGCGGAGCATCCCGAATTATTGCTCTGAATAATAATAATAACAATAATATATCTGATAGCAGCAGCATATGGTTGCATTCCAGAACCCAAGCTTGCTGCAAGAATTAATAATAGAAAAAATATGTTGAATTAGTTTGCTCCTAAAAATATGCAACCGTTAGTGATGTCTCCACACCAAAGCTTAAATCCTCCCACACCGCTTAATTTAATTCCGCTAATTGTTCCCTGTTAGCACCAACCTCACACAGCGAAGTTTAACCCGAGATCCTGCGGAAAGCCTTTTTTTATTCTTAGCGGAAATCTTAATGCAAGAATTAATAATAGAAAAATATGTTGAATTTGTTTGCTCCTAAAAATATGCAACCGTTAGTGGTGTCTCCATGCGGAAAGCCTTTTTTAATTCTTAGTGGAAATCTTAACCACCTCATCGGGGCCACCTTATCCAAGACCCGCACACACACAAACCTAAAACACCTCATGCACGTAGGCAAAGAGCTTTCACCCAAGCCCACGCCACCCCGGGATCACCCCCAGGGCCACCCCAGGACCCACCCCAGGATCCACCCCAGGATCACCTCCATCCAAGACACAAACCTTAAAACACCTCATACACGTACACGAAGAGCTTTCACCCCCAAATCCCAAGTCACTATGAAGCCACCTTATCCAAGACGCAAACCTAAAACACCTCGTACACGTAGACGAAGAGCTTTCAGACCCCCCCAAATCCTATGTCACCCTGAAGCCACCTGAGAAGTGGCTTCAGGGTGACATTGCCCTACTACTACCGTGGTTTGCCAACTGGTCTTTTGCCATCTGGTAGTAAATATAGGGCTTTCTTTGGTATCCTTGAGTCATCCATTCTTTGGACATGGCCGGCCCAACGTAAGCGCAGTAGCTTGGCATGTGTTGAAAGTTTACACTCTTTGTATAGGTCGTACAATTCGTGATTGTAGCGTATTCTCCATGCGTTATCTTCATTGGTTGGGCCGTATATCCTTCGGAGAACCTTCCTCTCAAATATATCCATCTTATCTGCGGACTTTTGGGAGAAACTCCATGCTTCACACCCATACGTAGCTACTGTGCGTATGATCGTTTTATAGATTCTTATTTTCGTTTTTCTGTGGATGTCTCTGGATTTCATTACTGGCAGTAGTGAGAAGTATGTTCTATTTGCGGCGTTTATTCTTCTTTGCACGTCTATCGTCTCATCGTTGTCTTCGCTGACTGTGGACCCCAGGTAGTTAAATTGGTTTACTCGTTCGAAGTTATATTCTCCCCAGGTGGTATTGTGGTTTCTTCTTCTTCTTTCCACCCTCGACTGAATTAGAATCTTGCTCTTGTCTGCATTTATTTGCAGCCCTATATGTTTAGCTTCATCTTCTAATTCTGTGAAGATTTCTCTAAGGTATGACAGTGATCTGGCAAGGCAGTTTATGTCATCGGCATATCCTGCCAGCTGTTTTGATTTGTTAAGCAGGGTTGCGTTCGCATCAATGTGTACTTTGCGAATTACTCCTTCTAGGCAGAGATTAAATAGCATGGGTGCCAACCCATCGCCCTGCTTTAGGCCTTGCTTGACTGGGAAGGATTCCGTCAATTCTCCTTGTATTCTGACTGCACACCTTGTGTTCTCCATTGTCATTTTTGTTAACTTAACTATTTTGAGGGGGATGTTTAGGTCCAACATCGTCGCATACATTTTTTCCCTGTCGATGCTGTCGTATGCTTGTTTAAAATCGATGAAAAGTTGATACACGTCAATGTTGTATTCCCAGCATTTTCGGAGGACCTGCCTTATTGAAAAGAGTTGATCTATTGTAGACCTATTTCTTCGGAATCCAGCTTGGTACTCACTTATTGCGGCTTCTGCATAAGGTTCCAGTCTGGCTTTGATAATGTTGGTCATTAGTTTGTATACCGTGCTTAGAAGAGATATGCCTCTATAGTTTGCACAGTTGAATTTGTCCCCTTTCTTGTGTATTGGGCAGATAATGCTTTGCTCCCATTCTGCAGGCATTTTTTCATTCCTCCATATGCAGCATAGTAGTTGGTGTATAGCTGCTGCAAGCGGTTCGCCTCCTTGTTTTATCAGCTCTGCTGGGATGTTGTCAATTCCTGGAGATTTGTTGTTTTTTAAGGCTCTTATGGCACTTTGTACTTCTTCCATGGTTGGTACATTTGTTTCTCTGGTGTCATCGTTATGTGGTAGACGGGGTTCTGGTACACGTATGATGCTTTCATTTCCGTTCAGCAGCTCGCTGAAAAATTCCTTCCACCTTTTCTTTACATCCTCGCTGCCTGTGACTATAGTGCCTTCTTTTGTTCTACACAGTCCGGAGGAGGGTTTGAAGCCTTTTTTGAAGAAGTTTACTTCCTTGTATGCTTCTCGTGTTTTGTTTTGTCTAAAGTTTTCCTCTGCCCTCAAGATGTAATTGTTGAGGAATTGTCTTTTCTTCTTCCTACAAATGTTTTTCGCTGTTCTTCTCGTTTCCTCGTAATTCAATTTCTTGCTCCTCGTCGGTCTCTCTATGTATATTTTTCTATTTTTATTTCTGGTCTCTATAGCTGTTTTGCACTCCTCGTCGTACCATTCACTGGCTCTGCCTGCGCGTTTGTAGCCTACAGTTTGCTTCGTGACATCTGTCAGTGTCGTCTTCAGACTTATCCATTTTCCCTCTACCGTGTCTGAATTATTTATGTTTGGACCTATCCTTTCTGCTAGTGTTGCCTGATACCTCTCCAATACAGCCTGTTCTTGGAGGCGGTCAACATCAAATTTCTTTTGTTTGTTATTTCTTTTTCCTTGAGTGGATAGCCGAATCTAGCTTTAACTAGGAAGTGGTCCGATTCACAATTAGCACCTCTACATGATCTTACTTGGAGGATACTGGAGGCTGCCCTTCTGTCTATAAGTATATGGTCTATTTGGTTGCAGTATCTTTCGCTGGGAGATTGCCAGGTGTATTTGTGGATGTCTTTCCTTGGGAAATATGTTGAGCTGACGATCATATTTTTGCTCATTGGAAAGTCGATAACACGTTGCCCGTTATCGTTGGATGTTTCGTGGAGACTTTCCTTTCCAATGGCCGGTCTGTGCCAGTTCTCTCTTCCAATTTTGGCGTTGAGGTCTCCTATCACCATTTTGATGTCATTGGAAGGGGCCGTGTCATACGCGTGTTCGAGCTTATAATAGAAAGTGTCCTTTGTTGTGTCCGCTTTCTCTTCCGTCTCCGCATGTGCGTTTATGATTGAAAGTGTGAAGAATTTCGTTCGGAGTCGTATTGAACATAGTCGTTCACTTATTGGCTTGAACTCTATGACGTTATCTATAATCGACTTGTGTATTACGAAGCCTACTCCTAAGTGATGCTCCCTTCCGCAGCTGTAGAAAATTCTGTAGTTTCCATGGTCCATTGTCCCGTCTCCTATCCATCTGATCTCTTGTAACGCGAGTAATTTTATTTTATATCTGCTCACTTCGTCCAACAGTGACTTAACTGCTGCAGTTCTGTACATACTTCGCGTGTTCCATGTTCCGAAAATCATTTCCAGGTGTTGTTGCCGTAGTCGTTGCCGTTTATCCTGTCCGTTCCGAGGCTTTGCTTCTGGTTTCTTAACTGATGTGTTTTTACGGGGTCCGGTAGTTAGCCTAACGCCCAACCCCACTACCAGGAGGACCGGATCCGTGAATTATACCCCATCGGATAGGGTGGCCTAGCTATACCCCCAGTTGAATTTCTCATATTTCGTATATTCAATAAATGTGAAGAAATGGTGGATTATACGATTTTTTTGCTATTGTTTTCGGACTCAGCACACCCAAAAACATAAGAATCAGGCAAAACCATAAAAAAGTTTTTTCATCGTTGGCCTGTGTAATTTTCGTTTGATTTTTTCCACAACAAAGCACAAAATCGCAAATGAAATCGCATGAGAACATTTGTTCTTTCCGACATGACATGTTGGAAAGAATGAATTCTCACGCTTTTTAATGGGAATATTCTCACGCCACCTATTTACACGTATGAGAAAGTAATTCTCATGAGAACGCTTCAGAATACCTTCATGAGAACAAGAACGTATTCTCATGCCTATTTGCACGTGTATGAGAACGAATTTTTGTTCTCGCGAGAATATTTGCATGAGAATATTCTCATCGTCTATCAGCACCTTTATTGTAACCTCTCATCTCTTTATGACAGCTTTCTGTCTATAATATTATAGCTTAAGGGTGTCTACTTCTGATTCCACCATGTAAAGGATATTATCACACTTCTACCAGTCAGAACCAATGTTCCCTCTAATTTTTTCACTTACTGCGCGGTACAAAATTTATGCGAGCAAAAATATTCAAAACGTATTAGTAAAACAGTGCAAGTGGGGGGAAGGTCCTGTGCCTGTGTTTGAGACAGAGTGATCAATTTGGATGAGGCCAGTAAAACTCAGCATGCAACTACATTTAAACGCCCTTTCAAATGCTCTAGCTCAGTGATTCCCAAAGTGGTCCATATGGACCCCTGGGGGTCTATGGGATGATCCAGGGGGTCCGTGATAATTAAAAATTATTTTGGGGGTGCGCGAAGAACTACTGGGGGTCCGAGAAAAAGGTCGAAAGTTTTCATATAAAAAATTACAAAAATTTAAAAAGCGATGTTTCCCGCGAACAGCTGATTTGACTGACTTATTCGCCAAATTTGATGAAATAAATTTAAACTTACAAAGTGATCAGTTAAATTTTCTCAAAACTAAAAGTTCTATATCTGCAGTTGTTACAAAACTTTTGTTATACAAACAGAATTTGGGCAGAGGAGAGTGCTCGCTATTGGATGGAACACTCTTTACCTATATTCTTATTTTATTAATACTGGAACTTTCCGCTAAGGCTCCACGCTTTTTATATTTAAGTAAGTTATATTTATAAATTTTACCAATAACGTCATTAATTTCATTCTGAGCTTGATTTTGAAAAGTAGGTTGTTCCCATATACTGGCCGGAGCAATAAAAACGTACTACTTTTTAGTTCGAAATAAAAGCGTATCTTTTAGTTTTAAGTCATTTTGTGGCGGTCGCCACTGTATTCTACTCGTCATACCCTTTTATTTGATACCCATACCGAGCGGATTGTAAAGAAAAAAGTAATCCGCTATTTTGTGTTGGCCGCCAGTTTGAATTTGGAATGGAGTAACACAGGTAATTCTATTCTACTCATCACACCTTTTCATTTGATACCCATGTCGTGGGGTCGGGGAACACCGCCATGTTGGAGCCGCCATATTTATTTTTTTTACAAAAAAATAAGAGTCCATTGCCACGCGAACTACGCATGTGTGCAAAATTTTAAGTTGAAAGGTTATATTTTCTGCTTTTTAGTCTATTATGACTTCCGCCATTCGGTTTTGGCTGCCATTTTGAATTTAGAATGACGCCACACAGCTAATTGTATTCTACTTGGCATAGGACGCGTTTAGGCCCAAGTTACTTTAACTCTGTTAAATTATCGCTGTTAACTTAGCACCGCTCCTATCACACCATTTGACAGTTCTCATTTTGCAACTAATAACAACCAAAAATTTTAACATTTCTCATATTATAAATAATAACAAACAAAAAAAATTAATAATAATAATAATATCTTCATGCTGTATTAAAATATTACTAAATTATCTGCTTACCACAAAAAATCACAAGTAAACGTCAACCTCTTTTGACATGTAGAAGCTGTGCTCCACTTTAGCTAAGCCAAAAAGCACAAATAAGTGTGCTAAGACGGTCATATGCAGCTTTTCGTCACTAATGCTTGGAGATAAATGTGACGATTTGTTCCATATAAAAAAATGCGATATGCCGCTAATAAGCATGTGAAGCTTTGGTATAAGGCCGGCCTAACAGCGCTAAATAAATTGACGATTATGCCGTTGTTAACATGCCTATTGCAAAAATCGGCTGCAATCTTGATTTTTTTTCAAAATGGTCAGATTGCATTTTTCACGCGAACTATACATAGACATACATATGTGCAAAATTTGAAGTTGATGGATATGTGAATAAGTTCCAGCTGTCGAAAAGCTTTTATTTTTGTTCGCCTTTTGCAATTATTGTTTTTTCGTTTTTTCCAAGGGCGAGTGTCGCTTTTCCAAGCCGGCCCCGCACTAGGTACTAATCAAGTCCAATGCTGCTTAAGTTCTGTAATAGAACGAGAACCGGTCTATTAAGTCTGCTAATGGCACGATTTATGTTCATTAAGATACTTGCCAGTTTTGCTCGTTCTATAACATTTCTGAAAACTCCGGTAGGCGCAAAATCAGCTCCCCTGAGCTGCGCACCCAATAGGTATTACGTACCTATGGGCCTATATTTTCAGGCACAATTGCATTTTTTCTTTTGTTTTCTTAACAATTAAAAATATGTACCTAATTCATTTACCTAGCTACGTGCAATTGTCTTCTCAGAGAAAACAGATTAAAGTATTTTTAGTAGATTTTATTATATATCATAAAATTTTTGATTCACTTGGGTTTGGGGGTGCATGCTTTAGTTTTTGTTATAGTAAGGGGTCCACGACCGAAATAAGTTTGGGAATCACTGCTCTAGCTTATCCCAGTTTCTCAGAATTTTGACGACTTTTTACGGTTTTGTGATTTTCAACTTTTTTCAGGGTTTCTCAGAATTTCTAACAGTTTTTTTGTCGTTTTCTGAAGTTTGAACAAGACGACTCTTCAATAGTTTTTTAGAGTGCCGCAGAATATTTCAGTTGAGAGTTTTCCGAAGTTTTTCAATTTTGCGGAGTTTTAAACCATTTTTTAGACCATTTCGACCGTTTTCTATGGTTATTTAATAATGCGGGGGATTCTTGTAGTAAAATGAGGGTTCTTCAGAATTGACACAATAAGAATTCGAAACGAGATGCTGTGCCTTTTTTTTAAATGAAATTAATCAAACCCTGAAAAAAGTTGAAAATTACAAAACCATAAAAACTCGTCAAAATTCTGAGAAACTGGGATAAGCTAGAGCATTTGAAAGGGCCCTGCACATATTTCGATTCGGAAACGATTCGAGAACGATTTGCCAAAAGCGAAAGCTTGCTTCGATCTCGGACTCGTTAACGACTCGTAAACGAATTCGAAGGCAATAAAAGCGGAGCAAGAGATCGAATCGCTTTCTCGTGCTGATAACGAATCGCATGCTTGTATCGATAGCAAATAGCTTCTGCGCCGAAAATCGCTCCGCAGAGAATAACAAGTCAAAAATCAAACTTTCCAAACAAATCGTTGAAGAGAAACCAAAAGCTCTCAAAATTTCCTCTCAATAGGACTTCAAATCGGTGAAATGACGTTATGTTGTTAGTGTGATTTGGAGATTAGATTTGAAGTCCCATTCAGGGGAAATCGGCCCTCAATATTTTTCTACAACATGAAGGCTTTGGGAGAAACAAATCAACCAAGAAAGCTTTTATTTTGCGTTTTGAATCTTTTTCTCGTACCCTTCGCAAGCATTTTTCGAATCGAGAATGGTCCGAGAAAGCGAGCCTCCGAGAAATTGCTTGCGGGGGGGGGCTCACGTACAGAGCGTTTAAATGTAGTTGTATGCTGGGTTTTACTGGCCGCATCCATATTGACCTCTTTTTTTAATAACACTCTTGAAAATTACATTTTAAAGCATTTTAATAACACACAAACAAAAAAAGGATTTTTATATTACTGTTCATATCTTTGTTTATATCCTTTCTTTATTAGAGCAAGATCTACTATGTTTGAACGACGAACTATAAAACAAGAGAAGTACAAAAACAGGGGCTAGTCATATGTTACGCTCGGTGACTTTACCAACTACGTGACAACAACAGCTTTCCTCGCGAGATCACTAGATACGAATTTTAAAACCACCAGAAAGCCACTAAAATATTTTCCTCCTCACCAAAAGTAACTAGATATTCCACCAAATGTAAACATCTTCAAACGTAATGTTTGAAAGGCACTATTTAAGCGGAAATAAGCAAACTAATTCAAATAAAAAAATAATGACTCCACTAAATGCTATAAAATATCAATATTTTAATAATAGAATCAGCATTATTGCTTTATTTTATCATTAGTCGGCACTCTAAGGGCATACACGGCTCTAAAAAGGCATCTTGTCGGCTGGTTAATCGCGGTACCAAAGTTCTTCTAAGGTCTTTACCTAGCGGACGGCACACCTCCTTGTAGCCTGGTTAGCGGTATTCACTATTTTCAGGAGGCGTAAGACTCCAACGAAGCTATTTCCCGCTAACCCCGACGGCTGTCTTTAAACTCATACAACATCCAAGAGTTCAAACGCCAGGCTACCGCCACCTCCTTATGCATCCCTAGACTTCCTTTAAACTTATCCTATCTTTTTTCTATTCTTTGAAAGTAGGAAGGCATTGCACCATAATGTGAACGTCGTTAATATAAACGGTGGAACCTGAGCTTAGACTTTCACTTATTTTTGACAATGTTCATGCTGCTAAAGTCTTTCAACAGCAGTGTGCGAATGAGGCAAAATTAGTAATGAAATAGCAAAAGTGGCTGGCCAATTATTCAAATCGAGATACTACTCATGCGTCTTTAAACAGCAGCGCTTCAGACGAAAATTTGTTGGTAGTTTTGGTTTCATTCCACTTCAGAAGATGGATTTGACACCCTTGTTCATCAACTTTGTTATTTAAGTGAATCATTAGGTCAGTAGGAATTCATGTCTTGTTATGGCTTAATGCATAGCCAACATTAATTTTGTATTCCTGTATACTTTCCTCTTACTACCCACTAGATACGATTTTTTCCCACTAAAGGCAAGTCTAAACCACCAGTTATAGAGTGATAAAACCACTAAGGTGGTAACGCTGGACTGCAAGCACGGACGCTATGCTGTATAGTATACAAAACAACGAACCACCCTCTCTTAACATAAAGCAAACCAAGAAAATTTTACTTTTTTTGTGAAAATAGGATATTCGTCATTTTAAGATGGAAATCTTTTATAAAAAGAAATAAAAAAATGATGAGCAAGCTTATTGGGCGCAGAATTCAAAAACGGCTGCGCAACTCTTGAAAAATTAGTGCGCGGTTGCGCACCTGCGCAGCTTAGAGGGAACATTGGTCAGAACAGTTGGCGCAAGTACTGCTGATGACTGCCACCTGTATTTTGTCCTGCTTAAAAAGGTTCGTATATTAAATTTCTTATAGTAGGGAAGCTAACCCTTGAAAAAACCATGTCGTCCTAAGTTTCTGCCGCCTGGGATATAAGCTTCTCAAGCAATTTGGAGCATTTTTTATAATACGACTTTTTTCGGGTTGGGGTATAAAAAAGGGGTTAAAATTGAAAAAAAAAATTTCTGCCGCTGCGTATGTAGGTTCTGTTAGGGCTAAACTGACTTGATCCTGAAAATGGCCGTTTCTGCTTCTTGTTTTCGTGTTTCGCCGTTTTTTGTTTTACGGCGCGCATTGGCCTTGACCTTGACTTCCTGTGCATCTTGCACAGATGGTCATCATACCGCCCGCACGACACTGGCAATACAAAAATGTGCATAATATATTAATGCAAGATTAACAATTCAGTGTAACGCTTCTTTATAAACGATGCTCGGTGTTTTATTTTCACTTGTAAGTATTACAACTTTTGGGGTAGGGTTGAGTTGACTTAGTTGAGTTGATATTTTGCATAAATGTCGCTCATCATAATTTCCGTGTCTGTTACGAACTTTCAAAGAGCAGCCAGCAGCTCAATGTCATGATTATCATTAATCTCAGAACGATTTCTATCTCCTACATAGCGGAGAATAGTACAGAATTCTGTGTTTTCTGATTGTGCTCTCATATTTTGTTTTAAATTACGTTTTTCAATCCTTCCCTAAATGATCATTTTAAACAATAACAGTTACACCCCAAAATAATTGGTTTTCACTTCTTAAATCTTGCATTTAGTTGTGTGCTGGCTTGACTTGAACTTGAACTGACAGTTTAATCCGCGGCGACTAGGGTTTCTCATACCGAATAACTCGGAATCGGATTCGGCGAATCTTTCCCCTGGGATTCGGAATCGGGATCCGTTTCTAAAATTCGCCGAATCCCGATTCCCCGATCGCTCGATATGAAATTAACTATTAAAATAAATATTCTTGATTATAACAAAAAATCTTGAAATATTAGCGCTACGTAAAAAATGCTATAACAAAAATTATAGATAATGGCGTGTTCTATAAGTATTACGCAGGATTTTTTCATGTAGAATTAACTATTAACGAAATATAGTGCAAAGAGAGTGATATATGAAGTTTGAGGCACTATTTCTCCGTACATATAGACTTTACAATAGAAAGTTAAATCACTTATTTATCTACAAAAAAGATTCTATCGATAAAATGCATAGTCGTAAAATGCATAGTTTCTGAGATATAGAATTAAACATGTTTCCCTTCACTATACGTTTAGCATTTTGAATTTAAGCTCATAAAAATATATAAAAACATTTGGTAAAAAAAATCGCGTGCTGTATTTTGGGCGAAGGCCTGTTTTTCGACCTATTTATGGGACTATTAATACCATATATATTTTTTTTAAATTAAAATTGTGAGTTTTTAATTGGAATCGGAATCGGAACCGGAATCGGCGGTTCTCAGTTTTAAGGATTCGGATTCGGCGAATCCAAAAAAGACCGGGTTTTGAGAAACCCTAGCGGCGACAGCTTACTTAATTGAGAGCTTGACTTCAAGCTGGCTTGAAATATATTTGACACTTCGCATAAGTTTGCCGGAATACGTGATGAAACACTTTTTTCTCATTTATTTGACATGGTACATTCGTCCCAGTCCCGGGCAACCAAGTACAACTTGGCAGTAAATAAGTCTTGTACAACTTTAGCTTTGTGACTGTTTTTATATATGTTGCACGCAGAATTTTCCATATTATGATCTCTTACTCGTAACAGAGCCTGACAGCTTCGAATATCGTAGAAATCGCGGGCCGAGTGACGTCAGCACGCAGCAACAACAACTCCGATTTTATATGGGAAGAGCGCGCCGAGTGACGTCAGCACTCAAATGACATTTCTCTTTTACATTACCTTGTTTCTGTATACCGTGAAACATAGAATGAGCTGTTTTTCCTTATGGGAGTAATGTTGCAGCAATCCTTAATGATGCCACTGCCATGGCAATATTTTTATCTGCACGTTTTTTGTCCAATATGAGTCTTCCACGTGCCTCCTGGTGCGTCTTACAAATTCACCCGTATTGATACTGTTGATGATGCCTAGGTAGATTTCTTTTTTTCTTCACTGTTTAACTTTGGTTCATTGCGTTCGATATATTCTCTGTTTAAATTATCATCAGACCCATCGATTATTTGCGGAGATGGCAAACCATAATAGTATTTCCGCCAATTGAAAGAACAATATCTCGCAGCGACAGCATTGCATACGCGTTCCTTCGATTATCGAGTCATGTTTTCGGTCTGATTCGATAGTCGGAAGCTCAAAACAGAATTGTGACTGCGACTGCCGACTGCAACTGCGATTTATGTCATAGTTTGACGGCGCAGCAAATGTATAAGGAAATTGCAACCGCAACTTCTATTGAGACGTGTCGTTTTGCATATCGAGGGCGTCAAAGCAGGACCTCGTAAGTGATAAAATGGAAATTATACAAGAGAGCAATTTTCATCCGACGTGATAGCACACCTCAAATACAAATAAGCAAACTGTTAGTTACGAGCTATGCGTCGGAAATTTCAGTTTTGTCAGTTACGAGCTATTGTTATTTGCCAAAAACGTCACAGTGCCTGAATTGAATTCAGCGCATGCCCCGTTTTGGCTAAAAATGTTAGTTACGAGGTCCTGCGGTGACGCCCTCGATATCCAAAAATTGTGTTTGAAAAAAATTATGTTTTGTACGCCGACTTCGACTTCGCGGCGTAGTGCCGCTGCAGTTGTAATTTCGTTATACAACGTTGTTTTACATTTGCGCTAAACGACCGAGTTCGCGGTCCGCCGTCGCAGTCGCAATTCTGTTTTGACCTTAAGAAAATACTGAATCAGCCCTTGAAAGTCCTAAAATCGGATTAGCCGTTTCCGAGCTTTGAGGACAATTAGAATGACAAAAAAAGTTTCCACTCACTTTCCTCCGACTATTGGATCAAGTTTTCCGCCGATGGTCAGGATTCGAGTGGAAAAGTAGCCTAAAACATGGTCAAGAAAATACTAAAACTTCCCTTGAAAGTCCCATCGCAATCGGATTAGCCGTTTCCGATATTAGCCCTACCAAACAGACAAGCAGACAAAAAATTTTAAAAATACTTGATTTTGTTTCTTTAATTAAAACTTAAATAACCACAAGAGCTTATAAAATGACAATTATTTACAGACAGACACTCCAATTTATACATATACAGGGTGCGGCAAAAGTCCGGCAACGGTCCGATATTTCCTGAAGGGTATGTTTTCGTGAAAAAAGTTTTAAAAAAAGTTGCTCAAATTGGAGGGTGGCATCGTTTGCACACAAATCTCACCCCCACCCACTCACCCCTCTTAAATTTCAAATGGCAGCCCCCATTATTTTCACGGATTCTGATTCTCCCAAGAGAAATATGAAACTTTTGAAAAAATGTAGGTTGTCAATATTCACCCCCACGCGGGGGTGGTGGTTAGTAATGGTAACCTCCATTTTTTTTCACGGATTCTGATTCTCCGAAGAGAAATAGAGGAAAAACCATAAAAGAAGAAAACGAGCTTTCCATTCGCTCTGATTGTCTGAGTGAAAAAGCTGCGCTTTCAAACAACCAGAGCAAATGGGACGCATAGTGCCTTCTTGTCTATCAAACTTTTGTCTGAAATTTTTTTTTATCCGAAGCTTCCCTGTACCCCCCGAATGATTTTTGGGGATAATTTTGATTTTTGAAGATATTTGGGGGTCCTTGGGGCAGTGCCGGCGGATCGTGTTGGGCCCGGGTGGGTAGCCAAACAAACACAGCTCCCCCCCCCTATACTGTAAAATGGTATTATACCAAAAGAGGAAAGTAGCTAGGCCACTTCATTGTGAATCGAAAGATGGACCGACAGGGTACAGAATGACATGCGGAGTTCCGCAGGAATCTGTCCTGGGCCCTCTCCTGGGGATCACAATGTATAATGATATGATCAGGCTACGCCTCCCAAAAGGAGCAGTTGCGATCGGAATCGCGGATGACATGGGGTAGTGCACACGACGCCTCCATGAGATGGAATTATGGGTGAACCAAGGAATTTGAGAGATTAAAACGTGCCCTCAAAGCAGTTGTCTGACAAAACTAAAGCTGGGCAAATGGAGAAAACTAGTGTGTATGGAAACAGATCATTCAGTCGCAGGCCGCCCTAAGGTACCTTGCAGTGAAAATCGACCGCAAGCTAATTTTTAAAGCACACTTGGAGGGCTTGGCGGAAAAAGCGTCCGATATTTGTGCAGCACTCCCAAGATTGCTGCCCAACGTGAGGGTCCAGACCCAGTCGTCGCCTTCTGATGGCGAGGGTGATTAGCTCAGTCCTGCTATTCGCAGCGCCATTGTTAGCAAGCGGCATTGAGTAACACGGCTAACAGCAGAAAATGGAGGGCGGCATACAGACCATGTGCGCTTCGGGTGTTTTCCGCATACACGATCACGTGTAACGATGTAACTTGCGTAATGGCTGTGATGATCCCAATAAACATACTGGCGAGAGAAGACATGCCTTTCTATGATCCAGGATATGTTAGAGGGTAGCCAAATACAGTGCGACGACAGATGACGCACGTCGAGTCGGTAACAGAATGACAAGGGAAGTAGGATGAGTCTGTAAAGAGTCGGTGGACCCACAGACTAATCCCAAAACGTGGAGAGGTGGGTTACGAGGGAGTATCGGAAAGAGAATTACGACCTCACGCAGTTCTTGAGTGGAAATGGAAGGATATAGCAAATACTTCCATCGTTTCGAGCACGATGACTCACCGTTGTGCCCGGCATCCGGCATAAAGTAGAGCATGTCTTCGTTTATTGTCTGAGGCTCAGCAAATATAGGGCGGAACTAGAGGCAATGTGCCAAGTTAAGTCGGTGGGGTTATCCCCATATTCTAAAAGCAGTTACAAGTCACAACGCAATCACAAGCGTGTGGGGAATCTCAATTCGAAGGCCTATAGTAAATGAAAAGTAGAAGTGAAGTAGACGTAACTTTTATCAACAATGACATAGAAACGAAAAGAAGAAGTTTATAAGAACTAAGCGTGAGTCGTCAAAGCTTCTGATTTGACTGGTGACTGGTCACAATTTTAGAATAGGGGTAAATTGATTAAAGTTAAAGTAACTATTCAATAACTGTACAATTGGAAAAATAAAAAAAATATGTCACACGTTTGGTTACTCTCAAATTCCGGGTGGGTATTGTACCCCTGCTACCCACCATGCCCACATTATCCGCCGGCTATCGCTTGGGGCGGCTTTGGATAAAAGAAATTTTTAGACAACAGTTTCATATTTCTCTTGGGAGAATCAGAATCCGTGAAAAAAAAATGGGGGTTGCCATTTGAAATTTTAGATTTACCCCACTCCCTGCGAGCGGTGGGTGGGCGGGGTGAGATTTGTGTGCAAAGGATTCCACCCTCCAAGTTGAGCAACTTTTTTCACGAAAACCTACCCTTCAGGAAATATTGGACCGTTGCCGGGCTTTCGCCATGCCACTTCACTTTAGCTTCAAAATATTTCCGTGATACCTACCCGGGGGCTAGACCAGTGGTCTCCAAACTTTTTTGACCGCGTACCCTTCTGACGAAAATAATCATTAATTGTACCCCCTAATTATATGAGCGGCACTATTCGCACCATATACGGGTGCACGGGCATAAGGATACGGAGATACGAGCCTACACGGGATACGGCCTAATTTTTTGGAAAAATTACCATTTATAAATGACAGTCACACTTATAATAGAATTCAAGTTGACGTACCAAAGGTGAGGTGCTTTTCTTAAGTACCATAGAGGGAATATTGTCAGGGCCAGTAGATTTATTGACGTCAAGCTCTTTGAGACATTTACACACCTCGGGAGTCCTGAAGAAAACTCCGTCCATTGAGTGGGCGTTGTACTCGAGAACAAGTTGGCAATTCAGGTTTCGTGTAAAGAAGAATTTGAGGTCTTAATGCGGCATTGGATTTGGTTTCTAGTATCACCTCCCTATTATAAATGATAGAAGGTATTGTGGAAGAGATAAAATTCTTCTTTATGGAAGTGATGAAAGGGCCGAGGGGCGTAGCGAAGAGGGATTTTTGGGGGCCTACCCTCCGTGTTTTTTGCTTATAACTCGGAAACTATCATCTTTTCCTAAATAGCCACGCTATTTCTTACAAATTCCACTATTTCTTCGTAGAACCGTTCGGGGTCAAGAGCTAGTTCAAAATTGTCGTAGAAACCCACTTCTGTGGTGATCTTCAAGCTGTAAAATTCAAAGGAAGCGAAAGACTGCAGCTTCTTGCAACTTCGAACACCTTTATTCGAATATAAGACAGGGCAGGACATTCAGATGAAGTGCTGCGAGAACAGGACTGTGAACAGGCGAACTGGAACGATAGAAAGTATTTCATGGATGGAGGGTTTTTGCTACATTGGGTCAAATGACACCACGGCCAGACTTATGCAGAAATTTTCACCACTTATGTCTCATATGTCAAGTCAAACTAAGAATCAAATGTCGTTGTCATTTTCGATGGCTTCGCTTACGAAGCTAATGAAAAGACCAAGCGAATAAAGCCATTGAGAAAAGCGCAAAGAATTTGCTGCAATATCATTTACAGAATCGATGGTGTTCACTGCCTCGCAGGATAGTTTTCTAGCAAACTTGACAAACAAGAGCCAGTTGATATCTATTGTTGTGCCTTGGACATGACTATGACGCATCATAATGGCGAAGTTAGATCATGTTTATCATATCTTATAAACATCTGAGGTTCAATATGAAAATAACAAATAACAAGTTAATTGGGTTAAGCACGAGCACACACTTGTCGGTCGAAGTCATTGTCACAATGCACCAAGTGTAGTGCCTCGGGCCGGTAAAAATTCATCCACAACAAGCTGAGCTCTTATGTTGGCCAAGTCAATTGAATATGTGGCATTAGTAGGGAAGATATCGATCTTTTGGTGATTCTAATTAGCCTGTGTAGCCATAATATAAAGAATGTTTTCTTTTTGAAACAAGGAAAATTAAAGGTGTCTAGAATCTCCGTATTGCTGCTGGGCAAAACCTTTTCAGACCATGTATTGTCCCTGCACGACAGTTGTATCACCACTTCTGCTTTTTTTAATCAGTCGAAACTGTCGAAACTGAAACTTCTGCAAGTCCTGCAGAATAACGATGACTTCCAACCAGTCATTGGAGTTTTCAAAGACCCCCATGCAAGATTGCCGAAGTAGGAAACGTGTTTCTCATGGCTCGGTATGGAAAAGGATATGAGAGTAGCCTGGATGACTTCAGGTACAGGCAATAAATATCTTAATCGTACAAAAGTAAAACGAACATTGCCTCACTACCCCCGAAGCTGCTGCCCGACAACATTCACTGAGAGTTTAGGCTGTATCAGATCTTTGAGCAGCGGCAGAAGCAAAATTCTGCCTGCTGAATCAGATGCAAGTAAAGCAGCAGCAGCGGCTGAATTTTTATTCGACAGTCAATTATTTGTAAATAATTCTTTAATAGTAATAAATTCTTTTTAAAATATCACACAACAATAAACTCTCAATTTTCCGCGTCCATTAGTCATTTAAAAACAACTTTCCAAGTGAAAGATGTTTGAAATGTCAAAAAATTCTGCAGCAAAATTAGGATTTGAGATGAAAAAGCAGCGGCACTTGACTGTTTTGGATCTTATAGAGCCTTTTACCTTCAGGTGCAGCAGTGATTTTCCGGTAAACCCAAAAAAAAGGAGTGGTCTCGTACCAGTGCCAAACCCTTTGAACCCTGCCCCGGCCTCGATACTTGGCACATTTTTTGTAAATGTAAAAAGGCTCCATTCCTTCCCGATATGAACATCGTTCGAAAGGGTTGTGTGATAGCATCCAGCTCCGACAGCAAGACAGCATTGACATAGAATAGAATGGCTACGCCCCAGAAACGTTGTCAATGTGATTAAAATAATATGAATTTATCATGTCCGGAACCAAACCCGGCAACAATAGGCTGTGAAGCTCCTGATGATGATGAAAACTCAGAAGGCAAGAGTACCCTGGAGCTTCATTTGCTGCTCGATTTTTAAACCCTTATTCCGTGTAGCCCCGTGACCCTGTATACCTGTAAAGATAGTCCCCCATTTTAAAAAGGGTGTTGATGATTTTTTTCCTTCGGTTAGTTTAGTATGGATATAAAAACTTTTTATTTTTTTCTTTCTTTCAAAAATAAGGGTTAAAAAATAAAAATTCGCACAGTATTGAATATTTAGCGTACCGGCTAGAATTTTCTGGGTACCCCTCGGGGTACGCGTACCACACTTTGGAGACCACTGGGCTAGACGACCAATTTGTCTGCAATTGCAATTTGAAATTTTGAATGCCAAACTTTTATCGGCAGGAATTTCATTGCATTGCAATTTCACTCTAACAAGAAACGCACAGGAAATAGTTGTTTGTGTTTAGTAAAATTAAGAAGCAAAGAAAAATGTCAAACAGAAGAAATAAAGCTGTGGAGTTCCTTAAACTTGAAAATTTAGAAAAATTCACATTCATCCCGCGTCAAGTAATCACCACGACTTAAGTTTTTTTCATTTTCCGCCATTTTATTTTAAAAAAATTCTGAATTTCTTGAAATCATTGCATTTTAAATATTGGATGCAATATTGGAGCAGGGCTATACGATCAATTTTAGTGAAAAAGCCCCTGTGTTAGGGGGTTCTCACCTCAGAAGTAGTAAATGTATGATCCTGGTGTATACAAACTTCGCTCACTAAACGACGCTCACGGTATATTCCTGAATTGTTCAGAGTTTTCTTAAGGGAATTGTTTGTTTTATCATTACAACGAAAAATCGGCTGCCTCAAAGATCCCATAAAGCAAAGAGCGTGGTTGATCGATTGAATTTTGATTCATTTACCTTTGTTCATTAAACTATATTTTTTCCATGTCTACCGAATTCTAGCAACACCCACAGGCTAACGGTTTCGAATTTCTTCATTAAAAGAACCAAGAGCTTCCACATCGACTTAACCAAATTTAACACCGAAATTGTTACATGCAAATATTTTGCGATCGGAATCTGAAGCGGCAAGATTGGATCTTGTTCAAACTCACCCGGGAACGATTCCAGCATGTCACCGCCGCGCTTCTATCAAATTAAAGATGTACCGTAAGAAATAAATCATAATTTAAGCAATTTTCTGATAACATCGGCTAGAAGTGTTCTATTGTAGCCGGCAGCCATAGTCTCAACTGCTTTGCGGCCTCCAACCAGCTCCTCAATAACTTTTCGCCATGTTACGAAATATGCGAAGAAGATCGCGACCAAAAAAGCCAAAAACTCATTTCTTAGCCGGCTTCAAGAAGCATTTGTTTCTCGGCCAGGCCAATCTGTATCTCGTGTAAGATCCAACACACAGACGCCATTTTTTCCTCTCGGGCTGTGTTTTTTTTGTTGTCTTCGTTTTCTTCGCCTTTATGTTGTGAAGATTTTCTTCGGGTTTCTTGAGGAGATGCTTGCTCTGGAGGCATCGCATGTCTTAGATCCGGTTCTGGTTGACCTACTTCCGGTTTTTGCATGCACTGCCATGAATAAAAGACGGCGATGCCATGAGAAGAGTGCCGCGTTTCAATGCTTGATGACTAGGTCGTCGCGCTGGCTTATGGGTCGAGGAGCGTCGACAGCGGGAAGGGGGCTCGAGACTGGCTTTCTTGTTGTTTGTACGCAAACGTCGCGGATACTCTTTTCTGGTTGTAGACCTGAATTGTAGCGGAGAGTAGGATGTACGGCGACATGTACGCGATAAATCTGCCGCACAGCAAACGTGAAATGCACGCGAATATGATGTTATCGGAGGAGACTTTAAATTCCAGCCACCTATAATGAGACGCAGTTCATTTTCCATAGGCATAAAATATTCAAGATTAGGTTGTTTTTTGTAAAGCGGTTTTCGGCTCCGGAGTCCAAGCCGCGGTCCAAGTTATGCATGCGAACGGGCAAGAATTTGTCCAGTTCACTAATTTGGGCTTTGAAATTTTTATATGCATAGTTCCAGGTTTTATAGTCGCTAATTAAAAAACCGATAAAATTCTGAATGGAATCTTGATGGCTTTTTGTCATCGATGCATTTTATCTGGAAATGCAGGTCATTTGTGATTATGTTATTCTTTGGTAATTTAATACGCATTAGAAATAGAATTGTGTGTTACAGTTATTAATGCTTTGATCAAGAAAGTGTACCACAAAACTTTTTTAAAATTTGTAAAGCTGCGAATTTTCATAATCTAGTCCAGTTTGACTGTTATTGATCAAAGTTTCATTCTTTTGATGTAATTATGTTGCACCCAAAAAATGTTAGCATTAAAAAATGTATTCATTACGAATTGAAATGTACATACATCATGAACTTATTCAGAAATTCAAAATTTGGAATATTATCTACCTAACGAAGTTGAAAAATACGCGGAGTGACATTTATAATTTTAAGGTGACCATACGTCCTGATTTTTCCGCGGCAGTCGCGAATTTTCAGTCCCTATCGCGATTTTTCACAACTCGTTTTTTGGGCCCGAATTTACAGCCTTTGTCCCGAATTGTCCCGAAAAACATTAATGTAAGAACGTAAACGTTTAAATGCATATAAAGCCTGAACCAAATATGACGTGCCGCACCGTAACGTTCCGTAACCAAGAAACATATGCAAATTCATTAAGTCAATTTAAGTCAGTCACGCCCCGTTTTAAACCAATTATTATGTTGATGTCTCGCACTTCCAATTTTTTGACGAAAAGTTGATATTTGACTCATAAGATATGTGCCCTTTTTTTCAAATCGTTTCTCGAGCTTCTTCCTAGATTTTGAAATTAAAAAAAAACGTGATTTTTAGGAAAAAAAATTCCGTTTTTGACTAATACCTCTTAAACGGTAAGTGTTATCATAAAATAGTATTTGCAGAGTTTGTAGATTATGCGATTATCTACAAGAAAATATATTACACGTCTTCCCGTACGAATTGCCATTCATGAGATATCGCCTTTTTAAAGATTTGAAATACTTATTTGCGACTTGTATATAGCTCATCAGACGTTCAATAAATCCTTTGTTGGACTACGTGGCTAATGTTTTCAGGGGTGATTCCTGGATGTATTTGGAGAAAAAAATTGTTCTAGAGACGGGGGCTATCCCCACTATCCACTAAAATACAGGGTGTTTACGAAAAAAAAATTATTTTTTTACAATTAACTTAAACTTCAATTACTCCTCGTAAAGCAACAAAATTAGGCTCATCTTTTAGGTGAGTGTGTATTCTTTAATTTGGAATAAAGATCAAAAAGTTGAGTGACCCCGATTAGAAGATATGTAGGCTTAAAGTGTGAGCAAAATCCCAATATTCTTCGTTTTTGAGCATTTCGCCCATACTTTAAAACTACATATCTTCTAAACGGAATCAGCCACGTAGTCCAACAAAGGATTTATTGAACGTCTGATGAGCTATATACAAGTCGCAAATAAGTATTTTAAATCTTTAAAACGGCAATATCTCATGAATGGCAATTCGTACGGGAAAACGTGTAATATCTTTTTTTGTAGATAATCGCATAATCTACAAACACTGCAAATACTATTTTATGATAACACTTACCGTTTAAAAGGTATTAGTCAAAAACGGAATACAACAAAACTCGCTAATAACTTCAAAAGAAAAGGCCGTAGCATAAAAACTGTCCAAACATTATTGATAGGAAATTGTCCAAGCTTTCCAATTTTGCAAAAAAAAGTGAAAATAGGTTATAAGGTTACAAAAATACAGGGTGATATGTAAAACTCTAAAAAAAACTTCAAAACGCCCTAGCGGCTAAACCGTTACGATTCCAACCCCCACCCATACGATTTTTTGTTCGTCAATCCATTACCTATCCACAGCCGGTCGCTTTGTTACTTTTCGTAGTACACCCTGTATAATCTATGTCATCATCAAATAACAGATGAGGGTATATATGTATTTCTAGTCGAGAAAATAAAGCGATGAACCTAGGATTTTTTGAACAGTAAGATGGATCTTAATGCGGTTTTTAGTGTTCGATTCGTGAGAGCGTCTACAAACTTTTTGACTGGTAGTGATGAATTCATTTTGAAAAAATGTATTTCCTGCAATAAAAATAAGCATTTTAGAAGTGAATCTCAAAGAGACATTCTACCACTCTGTAAATATTGATGGAAATGAGTCGAGTTTTCCTACTCGGGGGTTTTTGGGGTCGCTGAACACGAAAATAACGACAGCAACGGTCTCCGAGGTACCTGGTCCACCGGGGGACTGCAACACCCCTTTTTAAGGGTTTTGCGCGATAAATTCAATAATAATGAAAACTAATCCAATGAAATACACTTTTTTCAATATTTATTTGCGAAGGGGGTTGATTTATACTAAATCAAGCCAAACTTTATGATAAGGGATAATCCTTAAGGGTTAAAACCACCCCTAAATCGACTGACAATAAAAAAATGTGTAAAATTTTTTTTTCAAGTTTATGCTTTAAATTCAATTGTATGCGTATAGTCCAGTCAAATTAGTCGAAAAAAGAGGATGAAATTGCATTTTAAGAGGTACAGATTTTTTTTCTGGCATTTGTTCGGGTACATCTGAAAATAATAAAACCAAGTTTGTGGAGTCGCAGTGGCTTGGGAAAAGCCGCCATCTTGAAAAAGAGGGAGAGCTTGTTTATATTAAATAGCTCGTTTGCATGCAATGATAGCTGATAATGATCAATGGAAAAGTCGTGGAGAAGAAAATTATCTAAAAAATGAGCCCTCAACGAGCTCTGTAAGTTGATTTGGCTCAAAGTAATGGCCGGTCAAAGTTCAACCATGATCGTGTGGTGAGGGTTGAATGCAGTTTTTTGCAATTAACTCGCCAAATGTTAATTTTTTTGGGTTAATGCTAATTATTACAATGTTTTCCATGAAAAACGTGCCATTATAGTGAAGTAGTTGTTCGAATTTAATCATACTTATATATATATATATATCTTATTTTTTAACAAATTTTATTCTCTTTCAGTACTAATAATTTAAATATTTTTTTTTAAGTTTTAATTTAAAAAAAATAATGTTTAACCCAAACGAATAATGGGACAAAATAAAAACCGACGGTAATACTGGCAAAAGTAACGGCTTTTTTCTAGTACTTTTGGTATTTAATTTTCCTATGCGCATTCTGTTAGTATTTCAGTTTATTAAAAAGCGTAAGTCAAAATGGCACCAAAAGGAAAGCAAGCAACTTTTTAAATAAGGCAGTTGATCATAAAATTAAATGGAGAAGGAAAAACGATACGTGAAATCGGTGATATTGTTGGAAACAGTCGTTCAACGGTTCACAAATATATCGTGAAAAAAACAGAATAAATAATAAAAGTAGGGAGGGGCAAGGAAAACTTTTTAATATTCGCGAGGACAGAAGAATTTTAAAAGAAATTAAAAATAATCCTTTCCAAACGGCAACAGAACTAAAAAATTTCACCAGGGGAAATTTTGGAAAAAGTGTGTGTGAGGAAATAAATCAGAAATGTGTTAAGAAAAATAACTACATATAATGGCAGAATAATTCGAAAAAAACCATTTATTAGTTTAAACAATAAAAAGTCCAGATTAAAGTTTTGCAAGGACAAGGAGTATTTACTTAAAATGAAGAATTTTGGAACACGGTAAAATTGCTTGGTTTTTGTATTATTAAATTAAATTTACTTTCATCAGTCACAACACCTATAAATTTTCAATAAAATATAAAAATAATACAAAAAGAAGCAATTTTACCGTGTTCCAAAATTCTTCATTTTTAGTAAATACTTTACATAATTGTATAATAACGTCGATCAAGCCACGTGTTTATATTATTATTATTATATTTTTCTTTTTTCTTCTTATTGTTGTGACAAACTGAAATATAATTTTTTTGAGCCTTAGCACCACTGAAGGTAAAGCCCTAGGCCCATCTCTCATTAAATTACAAGGGTTTCAATATTTTTCGAAAATGACCAATTTTTGAAGTAAAACTGAATTTTTTTTTTGAAAATTTAATAGCATATTTATAACATTAAAATACATGTTTCCTCTAATTTTTATAAAAATCCACTAATTTGTTCATTATTTAAGGCATTTTTAGTTTAAAAAATATATAAAGTGAAAAATTTGGGTTTTTTGAGGTTAGGAAATATTTTTAACGTAATCTTGCCCATCAGTTCGATAGCCCTTTTTCTTACGAGTATCTTCCTTTTTTTGTTTTTTTTTCTACGACCAATAAAACCATCGACATTTGAAAAATAGTGTTACGATGCACTCAAAATTCACCAAAAATGCACTTTTATGAACTTTTCTCGCTGTGCTCGCATTTGTTTTTTCCAAACTTTTTGGCTTTCGATTCAGGTGCATGTATGAAATGAAAAAATAAAAAAAATTTTGAAGTTCCGGTTACATCACTTTCAAATGACAATTTCTCTCTACTATAAGGAACGTAAATATGACAAGCTATTGATCAAATTGCTCTAACAAAACGTTGCCCATGTTTTTTGCATTAAATGTATTTTGCAAAAAGAATTTAACTCGGGATAAATATCTCTACAATAAAAAAACAACAAAATGCTTAGCAAAAATATTTTATTTTTCTATGATTTTTACAAAGCTTTAAAGGGAATAAAATGTGTTAGGAGCTTTATATTATTATTTTACGTCACTACTATAGAGAAAAGTATGTGCTACCTAAAACCACAAAATCATCTCTGACGTTAGTAGTATACATTCTAAACAGTTGAGTAAACTAACACTTAAAAATAGATAACATTTCTCATCAAAAAATTTCAACGTCACAAATTGACATCACTCTTATATACATTTCACCTTTAAAACCAATTTACCGAAGGATAAATGTCAAAGGATTAAAATTATTAATAATTAAAAACTTCAAAGTAAATCAAATGATTTTAATTATTCAAAAACTCATTTTTAGTGTCTTCAATAAAAGTCCTCAAGTGACGAACAGTGAGATCAGTATAAACCCCGGGATGGCCCGGCTCCCCACATCCAATGCCCCAAGAGACGATTCCTGCTTGCCTTCCATTCACCAATAAAGGACCACCAGAATCATACTGACAAGCATCATGGCTGCCTGTCAGATTTCCAGCGCACATCATATTTGTAGTGAATCCTGGATATTTAGGAAGATGATCCTTACAGTATTTTCGAGCAAAAACTGTTACTCTTGTCGCCATCAGATAATCCGGAAATGGACCATCTTCTGAAAGTCGTCCCCAACCACTTACAACACCAATACCTCCAGTGCGCACACGTCGTCCAACCTTCACCAGCTTCACCAACGCCACGTTAGGATCAGTCATATTAAGAGGATTTTCTAGCTTAAGGACAGCTACATCAAAATTGACAGTAGTGTAATTCGGATGGATCCTATGATCGATTACTTTGATTGGACCTTGACCTCCTGCGTAGGGCTCTAACGTTCCAGCACGAATGGTGAAATTGTTCTCGGTGTAATTGAAGAAGCAGTGCCCAGCTGTCAGGATAATTTGGGGATGAAGGATTGTCCCACTGCACCAAAGTTCGTCATTTTTGTATAGAATTATTTGGAATTTCACACGAAGACTTTTGTGTCCTCCTACTATTTTAGCACTTTCTGGCTCTGGTAAAGGTTCAGCGATGCAAAGTCCAGCAGCCAAAATACTAACTAGCAAAATATGAAACGACATTTTGAGACGAACGAAAATCAACTAGAAACTTGTAGCTTGTAGGTTTAATGCGCAGTTTTATACCTGTGCTAGGAACACGTGGATTATACGAACAGCTGAACAATTACAATGCCTCTTTGTACTTGTTTATTCTAGCTGTTTTTGTAGTCAACAAATATTTGTCGTACGAGTATTTTTGGAAAATGACTGGTAGTGACAACTTTGGTTTCTGAAAGATTTGTTTATAATCTTAACAATAAATCCAAATATGCTTTCACTTCAGAATTTATTAGATTGCCAAAATTTCAACAAGAGTTCGGATAGGTTTGTGATTTTTTAATGTTCTAACTTATCAATATTTATGGCGCCTACAAAAATTCCACTTTAAGTATACACAAAACAGTATATTCTATTTTTATATTCAAGTGGGGACCGATAAGAGTAATCCAATCGTTTCACAATTTTGCAGATTAAACTTAATGTCTGAATTAATATTATTGAAAAAGAGTGTTGTAAATACAAATTATTTTTTTACTAGCCAAACAGGCCACACTTAAACTAACTAAAATACAGTGTGGTACAACATTGTAGAAAATAATTGAATTAACAAAGACAAGTTTCGTATATTTATAAATCAATTACTACTGAAAACAACGGAAAACTTAGGTTATATGTTATTGGAACTACCGAAACGAATATCTCACCATTGCTGTTAGTAACTAGGCTTATGCCTTGATTTCCAATTGTTTGTTCAAAGTCGGTGTTGCTAGGGCCAATCTGTAGCCTTAAATCACCCATTAAAAACAATGATGTCTCCCCTTGGCATAAAGCGAAAAAACTCATTCATTCGCATAAGAAACTCGTCCTTGATGTCATCGTCTACGTCTTCAGTTGGAGCGTAGCATTAGACTACGTTAGTGCTTCTTGGTCTGGTACACAAACGCACAGTAATAATCCTCTCAAAACTGGTGACCAAGTAATAACAGGACCTACCTTTCTTGGTAAGTATTACGCCAATGCAAGGGTTTTCTGGTTTTCAAGAAGGATTCGCCGATTGGGCAGATATACTCCCCTCATCGTGCCATCTGGTCTTGCTTAGTTCCGCCATCTTGAATTTATATCGGTTCATCTCGTTAAGAACTACCTCCAGCCGTTCATGAGAAAGCAACGTTCTTACATTACATGTTCCAATTGGTGCCCTTGTACGAAAAGCAAAGGTCGTCCATGTTCTATGGCGCAGTGGACTACTTGCCCAAGGGCACGGCGGGCAGGACGGACTAGGACTTGCTAACAGAGATGCTAGGTGCTCATCCGCAGTGACTCTTCTTTTCTCGTATTGATTGAAATGACAAATCAGATGCCACCACCAGCGGATTCCGTAACGATTTAGAGTTAGATTTTAGAGCCAAAATTCTAAATTTAGAGCAGTTTGGTATTCTGTAACCCTAAAGATAAGGTGCCCTGTGAGCAAGGTTAGAAATTTGCAAAAATGTAAGTTTAAACAATTATTTTTAAAGTTTAATTTTTTTTTAACAGAGTATTTGTCTTCAGCAAAAAGAAGCAACGAAGAAATATTAGCAACGTTAAAAAATTTAAATATACAGGGTGTACTACGAAGAGCGACAAAGCGGCCGGCTGTGGATAGGTTATGGATAGACGAACAAAAAATTGTATTGGTGGGGGGGGGGGGGGGGTTTGAAATCGTAACGGTTTAGCCGCTAGGGCATTTTGAAGTTTTTTTGATGTGAAACATCTTTGTGCGCGTTGAGAGTAATTCTTCAAGGTCGGGAACGTCTTGTGGGAACGCTTTAAGGCGAAGGCCCAATGCCGACGGCGCGTTATACGCGGCAGGCGCTTCATGCGCGTTGTCGTCCGTTGAAGGTTCGTTCATAGCGTCAGGTTTACAAAAATGTTGCTTTGATTGAAATTTATATGTGCACTGCGAAATTAATTTAAAATAAAACTCACTTATACTTAAAAGTAAAAAAGCGTGGAGCGTTAACGAAGGGTTCCATTATTAACCCTGGAATACTATCGCTTTTTTAGCATACGTTGTTATTATCGTGTGTAAAATTTACTATTGCGGAAATGTGACATTGCCATAAAAAACGCAGTAATATAAAATGTTTTATAATTATTTATTTATCAAAAAATGAACATTTTTTCAACAATATTTTAATCAAAATTCACGAATAATGTCGAAATTTTCCGCGTAAATTGAATTGGCCGTCGTAATTTTGACGAGCCATAGTATTCTAGGGTTAATAAAATAAGAATATAGGTAAAGAACGTAAAAAAAACTTGTTGTCAAAATAGCAAAATTACTAATTTTTTAGTAAAATAGGGCATCAACAATAACGCTTCGATTAACTATATGGATGAAGCAACAGTGTTTTCTTAAATAATTGAATAGTATATTCTGTAACAAGTTTGGAATGATGCATATTCCGCACCAGTGGAAGTTTGGCACACGAGCCGAAGGCGAGGGTGGCGGTCCACGAGTGCGGAATATGCCATTCAAAACGCATTGCAGACTATACTTTTTCTACGCCTTTAATTAGTTTTTACTAATATTTTGTAAAGAAAAACTTACCTTCTGAAAAGCTAATGTCAAAAATATAATGTATAAGGCACAGCAAGATATTTTAACGCTAAATAACATATCAGTAGGGAGTGTTCATTCATAACAATTTTGCAATTTAATAATTCTTTAATAGATGGCCACCGCAAAATTTATTAAAAAAATGCTATTATTTTCTGCAATTTAATAATTGAATAGTTTATTTAAAGCTAAATGTTTCTAGCGGAACATCATTGATTGTTTATTATTGAAAAAATCCTTTTCTTTCTTTAATTAATAAATCTTTTTTTTCTTTAATTAATAAATCATATTCTTGGATTAGTAGTCATTCCATAACAAGTGATGGAATGAATATTCCACACGAGTGTGGAATGCTGCTAATTCCGTAACTAAAAGTAATATCAGAATGCCTGTATTCTAACAGAGGCGTAGAAAATAGTATATTCTGTAACAAGTTTGGAATGATGCATATTCCGCACAAGTGGAAGTTTGGCGGTCCACGAGTGCGGAATATGCCATTCAAAACGTGTTGCAGACTATACTTTTTCTACGCCTCTAATTAGTTTTTATTAATATTTTATAAAGAAAAACGTACCCTATGTAAAGCTAATGTCAAAAATATAATGTATAAAGCACAGCAACACTAAATAACATATTAGTAGGGAGTGTTCATTCATAACAATTTTGTAATTTAATAATTTGTTAATAGATGGCAGCCGCAAAATTTAATCATAAAATGCTATTATTTTCTGCAATTTAATAATTGAATAGTTTATTTAAAGCAAAAATATTCTAGCAGAACATCATTGATTGTTTATTTATTGAAACAATCCTTTTTTCTTTAATTAATAAATCTTTTTTTTTCTTTAATTAATAAATCATATTTTTGGATTAGTAGTCATTCCATAACAAGTGATGGAATGAATATTCCACACGGGTGTGGAATGCTGCTAATTCCGTAACTAAAAGTAATATCAGAATGCCTGTATTCTAACAGAGGCGTAGAAAAAATATATTCTTAAATCCTATGAAATTTGTGCACTGTAAAAAAAATATGTAAATTCACAGTCCAAATGTATAGTAAAATTACAAATCGCGGTATGAAATACTAATTTACTACACAATTATTGTAATTTTGCTATAAATTTTGTAATTTCACATAAAGAAATTGAGAATCTCCAATACTGCATGACGTAAATGTTGATTACATGAATGTGACCTATATTTTACGCAATGTTGTGTATTTCTAAATCGTTTATGTAGGAAAATTACAATTTATTTCTAAGTATTATTTATCAATGTTATGTACTGAACTTTGTACTGGAATTTTTACAGTAAGAGGCGTAATTTTAGAACTTATATTATCAGTAAAATTACAAATTGTTCAGGTTTAAATTTTCCGTCTCATAGATATAATTCACAGGAAACAATGGAATACTAAGCATATATACCCGATTGTTTTTAAGTTAAAGTCAGACCTTTGACTTTGATAAGGGTCTGGGCAGTTCTTGTAACAGCCAAGAAATTTTTTATAATTTTTGATGCTTAGGGCCGATGCACAATTAAAGCTTCTAGCTGCAAGCTTCAAGGTTCAAAAATTAGGATAAAAGGGTTTGTACAATGATTCACATTCACAGCCTCAAGCTGCAGTGCTCAAATAAAGCAAAACTCAGCTGAAGCTTTTTGAAACTTTCATTGCGAATCGGTCCTTGCATGGTGAGCAAAATGCTATTTTTATGTATAGGGAGAGGGCATACACGAAAGTTTTGGAAATTTACAAAACTATGAAGGGAAAGCTCCAATACTGATTGTATTTTTACATCCCACAAATAATGTATATTTACTACACAGTTGGTAAAAATACGTAAAGTAGAATTGGAATATTTCTAATAAATATATATTGCAAATTTACAAAACTGCTTGTAAATAAAACTTTCAGTATTTTTTTTGCAAAATTACCACAGAAATTTTTTACAGTGTATGCAATGTATGTACTTGTCTTTCTTAAATTCAAAATTTTGAAATACTTATAAATTTTTAACTTTTGAACAAGGGTAAAATGTAAATATTTCGAAAACGATTCCAATGATACCAAAAAAGTGCAAACCCAAAATTTTTAGTGAAATGCTTTTTCCATTTACCTCTTGTGATGTAATCTTCAAAAAATTAAAAAAAGGGCGCCCGTGTCAGGAAATCCAACCCGCATCCCCCGGGTGAAAGCCCTACATCTTACCCTTAAGCTAACAATGCCTATAGATTCCAGTGGTTGAAATCGGTAATTATAGTCTTCTGCTTTGATTTATAGGCCTGTTAGGCTAGTGCCAAAGCGGATTTAAATGAGGACAAAAAAAATAAATTAATAGCAGCGAGGGACCGGCAATGAGATGTCGTTAAGGTTATAACTAAACGAAAAAAACAATTTTAAACTCGAAAAAAGGGGAAATGGTAAAATGGGGATGCTATTTAGGGGTTAAAAACGACTTTTTGCGATTTGCGGTGAAACATGACCTCCTAGTGGAAAATGTTTAATACAAAAGTTGTAGATAATAAAAAGATCTAAAACTTTTGTATTTAACATATTTTGACATAACCTCAAATTTTCGAAGAAAATGGCGGAAAATTGATTTTTAAGTTTTTAATTTTTTTCTCCCGTAAAAATAATTCAATTTACATGAAAATTTGTAAGACTATACCTTCTATTGCGTTAAATAAGCATGATTTTTTTTTGCTTGGAAAACGGATAGTTTCCCAGAAATTAACATTTTTCGAAAAAAATACCCTTATCTTGCACGGACAACTTTATTGATGTTTTTTTCGAATTTTGATATTCAATAAGTGCTCGTTTAACCATTGAAATGTCTAGTTTGAAATGGTCTATACATTTTGAAACTTTATTTTCATTAAACCGCTTAAAATTAAGAAAAACCGAACACCTGATTTTTCGAATCACGTACATAATTCTCGATTTTTTCAATTTTTTTCAAATTTTTTAATTTTTGCTGTTAATGAGGAATTAAATTTTAATGACAGTACTTAAATAAATTTAATTACATAAAGGGCGGCAAAACCATCCTGAAAATTTTAAATAAATAAGAAATAAAATACAATTTCGTTTGAATTGAATTACGCCGTGACTAGGTAAATGTTTCCAGTTTCGTAATAAAATTTTTACAGCATCATACTCAATATGGTTTTGGGAGATTTTTTATACATTATTTATTTTAATTAATTTAAAAATTATAGATTGACAATATGACCGTATTATTTCCAAAAAAGATGATCCAAATGATTTGTATGAAATCAAAGCAGTTTGGTTCGGTCGAGCAAACAAAGATTTGACCACAAATACAAAATAATGGAAAAATTAACAGCCGCTCACATTCATCGAAAATGTCAAGCTAGTTATAATAGACTATTTCTTATTTCTTATTTATTTAAAATTTTCAGGATGGTTTTTCCACACTTTCTGTAATTAAATTTATTTCATGCAAGTAATATATTATATGACACTAAGTTCTGTCATTAAAATTTAATCCCTCATTAACAGAAAAAATTAAAAAATTTGCAAAAATTGAAAAAATCGAGAAATATGTACGTGATTCGAAAAATCAGGTGTTCGGTTTTTCTTAATTTTAAGCGGTTTAATGAAAATAAAGTTTCAAAATGTATAGACTATTTCAAACTAGACATTTCAATGGTTAAACGAGCACTTATTGAATATCAAAATTCGAAAAAAACATCAATAAAGTTGTCCGTGCAAGATAAGGGTATTTTTTTCGAAAAATGTTAATTTCTGGGAAACTATCCGTTTTCCAAGCAAAAAAAAAATCATGCTTATTTAACGCAATACAAGGTATACTCTTACAAATTTTCATGTAAAATGAATTATTTTTACGGGAGAAAAAAATTAAAAACTGAAAAATCGATTTTCCGCCATTTTCTTCGAAAATTTGAGGTTATGTCAAAATATGTTAAATACAAAAGTTTTAGATCTTTTTATTATCTACAACTTTTGTATTAAACATTTTCCACTAGGAGGTCATGTTTCACCGCAAATCGCAAAAAATCGTTTTTAACCCCTAAATAGCATCCCCATTTTACCATTTCCCCTTTTTTCGAGTTTAAAATTGTTTTTTTCGTTTAGTTATAACCTTAACGACATTTCATTGCCGGTCCCTCCCTGCTATTAATTTTTTTTTCCAAAAAACTATCGGCACTAGCCTATGTATGCAATGGACTAAATATATTTGAATGAATAAATTAAAAATTTGAAACTCAAATATATTTATTTTGTAGCACAATAATGCTAACTAATTTTTGTTCGTTTGAATGAATTTATTTATATTATCGTGTCATTAGAGCAATTAAGATCGCGGCGTTGATCAGACTGGGTATCCCCAAATACCTCGTGCACATAATGATAGATTTAATAACAGGCAAGACGCTGCGACTCCGATAATATAGAGATCCCATGTAGAAGGGGACGCAAATCTAGCAATAGCTGCTGATCTATTTCATCCACAACCCTCGACAAATATGGAGGTCACAAGATGAGTCGTACCGAAAATTCCCACAATGTACATTGGAACCGGGGGAATAAGACCGAGTCTGATGACCATAGGCGTACCCACCAGACCATTGGAAGGTGCCCCCCTTTCCCCGCCGGGCTACGACAATTCTGTTGACTCTGGGCTCAAGGACTAACGAAGGGTTTTGTCAGTCGAAAGGTTTTGTTTTGAAATTTTGTTTCCGCGCTTAAAAAACAAATGGGGTGTGACTAAAGGATCAGTTGACGACTGGCAGGCCCGTTTCTACAGGAATCCTTTAATTTTTGGACTCCTTATCTGTAGGATAGTCCTTTTTCTAGTTTTTATTGCTCCTTTGTTACTTACTATTCATGTTGAATATGAAATCAGAAAAATTAACCATTAGTTTGTTTACTTGTACGACCACAGTACACAAGTCTCACGTATTCCAAAATCATCTACAAATACATGTCGCTTTGTCACGTGCAGGTTGTGTCCAAGGACTTTGGCCTATTGCAAGTAGTACCGCTATTTTACATCCCAAAAAAAACTTCGGTGCGATAAAAGAGCTCAAGAGTTGCGTTTCCACTTTGCGTTTGGGATGTAAAATGGCATTTATTCTTACGAATTACTCAATTTAAATGTTTCACATCTTTCACGTGCACTGGGTACACGCGTAATTTTTTTTTCTTACGAGTGGTTAGATGGCAGTACCACACATTTTTTGTCCGAAAGAGATAGTGTGAACTTAATTTTAGTTAACAGAAATCTCGCCAAATTCAAAGGACTTGACTTAAAAATTAAGTAAATTAACTGAACTCCGATTAAACAAAAGTTTTAGCAAAGGTCGAGAATTCCGTGGGCAGTTTCTTTTGTGAATATTTTTAATTTAACAGTAGTTGTTATTGACATTTTTTATATTTTGTCCGAAAGTTGCACTTTAACACTTACCGCGTTTATGATTAGGTTAAAAAGTTGAGTTGAGGTTGAGTTGAAATTTCAACCACCGTATATATGTCATGTACTGTGTTTCCATGAGCCAGGGTAGAGTTTTCGTTAAGTAAACAGAAAGCTTTTTCTCTCAAGATCACTCGATGCTGTTTCCATGACGGTTCTGGGTTAAAGTGACAGATCATTAATTTTACATTGCGTCGCCGTTGGTATATGTGCAGTAAACGATACTGAAACACACACATATGCAAAACCCGGCTTAATCGGACTGGCTTCGTTAAGTTTACTTGGATTTAACGACACTTTACTCAATCCCCGTTTCCATGGGCGCTTAATCTGAGTAAACTCAGGATAAACTCTGCATGGAAACACAGTAATGTATGGACCTATTACCTGTTAACCGCCTATGCTGTACGCAGTACCTTCTCCATACGTGAAGTGACATAGAAGATGGCAGTTCAGTAATAGACTTGGAGTTACCTAGCATATGAATCCATATAAGTTTCTTGTAATAATAATAATAAACAAGTTCATATTAATTAAAGTTAAGTATTATTTACAATATTATGTCGAGTTGACTTCACTTTGGGTTAAAATAGAGTTGAACTGACATTAAAACATAACCTGAAATTTTTATAGAAACAAAAAAAAATTTACAAACATGGATGGTAATCAATATGAAATAATTTTATATTCCTGTGCAAGGTACTTTACTTAAGACCCTTTGACACTTTTTTTTCCGTATTTTTAATGCATTAAATCGATTCATGTGAGAAAAAGATAACTAGATTTTTATGAGAATGAGACAGAAATAAATTAGTCAAATCTGACTTCTTCATGGACATTAAAAGCCAATAATTTTTTAAAAAATGATCATATTGCATTTGATTCTAATTCATTTATAAAATTTTTGAATATTTACTTGTCAAATTGCTCACAAGAAACGCAGAATGTACTCGTAAACACAAAAAATTAAATTTCCCCAAATATATCAGCTGTTTAATGCAGAACTGTCAAAAAACAAGCGACTAGAATCTTAAATAAATGTAAAAATTTTACATTTTTAATGTATTATTTTTTTGACAGGTTTGCATTTTCAATGAACTTTTTATATTTTTGATACATACTGTTTCCTCACTTACACTAATAGCATTTTTACATTGGAAAATATTCACACCTTTCTAAACTCATTTTTAATGCATTAGAAATACGAAAAAAAGAAGTGTCATAGGGACTTGAGGCATACTTCACGGATGGTAAACAAACAAAACAAATGTCACTTCAACCCAATTACAACTCAACCCGCGTATATGAAGCGAAATATCAGCTCGACCGAGATAGGAGAGCTGAGTTGAGTTGAGTGGGCCAGTGGACCCAGTTTCAACTCGACTTCCGTTTATGACTGGGTTGAACCTGGGTTGAACCTAGGTTGCACCTAGTCATAAACGGGGTAATACTGCACATAGCAAAATTAACACTTTAACATTGTTAACCCGGCATTATTGATAGAGCGTGGAATGACTGGCAATGTCTGTCTGAAATCACCAGATAGTAATAAAAGAGCACCACCGAATATTTTGTTGTTGCTGTTTAAATCTTGCATAGTTCTATGGAATGCTTCGAGTGAATGTTTATGAGCCATAGTACATTCATCCCAGATAATGATCGATTCTTTTTAAATACTGCAGCTATTCCGCTTTTTTTATTAACAGACTTCATTAATGTTACACATTGCGTTTGGTTTGTTATAAATGACGTTCGCCCACCATCCAACAAAGTGGCAGCAATGCCCGACTATGCAATTGCCAAAGCTATTTTCTACTGTAAGAGCCGGTTTAGACGGTGCGCTCCAGCGCATGTGCCTTACGAACTTTGTGGATAAAGGGAGAAGTAGGGTGGTACCTCTCTTCATTCCCACTCCTCCCTTCATCGCCAAACGTTCGTGAGGCACATGCGCTGAAGCGAACCGTCTAAAACACCTCTAAGATTAATATTGTCAGGAATAGGAGGTTCTACCTCGACTCAGACAAATACTCGACGTAAATCGCTATTGAATTCTTCTCTAGAGATGGCTTGCCTTCATGTAAAATAACAGAATATTATTATCGAAGCTTACCAATGATTTACCTTTAACATTTATTAATGTAAATAATACACAAATTTAATTCTTCTCAATTGTACAATTATTCTATTGATTACATGTTATTAACTATGAAAATCGGTAGTCTTTAATGTTTGTGTTTCTAAATCTGGAAGTAAAAGGTAAAAATTAACCTGTAAGCTATCTCCTAACAGTGGAAAAACAAATGTTCGAAAGTGTTTTCTAATGTTTTTTTTCATTTTTACTTTGTTTTCACATTTACTTTCACAAAATCCCGAAACTACCACAAACAAAGGAGACTGGTCATAGGAGCCCCAGGCCCGGCGCAAAAGAAAAGTATCTCAGATTATCGGTTATAATGAGTATTGAAATACTGTATAGTTTTTATTTCCGGTAAGTGTGGCAAAGGTGTTAATATTGGCATTTCTGTTTATTCAGGCGAAATACCTAATATCACCCTGTATTTTTGTAACCCTATGACCTATTTTCATGAATAAGGTATCAGTGTACGCAGAATACTCCCACCTATCTAAAACCGTCAAAATCAAGGTTCTACCCTATCAACTTCCAAAGCAATGAGTCTTCAAAGTCAAAATTTTGTTTTTTTTAACTAAAATATCAACTTCAACTACCCTTTTCTCCAAAAAATATACAGTTAATCTATATTTTTTTTTCCAAAATTGGAAAACTTGGACAATTTCCTATTAATAATGCCCGTACAATTTTTATGCTACGGCCTTTACTTGATAACATTACTTCTTTGAGGAAGACGATGTATTTATTTTAGATAGGGGTTTCCGGGACTCAATACCATTATTAGAATCGCATGGCTACGTACCACATATGACTCCATCGAAGGGCCGAAATCAAAATCAATTAAGCACAGAAGATGCAAACAAATCAAGGCTCATAACAATGATTAGGTGGGTTGTAGAAACCATAAAGACGCTTCAAACGCGATTTTAAATTATTTAGAAGCAGAATTTTCAATCTCCATGTACCTCATGTGTTTGAAGATTTTAAAATCGCTGCAGCGATAATTAACTGCTTCCAAGAGCCGACAGTCCATATACTAATGCTTTTATAGATATTATAAATACCAACATGAACAGACCAAATCTTTTGGCTGAGTATGTGGACCATTATAATATCAATAGGCAAAGAGCAACATTCTCAAGAATGGTGGCTGATAGCCCAGAAGTAGCAGATTTCCCACAGCTTAGTATTGAAGAGTTGATTTTATTTGCGATTGGTACATACCATGTAAAAATAGCGCGATCTTACTGTAGCGAGCATCTGAAACGGAGTGGCGTATACGAAATGGAGCTATACAGACATTCGGAAGCTATAAATGATAACAACGATACGTTATTAGGGTGCAGGATAACCTCAAGGCACACTACTTCAAAAATCTATTACACATATATTATGTATAACCCTGTTTCTGAAGGCAGAAGTGCTATTACAGGTTACTATTGTACCTGTATTCAGGGCAGAAGGACACTAGGAAGTTGCGCCCATGTTGTCAGTGTTGTCTATTATTTGGGGTGGGTCAGACATCAAGATGTGTTTAATCACCCTGCCTTAGGCATGTATGAGGTGCTAATAATTGAGGACTAATGTTATAATGTAAAATAAACCTGTTTTTTCTACACTTAGTTTTTTAAATGTTTTCACATTCGTAATTATTATGTTTTCTACATTATTTTGATAGTCAGGTGTCATTATGCTGCATAATTATTAATATAGAATATAAAGAATATAAACTTATACTTATGTAATTTTCTATGGGCCATGACCAGTCTCTTTTTTTCCCAAAACCAAAATTCAAAACACCCTATCTCGAGAACGGGCAGACATAGCCCCCTCACCATTTGTGTTTTTTGTCGAACATTTTTTGTCTAAATTAATTCCTTGACAAGCCAGGACACCCTGTACAATTGGCTCTATTTCGTACTTTTTAGTAGGTACTTTTTCACCTAAGCTTTGTCGAAAAGTACCAAATAGAGTCAATTTTAACATCAAAATTGCTTATAATTTCAAAAGTAAAGGCCGTAGCATAAAAATTGTACGGACATTATTAATAGGAAATTGTTCAAGCTTTCCAATTTTGGAAATAAAAATATACATTAACTGTATATTTTTTGGAGAAAAGGGTAGTTGAAGTTGATATTTTAGTTAAAAAAAACAAAATTTTGAAGATTCATTGCTCTGGAAGTTGATAGGGTAGAACCTTGATTTTGACTGTTTTAGATAGGTGGGAGTATTCTGCGTACACTGATGCCTCGTTCATGAAAATAGGTCATAGGGTTACAAAAATACAGGTGATATTAGGTATTTCGCCTGAATAAACAGAAATGCCAATATTAACACCTTTGCCACATTTCCCGGAAATAAAAACTATACAGTATTTCAATACTCATTATAACCGATAATCTGAAATACTTTTCTTTTGCGCCGGAGCTGGGGTAATTTTGTATGGGCTGTGACCAGTCTCCTTTATTGAATCGCCATAACTTGAGAACGACTTTACCGATTTCATTCATTTAACCTTTTTTTTAAGTTTTCTAATACTTTGTAAAAGGTACTTACGGAAAGAAAAATTAAGAAAAATAGATAATTTCAGAAAATTTGAAATTTTGTATAGGGGTTTTCGAGTACGACGGGTAATTCTACATGGTCTATTTTGCGTTATCTCGAACACTTCAGGTAGCTGTAGTGTACAGGATATGGTAAAATCCGAACTTTTGTATGGGAGGTGCGCAGATCCGCAAATGAATATTACAGAGGAATTCCATAATGAGACGTTGGTGCTGATCGATCAAAATAGCAGATCCCTAATAGTTTCACATTTTGTTATATGGAAACAAAAATTCGAAAAAATTGTCTTTTTTAAAATCTCCTATTGTATATTAAAATTTCTATCACCTCAACTGCACAATAAGCGGAAGATACTAGCCATGTTCCTTTTCTGCTCATTTTTACTATTTCTTACTCGCAAGTACTCATAGCTACTCTTGGTCTATCACTCGAGTCGCAATCGAGAATAGTTTTGAATCTTTTGGCTTTTGATTGTTTTGAACTTTTTTCATATATGTAATAAAAATAATAAATTTATAAATAAAATAAATAAAAATATAAATAATAAATTTACCGCATAAATTTAAATTATGGTTGTAAATTATTCTAACTTTTTATTTGTATACAAATAAAATAACATCAAAAATTTGAGGTTAGGTTTTACTCATCAGCCCAAATTTCGCGTTCCTTTTCTGCTTTACTCATGAGTACGCAAAAGCAGAAATGGAACGCAGCTACTATTAGCCCTAACTATAATCGTCTTACGTTGTCTTAAGACAGCTTGATATAGTAGCTCTGTATGTTTACGCTACACGGGATCCCGCGTGCGTAAATTTTGCGTTTTCTTACTTTCTCGGTATCGAAAGAGGGGAACTTTTCGCTTCCCCTCTTGCAAATAAGTCTCAAGGTCTCGAGTACCAGCGACTGTGGCTAGCTGTAGTGAAATTTGAATTGTCAAAAGCAATTGTCACTTGTTATGGCAAATCAAAAGGATTACGCCGTGGTAAAAATAAGTTCTTGATTTGGTGCTTTACTTCTAGATTGTGAATCATTTCATATATAGTTAATTAGTTAATTTACTAATTAATAGTTTTATGTCATTGACACAAGTAATTTTTAGGTTATGGTCTTCTTGACGAAACATCCCAGAAAGCGTTTTCTTACTTTCCGAATTTTATCCCCACTCTTCAAATTTGTAGTCAAAAATCTTGGGATCCCGCGAGATCCCCTGTGGAGTAAACGTATACAGCTATTGTATGCTTCTATGGGGACTAGAACTAACAACTACAATGGCCTTAACACTGCGTCTACACATTCCATATTTTTCGCCATCGACTTTGCCATATTTTATGGCTTGCACTGTCAAATGTTATGGCGGTGGGCAATTCATGGCATGAGTTTTTATGGAAAAAGTGGCATATCTTCACAAATGTTATCGAGACAAAAATATTTTCAGAATAATAAACATGCGTACATGTATTCACACCGAATCAAACTAAATTTTAAACTTTCCGCCATAGTTGTGTGAACAAAAGTCAAATTATGGCCAAACTCATGGCAGATTTTATGGCCGGCCATAATGGCTTTCCATCGAGTTTGCCATAAGCTTTGCCATTAAAAATGGCCAAGTTTTAGGGTCTACACTGTCCATGCCATATGGAAATGGCCATGGCCATGGCTAGTGTAGACGCAGTGTAAGACGTTCTTTCGTTCTCTGTCACAAACTTTCGTTAAGTCTTAAGGCTATGCTCAGGAGCGTAGAATCTTAAAGAATCTTCAAGAAATTTGACGTTAGCGTTTAATATTTAATTTGGTTTTTTACGAAAATTAAAGTATTAATGAGAACATAATAAAAAAGATTATTTGAAATTAAAATCTGTGTTGAAAAGAATAATGGAATATTTGGTCCTTGAATTTTGATTACTTTTTACAAATGTCAAAAACGTGTTAAGGCAATTATAGCTGAGCCTAAGATTCATTACGTTTTGACAGAAAATTAGACAGTGTTATTAATAATAGAGTATCTTTCTAGCTCAGAAGGTCAGCTGGGCTGAGAAACGGGCCACGCCTATGTGCAGGGACCGAACCAGCCGAAAGCACCAAAAAAGATATAAGAAGAGAAAACACCACATAACGAGAATGCGATCGAAAATGCAGGCTCCTTCTCGACCCTCCCCGGCACTCCGGTACCAAGCCGGTCCGGTCCCTGCACACAAACGCGGTCACATTTACCACTGCACAGTGGCTCAGCTAAGACATGCAAACACAAAAAAATGTTAAAAACATATAACTTAAAACAGTAAGAAATGCAATACACAAAGAAGCGTGCAAGGACGTCCTTACTACTGCTCACGCTAAAAACATCAATATTACTATTGGGCCAACGCACACTGCGCATAGTTATGGCACATAAAACCGGTTTTATAGAAGAGAGAGGGAAGGGAAGGAAAGAACTTAACGAAACAATTTTCACGCAAAATCAAAAGCGTGAAAACTAACACATGCATATTATACTTCTTCTTATGTCAAATCTTCTTCTTTCTGAGCTCAGCATTTTCCCTCTGAAATTCTTTAATTATTCGCTTTTTGTTCATCAACCTGTTCAAGTGGTCTGAAAGTTTTGTTTTTTTTTGTGAACATATTGAAAAGAGTGATATTAAGAACTTTTTGTGGCGTTTTTCTATTTGTCAACGAAATGAAAGCTATGACAACTAATTTTCATATGCACAAATACATTTAAAATTTCCTGTAAAGATTCAAGGTTACTACACAAGATGATATTACCCCGTCTGCGTTCCGAGGAGTGTAGTAAAACCGGTTTTATGTGCCATAACTATGATCTGGTGTGCGTTGGCCCATTCACATTAATGAACATGCGATTAACAGAGAATTTGACGAGGAATCTTAAGACGTCTTAAGGCTATTTAGTTAAGGCTATTGGCTTATGGGTGCAGCGAGGAGCCGGGTCCCAAACTAGTATAATATAAATGTTTGTTTAAATTCTAAAGAAAAATATCTTATTTTGGGTGAAGCATTTTAAATGGAAATAGTTTAAATTAAATGGTAGATAAAGAGGATCATACATTTTAAAGTCTTCATTTCTTCATACTTATTTACATTTTTGATGTGAAAACGTACTATCTTATCTAAAAATGTAGTACATCACTCTAAATCCTTTACGGAATACCAACCCACTCTAAGTTAGAGAACTTGTGTGAATTAGGAAAGCTCTAAATTCTAAATCGTTATAATTTAAAGCTAAATGAACTTCAGACTAATAACTTAAATATCCCACTAGAAGGCTATTAGCGTCGTTACATGGCGTTCCAAAAAGTGACTGAAATCATTCTGAAAATGGTTTTTCAGTCAGAGTTTATATGGTGGTTCTCAGAATGAATTTTTGCTGTCATTTCAGATTGTTAACCTGTAAATGAGAATATGCAATTTGTGAAAATGTACTGTGTTTCCATGAGCCAGGGTAGAGTTTTCGTTCAGTAAAAAGAAAGCTTTTTCTCTCAAGATCACTCGATGCTGTTTCCATGACGGTTCTGGGTTAAAGTGACAGATAATTAATTTTACATTGCCTCGCCGTTGGTATGTGTGCAGTAAAGGATACTGAAACACACACACATGCAAAACCCGGCTTAATCGGACTGGCTTCGTTGAGTTTACTTGGATTTAACGAGACTTTACTCAATCCCCGTTTCCATGGGCTCTTAATCTGAGTAAACTCGGGATAAACTCTGCATGGAAACACAGTAATGGATAATTTTTCTAATGAAATAACCAATCAACAACAAATTTTTGTTAACTCTATTATTGAGTAAAACTCATTTTGTGAGATGAATTTCATTTTCTTCATCGACGGATTATATAAACACGTGGTACATACATATATTACTATAAAAGATTAAAAACTGGATTACTATTCTTACCTTTGGGTGCCTTCCATTTAGACACAGAGAGACACAGTGTTACACTGTGTCCGACACAGAAGTGTTCCATCAACGACACAGCTAGACACAGCCGGGCACAACTAAGACAATGCTACCAACCCTCGCCAATTGAAATGTGATCGTTAACTCGTTCGCTACCAGCCGTCACATATGTGTGACACATAGGTTTGTTGTGACAGCCCGTCGTCACATATATGTGACAGACCTTTTTGGCCAATTTATGAAGACGCGTTGAAACGCGTTGTTTTTTTAATAGAATTTTTAGGTTCTAAAACGGTGAAATATATGAAGAATGTGCTTGGTCTGAGATAATATGCGATTATTTAGAGTTTGTACGGCAGTTGAATACGATGGTCCAGCAAGGCGAGCGCATTCAAAAAATTCAAAAAACAAGTTGCGTTGGGATATACCCGCCAGAAGCGAAAGTTCTACGCACTTTTTGGTGAAGTTATTTCCAATTAAATTAAAATATATATTATATTAAAAGTTATAAATATATGTATGAAAACATTTTGTAGTTATCTCTCTCCCTTCGGCGCCGATGTTTTTTTTTAAACTCTTAAATGCATCACAAAATAAATTATATTTTATCAATTGAATATATCGTCTATTTTTTATGAAATATGATGTCAGTCAAGTGACCCCTTTCACCGGGGCGCAAATGCGAGCAATTTGTAGCAAATTTTCCACATTAGCAATCCTTGTGCACGTCGTCTTACGTGACTTTCATATACTCTGCCTGACTGCATCAATATTTAGTGGCTTGGATTGTCGCCAAGACTTTGCTTTATCTCGAAGTCGACGCAAAATTAACACCAGCCCAACCTGGAGCAGAAAAAGTTAGTCATTTGCGTTCTTTGAGACTTTTTAACTGCTCTTCTCTGTTCTAAACTGGTTGCTTGACAGTCAAGTATCTAACCTCTAATAGTGCAATTTAGACCAAGTTGAGCAGTAAAAGTGTTCTTTCAGATTGCTGCTATTTATTGCCTTTTTCTGCTTTGATATCAATTTTACAGCTGCTCCAACTGATCTGCTCCGCACTTTTGGAGCAGTCAAAAAACAAAGTTATTGTTATCGACTACTATCTACACCTGTCATATATGAACATGTGACAAATTACAGCCAACCATGAAACATAAAACGCACCCTGTATAAATAAGAGTACTAGCTGACCCGACAGACAGTTGACACCCTCGGAGCAAAATCGGGTTAAAATAACAAAGAGAGCGAAAACGGTTCGGCAATTTTTTTAGTGCAAAAAAGGAATATCTTCGCGTTCTTAGAGGAAAAATGGTATAACTATACTTCAGCGCAAGAACGGTGTATCAAAAAACCGAGCGGAAAAGCGGTTTAACTTTTTATTCCGCTTTTGCTCTTAATGAAAACTTATATCGCTTTTGCGCGCAAATAAAATTTGAACTGCTTTTGTTCTCAGTTTTCATTAAAAATGTTTTGCTTATGCTTGTACCAATAAAAGCATAACCAAAGCATCAACCTCTTTTACTCGAAATAATAATAAATCGAAGATTTTTTTCATTTCTGAGGTTAATTTGCAACAATAAAACATTTTTGTTATTTTTGAAATTTTCGTGTTTCATATTTTTCGAAATTATAGAATTTTTCACTTGGAATTATTAACGTACATTTTTACGAACGTCGTAATTTCTCATTTTTTATTACAATTGTTATAGTTTGTCTCTAGTTCTAGTTTGTCCATTTTATCTTTAATTATAGGGTAAATATTCTACATTTTTTCCGTTCAGTCATCTATTTTTGTATGGCCTTAATTTCTGAAAAAATTGCTATTTTTCTATAATTTTTGGATTTGACACTTACAGTTTCCTTTACTTACTTACTTTTCCCTTACTTGAGCTTCCTTTTAAAGTTCTTAATAAGGGGTTATAAAGTCGACTCATTTTCCACCCACGGAAGCCCACTTTTTAGGGGGTTTTAGCCCTCAAAATGGGTATTTTTGGATTTTCTGCAATTTTGTTAGTAAAAGGATAAAAATGCGCAGAGGTCTTCCTTTTAGGGTTCTCAATAAGAGGTATTAAAGTTAACCGATTTCCCACCCTGGGAAACCCCATCTTTTGTGTTTCGCTCCCAAAATGGATATTTTTCGATATTTTTGCAATATTGCTTAATATCTTTTTGTTTTTTTTTCAATTTTAAGTCCCTACAATATCTGATATCTTATGAAAAAAAGAAGATTTTCGTTTTTTTGGTTTTGGCTAAAAGTCATGGAGAAAAAGGTATGATGGAAATGTCAGACAAAAGGACCCCGCATCGTATTTTCTTGAAGTTTTGCCGGTTGATAGTACTCAACATGTAGATCAAAAATCTCTATGGGCACAAAGTCTCAAAATTTTTTTTAGAGTTTTACATATCACCCTGTATTTTTGTAACTCTATGACCTATTTTCATGAATAAGGTAACCGTGTACGCATCATACCACCTATCTAAAACTGTAAAAATCAAGGCTCTACCCTATCAACTTCCAGAGTAATGAGTCATCAAAATCAAAATTTCGTTTTTTTTAACTAAAATTTCAACTAAAACCACCCTTTTCTCCATAAAATACCTAGCTAACTAATTTTTTTTTTGCAAAATTGGAAAGCTTGGACAATTTTCTATCAATAATGTCTGGAAAATTTTTATAAGCAATTTAAATGCTAAAATTGGCGCTATTGTTTCTTTTAGTACTTTTTCACCTAAGCTTTGCCAAAAAGAAACAAATAAGGCCATTTTAACATCAAACTTGCTAATAGCTTCAAAAGTAAAGGCCGTAGCATAAAAATTGTCCAGATATTATTGATAGGGAATTGTCCAAGCTTTGCAATTTTTCAAAAAAAAAATATTAGTTAGCTAGGTATTTTATGGAGAAAAAGGTGGTTTTAGTTGAAATTTTAGTTACAAAAAACCGAAATTTTGACTTTGATGACTGAGTAGCAGAGACCACTGAGAGCAATGTATTCTGCGTAGACAGACACCTTATTCATGAAAGGCCTCCCATATGATTTTTTGTTCGTCTATTCAAAACCTATCCACAGCCTGCCGTTTTGTAGCTTTATGCAATACATCCTGTATATACAATACCTACTGGTGCGGGCAAAGCGGCCTGTGAACACTCATGAAATACAAATACTATGTATAAACCATATAAAAATATGCCAGAGCGATGTGAAAACCACCCTAATGTTAAGGATTTTAATTTACAAATTTTAATTGTTGGTACTACAATAAATTTCAAAAACCAAAAAAAAAAACCTGTTATTTCATAGTTTTAAGTTTCCACTTCTGTCGGCAGTCCCCAATGACTGCCTGTATTTTTTTTAAGACCTCCACAATAGCGCTACTTATCGGGTCCAAAGCTATCCTATCTTTCAAGCTGGAACCAACCATACAAAATCACTAAATTTCACTAAAACCAGTTGGACGGTTTCGGAGATTAGCGTGTACGAACATCGTGTACTTCACTTAATAATTATATTTATTTATATTTCGTATTCCAATCCTATTCAGTTCCTTCTAATTTGATGTGTCACATATATGTGACGCATGGGCTACAACGTTTAGTTTTTATCTATAGCCCAGTGACACATATGTGTGACAGTTTAAAATAAGGCTTATTTTAGATTTTTAGAACGTTCTAAATATATATGCTTAAAATCTATTGCAACTGGTGTCATAATATCCCGAAAAAAAATCATGGGCTCTGGTGGACGTTTTTCCCTTGACACCCTGGTAGCGAACGAGTTAATTTATAATTACAATAATATTGTTTCATTTTTAAGATTCCCAGCATTTATAAGATGTCGGGTAATTAATTTAAAGAAATTATCAACATAAAATTTACGATTTACTTGCCAAACAAAAATAAAAACGAGGAAAGTGCGCCGTGGCGGATTTTTCATGAACTTATGTGTTCCATTTGGGCTTACACAGAACGACACGCTGTGTCGGACACAATTGTCTTTCTGTGTCTAAATGGAAGGCACCCTTTGAATCTTGGTGTAAAGTTTCCAATCCCATGACAAACTTTTTCTCACATACAAATTCAGCATCGCAGCAAAATTGTGTGCTCGCGTCTAAGCGACCATTGGACTACCAACTCCAGATGTTGGATGTTGATCAACTTTCTTCGAGCGGTGTTAACCCGACGCCCTCAACTTTGACTTCGACCATGTCCTTGTTCCATGAAAGCGTCGCACTCACCTGGGCCGCCGCGGTCCAGCAAAGCCGCGGTCACAACAGCTGCTGCCGCTGCCGCAAGTTCAAATTACGCGGGTGTTGCCAGACCAAACGAACTGATCTTTTCCAGCAGCAGCTAGCTCGCGACGTAACGTCAAAACTGGGTCAACGAACAAGGTTGCGATTCGCGGCTTGTGGCGCGACTCTTTCTCTTTTGTTTTCGCGACATGGGGCTTTGTTTTGCTTCATTTTTGCGTCTTTGCGGTCGTGGTCGTGCTCGAGGGCACCGGGTGCAAAATTCTTTGGGGAGCCTCTGTGAGGAGCTAAGCTGTGGGTGCAAGTACTTCTGGTAACCTACTCGGTTCCGTTCGCAGTGTAGGCGCATAGGCCACAAAGCGTGGGGGAATCCGCATTTTGCTTACTGAATGGAACGGGAAACAAGTTTGGGCCTTATACAAGGTAAATAAGACATAAGGTAAATAAGCTGCAGCTGGGGAGCATCGGATCGATGCGATCTGTTGCATTGAACCGGACGTGATCCTGATTTAGTTTATAACTGAGGGCAATGGTGATTTGTTTTTTAATTGATAATCAATTTGAAATTTGATATCAGATCAACAGGAAATATTTTTCTTGGCTAGAAATGAAGTGGCCCAGGGTTTATCGTAGAATATTATTTTAAAGAAATGTGTAAATCAGTGTAAGACACTTAATGAAAAAAATTTCGTAAAAACAAACAAAAACTAAATCACTTCTAAGGTTTGGACATAATTTTAACACGTTCGCTTATCATCTTTAGAATAGCACTGTTGAGGCCCCCGTAGCCGTAGCAAAAATGTATTTCTTTAACCTTAGCAACCTGAAGAGAAATGTTCCGTTTCTTGTTATTTAAAAACAAGTAGTTTTGATACGACGATTAACCAATAAACTTAGCGAACAGGGCCCGTGAGAGTTACCTCATTGCATGGATGCCTGTTTTTATTAAGAGATAAGTTACATAATTAATAATTTTGGAAACTTTTCTAGTGCTCGGGAAGTAGGATAGTGGGGTATTATTATTTATTAGCATGGACAATTTAAAGAGGAACAGAACGTTTCTCAAGGGTGCATTGGCCAGGCTTGAAAAATTAGAATCTGTCGTTCTGGAATTCGAAACAAAGCAATGTAACCTCGAAATGGAATTAGAGGAAAAATGTATGGAAAATGAAGTCGACCCAAGATGACATTTTATTCACACTTTAGAAGTAAAACTTTTTTGCCCAATAACTGCTGGAATTATTAAAATATTAACCAACGACTAATATGCAATAAAAATAGTGGAAGGTCCGTCTAATAGTGCAATTCCCAATATTAAAAATGTCGAAGCTCGAAGGTCTGTCGGTACTCTCTCAGAAAAGGCTGACCAACGGGCGATGCAGAAAAGTATAGTGAAGATCATGGCCGTAGCAAAGGAGGGGGGGCAGGTGGGCCAGGCCCACCCCAGAATAAAATTGAATCACTTATTAAAAACCGGTGATGAAGTGGGGACGTTATCGGACTGCATGCCCTTTAAAATCTCAAAATTTCAGCAACCCTCTGTGCACATACAAGAGAGGCTAACCTGGACATTTCCTAAGGTATCGCCGGTTGGACTAGTATGGTACACGGATGGCTCCAAAACGGAGACAGGTGTGTGCGCCGGAAGCTGGAGCGAAAGCCCCAGATTCAGCAGAGCGATAAGCTTCGGCACCCTAGCAACAGTCTTCCAAGCAGAGGTGTACGCTGTACTGGCATGCACTCATGAGAACTTAAGAAGAGCCTACCAAAATAAACAGATTTTTATCTTCTTTGATAGCCAAGCGGCAATTAGGGCGTTAAGGTCCCGTATGACCAAGTCTAAATTAGTTTGGGCCTTCCAGCGTGCTCTTTGTGAGCTGGGCGTTCTCAATCACTTTACCCTGTCTGGGTCCCGGGTCATGGGGGCTTAAATGGCAATGAAAAAGCGGATGCCCTAGCTAAACAGAGCTCCGACATTGCATTCATCTGTCCAGAGCCGGCTATCGGAGCACCTACCAGCTTGCTGCAAAGGGCCCTAGCCGATCGGACTTTGATGAAACATACTGAACGCCGCAGGTCCACGCCTGGACTGGCCAACTCTAAAGGGTTCCTTCCTGAGCCGTCTCCTAACACGGCCAAGGATTTGTTAGGGCGCAGTAGAAACGATGTCAGGACACTTGTTGGCTTGATTACCGGACACTGCGCCCTAAACTACCACTTATGGAGGATAGGAAAGGCGGAGGACCCCACTTGTAGGCTTTGCCTGGAGGAGGATGAGTCTGATCTCCACGTCCAGAGACCGCGGAAGTGGGGTTGCAAGGATTGCGGCCGCAACCCCTGATAATTTCGCGGGGTTGCGCTGCAACCCCTGTGTTTTTGAAAACAAAAAAGCCGAAATTTGAGTTATTTTTTAAAAATTATAAGAAAAGTATATAGATTTTTAAATTCGATAGTTGTCAACAACATTCAAATTTAACAGCGAAAATTCATTTTACATTTTATTCTTATACCGAATTTAAAATTTTGCTATTAAATTACAAATAAATAATTTTTCATAACCATTTTATCACAGATTTAGTGCGATCGCACCATCGTCGAATCTTTTCAAGTGTTTACAGATCGGCGGGAGAATCGGTCAAACGTCTAGAATGGCAGTTATTAAAACAAAAGCCAACAAATGAATATATATTTTTATGTATCAGTTTCGATGTATCTAATATTACACTTCGAACGAGCACTTAAAAAATATATGGTTTCGACCACGGTATACAGAAAGAAACAAGGTTATGTAAAAGTCTGTATACTAGGGTGGCCCATATTTTTAAAAGTCAGAAATTTCTACATGCTAACCCCTGAAATGGTTCTCTACTATGAAAAAATAATTCTCCAAAAAATTTCATCTCAATTGTTTGAAGTTAACCGCGCCGAAAACGCGGTAAAGTTTGTAATTTTATGAGAAAACTTTTATTAATCAACATTTTTGATTTGCTTCAAATTTTTTTTTCGCAGTCCCTATACAACAGACGGACACGTATTTTTTCTTTTTTTTCGGTCAATATTTTCAAAAAAAACGGGTGGGGGTTAAAGTTTACGTCACTCGCCGATTATGCCCTTTTTCAAATCGCCATTACTCCGGTTCTATTCATCGTATCGAGTTAAATGACGTATCATTTGAATGGTAATTATTTATATATTAATAGTTGTAAAAAAATTTCAATTTAGTATTTGTTATTAACAATACAAACACAAAACAAAAAAACATTTTCTCCGTGTTTTCGGCACGGATAAGACTGTAACCAATTCAGCTGAAATTTTTATAGGATTTTGTTTCGATATAGAGAACCATATAGGGGTTAGCACCACCAACAATGTAAAAAAAATCGCCCATATAAATAAGGGCCACTATACTGTATACCGTAAGACGGGATTTTAGTGCTGATGTCACTCGGCGACAACTTCCCATATAAAATCGAAGTTGTTGTTGTTGTTTCTGCATTAGTGCTGACGTCACCCGGAAGCATTTTTCTACGATAGTTGAAGCTGTCAGTCTCTTTTACATTACCTTGTTTCTGTATACCGTGGTTTCGACGACGTTTTTTTTCATGATGGTCACAGTCGTGTGTCTTTGCTTGTGTATCATAAAAAAGCAGAATTTGCAAATTTCTCCAACATATATCAGCTTTATACGAAATGGATAAAAGGTAATTTTTTTCTCATGAGCAAAAGGAAGAAAGTCTGGAATAAAAAGATTTTCTTCTATCAAAGATTGGAACCGCACATTAAATTGTAAAATATGTTCCCCTCATATTTTAAAAAATTGTATAGTTTCCTCGAAAAAAAGGTTCTTCTGACCACTCAGCGCTATTTGACACGTTTACTTGATGGAAAACAGATGTGATTTTTCCAAAGATGATAGGAACGACTCTTATCTTGTGACTAACTCTTACGGCATAAAAAGAGCTGGTGGTCTTTTTCATATACGAGGGTCGTCTAAAAAGTAAGTTCCACTATTTCTTTAAATCCGTCTGGTTGGCGGGAAAAGTCTGGGAGTCTCAGCGAATTTGCGTCTGGATGTAGTGGCAGCACTGTAAAATTTCTATGCGCATACGTCGATCGATCCAGCAGTCAAGACTGAATCAGATCCAACTTTTTGAGCCGCGGCAGAAGCAGAGGCAGAAGCAGAACTCTGCCTGCTGAATCAGATTCAAGTAAAGCAGCAGCGTCGGCAGAATTTTAATTTGACAGTAAATTCTTAGGAAATAATTCTTTAAGAATAATAAATACTTTGTAAAATATCACACAACAATAAATTCTCAATTTTCCGCGTCCATTATTCATTTAAAAACAACTTGCCAAGTGAAAGATGTTTGAAATGTCAAAAAATCCTGCTTTGCAAAGCAGCAAAATTAAGATTTGGGATGCAAAAGCAGCGGCAGAACTCTCTTCTGGTTTTCTTGTCAAATTACCAGCGTAAGCCAATAGAAACAAGCTATTGCCGACGGTTCTGCTTTGCTGCTTTGGATCTGATACAGCCTGCAGGCTTCAGCCACTATGAAGACTCCAGTCTCTCCTACCGCCACAACACCAAATAAAGCGAAAGTTGTGGAATCCGCGGGAAAATGGCAAACGTTCTTTAGGTATTCCAAAGGGATGTTGTTGATCAATTACCTGCCCCGTGGGACCACGATCACAGCTGCACGCTATTGTGAGGTGTTGCAACAACTCAGAAAGGCGATCCAAAACAAAAGGAGAGGAAGTTGGCAAAAAAACTGTTCCGCAACCTCAGTTAAAATAAGGTTCCGCGGTCTCTGTCCACGTCCTCTGTGAATGCCCCGCAATACCGATAAGCAGGGTTTCCTTGTTCGAGGAGTCCCTGCTCGAGCATGCAAGTCTAAGCGTCAAGCCACTAGGCAGACTGCTGAACTTTTTCAAGCGGTCTGGTCTAAAAATATGAGGTATAGGGGTGTAGTACAATAGGCCAAATGAACGGCCGTAGTACTTTTGGACCCAGTACCTCACACAAGAAAAAAAAAGTTCATTTGATGCGGCCATACATACTATACGTAACATATAACGCAGAATACAACCATAGATAAATTATATGGGCCTATCATCTTCAGTATGATACCGTGTAGATCATGACAGGACCGATAGATGAGAAAATAGCAATAAAATCACGACAGCCCCTTTTCGAACTGCGCGTCCAAATTGGGCGATTTAGGGTCTGATTATGTTGGAGCTACGATAAGCGAGTAGAGCGGCGATGCTAGCGGAGCGGAGATAATACAAGGCTTTCATTAGAGCTGTTTATATTGGAGCAACGCGATAAGTCAAGCTTTTATCGCGACCAGAGCTGCGATAAATCTTGGGTTACTTTTCTCCGCTAGTATTGTTAGTATCAAGATGGATGTTGATTCCTCAGTCGTATTGTCTACCTCCTGTTCGCGCCTCTGCCAGAAACTGGTAAGACTGCTTTATTCGCGCTACTCACAGCTTTTGTCACAGCCTTCGACACAGCTATCTTACCATCTATCGCAGCTCCAACATAATCAGACCTGTAGTTGATTTTTCTCAAAATTTGTGTTAGCACACGATGTATGGTTTTAGTGATAAGATCAGGCAGCATACATCGCGGCCAATTTTAGATTTTCAGAGAAAACAAATCGGCGACAGATAGAGATGCTTTTCTTCAAAATACTATGAAGAATGCCCTTGGATTGAGTATAGTGACAATTAGTACGTATACATGTGAAATTGAAGCCGGATTCAAGCCAGCTTGGATCTTAGAAAAATCCATGTATTCGAGGGATCAAATTCAAATAGGATCGAGTTGAATTCGATGAAAAAGCGAACCAACAGTAAAACGATACGAAAACTACAAATTGTAAGTTATGTTCATTGCTTTTCGATTACGTTTGAATCCATTTAAACTTCAATTACTTGATCCGACCATGTCAAATTCGCAGATTCTCACTTTCAATCTTTCGATCTCTGGATCGTTCGATTTGGTCATGTATACCTGGTAAATGAAGACAAAGTTTACTGTTTTTTTTTGCAGAAACTTCTGTACAAAGAACTTACGTCGAACGTCAAGTTTCTTACAAGCGGCTATGATAGTTGGAAAAAAATAGGAGAAGCATTACAAAGGCATCGAAAATCATTGATACAGTGTGTTTCTTTCAAACACTCGATTGTTTCAGGAAGCGTACAGGATAGAATTGTGATGATTGAAAGAAGAGAATATTTGATCAAACCTATCATCTGCCTGTGGTCGGTAACAATGGTAACAATGGTTTAAAATCTGGCCCAACCCAGCAAAAATTCATTGCTACGCCCATGGTGAAGAGCCTGCCGGAGGGACTTGATAAAGTAAAATTTCAAAATATCAATATTTATGAATTCCTTTTTACATTAAAACCTAAAAACGAAGCAACTGATCTAAATATCTGCAAACTGCAGAACTGCTAAAAAGGTGCCGTTTCTAGCGAAAAAGTAATATTGAAATCGCCACTCAAAGTCATTCAAGTTAAACCTTGACAAGTGTATATGAGCAGATTGTCATGTATGAATTCCATTATTTCGCGTGAAATTGTCTGTCTACCTCTACATACATTTCACCAATAGTTGATTTATAATTACTGTCATCTTTACTGATAATGTACAAACTTTCAATATTTGTGACTCTTGATAAAGCGTAAACTAATGGGCCTATTCACACAGTGCATATTCATGGCGCCTAAAACCGGTTTTATAGATGAGAGAGGGAAGGGAGCGGAAGAACTTAACGAAACATTTTTAACGCAAAACCAAACGCGTGAAAACTAGCACACATATAAAAAGTTACTTCTATCTCTTACATTCTTTAGCTCTGTTTTTCTCTAACAAGTAAATTTCATCTGCAATACATTTAAATGTTCCTGTATAGCATTCAAATTTACTATCCATAATTTACGCCCCGTGTGAGTCGCTACGAGTTGAATAGAACCGGTTTTACTCACCACACTTATGGCAACGTGTGAATATGCCCAATTGTTGACAATGACAGTTAGCACGTATACATGCGAAATTGAAGCCGGATTCAAGCCAGCTTGGATCTTAGAAAAATCCATGTATTCGCAGATCGAATTCAAATAGGATTGAGTTTTCCCAAATTGTGGTACGTGTACCCCAGGGGTACTTTGAAAAGTTTAGAGGGGTACGCGTGCCACAATTTGGCTGCGCCTGGTGCAACCAGTAGATAACCTTTTTTCGATTACAAACATAGAAAAATAACAAAAAACTTCGTTACTTGCTTGAAGTAAAAGTTTTTTAGGTGCGCCTTTACTCTAATAAGTTTACTTCGGAATGTATGATGCAGTTGGAAAATTGTGTCACATTGATGAGGATGAAAATGGAGAGGCTTCCCTAATTTGGTGTGAAATTGAAAACAATACAAAAACAGGAGTGAAACTTCGGAAGAAATTGTCAAGTTTTATGATTGAACATAGTATAAATCGAAATGCTGTACCAATCGCTAGAAGAACAGGAACTATAGCTTTCAATATTAATAAAACTTTAAATGTAAAACGAAACCTTTTTCCCATCGTTTCAGCATGTGCTAATTTACGTTCCATTATCAAGAGTGACAAATATTGAAGGTTTATATATTTATCACTAAAGATGATAGTAAAAGATTTTATAATGGAAGAAAAGATGCAGAATCTATAAAGTACGTACAAAATGAATTCAACGGACTATGTTTAAACCATGTTCAAACGATCCCTTTTGAAATTTTAGATTTTATTTAGAATAGATCAGGATTACCAATACTTTCGCTAAATTGTCAAAGTCTGTGCGCACGGACAAGATTTAGATGACGAAGTTGTAAAAAAAATTGGTGTATTACTTTTATCAGAAACTTGATGAAACATGAAGAAAATGTTGATATTCCAAACTTCAATTGTATTGTTAAATTTAAGCGACCTGAAATTGCAGCTGGTGGAGTTGCGATCTACTGAAATAATGAGAACTCTACTAGTGCTTTAACATCTCATACGGAGGTTGTTAAGTTGCCACAAACGCTATCGCTTAGTCACGATAAATCACCTTTTGGGGAAATGGCAGAAAATGGACAATGATTTTGTTGGTAGTTATTAATGTATCGCCGCATAAAACTGTTCTCAAAATAATGGAATTCATTCATGACAATTTCCTCATATATACTTCTGAAGGTTCAACTTCACTAGGTCGAAACTTCAACGTAATTCCCATGATTTTGAGTGGCGATTTCAATATTAATTTTTCATCAGAAACTACGTGCTTTACTACATTTTCTGCATGAAAAGTTTAATTTAACGATTTCAAATAATGCGATCGGCAAGACAAAAGCAATCTTGAAACCATACATTTTTGGAACGATTGCTTATTCCGAATTAAGGAGATCGCTGAGGGGGAGAAACTCAGATAGTATAATAGTTTAGTTTCAATAAGCTTATGACTGACACTATCAAATGCCTTACTGAAGTCGAGGAGCACCAGCATAGTCGAGGAAATAAAGCACTAGGTTTGGCACTTTTTAGTGCTTTATTTCCTCGACTAGCAATGGAATATCACAATCAAGAGCCATTCGAAGATCAGTAGTTACCTTTAGCAGCGCAGTTTCGCAGCTACTGCTTTCCGGAAATCGGATTTGCCATGAGATTAATTTCTCTAGTACTTTGCCTAAGAAACATGAGATACTGATGGGGCGATAATCAGAGGGATTTTTCGGGGATTTACATTTAGGTAAGGGAATTACTTTCGTGGAAAGTATGATTTCGTCAGGCAGTTATTAAAAATGTGTGTAATATAGGGGGTGATTACAGGAAAAATTCAAATTTTCCAAAAATCACTTTTCAGCCAAAAAATCACTATTGATTTTTGCAAAATTTTTCGAAAAGTTTTCGAAAAAATGGCAAGGGTGTTATTAGGGTAGGCAATAATCTTTTGTATAACTATAACAAAAAAATTTCTCAATAATCAGTTTCTGAGTCATTTTTTGGCCAAAAACTGATTTTGTGAAACTTTGACCTTGAATAACTTCGAAAGGGTTAAGTTTTCGAAAAATTTACAGAAGGTCTTTTTGTAGGCAATAACGTTTCGTATTGATTGATCAAATTTTTTTTTCGAAAAAACCAGTTTTTGACTAATGTTTTGGCCAAAAAGTGATTTTTGGAAACTTTGACCTTGAATAACTTTGAAAGGGTTAATCGAGTCAACATCTTTGTAGGAACTAAAGTTGTAGAGAATTTTATTGTCAACATTTAGGGCCTTTGTACGGGATTGTACGACCTATAGAAACCGAGATACAAGGAAAACACCGGAAAACCGCTATATTTCCGGCGGCCATTTTGTTTTTTTTGTGATTCCGAAATTGTTTTCTTAAAAAGTCCCAAGGAAGCTGTGGTCCAATTTTCAGCCATTTCCGAATTTTGTCTCCTTTCGTGCGTTTTTTTTGCTAATTTCCCCGGACTATGAATACTTTTTATGCAACTGCCTTTACTTTTGCACATATATGTGTGATTTTGATGTTAAAATTGGCTTTATTTGGTACTTTTTGAATGTGAAAAAGTACATAGTCCGTGAATGAAAGCAATTCACTCCCAAGTAAATTTTTTGGCAAATCCAAGTAAATATAATTTAGTTGGTTAATTTTTTAAAAGCGTATACGTGCCAACATCTAGCACGCATAGCGAACAAATGCGCCTGCCACATGCATGCACGCTGCCGCTACAGGCCTGAAAATCTAAAAATGCTTCGGCTATAAAGGTATACACCCTTCTGTTACAGATGAATTCGCAATCGACCATTCCAAACGCGACTAAACACGTTCAATGCTGCTTGACCTACGCGATCGAACGGAAGCCGGTCTATTGAGTATGCTAATGGAACCTTTTATGGCCATCAAGATAATTTCCTGCTTTCTTCGTCTTAGACGATTTCTTAAAGTTTAGACGTTATGGTTAAAAACTTGGATTTGAAGAACCTCGACAGACTCTTTTTTTGCGGAAGACTAGAGCTCAGGAAAAGCCCTTTATACTCTCGACAATCTATTTTTTTTCTCGTATAGAGTGCAATGTCGAACAGCAAGCTCTAGTCGATAGATAGTGAAGGGAAAGAGAGAAGTGAAGGAAGGAACTGCCACAACCACCTACTCCCAACCATTTCTATCGCGGCTCTGACATTGGGGCAACGAGAAACAACTCGCTGGAGTGTTAGGCCTCCTGAAACGAGTTGAATCCCATCCACCAACCGATGACATGCGCTAGTGGAGCGGGGCAGTGCTAGCGGAAGGCTATGACAGGAGGAATGAGGAATGTAAAGAGGGAAGAAGAAAGAAGGTGGGAAAGGCGAAGGACCGTGGTGCTGCCGAGATTCGAACTCGGGACCTCTGGAATGGTAGCCAGGCGCCTTACTCCCTAGACTACCGAGGCCCCTAACGAGACTTTAGTAGACTTTGTTGGCTTTTAGCAGTCGAGCGCGTATTTCTGGTTCCATGCTATTGTCGGCTGCTACTATTGACCCAAGGTAGGTAAATGATTTTACTACATTAAACTCGTGTTCCTCTACCTTTATTGTGGGACCAATTTTAGGTGTTCTTGCAGACGAGGCCACCATATACCTTGTTTTGTATTCGCAGATTTCCTGCCGCCCGCGCAATCTGGGTGAAAGTTTCTTGTACAACTGTTGATGTTCTTCCAATGATGGCAATGTCGTCTGCATTAGCCAGTAATTGGGTGGACTTGTGGAGGATTGTGCCCCTTGATGTCATGCCCGAATCTCGGATCACTTTCTCCTATGGCAAACTGGAAACAGGGGCGGATCCAGCCCTCAAAAAAGGTTGTGGTCACAGCCACCCGAAAATCGGCCAAGTTCGAGTCGGAGTATGAACTCGCTCATGATCGATATAGTGCAATCCTACAAAGGAGATGTTTACAAAATATATGACGCTCTGACCAAGATTTTGTACAGTGTAGTTCCACGTGGGCAAAGCTGTGGGGCAAACACTAGTAGGTAAATCGATTGCGTAGATCAAGCAGCATTTGATGTCGTTAGTACTTAGTTGGGGGACTGCATGGTAAAACAACACCCGCGTTTGGAATCGTCTATGCCGATGGGGATGCATTTATAAATGTTCATGCATGTAGCGGGAGCGTGCATACCCGTGCGGCATTCGCATTTGTTCGCTATGCGTCCTAGGTGCGGGGCGGGCATGCTTTTAAGAAAATTAACCAAATAAATTATTTTTCTCAGGTTTGAATAGACTAGGATTATCAATATTTTCGCTAAATGTATAGCTGCGAACGTACGAGATTTGGATGACGAAGTTGTAAAAAAAATGAATGTATTGCTTTTATGAGAAACTTGGATGAAAAATGAATAATATGATGAGGATTCCGCTAATGTTTTACTAGCTCATACAGATATACAAAAACGCCATCGCTTAGTCACGATAAATCACCATGAAATGTGTGTAGGCAGATCTATGGCAGAAAAAGGAGAGATGAGTTTGATGGCAGTTATTTATGTATCGCCGCCAGGCCCGCCACATCACCTTGCGTGGCCTGGGGCTAAAATATGTTTGGAGGCCCTTCAAGGTTTTGAAAAACCAAAAAAATTTTGACTAAAAAAAAATTTATGGTAACGTAAGAATAAGTTCATTCAGGGCCTTAAATATCGAACCGTCAGTTCTTTATTCGCGGATGACCCTAAAGTTACATAATGCAACCTAGAACGGAACAGGTCTTATGTAGCGGGGCTCTTGCGCTTAGCTCTGGGGCTCAGTACTCGTCTTTCTTTTGGTAGAATCAATCCAGAAGCTATCCCAGAGGGAAGAATTCGCAGCATTCGCAGATTGAATCTTTGAGGAATTGTATGGAACCAAAAAAATCGCAAACATAGACCGGTTCTCGTTCGATGCGGTGGTCAAGCAGTATATTGAACGCGGTTGGTACTTAGTTGGGGACCGCTTGGTAAAGCCGCTGTCCACACTCGCGTTTGGAAGGACGAAAAGGCAACTACACAAGGTGAACAAAAATATAAAGCTTTTCGACACTGCAGTTGTTTCTCATATCCACAGGTGCTATAACATTTATTGGAGAGTTAGAAAGTTTTTTCTACTTTTGCGACTGCTTCAAAAACGCTTCTAAAAAAAGCAGCAGTAAAAGGAGTGCTCCCTCCCCACTGCGATCATGCAATGTTGAAAATGGATGGGAAGGGGAGCGTCCCAAGCCTTTTAGGTTAGCGACATACGATTAGGTTTCTCCGGTACGGCTAACCGTCTCCGGTTTTGTTTGTCTCCGGTTTGTTCTGAAACCGTTCCGGTTTTAACCTTAACGTATGTTTTAGCTAATCTAATTGCTTGAGTTCCATTTTGGCACGAAAAAACCGGTCCGGGAAAAACCTAATACTATGTCGCTAGCCTTAAGGAGCGTTCTAGCTCCATTTCCCGCTGGGTAAGTTTTCTCTTTTTCCTTAATACTCAATTCGAGCTTACTACTTTAGTGGTAGTAAAGAGACTACTTAAGGGCTGCCTGCTTGGGTTTCAGGCTCTAGATTAGTGCTTGCTTGACAATTAGAGCGCAGGGATATGAGGTTTTCACTTTTTGGGTTTCAATCTACTCTCGGGGCCCCCTTTGGCCTGAGGCCTGGGGCAATTCGTCCCAGTTGCCCCCCCCCTTGTGGCGGGCCTGATCGCCGCATAAAACTTTCGCGAAATAATCCAATTCATTCATGAAAATCTCCACTTGTGAAGGCTCAATTTTACTAGGTCAAAACTTCAACGAAATCCCCATGATTTTGAGTTGCGATTTCAATGTTATTTTTTTATTAGATACTAGGTCCGAACTTTGTGTATGAAGGGGAAAGTGAAGAAGATGAGAGGTACCACCCCACTTCCCCCTTCATCCACAAAGTTCGGGAGGAAAGTTCTTGGGAGCGAAGCGTCTAAACAGACCCAATATTGACGAAAGTACCACGACATATGGAACCTCACTTGATGCAGTTTTTACGCAATTTTTAGACCAATTTCAATCGAAAATATTTCAGTTATCATAAAATCTTTGTTCGTTTTATAGGTTTTAATGTAAATAGGAATTCATAAATATCGATATTTTCAAATTGTACTTGTATCAAGTCCCTCGGTAGGCTCGTCACTATACTTCCTGCATCTGTCGTTGGCCTTACTTTTCTGAAAGCGTACTATAGGTATATCCGACAGAACTCCACTATATCAAGCATATTGTTAGCTTATTAATATTTGAATACTTGTGTGTAGTTAATACTAAAGTGTGGTCTTAAGCAAACTCATATATTTTTTTATTTTATTAAGGCATAGGATATAATATCATCGGCCTATCAATCCACGGTGAAAGTGTGACGTCACAAGTCTATTAGGGTTGTGGGCATGCCCATAGTACCCACAACGGTGGATCCGCCCTTGACTGGAAAGGAGGCAGGCCATACCGTCCCCTTGTCGGAGTCCATTATAGATGTTGATTGGTCTGGACAGTGTTCCGGATACCTTTACTTGGCTTGTCACATTGGTCATGGTCAACCTACATAGTCGTGTCAGCTTGTTGGGAATGCCGAATGCTCTCATGGCTTTGTAGAGTTCTACTCTGGCTATGCTATCATAGGCGGCTTTAAAGTCTATGAAGAGGTGTTGGATTGAGTTTTGAAACTCTAGACATTTTTCCATACTTTGCCTCAAGGTGAAAATCTGATCAGTTGTTGATTTGCCTGGGCTGAAGCCGGTGGCGGTTCGTTAGGTTCAGGATAAGAGAAGCAATGCGCAGGGCGCCAAAACTAATGTACGCCGTATTGTATTTTTCTTCGCGTGCCCGTGTTCTCTGAGACTGCTGCTTTGCTCGGTACGCAGCATTCTTACGTTCAGTTGCCGAATATTACATAAGTGAACGCAAAACCGAGACTTGTAAAAGGACTGCAGTTGCGCGGGTGCAATCGCGACATTTTTCCAGGGATTTTACTCGGCAAAGCAGTCGCCGCAACCAACTGACATAATGGTGCGGTGTCAGCGGCGCGTTCCGACATTGATACAACTTAAAAATCAAAGTGGCAAGTGGTCGTGATAGGAAATAAATTGAAAAAGCTGTATGATTTGCGTATTATTTTTCTATCCTACAGGACTTGTCTTTGTTTTAGGTGCTAATTCCCAGTAGGAAAATTGGTCAGCCCTTCCATGGTAATTGACTATTTCTTGTCTGAAAAGCTTAAAATTGTAAGACCTTACCTCCAGTAATGTTGAGTAATCGAAAGGGTAATAACGTGGATGCTCTCATTGTAGGTATTTCAATTTGATTTAAATTTTACAACATCGGTATCATTACCCTTTCATTTACTGCTCATTACTTAAGGTAAGGCCTCAAGTATTTTCTCAGCTCAACTTTTCTCAATAATATATTCACGACATCAGGGCAGCATTCGTGCTGTTAAAAATAGATACTTACCACAAAAATGTCTACGTGCAGGAAAAAAAATTGGTGTGCATAGGACCGCACGTTGGAAGTGAAAACTTCTATGGCCAGTCTATATTTCCAAATTAATCTTAGCTCTACACGAGGATAAGGATCAATAAATTTTGTCTATGAATATTCCATTTAAGTTTATTTTATTGCTACTTGATGTCGCAATAAAATAAGAAAAACAAAAACATAATAGATAATACATAATACATAGTGCATAGCATATAATACATAGTACATAGTGCATAGTACATAGTACATATTACATAGTTCTAGTACATAGGGGCGCATTTGAAATATTTTTTTTGTGGACTTGGAAACACATATTGCTAGACAAGTCATCCTTACTTAGGCTAATGTCACATGAATCTGAATTCAGACTCCGAATTTTTCAGACTCGGATTTTTTCAGCTCAGATTTTGGTGTCACATGAGTCTGAATATTTCATGTAGCGTAGCTAGGAGACCAGTGTTGTGCGAAATTTTGTACAAAGTATTTTTTTTATGTGGAAGTCTAAGTTCAGGTGTCACACTTTGTACTACCATTCCGTCATATCGTTCACGGCATGGTGAGATGTCTGGAATAAGAAAGGTTAAGGGGAGTCCTTGAGGGTATATGGGGAGATAGCGATAAACCTAGGATAGGGACGAATGTAGGATTTGTAGATTATAACCCTGGCCGACGCGATGACTGGAGGAGGAAATTGTATCCTCTGAGAAATCCCAAGAATTTGAAGCTTGTTTTGCAATTTGGAATATATGATTACTCCAACGCAGATCTTGTACATTTAATTTTTTTTAATTTCCGATGAATTCCAGTTTTAAATAATCGGGGTGATCTATTTTCCACAGATTTTCTTTGCTTTCAATGCACGAAATTAATTTTACCCGTCATTTTTTAGTATAACCTTACAGACGCACGCCTTTTGTTGAACTGAAAAATTCAGACTCATCTGACATGGCGCGATAAGGAAACATGTAAGATAGCGAATTTTTATTCCAATTCTGAAAAATTTAGGCTACATTTTCAGACTGAGTAGCCTGAATTTTTTCAGACCGTTTGGAATTTCTGATTCATGTGACTTGGCAACAATTCATTTCTGTGCATTTTTAGACCCTCTGAAAAATTCAGAGTCTAAATTCAGACTCATGTGACATTAGCCTTAATTATACAGTCGTTATACCGGTTTTTATGCGCCCCATGTTTTTATTTTAGTCTGTTAAAAGTCCCAGATTATTACTTAATCTGCTGACGGAGCGCGCCTTGGCATACGACATGAGAAGACAACACTGCTACTATTGCAGGATTTCTTACCAGACGCCAGAATCTCAAGAAGGTCCATGTTTGTGTTCTAATTATTTTATAGTTTTTGGTACAGCTTATGATTTAAAATAAAACCATTTAACTTAAAAGTTTTTTTTACCTATTTTTATTGTATTCTTTTTAATCTTAATTCAGTCATTTTTGGATTTTCCTTTCTACAAAATTCTGGTGAAGTGATTTGTTATGCATACCATATTGCCAGCGCCATTTTGAATTTTCTAATTTTGACAATAAATTCATTATTTCCGACCTTAAACCTCCAAATTGCGATTTTCAGTGAAATCGAATGGTAATTGCCAAAATCTTACCGCCATATTGGCGCCGCTATTTTGAATTTTCAAATTTTTACCACAGATTCGTCATTTCTGACCTTGGAAACTCCCCGATACCGATTTTCAATGGAATCAGAACACAATTGCAAAATTCGTCCGCCATATTGGCGCCGCCATTTTTAATTTTCAAATTTTGACCACAGAATAGTCATTTGTGGTCCTAAAAACCCCCGATACCGATTTTCAATGTAATCGGAACACCGTTGCAAAATTTGTCCGCCATCTTGGAATCGCCATCTTGATTTTTTTTTAAAAATTGTCAGATTGCACTGTCACGGAAACTCAATGTGTGTACAAAGTTTCATAAGAATCGGTTTGGTAGAAGTAGTTGAAAAAGCTGTCGCAAGATTTTAACCAAAGAAATATACGAGGTCAAGCTAAATAAAACCATTAATAATGCATAATAATATATAATAATATAAAATACATATTAATCCATAACACATAATCATAAATAAGAATACATAATAATATATAATAATACATAAAACAAACTAAAACCCCCAAAATCACAAAAATAGTTCGCGTGATGGTACGCAAAAAATATGAGTGTGCGTAGGACCACACGTTGGAAGTGAAAACTTCTAGGGCCGGCTAGTCTATATTTCCAAATCAATCTTAATATTACAGTAGGATAAGGATCAAGAAATTTTGTTTATGAATATTCCATTTAAGTTTATTTTATTGTTAATGTTCCAATAAAATTAGAAGAACAACAAAGTAATAGATAATTCACAAAAAACAATACACAATACATAATATATAATTCATAATGCCTAATACATAGTACATAATGCATAGTACATAGTGCGTAGTACGTAGTACATAATAAATAGTACATAGTACAAAATACATAGCGCATAGTACACAGTACATAGTGCATAATACATAGCACATAGTACACAGTGAATAGCACATAGTAATAGTACATAATACATAGTCCATATGTAGTACATAGTACATAGTGCCTAGTACATAGTATATAGCACATAATACACAGTACATAGTGCATAGTATTTAGTACGTAATACATAGTGCATAATACATAGTACATAGTACATAATACATAATTCATAATACATAATACACAGTACATAATACATAGTAAATAGTGGATAGTACACAGTACATAGTGCATACATTGTAAATAGTACGTAGTAAATAGTACATAGTATATAATACATAATGCATTGTACATAGTACATAGAACATAGTACATAGGACATAGTACATAGTACATAGTACATAGTACATAGTACATAGTACATAGTACATAGTACATAGTACATAGTACATAGTACATAGTACATAGTACATAGTGCATAGTACATAGTACATAGTACATAGTACATAGTACATACTACATAATACATAGTATATAGTACATAGTAAATAAGCATAATATACAGTACTATATACTATGTATTATGTACTATGTACTATGTACTATGTTATATGTACTATGTACAATACATTATGTATTATATACTATGTACTATTTACTATGCACTATGCATAGTAAATAGTACATAGTATATAATACATAATGCATTGTACATAGTACATATAACATAGTACATAGTACATAGTACATAATACATAGTATATAGTACATAGTAAATAAGCATAATATACAGTACATAGTGCATAGTAAATATTACATAGTATATAATACATAATGCATTGTACATAGTACATAGAACATAGTACATAGTACATAGAACATAATACATAGTATATAGTACATAGTAAATAGTGCATAATATACAGAACATAGTGCATAGTAAATAGTACATAGTATATAATACATAATGCATTGTACATAGTACATAGTACATAGAACATAGTACATAGTACATAGTACATAGTACATAGTACATAGTACATAGTACATAGTACATAGTACATAGTACATAGTACATAGTACATAGTACATAGTACATAGTACATAGTACATAGTACATAGTACATAGTACATAGTACATAGTACATAGTACATAGTACATAGTACATAGTACATAGTACATAGTACATAGTACATAGTACATAGTACATAGTACATAGTACATAGTACATAGTACATAGTACATAGTACATAGTACATAGTACATAGTACATAGTACATAGTACATAGTACATAGTACATAGTACATAGTACATAGTACGTAGTATATAGTACAAAGTACATAGTACATAGTACATAGTACATAATACATAGTACATAGTACATAGTAAATAAGCATAATATACAGTACATAGAACATAGTACATAGTATATAATACATAGTTTATAGTACATAGTAAATAGTGCATAATATACAGTACATAGTAAATAGTGTGTAGTACATAGTACATAATAAATAGTGCATAGTACATAGTGCATAGTACATAGTACATACTACATAATTCATAATACATAGCACATAGAACATAATAATTAGTACATAGTTCATAGTACGTAATACACAGTACATAGTCCATAATACATAATACTTAATATATAATATTTAATGCATATATAATATTAAATATATAATATTCAATATATAATATTTAATATATAATATTTAATATATAATATATAATTCATACTACATAATTAAAACTAAAACCCCCAAAGGAAACATTTTTCTCACGTGATGGTACGTGCGCGTGATGGCACACAAAAAGTGCGCGTGACGCGAGTTTTTAGTTTTTTCCCCAGGCCAAAAAGTGTCCAACGTGCCTATAGAAGTTTTCACTTCAAAAAGTGCGCGTGACGCGAGTTTTTAGTATTTTCCCCAGGCCAAAAAGTGGCCAACGTGCCTATAGAAGTTTTCACTTCAATCATTGGAAAGGACAAGCAAATGCGAAATTTTATGTGTAATTTAGGTTTCAACTAATGAATTTTGGATTTTTTTAATTTAAGAATACGATTAATTTTAGCCAAGGCAGTAAGTAGTTGCATCCTCAGGACGTAGTAATTGCTGTTTTCAGCGATTACTTTTCCTACATGAAGTAAGTCCTTACCTGTAAGGGAGACAGTAAGCTCTTACCAGCCTAGGACATGCCCATGTAAAAGTAATCGGTTCTATAATAAGGAAAGTAATCGATTGACCTTACTAGTAACATCTTACAGAATCGATCCGGTAACCACTACATTTCCTGCTGGGTTTCATTAAATAAAGATTTGCATTAACTATAAAATTCAACAAATTTACTATCCCCATCAACACCAACACACGACTCAAAACACAAACAATTCTTTCACATTAAGCCGCGGCAACCCGCAAAAAGTAGGAAGTAGAGCAACTAACGCGGTACAAGAAAAATATCGAGAGCGAATTTCCGCTCAATCGGACCACAACTCGGTGAAGTCACGTTATGTTGTTTGTGTAATTTAGAGAATTTTGGAGAATTTGGTGGTCCGATTCTCTCAATTGAGATTCTTGTTCATGGCTTGTAAATATTGAAGGTTATGGTTGTGTGCGTAGCGCTCAAGCCACATTTCGTTAGCTCGCATTTGAATACACATACTTCTATTCTATCTGTCATTGCCCGCACCGCATTTGCGCCTGTATCTGTCAGTAGCTTCAGTCAATAAAATTTGCCAACGTCAAAGTGTATTCCTCTTGAGACGAGGCAAGTTTCATCGACCAACAGATATTGGCCCCGACACCTGCTGGTCCGAGCTTCGAGTTTGAATAGGAATAAAGGAAACTTACGTGAACTGTTCGTCTGTCCAATGTGTGTGCGCTAAGTTCTGCCGGTGGCCTTCGTTTAGAACACGCACGGGGAGGACTTGGATTTTTTTTACTTAACTGTTGTACCCTAGATACAAATAGAACCTAGGTCCAATTTGTAACATTTTGAAAAAGTGACCAGAGTGGCCTTATTTGGGCTTATTCATGGGCCCTCCATGGTACACTTCTCAAAGTGCTGTCCTCATGACCTCTGTAATAGCCAAGTCAAACTTTCCCGAGACAAATGATGAAAAGATCATCTGCACACTGTAAACTCAAGTATTTACTTTCTAAACACTTAAAGCGTTTAAACCGTTGTAGACGAATTTTAAACACTTAGCGGCGTTTAATGAGTAAACACTTAAGTGTTTTCTTAGTAAACGTCTGTAGCGTGTTTTTGGTTATGAATAATAAACATTTTGTTGATAGAACTATTAATCAATATTATATTAAAACATAATACAATCATTGCAAAAAGTGAAAAAATAAAAAAAAAACAAAAAACAAAAAAAAATCCAACCCGAGTGCCGGTTTTTCCAAGCGGTCCCCCGACTAAGTACAAACCACTTCCAATATTGCTTGCCTTCCGTGATAGGACGAGATGCGCTTTACTGAATATGCTAAATGGTACCCTTGGCGGGCATTAGCATAACTGCGTGAAATATGGGTCGCTCATATTTTTTCTCGTCTTATCACTGCAAATCTTAGCTTTTGAAAGTGTTTTATTTCAAAACGCTTAAAACGTTTTATTTTGACGTCACCCATTTGATTAACATTTAAGTGTTTTAATAGTGTCGACAATGTTAATCAAAAGGGGAGACGTGAAAATAAAAAGTTTTAAGCGTTTTGAAATAAAACACTTCTCAAACCTCAGAATGCAGTGATACTGATAATTTTAAATTCGTAATATTTAAGCAGCTTACGGTTTTATTTTCATATTAGAAAAATACCTGTCAACAAAGGCATAAAACTTTCAGGACAAACTAAATTAAATAAATGAAAAAAACAAATGAAGTAAAAAAGACCAAAAAATGAAGAATAGGTATATTCTAAAATAATTTTGGATGTAATTTTGGTTCCTTTGGTTTATTACTCAAATAACAGCAATTGCATTTTTTTGGCCATTTTGAAAAAAGAATTTAAAATTGTTTATCAAATCTCGTAAAGATTTTTGGGACCTTTAATTTAAAAAAATAAAGTTCATTTTTGTTAACATGAGCTCGAGATCTAAAACTTTTTGTGTTTTGGCCAATTGTTAATTAACAAATACATAGTTTGAGCTATAATTTGGACTGTAGCATGTTGAAACCTATTCATTTCATGTGATAAATTCAAAATAAATTTAATTTTTATAGAAGCTTATTTTCAAGCATTATAGTGTAAGTATTTTTAATTGAGTGATTTTTTTGGTTTTTTCATAAAGCTTAATGTCAAAATGCAATAACTTCCTTGTTTCTTAAAATTCTAGGTCTTTTGTATGATAATAAAAATTACCCGATAAAATTAAAGGTTTTTATTTTTTTTATTTCTGAAAAAAGTACCTCTAAGTGGATCACTCAGTATTTGATTTTTAGAGAGACACTTCCCAACCCCTAAACACTTTACCGTTTAAAAATAAAACGCTAGAGCGTTTAGTTCCCCATATGTGTTTTATCATAACTAAGTGTTTACCTTCCCAAGTGTTTAATTGGCGAATAAGTGTTTTATTTTTATACACTTGTGCTTAGGTTAGAATTTTTTGGTAAACACCTTAGGCGTTTAATTTCTCTTAAACGCTTTATGTGTTGAAGAATAAAACTCTTTAGCGTTTAGATTTTGTGCATTAACCGCCTCTGTTGTTTTAAAAGTAAACACTTCCCACCATTAAAACGCTTTATCGTTTAGAAATAAAACACTAGAGTATTTTATTTCCAAACACCTGCTAAACACTTGGATTTGCAGTGCATAGACGATGACATCGAAACCAGATTCGCATAGTTTGGTCATAAGTAGATTCACAACCAGTCACCAGAGTAACAGGGATAGAACTCCATCTTGAGGGCAACCCTTGATAGCCTTGACACTAATGGTGGGGATACACTGTAAACTCAAGTGTTTAGCTGCTAAACACTTAAAGCGTTTAAATCGTTGTAGACGAAATTTAAACACTTAGCGGCGTTTAATGAGTAAACATTTAAGTGTTTAATTAGCAAACGTTTGTAGCGTGTTTTTGGTTATGAATAATACAAATTATGTTGATAGAACTATTAATCAATACTATATTAAAACATAATACTATCATTGCAAAAAGTGAAGAAAAAAACAAAAAAAACAAAAAAAAAACAAAAAAAAATCCAACCCAAGTGCCGTTTTTCCAAGCGGTCCCCCGACTAAGTACAAACCACTTCCAATATTGCTTGACTTCCGTGATAGAACGAGATGCGCTTTACTGAATATGCTAAGTGGTACCCTTGGCGGGAATTAGCATAATTGCGGGAAGTATGGGTCGCTCATATTTTTTCGTCTTATCACTGCACATCTCAGCTTTTGAAAGTGTTTTATTTCAAAACGCTTAAAACGTTTTATTTTGACGTCACCCATTTGATTAACATTGTAGAAATTTTTTAAACGTTTTGAAATAAAACACTTCTAAAACCTCAGATTTGCAGTGATACTGATAATTTTAAATTCGTAATACTTAAGCAACTTTACGGTTTTATTTTCATATTAACAAAATAACTGTCAACAAAGGCGTAAAAAATTCAGGATAAACTAAGTTAAATAAATGAAAACAACAAATGAAGTAAGAAAAGGCCAAAAAATTAAGAATATGTATATTCTAAAATAATTTTGGATGTAATTTTGGGTACTTTTTTTACTTCTGTTTATTACTCAAATAACAACAATTGCATTCTTTTGGCCCTTTTGAAAAAACAATTTAAAAGTTTTTTATCAGATCTCGTAGAGAATTTTGGGACGTTTAATTTAAAAAAAGAAAGAAAAGAAAAAAGAAATACGTGAACTCGAGATATTTAACTTTTTGTATTTTGGCCAATTGTTAATTAACAAATACATATTTTGAGCTATAATTTGGACTGTATCACTTTGAAACCTATACTATTCATTTTTTAAGTTTTATAGAAACTTATTTTCAAGCATTATAGTGTATTATTAATTGAGTGATTTTTTTGTTTTTTTTCATAATAACTTCCCTGTTTCTTGAAATTCTAGTTTTTTTGTATGATAATAAAAATTACCCGATAAAATTGAATGATTTTATTTTTTTATTTCTGAAAATAGTACCTCTAAAATGGATCACCCAGGATTTCATTAGAGACACTTCCCACCCCTAAACACTTTACCGTGTAAAAATAAAACGCTAGAGCGTTTAGTTCCCCATAAGTGTTTTATCATAACTAAGTGTTTACCTTCCCAAGTGTTTAATTGGCGAATAAGTGTTTTACTTTTAGACACTTGCGCTTAGGTTAGAATTTTTTGGTAAACACCTTACGCGTTTAATTTCTGTTAAATGCTTTAGGTGTTTAAGAATCAAACACTTTAGCGTTTAGATTTTGTGAATTTAACGCTTCTTCTATTTTAAAAGTAAACATTAAATACTTTATCATTTAGAAATAAAACACTAGAGCGTTTTATTTCTCAACACCTGCTAAACACTTGGATTTGCAGTGTACCGACGGTAAATGCACTTAATTGTGTGGGGATCCAGGTTTCTGTGACCCAGCGCCCTAGAAATAGAATCATAGCCAGTTTTATATGGCCAGTATATTGCAAAACTCGAAAAATATTATATTTATTATTTTCAATCCAGTTCAATTCTAGCCACATAATTTTATTCTATCCATATTTATTGTGATTTTTCTAATTTAGAAAAGATGGTTCTTGTGACCTTGTTAAATTGGCTGCAGAGCAACAAAATTCTCGAAGACATCATGCATTTACTAGATCCATATATTGACACAGATAAGTATGTCGAGCAAAATATTTTAGATTTTAGACAGACGTGTTTTTAGGTAGCAAATAAAGGTTGTGGATGCATTGTTCCACAGCAGGCAGATCTTAATATTACATGATTTGGGTGAAGTTGGAGTTGCTACTCCTAACTTTAGTAGAAGACACGAATTTAGCAAAAAGATTTTTCAGTACTAGTAATGTCCACTTTTAAAAAGACTCGCATATGTTGATATTGTTTAGTGGGAGTTTCTATAAAGTATTTTAAAACAGTGAGAATGCCGACCCTCGTTAACATCCTTCATCAAAGCGTACAAATTTCAAGTATAATTTGGGCAATTAAGTAAAAGTTGATAGCTCATAACAAGATGCCATGCCGATCCCGTATCTTTATCCCATTAAAAGAAAATTATGAGAAAGTGAAACGACGCTTGAAAGCGGCTTCGCTCAGGCTCACGCATCATCAAAATTAGAGTAGGTAAAAGATAACGGAAAAACATAAAACGATTTTGGATAAAAATTCATTTTTTCTTAACTGCGCGAAATAAAAATTTAAAAAAAAAACGGAAGATATTCACCGAACGGATGAAAGCAAAATGAATTTCGTCTTCGCCATCACCATCATCATCGACGCCATACAAGAGCCGAGGTTCACCTAAATCCCACAGACCGAGCCCAGTTGCATACTTTTGAAGGAATCCAACTTGCCGGGATTTTTAACAGCAAATTTCAGGAGAAAAAAATTTGTAACTTACCTGAGATGATGATGATGATGATGATGGGGCGACGGTAGATGGCTGGATCGGATCGAAGATGAAATTTGGAAGCTCGGAGCTGCCCAAAAATTGGGAATTTTTATTGAAATGCTAATTCGGAGCTTCACGTTCGCTTATATTGCAAGAATGACACCAAAAGACATCTTCTGGCGTTTTTATTACTCGTGGAAATTGGCTCAAGATACCTCCGATGCTGGCTGGATGCACACGAGAGAATGGGGTCAGCTTGTGCTTAGATCTTTACTTTATGATGGAGGTGAGAATTGGTTCCGTCAATAAGGAAAAAGTTTGTTAAAATAAAAAACGAAGACTTTTGTCAAATGAGGAAGGACCGGTTATTTAAGGCACAGGTGGCTAGAAGTCTGGCCACATGAACTTGTTTTCTAGATCATAAATTGCAATGTGTGCCATAAACTTAACCTGTGGGTATTAAAGGGCAATTTGTACCGTTTTGTTAGGTTAAATGACCCCTTTTTTGTGAAAAAAAAACTGGTACAATGTCTAGCAGTAAGCTTAGTTTGAAGGATAGAAGACGAAAGGATAGGTAAGTTGTAAGTTTCGATATGTTCACTTGTGGGTTTTAATATGTTCTGGCAAATACTGTGAATTTCGCAGGGAGCGAACGTCTAACAAAGGCTTCGGAAGGTGGTGGTACCCGATTTGTCACTGCTATCAAAACAAGAGAGAAGTCACTGCAGAGGAACACTTAGCGGCTCTGTTAACAAGTCTTAACCTCCTCCCCGCGATGGAACCTGCCTTTGGGTGAGTTCCAAAATGCATCACTGCGGTACAGCTACAAGCTGTAAATTGCTGAATTCTACAGTCATACCGCAGGAGATGCATTTTGGTCGATTGCAACAAGTTACGTGCTACCACCCGCGATGGTAGAACGCGAAATCAGATAGATCATCTGGCCCATGTTACATGGCCGCTATTCTCATTGTCGCATTGGATTTAATCTCACATTCTCATTGTCGATCTTAGTGACTCCTGGCGTGTACATCGAGAAATGGCGTATTCTGATTGTCAAAGTGATAGTGTGTGAAGTGATAATAGCTGCGTTCCATTGGGCGATCCGGAGTACTCCGGAATACATCACCAATGGAACGCGATTTTTTGATGTCAGAAGTAAATACGAGTAAAACGTAAAAGTGCAGGGGTAGTTGGGAGTACTCCGGAGTACTCAGGAGTAGAAAATATCACCCAATGGAACGCAGCTATTTTTGTCGAGACCTTTGTTGGTATCGACAGTTGGAAAAGAAGCGTCAAAGAGGAAAGAAAAACCAAAATTTGTTTGAAATGGAAGGAGAAAAAAGGTAAATAAAAATTGTTTTCATTTATTTATAAAGAAATCATTAAAAAAAATAGATATGCTGAAGAAAAGTTAAATATTTTGAATTTTCAGTATGAAAATAACGACAAGGAAGCAGTTTGAAACGATTGTGGAATTTATGCTACAAAATTCCTCAATAGCCAAGGGGCTGAAATTTGCAGAGAACTACAATATAAATAAAGGAAAATACGAAGAGAAGTGGCAGCAACTAACGATAAAAATAAATAGTTTAGGTCCTCCTATCAGGGATGCTGCAGGTTGGCAGAAGGTAATAATTGCTGGTTTAATTTTAGTAATTTCCTTTATTAATTTAAGGTTTACAGGTTTGGACAGATGACAAACTGAAATTAAAAAAAAACTGGCTCCAAACAAAAAAGTACATAATTCCACAGGTGGTGGAATGTTCAAATTGGCTCAATTGTCCTTGTTGGAGGAACAAGTTGTTAATTTGTTGTCTTTGGATAAGGCAGTACCCAGTAACGCAGCATCCTTTGGTGTAGAAAGTAATATTGAGTCTATGGCAGAAGATGTAAATGAAACAGAAGAGGTTCATCAAGAAGCTTCTAATAAAACTTCATTGAAAAGAAGCCGGAGTGAGGTAAAAGACTACAAAAAAGATATGCTTTCTCAACAAACGGAAGCTCTAAACAAGATAGTTGAGCTATTGACTTCTACAAACAAATATATCAAAAGACTGTCTGACGCCACAGAAAAAAAGAATTATATTTACGAAAAAGTAGGGAAAAAAAAGGAATTGGAAATAGACCTTAGGATGGAAATTATGGATCTTGAGAAAAAAAAATGAGTTTCGCTAAAATACAATAAACAAAAGTGCATTATAAAATGAAGTTTTCTTTATTTTTTTTATTATGTTTGAATTTTTATTTATTTAAATTTTATTTAGTTTTGTTTATGTTTTATGTTTGATTTTAGTGAATTTTTTTAAAACATGGAAAAGGCTGTTAATTTAAGTACAAAAGTTATCACTTTTTTAATATACATATATTAATAAAAAGATTATTACTGAAATGAAATTTTTTCATGAATTTACAATTGCTTCCATGATGCTTCTTCTTATTGAAGACGTATCTTCCTCGTCATCTGCAGAGAATTCTAAATTTTCATAATTTTCCTACGACAAGGGGAATTTCACTAAGGGCCATCTTCAGTGCTTTAAATATATTAAAATTAATCCGAAGTTGCGTGTCAGTAAACAACTGTTACACGAATTCCCCTCTAGAAAATAATGAATAAGTTTCTAAAAAATAAATTATTTGTTTCCTCATGCCTTCAAATTTGCTCTCGTCACTTCTTTGTTGTTTTTATTTTAAATGACATTTTTCCGACAGCCGGTAAGTATGCTACATTCCGAAAAGAAAGGGAAATTTTGAAATGTCCCAAGACCTGGATAAAAACCTCGATAAAACCTGGGTTTTCAGATTTGTATGGGGAAGAACTATATAGTTCATTAAAAAAACACGGCTTATAGGTTTATCCTCAATTTTAAATAGAATTCGCAAATTGTGTAGAGCACAGCATACGTTGATGATCCTTGCGGCTTTCTCAGGCGTATAGTGGAGCTCCCGTGCACTCAATAAACACCGAAAGGTGTTTTAGCACGTCTATCGTCCTTTCAATGATACACCTGGCTCTTGAATGTATCTCGTTGAATCTGCCTTCTTGGCTGTTGTCGCCCCTTTCATTACGTGCTCTAAACGGGGTTATGAGGTAAGGCTTGAGAGGATATCCTGCATCACGTATAAAATTATACTAAATGTGAAAGGAATATTATAACAAGACAAAAATGTGTACCTAAAAGCCAAGTATTTCGTTGGCGGCCTGTATTTTATCTGGAGAGCATCCCTTCCAATGAGCTGGCGTTCCAAATAAAGGAATCATGTGATGATCCAGGATTATTTGCATCGACAAATCTAATGCGCATTTTGTGATCACAAACCTGTAATATAACATTTTAAAGACTGAAATCTATATTAAATAAAACAGAAGCCCCTGTCATTCCGTCTGTTTGTCGGGGATAAACTGAAAAAGTCCTGCACTGATTGTAGTAATTTTCTCCAAATATCTTGGAAATAACCTAACTTAAATTATAGGCTATTTAAATTTCTAATATTTAATCCCTAAAAGGAATTATTAATAACTTTTACTTCGTGGGCGAGGGGGTGGGTGGGGGAATATTTTTGTTTACATATGAAAAAATCGGTTGTGAGATTAGGTTCTCATATTTTTTTTAATAGATTAGTTACGATTTTTTTGCAAAAGATGGCGTCTTCAAAATTTTAATGTTATGTTATTCACCTTTTCGGTTAAATAAATTATTAAACGCGTTTTTTGAAGTTGTCATTTAATGATACCATTGATAAAACCGAAATTATTCTAAACGAAAAGAAGAAGTTTAAAGAAATTCAATATTTCCAATGAAATTAATGAAATGGAGTTAAAAAAATATGGCGACTCCTATTTTTATGCAATTGATTATTATTTTAAGGTTATAAACTACACCGTGAAGTTTGCCACATTCTGAAAAGTGGGAAATTTCTTAAATTCCCCCTAAACAGTAGAAACGGTAGAAATAGGTTTTCAGATTTATATGAGGAAGAACTGTATATAGTTCAATTAAAAAAAGGCTGTAATAGTTGCTGACAAAAGACATATTTTTTATAGGTAACTCTAAATTTTTATAGTACCCAAAATCAATTTTGTAGATTTGTTCTCTTTTTTATTATATCTTTTTCCTACCGCGGACTGTGCACACATAATCTTTTTTTATTTAAAGGCGTTGCAACGCACGCGGGTTTTATGCTAGTTAAACAATAAGGCAATACATACCAACATAATATTTAGGCTATGATAGCCTTTCCTGTTGTAGTACAAATGTTGACAATTTTTTGGTGGAGAAATTATACTCACGTGAGAGCCGTCTACGCAATCAATAATTCCTGGGAAACCAAATTTTTCGAAAAAATGCAATTTTATTTCATTGCGTTCAGTTTCATCCGGAAATTTTATTAATTGGCTGCAAATTTCACTTTCCAGAATAATTAAAACTTCTGTTAAAATCTTCGAAAATGTAGGTTGCGCCAAACCTAAATTATAATTGTTACCAACACCTTTTTGATAACTCCCTTCCGCTAAAAATCGCAACACTGCACAAAGCTGGACTAAGGGGGATACCGAAAACCTTCTCCTTATCACATTCATTTTGGTTTCAACTTTTTCTAGTAAATGCAGCAATGCCTCTTTTGATAATCTGAAATATGATTTAAACCTGCAAGTAAAGTAAAATCATTAAATTAAATTACAAAATCAGTAAACGATTTTGACTTACACTCCGTCTGGCAAATCCAATGGATTAGATTTATTTCTAATTTGCAGTCTTCTGGCTCTCATATTTTGAATATTTTCGCGCTCATCATTTCCTTCCGAGTCGGAATCTGTATCCCAAAATACAAAAGAACTCATTTTTTTATGTTAATACACTTTTTTCTTTGGATTTTTTTCACAACTTATGAAGGGCACGATAAGTCAAATTGAAATGTCAACCGTGAAATGTGTTCCATTCCATCGCGTTCCACGTATTCACGTCACTCGCCAACTATAATACCACATTCAAAGTGACGTGACACCGGCTGAGACAAATCTCACTTAGGTGATTCGACAACGAGAATAAGGCCCAACAATTACAAGGTAAGCTCATAAGGGTTCCGTGACGTCACTCAGATCTCTTTTAATGTAATGTTATGAACCTACCTTGTACTATTAGGCGTGTTTCTTTTTCCTGGTATACCTACACCAGTGTACTCTGGAGTAGATGGAAAATGAAACTTGTAGGGCGTATTCTAGGTATCTACAATATTTAAAACACACTGGTTACTTGAAACTAGACAGTCTTGATGTCGGTCCGTAGTGCGGTACTATAGAGCCAAGCAGTCAAGATGAAAATGAGGCATTACGAAGACCGAAAGGCATTCGTTTAATTCGATAAGTGCCAAACGGGACAGTGAAGGCGGTTTTGTCCATATCGTCACTGTACATTGGTACCTGCCAGTATCCAGCTAATAGGTCGAGTGTAGACATATATTTGAACTTGGCTGTGGAGTGCAATAAGTCATCCATCCTCGGTAAAGGGTAACGACCAGCTACTGTTATTGCGTTTATGTGTCGGTAGTCCACGCATAGTCTTATACCTCCATCCTTCTTGGGAACCATTATTACTGGTGACGACCAAGGCGATTCGCAGGGCTCGATGATGTCCATTTCCAACATTCTTTCAATTTCTTTCTCCAGTATAGCCTTGCGCTTACTGTTCAAGCGATAAGGGGGTGTCGAAATTGGCGGGTGGTTACCAGTATTAATTCTATGCAGTGTTGCGCCTTTTACTACAATAGTAGCAGATCTACTACATTTCGCATTTTCAAATTTTTACTACATTTGGTTTCTAATTTGCTACATATTTCGCGTCATCAGGGCTAGCTGTCAAACTGTAGATAAATTCCGACTCAAGAAGTTTCAGTCCAGTTCAACTGGATCTGTATACTACCATGTAAATATAAACTCTTCCACATAGTGTATATAATAAACACTAGCCTTTGATGATTTTGTTCTCGAAAATTCTTTAAATGAGAGATTCGTTTTGGAAATGCGGCAAAATATGTGCAATTTTTATATCGGATGCTGCATGCAACTTTAAAAGAAGATTCGGTGTAGATTATAAAAAATTAAATTTACTTTATAGATTCCAAAAAAATTGCTCATGTGTAGATTATTTCTTGAATTTCCTCATAGCGAAGTAAAATTAGAAATTCTAAATCAATGGAGAGGTTTGATAGGAGAAGCAGATATTATTGAAAAATGCCAGGACGATGACGCTGTTAAGTTTTGGATTAATTTAAAGAAAATTAAAAATGGACTGGATGAAGGAATTTATGCTGATTTGGCTGATTTAAAACCTTTGTACATTACATGCATCTGTGCATCTGCTGAACGGAAATTTTCAACTTTAAAATTAATAAAGGACCAGAAAAGAAACTTGCTACAAACTGAAACAATAAATAATATATTGCTTTCTAGAGAATTAATTTAAGAAGAAAATGATATTTTCGAACGCTCATTGGATTTACTTAATTACTCTACTAAATTTGTATACAAGGATGGAAGTTATGTATAAATATGTGATTTGTATTTGCCAAAATAAAAATAATATTTTTAATTATAAAAAGTACAAACGTAGTTATTTATGTTGAAATAAAAGTTGTTTTGTTGCTACTACATTTTTTTCAATTCTGCTACCAATTTTTTACATATTTACTACATTTTTAAAATCACCAAGGCCCAACACTGATTCTATGTTCTATTAGTTGTGTTGGCGGTCCCTGAAGTTTGAATATGTCTGCGTTACCTACTAGGACATTATTTAATTCTTCCGTTTGGGCTTTTGTTAATGCAGTTCCTTCGTCTGGGCGAAGATTAATGTGATCGAAATCAATTGTACCTATATGGAATGTCCTTAACTCCATCAAGTGAGCTTCGCTTTTCGTGATTGTTGAATCCATCGGAAGGCAGTCTTTGAATATTGCATCTATATCCTCAGCATTGTATGTCCTCTCCTCTCTTCTTCTTTTGGGATTACTTGTTGTGCTATGTCTGGAGACATGCTTGGTAGCTCCGGTCCATAATTAATCTCAGGGTCGTGGGTTCGAGCCCCACGTTGGGCGCCAATTTGTAGGGCGTATTCTAGGTATCTACAATATTTAAAACACACTGGTTACTTGAAACTAGACAGTCTTGATGTCGGTCCGTAGTGCGGTACTATAGAGCCAAGCAGTCAAGATGATAATGTCTGCCGAACAAAGTCGGACCCTTTATTTATAGTCAAAATTTAATCAATACAAACAAAACATACAATATTCTTAGAACTAATAAAACAAAAAGGTTGCCAGCATAGTGTTACAAACTCATTTTTTGAAGCGAAGCTTTTTTCCGGACGTTTTATGGGAGTACCTAGAAAAATCGTCACCGTTAACTTTAAACCAGTTTTACGAGTGACAAATTATGAATTAGTGTACTGAGTGTACAGTCTGATGCATTATGAGTTGAGTGCAGTTAAGTGCCCTCAAATATGCTGCGACTGATTTATGGCAGGAAAAGAAGTTTATGTCGAATTAAAAGAGGCGGCAAAGGACATAATACATGACTTAAGTGTTATGTATTATGTAGTTAACAGATGTTATTGAAATTTACTATAGCTGGGCCACCCTATCCGACGGGGTAAAATTCACGGATCTGGTCCTCTTGGTAGAGGGGTTGGGCGTTGGGGTAGCTACCGCCTACCGGAGTCCGTAAAAACACACCAGTTAAGAAACATATAATTTATATATGTATGTACAAAATAAAAATATTTGTGAACATTGGGCAGCCTGTAAAATATTAGCATCCATATATTCTTTACATAGCTTCGCTGCTGTCGGGAGTCCCGCGACAGCTCTCCTTTTTTTTATTTCAGTGTAGTTTATAACTTTAAAATAATAATCAATTGCATAAAAATGGGAGTTCTCTAATCATCTACTCCAACATATAAGCTTACAGTGGGATTCCGTAACGATTTAGAATTTAGAACTTTCCTAAATCGCACAAGTTTTCTAACTTAGAGTGGGTTGGTATTCCGTAAGCGATTTAGAGTGATGTACTAGATTTTTAGAAAAGATAGTACGTTTTCACATCAAAAATGAAAATAAGTATGAAGAAATGAAGTATTTGAAATTTATGATCTCCTTTAACTACAATTTTAATTTAAACTATTTACATTTAAAATGTTTAACCCAAAATGAAGTATTTGTCTTTAGAATTTAAACAAACATTTATATTACGTATACGTATTTTCACTTTCGAATAATTCTCAATACTTATTATTTGTTTCTAATAATTGTAGTTTTTTGGTTTTATAATTTTTATTAAATTCACAGATGTCCTTATACATATTATTTAAATTTTTTAATGTTGTTAATATTTCTTCTTGGCTTCTTTTTGCTGAAGACAAATATTCCTTCGACAGCGTTTTTCCTTCGCTTGTATTTAAACGATTTTTTGCTAATTCCGGGTGATTTTCTATAAAATCAATAGCAATTTGAACTTTAAAAATTGTTTAAACTTACACTTTTTTTTTTTTTTTTTTTATGTGGAAGACTAGAGCTCAGGGAAAGCCCTTTGTACTGTCGACAATCTATTTTCTTCGTATAGAGTGCAATGTCGAACAGCAAGCTCTAGTCGATAGATAGTGAAGGGGAAGAGAGAAGTAGGAAGGAACTGCCACAACCACCTAACCCCAACCATTTCTATCGCGACTCTGGCATCGGGGCAATGAGAAACAACTCGCTGGAGTGTTATGCCTCCTGAAACAAGTTGAATCCCATCAACCAACCGATGACATGCGCTTGGTGGAGCGGGGCAGTGCTAGCGGAAGGCTATGACAGGAGGAAGGTGGGAAAGGCGAAGGACCGTGGGGCTCTGCCGGGACTCGAACCCGGGACCTCTGGGATAGTAGCCAGGCGCCTTACTCCCTAGACTACCGAGGCCCCCCTTTTGCAAATTCCCAACCTTGCTCACAAGACACTTTATATGTGAATGAAATCGAACTCTAACTTAGACAAGAAATGTGTTACAGAATTCCAAATTTCGTCTAAAATTTAGAGAACTCTTGGACAAAAGTGTGTGCCATCTACTACAAAAGTTAATAACCGGAATTTGTGATCTTAGCCAACTTAGAATGCTTAATGCACTCTAAATTTTAGAATCTTTAGGCTTACAGAATACCAAACTGCTCTAAATTTAGAATTTTGGCTCTAAAATCTAACTCTAAATCGTTACGGAATCCCAGTGCTGGGGTAGTTACTACTCCAAAGCACACCGGTGTAGTTACTTTAGGAAAAAGAAACACGACTATTGTACCATGCTGTGACCGTCATCCGTAGATGGAGAACTTTTGTGGATTGACAGGAGCTTTAGGGGAGCAAACATTGGATGTGACCACAGAATGTTCAGTAGATAAACCGTTCGAAATTTTCTGGTCGAATGTTAAGGTCAGTTGGTTGTTGGTTGAATAGTCGCACGCGACCAGTTGCAAATTAGTTTCAAATCGGTCTCGTTTCTGTCGCCCCGGGTGTGGATTCCCACTTCAGCACACGGGCAAGGTCACGAAACAGTTGATTGGGATTGCAAATCAGCCGACTCGTGTGCGGAGGGCCTATGTCTTAAGGCCCACGGTAGTTGAGATAACATTTTTTTCGTTTTTTTACAAAATCACTCAAAATTTCGCTTTAAAAACCTTTTTGTTTGCAGTTGTAATAGCACGAAATTACTCTTGTTGTCCTCTTCAATATATTGTTACTAAGTGTCAAAGTCTAAATTCCTTTTAAAAAAAAAGTACAAGCTGTGTGATTTTGTAAAGAAACAAAAAAAATCATATCTCTACTACCGTGGCCCTTAGGACATAGCGTCTACCGGTGAAAACAAGCAAATGACCTCCCCAACCCATCAAAAACCTTTTGACGGTCCATCTTCCGAACACCCTACCCTGCACTGACATATAGAATGGACTGCTCATCAGCAAATTTTCATGGCACCAATTCATTCCATAGTTGACAAACCTTTTCTCACTGACATGTAAACACGTCAATTACTTTTGTAAATTAAAATTTTTTGTTTGTTAAAAAAAATAACAAATGCAATTTTGATAATATTTCCCTTTTAAAATGCTTTTTTTCATTAATTACAAATATTTATGTTAAACCATGCGAGGTCCTGTTTCATCTAAATGTCAGTGATTCCGGGGCTTATGGCGAAAGGAGACAGAAATAAAAAAATCACTATACCCATCTATTTTTTGTAAATATTCTGACATTACCTGTGTTCCAAAATTCGAGCAAAGTACTCGCAAGCAGTTGGCATACTCGTTCCTACTTCTCAACAAAAGCATTAGTAGAGAGATAAAGCCAACTGCTTGCGAGCACTTTGCTCGAATTTTGTAACACAGCTATTAGTTCAAAGGAAAAAATGAAATCAGGTATGGCAACTTTAATATCTCGGAACCGTTGTGGCGGTTTTATTTTAAATTTCGCTTAAAATCATTCTAGAATTTTATTTACCGTTCTTATTTTACTGCAAAGATAAAAAAGTTATCGTATTTTGTGGTTTATTGAAAGTCAAGAGTAAAAATATTTAAGAAAATGGAAAAGTGTGCAGTTTTTGAATGTCAAATTTTATTTTTTCAAGTTTGGCACTATCTGATTTTATTTCTGCCAGTGAATGCACTGAACTCTTAACGCGAAATTTAACAAAATTTGAGTACGGTGACAAAAGGGGCTTATGGATGAGCGACAGGACTATACTTTTCTATACTTTTTGGTGTCATGAGTTTGTATGGAAATAATGTTTGATGAGCAGTCCATTATTATATATCAGTGCTACCCTGTAGTGATGACAGGAAGTTCTTCTTCTTAAATGGCGCTACAGCCCATGTATGATAGAGTTGAACCGGACTTACACGAGGCAGTACATTTGTCCGTTACACGATGGTAAATTGACCTGAGACCTCAATTTTTTTAAATGTCCCGGTTCAAAAGTAATGTCCTACTGGTATATGAGCATGTATCGGGATAAATGAAGCGAGGTGTGATTGTAAATTACGTAGTGGAGAGACATTTATTACTTCTTTTGCGGCAGTAAAATATCCAATTTAAACTGAGCCGTTGTGAGATTGTAAATACGAACTGGAGAGGCATTTCTTACATTTTTCGAGGGAGTGAAATTTTGTACTGAAGAGATAATTCTTACATTTTTCGAGCAAGTGCAATTTTGTACAGGAGAGACATTTCTTACTTCTTCCACATGCATGAAGATACCTCATGTCTTTTGGTACAGACTCTAGCAAAGTTTCCAACTTAAAATTAGGCGAGGTGGGATTGCCAAATATAAATATACATTATCGAGGCATAATTTCTTACTTTACTCTAAGGGAGTTTAATGCTTATTAGAATTAAACTCGTAAAAAAGCTCTTCATTGATATTTATTTCCTTTCTTTTTTTAATTTGCTTGTGTTTGTCATTTTGGCATTACAATAGCGCCTCGCCTCATTTGAAGTATGACATTGTACTGGCTCAAAAGAAAAACATTTATAATCATTTTATAGTCGTGTCCTACCCAACACTAATGTAGGACTCGGGCCTCTTGAAGTCTCTTCTTCCAGTCGTCTCTACGTCGTTCTAGCTCCCTCCAATTTGTTATACGAAGTTTCCGTATATCTTCTAGCAGGTCTTCCATCCACCTATTTCTTGGTCGTCCAACTCTTCTCCTTCCTGATGGTCTACCATTAAAAATCCTAACTAGCATTCTATCTTCTGAAGCTCGTACAACGTGTCCGAGCCATCGCAGTCTATTCAATTTTATGTATGCAGCTATATTTATTTAGCTCTTCGTTTGTTCTAATGTGTTATTCGTTCTGGTTAACTCTTATAGGACCAAATATTCTTCTTAAGATTGTCCTTTCGAAGATTTGGAGCTGATTTTCTGTTTGTTGGGTAAATTTTCCACACTATGATCACGGCTGATACTTCGCCCTAATCGTTGTTCTCGTTTTGATACGATCATAGACTTTGTTTTCGTGTCATCTACTCGTAGATTGAACTTTGCTGAGCTTTCTACAATTTTGGAGAAGGTTTCTTTTACATCTGGCGCTTTGCGTCCAATTATGACTATGTCATCTGCGAAAGCTAGTATCTAAATGTTTCTTGTGAAGATGCTATTTGCTCCATAAGTTGTGTTTCTCTCATAATTGCTTCCAGAGCAATGTAAAAAAAGTATTGGTGAGATCGCATCTCCTTGTCGCAGACGTGATCCTTGAGGGAAGTTGATTAAGTTACAACCTCGTATTCTCACTTGTGTTCTACAATCTTTGGTCGTCAATTTGCATAGTTCTATTAATTTTTTCGGGAAACACATTTCACTCATCTTGTTCCACAGCTTTCTTTTATTCAGCAGGTCATAGGCATATCTGCAGCCTACAAAAAGAAGATGTAAGTCAATGCTCTCTTCCCAGCATTTTTCAAGTATTTGTTTCATTATGAGACGGTCTGTTGTCGATCTGTTCGTTCTAAATCCTGCTTGGTAATCACATACTTTATCTTCCAAATGTGGTTTCAGTCTATTTAATAAAATATGTGAAAGCACTTGTTAAGCTGTGTTTAGCAAAGTGAGTGGTCTGTAGTTTTTGCAGTTCACAGTTCACCTTTTTTATGGAGTGGGACAATTGTGCCTAAAAGGCATTCTTCCGTCATCTTTCTGCTTCTCTATAGTTTTACGATGAGACTATGTAAGGCATGGCATAACTTGTCCCCAGCACTTTTTTAGATTTCCGCGGGTATCTGGATAACTGGAAGTTAAAGATCAGTTTTAACAAATGTGAATCGATCCTTTAATTTTGATTATATACATTTGAATTTTACTGAAGCTTAAAGATTCGGAGCTCATGTAAACTACACATTGAAATCATTACGTCGTTAAAATTGCCGGTGAAATAAGTTCTTTGTTTTAATACCAATGTCTTCAAAAACAGCAAAGCGAGCACAATATACGCTATAATTTTTAACATTGCAGATGGCCATTTCCCATTGCAACAAACCAACTTTGAGTATCACAGACCCATACCTTTTGGCCCTTACAAATTCAAGCGGGAAGAATGCTTTTTCAAAGAGGTTTTTGTAGCGTTGAAAGGACTGTGTGGCGTTCCTTAATCCGAAATCATCATCATAAATAGCTCCACAGCCTGTTATTGGCCTTGGCTTCCTGCAACATCCTCCTCCAGAACTGTCTGTCCCTGGCTTGGGGTCTCCAATTTCTTATACCTAGGGTTCGTAGATCCTCCTCTACGCTATCTGTATATCTCTTTTTTGGACGTCCTGTGCCTCTGTGTCCGTCTGGTCTCTTGTTCATAATAATTTTTGTTATGCTGTCATCACTGCTACGTTCAACATGTCCTGCCCATCGAATTCTGCTAATTTTTATAGTTTTTATGATGTTTGGATCTTTATACAACTGATACAGTTCGTGATTGTATCTTCTCCTCCAAACACCATTTTCGTTGTTGAAAATACTGCCCGCGGTGTTAATTCCTGCGTCTCTTATCACTTTTTCCATAGCTACGTTAAATAGTAAGCACGATAGGGCATCTCCTTGTCTTAGTCCTATTGTGGCGTTGAATGGTTCTGACAGCTCTCCTTCAATTCTTATTCTGCATATGACCTCTTTCATTGTCATTTTGGTCAAATCTACGAGGTGTTTGGGAAATCTTAAATACTCCATAGCTTTATATAATTCTTCACGTTTTATTTTATCATAGGCGTTTCTGAAGTCTATGAATAGCGAATGTATGGTAATAATAAATTCATTTGCCTTTTCCAGGACCTGCCTAAGGGTGAAAATATGGTCTGTGGTGGATCTTCCGGGGCGGAAACCGCTTTGATAGTTTCCCAGAGCTGCTTCTGCGTAAGGCTGCAGTTTAACGTATAAAATATTTGATAATACTTTATATGCTACGTTCAATAGCGTGATACCTCTATAATTACGGCAGTTTGGCTGATCTCCTTTTTTATGTATAGGGTACACAATGCCCTCGCTCCATTCCGATGGTATTCGTTTCTGGGTCCATATTAGTGTTACGATTTCATGCAGGCTTAATATTACGTTTTCACCTCCTTGTTTCAATACCTCTGCTACGATGTTATCTTTGCCTGGAGATTTGTTGTTTTTTAGCTTTTTCACTGCGTCTTGTACGTCTTCTAATGTAGGCATGTCTCCCGCTAGTTCTTCTGCTAGTTCCATGTTTTCTGTAAAGGGTTGCTCCTCATCTCGAGCTAGCAGTTCTTGAAAGTGTTCACGCCATCTAATTAGAACTAATTCTTTGGTACTTAAGATCTCTCCATCCTTATTTTTGCACATGGTTATTCTGGGCTTGAAACCGACTCGTTGCTCCTTTACTTTTTTATATAGTTTCCTGACATCGTTTCGGTTGTTCGCTTCTTCGATTTTCAACATTTCGTTTTCCCAGTACTCCTTTTTCTTCGCTTTGTGCACTCTTTTCTCCTGTCTCCTTTTTTCTTTGTATGTCTCAACTGCATTTCTAGTTCTGTGTTTCTGTATCATTACTTGATATGCTATATTCTTTTCCTGTGTTACACGGGTACACTCATTGTCGAACCATTCATTTCTGCTTTCACGGGGTTCGTATCCTAGAGTATTTAATGCTGATTGTTTGATTAGGGTCTTCGAGTTATTCCATTTAACTTCTATGTCTTCGGCGTTGTGATTATTTGCATTTATCACTCTTCTATTTATTTCTTCCACATATTCTTCTTGTTTTGCTTCTTCTTTTAATAATTTCACGTTAAATTTTCTTTCCCTGCGGTTTCTTCTTTCGTTTAGTGTCGATATTCTGCTTCTGATTCTCGTCCCAATCATATAATGGTCGGAGTCGATGTTTGCACCACGATATGATCTGACATCTAGTACTTCTGAACAGTGACGCGCTTCTATAAGTATATGATCAATTGAGTTTTGCGTTCTTCCATCCGGAGATCTCCAGGTTACCTTATGTATATAATCCGAAAGGCATAACTAAAAATTCGAATAATCCAAACGGTGTACTAATTGCCGTCTTCGGGATATGTTCCTCGGCCATTGATATTTGGTAATAGGCGCGAACTAAATCTATTGTTGAAAACAGTTCCTTACCATAGAGTTTTTCAGCGAAGTCAGTTATGTATGCTATGGGGTAACGGTCTGGAATCGTTTGGGCATTCAGTATTCTGTAATCCCGCAAAGCCTCCAACCACCGGATTTCTTCGGAACCATATGAATTGGGCTTGCCCATGAGCTACTTGACGGTTGACAAATACCATTATCTAGCATGCATTCAATTTCCTTTTTGCCCGCTTGAAGTTTTTCTCCAGATAGTCGGCGTGGCCGTTCTGCTAATGGTCGGCCAGTTGTGAAAATTTTATGTGGAGGGGCCTTACTTGTCGACGGAACAACTTTCACAATTGGTAAGGTTATTCTGACGTAGTTTTTAATAAGATCGTGGTATTCAAATTCGTCCTTTATGGTTGTGATTGCGTAGATTGTGGTCGGTGCCATCTCTCCTTGTCTGGACAAAGATGTGGTACTATCCACGAGTCTTTGATTCTTCAAATCTAAAAGAAGTTCAAAAGCGGGTAAAAAATCAGCTCCAATAATTGGTACCTGGATTTTGGCAATCATAAATACCCACTTATAAGATCGTCTCAAACCTAGGTTCAACTCCATACGATGTACACCATAAGTCTCGATGGTTGTTGAGTTTGCTGCATACAATTTAATGCTGCTGAGTTTCGGGCTGTAATTGACAAAATTGACGGGAATAATCGAAATAATGGAACCTGAGTCAATGAGGAATTTCTGGTTATAGTTTTTTTCCTTGATGAATAGCCTATTTTCAGTTTGGAGACATGGATTGTTATCACCGTGACGGCCTGTCTCCGTGGTCGCCACCGAGTTTAGTTTTCCTTATTCAATTCCACGAACTTGCACGGTGCGCGGCATTTTGTAGCTCTGTTACCGTACTTGTGGTAGTAACAATGTTCGTCACGTACAGGCGTCTTTAACCTCGCTCGGCTGCGTGGACGGGGTTGCGCAGTCAGTTGTTTCATCGAGTTTAACACTACCTGTAGTTGTTGTTCTATTTTGTTCAATCTGTCATTTACACTCGCGCTCGATTCACTAACAGCTGCTACCTGAGGCTCAAGCATGTTGGTGTGTTCGAGGACTTTGTCAGTAATTTCAGCTAATTTACTTAACTCCAAATCCTCAGTAGCTGAAAGAACATATTTTACACTCACCGGCATGCGCTGTAACCACAAGGATTTCATCACTTCTTCATTCATACCTTCGGGCGCAATGTTCAGCATTTCCCGGAGAAGTTGTGAAGGTGTTTTATTCTTTAATTCGAGCTCAGTAAATAACTTTTGTAACAACTTCTCTTATGACTCTGTAAAACGCGTGATGAGTTTGTCTTTCAATGACTGGTATTTCTCTGTCTGCGGGGGTTTTCGAATAATATCAGACACTTGGCTGAGGATTTGTGGGTCCTCGATTGAAGCTAAAACTATGTAGTAGCGCTCGTCGTCGTCCACTAATTTGTGCACGTGGAACCTGGCCTCTACCTGGGCAAACCAAAGTTCAGGGACATTCCTCCAGAAATGTGGTAATCTAACTTGCGATCCTCCACTCGCTGTTACATTGTCGCCAGCGCCCGATTTCTGAAGAATTTTTTGGTCTTCTTTATTCTTGTCTGACGCCATTTTGTGTGGCCGCTTTTTCCTAGGTATCCTGGAACTTGGGGCTCTAAAACTTTTCGGGGTCACCAATGTCGCTGTCTGGTTGTGACTCCGTCTCGTTACAACCATAGGCGAAGCAAATAAAAAGAAACTAACACAATCAGATTAATTATAAAAATTATATTTATTTAATAATAAGATTTAGGGGCTTATTCTCGTTGTCGAGTGCCGTGGCAGATGTCACTTCGACCCTCAATTGGTATTCTCATTGTCAATCTAAGTGACACCTGGCGACTAGATCGACAAACGTCGAATTCTAATTGTCACTAGGTGGAAGTATCAAGTGACATTTTCCTCGATACCTTTGTAGGTATCGACAGTTCTATTTTTAGCAAAATGGTATTGTATATTCCTTAAAATATTATAGACAATTAAAATAAACATATAAATTTTAATATTTTAGTGTAAAAATAACAACAAAAAAAAATCATAGTGATGGTGGAGTTTATGCTGCAAAATTCGGAATCCGAAAACCAAAACGCAAATGAACTCGGTCTATTTATTTATTTTTACAAATTTTTATGCTTTTTTCACAACAAACATCGCACTGTTAAATATGTCAAACTCATTTTTCAAATGAAAATGCGTTTCATTTCACAACGTTCCTATTAGCCCCGTCACTCGCCAACGAGAATACCACATTCAAAGTGGCGTGACCCCGCCTAAGACAAATCTCACTTAGGGGATTCGACAACGAGAATAAGGCCCTTATACTGCGGTTTATACAAAGCGAAAGAAAAGGCGCGTGGCGGCAAGTAGTTTTGTTTTGTACTACTGCTGTCAAGTTGTGGATGATATCCAGGTTTTCCGCTAGAGACTGGGAAGGGCTGCCACATACGCTTGATATTAGCTCCACCTGTATATCGGCATTCCATACCAAACCGGACGTTTTTCGGTAAAAATTATATTTAATGACTCCGATTTTTTTTAAATTTTGCAGACGCATTCTACACATGAAATAATGGAACCCATATTTCGGGAAAAAAATTGCCATTTTTTTCAGAAGAAATGCACGGTTGTAAGTTGCAAGAAATTTCAAAAAAAGTCGCGCGGCCGTTCATTCAAATTACTGTATCGTAGAACCCATTAGTCGTACAAAAAAATTATATAGGTCGATTTTGAAGATCTTGAGTCACTCGATGCAGTGGTATATTTAAAATTTGCGTTTGATATTAATAAATTGTTATTATTTGTTTATAAAATTTCAGTAGCATTTTTATACGCTTTATATATTGCTTGACCTGTATGTTGTATGTTGTATGCTGTATGTTTCATGTAAACAAATCTTGCATCTTGGTTTTGACCCACTTTCATGTAACGGATCAACTTGAAATTTTGCACATATGTATAGTTCACGTGACAATGCATTTTGACCATTTTGTAAAAAAATCAAGATGGCGGTTCCAAGATGGCGGCCGAATTTCGCAATTGTGCACCCCGACCCCCGACATGGGTATCAAATGAAAGGGTATGACAAGTAGAATACAATTAGCTATGTGGCGTCATTCAAAATTCAAAATGGCGGCCTACACAAAATGGCCGACTTCTTTTTTCTTTACTTACAACCCACTCGATATGGGTATGAAATGAAGGCAAATGACAAGTAGAATACTTTTATCTCTGTGGCGTCATTCCAAATTCCAAATGGCTGCCAACACAATATGGCGGACCGCCTTTTTATACGCTTTATATTAGCTTCAACTGTATGTTGTATCTAGTATGTAAACAAATTTTGCAACTTGATTTTGACCCACTTCCATATAACCGATCAACTTCAAATTTTGCACATATGTATAGTTCGCGTGACAATGCAATCTGACCATTTTGTAAAAAAATCACGATGGCGGGTGATTTTTGCAATTGGGTTCTCCAACATGGGTATCAAATGAAAGGGTATGACAAGTGCAATACAATTAGCTATTTGGCATCATTCAAAATGGCGGCCAACACAAAATGGCGGATTACCGTTTTTCTTTACAACCCAATCGATATGGGTACCAAATGAAAGGGTGACAAGTAAAATACTATTAGCTATGTGGTGTCATTGTAAATTCAAAATGGCGGCCAATACAAAATGGCGGATTACCTTTTTCTGTACAACCCACTCGGTATGAGTATCAAATGAAAGGGTGTGACAATTAGAATACTATGAATTGTGTGGCGTCATTCCAAATTCAAAATTTCGGCCAGCACAAAATGGCGGTTTATCTTTAAATTTACAACGCCCTCGGTATGGGTATTAAATAAAAGTGTATGACGAGTACAGTACACTAAGCTGTGTGACGTCATTTTAAATCTAATATGGCTGTCATTACAAAATGGCGGAAGACATATATTCGACTAAAAAGTAGAAAATAAAAAATATAGTTTAAAAAAACTAAAAAATACGCTTTTATTTTAAATGGAACTAAAAAGTAAAAAATAATTTTGAATATAAAGTTTTTATTGCTCTAGCCAGTATATGGAAACTACCTACCTTTCGAAATGTAAAAAAGCGTGGGACTCTTTACCTATATTCTTAGCGCCCACGCTTTTTAACATTTCGAAAGGTAGGTAGTTTCCATATACTGGCTAGAACAATAAAAACTTTATATTCAAAATTATTTTTTACTTTTTAGTTCATTTTAAAATAAAAGTGTATTTTTTAGTTTTTTTAAACTATATTTTTCATCATCAACTCACCAACTTAAAGTTTTGGAAAAAAAATATCATCGTGTTCCTACTTCAATTCTAAAGAAACTGAAAATTTGAAACTGGAACTCAAACGGGGTCAATTTTATATGTGTGTAAGTGTAATATGCGGTGTGATTAAGAGGGGTATTCTAGGAATGGTTGAGCCAAGGTGTGTGCTGATGGTTCTTGTGGTATTCCTTTAAATCTTTACGGGGATCCAGGTAGGTGATGATATTCGGGTTCCTTCTATACAGGTGATAAAATAATGAACTCGAAACACGGCACGTCGTTCTTCATTATTGGTTTTATTTATATAAGGTATTGTGTAATGATCCTCCAGTAAATTTTTTACTCTACTACAATTAATCAGCGAAAATTCAATATATGTACTTCAACAAATTAAATGCAAAAATTCAAATAAACTTAATAAAATTGATATGCTTGGGTTGGACCTTATCGGCTGCTTCTTGAATCCAACGGAACTGCAGTCAATAAAATCCTCTGGATGCCGGAATAACCGCACGGTGATATATCAATCTCCAACACGGTGAGACAAGGCCTTGGGTTAGACCGAACAATTTTTGGATTTAAGCCTAGTATGAAGTTCGCACGGAGTTCCGTTCAGCATTTTTGGTAAATATTTCTACACGGAAAAATTGCGTGTAGAATACCGTGAAGAAAAGCTAACAGTTGAGAAAAAGCGAACAGTTAAAAATCACCCATATAAATCCATGAACTGACGGCAATGGGCCTTTCCACACTAGTATTTTTGCTGCAGTATTCAAAACGAGTTTTTAGGAAAGGGGTAAGAGAATCAAAGAGAATTCTCTACAAAAAGTGATGAGCGTGGAGAGAAATGTGCAGCACATTTTAAACCTTTTCTCGGGCTTCAACTCACTAACACAAAAAGAAAAACAGTTTGGGGGGTCAGAAATCAATTCGAAATGATCAGAAAAGCACACGCACACATTCAAGTGCTTAATCGGAATATGAAGGCTTGCGCCGCTGCAAGAATACGGGTGTGAAAATCGCGGTTGTTGTTAATCCGGTTTGCATACTGCCGAAAGATTACAAGTGTGGAAAGGCACAATAGCTGTGTTTCATTCGTCCTGTCAAAATTACCTAACACACAACACGGAGTAAAGCCTAGTATGGAGTTCGAACGGAATTCCGTTCCCCATATAAAGTACACGTAAAAAGATGCCCGGAATTCCGTTCACCAAATTTTTCCGTGCCCTTTTTGTTTTTTGAGTACGCAGTTCGAACGGAAAACTATTGGTAATATTTAGCTTGTGCAATTCTCTAACAGGTGGCTTGGAGGGAATTGGAGACTTTTTTCCGTTCATGTTGGAACGGAATAAATGTTAGACAATTATTCCGTGTTGTGTGTTAGGTAATTTTGACAGGACGAATGAAAAACAGCTATTGCCGTGGTTTTATATGTGATTTTTAACAGTCAGCTGTTCGCTTTTTCTCAACTGTTGGCTTTTCTCCACGGTATTCTACACGCAATTTTTCCGTGTAGAAATATTTACCAAAAATGCTGAATGGAATTCCGTGCGAACTCCATACTAGGCTTAATTGGCAAACATTTATTCCGTTCCAACATGAACGGAAAAAAGTCTCCAATTCCCTGCAAGCCACCTGTTAGAGAATTTCACAAGCTAAATATTACCAATAGTTTTCCGTTCGAACTGCGTACTCATAAAACAAAAAGGGCAAAAATTTGGTGAACGGAATTCCTTGCATCTTTTTACGTGTATTTTATATGGGGAACGGAATTCCGTTCGAACTCCATACTAGGCTTTACAAGTGAAGCTCAACACATCGACTTCCCTGCGCCCTCCCTTCTCGAAAAAACCGTTTTATTGGAATTAATTGGAAAATGAGTCTTGGAAAGTGATAGACCGTGAACTAGACCCAAAGCTATTCAGATTGCCCGAGATCTCATTTCAACAAAAAACCAAAACTACATTATCAACGTTCTTCGAAAAATACAAGATGGTGGAAAATTTTATTTTTTAGGGTATATGTAAAACCCCATGTTAAATTGGCCCCGAGCCCCATACCTACACTGCTGCAGTAGTAATTCTGACGATTGTACTTAATACCCAGTAATCAAATGATGCTCTGACTTATCTAATGGTTAATTTTTAAGAATTTCTCAAATTAAACATCGACATAGTAACTCATTCGTGGAACGCTTCTACACTCTGATACTGGTTTAGTTTAATTTATAGTAAATAAAAATTTTCATTAGTTTTTCATTATTCCAATGGTAACAACAGCATGATTATAAAAATAAACATTTTTGTTAAGGATTTATGAAATATTGATATCTTTCTGCAATTTTATTTTATACTTCAAATTTATTTTTTTATTTCCCAATTGAAAGAAACCTATAATGAAAACAAACGATTCTTAATATCTAAATTACATTACGAAAACCTTTTCAATTTTTGGTTCGCAAAATATCTGTTTAGTAACCGGGCAGACGACAACACCATTTTCCTTTGTGATTTGTGGAATAGCCTGAAGTGAAAATATGTGATTGCTCATGCAATTCTTCTAATACCAATGTTTGATTAACTGTACTTACCAATTGTCCATAAATTTGCCCATTCGGTAACATCATTGGAAGATTATGTTCATTTAGTGGTAGCCCTGTAACTCTAATAAAAAAATATAGATAGTAGTGGATTTGTCAAAAATCGAATGCAATATTTTACCTGCAAATCAGACGACTTTGAGCGCAATGTGAAAAAGGTAAATTTCTAGCAATTTCATTGAATTCTGGCTGGCATACTGGGCAGTTCATGTTTTTCGAGGCTGTTGAATAGCATTGTGGAGTTTTTAGTGCAGATAAGCCAACCTGAATACATTTAAATATTAATTGACCGTCGTACATATAAAACAAGAATAATATTTGTACCTGTATGGCAACGCTAAGAAGAGATTGTGATGAAAGTTGAAATAAACGATAATTTTCGTTGCGGAAATTTAAAACAAGTTCGTCCCATCTTGCAGAATCGAAAAGACTTTTATATGGCTCAATTTCTGTATAAAAATATTTAGATTTGTAATAGAGTTATAATCCTAACAGCCCCTACCTGTATCTGGTTGAAAAGCTAGAAGTGCCATGCATTGACATATTTCTTTTAATTGATCCTTTTCAAATGCTGGGAAATATTTTCGAGCATGCTTGACCGCATCTTTCCTGTTTCCTTGACGTACTAGTTCAACGAATTCCTGAACTCGTAATTGAAATTCAATATTTGAATTAATTTTGCGAAGTTTTGATTTATTGTCATTGCACCAAAGTGTGCATTTTGTTGTTTTGTGATTTGCTAGATCCTGCTCTACTTCCCTGGATGTTTGAAATATATCTAATGAATAAAAATGATTTAATCTCTATAATTAATTATATTTAAAGTAAATGTATAACCTAAATTTGTCAAGTGTTTAATATCTGTTCTTCGAGCTAATTTTTCGGCTGATTCATAGTAGCCGAGTCGTAAAAAATGTTCGATCACCATTCTATCCATGCGAATCTGAAAGGATTTAACGTTTATATTCATTGTAAAAATATAGTAAATATGTACAAATATGGATTTAGAAGGAATTTATTCCAATTAACAAATAAAAGTTTGTAATTATCACATACTGTAGAGGCGCATTAATATTTTGTTCGTAGATTTTGGCCGAACCGAGTCTTTGCACTGTGACCATAAAAAAATTAAAGGTATGCATGCTAGTGGGATGACACTGGACTGATGAAAGTTCGATCATATCCTCCAAGCGGCACAAGAAGCCTCGTGTACCACAATAAACGGCAACGGAAACAAATTCGACTAAATGATTTGAAATTTTTCTCATGGAACTTCTGCCCCTTTAACACGGTTCAAGCTTCACGGCAGTTAGTGGATATTCCACTCAAGTATATTGCTGCCATAACGGCTTTGAAGCGAAAATTTAAAAACATACATTTCATACATCACAGCCGCATGAAGCAGACGTAGAAATCTTTTTGCGTCCTAGCATATTTTGGCCCGTCTCGCACCTATAGTAGAGTCCCGAAAAATACACCATCCTGGTCCTTGTTTTCTTTTAGCGTTTTGTGTTATAATTTACGGCGGTGGATTTGGTGTCTTGGCGGGTACCTTGTTTGCGGGTGTGAATAACCCTGGATATTATCTGATGGAAGTACTTGCACCAAAATAGACACCTGTTGATGGATAGTATTTAACACATGTTTGTGTGGTCATCCGAGACGCATTTCCACGCATAAACGCGTAAAATACTGCTTACTGATCTATTAATCAGTCTCATAAAACGCAGACATGCAAAAAACACTAAAAGAAGGAAAGAAAAAGATATGCCAGACGGAAAAAAGAACCTGCGAGGTGTCGAAATAAACTAAACTAGTAGAGTGCCGCACCAGGTGTTAACCTGGGGTCACGGACAAAGAGGATGGCCCCTATTCCCATAGTCACGTCACCCATTGAAAAATGTGACAAACCAATTTTCGTATTCTCATAGTCACCGGTTGTAGAAAAAGTGACGGTATTTCTATATACATATAGGCCCCTATTCTCATAGTCACCTCACTTTTTTTCTCACCTCACATTTTTTGTCACGTCACTTTTAAAGTGGTATTCTCATAGTCGAGTGACAAGGAAAAATTTAATGAGAGAAAATGTGACAAATTTAGGTGTGGTATTCTCGAAGTCATTTTGTTTAGCAAATGTCACTGAAAGTTGTCATTTTTTATCACTTGGAATTTGTAGGTGACGCTACAATTTTTTTAAAATGGATAGTGACAAAGGGTAAGAAATATGTTTATAGAAATACCGTCACTTTTTCTACAACAGGTGACTACGAGAATACGAAATTGGTTTGTCACATTTTTTAATGGGTGACGTGACTATGGGAATAGGGGCCATAATTTATTTCTGTTTACATATCCTGTTCGTTATTTTAATTCTAGGATATAAAAATAATGTTAAATCGTCAAAAATATTAAAATAAAACATGTTTCTTACCCTTTGTCACTATCCATTTTAAAAAATCGTAGTGTCACCTACAAATTTCAAATGATAAAAAATGACAATTTTCAGTGACATTGGGGCTACGTACACTAGTCATGATTACTATGTAGTAAAACCGAATTTTTAGAAGAGAGAGGTGAAGGGGCGGCATACTCACCCCGACCCTTCACCTCTCTCTTCTTAAAAATCGGTTTTACTACATAGTAATCATGACTAGTCTACGTAGCCCCATTTGCTACAAAAAATGACTTCGAGCATACCACACCTAGTTTTGTGACATTTTCTCTCATTAACTTTTTCCTTGTCACTCGACTTGGAGAATACCACTTTAAAAGTGACGTGACAAAAAATGTGACGTGAGAAAAAAAGTGAGGTGACTATGGGAATAGGGGCCGATATTCTGAAGAGGATAATCCGATCGACGATCCCAAAGGCATCTACGTGAGACGAGTAGAGCACTTCCAGGAATTTATAAATGGCGGAGTAAATGATAAATTAGATACTTTACGTTGATGAGAATACTACGTTGCCGATACTAAGCAAGGCAAAGCCAAAAATCGACTCAGAAACAATAAGGCCTTTGACGCAGACAAAACCAACCCCCGAACTGGTTAAATGTAAAGGACTTGCACCACACCAGCAATTCATAAAATATTTATTCCAGTATCAAAGCATAAAACAATTCGAAAAGACTAGAAAAGCAGCATTCTGTAGCTTGCCCATAAAATAGAGATATCACAGATTGCAGCAATTGTCGTGATATACCGTTGTTCAGTAATATAGTCGCCGCTGTTCTGAAAAACAGGATGAACTAAATCAGTGTAGCTTTAGCGCAGGCAAATCAACGAGACGACGAAAAAATATTTAATTTCAAAACAAAATATAAAACCTATTAGACTTTAAGGCCACAAGTGATAGTATAGTCAGAATTGTAACTCACAAACCGAGTGAGAGAATCCCACATCATGAATAAACTGACACGGCTATGTAGATTAACCCTGACTAATAAGACAAACCAAGTAAATATATTTGGAACATTATCCAGAGCAATAAACATCTATAATAGTCTGTTCCTTCTTCAACATAGCATTCGCGAAATCATCCGAGATACAGATGTGGCAGGAAGAGACACAATCTTCTCCGAATCCACCCAAATACTGCTCTGCGGAGACGACATCAAATTTGTTGAACATCAAAGTACAAGGTTGCCGTCTGGTCTGCGAGACGATCTAATATTAATTCTATCGGGTAAATGTTCAGATTAACTCCTCCACGCCCGATTTTGATGAAATTTTTACACAAGGTATAGTTAATTATGTGCAACTCAGGTATGTTAATAAAAAGTGTCGGTCAAGTCCCGTTATCTTGTAATTCCACTTTAAAGTAACGAAATTTCAAAAATTTAACAGGTCATAATTTCTATATTATTTCACCAATATTGATGAAATTTATACACATTGGATATTTTGATGTGGTCAATTTATTTTTGGGGAAAAATTGGCACCGTTACTTTTTTATTTAACTTTATAGTACTTAAATTTCAAAACGATAATTGCCAAAGTACACCACATTTTTCTAAGAAATTTATGTATAATGTATATCTTTGTCTGTTGAATAAATTGGTTTTAAAAAAAATTGCCTCCTATATACCGTTTTTTTAATACATTTCTAAAGCACGTCATTGTATGGGAGTATGAAATAATAACTGCCACATTCGACTTTTAATTATTTTAAAATTTATATATTTCATACATTTCAAATAATTAAAAAGTTTAAATATGAAAATTACCATTTTATACTTGCCAATATATGAAATATACATTAATTTTAAAATAATTAAAAGTTGAATGTGGCAGTTATTATTTCATACTCCCTTACAATGACGTGCTTTAGAAATGTATTAAAAAAACGGTATATAGGAGACAATTTTTTTTAAAACCAAGTTATTATGCAGACAAAAATATACATTATATATAAATTTCATAAAAAATGTGGTGTACTTTGGCAATTATTGCATTTTGGAAATTTAAGTACTATAAAGTTAAATAAAAAAGTAACGGTGCATGAGTGCCATTTTTTTCCCAAAAATAAATTGTCCACATCGAAATATACAATGTGTGTAAATTTCATCAATATTGGTGAAATAATGTGGCAATAATTGCATTTTAAATTTTTGAAATTTCGGCACTTTGAGGTGGAATTACGAGATAACGGGAGTTGACCGACACTTTATATTAACATACCTGAGTTGTACATAATTAACTGTACCTTGTGTAAAAATTTCATCAAAATCGGACGTGGAGGAGTTAATCTGAACATTTACCTTCTATCGGATATACACACATGGTTGATAAAAACAAACTAATTCTATTATAGTCTGTCAAGGCTTTTCAAATCCAAGCATCTGACTGTGACGACTACGTACAACTGAGTTTACAAGTTTACACAATCCACAACAAACAAACGATTAGAACCATTCATATGAACGTCTCCTAGATTACTTAACTGTGATTCAGTGATCTAGACTTCGGCCATCTCCGTCTGGACTCTCTCGTGCTCCAGTTCCCAAACGATACCACAAGGTCCACGGGACGCGAGTTACATTGTCACAGTGTGAATGGCAAAGCTCAAAACGTCGTCAATTCATATTGCAGAACCATCGGGCCAGAATTCATTGAACGGGCCCGGCAAATGAACTTGGAAATGCCAAGTAATTCAAATCCAACGGAAACGGATTTTCACAATCCAATCAAAACCATCTTTTCATTGGAGGTTTGTTTTACATCACTTGTCGCATCCTATAAACCCTACTTCAAAAGACTTTCCGACACCTTCAGAATCTTTCTAAACCAACTATTATCCCCATACGTGGAAATAGACCGTCGTTTCATTAACTTTATAAGAAAGTAAATTCTAATATACAGCAATTCACAACAAGCTCTAATTACACCGCCAACAGTAACAGCTGGGATGTATAAGTAACCGAAATAATCTCACACAAAGCAGAAAACACTTTTGGTCCTATGTTAACTAGGCGCATACGAAAAAATCTGCATTATTTGTATTCCTTTATATTAACTTGCATTAAGATCCACAAAAAAAAAACAAGGGAAAAGTTTTGATTTACTTGTTTCAAAACAGCTTTCTCACACCATGTGGGTTCAATGCACAAAGGAAGCATAAAACAAAAAAAAAGAAAAAACACTTTTTTTACCGTTAGTACAGGAAGCCAGCTTCTTGAGACCTGATACATATATGATACATATATGTATTATAAAAGTGCCCACTAACGTGCACTAAACCTTCATTAGAACCAATATTCCATTTAAAAAGCAGGAAAAAGAAAATTGTGAGCACTCAAAACAATAATCAGATATTTAAAATATTAAAAGACGAAAAAAACACTTCAAAATTTCAACAAATAAACAGTTACATAAAAATTCACTTTGGTAGCCCTTTTGAAAAACACATCGGTCCAGGTCTGCGTCCAGAGAGAAAGTGAATATTAACATTCAACATTCATAACTCCGCCGAATGTTAAGGGATTACAGTAATTTGTGATGAAAATATAGAATATACTGATAGTGCTCCTGTCATTTATAGGGTAATTGACTTGCAAGTTCAATAATGAATCTTGCTTGCTTTTAGTAATGATCATATATTTACTTTTGGAACTTCTCTTACAATCCCTGTGAAGCCCACCACAGTAGACCCTGCTTTTAAAAAACTGATCAATTTGCAGTACTCTACATTCCCAATTTTAAGGCGCATTAAATTGGATTGATTAATCAATCTCTGCAATACTTCTATCAACAATATGAGTTTAAAAATGTCCTGTTCATTTGTAAGTCAATCAGTTTACAAGGAATAACCGCAGGGTGCAACATACGGAATATACATACCCTTCTCCATTGATCCACCGATGCTTGCCAAACATCGCTTTGAGGACTTGGTTCATTTAAAACATGATTTTTTAAATGATCCAATCGCCTTTTACATACAAATGTGGCTGATAATTCGTCGGATATACTTTCGTCAGCTTTTCTTTTCAAAACTTGTAATCGTTCTACAACACCATCTAGGAGCTTGTGTATTTCGACAACTGAGGTGCCAGTAGTTAAGCCCTTTTCAAGGTCTGAAGTGCTTGCTTGTATCTGGCTTACTTCCCTATCTAAAGTTTTCTGTGCTACACGAAATTTCTTATTTAAAATTTCATATGGAACCTAGATATAAGAAAAACAAAGCATTAATTGTTCCGATTAAGAATGGAGGCAAAGTTCAAGAACTCACTTTTAAAGTTGAATGTTCCAGTGACCTTATTTCAGACATCTTATAGCGTTGACGAAGTACACAAAATATACAATTTATTGTGCAATTCCCAAACTAGTTAAAAAAATTAATATTTGTTTATAATTAACTTTCAAAATGAAAAATTACGATCTTAAACCAGCTGTTAAAACTAAGCACAAAACAAAGTCTTCTTCTTTACAGAGTCATCAGGCCAATCTAATAAAACACTTCACTTCATCACAAAGAACACTGTTCATTAAAATACGTTTACATTGCGATATTCATTTCACCGAAAATTATTTTTATATTTCTGCAATTTATCTTTATTTATTAATTTATTTATATTTTTAGCATAAATTAATATTTACGAAAAGTTAAAATATGTCAATTTTGTTGTTACTCAAATAAATAAATTAGAGACTTTACATTTTATATTTACCGTTCCACCTGTTTCTTTTCAGAGCTTTCTAAAGTGCTGTGAAAGTTGAGAAAGCCTGTCTATGTCCCGTGTTGACAGTTTTAATCTGTAATTCCCCGTTATTGATACAAGAGAACTCCGCAATTATTTGTTATTGTTTACTGAAAGGAACTTAATAATGGGAATTAAAACAAAACATCTCCTGGTTCGAAAAGTTAGGGCAAGGTGTAGATGTTTAAACCAAATATCTTCTGATAATATGGAGATGCCTTTTTCTTTTGAAAGTTCGCCATTTGGACTAAAGAATCCGTCTTTCTCCAAAAATAAACAACCAGACGTTTTTTATGGATTCGGAAGTACGCGAGGATTATCTAAAGGTAAATTATACATTGTTTAAAGATAAAAAAAATATCTAGGAAAGCAACATTTTGTTTATGCAGTGATGACTCACATACTCATGATTTCACAATAATATGTAAGTCAAGACTTCACAATGATAAAATTGTTTTCTCTTTTCTTGAAGGAAATGCCCAACCTTATGCTGTACCATTAATAATGTTCGTTGGACAAGCATCTGCAGTGCACATTCCAGGGGCTGGATTAGTTCCTGCCTTTGTCTTAACAAATCCTGCCACTGATTATAACCCGGGAATCGGACCATGTCAATGTACGAAGGCGGCTGTAATTGGAACAAATATGCCCTGCCATCAGCCAGTAAACGGAATCAGTCAGTCGTCCAACGTCGCCAGCAAGAATTGGTGTTTGTATAGGAAGGAACGATGTTGTTGCGAATCGTTGAAGGATATTTGTTTAGAGGAAAAAGCCAGAGAAGATCAAGAAACAGAAACGACGCAATCAGCATATTCAAAATTCAATTCTGCAGGTACTTACTTTAGCATAATTTTTAATTTGATATTCCAAATTATATTTATAAGTCCACATTTCTTATCTCTTGTCGTTTGAATTATTTTATGCCCGCAAGTACGAAGTTTGTACTCATACTTACAAATCACTCTAATCTACACACAAATCACTCTATTAAATTTCCTCTTTAGTATTCTTTGTCGCTTTCCCCCAAAAAGTACGAAGTTCAGCGTTCCAACTAAAGATGCTGAGTTCGATTCTCGCCAAGAAACGTACCTAACGCGATATTTGTATTCGTAAACCCCATCGATAATTACAAATTTTATCAAATCGAATTCGCCCCTCAGTGCAATGACTCATGGTTCTATGTCTGGTAGTAAACTCGAAGTATAGACAGATAGATTAGGTCAAATAATAATAATAGAGTAAATCCTTCTAACGCAGAAGACCCACCTCTCAGCTGGGCCAAGAAAAATTTACCAACTCAGCACAAGATAGCGCTGAGATGAGGCTCAACTAAAGCATGCAAAAATATACAAGTTAAAAAAACAATCACAAAGTAGCACCAAAGAAGCGTGCAATAACAGGAGGAGCGAGACGCATCTTTACTATTGCTCACGCTAAAAACATTAAAATTTTTGTTAAAATTAATGAACATGGCGTTGATCTGTAAGAGAGGTGGCCCTCTCAAATTGTATCGGCTCTCTCTAAAGCACGGCGACTTAGAAAACCTGAGTCGACTCTTCCATTAAGGAGCTGATGAACGAAAACAACATCGGCCACCTCACGACGCTTGTGGAGAGTGCTTAAGTTGAGTAACTTAAGCCGGTATTCGTAAGATGGAAGAACAAAAGGGTCTTCCCAAGGAAGGTGATTCAGTGCGAATCGAACGAACCTACGTTGAACCGATTCAATTTTTCCAACATGCGTAGAATAGTGAGGAGACCAAACCTGGGACGCATATTCAAATAAAGGTCTGACAAGAGAAATCTATAGGTATTTAGTGATCAGGGTCTTGTCCACATATAAATCCACGAACTGACGGCAATAGCTGTTTTTCAGTCGTCCTGTCAAACACACAACACGGAATAATTGCCTAACATTTATTCCGTTCCAACATGAACGGAAAAAAGTCTCCAATTCCCTACAAGCCACCTGTTAGAGAATTGCACAAGCTAAATATTACCAATAGTTTTCCGTTCGAACTGCGTACTCATAAAACAAAAAGGGCACGGAAAAATTTGGTGAACGGAATTCCGTGCATCTTTTTACGTGTATTTTATATGGGAAACGGAATTCCGTTCGAACTCCATACTAGGCTTAAAGAGTTACACAACTTTGCCATTTAACTCTTTTTTGTACAACGCCAAGTTTCTTTTTCAAACGTAAAAAACTGTTTTTCGCCAACTCGGCCGCCATTTTGGAAAAGACGCAAGCGCTTCATTTGTTTTGAAAATAGTTCATTGAATTCTACGGAAAATTTCCAATTTTTCCATACCTTTGTAGCCTGTTAATAGTTTTTGCAGGTAAAACCCCTCACTTATTGAACTATTGATAGCAAACAACTCATTGCGGCTTTTCATCCAGTGCAATAAATCCATATTTTAAATATGTATCGCTGTATAACCTGGTCTTTTTCTTCAGTATTTCACCAAATGTAGACGGCTCATTTCGTTTTGTCACAAATTTGTCCATTTTAATTTAAGTTTTTTAATATATTCCCACCCACTATTATTTATTTATTTAATACTATTCGTATTAACTTGCTGAATTCAAAACAAAAATTAATCAATTGATATTTTATTACGATTCCGGTTTTAACACTAAAAATTTTCTAAAATTTTCTTTAAGGAGACTCATATCATCATAATGTGTTTGGAACTACCTGCTCTGGAGGGACAGGCATTATTAAATTTGAACCACCTATACTAACTGACTATACTATAAAAAATAACCAATCAACACAAGTTGCAGCTAAATTACATTGCATAACGGCATTGCAAAATTACGAGAAGAAATCATTAGAAGAGCTCAGATTGGAAGATTATTTAGCTCAAAACAAAGCTAATCCAGCAGTTAATTCTAGTGTATTAAGATCTTTGGGCGTGCTGCAAGCAACTGGTGTTTTTGGGCAGCAAAGGGCATTTGGAATGCCATCGGCGTGTAATATAACTAATAATCTAGCTAGTACAGCTTCATCAGCAGGAATATATACTTTCGGACAGCCAACTGGGCAGCCATTGACATCAATCACTACAAATAATATGCCTAGTACGACGTCAGCAGCTGGAATTAACATTTTTGGACTACCAACTATGAATCCTTTTGATAAAACTACATCAGATTTCCCATTTGGACAGCCATTGATGTATGGCACTACTAATAATATACCTACTACGACGACTGCGACCTCAACAACTGGAACTAGTATTTTCGGGCGGCCAGCTACGACTTCTTTTGGTAATCCTAAATCAGATTTTTCATTTGGGCAGCCATTGATATCTGGCACTAGTAATAGTATACTTACTACGACGACTTCGCCCTCAACAGCTGGAACTAGTATTTTCGGTCAGCCAACTAGCACTTCTTTTGCTAAACCTAAATCAGATTTTTCATTTGGACAGCCATTATCTGGCACCAGTATTAGTACACATACTACGACGACTTCGACCTCAACAGCTGGAAAAAGTATTTTCGGGCAGCCAGCTATGACTTCTTTTGGTAATCCTATACCAAATTTTTCATTTGGGCAGCCATTGATATCTGGCACTAGTAATAGTACACATACTACGACGACTTCGACCTCAACAGCTGGAACTAGTATTTTCGGTCAGCCAACTATAACTTCTTTTGCTAAACCTAAATCAGATTTTTCATTTGGGGAGCCATTGATATCTGGCACCAGTATTAGTACACATACTACGACGACTTCGACCTCAACAGCTGAAAAAAGTATTTTTGGGCAGCCAGCTATGACTTCTTTTGGTAATCCTAAACCAAATTTTTCATTTGGGCAGCCATTAGCATCTGGCACTAGTAATAGTACACATACTACGACGACTTCGACCTCAACAGCTGGAACTAGTATTTTCGGTCAGCCAACTATCACTTCTTTTGCTAAACCTAAATCAGATTTTCCATTTGGGCAACCATTGATATCTGGCACTAGTAATATTACACCTACTACGATGACTTCGACCTCAACAACTGCAACTGGTGGGTTCGGGTGGCAGCCATCTTTCTCTGTTTTTGATAAAAAAGGATCAAATTTTCAATTTGGACAAACATTGACATCTACCACTACAAATAATTTACCTACTGGATTTAAACTGTCATTGGCTTCTAATACTGTCTGTAATCAACCTACTACAACTTCATCAGCAACTAGCCTTTGTTCTATCGTAAAGCCAAAAATGTTATATACCAAACCTCAAAACATGAGATTTGATGTTGCCAGTAAGGCATCTAGTACAAGTTCACCAGCCACTGGAATTATAACTTCTGGAACACTATTGAGTTGTAGCTCTAACGATATCTTGAGTTCTGCAGAAAGCCCAAAAACAACTAGTATTTTTGGACAGTCAACAGTAAATAAAACTCGAGAAACAAATTCGATAGAACCAATTAGTAAACTAACTACAAAATTTGGATGTCCGTCAATTTCCACTGCGTGCCTAAGTAATTCTAAAGCTGAGCAACAAATAACTGGAATATTTGGACAACAAATAGAAAGTAAATGCGTACCACCTCCAACACCTTCTTTCCCAGCAAAATGTTCTACTACGAAGTCCGTTTGTGGATTTAGGTTTGATCAGCCTGCGCCTGGTGGACTATTTAAGCCTACAGATGTGCAACATATGGTTACAGATGGATTTTTGACGCAACAAACTAGTCCAAAATCTTTCCCATCAACAAATTTATCGAGTTTACAGAAACCTTTTTTTATGCAAACGCCTAAAAATGCGCTTAGCAAGCCTAATGCAAGTTTTTCATATCAAGGTGCTAACAACAGATCTCCATTAGCAACGCAAGTTTTCCCAGGATTTACGCCAGGTCCGTTTTCAATTCCTCCATGGAAAAATAATAATCCCTTCCACGTTAATGTAACTGAAAACCCAGCATCATCTAATTTTTTCAATAAAGCGACATTCGGCCCCACTCAAAATTCGCAAGAAGCTGGGCATTTTAATAATGTTTGTTCTTGTAATAAGCCGCCATTTGGATTTCAACCATCATCGATTTTTGGACCTCAACATTCCACGTCGAGCTCAGCAAGCTTTGCATTCGAACGCGCTAATCCCTTCCAACAAGGATTTCAAGGTAAGATGAATTAGATAAAAACGTACTCGGAAAATTACTAATTTTATAATTTTTTTTCAAGCAAATTTACAACAAAATACATCCCCTTTTGGCATTGCAACTAAAAATACTACACAATCTTCATTCTTTTCTCCATCAAACCGACCCGAGATTGGTTTGGGCGAAATTCCATCGATTGCGGTTATATGTTATATGCCGGGAAATGAATTTTTCTCTACAGGACCCGCAATGAACAACGTTTTTGGCAATCGGGAACAAACTCCGGCTAATTGGATGGGTTCCCTGCTGTCTCCGTATTATTCGACTTTTGAAAATGATCCTGTGACTAAGTTACCAATTATTACCCATTGCATAACTAGAATGAAAGAGTATGAAAACAAATCAGTGGAAGAGCTTCGCTTTGAAGATTATTTAATAAAAAATAAAAATCGGCAAACCGAAGCTATGCGATTAATTGGGCAACTTCAATCAGCTTTAACTCAACTTTTCCGAGGTACAAATAACAAATCAATGAATAATAGTTTTGGACAGCAAACAGAATATTTAGGTTTTGCGAGAAATGCAAATAATTTTCGTCCGTCTCAATTTAACGACCATATTATGTTGTTTTAGCGCAAGAGCCCAACTTCTCCGAATTTTCTGATGAACAAAATCGTTGAATTGAAGTGGTATCCTTGTATCCTAGGATCAACATTTCCACACACCACTCTTTGAAATAACAAAAGAAACAGTATTTCTTTTGGCGAGTTTTTATAGTTTTTTTCATTTAACGTTTATCATATATTTCATCTATCGGTCTGGCAAATTTGTTGTACGTCATTATTTTTTTGTTTATTCGTTAACTTTTTTTTTATTGGAACTTGAATTATTCATTTTATTTTAATTAAGTTTACCTTTACTATGAATGTAGTTTTAAGTTACTTCGTATTGTTGTATCAAGTTATATTATGATGTTCTATCAATAAAATAAATGTATTTAACTAGTTTTTCCACGGTTTAACATAGATCGTAGCTTTAGTGACGTTATATCTTAGAGCAGTGTTTTTCAACCGTTTTCAGTGAGTGATAACCCTGACTGAAAAATAAAAAAATCGTGGCCCCTTGACAGTGGCGGATCTTTTTTTACGAGGGAGTGGAGAATGTCGAGCACCAGGGAATGTGTGCGACCGCCTGTCGACGTGCACGGCCACAACGCAGCCATCGCACTTAGCAATGACAGAATTTGCCAACGCACACTAAACCTAAATGGTGGTATGTGCTAGGTGCGATGGCTGCCTACGACAGGAGACACCTACTGACTCAACTCTTCCACCCTCTTTTGCATGACGTTCAAGTCCAGACCGGTACGAGCCGTAAAGGCATTAATTCAGCCTGGCGTCATCAGCATGACAATCCTTCAAAAGATGTTCGCTAGAGCCGGAACAGTCGAGCCGTTTAGCTATCTAACTGCTATTTCTTCTTGCATTTCTTGCCTTTATCTGTTTCTTTATGCTTTGTAATGCTTAAACTTCTGGTGGATGGCCTCTAACACCACTTCCATCATTCTCCTCCATCATATCATCCAACCTTATCATATGGTCCAAGATGTTCTCAGGTATCAGCTGAACTTCAGCAACTGCTTTCAACACAATCCTGTGCTCCGTAAACCCCGGGCATTTAAAGAGGACATCCGCGTCCTCTTTATCGTCCGGCAGAATGGCCTAGAGCCTCCGTGCGCGTCAGGTAATAACTCACTTCGCCAGGTTCTCTTATAACCCACTTCTCCACATTTGGTATAAGTCTATGGGTCCACCGGCCCTTAGTTGACTGATCCTACATACTCTGCCATCTTGCGATGAACAAGCTGCGCGCTATGTCATCGGCGAACCCAGTAGCGGCCGCTTCTCGTGGGAGGCGTAGCGTCAGTACTTCATCATAGATGATGATCCACAGGAGAGGCCCTAGGACGGAACCTTAGCGGACTCCGCAAATTTTCCTGTACTCCCTTTCTTCCTCGTCTGACTCACAGTGTTGTGTCCTACCTACAAAGAATTCTATCGCAATGCGCACTTACTTCGGTTTATCAAGCTTTATCAACTCCTCGACGATATTGCTCCACCTCGCGGGTTTGAAGGCATTCTTCACGTAAAGGGTTATCTTATTCTCATCCATTGCTCCCTTGCAAGGCTAGTCACCATATTGACAGCATCCGTTGTCGATCTAGCCTTCCTGAACCCGAATTGCTTCCGACACACCGCCTTCCGCCCGTCGCGTATATCACCATTTCGAAAAGCTTCTCCATAGTGTTGAGAAGACATATCGGCCTGTAGGTCGACAGGTCCTCTGGAGGCTTGCCTGGGGCCGTATTTGGTTTCTCGAGTCGATATCGACCTCTGTCGATAAATGAAAATTGACATTTGGCAACACGATATTGACAACGTTATCGTCTCTTTACGTGTCGATCAAGACGTTTGACGTTTATTAAAAAGCTAAATTTATGCATACAATAAACTTTTAACAATTTCTATTTTAAATATATAACGTGGTTTGCTTCACTTGGAGTAATATCACACAATTTGATGCTTTTGGCATTTCCATTGCTCAGGGAACACTCCTTCCCTCAGGCACGCTCTAAATACTTGGGAAAACTCACCTGGTGCTACACTGGCTGCCAACTTCACCGCTCTGTTCGGTATGCCGTCTGGCCCAGGGGCTTTTCCAACGGCAATCCCCTTCGCTGCTTCCACAATTTCTTCCTCCCTTACCTCTGGGATGTCTGCTTCATCTATATTTACTATCAGGCTATCCATGTTCCCATTCTGTGGGAGCAGGGACCATATCATGCCTTGCAGCACTATAGGACAGGAGGAGCCTACCCCTACCCCATAAGCAACTCCCTCGAGTTACTATCCACTTCTTTGCACAGGCTCTTAAAGTGCTCCGTTTTACTCTTTCGGATGGCATTTTTGAGCCAACACAAGTGCCCACGTCGTTCCTTTTTGCTGGTTGGCCTGTTACTGGTACTGGGAATGTGAAGGCCAGGCAATGTGCTTTAGGCGAGCGCGATTAGCCACCGCTCCTACGCTTACTACATAGCTCATATCAAAATAAAACTGACAGTGAGTTATCTTGAACTACACTCAAGTAAATTTCCAAGGAAATGAATGGCTGATCTTTGCGTCACCCCGGTTGAAAAACACTGCCTTATGCCTGATTTCTTCACTTTACAATTGTCCACGGGTTTTCTAACTTTAGAATAAAGAAAAACTTCGATTAAATGTTGGACGGTTTTCTTCACGCGAATCCAAAGTTACGAATTCCACAGATAGTTAACCTACCATTCATATGGCAACTTGACTTTTGCGCAAGTCTCGTTGAAAAAAAAAACGCCAAATTATAATTTGGTGGTTTTTTTTGACGTCAAACGTTGAAATAATTTAATTTAAAAAATATTTAAATTGTAATTGGGACACTGGCAAATACTTACGCCTACTTAATACTTAAATTAATGTTCTCATTTATGAATGATAACTTATTTTTTCTAATTGCAATGTAATATTTTCCATTAAATTCTCCTCTTCGCTCTCATCGGTAGAGAAAACATTAACATTCATAAGTTCGTCCATTTTTTATAAAATTAAATATTTAAAAAAATGTCAACAGCAAATATTTTGGCACTAACCAAGAGATAAACCCTCAAAATTGGCCAGTTAACTTTAACCCCACGATAAGTCTTAACCCAAGGATAGCAAAAGTGAAGAAAACCAATTTCTCTAGATATACTATGGATAAAGTTACCAGAGGTATAACCCATTGTGAAGAAATCGGGCATTAGAGTAACATTTGAATTAAGATTTGGACGTAGAAAACCATTTTTATGTATACTTGTTTCATTGAATTGTCAATACGGCGCCCTTTATCGACTGGTAGACCGCATCCAGCTCGTTTCAGGAGCTACAACACTCCAACGCAATTAATGTTTTTTGTTATGTGGGTGGCAGCTTTAAGCTTAGGAATCCTTTGTATTACCAATCCATCATTCCGTTGTTGACGTTTTGGTGCAATGTAGAGTAGTAAACTTAGAACGGATGATAGAATAGGGGTTATTAGGTGCCAGGAAGGTATTGCAGAAAGTGGCGATGAAACCGCTCTCGAACTCTTGGATGTTGTAGGAGTTCGGACATATTTACTACGTATACATGATGAGTTGAACCCAGGTTGAAGCCAAGTTCAAATGTATGAAGACGCGAGTCGAGTTGAGATAGGGTCGACTGAGCTCGACTCACCTCTGATCCTGGGGCCTTATCATGAAATGCGATACGAAAGTAAATACGAACCGAAACTAAATTGCGATACGAATGCATCTACCGATCATCGGATCCGTTCGCTACGAATTCGAATCGCTGAGAGTGCTGCCCTACTTAACTTAGGAATTCTTTCCAATACTGGGAAAGCAGGCAACTTCATGCCAATATTTGACATTTTTTGAGTGAAATTACACGGCCATTCACTTGGGACTCACGTCAAACCTGTCTGTGTATAATTTGAGTATTACACGATGCACCTAATTTTCAGCCTCTTTTCCGTGTAACGATTTTATTGTCTATGTGGTTGTGTACATAGCAACAAAAATTCTCATATTTTTCGCAGCACCAGAGAACAAAATTATGCTTGTGTTAGTGTAATTTGCTGTGAGACCGAAAACATTTTTGGATTTACAAGTGAGGCTCAACACAAACCCTTCCCTGCGCCCCCTTGCCTAAAAAACCGGTTTATTGGAAATATTGGAAAGTGAGTGGGAAAGTGATAGGCCGTGTAATTTGGCTCTTTAAGTGCGTTAATAAAGTATAAGATTATACAGATTCTGAAGGAGACAATATATCTATAAACATAAGGAATAATATTTAAATTCAATCGTTCGATTTTAAAGCAAAAATACATATATTTTTTTTTATGTATTTTTTTTTATTTAAAATAATTCAAAATTTGTAGTTCATAACATAAATAAAAATTGTCATTCATAAGCATTATAATAAAGACACTTTCTAGGAATAACAAGTTAAAAGTTTACAGCATAAATAAAAATATTCAGTCGTTAATTAATATTTTGTTGTCCTCCTTGGGATTCTTTATTACTGAAGAGCAATTTCCCAATTTCTTCTCCTCTAACTCTAATTTTAATTTTTTAACTTCTAATGTTTCCATGTAAAAAAGTCAAATGCGATAGCTGCACAGCTATCGGATCGAATCGTATCAAACCAATTCGAATTCGCATTGCATGATCGCTTTTTTCGATTTTCGCACAACTTCACTTTCGTATCGCATTTCATGATAAGGCCCCTGGCTTGAGTTGAAATTATGTATATAGACGAAAGTTCAGTAGTTGAGTGGTTGAATTTATTGGGCATATTCACACGCTGCCATAATTGTGGTGAGTAAAACCAGTTTTATTCAACTCCTAGCAACTCAGACGGGGCGTAAATGAGTGTAGTAAATTTGAATGCTATACAGGAACCTTTAAATGTATTGCAGATGAAATTTACTTGTTAGAGAAAAACAGCTAAAGAATGCAATAGATAGAAGTAACTTTTTATATGTGTGCTAGTTTTCACGCGTTTGGTTTTGCGTGAAAAATGTTTCGTTAAATTCTTCCGCTCCCTTCCCTCTCTCATCTATAAAACCGGTTTTAGGCGCCATGAATATGCACTGTGTAGGCCCATTAATCAAACGAAATTTGGCCCTTCGCAGACTTGTCCATAATTTCAAACCGGTTCTAATATGAGTTCAATAGTACACTCGGAACTCACTTTTCTCCATAATTTTCGTGTAACGATTGTAATGCCTATGGAGTAGTGTGGGGTGCAAGCACAGCGAAGCAGCTTTGCCGAGAACGAAAACATGCTTGTGTTAGTGTAATGGACGGTGAAACCAGAGAATGTTTGGGTGAACAAATGATGGAAAACTATGGAAGAAAAACTGTCTTCCCTGCGACCCCTTGCCTATAAAACCGGTTTTTGTTTTGATATTATGGACAAGTGTGCGGAAGGCCTTTGACAACACTGAGTTTAAGCTCCTTGTATAAAGGCTAACTACAATGGTCTTAAGACGTCTTAAGGCCCATTTTACACGATGAAACACGAAACAAAAAGTTTCATGCAACTTTGCTCGGTTTGAAGGGGAGAGGAGAGAGAGGGTTTGAAGGAACACGTGTTTCCTCCAGCTCTCTCTCTCCTCTCCCCTTCAAACCGAGCAAAGTTGCATGAAACTTTTTGTTTCATGTTTCATCGTGTAAAATGGGCCTAAGACTACTTAAGATGTTGTACGCTACCAAGCCCCTCGTTCGAAGCAATTTTTTAACTTTGGTTTTGGAATAAAAAGTGGTAAAATATTGTATTTTATCACTTTTTAGTGCACACGGATTATCAGTGATAAGTTATTTAGTGATCTGAGTCCATAAATTAAAAAAAAATTAGTGGTTAAGTGTATTTTAAGAGTGTTAATTGATTAGGTGACCATTTTTGTTTACAATCGCGGTGGTTTTTTCGTGTTAATTTAGGGAAAAAGTGTTGAATTTGTGTAGTAATGGAATTAAAAGTGAATTTAAAGTAGTTAAAAATTATTATAGAAGAGTTTGTAATGCACACAAATCCTAACGGCACATCAAAATAATAACATTAACGCAACATCAACCAGGTCAGTTACAAAAGCGCAAGAACCTAAAAAGAATTGCAAGACGGTCATATTACATAACAATAAATGAGGTGACAAAAGTTCACAACACCAGGCGTGAACACGGAACTCCGACCGACCGGCGCAATTGACCAGCAAGGTGACATAATTTAGCAACAGGTGCATGAAATATGAATGAGGGCAGAATTAATTAAGTAATAAATGAAATTGACGTTTCGCGCACTTTGATATGTTGGTAAGTGAATCAGATGTAATGATTGATAATTAAAATTGAGTATAGAGGGGATGATTAAGCAGTATAAATAGAGTAAGATTAAGAATGCATCCACTACATTGTAAACATTTTACTAACATTGACCAAGCCAAAGAGATGCATCAAGGAGCCCGTTGCTCTAATCGCGCTCACGGTGGAAGTCATGTCAAAAGATTCATACGAAAAAAGAATAATAAATGAAATATTTAAAGTAAAAGAAAACAAAATTTGTTTCAATATCGAAGCATATTACATGGCGATCCTGCATACGGACTAGGAATAATCTATAGAAGGAAGGACGATTACAACCTGCATACGGACTAGGAATAATCTATAGAAGGGAGGACGATTACAACCTGCATACGGACTAGGAATAATCTATAGAAGGAAGGACGATTACAACCTGCATACGGGCCAGGAATCCATAGAATCCATAGAAGGACGATTACAGCCATTACAATTAAATAAGAAGGAAGGAAGACCACTCGCCCAAAAAATTACATGGCATCAACCCATCCGAGAACGCCGGAAGAAATAAGTGCTGAGCTGGAGAAGAAACTGAAGGACCCAACTGCTGGACCAAAAAAGATATCCCTGGAAGACTACAGGAGACGAAACAGCAAAAGGCAAGAGGAAGGCATAACGATACCTGCCCCATACAACAACAAACCACTGCGTCTACGTGGAGGCTGGGCGATAAGACTGCGCAACCAGAAGAGAGAGGCACTCAGATTGGCAACACTAGCTACAACCGAGGCCCAGAGAAACTTCTTCTTAAAAGAGGCAGAAAAGGCATCTTTAGAATTATGGGCTCAACGCCTTCAAAAGAAGAGGTCGTCGTAAACAACGCCGCCAGCGGAGCACTCGTCAATTCGATAACAGAGGAGCATATTAAGGAAATAAGTTACGTTGCTATTGTAGCATTAGTAGTTATAATCATATATAATTGTATAGTTAGGAAAATTAGAAAACAAATAGTAAAAACTAATAGTAGCAATAACAATAACGTAGTTTAAAATAAATTAATGTAATCTAAAATCATCTATTGCAATAAAAAAATATATATATAAATGAATTTTTTCTTTTAAATAGATAATTTCGATTTAATTTGTGATGAACTAGGAGAAAAAACAAAAAGAATATAAAAAAGCTGAGATAAGAAATACAAATTTTTTTTTACCTTATGAACACGCTTATAAGGAAGGAGAGTAAATTAATCAAAAATAGATTGACGGCATTACAAAAAAAAATAATAAGAATAATAATTAATTTGAATAGATGATTTTGAAAGCGAAATATAACAGATTTATTAGTAGAAAGATGAAATGTCTTACTTAGCAGAAGTAATAGCAGGTATATTTGTAATAATAGAGATTTTAGCTCTAGTTCTATTAATGGCTGAAAGGGTAGCAAATGAATTACTTAAAATATTTTTAACCATATTAGCAATAGTAGGATTAATGGCAAGTATAGCATGTTATTTAGCGGTAGAATTTAATAAAAAGATAATTTATAATAGAGATCATACAGTAACATGGAATTGGTTGTGAATCAAATAATATTAGAGGCAGATAATTAATAGAAAATGATAAATTATTTTATAAAAAGATAGGATAGATTACAGATAAAATGAGTAACTGTAAACAACATATCAATATAAAATAATGTCAGAAAAAGAAGCTGAAGAAATAAATGAAGAATTATTGAAAATAAAGAAGAACTTAAAGAAAGCCCCATACAAACTAGGCACGCCTATAAATTTATTGAGAAGAACGGTTGAAGTAAATGAATTAAGAAGAAGAATAAATGAAATTTCAAAAGAGAAAAACATAAATAAGCAAGTGGCAGAAACATAAGTGCAAGTACTACCACACAACATGAATAACAATAACTTTTTCACTTTTCCTTCACATTTTTCTGCACTTATGTTTTTAATAACTATTCTATAATAATCTTTAATCACTTAAAAAGCACTCTTTATTATATTACTACACAAATTCAACATTTTTTCCCAAAACTAACACGAAAAAACCACCGCGAATGTAAACAAAAATGGTCACCTAATCAATTACACTCTTAAAATACACTTAACCACTCACTTCATTTTAATTTTTTTTATTAAATCACTAAAGCACTAATCACTGATACTCCATGTGCACCAAAAAGTGATAATATACAATATTTTACCACTTTTTAGTGCAAAAACAAACTTAAAAAATTGCTTCGTATGGCTTCGGCCATGTTAATTCCACAACTGTCAGAATATTTTTGGCCTGTTTTCAGCTATGTTAGTATTAGTTGGCCTGGCTGCTTCCAGGCCTGTACTTACGAGGGTCTTGACGCTACTATGGGGCTAGAACAAACAACCACATGGCCTTAAGACAATCTTTCGTTCTCTTTCGCAAACTTTCGTTAAGTCTTAAGGCTACGCTCAGAACCGTAGAATCTTAAAGAATCTTCAAGAAAGTGGTGCTTGCGATTGGGCATATTCACACGCTGCCATAATTGTGGTGAGTAAAACCGGTTTTATTCAACTCCTAGCAACTCAGACGGGGCGTAAATGAGTGTAGTAAATTTGAATCCTATACAGGAACCTTTAAATGTATTGCAGATGAAATTTACTTGTTAGAGAAAAACAGAGCTAAAGAATGCAAGAGATAGAAGTAACTTTTTATATGTGTGCTAGTTTTCACGCGTTTGCTTTTGCGTGAAAAATGTTTCGTTAAGTTCTTCCGCTCCCTTCCCTCTCTCATCTATAAAACCGGTTTTAGGCGCCATGAATGTGCACTGTGTGAATATGCCCATTGATATTTAATTTGGCGTTTTACAAAAATTAAAGTATTAGTGGAAATATAAGAAAAAAGATTATTTGAAATAAGGTGCTCTGTGGAAAAGATATTTAATAATGGAATATTTGGATTTATTCAAGGATTTAACAACATTAACCAAATTAGTGAGCGAAGTGATGCGAAAAAAAAGAAACCGGGGTCGTGTAGTGTACGGAAATTATATACAGACCGTTCTAAAAATTGTTATTATAAAACCACTTTTTTAAAAATGAAAGGGACCGATCATGGACAATTTTACATCCAGTATAGGCTATGTGCACGGGGGCGGAGCTAGAAATAATTTAGATGCAAGCGCTCGATGTGAGCATTACTGCAAATTCTGAACTACATTTTTCCAGTGTGCATTGTTGTTGCGGATGTGTCAAAATCAAAACAAACCCATGGTTTGAGGATATGCTATCAATGTAAACGAATTAATTATTTTTGTATTATACGTCTTAATTGAAGAAAAAAATACTCAAAATAAATAATTTGCATGTACCTTTTATGCTATGCTATTTATATTATATACACACAGCTACATTAAAAGATATTTGTTTATTAAAAAATTTCCCGGTATAACCCAATAATAAAAAGGGAGTTCAATTCTTTTCTCCGTCCCACTGGCGGCGCTGTAGGCTTCGTGCACATAGCCTATAGCTTTATTAAATTAGACGTCTTTATTTACTCCAGACTCGATTTGTTTTGATTACCTTTTACAAATGTCAAAACGTCTTAAGGCTATTATAGCTGAGCTTAAGATTCGTTAAGATTTGACAGAAAATTAGCCAGTCTAAGATATTTTGACGAGAAATCTTAAGACGTCTTAAGGCCATTGTAGTTAGCCCTATAGTCTCCGTTGTCTAATTTCTGACCCAGGGTCTTCATGTAGTAAGGTTACATGCATACTTGAAGCTGGCTTGAAAAAATTTAAATTATGATTTCTCGACATCCGCCATAAATTATATAAATATACATATATTATAGTATTTATCGAAAATAAAAACTCTCGCACTCAATGCAGAACTTGTCAACAAATGTTTTTCGTTTCTGCTATATGTTTGGGCCTTAACGCCTGTGCAATTCACTTCCTGTGCAATTTACTTAATAAATTTATTTTATTTATATAAGCCGCACATAATGAGAAAAAAGTGTTTAGGCCGTATCAGAACCTATGCAGCGCTGCAATCACAAGTGTTTCTATTGGCTGAGGCTGGTAAAATGACAAGCAAAACAGCACCAGACCAGTGTGCTGCATTTTCATCTCAAATACTAATTTTTGACACTTCGTAATGCGGCGAGTGCACTGACATATAGATATGGACTGCTAATTGACAACTTTCAATGGCACCATTTTTCTCCAGAAGAAGAAGACCTTTTCTATGTAAACAACAATTTTTTTTTCGAATTTAGGAGAAAATAAGTGATAAGATGTATGTTATAATTGATAGAAAAAATTTTCCATCATTATTTTTTATTTAGTAGCAGTTTTTTCGTTAAATAAATGTATTTTTTTTTAAATATGTGAGGGTTTTTTCCCTCTGTTTAACGAACTTTTAAAAATAAAGAAAATAGAGAAAGAAGAAAAAACTCTATAGCTGTCTAGTTTTTTCTAATTATGTTTATATCGCTGACATGCACTGAACTGTTTTTTTATTTTAAAACCGATTAAAGTTCATAGGATTTTTGCGGGGGAGCGAGAGGTCAATAGTTTTTGGTGCCACTTTTCCATATCTATATGTCAGTGGGCGAGTGGTTTCAAACAAGGAGACGCAGGATTTTTTTTAAATTATTTAAAAAACATGGAGGAATAATTGATAGAACTAGTGCGATTTTTAATTTGAAGTTTAGCTGTCAAATAAAAAGTGCGCTGCATAGCGGAAACAACTAGGATATGATACCGACGGCAGCATGTTGCTCTGGCGTTGCTGCTGCACGCTGCATATTTTTAGGTTCTGATACGGCCTTTTCTTCCATCACATATTTCGCTGCGAACTTAAGCTTAATGCTGTAAACATAATTGGGGCGACCGACGTAACTACTTTCGCAAAAACTGTCAAAAACCAATAGAATATACGTCTGTATATGAGGGTGCACACAATTCGACCACGGCTACGGCCACGCCGCTGACCACGGCGGCTCAATCAATCTAATTTCTATTTTGTAGCTATCGCCTGTCAAAGATGGTTTACTATTGAGGTTATGTTTTCATAATTTGTGTATTTTTTATTTTGAGGTTTGATTAAACAAAGCCATTGTGATGATATAATTGATGCAATATTTTTTATATTGCTTATTTTTTGATATTTCTCATGATTATATCCAAAAATATTTCTTCACAAAAAACAATAAAAAACAAATGTAATTGATGCAATATTTTTTATATTGCTTATTTTTTCATATTTCTCATGATTATATCCAAAAATATTTCTTCACAAAAAACAAAAAAAAAACAAAAATTAAGTCGCCGTTGCTCCAATTATGTTCACACAAAGAATTTCAACCCGGAAATCGCTGTTGCCGTCGCCGCCGCCGTGGTGGTGCTTCCAAATAGGCCCCCATCCACGGTCAAACAAATCATCAAACCAATTTTCGACAAACAGCGCACACATTTATGCTTTGACATTTGTTGGCCATCAACGAGGGAAACTTTCTTCAAACATACCGAGCGACAATTCCTGTAAACAAAACGAAGTTTCATATGCTTTACATGACACACATAAAAAATGCACACACACATTTAAGCTGTTTGAAGGAAATATTAAACCAGACGAATATTTTCTTCAAACAGCGGCCAACTTCGAAAACTTGTATTTTATACACGCACACTTAGAATTTTTTCGATGTTGGCCACAAATTTGATGATTTGTTTGACCGTGGATGGGGGCCTATTATGTTTACAGCATAATTTACATATCCGACGTTTCTCTGCCGCACCGCTCTTTTTTAAGATTTCAGACAATTAGAAATAATTTCGGTCACGTCATATTGTTTTTGATTGGTTGAAATCTTAAAAAAGAGCGGCGCGACAGAAAAACGTCGGATATGTAAATTCACCTTGATGCGAAGTGTCTAATATATTTCAAGCCAGCTTGAAGTCAAGCTCTCAAGTAGGTAAGCTATCGCCGCTGATTAAACTTTCAGTTCAAGTCAAGTCCTCAGTCCAACATAAGCCCAAAACAGAATGAATGCAGAAACTTCGACTTCAACTTTGCATTTTGACAGTTTCATACTTTTTCTATAGTACTCACGTTCAGTTAACAGAATCAATGCAGTAAGCGTTGCAGTAAACTTTGCGCCGACTTCGACTTTGAAAATTTTAAAAGTTGCTGCACAAGTTGCAGAGCTACCAACACAACATTTCAATTTTGCCACTGTAGCCAAATTAGAAAATTTAAATTGATTGAGTTTATTGTATGCAAAATTTAATAATTGCAGGTAATATACGTAAAAGTCGCATACAATAAAAAAATTGGTAAATTTTTTAAAATTTATAATTTTTGTTATGTTATTAAATGGTGATCGTAATTGTAAATTCTAGCTGTCAAATTATCGACTTTGAAGTTCTGAAATGAATGTGTTAGCGCTGTGCTGCAAAGTCGACTTTACTGCAACGGTGAAGTCAAAGTCGAATACCCCGTTTATGATTAGGTTGAAAAGTTGAGTCGAGGTTGAGTTGAAATTCCGACCACCGTATATGATGTCGAGTTGAGTTCACTTTGGGTTGGAATAGAGTTCAACTGATATCAAAACATAACCTCAAATTTTTGTGTGAAATTCTCATTTTTAGATACGATAGCCTCTTTTTGTTAATTCTATTTCTATATTTTTCAATATTTCTGATTTCCTATAGAGTTTTCCATCAAAATGAACTTCAGGGATACTAAACAAACAAAACAAATGTAATTTCAACCCAATTTCAACTCAACCCGCGTATATGAGTCGAAATTTCAAATCGACCCAGGTAGGAGAGCTAAGTTGAGTTGAGTGAACCCAGTTTCAACTAGACCCCCGTTTATGAGTGGGTTGAACCTGGGTTCAACCTAGGTTGAACCCAGTCATAAACGGGGTAGAAGTTTCTGCATTCATTCTGCTTTGGGCTTAACAGCAGTAATGGACAAACTGTTCAACCGTCCTTGCCAGTGTTGGAAAATTTGCACCTGGAGATGCGGACAATATTTCCCGCAATATAGACGAAAATATTACCAAGGCAATGATTGCTTAGAAGTTAGCAATTTTTGAAAGGGAGCTTTTTTACCCCGTTTATGACTGGGTTCAACCTAGGTTGAACCCAGGTTCAACCCACTCATAAACGGTGGTCGAGTTGAAACTGGGTTCACTCAACTCAACTTAGCTCTTCTACCTGGGTCGAGTTGAAATGTCGACTCATAAACGCGGGTTGAGTTGAAATTGGGTTGAAATGACATTTTTTTGTTTTTTTAGTATCCGTGAAGTTAATTTTGATGGAAAACTCTATAGGAAATCAGAAATATTGAAAAATATAGAAAAAGAATTAACAAAAAGAGGCTATCGTATCTAAAAATGAGAACTTCACACAAAAATTTGAGGTTATGCTTTGATCTCAGTTGAACTCTATTTCAACCCAATGTGAACTCAACTCGACATCATATACGGTGGTTGAAATTTCAACTCAACCTCGACTCAACTTTTCAACCTAATCATAAACGGGGTATATGACTAGGTTCAACCTAGGTTCAACCCAGGTTGAACCCAGTCATAAACGGGGATCGAGTTGAAACTGGGTCCACTCAACCCAACTCAGCTCTCCTACCTGGGCCGAGTTGATATTTCGCCTCATAAACGCGTGTTGAGTTGAAATTGGGTTGAAGAGACATTTGTTTTGTTTGTTTACCATCCGTGAAGTCTGCCTTCGGCGTTAGTTTTGTTTTCGGTGTTTTTGTAGCGCGTTAATTATTTTTTATTAACTATATATGTAAAAACAGAGGAAATTTAATTTTGACAATGGCTAAAAGAAATGTTTGGGAGCATTAGGAAACAAAAACTATGTTAGAAATAATGCGGGAACAAAATTCCCTTCAGCATTTTGATGGAAAACTGTATAGAAAGTCAGAAATATAGAAAAAGAATTAACAAAAAGAGGTTATGTTTTGATGGCAGTTCAACCCGATTTCAACCCAAAGTGAACTCAACTCGGAATCATATACGGTGGTCGAAATTTCAACTCAACCTCGACTCAACTTTTCAACCTAATCATAAACGGGGTATTTGCTATAACCACAATTGGGGCGACAACTACTGCGAAGACCACGGCCACGGGGTTTATCGCGACGAAAGTAGTCATGTGAACACAAATAGGGCGATGTCGCTAGCTACAGTCACTGAATTTTTCCATCGTTTTTTACACCACGGATAAAAGAAGCAATAAAAATGATTTCATTTCAGCATATATGTACACATGTATTTATAAGCCGCTATATAAACTGATCATAATAATATACATACTATAGTTCCATGTCGAAAAACAAAAATCACAAAACAACTTTTGACAGATGACAGACGCACGGTATACACGGTATACAGAAACAAGGTACAGTAGAACTCCGATTATCCGAATCAATTGGGGATGGGGGCAGTTCGGATAATCAAATATTCGGATAATTGGATATAGATTGGGAATCAAGCAAAAAGAGGTAACATATTGTACATTGAAGAACAGAATTTATTAAGTTGTTATAAATTAAGCAAAAAGTAATCCATCTACTGAAAAAATGTTGTTAGAAGATATACATACTTATGTATAGTACCGGTAATATATAAAAATGAAATGTGTGGGCATGAACATTTAGCGAAAAATTTTTACTATCGCCCCGAAAATCGATTCGGATAATTGGCGATTCGGTTAATTGGCGTTCGGATAATCGGCGTTCTACTGTAATGTAACAGAGACTGACAGCTTCGAATATCGTAGAAATTCCGTGCCGAGTGACGTCAGCACTAATGTAGAAACAACAACACAACTCCGATTTTATATGGGAAGAGCGTGCCAAGTGACGTCAGCACTCAAATGACTTTTCCCCATTACATTACCTTGTTTCTGTATACCGTGCACGGTATACAGAAACAAGGTAAAGTAACAGAGACTGACAGCTTCGAATATCGTAGAAATTTCGTGCCGAGTGACGTCGGCACTAATGTAGAAACAACAACACAACTCCGATTTTATATGGGAAGAGCGTGCCAAGTGACGTCAGCACTCAAATGACATTTCTCCATTACATTACTTTGTTTCTGTATATCGTGACTGAGACGAATTAGAAATTTAATAGGGTGGTCGCGTTCGTCGCCGTGGCCGCGGTACAGTTTTAGGCACTTTATAAGAATCGTGTATTATAAATGTGTTTGACAGTAGCTGCGACGGTAGTTTAGCCCTTCGCCCCAATTGTGGTTACACCATTTGTTATCTGTTTTAAGGCAGACTTTAACTTTTTGTGCTACAAACGCAAAACATGTTCTCAAAAGGGGCCCATACACTAACTGTTACCATGTTTATAGCAGCAAAATTAAATCGATTTAACTTAAAGTTACGCCAAAATTTCGAATTAAGGTATAAACGTTTGGAGTAGCTATAAACTAGGTATGTGTTTAATGAGACCGAAAAAAAACAGAGCAGCTCAAGGCCGCTCACAGTAGAGCAGCTGGCTAAAAACAATAAAGCAAGTTGGAGCAATTTCAGAGCAAGAAATTCCTAAAGTGAGTTGTCAGAAGCTCCAACCTGTCAGTCATGGAGAATATACAAGGAGACAAAACTCTTATGGGGAAAATGACAGGAAATGGATGGGTAGAAGAAACTCAACTTCTAGTTCATTTTTGGCCACAGATGTCACCTTTGTCCGATGTACCCCGCATGAATTTGTTAAAATTCATTGGAAACATCAAAAATTGATTAATTACGAATAATCGCATTGATATAAAATCGAATTTAGAAGCTGGTAAACAGCTGTAAGCTGCTAAACATAAAATATATTAGTAATAAACGAACTTTACCATGAACCGGATAAATATAATCGGCCATGTTTTTCGGGGTACATTTGACTACAGCGCCACCAATAATCAAACGAAAATTGACAACACGGAGTTTTATCTCCTTGTATAGCCTCCATGCTGTCAGTTTTTAAAGTGAAAATTTTAATTTTAGTTTTTAATCTATTTAAAATATTAAATTTAAACTCTTATTGAGGTCTGGCGTGTAACTATTAAAAAACTGTACTTTACTCGTACTGCAATTTATTTTTAAGTCTTCGATTAACGGTTGCCGGTTTTGCGACAGTTAACAACCAGCTGATTGCTTGCTCGAAGTTGCTCTACCAAAAAAGGTGCTCTGGCTCAACTTAGAGCAGGCTCATGAAACACAAATCAGAGCAACTTCAGGCAACTTAGAGCAACCGAATTGCTCATGAGACACATTTTCCTGAGATATCTCAACCTAGAGCAGCTCATTATACACAACTACTACAAGGCTTTAAGCGTTCAAACACGGCGTTCAAACAAAGATTGACATTTACCTTGTTTATGCGTAAGTCGAATTTCGGCTTAAGATAGAATCCGGCTCCGTATAAATAGTCTTAAGCCGAAATTCGTCTCAAGCCACAAGCTTAATTTATTTCAGCTTAAGACGAATTATTGTGTGTATGCGTGGAGTTCTCAAAATAGCTGATTTTGGTCGTACATTAAAAGAATAATCTCACTCTATTCCGGTTAGGGATTAAAGTTATGTTAATGCATAATAAGGAAGGTAAATTTTCAATTGTCTGAGAATCCGAATCTGTGTATATATACCCCGTTTATGACTAGGTTCAACCTAGGTTGAACCCAGTCATAAACGGGGATCGAGTTGAAACTGGGTCCACTCAACCCAACTCAGCTCTCCTACCTGGGTCGAGTTGATATTTCGCCTCATAAACGCGTGTTGAGTTGAAATTGGGTTGAAGTGACATTTGTTTTGTTTGTTTACCTTCCGTGAAGTCTGCTTTCGGCGTTATTTTTGTGTTCGGTGTTTTTGTAGCGCGTTAATTATTTTATATTAACTATATATGTAAAAACAGTGGAAATTTAATTTTGACAATGGCTAAAAGAAATGTTTGGGAGCATTAGGAAACAAAAACTATGTTAGAAATAATTCTGGGAACAAAATTCCTTTCACTATTTTGATGGAAAACTGTATAGGAAGTCAGAAATATAGAAAAAGAATTAACAAAAAGAGGTTATGTTTTGATGTCAGTTCAACCCGATTTCAACCTAAAGTGAACTCAACTCGGAATCATATACGGTGGTCGAAATTTCAACTCAACCTCGACTCAACTTTTCAACCTAATCATAAACGGGGTAACAGGCAATTCGTCTTAAACCGATTTTAAGCTTAAACCCGTCTTACGCATAAACAAGGTAAATCTGTGGTGAATTTGGTTTTATGATTGTCACAAGTTTGTCCCAAATATCAAAATGGTTTGATTTGATCTGACAGTTCTACGCATGAACTAAAAAACTTCCCTCTGGCTGTGTTTCTGTAGTTTTTGTCAATTTTTAGTTTTGTTTGTTCATATTACAAAAAATTTTTCAGTATGAATAGTCTTCTAATGGCTACTGATAACAATTTATTCCTAGTTAAAGAACTCATTTCAATTTAAAATCTTAAACCAAAATGAAAACCTTAGAGCCAAATTACACGGCTTAACACTTTGCCTCTTAACAAACCGGTTTGTGCATGTTATACGAATTACACGATAAACTGACTGTTCTGCATTTTTTCGTGTACCGATTTTATTGTCTATGTAGGTGTGTACAAAACAACAAAAAATCTCATGCTTTTCGCAACTCCCGAGAACGAAGTTATGATTGTGTAGTGTGTTGCTCGGTGCAGTCGACAATTTTTGAGTCAAATTACACGGCCTATCACTTTCTCAGACTCACTTTCCAATATTTCCAATAAACCGGTTTTTTAGACAAGGGGGCGCAGAGAAGGGTATGTGTTGCGCCTCACTTGTAAATTAAAAAATGTTTTCGGTCTCACAGCAAATTACACTAACACAAGCATAATTTTGTTCTCTGGGACAGCGAAAAATATGAGAATTTTTGTTGCTTTGTACACAACTACATAGACAATAGAATCGTTACACGGAAAAGAGGCTGAAAATTAGGTGCTTCGGGTAATACTCAAATCATACACAGACAGGTTTGACGTGAGTCTCAAGTGAATGGCCGTGTAATTTCACTCTTTGGGATGCACAAGTGAGAGGCTTCCCTGCGACCCCTTGCCTATAATACCGGTTTATTGGAATTATTGGAAGTGTTGATGGAAGAAGTGATGGGCCGTGTAATTTGGCACTTACACAGCGTCTATACTAGCCATGGCCATTTCCATATGGCATGGACCGTGTAGACCCGAAAGTTGGCCTTATTTGATGGCAGATCTTATGGCAAACTCGATGGAAAGCCATTATGGCCGACCATCAAATCTGCCATGAATTTGGCCATAGTTTCACGTTTGTTCAAACAACTATGGCGGAAAGTTTAAAATTTAGTTTGATTCGGTGTAAATACATGTACGCATGTTTATAAATCTGAAAATATTTTTGTCTCGATAACATTGATGGAAATGTGCCATTTTTTCCATGAAAATTCATGCCATGAATTTCCCACCACCATAACATTTGACAGCTCAAGGCATAAAATATGGCAAAGTCGATGGCGAAAAATATGGAATGTGTAGCCGCAGTGTTAGGCAGGCTCAGCGTACAAACAAGTTTGTCACAAAGGCTGTGGGACATGTTTCAACGCATAAAACCATGGAGGCTATACAAGGAGATAAAACTCCGTGTTGTCAATATTCGTTTGATTATTGGTGGCGCTGTAGTCAAATGTACCCCGAAAAACATGGCCGATTATATTTATCCGGTTCATGGTAAAGTTCGTTTATTACTAATATATTTTACGTTTAGCAGCTTACAGCTGTTTACCAGCTTCTAAATTCGATTTTATATCAATGCGATTATTCGTAATTAATTAATTTTTGATGTTTCAATGAATTTTTATTAAATTCATGTGGGGTACATCGGACAAAGGTGACATCTGTGGCCAAAAATGAACTTCTAGTTTAGTTTCTTTACCCATCCATTTCCTGTCATTTTCCCCATAAGAGTTTTGTCTCCTTGTATATTCTCCATGCATAAAACCTTGCACTGAACCTTAGAACATAGAACTACAGGAAAGGCCCTCGCGTATAAAATCCGTGTATGCGAGCGTAGTGAAATCTGGAGTCAGTCGAATGTAAAATTGGTATAATTGCTGGTTAGTTGACTGTCAAATTTTCTCGCGGCACTTTCTTTAAAACGAGTTTTTCTATAAAATTTATTTGCAGTTTTTTAAAAAAAAACTAATATCAAAAAAGAAAGAAAGTTTAAAGAATTTGTTTTTAGTGTAATTAAAGTTGTTACGAGTGAATTTTCAGTGAAAAAAGGAACAATGAAGTGTGCAGTTCGACTTTCACTACGCTAAAATTCTGCTTCCTGTAGTTCTATATTCTAAGCACTGAACGACTTTCTGTCATATTATTAGGGTCCCATACACTACAGGGTTTTATGCGTTCAAACATGTCCCACAGTTTTGTGACAAACTTGCTTGAACGCTTAGCTTACCCATATGGTTTTCATTTTGCTTTAAGATTTCAAATCGAAATGAGTTCTTAATTAGAAATAATTTATTATCAATAGCCGTTGAAAATATTGTCCAAATTAAAAATTGACAAAAACAGCAGAAACATAGCAAGCAATACCAGAGGGGAAGTTTTCCAGTTTATGCATAGAACTATCAGATAAAATCACGAAAAAATCAAACCATTTTGATATTTGGGACAAACTTGTGATAATCATAAAACCAAAAACCAAGGGTGTTTTCAATAGGGCCCCATACACTACAAGGTTTTATGCGTACAAACATGTCCCACAGGCTTTGTGACAAACTTGTTTGTACACTGAGCCTGCCCATACACTATAAGGTTTTAAGCCTAGTACTAAGTTCGGCGCTAAACTAAATTTTAGCGCGTCTCCAAACTTGTACAAGATAAAATTTGACAATGTAGAATTGTAGAGAAAGTTCATATTAACGTTTTTTTTGGGTTAAATTTCAGTCTTCTTCGAAATAAAACTCCTCAAAATCCACTGGAAATATAAAATTATTAAAACGTGTTTCAAAATATTTTAAACACATAGAATTATTTATTATTTTTACTATTTTTTCATGCACAAACTTTTATTTTAGTTTTATTTCCGCACTTGAAACTTCTACAACCCTAAATTAACTTATTTTTCTGTTTGTTTTATATCACTGGTTTTTTTCAACAAAATTTAGCGTGAAATAAGGTGCCTACACGATAAAAATGCAGCTAAAAATGTGGAGACTAACATTGCTGCCATCTGTTTTAAAGAAATAGAAACGTGGATTTATCGAGCATTTTAGCGGCGAACTTAGTACTGCATGCGCTAAAGATGTTGCTAAAATTTAGCTTGATAAATTTTCGCGCTAAATTTCGTATGGAAATTTCATTTAGCGGGGAACTTAGTACTAGGCTTTACAGCAAAACTAAATACATAAATGCAGCTAATTACTAAAAACACCGAAACAAAATAAACAACACCAGAGCAGACGTTTTTTATGTTATGGAGATAACTGTCAGATAAAACCACGAAAAATCAAAACGTTTTGATATTTGGGACAAACTTGTGACAAACATAGAACCAAAAACCAAATTCACCACACACTGTCAATCTTTGTTTGAACGCCTTGTTTGTACGCATAAAACCTTGTAGTGTATGGGGCCCTAATGATTCAAACTTGCAGCATATTTGCTTTTGCATGTTGTTCAATGATGCAACTTGCAAAAGCAAAGTGCTCAATGGGCATATTCACACGTTGTCATAACTGTGGTGAGTAAAACCGGTTTTATTCAACTCCTAGCAACTCACACGGCGCGTAAATTATGGATAGTAAATTTGAATGCTACAGGAACATTTAAATGTTTTGCAGATGAAATTTACTTGTTAGAGAAAAACAGAGCTAAAGAATGCAAGAGATAGAAGTAACTTTTTATATGTGTGCTAGTTTTCACGCGTTTGGTTTTGTGTTAAAAATGTTTCGTTAAGTTCTTCCGCTCCCTTCCCTCTCATCTATAAAACCGGTTTTAGGCGCCATGAATATGCACTGTGTGAATAGGCTCATTAGTTTACGCTTTATCAAGAGTCACAAATATTGAAAGTTTGTACATTATCAGTAAAGATGACAGTAATAATAAATCAACTATTGGTGAAATGTATGTAGACATAATTCATACATGACAATCTGCTCATATACACTTGTCAAGGTTTAACTTGAATGACTTTGAGTGGCGATTTCAATATTACTTTTTCGCTAGAAACGGCACCTTTTTAGCAGTTCTGCAGTTCTATATTCTAAGTTTGCAAGCTTTTTCAAATACTTGCATTTCTGATTTTGGAGAAGAAGACGCGTCAGTGCTGCCATACACTTTTGTTTTACTAATTTTTTGTATAAGAGTTAGAAAAAGAAACAATTCATCGAGGCAAAGTAGGCCATATTTTGAAATTTTTGATGAAAAATATGAAAACAAACATAATATATCGCCTCTCAATAATTTCAATTAATGTTTCTAAATTCTTTCTATCCATTTCTGCCTTCGGTTTGGTTTCTCACAATACAAATTAATGTAAGTAGTGGCAACACTAATTTCACGTAATTAGCTGACAATTTTGACGTATAGTGAGTTATGTTCAATGATACATTTTATTTGCTTTGCAGGTTGCTTAAGCTGACAGCGAACGTCATTTGGTTTCGTGCAAGTTTGCAAAAGCACATCATTGAAAACACTCCAAATCCACCACACATTGGGCGCGTTTAGGCCGAAGTTAATTTAACTGAGCTAGGCAAGTTAACAACGACATAAACAGCAATTTTTTTAGCGCTGTTAGCTAACTTATTTCTGCTTTTTGGCTTAGCTAAAATATAGCACAGCTAAAATGAATTGACGTTTGCTTGTAAATTTTTGTTGTAAGCAAATAATTTAGAAATATTTCAATACAGCATGAAGATATTATGATTATTATTCATTTTTTAGCTTTTTATTATTTGTAAAATGAGAAATGTTATTATTTTTGCTTGTTATTAGCTGTAAAATGAGAACAGTCAAATGGCATGCTAGAAACGGTTCTAAGTTAACAGCGCTAATTTACCAGAGTTAAAATAACTCGGGCCTAAACGCGCCCATTGTCAAACTTTGTTTGAACGCTTTGTTTGTACGCATAAAGGCCCAACTATAATGCACGTAAGAAACGCACGTCAGCCGAAGTGCGAAAATATCAAACTTTCATCAAACGTATAATGGTTTGTGTATACGGAAAGTTTTCACAAGTTTAAAATTATTAAAATGCATAAATATTATTCATTGACTACTAAAACTTGGCTATTAATATTTGCATATTAAAAATAATCATGTTTATTTTCAATTATAATAAATTTCTCCTCAAAATCACTCCCATAAAGGAGAATGCAAATTTTGGTACCCACTCCAATAGCTATGTGTAATACGTCGTTGGATAGCTTTTTTTGAGCTGAATATAAGTTACTATTGCGCCTAGTTTGAAATCTTTGTCCGTTCTGAGTAATACGGTCAGAACTATTCAAAGAGTGATTTTTACATATCACGCTGTATGTGGGGTGCTACACGGAGACTCAAGACGTACCAAAAACCCGGTTTTATAGGAAAGAAACGAAGGAGAGGAGAGAAAGAAGGACGCACATGACGAAACTTTAACAAAAAAATTTCCACCCAAAAATTTTCGGGGTGAAAACTAACTCATACGCACATTTTTTTCTCTTCTCCTTTCTCAGATGTAAACAATGGGCATATTCACACGCTGCCATAATTGTGGTGAGTAAAACCGGTTTTATTCAACTCCTAGCAACTCAGACGGGGCGTAAATGAGTGTAGTAAATTTGAATGCTATACAGGAACCTTTAAATGTATTGCAGATGAAATTTACTTGTTAGAGAAAAACAGAGCTAAAGAATGCAAGAGATAGAAGTAACTTTTTATAAGTATGTGTGCCAGTTTTCACGCGTTTGCTTTTGCGTGAAAAATGTTTCGTTAAGTTCTTCCGCTCCCTTCCCTCTCTCATCTATAAAATCGGTTTTAGGCGCCATGAATGTGCACTGTGTGAATATGCCCAATGACCGCGATAAGCACACACAATCAAAGCGTTCATGTAGGATAAAGAATTATTCCAAGCCGAAGGCAGCCTCGTGTAGCATTAAATAACGAGACTCAAATCTGATTTCGGCCGACTTCTCGAGTCTCCGTGTAGCACCACCCTATGTTTGTAAGCGTGTACCCTGTTTTGATGAATTAGGTACCAATGGGCCTATTCACACAGTGCACATTCATGGCGCCTAAAACCGGTTTTATAGATGAGAGAGGGAAGGGAGCGGAAGAACTTAACGAAACATTTTCACGCAAAACCAAACGGGTGAAAACTAGCGCACATATAAAAAGTTACTTCTATCTCTTGCATTCTTTAGCTCTGTTTTTCTCTAACAAGTAAATTTCATCTGCAATACATTTAAAGGTTCCTGTATAGCATTCAAATTTACTACACTCATTTACGCCCCGTCTGAGTTGCTAGGAGTTGAATAAAACCGGACTCACCACAATTATGGCAGCGTGTATATGCCCAATGGGCATATCACACGCTGCCATAATTGTGGTGAGTAAAACCGGTTTTATTAAACTTCTAGCAACTCAGACGGGGCGTAAATGAGTGTAGTAAATTTGAATGCTATACAGGAACCTTTCAATGTATTGCAGATGAAATTTACTTGTTAGAGAAAAACAGAGCTAAAGAATGCAAGAGATAGAAGTAACTTTTTATATGTGTGCCAGTTTTCACGCGTTTGCTTTTGCGTGAAAAATGTTTCATTAAGTTCTTCCGCTCCCTTCCCTCTCTCATCTACAAAACCGGTTTTAGGCGCCATGAATGTGCACTGTGTGAATATGCCCAATGAACGCAGAGTTCCTCCACCTATATATGGGCCTATTCACACAGTGCATATTTATGGCGCCTAAAACCGGTTTTATAGATGAGAGAGGGAAAGGAGTGGAAGAACTTAACGAAACATTTTTCACGCAAAACCAAACGCGTGAAAACTAGCGCACATATAACCATAAGCGTGTAACCTGTTTTGATGAATTAGGTACCAATGGGCCTATTCACACAGTGCACATTCATGGCGCCTAAAACCGGTTTTATAGATGAGAGAGGGAAGGGAGCGGAAGAACTTAACGAAACATTTTCACGCAAAACCAAACGGGTGAAAAGTAGCGCACATATAAAAAGTTACTTCTATCTCTTGCATTCTCTTTAGCTCTGTTTTTCTCGAACAAGTAAATTTCATCTGCAATACATTTAAATGTTCCTGTATAGCATTCAAATTTACTATCCATAATTTCCGCCCCGTGTGAGTCGCTAGGAGTTGAATAAAACCGGTTTTACTCACCACACTTATGGCAACGTGTGAATATGCCCTATGATGGTAAAGGCGATGGTTCCAGCTCACGGTATACAGAAACAAGGTAATGTAACAGAGACTGACAGCTTCGAATATCGTAGAAATTCCGTGCCGAGTGACGTCAGCACTAATGTAGAAACAACAACACAACTCCGATTTTATATGGGAAGAGCGTGCCAAGTGACGTCAGAACTCAAATGACATTTCTCCATTACATTACCTTGTTTCTGTATACCGTGGTTCCACCTTACAGCTTCCAGCTGGGTTTAGACGGTGCGCTCCAGCGCATGTGACTCATAAATTACACCGTTTATGATTAGGTTGAAAAGTTGAGTCGAGGTCGAGTTGAAATTTCGACCACCGTATATGATTCCGAGTTGAATTCACTTTGGGTTGAAATCGGGTTGAACTGCCATCAAAACATAACCTCTTTTTGTTAATTGTTTTGCTATATTTCTGACTTCCTTTACAGTTTTCCATCAAAATGGTGAATGGAATTTTGTTCGCACATTATTTCTAACATAGTTTTTATTTCCTGATGCTCCCAAACATTTCTTTTAGCCATTGTCAAAATTAAATTTCCTCTGTTTTTACATATATAGTTAATATAAAATAATTAACGCGCTACAAAAACACCGAACACAAAACTAACGCCGAAGGCAGACTTCACGGATGGTAAACAAACAAAACAAATGTCTCTTCAACCCAATTTCAACTCAACACGCGTTTATGAGGCGAAATATCAACTCGACCCAGGTTTGAAAGCTTCAACTCGATCCCCGTTTATGACTGGGTTCAACCTGGGTTGAACTTAGGTTGAACCTAGTCATAAACGGGGTAAATGGTAGTTGGGCCTTAAAACCTTGTAGCGCATGGGGCCCTATTCACATAATGTAACAATAGCTGCGTTCCATTGGGCAATATTTGCTACTCCGGAGTACTCCCTAGTACACTCATTTACCTGCTCTTGCTTTAGGGTATTTTGCTCCTAGTAGAAACGCATAATATTTCCGCCAGGTTTTCAAGCTTTAACTACTTAAATATAGATGGCCTTTTGTTTTTTAAGGTTAAGTAAACTTTCGATTAATTATTTTAAACTGTTTTTTTAAAGTAAATCTACGAAAACGGTAAATATGATGTACAGTAAGATATAAAATTTCCTTTAATTTTAAAAAAAAAATTATTTCACATTTCTTTTAAGGGCAATAAATTAATTTGAGGTTATGTTTTACTTGTATTTTCTTCTGATATCAATAATCGTGTTCCATTGGCCAAGTACTCCGGAGTACTAGGGAGTAGAAAATTTCGCCCAATGGAACGCAGCTAATAGCTACGATCCATTTTGGGGGTGCTACACACGAGACTAATTCGGACGGGTGAAACCGCTTTTATGGGAGAGAAACGAAGTGAAGAAAGGGAAAATGGAATATTTTCCTCTTTCTTCACTTCGTTTCTCTCCCATAAAAGCGGTGTCACCCGTCCCAATTAGTCTCGTGTGTAGCACCACCCATTGGGACTGGTAAAGTACTCACAACAGCTGCTAGCTACTCGCAACTACCCTTGCTCCTGTTTTTGGGCACTTATGTATTAAATTTCCACCAGGTTATTCAAAGCTTTAACTACTCAACAATAGATGGCTTTTGCTTTTTGAAGGTTAAGCTTATATATACCTTGTTTATGCGTAAGTCGAATTTCGGCTTAAGACAGAATCCGGCTCCGTATAAACAGTCTTAAGTCGAAATTCGTCTCAAGCTTAATTTATTTCAGCTTAAGACGAATTATTGTGTGTATGTGTGAGGAGTTCTCAAAATGGTTGATTTTGGTCTTACATTAAAAGAATAATCTCACTCTATCCCGGTTAGTGATTAAAGTTATGTTAATGCATAATATAGAATGTAAATTTTCAATTGGCTGAGAGAGAATCCGAATCTGTTTATATAGGCAATTCGGCTTAAACCGATTTTAAGCTTAAAACCGTTTTACGCATAAACAAGGTAATATTTTAAAAGATGTTTTATAAAAACAAATATACAAAATACATAAATTCGTTTCCATATTTTATTGCAGGAAATATATATGTATTATATTATACCGCTTTTATTTCAAAACAAACTCTAAAAATACACATTGATCCTCGCCGTTAAAATGAAAAATTGCTTTGAGGTTATACTTTACTGGTAATTGTCAAAAATCGTGTTCCATTGGTGATGTACTCCGAGTAGAAAAAATCGCCCAATGGATCACAGCTATTGTACCACTAACTGAACGCAACCATTGCTAAGTTTCCATGCAGAGTTTATCCTGAGTTTACTCAGATTAAGCGCCCATGGAAGCGGAGGTTGGGTAAAATTTTGTTAAATTCAAGTAAACTCAACGAAGCCAGTTCGGTTAAGCTAATATCCTTTACATGCACATATACCAACGGCGACGCAATGTAAAATTAAGTATCTATCACTTTAACCCAGAGTCTTCATGGAAACAGCATCGAGTGATCTTGAGAGAAAAAGCTTTCCGTTTACTTAACGAGAACTTTACCCTGGCTCATAGAAACACAGTACATTATTAATTTAGTGAAAACCACATTATGAACAAGGTTAACTTAAGGCCCAAAACATATAGCAGAAATGAAAAGAAACCGAAACGAAAACGAAATGAACTTGAAAATGATAGCGATTATATAGTTGCCTGAGCGAATCGGTTCTTGACATTTGTAGACAAGTTTTGCATTGAGTAGAAGAATTTTTTATTTTCGATAAATACATATATTATACAATTTATATAATTTATGGCGGATGTCGAGAAATCATAATTTAAATTTTTTCACCTCGTATTGACTTCATCCTTTTAAAATAACTTCTTTTTCTTTTGCAACTACTTTAAATTCAAAAACAAACTGTCTGTCGAACTGTCAAAGTAACTTGCTGAATAGCTGAAACGAATACCGAAATGAAATAAATTTATATCATTCGTTCCGATTCGGTTCTGTGCGGTTGTATAACCGAATTCATACATTTTCATACGATTTATTTCATTCTTTTCGTTTCGGTTCGTTTTCGTTTCTGCTATATGTTTGGGCCTTACTGCATTTTCATTTTCCACCATTTTATTTTAAAAATTTGCTGAAAGAATATTTTCGTTAATAATACAAGTGCGTACACGGGTAATTCGGTAATTGTTAGGCATTTTCAATATTTTTACGAATTATTTGAATTTGTCTTTGAAGTGAAGCAATTTTTACGAATATATGAGTTGTAGCCTTTATCAAAAAAGGGATCGTTCTAAAAGTATATCTGTACTAAATTTTGAATATATTAATTTTCAAGAAAAATATAAAATTTATATAATTAAATTTAAATTCTATATAATTTTAAATAATTCTAAGATATTATTGATAGTTTTAAAATTCTTAAATACGTCGTATTTATTGTAATTTACAAAATGAACGTGCCCGGATAATAATGAATCTTTTTACTATACGGAGTGACATCTATACAGGTGCGAAATGCATAACGCGTCATTTTTGTACTAAAATATTCTATATTCCGCCATTTTGAAGGCTACGAGTGGGGATTCATGTTAAAGGGACGCGTTACTTGTAAACCCGTGAGGAATTTGTGTAATTAATGTTTAATTATTAAATAAATAAATTGTGAAAGATTATTTCTCCAATTGAAATATATATAATATATTGGGTGTACGGTTTGTGTGGATTGAACCTTCTTGATCGCAAGGTGTGTGTGATACTTGGGACATTTTGAGAAAAGGTGAATATGCCATCCGCTAAATAATTTGCTGATTTTTGCTTACTTTTAAGGGCAGCCGCAAAAATATATACCCATTTTGGAGTTGAATAATTGATAGTGAATAATACAGAAATATTGTGAAAAGGCAGCTAGTAAAGATATACTTTATAGAAAGCAGTATACAGGTTTTCCTAGGTGAGTGCGGTACTAAACTACGGCAGTGTTTAGTGTGATAAATTTTTGTGATGTCCTCTCCCGAGTATAGAAAAGTTTTTTTGCAAAAAAAATCTTTTGAATACGTCTAAATTATGTCGTTTTCGGTTTTTTTTTATTTTTATATAGCTTTAGAAAATTTCTGAAAATTAAGCCAAATTTACAACATGCCCTTTTCTGTAATTATCGGGGGTAAAAAAAGAAGTCACTTTATTCATTTCCATTACCATAGCCAACATTACAATGGAACGCGTTAATAAAATTTATCATGTGTGCGTTGTGTGCGCGCGTGTGTGTGCATTCTCTTCCTCGGACTCTGACGGGGAGAATGGATTTTTGTGTATATCGTCTGCTACTTGTCATGATTGTGTACATGAAAGATTTTTACCTTTAAAACTCGCGCGCGGTTATTACTTTACAGAATGGCCAATTCAGACTTAGTTGGACATAAATATTAGATGGAAAGTAGCTTCACGAATTCAATTTGTATTTTTGTTATCAAGCGGCAGGTTAAAATCTTTTTTGCGTTTGATTAATGCCTCGACGGATTTTTGGGCTCGAAATGCACCTGCAGAAGTTGACTTGGCGGTGTGGTTAAACGTGCAAAAAAGCGTGGTTATCCCGGCTATGCTGAATGCATGTATAATATATGGAAGTGTCTCCTTTATTGTGGGAAAATCGAAGTTTTTATTTAAGAATATGCGTGATTTGTTTTTAATAATTATATTGTAGTGGAAAAATGTCCTTGTTTTGTCATTAGCTTTATAATACTATTTTTTTGATATTTTCAATTTAAGATAAAAACTGCATCGTGTTTGCTGCAGATTTTCAAAATCCGACATTACTTTTATGATATAGTGTAATCCGACGAGATATTTAACACTAACTTATTAAATATTTGCAAATTTGAGTATTTCAATCCTGCATGAGGTTCAGATGCATTGGACTTAAGTTCTACTCAAACATTCAAGCCTTTTAAAAACACTAAAGGTGAAGTTAATTGTTTTAAAACGCGGGATAACCAAAACAATTTAAACTACATAACAGTAAGTCACTCTAATATTCAGCAAATACGTTTTACAGGTAAAACAGGGGAAGCCCTTAGAGCAGGGGCGTCAAACTCAATCAAATTACTGGGCAATTATAGGGACGGCAAGATTCACGCGGGCCGCATCAGATTTACAAATTTTATTTAGGTTTTATTTTAATTTGAAAATGCGGTAACTTTGCTGTGGTAATTTATATACAGAATGATGTTGAGTGAATTCATTTTAATAAGTGTGTAAATTGGCTGTTACAATTCTTTTAGATTAACTACATATTTATAAACAAATTTATTATTTTTACTGGAAACTTGTCTTGTCTTATGTCTTACTAGTTTTTCAATATTTGGATTCAAAGACTGTGAACAAACTATTCTCATTGCGACAGATAAATGTTTTTTCTTCATTATCACTGGCGCTACAATCCTCTGCGAGCCTTGTCCTTCTCAAGAATCTTCCTCCAACGTTCTCGGTTTTGCTTCATCCTCTTGCAGTTATTAAATCCAATTCTGCGAACGTCCCCCTTGTGCAATTCTACCTTCTGTCGTTTGTAGGAACATGATTTTTTTGGGCGCTTCTTCAGGCATTTTCATTACATGTCCCATCCACAGATTTTGATGTTTTTGGTTATGCCAGGTTCTTTGTATATTTGATACAAGTAGTGCTTGTACATATTTTCTTCTCCAGACGCCCTCTTTATTTACTGCGCCTGAGATCGTGCGGAGAACTCTCTCGCAACTTCCGAGAACCTGATCGTCATATCAAGTAAGCGTCCGTGCTTCCGATCCGTACATATGTAAATCTTTTTTGTTTATCTTAAATATACATATGTATATCTTAAATTTTATACTTCTGTTTATTCTTTTTGATTTAAAATATTTGAACATACTATAGTACGCTTTGTTCGCTAGCAGTATTCTTTTTTTTCCGTTATGTTGTCTGCTAATTTGAGTTCCTAAGTAGATGAACTTGTTTCCGGATTCTATATTATATCTGTTGATTGTTATATTTTGTCCTATTCTTCCTCTACTATTTCCATTAGGGATCCACATATGTTTCGTCTCATTTTCAGAATTCCAGATTTCGATGCTGCTTTATCTAACGCCCCAAAAGCTTCCTTTGCTGCAACTATTGTCCTGCCTATGGTGACTATGTCTATGACTATGAACAGACTTGTTTGGAATTGTCCCTTTGGTTTCAATACATGCCTCTCGGATCGCTTTTTTTAACTAGAATGTAAAATAGTGAATCTCCTTGTCTGAGGACTTGTTCGTTTCAAAGGGCACCGATATGTTCTTAATGTTTATGGGTTTGTCACTCGACACAATGAGGTTTTAGTGAGCTGAACTAATTGCGCTGTAAAATTGAGTTCCACCATTCCACCTTTGTAGATTTTGGATTATAGCACAAGATAATATCGATACCCTCATTCTAATGCCGGATCCGCATGTTTGTCAAGGCTTGGCACGCGTGGCAAATTGAAAACACTTTCTTAAAACAAACGTGTGGACGCATCACAAAAGCTTGCCGCAAACTTCCTTTGCAAGCGTTCGCAAATTGAAAACGTTTGCTTTGGTTTGCCAAGCATATCCACACTGGACCGGATCGGCCACAAGCCAAGCCAAACGTCTTATCCACACGTTTGAATTTCCGAATGCTTGCCAAGCCTTGGCAAACGTGTGGATCCGGCATAATACCACGTACGAGAAAAATCCCAAATTTTTTAGGAGAAGCAAAAAACTGCTTTTTATTTCTTCTGCAGTACTTACCGTTATTATATTTTATAGTAGGACCATAGAATTTTGTTTTGTTGTGAATTTTTCTTTCATGGTTTTGCAACTGCTGTGTAGAGAATTGCAAAATACATAATAATCTTTCACAAAAAATATTTCCCTAAAAATGCTCATACGTGGTATTAGAATGAGGGTATCGATGTGCTATTTTAAAGTCAATGAAAAGATGGGTCTTTATATTAAATCATTTCGTCTTCCCAATTGTCTGTCGTAATGAGAATATATGTAATCGTTAGTGGGCTTTGTGTCCTGAATCCGCACTGGTAATTTCCAATTACTCTTTCATACGGTACAATAAGCAAGTATACAGGATATATTTAATGTATATATATATAAAAGTGGAAGTTTGTCTGTGTACAAATGTTTAATAGACTCCGAAACCGCTCATCAGATTGGCATGAATTTTTGTATATAGCTGTGGCTTCGGGTAGCTGTGATGTACCGATATCCGTAAAATTCGAATTTTTGTATGGGAGGTAGTCTTCGAATCAATGCTAAAGAGCTCAGATCCTGATTTTGGTTTTTTTCCCGAAAAAAATACGATTCCCAAAATTTCAAAAAAAATCGTACGACAAAATCATGCAACGTGTAGCCAAAGGAAATAGCGGAAATAGAATGAGATTGAACTCGCAGTGACATCATCGGGAACATCAACTCTACTTTATGGTGGACGTACAGCGTCTTCAGCACTCAAGCTCCCATTGAATTTGAACCAGATAGAAACACCTTCATGTAACATCAGCAAAAACTCCGGTATTGCCACAGTCCTTAAAACGTGGAAAATTATAATTTAGGGCGAATGCGGCTATACACGTAACTGCATGCTTGACAAGCACACATGTTCAATCTTTTTGTGCAAGCGTGCGTGAGCGTGTGTATGAGATTTTTTGCGCAAGCATGATGATTGAACCTCAGCTTGAAGATTGGTCGAATTTTCATCTGCATGCTTGAACAAATCTCGCTTGAAAACAAAAGTGTGAGTGCGAGCGAGCGCGTCGTCACTTTCCGAACTAAATTATTTAAGGATAAACTGCGGCTATTCAAGCATGATTGTGTCGTGTGGAGGCTACAGAGAAGTTGTGCGAGAATGCGCAAATAGATTAAACATGCGTGCTTGTTCAGCATGCAGTTACATGTGTAGCCGCCTTAAAAAATCGCTTGAAGCTCTTGACAAGACTGCGAGATTTCCGAGGAAAAAACCAACCGATGGGAGGCGCCTTGATACAGGGGATTTTCGCTAAACCTGGGGTGGTAGCACGTAAGTTGTTTCAATCGACCTCTTCATACAAAAATTCTGAATTTTTGTATGAAGAGGTCGATTGAAACAACTTACGTGCTACCACCCTGTGCGAACATGCAATATTAGCGCCCAAGAATGACGATGTCAACAAACTTAATGAACAAATTCAAATAAAACGGTTGGATAAAACTGTCAAATACAATTCGATTGACACAGTAATGAACGAAGAACAAGCAGTCAATTCTTCAATTGAGTTTCTTAATTATTTGGAGCCACCAGGTATGTCACCACACATATTGACATTGAAAGTTGGATCACCTGTGATGTTAATTCGAAATTCGAACGCGCCAAAGCTGTGCAACGGAACAAGACTTACCATCAAAAAACTAACACCGAATTTAATCGAACCAAGAATCATTAACTGTAAATTCCAAGGGGAAGAGCTCTTAATTCCACGTATATATCAATAAGTTCCAATGATTTACCTTGCGAGTTTAAACGGCTTCAGTTCCCTTAGCGCCTTGCCTTCGCGATCACCATCAACAAAGCACAAAGTCAATGGTTGACTATTGCTGGATTGAATTTAGAAAATTCCTGTTTTTCACACGGTCAAATGTATCTATGTAGCTTGTTCGCTATTCGGCACACCAACAAATTTATACGTTTATACACCAAACAAAAAAATATTATGTATCCGTTAATGATTAAGTACACGTGTTCTTTATTTGTACGCCGCATCTGCTGAAATCCAAAATACAGAAAAATAGCGGTTCTTTGAGACACTTCATCTGTGTAAAATTCATAACTCGAAAAATGCCAAGTCAATGGATGGTTTTTATTGGCTCGATCAAAATATCAGATCCCTAATAGTTTCATATTTTGTTATTTGGAATCAAAAATACGAACAAATTGCATTTTTTCAAACTCTCCTACTGTATATTAAAATTCATATCACCTCAACTGTATAAACGGAAGCTATTATTGGTTTATGGTGGCAGCGAGGCGCACCGGGTTCCAGCTAGTATTGTATATAAATCTTTATTAGCTAATCTTGAATTGTAAGCCGTTTTGTTTAATTGAATGTGCGAAATCAACTTTGCTGATGACGCTAGTCTGTGCTACTCATTCGGATTCGATAATGTAAGATAGATACGTGCCAGATCCTCCCTTGCCGATCGCGAACTAATGTCTAACTCAAGGGCAATGGTACAAGTTCTCCATCCAGCCACGGGCCCCTGCTTTAATATACAAATCCTACATTCGGTCTCTTCTCGAATACAACTTTCTCTCTGACGCTTCGAAAACCACCTTGGCGTGGTTAGTTAAAGTACAAGAAAGAGCCGACAAGAGAGCCGTAAAACGACGCCGTTTGTTCCACCATCACTAGTCACCAGGGACTAAGAGCCAGCGACTGCCTGACATACGTCAAAGTATAAAGAATAAATTTTGTGTGTATATTTTCACTGCCATAGCTAACGCTTGGGGTTACAAACTTTGACTTATGGTTACTTAGGCCGGTCTGGTATCAAGTGAAAAAGGTGCGCAATAACTGAGCTCATTTACGTTAAAAAGTTGAAATTTGAGAGTATTTAAAAAGCCTCTGATGATGTTCGATCCAAGCTTGATAACTATTAGTACGATTCCATAACAGCTTGAGTGCTCGAAAGCTTGAAAATCTTAAAAACTCGAGCGCATATACGCTCTGCCTACTTGGAGCGGCATATTAGCTTGAAATGAGGTTCAGTTCTTGAGCAACTGATGGAGTACGACTGAACAATTTCGAACAGTCAACAGTCAGTCTTTCAAGCCCGGTTTACATAACAAACACTTGAGCCAATGAGAAAAATCCTTTTGATCGACTCGAGTCGAGCTGCTTGTGTTTACATTTATACTTGAAGTACAAGTAAGCTTCAAGCTGTCATGGAAACGCACTATACTATGTTTTACCAGAAAAGCCATCCGGTTCTGCCCTCTTACTAGAATTACCTAACCGACGTCATTCAGCTTGACGTCTGCAAGCTCGGTCGTCCTGGGCTATGCCAAATTTCTAGCGCATGCTTTGGTTGACCTCGCTGTCGCATCCTATATAGTGAACCGCGAATTTTCTGAACAGGTTCCTCTTCGCTCATACAAGCTAAATTTCCAACCTAGTGAAGTCGATCGAGTTTGATTCTTTTATACCCTGTACAGACAGCGCTTTTTTCTGAAAGACATTCCTTTCGAACCTGTCAATAGGCCAGACTGCGGTTTGCTCATCATTCCAGGCTCGGTGTGAGTATAGGTTTGGTTGCAGATTTTGACTCCAGGCTGCTGTCAACTGCTTTTATTGATCCAAGATAGGCGAAAGTTTTTATACTTACTTCAAATTCATGCCTCTCTACTTAGATTGTGTGTCTAATTTTAGATATTTACGAAAACGTTGCCACTATGTAATTTGTTTTTCTTTTAATAATGTACGGTCTAAGTTTCCGTGCGGATGGCTCGATATGGAGAAAAGCGCTCGTACAGCCTTAGGTATTGCATCAATTATATCAATGTCGTCTACCTAAGCCTGAATGAAGTTGAAGTTGGGTGAACTTGTAGGGTATTGTAGTTCTCGTCACATCCGAATCTCACTGATGATGTCTGGGGCCGTATTTGGTTTCTCAAGTCGATGGATCGACTCGACAAAAAAAGCTTCTCGATTTTCTCCAAGTTTCATATTTGAAATCACGACCAAATCGACAGATAAGCGCTGCCAAAGAAACCATCAAACTGTGTCATATTACTCCAAGTGCACCAAACCACGTATATTTAATTAAAAAAGAAACTGTTAAAAGTTTATTGTATGCATAAATTGAGCCTTTTAATAAACGTCAAACGTCTTTATCGAGAAGAGAAGGTTGTCGATATCGTCTCGCCAAATGCCAATTTTTAATTATCGACAGAAGTCGATATCGACTCGAGAAACCAAATACGGCCCCTGGTCTGATGCTATCCTTGTCAAGATTGATGTTTCATCCTAGTCGTTGTTCTCTTTTAGATACAATGATGTATTTTGTTTTGATATCATTTAATCTTTGGTTAAACCTTGCTGAACTTTGGTAATGGTTCCTTTACACCTAGGGCATTGCGCGCAGTTATCTTGTGAAGATGCGGTGTGTCCCATTTAGTACTGCTTTCTTCATTATTTATTCCAAAGCAATATTAAATACAAAGTATTGATGAGATTGCATTTTGATTTAGATCTAATTCTTGAGGAAAGTTTATTGAATTACAACCATGTATTCTCACTTGTGTTCTACACCATTGTATCCTTTTACACAATTTTATCAGATTTTTCGGCTTTAATAGTCCATTAATTGGTGGTCTACACGATAGAGACTTCTGTATATAGAATTTTGTCTGTTTATTGCATCGTTTATTTTTATCATCTGGACTTTGGTTGGTCGTTTTCTTCTGCACATTACGGCTATGTTTTCTTTGAAGTCGAGGTAGTTCTGCTACACCTTAAGTATGTCATCGATACTAACAAAAATAGTACCATAAACCGGTCATACCACATTGTAGCTAGATTTCAAAGCCTTTTTAAAATATTTAGTTCTTCGTACTTCGTAGCTTTGTCATCATTATGTCGGGTTTCCACCAAACGGACAGCTTAAAAAACAGTTCTGCTTTCAAAAATGTTGGTTTGTTTTGAAGTACCGACTCGACAGGGTTTTTTTTGTTTATAAAATCACAATTCTCCGACTAAAAAAATGTTTTCAAAATTGTTAGATTTTTAGAAAACATTGATATTTTGATATTTTTGTTGCCACAAACAGTTTTATTTCGGTTTCTCGTTTTGTCCGTTTGGTGGAAACTCAGCATTAAAATTTTGTTTAAGTGAACTGTTTTGATTTTTGAAGTACCCTTGGATAACCTGATAGCCAACCACGGCAAAGATGATGCGGAATTGAATTGAAAATATAAATAAGCGAAAAGTTGCTGGTTTCTGGTATTCTCTGCTTTTGTATTGGGGATATGTCCTTTCACTGTGGATGGAAAACTCTAATGAGACATAGCATTCATTAACGAATCTTCGACATTGGTGGTTATTCTCGTTGGCGAGTGACGTGACTACGAGGGACGCGGTGGAATAAAACTGTCGATATCTACAAACGTATCGAGAGAAATATCACTTCACACGCCAGTTTGTTACAATTGAAGAGCAAGCATGCAAAACGCGTTAAATCCATTTTTGACACTTTGGGAGTCTGATGCAGTTTTTATATATTTGGACTGAGATAAATCCAATGGCGATTTCAGAATCGAGCTAAACGCATTAAAACCTAGTGAAATTCTCGTTTAAAAACTCGCAAATCAAGCAAAACGGGTTAAATCCAAAAGCAAAATCGAACTCGAGCAAAACGTGATAAACCCTTAGCTTACTAGATGGCAGCGATTTTTTTCCTCGTAAGTACTTGCGAGTACATCACCAATGGAACACGATTTTTGACAATTACCAGTAAAATATAACATGCAATCCCGAAATCCCACGTTCTACACGTGGTCCGAAGACCAAGCTGGACGAGCGTCTGTACAGATAGGTTCAGCACTTTTAACCCACTTAGATTCTTTGGACCTAGAGGGTACAGAACACGTACGATTATTTTGCGATGGTTGTGGAGGCCAAAACAAAAATTCACATATAATTCACGAAACTTTAAATATGATTGCCTTGATGAAATCCATTTCAATCAATCAAAACGGGATAAATCCAAATGTGCGTATATCATCAAAACGGCCCCACACATTTTTTTCAAAAATTAGTAGTAATATTACCTCAACACCTTCTACAACATTGGTTTACAATTTCTATTTGAAGCGGACCTGTAGTTATAACATTTTTGCGATTTACTCAAAACTAGTTTAAGTGGATTTTTCGCGTTTTGCATGCTTGCTCCTTAATTAGAATACGACGTTTGTAGATCTACTCACCAGGAGTCTATTAGATTGATTGACAATGAGAATACCAATTTCAGGTCGAAGTGACATCTGTCACATCACTCGACAACGAGAAGAAGGCTGATTGACACTTCCCGACCCGGCCATTGTCAATATATGATTTTTGGCATGTTTCGTCAATAAAACGTTGATTTCCCAAATATCGTTCAGAGTTAGGATTCCCGCGTGCAATATTTCTTGAATCCAAATACCATTGTACCAAATTAGGTTCATGTTATAATAGTATATATCTTCTCATAGAACACTTTGTATATGACTCCAGTTAGTAAAATCAAGTAGTAGGGATTAAAAAATTACGTAGCGAAATGAAAGCGAATGAATATTATTCAGGTTTGGCCGTTATGAGGATGATTCGTTTCGTATGGAATTTATGAGATTCTAGTGGTATTCGATGTTATCACTTTACTTGTTTTGGATTCGTTCATTCAGCACATCGCGCAAACCTTAACTTAGCAAAGAACCTATTTAGTATATCTCTAAGAGAGATCATTATTTAAAGAATTTACTTGCAATTTGTTGAATATTACCCGTTCAAGTGTAGAATATTTGTAATACCTATGAAAAAGTATGTGTGGATTTAGTGTTGTTCACTGCTTGACGAGCGCCCTGGGTCCATGTCCAGCTATGAAGAAACAGCTGGACGACTCAATTCTTGATGGCCGTTCTTACGTGGCAGCTTGATAAGCTGCAGAAAGGTTCCGGACCGACAAGTGATGAGTTAGCCCCTACTCAAACCACGCTGTCGGCAATTTCATTACTAATGTAACTGATTCAAAGTTAACTATAGTTTGTTAGTAGTTTTGGCCTCCATTTTAAGTAGATCTGGACCATCGCGTCAGTACTATTGAGTTTCCAAATTATTAGAAATAAACAGTTTTACTCAATCTAAAAAGCGTAATCTAAAATATGTAATTTATTCTCATTTTTTGCGGTTGCCTTCTAATTTCTTATCGGGCTGATCTAAGCTTAGGAATCGCCCTTTTTACTATCAGTTCGTCATGTCGTAGATCACGTCTTGGTGCAATGTATACTAGCAAGTTTAGCTCACAGGAGAGAGTAGGTTTGCGTTTGAGGTTATGGGGAGTTAGGAGGCTGGAAAGTGATGGGGACGAACTCTTGGATGTAGTAAAAGTTCGGAAGTGCTGGCTGCCAAAGATTGTGACAGAGTCGAGTTTTGTACCATTTATGAACAAATTGCTTGGAGCCAGACGGAATGAGATGTGCAGGCAAATTTGGTGTTCCGGGTATTTCATTGCCTTAGAGGCTGCAGATCGTTTATTTTGTAGTAGAGATAAAGTATTGTCACGGCTGCTACATTTATTCGCTGGCTGAAAAAGTTGATGATGGAGCCTAGGGGTTAAGGTACACGGCTACTATCTCAGAGATCTGGGGTTCGAATTCATTCCGTGGAATTGTCGTCCATCTTTCCATTTCTCCCACCTAGATAACTTTCCTTGTTTCGTGTCTTCTATTTTTACAAAAAATTCCCTGCCCTTTCTCCTGTCATTGCCTGCAAGCATTATAAGCGATGAAGCCGTCTCCTGTTAAAGTCAGCGTTTTTTCGCGATAGTGTTGAATAAGAACCGGTGGAGTAAAATCGCGTCGGCCAAAGGAAGGATTTGTAACAGCCCGATTCCATGGTTATAGTCCGCGTAGTAGACACATTATTTTTTAATATATTGGTTCGTCTAAAATCATAGATAAAAATCGTAGATTCAATATTTTATCATAATAGGACTTCTGGGGGTTTTTACTATGATTTGCTTCAATCGCATTTGGCAGCCTCGGTAGTCTAGAAGTTAGGGAGTTCGATTAACATCTGAGGTTTCGGTTCGAGTCTTTCGCACTTACATGTTCCTTCTTCTTTCCACTTCTCGAGCTCAGATAACATTCCTTCTTACTTGTATTTCTTCTTTGCAGCAATTTCTTGCCGAATCTTCAGGCTACGCCTCGAAGCTAGGAGAGAAGAAGCCATCTCTTCTTCAATCGCCAAATTTAACGTTCTGTAGCCATAATATTGGTTCGGGCGGAGGAGCAAAATTGCATATCGGCGTTTGCTTTATTTCGTTCTTCTCTCTACTATGTTTCCGCCTAGTACTTACTCTGCATGAATAAATGAATTGTATTCAAGGTGAAATGGAAATTTGGGCTTGTATAGAAAAGCCTAAGAAGAATATGCATATCTAATCAAATCCTTAGCACTTGGATATTTGTGCAGAGATTTGTTGAAATATCTGTTTATTAAAGATCAGTCCAGTGCTCCAGTTTTAGACCTTACGTCTTTGTTTTGAGCGCGTTGAATTCGACACGATGCTGGGGCCCAATCAACAATTTAAGGCGAGAGTTCGATATCTCTTGATCGATGATAGAGTTGTAGACTTATAACAAAGAAAAAACAATGGGCCTCTTAAACAGACCCCGAGGAGATATTGCCAGAATCACGGCCACAGCCAGGTCACGTACTCGAGGCAGTTACGTTTTGGAAGACTTAAAAGAGATCTCCAGATTGGAGATCAGATCACTGTTAAGCTTCGTAAATTCCACAGGATGGCTTTAGGCATCCGTCACACCCGACCAAACAACGACTGAACACACGGTACACGATGGCAACAAAACGGCGTGCCAAGCGCTAATTGGGCCTCCGGTCGCACTGGAGGCAGCCTTTCACCTACCAGTACAAATAACTGCTATTTGGCCATAGTTGGAGCAATTGTTTTTATCGCCTGGATACACAACGGTGACATATGTATGATAAGGCCTAAGCTTGCGCAAAGGTTATATGTATATACATTTATTCAGGATCGTAGGAGTGTTTTGTCTGGTCCATTGGGATTTATTGTCGCATATCGTTATCAATTCACATGCATTTTATACCATTTTTAGAGCTCTTTAATCCACATGTTTGCTCAAAGATTAGTTTTCATACAGGCGATATGCTAGGTGAAATGTTTATATAGTTGAAATTAGAGATGCGCCGAATATGGGTTCAACCAAATACGAATATTCGGTGAAAAATGAACCGAACCGAACATTCGGCCGAATTATTCGGTTCATTTTTGTGTGGGGAAATGACCATTCCATACGCATAAAGGCTCGCATTCGCCGGATATTTCGTATTCACCGACCTCGATTTTCGGTACTCGGATAAAGTTAATACCAGTTCGACTTGGTATTAAGTTGATCCGCCGATTTCTACCCTCTGAAGTTTCGAAGTTTCAAAACTGAACACAGTTGTGAGTGAAAATTAAAAAAAAATACAAAGTTCCAAATATTTAATCAATATGAATGATGGATTTATGAAGATTTGTATATGGCAATACTTTTATCGTTCTTTTTTTGTCCTCCTCTATGTTTGTTAACTTGACAAGTTAAAGTTAAGGTTGATTTTAAACAAACTTTGAATTATGTTAATTTCAATTTTACGAATTTTACGAACTTGAATTCTCTTGATTTTTTTTAATTTTTGATTTTATGAATATGGATATAAATCTTAAAATAATACTATTTAAATATTCGGTAATTATTCGGCAAACTAACCGAATATTCGGCCGAATACGAACATTAAAAATACGCCGAACATACGGAATACGAACATTCGGCCGAACATTCGGCGCATCTCTAGTTGAAATTCTCTATATCACATGTTATCAGATCCTATTATGGTTATTGAGTAGTTATGTGTATTATAATTGCTAGCTGATTTTCGCGAGTTAGTGAACAATTACATTTTTTTTATCAAAGAAATTTCTAACATATATTTTTTTATTTCAGGCCTGCTCATTGTAATCATGAGGGGAACTGCACGTGGGAAGACACGTCTCCTAAAGCTTTATTAAGGAGGCCGCAAAAGTGTGCGTTTTCTTGCGTCAAATGATAATATCGTTTAAAATAATTCAGTCATATAATATTGTAAGCTAAGAAATTAAAATAACAAAAGGGATTTTTCTTTACTTGCTAATATAATTAAGAAATGGATAAATCAATGATGTTGCCAAAACGATCACGTTTAGATGTCAAGGGGCCTTTTGCAAATGGCCCGCTACAGACCAGACCTCTTGTTGCTCTCCTTGATGGTAGAGATTGTTCTATAGAAATGCCAATTTTGAAAGATGTTGCCACAGTGGCTTTCTGTGATGCGCAGAGCACCTCAGAGATACATGAAAAGGTTAAATAAATAATATTTTGGTTATTATATCAATATAGTTTATTTAATAATTAATTTAGGTGTTAAATGAAGCGGTCGGAGCACTTATGTGGCATACTATAATTTTGACAAAGGAAGATTTAGAGAAATTTAAAGCTCTTCGTATAATAGTGCGTATAGGCAGCGGCACCGACAATGTTGATGTAAAGGCTGCCGGGGAATTAGGTATTGCTGTTTGCAATGTTCCAGGTTATGGAGTAGAAGAAGTTGCCGACACAACAATGTGCTTGATTTTGAATTTATATCGAAGAACGTATTGGCTTGCAAACATGGTTAGGGAAGGAAAGAAATTCACAGGACCAGAGCAAGTTAGAGAAGCAGCTCATGTGAGGATGCTTGTTAATATTTTTTATTTGAGTAATACAAAATTTAATTTAATTTAAAGGGTTGCGCTAGAATTAGAGGTGACACATTAGGATTAGTTGGACTTGGAAGAATTGGAAGTGCGGTGGCTTTAAGAGCAAAAGCATTCGGTTTCAACGTAATATTTTACGATCCATATCTTCCGGATGGCATTGACAAATCCCTTGGGCTTACGAGGGTCTACACCTTACAAGATTTGTTATTCCAATCAGATTGCGTATCATTACATTGTACCCTTAACGAACACAATCATCATTTAATTAATGAGTTCACAATTAAGCAGGTGCGATGAATAATAAATGCATTTTTATGTTGGTAGCATTGCATTGTGAATATTATTATTTTAGATGAGGCCCGGGGCATTTTTAGTTAATACTGCCAGAGGCGGTCTGGTGGATGATGAAGCTTTGGCCGTTGCACTCAAACAAGGAAGAATACGCGCTGCAGCTTTAGATGTTCATGAAAATGAACCGTATAATGTATTTCAGGTAATTACAGCATAACGCATATGATTATTTTTTTATTGAGAAAACGGACGATTTACACAATTTTTCTGATTCATTTTGCGCTTTTCAAATATTTTATTATTTAATAATTATTTTAGGGAGCCTTGAAGGAAGCTCCAAATCTGATATGTACACCACATGCTGCTTTCTATAGTGAAGCATCTGCAACTGAATTACGTGAAATGGCAGCCACTGAAATCAGACGAGCAATTGTTGGCAATATTCCGGAAGTACTAAGGAATTGTGTAAACAAAGAATATTTTATGAGAACACCAACAGTAGCGGCAGCTGCTGCAGCAGCGGCCGCTGCAGCTGCATACACAGAAGGTAAAACATTGTTAATTTCAAATACAGAAAAATAACCTACTTTATTGTACAATTGGAATATTAGACTTTAATGATAGCGAATCAAAAGCTACTTAATACACAAACTTGACTTTGTACAAATTGCCGAGTTTTTTGTTTTATTATTATTTTTTTTAAAAATGACTGTAATTAATAATTCACATATGATTTGCAGAGAGAATATTGTAAAAGCTAAGAATTATGCCATTTTGTTTTTGAATTCAATTTAATTACTGTTGCAAAAAGTATACAAAAGGTGAAAGTAAACACAGATTTTGAATCAATGTAAAAAAAATTAACAAACAAGAAAAATACTTTACTCGCTATCTAAATTTTTTGAAAATTTTATATGATAAATTTTTCCAGATATTTAAATTTTTCTCTAGGGGAAGTTGGGCGTGAATTATCGAGTTATGCTTATATATTTTTTTTTGATTGGGCCAGAATAGTTTTAAAATTTTAAGCTTTTATTGCAATATATTCCAGTATTTATATATAAAGAAAAACTTTCCAGTGGCTTTAAATTGACTTCGGTTAAGTGTAGATTTAAAAAAAAATAAAAATAAAAACGTGTAACAAAATTATAACTTAATAAGAACCTTTATATCTAGTGCAGGTAATTATAGTTTAAAAAAAATATAAACAGGTCTAGTTTATAACGTAAAGTAGGTATTTTGTTGATTTCATTTTACGTCGTGTCTACTATTTTCATAAATTAGTTGTGTAAAAAAAATTATGTAAGACTATATTGTAATCTGTTTTTTTTATAATTATTTTATATTCATCAATTGTAAATATATATATTGTCTAATAGTTCATTTATGATCATATACAACAGTAAATTTCCAAAATTTTTATGGCAGATCAAATCTGCAAAATTTTGTGATAAAATGCATAATATATTATATAAATTGTACGATACTATCACTGCACTGTTATAATACTATCAATATTAGACTATATAAAAGTCTATTCGGGTATATCTTTATTATTCTACTTACTATAATACTCAATTAGCACAAAGACAGTTTTTTTTAACAAATATATAGCAGCTACCGAACAGTCAAATTATATTAGAGGTTCATAAGATATATGTTTTTCACATTAAAAAAGCTTTCCGTGAGAAAGATAGGTAAAGGGTTAAGTAGGCACACTATAACTTTTTATAATTTTTCAATGTCTTAAATTGTAATTATTCTTAAATAGTTTTATTATTTAGAACAAGTACTATTTGCAATCGTATTTAAAATTATGCCTATCTGGTGTTTAAAATATAGTGAAAAATGGAAGATTAGTATTTAACAAAGCAATGATAGGAAGCAACAAAAAATTTAAAATTTCGGTGCATTAAGATATTAGCATTTCTCAATAGCTTAACGGATAGGGTTATCTATATGAAACTTTAAATATAAAAAGGAAAATATATGCCATGTATGTAACAGTTCAAACAGACTGTTCATATCGGTTTTCGTTGTCAATTGTCGTCACTATTAATTGTATTACACTTATCTAATCTTCTTCCAATATTCGTTCAGTAATCAGCTTATTGTCAATTTATTCTTAATTTCCATCATGATTATAAGCGTTGATGCTGGACAAATGCATATTGTTCTCAGGGAAAATATTTAAAAATATTTAAAAAAAATGGAAATTACCTTTCAGCTTAAATTTTCATGCTAATGTATTATACAAGTTTTATTCTTACACTTCATAAAATTATAAGTTTGTTTCAAGCAACCAATTGTTTGATAAATTTATATATATAAGAGACTAAACCTAAAAGGTTATTTTTGTACCTAGGATGATTAACTGTACCAAAGGCGTTTAAAAAATGCTTAAGACAAAGAATAATGTTAATTATTGGATTTAAATACTCTTAGTTATTGTATTGTTAATTTGAACTCAAAAAACAGTTTTTCAGATTGTTTAGTTACACTTTGTAATTGTTCTTTAATCCATTCGTGGCGGGGCACATACTATCATGTGTATAATGCGCTTCCTAGCCACTTAAAACAAATTGATTGAATTGTCCCAAACTAGTGAAAATGAGTAAAACCATTCTTCATTCCTCAAATTTTTGTAACTATGAGTTACTGACTATAAGAAGGCTAATAATGTATTATTGATATTTCGTACATTGACAGCTTTAACCGAGTTTAAGTTGTAACTCGGAAACATAAATTCTGTTGCAGTTGATTGTCTTGTTGATGTATATGATGAGCTTTGTTTGTTATCTAATACCTTCTTCTACTGTCCTATAGTATCTTCTTTCGCTAATCGAAGGTGTCATCGAACCTTTTCGTGTTGTATTGGCTCAAAGCCGCGCATCCACTTGTCGAGGTAAAGGCCCGAAGCACGCTAAATGGATATTATTCCTCTTCTAAAATCTCCTTCAGGGCGTTGAGACTTGCCACGAGGCAAATGATGCATGCTAATGGGCCTGGGGCCTAATATGCGAAATCTGCTGTTCAAAGTGTATGTAAACAGAAAGCATTCTGTAAAATACTCGATTAAGTTTTGCTTCTTATAAGGCAATGTTTCTGAATTATATATTATTGAGACATACTTTCAATTTTCGAACGAAACAATGATTTTCTACATTACTTGAACGACTTATGGAAAAAGATTCAAATTGGCCGCGTTTTTGTCAAAGTTAATTTAACTGAGTTAGTCGTGTCAACAAAGGCATAAACAACAAAATAAATTAGCTCAATTAGTTAAACTGGATCCGAATTTATGTCTTCATGCAAGAAGTTAGTAAATTATTATTAATTAATTATTTTCTCTAAAATCCTCAGCAATCCATTTTAGTTGGTTTTTATTGTGCCAAGATTGCATATATTGAAAATATACTCTGTTTAATTTGTGAGCTCTTAAGCTAAATTGGGTATAACTTTATTCCAGGTATAAGCGACCGTGAAGAATTCGGGCATAATAGAAGTAAATAACTAAGCTTATCGCTAATACATAATAATCAACTAAACTAACAAAATGATTGATAAAGATCTTTTCAATATACAAACCAAATGCTCTTGTATATACTTTGCTGCTTAACAAGTAATGTTATCTGAAAACAACCTGTAAAAGATTTACTTTTGCATTTCAAGCTAGAGCTGATATTCGTTTTAAAGAATATTTTTAGAAACAACTTTTATACGCCGCCCCTTTTGGAAATAAATAAATTACTTAATAAAATATCGATGAACTTAAATGTAACTTAACAGTTACACTGATCCATGGACAGTTAAATAAATTCAAATCATGAGAGTAATTATCAACTAAATTAATATATATTTATGAGATGAACTTGCTGTGCTAAAGTAGAATAAAGATATTTTTCCCAGAAGTTGGTTCTAGTATTCAAATGAAAAGAAAACAGTAGACCCTTTTGATATCATTAGATTATTTCCTTTCTCTATCCGCTAGTTGAGTTAAATCTTAGCATTTATCTATCTACATTTTAATGCAATCCATTCAAGTATATCGTTCTGTTGTATTCTGATTTTACTCTTCTGCAATATATTTCTAAAAGTAATTTTTGTAGATCATGAATATTGTGAATAAAAATTAATATTTCGTTAATAATTTTTTCCAGAAATTAACATTCATTATTTATATATTTTTCGAGCAATATTAACATGAAATTCTTGCATTTATTATCGATGGATGAATTATTCTATCTTTGTGTCGAATAGAACTATGCAATTGTACAAAGTCTTTAATAACTTTACAGAAGTGCAAAGAGCTAAGTTCTAGAAAACAAAAACATTATTGCAGACCTTCTTTTATATGTTATTAATTTTGTATTTGTTTAAGGATTATTTTTATTTGTTTGAGCATCTTATATTTTCACGGACTAAACTATACATTTTTTCAAACATATTTAAGTGTTAATTAATTAAAATTAAAAGAGGTATATTTATATTTTTGTAGTAAAAAATAGGAGCTAGATTTGTATAAAAACGAATAGCACAAGTCAAAAGATTATGATTAATTAGCTAATAGACAATTTAACAATTAGTGCAAGACAATGATAAATTTATTTAGATTGTGGGAGTTAAAACTAGATAGACATATCAAAATTTCGACAACGCAATAGTACATTATGTTGTGAATATTTCTTACATTTTTTATGTATATAAAAATGTGTATTTTTTTACGTTTACAGTTCTTATTAGGTTTCTTTTATACTTCAAGTTATGTTTCTCAAGAAATGAAATTTATTTATATTTACCCTTTTCATTTTTTTATACTCTTAGTTGGAGTGCTTTGCTTAGGCCTCAATCATACATCACATTTTAATCAGCGCTTAATCAAAGAAATTTCTTGTTTTGTTTTTTTTTAGTTTGATATTCTTCAACTTTATTTAATTTCTACAACCAACGATTAACTTAAGTTTGCCAATGTTGGATTGAACGATGAATATACATGTAAATTGATATACATATAATAAATTTTCTTAAATAATGAATAATATTATTAGGACAATCTTGTGCTATACTTTTTACAAATATCGGTGTTCGTTTTCATTTGAAATAATTCAAAGGATTATTAATGTGTTGATACAGGAATATTTTATCTAAAATTTCACTCAAACTGTTAAATATATCTGCTAAATTAACATATACTTTGAAAACAATTCATGGTTCTTCATAATTAATTTTTTTTTATTCTAGTAAGAATCTCGTCTTACTACTATATGTTAACCACTCAAAACAATCATTTTTTTTGGAATATTTTTTATCATTATCTGTTTGTGGTTACAAAAACATTATTATTACCAAAAAAATATACTTAAAAGCTGTGAAACTAAACGGTGCACACATTTGTGGGGTTTGTTAGTTGATTATTTGTTTTTTTTCTAGTTTTTGAAAATTCCTGTATACGGAGGTAATTCCTACCATTTCACCATTAATTTGACTTTTAAGATATTTGGTTTCTCTTGCGGAAATATTACTTCACATTATTTTATTTATCGCAAAATCTTTCGCAAAAGGAAGTTTAGTAAATTGCATAAAATAGAATGGAAATTACGTTTGTACTTCAAATATAGCTAGTATAATCTATGTGAAAAGGGTTTCATTACGTTTAGATTGCGATTTGTTTCTTATAACCGAATGCTACTGAATATTGAAAAAAGGCATGAAAGTCAGATACAAAATTAACTATCAATTTTCCTAATTCTAATTCAATTAAACAATATTCTGATCATTTTTAAACGTAACTAACTCATGATGTATGCAACAAAACATTCTAAATTATTGAAGATTCTGCCTGTCTGTCTTTTGGCGAGTAATTGCCTTAATATTCTACAGTCGATTTGATGGAAGAAAATGTTGTGTGCTCGGCCCTGGTTATGGGTGGCAATAACAGTAGATTAAAGTGTATAACAAATGAACCCTTTATAAACTCTTCTCAATCCAATTTCGCAGTTAACAATTCCATACCTTGATAATTGTAGTTGTGGCCTGAATTGTAAAGCTAATGGGTTTTGACATTTGTTGCAATAATAGTTTCGTTTAAAGCGTAAATGTTTGAAACAAGTTTGCTTTCTACTATTTACTTGTTTTTGCGATGGGTCTCGGTACAAGATTTGGTTTTCATGATCTATCGTCAACTCCAATCACTAGGTGTTTCAGAAAGGTTCTCTTTTCTATTAAGTATAAGCTACGATACACATATTGTGATATTATAAAGGTGGTTGCGCTCGATAAGTTGATGAAGCGACACTCACCCATTCAGCTTTGGCAGCAATATCTTCACACCCTGTAATAGTTTACGCGCTGAGTGTGTTTTGATATATTGATTATTTGTGCCATTTCCTTCACTAACGGATTCATTTCAAGCACTAAATTTCAAATTCTTTCTTCGTTCGTTTCGATTGCCCGTCCAACAAAATGCGACACAATCTTACGAGACGAGGTAAAAGGCGGTAACTTCAAATAAGAAGATTTACTCAAAATCACATATCCTCACTACAAAGTACATAATTGACCATACACTGCTTAGATAAATATGGATTAAAAGTTATTGACCCCTAGTCGGATTCTCGTCAAACAGTCGAACGAATCCTTTAGGCCCATGATACACGAGTCAATGAACCAATCAATTCGAACTGTCACCTGGCAGTTAGTTGGCCGAGGGAGGGATCGGGGTGAAGTTTTCGCGGTTGAGCGAAAATGGAATCGGTTTCTATTTTTCTGCTAATTGCATGGAAAAAGTTTATATGTGTGAATCGTCAACGAAAAAAAAAATAAATTTCATCAGTTTGCGTTATTCAAGTAACTTTTTTGAGGTATTTAAATAAAAATTGAGAGAAATCACAATACACTATATCGTATCGTATCGTTGATAAATAAAACACGAATGTCTACTTTTGAAATATTACCTACACATATAAAACTGTGTTGTTACACAAAAAATTGCGTGAAACGAATTGCAACGTGTATACACCTATGCTCAATAAACTGACAGTTTTGACGTAGGGATTGAGCGAATGAATTGACTCGTGTACCATCAGGCTTAGATCGAAAAAGTGGTAGTCCCATTCTCGATTGTAGTAAACCGAGTCGATTGCAGTCAATGACAGTTCACGATTGCATTTAGATGGTCGAATGCGTGTGTTGTGTTTATTTAATTTAAACACCAACAACTTTCTTACAACAACATTGCCATTAGATTTCCTTCGAAAAATTCATCACAATGACAGAAAATTCTCAGTTACAATGGCGGTACTTTTTGTTCGATTCGACTGCGTTAAGGACTACCAATCCTTTTCACAATCGAACCAGCTTTCGATTGTCGATCAATTGACGAATCGAATTTCGTACTAGGGGTCATTGCTTTTCATGAACTTATCGCTCATTTATAATCACGGTTAACCATTAGTTCCATTGCGACTCTTGGCCAGGTGCTAATGTGTTCGCAACCGACTTTGAAAGGAAAATGTCAATGCAGACAAGTTCACACTGGCTCGCCCGTATTATATACAAAATATAGTGTCCTTTATCGCATTCTTTGTACATCATTATACATATACGCAATCTTTGGCCGTGTTTTTTTTTCATAAACTATACAGTTCTTCCCAATACAAATCTGAAAACCCAGATTTTGATTTTATCTCGATTTCTATACAGGTTACGGAAAATTTTAAAAATTCCCACTTTTCAGAATATCGCAAACTTGACGGGAAACGTCTTTTTAAAATTAAAATGACTGAAGAATGGAAGGTATAGGAAATGTTTTTTTTAGTAAAAACATTGATTAGTTGATCTGTTTTCAACAAAACATCACTTAATGTGGCAGTCAGTATGCGCGTTCGTTATTCCTTTACTTCTTGTTATTCGTCATCGCAACAGTTTGTGTAGAATCTACATATCTAATCTAATTTTTATACATTTATGAACTAGAATCGCATTGAATTTAGAATTGCTCTGCCAATATCAGTTCCATCGTACGTACTTTCGTCTTTTTCTTCACACTAGATAAGTTTACGCTAAAGTTTTGCTGTGGAAACTGCATAACTGATATGTGTAAAATGTGCAAATGCCAATTAATCGTCAAATTATTAGATGTTTTGATTTTTTAAGTGCAAGATGAATGAGGTAGTTTATTCTTCGCACTTTTTTTGGCATTTTTCAGTTTAGTAATTTAGACATTCACGTCCAGTTTCAACAGTTGATCAATTACATCGTTTACGAACATCATGACAACTTATAGCTGCGTTCATCAAACATACTTCGAAAAATACGAGTGTACCTAATGTGTAAACTTCACGTTTTTATGAATACCCTTAAAGGAAACTTTAAACCATTGCACTTGAGGGTTAATTTTTATGTGAAGACAAAATTACAAAAATGTACAGGATAGTACGAGAAACTTACACAATTCTTTGCTTAATTTTTTACAATTAATGATAAGTTTCAAACGTCTCGGTGAAGATGATATCTAACTTGGATATTGTCTAACCTAGTTATGCCAAAGTGGTTCTGTCATTAATGTGACATAGTATTTCCCTTTTAAAATATGATCGTTCTAGAGCAAACCGTGGCGTGACGTTGGTAGCCGTATTATACTAGGCTCACCGCAAATTTCTGCCATACCGTATTGCAGGCACCTTGTTTGTAAGAGAATTACTTGTAGTACCTTTTGAGCATTTATTGTTCAGTATGAATGAACGTCATTAATTAGGCCTCGATTGGATCCATTTTGATTCTTTCTTGTTATTGTTTTAACTTAAGTTTCACTGATTGAAATTGCAATAGAAATTCAATTAGTTCTTGGCAGCATTTGATTTTATTGTTTATTATATATAAACGCAGAACGAGGTATATGTAGAGAGAATAATAGAATTCTATTACTATTCAGACGGTCTATTGTCAATGTTATCTGGGTGATGGAAATCATATAATTTTTTTATTTACAAGAAATAAAAGCTTATTAAACTTATTTTAAAAGTATCATAATACTTCCTCCGATTGCCTCTATATTATATAAAAAGAGAGGGTAAATACGTAAATAATATTCATTGTCGATCCATATTCATTTTTTTAGAGTTAGTTTTCTTTAATAAGAATTCAGTTGTTTTTCTTTTTGTTTTTGTTTGTGTTGTGACACACAAGCTATTTTGTAATTACTAAACGAAGATGAATCAGGAAAAATCGAAACCGCACAAAGAGATATTAAATGGTTTACATAATATTTATTATCTTATTGAGGGACGGGGAACTCCATTAAAAATTTCTGTACTAATATATTACGATTTTGTTATTCCCTTAATTTTTCTGGATAAAATATTGAAATAAAAACCACTGTTGATTTTTTTGTACGTTAGATTTATTCGGATTTTTTCACTCGCAAAATTCTTCTTGAGTCTTCTTAACTAGGATTTTTTCACGCCTTAAATTTTAACTCATTTTATATTTTTATATATTTAAAAAATATATACTCGTATAATATATATTATGGTTGATATCCTTTAAAATTTTTTTGCTCGGCAAAGTGATCTCATCATCCGCGTTTATTTTCGCCTTATGTAGAGATACATAATAATAAATAAATAAAAAAAAAGAAAATGAGAAAAAAATCAGAGATAACTCTACAGATTTAGTTATTAAAGTTAATTTTTACTATGTACATTTTATAACATAAAAAATAGATTAATAAAAGATTATTTTATGTACTTTTGTTTTTTCATTTCAATTTTAAATATAAGTTTTCTCATCTGAGAACGTGATATCGTGATTTTTTGATGATGGAATCATGGCTTAAGAGCAAGAAATGCTTAAAAAACAGTGCCTTGTTGATTTTTAATTTATATTTATTTTGTACATAAATGCTTAAAGCACAGATAAATTTAGGGAATTTATTTAATATTTGTTTAGGAAAGTTTAGCTTCATTAATATTTATATTTATATACTTTATTGCTGAGAAAAAGTAATCATCAGAAGCATTTTTAGTTGTTGTCTTTTTTAATTGAAGTAAAATTCAAAAGAGCTAAATAAAAAACAAAAGAAAGTTGTGATAAATATTTTGTTCAAAGAACTTTTTTGGCCATTTTTATATCTTCAATTGTTTAAATTTTGCAAATTAATTAATACTTTGTCTTATCCGGACTATTTTTTAGTAAAAGCGTGGGAAATAATTGAGAGAATATATATTCGTGTTATATTTGCTTTTGGAAAAATTAAGATAGCTATAATAAAATTATGTTTTAATCTACAATTTCTAAATTTAAAATTTTACCATTAAATTTGTTTTTAAATAGTCAATAACTTTTGTACTCGTTATTAAATATAAGTTAAATGATAAGCGAACACGTATGTATTTTTAGTTGTAATCAATTACATTCTAAATAATTTTAGACAGCTTCCATTGTTATATATACACAGGGTACAAAAGTCATGTGGACGCTATTTTATTTTTAAATTAAATGTGTATGTTCAACAATTATTTAAAATTTAAAAAGAGATAATTGAATTGCCAAGTTGCTTTAAATCAAAATTAGTATATTAATTGTGTTTTTGCAAATTGATCACATCAGTTTTGTGACACACCCTGTATTACGTAGATAGTAAAACTTAATCACTGTAGGTTGTAATTAGTAATTAGATTTTTATCTGTGCTTAGTTCACTTTAATTTATAGTATACTATATATTGCATTTCTTCGATGTTATAATAAAAGGTAAGTAAGATTTGCGAAACAGTATTAAAACGGGTACTTCCAAAACATTCATTTAAAAACGAAGTAAACATTTTCTACTGTATTAACATTTGTTATATAGTGAATGATTAAATCATTTAATGAATAATTGGAAGTACTCATTAATAATTAGAAAAAAAGGTGATGGGAGTTGGTTGCCAATCGTTAGTTATGTAAATGGGAATATTTATGGATTTTTTTTATTTAAACATAAAACTTTTTTTTATTAATAATAATTGAACTAATAAGATCCCTTTCAAAAGTCTAAAATAAAGTAGTCAGGTTTTATTTGTTGAAATATTGATACAAAAATATATTTATTAAAATTTATATAGAACATATTAGTTACTAAATAATAAGTCTGTTTTTGTACTTATTACACATTTTGTTGTAGTTTAATTATGCAATTTATACTGGTAAATTTTGTACTAAATAATGTTGATATATTTAAAATCAATTTTTTTGGTAGATTTTAAGAATTTAATTTACTTTTGAATTACAAGTGGACCAGATAAGTACTAGTATTTAATAGGGTTTACTAAAGGGTGCAACATAAATAGATTTGCTATAATTATTACAAAAACTATTTATTTCGTATAAAAGAAATTATTTAGTAATAAAATCAATTATTTTTAGCTGCTAATTGAATATATTTAAAATAAACCGCCTTTTATTACGTTTTTTCTCGATAAAAAAAATTCCGGTACAAATTTACAATAAAATCTGAGGAATATTTCATAAATATTTTTATATTCGGTTACTACAAATATTTTATTATCGTAATACTTTTTACAATCACCTTTTGTATATTTTTTTTTGTAATTTTCCTTTTACATCAAAATTATTACAAAAATTTCCTTTAGTTTATATATAATTAGGATAAAGAAAATATTTTTGATTTCTATTTAGTTCAGACGAATCGTATATTCGATATTGTTTTTTAAATACATAAAAAGGAAGAAATTATTAAAAATCTTACAAAATCAAAACTGGATTATGTAATTGGAAATAATAATAACACGATTTTCTTGTTCTTCAAAAATATTTAAAAAATATTATCAATATACTTGTCGAAAATACGGTCGTTTGAAAGAGGATTTTATTTATATATGCGTATACTTTAAAATATGACAGGAATAAATGGCGGATATTATTCAGGCGCACTGCAACAGGCGCATAGCACAACACCACATGAAGCACCACATAGTGCGGGCGCGCATGCTCCACCTGCAGTCCCTCCATCCCAGACAGTAACGGCGCCACCAGTTTCAGCTGTACCGCAACCTCAGGTTGGCATTCAACTTGGACTTGTAAGTAAATCGGTAGGTATCAATTTGTAAAAGTAACAAAAATAACAAATCCAAAAAAAGATGTGATTATAAAATGTCATATGATTTTAGTTTTTAATAACTTAACATTACATATATTCTAAATTGGATAGACAAATTATTTTTGGATTTTTTATAAAGAAATAATTTTGTGTCGCCTATTATTTTACTGCTCAATTCGAATCTTAGCCCCTTTCAGCTTCTGTCTCAAAACATTTATCTGGTCTATAGCTTACTGCCAGTTTCTTGTGTATTCTCTATCACTGTACTATTGGTTTACCAACTGGTCTTTTCCATGTGACTATAGATTGTATACAGTTCGTGATTATAGCATATACCTCATCCATTGTTTTCATTGGCTATTTTCGGAATGTCCTTTTGAGAATTTTCCTTTTAAATATGTCCATGTTATCTGCTGATTTCTTGTTAGATACACCATATTTTTTTTGTTGAGATATTGGGTCCAAAAGTACCGCGGCCATTCGGTTGATCTATTGTACTACACCCCTAAGCCCTCATATTTATTGGCTGGAACTAGTTCAGCAGTCTGCCTAGTGGCTTGTCGTTTGCACTTGACTGTTCAAGCTTCCCGGTTCCCGGTTCTGTTCTCGGAAGGAGTTCACGAGAGCGAGCTCGGGTATGCTGGTATTATGAACCTTAGGGCAGAACGACGGCGGTCTGGGTCTGCTTGTGGTTCCAGTAGGAGGCTAATTACGATTCTACGGTTATTTTTTAATTTATTAATTTATGATGATGGAAGTTTTCCCCCTAGATTATATGGGAGCTGGTGCTGCCAATTTTCTTGCGAGTCCAAAAACTTTGGGCAGAACGGCGGCTGTCCAGGTATGCTTCTTGGCTGCCTGAGTTCCAGGCCACCGTACTGTCTTTGGTCTGTAGGGAAGGAGTTCACGAAAGCGGGGCTCGGTTGTGCTCCGTGGGGCTCCCCAATTCCACTTCGGCCCTCCTTGTCTTGGCCCTCTCCAGATAAATTGGTCGACAAAAGTTCCATGAGTATGGTGGGAAAAGTAAGTAAGCCCTCGACACGATAACTTTACATCTTAGCTTGGTAGGCCCGATCATATTAGTCCATCCCTTTCAGGACAGCTTCCAGTGGCCACCTCGAGGAGGTTATGATCGCACTTCCACCAGTCCAAGATAGCTACGGCACGTGCGTATTTAATTATCTAAAAACACTACATGTTGCTCTCCCCATCTCGCTGGTGACTGACCACCTAGATACACCATACTTCACATTCATATAGTCGTTTGAAAATTCTTATTTTTTTGGGTATGATATTACAGACAGAGCCATGTCTTTTATTTGCTCTGCTTATTCTTTACATATCTCTTGTTACATCGTTGTTTTCAAAAAATAACAACAGGTAATTGAATTGATTTACTCGTTCGCAACTATAGTCCCCCAGGCGGTGTTATGGTTGTGTTGCTTCTTTCTACACTTGCCAAATTCAATATTGATTTAATCTCCCTTTATTTGTGGTCCTACATGTTTAACCACATGTTCTAATTCGCTCAATATTTGTCTAAAGTGCCGCAGTAACCTGCAAGCGTTTGTTCTTTATATTTAGCGTGGTTGCATTGACATCATTGCTATTTTTTTTAGGTAACGATTTAACAGCATGGGTGCTCGCTTTCGAATTTTCCATTGAATTTTTCCATTTAAAACTCGTAACAAATGAGTTGAAACGTCTTCTGTGCTGCCGCCCTGTTTTAAGCCTTGCTCAATTGATAGGGGATATTTAAATCTAATATTTTCACAAACATGTTTCCTTCAGCAAATAATGTTTTTCTTCCAATTTACCATGTTTTTGTTTCTGCGTATGTAACACTAGTCTGTGTAGCTACTAGCATATACTCTCCTTGATGTCCATTTTGTTTCTTTAGGGATCGCAGAATTGTTGATTTTTATATTGCCAAAACTACTAAATTGTAGGCTGGGATTCTGCCGATAAGTGTGATATTTTCATTTGTGTTAAACAGATTACCAAAGAATTCCTTCCACCTTTGGGATATTCGCTATCTTTTTTCGAAAAGGTATGTATACCTTTCGCATTTTGTATCAAGTTTTCCTTTGCGTAGAGGTTTAGAATTTCTTCCTATTCTACTGTTCCCCGATGATCTCTCTATGTATGTTTTGCGATTATTAATCGATTTACTTCTGGCCTCTATAGCTGCTTACTATTTTTCGTCTTTCCAGTCGCCAGCTGTGCAGTTTAAAATATGTTGGCAAATTTTTATTTAATTGGTTTAAGGTTATACATCACTAGAACAGTTGGTTCATTAAAAGTAGTATATAATGCAAAAGTTAATTTTCTAGATTGTACGAAATCAATCACGTCGGCTTTAAAAGTAGTCAGGCCGCTCTGGGGGCACTTTGGGTTTCAGATTTCGCTCAAAGTTTTCGCTAGGAATAACGATTATTCTGAAATGGATACCCTACCATGAGGGTCGTCAAGGCATGTGATCAATGAGAACCCCGTGCAATAAAATAAGGGAATCTCTAAATCGCTGTTTCGATGCGCAATGAGAGTCTCAAGTCCCTACAAGCGAGCAACGTCACCGGTTCATTCTTATTGGCCCCTAGTACGAAATTCGATTCGTCAATTGACCGAGAATCGAAAGCTGATTCGATTGTGAAAAAGATTGGTAGTCCGTAACGCAGTCGAATCGAACAAAAAGTATTGCCATTGTAACTGTGAATTTTCTGTCATTTTGATGAATTTTTCGAAGGAAATTTAATGCAATGTTGTTTTAAGAAAGTTGTTGGTGTTTAAATTAAATAAACACAACACACGCATTCGACCATATAAATGCAATCGTGAACTGTCATCGACTACAATTCACTCGGTTCACTACAATCGAGAATAGGACTACCACTTTTTCGATCCAACATGCGTTCGACTGTTTGACGAGAATCGGACTAGGGGTCATTCTCAATGTGCACGTTTATTTCCCTTATTATATGCCGCGGGGTCTATTTTGTGTCGTTTCTCTCTGAAAGCTCATGATGGGAGCACTTAAAGACATCGGTTATGTCCACAATTGCTATGGACATACGATCCCAGGCCCATAGGTTCCCTAATGTAAGCTTGTAATAGTATTAGACAGGGTCACATAAAAACAATCAAAATGAAGTAGGTATGGGAACTTATTCCAATCTTTACTAACTTTTAATTGAGTGTGTCGGATTTAACGCTCGGCGTCAGTTTGATCCAACATTTGATCATTTGGACCGAGACTCGGAAGTCTTCCTAACGTCTGTAGAAAATATGCTAAATCGAATCCACAAAATTGTCCTCTTTATCGCTGTTATCATAACGGCGATAACAATGTTCTTCTGTCTGCACTGCAATGTTGGGCCTTATCGTCGAATCCCCCGGCAGGAAAGGGATGAGAATTTGATAGTTTATGCTTTTCGAAAGTGGAAGTTTAACTGAAAAACCACTTGTTTGGAGTTGTGTATCCAATGCGAACTGTCATTCGATTGTTATTTAAATTTCAAAAATGAAATATGTCACTTCTTATGGAACAATCGCAGCGACAAGTGCAAGTGAAACTCTTTAGTGTTGGGAATACCAAATCCACCGGATTCAACAATCAGGCCCATTATTTCGCAATATCAGACTATTTGCAGCAATCCTATTCGAGCATACTGTTCATGCATAAGGGTGAGTGCAGTACGCAGCGTAGATGGTAGAGTAGAGCATAGCTGCGCATACTTGCTTATAGAACTCTCAATGGGTTTTAAATGGGTGTGTGCATAACGCAGCTCGCTTTCGGCTCGCAGAAAAAGCGAGCTGCGTTATGCACACACCCATTTAAAACCCATTGAGAGTTCTATAAGCGAGTATGCGCAGCTATGCTCTACTCTACCATCTACGCTGCGTACTGCACTCACCCTAAAACAATTTCACTGTACAAGAACATTCATGGCATTAGTTTTGTATTTGTCCATTGCTATCTGTTATCGCTACAGCCCACTAAATTTTGTCAAAGATATGTTTGAATTTTTAAAAAATTTGTTATACTCATATATTTGCCCTGCAAAGGGCAAATGACCTACATATATGCATTATAGGTCAAAAGGTCTTTGTATGCGTTTTTTGATATAAAATATTCATATTTATCCTCAAATAAAATTTCAGACCGATTGTACTTTTTAATTAAAAGTTATCGCTTTGGACATTTACTTTATATGCTTTCGTTTGAAGTATTTCCAAAACTTTTAATGCGTTTTACTCGAATCGCACTTTTTGCATATATGTAGGTCATTTGCCCTTTGCACGGCAGATTTGTTTCTGCATGTTTCTTCTATGCAAATTGGGTTAGGCCCTTTATTGGTCTTATAATTTATAATTTAACTAAATTTTTGTTAGCGTTGTCACGTACCTAAACCAAGCGCCTGAAAAAATCACTTGACAGTCTTCAAAAACGCCCTTTGTTTCCTCAAATGTCAACTTTGATACGCCTGAATTCGTCTTTTCTGGCAAATGTCCGTTTTTTCGAGAACAATGATTCCGCTTTACAGTCGCCGCGCCATTTCTCACTTCAAGCCCCAAACATGATCAGACCCAATATCTCCACCCCTTCTCTCCCAGCATTTATCTAGAAGTGTGAAAATTTGGTCTATAGGTTACCTTTTTTCGGATGCAGGCTTGGTATTCGAATAGCAATTTCTGAGATAGGCTTCAGCCTTCTCTTTCTAGGGGTTGTGAGTATTTTATATCCTTATAGACTCGAGAAAAACGCCTTATAGCTCTCACAACGAAGCCTAACTCTTTTCTTACGAATGGGGGAAGTTATAACTTCCTTTTAATCGTTCGATCAACATACTTCAACTCATAACTTCTTGATCAGTGCATGCAATTTTTCTACTAGTACTTTTTATTTGCTTGGTTATTCTTTAAGCTTTTCAATGTCTGTTAGTTTTTTTTAAAGTTGGGGTTACACGTGCACCTCGACATGTGATAGGCCGTTTGAATGTCCCTTCAATAGTTGTTTATACAAGAGCTCGACTTAAACGTGGGCCACATAGCATACGTGTTCCGAGTTCCGTCTCTCCGTATTCCGATATTTATTTTTATGTTAGCCACAACCACAATGCGTCCGTTTCCATGGCATCCTTGATTTTATTGTGTGCTATGTGGCTCTCTAGTAGGGGAGCTGGCACTTGAAAAAATCGTGTCGTCCCAACCTTCTGCCGTTTGGTATATAAGCTTTTGAAGTAATTTTAAGTATTTTTTATAATATGACATTTTTGCGGGAAGTGGACCCATTTCGAGTTAGGGGTTTTGGGAGGTAAAAAGGGTGTTAAAATTGAAAAAAAATTTCTGCCGCTTCGTATGTAGGTTCTTTTAGGGCTAAATAACCGTAAAATACTAGTGGCAGACATTTTTGACCATTTGGACCCTCCCCAAGCCACCCCTAGCTGAAGTTGCCATTTTTCTCCCCACACCCTAGCAAATGAAGAATCGAAGAATCGCGTCGAATTCAACGCAACCAAAACAAAGTACTGCCTTTTCTCTACAAAAACCTGTACCGACCGTCCCTCTATCTCAGTGGGCGAAAAGAATGTAATGGCTGACCCATCTCTTACTATCCTAGGCGTAACCTTATCTTCTAATCTGCGATGGAATAATCACATATTCCAAATCGCCAAACAAGCTTACCAATGCCTGGGATTCCTCAAGAGATGCAAGTTCCTCCTTCAGCCATCTGCTCTGGCTACAATCTACAAGTCCTACATTCGGCCCCGCCTTGAATACAACTCGTACATTTGGGCGGGCGCCCCAAAAACCATCTTGGCTTGGCTGGACAAGGTGCAAAACCGCGCCATTAAACTCATTGGCGATAGGACCATTTGCTCCTCTATCGACTCTTTAAGCCACCGTAGGAATGTAGCAGCCCTCAGCAAGTTTTACCGCTATTACTATAGCGACTGCTCCACTGAAGTCAGAAACCTCATGCCTACACGGCAACTTTTTTCCCGCAACACAAGACTAGCCAACTCGGCTCACCCCCACACCCTTCAGCCCCCCTCTTCGTGCACATTACGTTTTAGAAGTTCGTTTATAAATAGAACAACTCGATTGTGGAATTGTCTTCCGCAGTCGATATTTCCGAACTCATATAACACCTCAGAGTTCAAACGCAAGGTCCACCGACATCTACTCACGCACCCTCCAGACCTCTAACCTATCCTTTCTTTCTCTATCCTTCACATCAAGCTTACTACTAGACATTGCACCATGACTTGAACGACATGACGGACTAGTAGTACAAAGGGTGATTCCTGAGCTTGACGTTTTCACATAAAAAAAAAAAAAGATCGATAAACAATATGCAGGCACCTTTGCGGCTAGGTGATCTGCCCTCTTATTTCTATCCATCCATTTCAGGACAACTTTGTTGGTGGACGCGAAAGCGTTTAGGCAATCGATGAATTCCTTTTATGACTGACATATGTATATGTGCTGTTTATCTTAGCTTTAGATATTCATTGGTACAGGGGGGTTATCCTGGAATGCGATTCGAAAGTCATGAAATTCGGAAATAAGAAAATGGTATCCCCCAATGCGAATTCGAATTAAATTTGTCCGTCTGTCATCGGATTTCAGTCCGTGAGTAAAGCCATTGACGGATGCGCTGAATTTATTTGTTTGTTTTAAAATATTCTAAAAACTCTTTAAATATTCTTGAACCAATTTTTCGCATCAAAATGTCATATTAAGTTGATAAATGAAGTTGCTTGGCTGAAAATAATTTGTTTTCGAAAATTGATCAGACAACTATTTCAATACGATCCTATCGCATTAAGCGATACAGAAACTAAATCGCATAGCAACTGGCTTCCGTTTGCTTCTCACTTTCGAATTGCATCCCAGGATAACCTCTCTGGTTTCTATATCCTACAGATCGGCCTGAAATACTGAAAGGGATTTGCCTAGAGTTACTGGAAGTCTTTATGAGGGCTGTACGTACCAGCTACGTTTGTTTCTATTTCGGTTTCGAATCCATCTATGCGATAGTAGTGAGAATTTTATTTTTCATAGTGTCACTTTCGACAATGTGTCTGAGATCGAGACCTTGAAATGACCATTGGAATTGTATAGAACCCTCACACAATCTGTGATTCTAAACAGGAATTCATTTTGAACTCTCGTGAGTGTACTTAAACATCATCGAGAAATACCTTTAACCGAGGGTCAAGGATAACCTTTAACCGAGAGTCAAGGAAACCTTTACCCACAATCGGTCGTATGTTTAAACATCAAATACTGTAAGACATGAGCATTTTTAGTTTTGGCAATTCTTTTTTAATATTTTCGAAAATCACTGGGATTTAGTATCGCGACTTTTGCCCACGATTTCGCATATGGATTTCTCGCTCCTACTTCTATTTGGATGTAAAGCTCAATCTCAGTGTAAAGCTCACTCCAATATTGTTAAGGCTTGGTATATAAAATAACAGCTTCCAGAGCCACGTACAGTCTACTCACAGCTCAAACCACGGCCCCCACCCAATCTTGGATTTTATGCGGAGTGAACTAGGTCGATGTTCCTGTTAAACTTACAATTAGGGTTACCTTCCTTGGTTTATATGGCCCTTGATGCCCTTCAGGTTTATAATTATTTGCCGTACGCTGCTAGGTGCCTCATTTTTTGGAGGCATATTCGAAATTACTCCTAACGCTGCAGTTGGCCACAGTAGGAAGGCCATTCGAGTTACTTTTTCGAGTAGCCTTGGAGCCTTCTGTTCTTGGGGTTTTCACCTGGTCCATATGCTTATTGATATGTATGGTGGCAGTGTTATTAGTGAAGACCACCTCAAAATCTTTCTTCCATATTGCTTAGATTACAGCTAACTCTTCTGTAATTCCTTATCTTAATTTGAAGTCGCTACATATCGCTTTGACTTCATTTTTGTACTGGAATTTGTCATCAATAACCTGAGTTTGTCCGTTAAATATTTTTCTTTTTTTTATTCTGTATGCTTCTAGTTCCGATCTTGTTAGTCTGCATAGATATTCGCGGTTATATGTATTTTTTTGCGTTGGGTTTCTAGATTCTACAGTCTGTCCAGCAGGGTCTTTTAGAACTCGTAATGAAAGTTCTCCACATGTCCATATCGCTGGGCATACTTTCAGAGAATATTCTTGGCTACGTTATCTCTCTTTAGCGTTCTACTAGAGAAGGCACCTGTCTAAGATGTCACTTCTAGTATATTTGTTGAGAATATTGTTAGTTTTATTGCTGGTGCCAGATTGGTAATGAGAAGGATGATTCCTGAGTTTAGGATCTTACTTTTTTGCTTTGATGGGAGTTTCAACAAATGAACCAGTACAGAATAAGTTGGTAATTTGTCAAAAGAAAGAGCGTCTTTTTCTCAGTATTCGAGTGGAAAAGACTATCCCTATTATACCTTTTTTCGATATTCCTCTAATTCCTTCGACTATTCTGAAATTCACAGAAATTGTTTCAAAAAATTTTAAAATAAGATGTATTTGTTAATCCAGTTTATTCTTGTTATAATTCTTTTACAAAGTTACTTATAATTACCTATATATTTAAGGATACTAGAAATATTAACTTTCCAATTTATCTTTTAGCCTTTGAGTGCACCAGATCCTAACAATCACCATTCAGTTAAGCCGGAGCCATCGGAAGTTCAATAGTTTAAATTGGTGACAACCATTCAAACTAATGCATAAGTCACAATGAAAAATATCGCATAAAATTTTATTTGTAAAAAGGTACTTTTAACTACGTTCATCAAGATTTTCTTCTTCATGAGAAAACAAAAAAAAATGATTTTTCGTTGTTCGCAATAAGTTTTTTATACTACTGATTAATAAAAATATTCTGAATTTTAAAAGAATTGAAACAATGTCAATAATGTTCTTGGTATTATTAAGGGCAGAGTCTTAAGGAAAACAAAAGTAAAAAAAAGAAAGAATAAAAAATCAAATTTTATGATTTACTTTACAATCTTCATTTCGTTGCAAAGAAAGTGCTAAAGAAATCGGTATTAATTTCATATTTCCTTTTAAAAAAAATTAATACAGGTTTTTATTTCAACCTCTTAATTTTATTTTTCTTGAGATATAAAAAATCGTGAAAATAATGAAATAATTTATACGCACGGGAATGTGGATAAGTAGTAAAATGAAGCTCAAGCAGTGATTTGGGCATGTATTGTTATTGTCGTAATATTAATTAAAAAAAGGATGAAAACAAATAAAAATGAATAAAAAAGAACATTTTAAGTTTATATAGGAGCACCACACTCAAAATTATTTGCTAGGAGCGCTTTTGTATTAAATATAAATTTAGCTTAATGATTTATAAAGCCTGTATTATAATTATGACGAGGACATAACGTTTTTGTAATTACATTTTATTTTTGAGTTTCTCTAAAAAAATACGATACGATACGATTTACGCACTAGAGAAGTAAACATTGGATACCTACAATAATTTACCTAAAAATGAAAATAGTTTTATAAATAGAATCAGCGAAAATTCGTTCGTACAGTGAAAATGTTTCTTTAAAGCATACTTGTTGCTTCTCTGGCTGTTAAAACATGGAATGTATAATACAACATTATTTAGATATGGAATTGTTGTTTTATTAATTCTATTTATTTTTAATAATTGCAAACACATATATATATATATATATTTTTTTTTTTCAATATCAATACCTTTTACAGACATGATTTGATGATGGTTTATATATATATTATTATTATTATTATTTTTGGATTGTGTTTTGTGTAGTCATCTAGGTTATACCAATTGATAATATAAATATGTAATATTGTAATGAGCTTATGCTCGTAAAAATAATTAAAACTCACATTTGTGATTAGTACTCAATAATTTTATTTATTCAGTTTTTAATCATTTTTTTAACAAGCGCCTACAGAACTGTTTTGATTACTTGACTACTAATTTATATTATTGTGGTTAAATTAACTTGAAATAATCCGTTCCAGCTTCCAAAATCCGAGAAATAGTAGCATCTAGAAAACAATTTATTTTATTTCAAAATGTTGATAAAATGCAATTTTTAAATAAAGATTTCTTTTTTACTTTTTTTGGAAATTATTTCATAATTATAGGCTTTGATATAGTGGCTTTTAAACTCTCGGGGAACCATACAAAGTCGTGTGTGTAAAGGATATTAGGAAATAAAATCTTAAACAATCGTTTTTTTTGCTCTTGTTATCAGAATTTGGCTGTTAATCTTAAGCTTTTTGCAAATACTGAAGTTTTGTCTTATAACCACTTTCAACCACCAAACTATCAATAGTCTTAGGCTGACCGCACATTGGATGCGTTTTCGTACGAATTTGTCTTGTACTAACACGTACGAATACGCACGAACAATCCCGGTACAAATACGCACTAACAATCCCGAGTACTATGGTAACTCGCACACTGTGCGAGCTAATCGTACGAGTACGTGCGTATACTTCCGACGTCCGAAATCAATCCCAATCGGATTTTTATGCCGTTGTACGTTAAAAATACAATATGGATGTAGAAAAATTTATTAATTTGGTGTGGAATCAAAGTGATTCGGCATATCACTTACGTGACCGTCAACGCAAGGCATGGCGAGAAATATCAGAAGAAATAAAAATACCTGGTAAGTTAATTTATTACGTTTATTCAAGGCTAAAACGGAAGTTAAATTACTGAATTCCGTCAGTTTAGATCGTAGATCGCTTAGAATTATATTCAAAGGTTTCTTTATTCACTCATTATTTTAGTCTGCCATAATATGATGGCATTCGCCATATTAATCTCTTTTTAAATAATTTGAACGCATCCTTTCGTTTCTACGATGGCTATTGCGCCACCGCCGCAGTTTTCGAATCAGCGAAGAATTATCTAGCAAATATAAATTATTCATTACGACGATGTCACTGGCCGCAGGACACAGTCACTATTAGCATTGCAATAGAGAAAAACGCAACCAGTGTGCGCGCTCAGTTCGGACGTCCAAAAACGCACGTTTACGTACGATACAAATTCGTATCCAATGTGCGGCCGGCCTTATAGTTAAGATTTTATAGGGATTCTCACGACTGGTACTATAAAAAACTGTCCTTAGCCCGCACAAAAGGTTCAGGGCAACTGTTAATACAGAAATCTCTGATTAAACCGGTTAACCTAGTTCCCAGAGGTATATTTATATCACCCATGTGCCAAGGATACATAGACATTCGAGAACTTCGAATGGGTTGGGCGAAAGATCGACAACTTCTCCACGGAAAGATATATTCTTCAACAATTAAGGGCCTCGATTCCCAGATCCGGCGGATCGGACACTCCCGCCGCAACTGCGGATTTGTGACCCGCAACAATTTTTTGCGGATTTGAAACATCAAATTTGCCTAAGCAAATCAGATATCGCGTATTTCATAATCGCGTGAGGCTTCACTCGGAACTTTTTCGGTAATTAAAGCTTGATTCAATCCGCGACCGCGGTTTTGAATTCGCGACAGCGGATTTGAGAATCGCAAAGTGTCAAATCCGCACACACTCATCTGGGAATCGAGGCCAGGATTTATGGCAAAAGCTTCGGCAATGAGACAAGAATAATTATTAAAGAACCAAATTGGTCAGATGGAATATCAAGCCATATAGACCTGGAGCAATGGCACAAATGATAGAAGATAAAGGCTACACATCGCTAGACTACAAGTACTGAGATGGATTGGTAAGGGAGTCCTAGAACAAGAAACGCTACCATCTTTTACAGCGGAAAATGACTCTAAATGAAAATTGGGCGTAGTTTTCTATGTGTTTAAATTTCTAACAGATAATGTTATAGACTTCTTCGCGATTAGTGATAAAATCGAAGAATTAAATCTAGATTGCATAATATAAAATTCATCCCTGTGCAAGTGCCTACAGAAAAAAACCTATAACAAGAAAAAAAGATAACTTTTATGTAGCATTTGGAGAAACATATGAAAAAATCCCTACATACGGCATGAAAATCGTATAAGCTGTTTTTAACGCAAAAGTGGGTAAAGTGGGTATCCTTACGCTGTAAAGTTATAACGGAAAATCGAAAGACAATATAATAGGCCCATTCATATACAGCAGCAGCAGCGGCAGCATGTTTAAGGCCCATTCAGATTCAGCAGCAGCAGCGGCAGCAAGTTTAGTTTACTAGCAATCGCTGCTGCTTTTGTTGTCATATGAGCACCATTAGCCAATAGGAACTGTTTGCTGCTGATATTTTTGTTGCGCTGCTTTGGATCAGACACAGCCTAATGGCTGAATTCGTGATCGTAAGAAGATTAACCGTAGCTAGCATAAGAATATACAGAACGTTATTAAATGGCAGGCAGTATAACCAAATTAACATATTCTAAGCCATGGTAACAGCATAATGGATGTAAGGAGTTATCGAGGAGAGAACGTGGACACTGATTGCTACCAAAATGTTGGCAGGATTAGGGTAAAAAAACTAGTAACAATAGATACATAGAAGGAACAACGCCGTTTACATACTTGAAGCGTGAGAGAAGTACTTGAGAGACTTGTTCAAAGAAAGCCCAACCTTAATACAAGGGTGGCAGCATGTAAATTGTTTCAATTCGATTGTTACGAGTTTTTCGTAATTTGGTAGCATGCAATTTGTTTTAATCGATTTGATATTTGTATCAATTTTTTGGATTACATGTAAATTCGTATATCAAACTCGTTTCAATTTACATGCTACCAATTGGAATTTGAAACGGGTTTCAAATCAAGTCGAAACAAAAAGTCTGTAACAAATTACGCGCTGCCACGCCAGGAAGAAACACAAATGAAGTGAGCCTACAATAGAAGTTCGCTAGAGCCTACAATAGAAGTTCGTGCAAATTCCATAGCGAAACACAAGAATTATAAGGCTTCAGGAGCCGTATTTGTTTGGATAGATTCGACAAAAAGAGCTTCTCGATTTTCTCTAAGTTTCATATTTGGCATTACGACCAAACCGACAGATAGCGCTGCCATGCAAAATCATCAAATTGTGTGATATGACTCCATGGTCAGCAAACCACGCATATTTAATTAAAATAGAAATTTACTATGGAGAATCAGAAAGATGCCGGAAGAGTGGTTTCTAGACGTAATAGTCCTAATCCATAAAAAGGTGAACTGATTTATCAGATCAATCACAGTGCCGAACACAGGTTTAAGAGTAGTTTCACATATAGTATATTGTTAATGAGATTGAAACGATAAGCGAAAAACAAAGTAGGAGATTATCATGCAGGATTTAGAAATAATAGGTCGACAACAGACCTAGGGTGGGGTAAATTCAAAAAAGCATCAGCATCACATAATGACAATTTAGAGTTCAAAAAATCAGCGCATTCGTCAAATCAAAAGTTCATTTAAGCATCATAAATGAATCTGAAGCATCATCGCAATGCTTGAAAATTATTTTGCTATCAATTGAATTTTTGAGTTTTTCTGCAGTGATTTAAAGCCAAAATAATAAATGAGTATTACTTTTTCACTATTAAGGTACTACTGAACATTAGAAAGGCGTTTTTGAGTGACTTTTTAAAAAAAACATTTCTCAGCTTCTTTATTAGATATCATTATACAGTTTTTTTTAAAAGGTTATTTAATATTTATAGAGTAAAAAAGAATCAGCCTTATTCTCGTTGTCGAGGATGTGAAAGATGTCCCTTCGATCTTAAATTGGTATTCTTATTGTCATTCTAAGAGACTCCTGGCGACTAGATCTACAAACGTCGTACTCCCTATATATTTCCCTCGATACGTTTGTGGGTATCGACAGTTTCATTCCATCGCGTCCCTCGTTGTCACGTCACTCGCCAAAGAGAATAACCACCAATATTGTTTTTCAAATTTTGATAAAGAGTGTAAATTATAGGTGGCGCCAAAGTTCATACTTCGAACCAACATTTTTTCTAAACCAAATCACTCAAGTTTCTGTTATTTATATTAAATAAAAGAATACACGTTTACCTAAAAGATGAACCTAATTACGTTGCTCTACGATAATTAGTCGAAAAGTTATTTAAATTGTTTTTTCAGAAACACCCTGTAACTTAGTGGATAGTGGGGATAGCCCCCCAAGCAGCACAATTTGGTTAGAATCCGGTTAATTAACCAGAAACTAGCCAAAGTTATTTAACCATCATAACTTAGTAAAACGTTTGTATAACGTTTCCTAGACATTTATTAAACCGTAAATGGTCAGTTATTTTATAACTCTAGTTATTAGATTACCTCTGTCTAAGGTTTATAGAACTTCTAAAATATACCTCTACACAACTTAGCAGTTACAAAATAACCTGAAGCAAACGTTTCTAAAACTTCTATCATTAGCCTGATGTAAACGTTGTTTAGTAAATAACCTGAAGCAAACGTTAGTAAAACCTCCAATATCAACCTTTTATAAACATTGGTTAGAAAATAACCTGAAGAAAACGTTTTGGAGATAGTACATACTTACCGTTAATTAACCTAAAAGTGATTTTGTAACAGAAATCTAACTACAAATTTGATATTTTTTAACTGTTATATAAGAATGCAATAAGTGAAAAAATGCATCGAATTTACGTAAAGAAAATATGTTTTATTAAATAATTATAATAAAAATACAAGTATTGTTATTACTAAATTAAACATTTTAAAAATATATTTATAGATGGTTCTTCCTGTCCTATTCCCCAAACCTGTAGAGCATTTTTACCTAAAAATATAGGAAAATTAAAAAAATATGAACTTTAAATATAGTATAAAGAATTAATAGTTATTAAAAACTTACTCACGTTTACTTTATCCAAAAAAATAATAATTGTAGATACTTAAATTCGCTTTTTTCGCCCGTGAATTTCTTCACTTCACAGATGCTTGGTTGTAAATGAACACGTTTCGGCAAGCTTGTTCTTATATTTTACTTTTTCGTACAATTCTAACTTATAATAAACCAATGCATTAATAGCGAGTATGTTTCTACGCTTAGGTATATTTCCAACTCGTCCTAACCCATGCATTAATAACGAGTTATATTTCGAACTAGATATAAACCCTTATATTAATTTCGTTACATCGCGAAATACTGCTTCTCTATTCCTCACTTTCAGCGACGTCTGTTGGCTTTTTCACATATTCAAAAATTTTGTTTCATTTCAATCTTCGGGTTATTCCCAAACTGTTATAGGAGAGTACATTTTTAACCCATATTATGATCATACGTTATTTTGAAGAATATTTCTAACCTGCAAAATTACATGTTAAATCAGAATATATTTCTAACTTATAATAAACTTATACATTATTTTCGAGTTTTTTCTATCCTCTGAAAAACCAAAACACGTTTGCATGGTTAAGTTTGTGTATATTTGTAACCAAAAGTATTACAAATTAAAAATAAGTGCTGAAGTAACTCAGTAGCAACGGAATTTTGAAGTTATATTCTAACTTAAAAATTAAGTAATATTCTAACTTAAAAACTAAGTTAGTGTTTAGTTAGAAGGTAATCCGGTTAGATTATAACGCTTAAGTAACCTGTTTGTAACAAAAGCGAAAGTTATAAAATAACCTAGGTTAGATTTTGCTACTGGGCCCCCTCTCTAGGACAATTTTTGTCTCCAAATACATTCAGGAATCACCCCTGAAAATATTAGCCACGTATTCCAATAGAGGATTTATTGAACGTCTGATGACCTATACAAGTTGCGAATGAGGGGATATGAGTGTTTTATATCTTAAAAAAGGCGATATCTCATGAATGGCAATTCGTACGGGAAAATATATAATATCCTTTTTTGTAGATAATCGCATAATCTACAAATTTTGTGAACACTATTTTATGATAAGACTTACCGTTTAAGAGATATTAGCCAAAAACGGAATTTTTGGGTTTTAGGGCCAATTTTATCAAAAGATTCTTTAAAATTATAAAAAATTGTTACTTGGGGGGTTTTTTTGGAAACCAAAAATTAATTAATAATGATTAATTTCAATAATTTTAAAGAATCTTTTGATAAAATGTTAATTTACTTACAAAAAATATGTCCGCCATATTGGATTAGCCATCTTTAATTTGGAAATTTCAAAATTCTGGCTCGATAGAATTAAAGGCAATTTTATAACGATTAATTTAAAAAAAAAATTTTTTAAGTTTCATTAATTCCAGGGCTTGGGAATTCGTTTGTCCACTGTGGCGACGGCCAAATTTGACCAAAAGATTTAATAGGCCAAGTAATGAGCTGTACAAACGTGCATTCGACGGGAAATTTGAGCCAAAAAAAGAATCTGCACCAAATGTATTGTTGGATGTGTTTTATGGGAACTTGTTGATTTTCGCTATGTACAACAGCGCTGTCGCTTTTCAGCGTTAAAGCCTAGTATGGAGTTCGAACGGAATTCCGTTCCCCATATAAAATACATGTAAAAAGATGCACGGAATTCCGTTCACCAAATTTTTCCGTACCCTTTTTCTTTTATGAGTACGCAGTTCGAACGGAAAACTCTTTGTATTATTTAGCTTGTGCAGTTCTCTAACAGGTGGCTTGCAGGGAATTGGAGACTTTTTCCATTCATGTTGGAACGGAATAAATGTTAGACAATTATTCCGTGTTGTCTGTTAGGTAATTTTGACAGGACGACTGAAAAACAGCTATTGCCGTCAGTTCGTGGTTTTATATGTGATTTTTAGCAGTCAGCTGTTCGCTTTTTCTCCACTGTTAGCTTTTCTCCACGGTATTTTACACGCAATTTTTCCGTGTAGAAATATTTACCAAAAATTCTGAACGGAATTCCGTGCGAACTCCATACTAGGCTTAACTGTGGAGTATTTTGGCCGAAAAAGGGGAGTAGATTGAACTTTTAGGGAGTAGATACCGATTTCGTTCTATAGAACAGCAAAAAAAATCTAATAAGAAAAATACATTTTTCAAAATTTTGTTTGGGTGGTTCCCTTAATAGGTGAAAAGAAACAAGAAGAAACATATTTTCTTTTAATATGTGAAAATAGATAATGGAACATTTCTATAGCAAGATACTAAAATATTTCGAATATTGAACAGAGGGAAAAAGTTCGAGGGTTAATTGGTTAAATTAACTAGGTAGCTTTTTCAACAAATGCATAATTTGAATTTAGGCTACGTGCGATAACTCATTACTAACTCGCTCATAACTCATTCATTTATCTTAAGTATAATGAATGAGGTGGAAAAATATGAGCCATCCAAATTTTTAAAATAAAATTGTTTTAAATCAAAATTAAAATAAGATTTCGAAAAGTGGAGTAGAATTAGAAAAGTGGCCACTTAATTCTCTAAACAAAAAATGTGGAGTAGATCTACTACAATTGTAGTAAAGTGACAGCACTGATGTACAATGGTCCTTTCGATTTATCTATCGACAGATATCGACGCACAAGAGAAACGAGCTCGCCAGTTGTCTGTTTGTTGTACGTGATGTGTGGTGCGTGTTCATTTATATTTTAGTTGGAATTTTCTTATGCGTCTCTGATTTATTGCAGGGGAACCCAATTGCATTAGGGTGTGTGAAATCTCTATATAGATGTATATTAAAAAGATTTTTTTAATCGCATTATAAAGAAACGTATAACCGTCGGTGTGTGTGTGGTGTACGGCCAAACTGTCCTGCAACCAGCCTTCTGATACCCTTGATATGGCCGAGGACTACGATTCAATCACGGTCGGTTTTCGCCCGTAAGGCCATATTTTATTTTTACGCGGGTATGAGCTTCTTTCCTGGGGCAATGAGGGCGACTGAATAATTTTGTACTGGACCACTTGATTATTTTCATTTATTTATTTATTTTTTTATTTTTTAGAAAATTGGGAAGGTTCATAAAAATGCTTTTGGGAAATTGGCTTAATGCTTGCTGTGATATATTCAATTCCTCATTTATTTACTTTAATTCAGTTAAAAATTATATATAGTATAAAAATATACATATAATCTTCTTTATTTCCATTTCTTATTTATATTTATTTATGCCTTTTTAATTTTGCTTTATTTTTTTTATATTTTTATTTTATTTCTCCTAATCAAATGTAATTCAATATTTAAATTCATATAACTGCAATAACTATTTATATTACTGTTCAAATTGAAGTAAATTTAAGATTTTATGATATGCTATAAAATTGATGCGTATCGCTCGGTTACTTCGATTCAAGTGATAGTACGTACTGCTGCTGCTGGTGATCAGGAGCTGGCCTTTTTGAGAACGGATCCTTTGTTATCATGAAGCTGGGGGGTTATCCTGCATGTAATGCAATTCGAAAGTGAGAAGCAAACGGAAGCCAGTTGCGATGCGATTTAGTTGAATGAGATCGGATCGTTATGAAATTGTCCGATCAATTTTCGATAAGAAATTATTTTCAGCCAACCAACTTCATTTATCAACTTAATATGACATTTTGATCAGAAAAATTGGTTCAAGAATATTTAAAGAGTTTTTAGAATATTTTAAAACAAACAAATAAATTCAGCTTATCCGTCAATGCCTTCACTCACGGACTGAAATCCGATGACAGAAGGACAAATTTAATTCGAATTCCCATTGGGGGATACCATTTCCTTATTTCCGATTTTCATGACTTTCGAATCGCATTCAAGGATAACCCCGCTGATGTAGATCTGGTGCCTTGCTTGATGACAAAAAGAACTGCTACTCGTGCCTCCACTATATTTATATTATTTTCTTTGGCATATGGTTTTTGTTTTGTTTTTAAATGCAGTAATCCAAACATTCTCCCTCGGCTTGAAACCTAGGTAATTCGACATGTATGGATGGCCTCTTCCTTCCTTCCTTCAAGAGTGCTGATTGTGATACTGTTGGGGTTTGTGTGATTAAAAGCTTTTGATTTTAAAAAATATACTGATTTATTAAGAATGGCTTGATTTTACAAATACGAGTTGAACTTTTAAAGCGACCAATTCTCAAATACTATCGACGTTTTAAATTAATAAACTCTCTTAGTTTGTGGCTTCTTGTCAACTGCCGCAATTTTGGCTTTTCTGGATGCACCAAGAAATTAAGTAATACGACACCGCAACGTGCCGTGCTAAAACGTACCTTTTCATAAGAGTATAAATTTAATTAATTTGCAAGTGAAGATAGGAGTTTGCAAAATGTAATTTGATGTGCTTTTATGATTTAGGAATTTTAAGGCGACTTTGCAAAAACGGTGGAATTGGAAAAATTATGATTTTGCATTTAGTCAAAGTTTATAAATTAAAAAATGTGATATTGAATTAAAATCAGAAATATGTATAGGGATACTGATACGACAATTATACCATTATGCATGTTTAGGGCTTTGCAACACGCCCCTCCTTAGGACGAAAATCATACCTAGGATTGGTTTGATTTTCGCGGGTTGGTAAATTTTATTCTTCATCTTCATCTTCTTCATCATCTAAGGTCTAAGTTTTCAGAATTGGTCTTCGCTTTTTTAGAATTATGAAATTTAATATAATTTTTTCCAATGATTATTAAAATGTATAATAAAACTATTACAATTGCTGCTAGCGACGAGGAGAGTGTACTAGTATTATGCCTTTTTAAATTTACTAGTATCGCCCATTGGTCGAAATTCGACCCCCTCTCGCTACTCTTCTCTCAATCCGTCCCGTAACACCGTCACTTACCGTGATATATTTTGACAATCATTTTCAGATTGTTGTGTTATTTTTTTTAATTAAAATTTGCCGAGACGGTCTCCACAGAAAGAAAAACCTTTTCAACATAAGCAGAATGATGCTGACATATGTATATCGCACTACGGCAAGAAAAGTGGCACAACTCAAAAATTGGCTGTTTTGAATTATTGCCGCCAGGTGACTGTTGGCATCAAATTTTGTTTTCACCTCTCCTGATGTGTCAATTTTCTTGCCGTATTCCGATGTATATACATTTATTTCTAATCTAATTTGTTGAAACAAAAAAAAAACAAACAAAATTTTGAAATGCCAATTTGATTTGTTTAAAGCGAAGTGAAAACGAAGTAGGGCAAACTTTCGCTAAGCAATCTAGGCTCATGAAATTTAGTCGATTCACAAACCTTAATAATTATAAATTTTTATATTCGCCTGTTTATATGCTAACCGTAATTTCTACCTTATATTGTTGTTGTCATTTTATCATTTTATATTGGGAAATACAACACTCATTTCTGAGTGACAGAAATGGGATAAATGAATAATTCTTGTTTTGTGCACACCTTTACGACTCCGACTTCCATATAAAACCAGTTTCAGCAAAATCGGTTTAGTGGAAGTCGGTTAAAGTGCTGTACAAAAATAATGCTTGAGTATTAATATATAGATTATTGGATTTATATTTTTCTTAAGATTACTAATACTATGGCTTATTTTTCTTAAATGTTGAATTTGGTCGGTAATTTGGAAAGTGGTTACATTTTCAATTGGAGAAAGATCATTATAAGTTTCTAAAGTTTTTAATTCTGTAATGCTTAAGTTAAAAGGTACAAAATTTAGAAAGTTGTCCAGAGTTGTATTGCTGTTATGTTGTTTTTGAAGGTAGAATTAAGTGACTTGAGTGCGCCTGGCATGTTTCTCTGAGATGAAGTATTCCAATATCAAGAATATCGAAGGAGTTAGTAATTATTGGACCCATTCATCGAGTTATAAATCGTTCTTCCTTTGCTGCTACAAATAATCATGAACTTACTTTTGCCAATTGAAGATATATAGGATGTTTTAGCCGCATCATTCTGGTTTCGCAACAATCTGGGAGATGAGTACTTGGGTCGAATAGACGTCTCTCGCAGAAGGCAGCATCCACATGAGATAAAAATATTGGTGCGCTTTGTTCACATATTCGAGTTCCCGTCTGTAGAAGCAAGCATTTGTTCAGGTCATCTTCATTATAGAGAAAGTAGTGCGACTTGACATTGTCCAAGGCGATAAACTGTTTTTCGTGTACCACAATCGCATAGGTATTATTTTCCAGCTTAATAGATACAGGAGTCATCTTGTATAGGTTGAATCCTAAAGAAATAACTAATGGGATTAGTAACAAAAAATTTAATCTCTTATTGCTATGATATACATTAGCACTAATAATTTTATAAAATAGTTGGCTTTACAGGTAAGTACACACCACCAGGCGCGGAATAAAATGGGGGGAGGGTCACGGGGGCCATGACCCCCCCCAAAAGCGCTCGGTGTTTAAAAAACAAAATTGACCCAACTAAAAAAAAACAAAAAATAACCAAACGACCAAAACCGACCCAACTTTTTTGCAAATTAAAAAAACGACCTTAAAAAATGACCTTCAAGGTCAGTTTGATCTATACTTTTTCTATATGTTTTGATTTGCAAACTCTGAAGTTAGCTGCCCTCACAATAAAGGGCGCGCCTTCACAGTGATGGATTTACGCTTAGGCCCGTGAGGCCCGGGGCCTAGGGCGGCAAAATTTTAAAGGCTGCAAAATTTAAAGATTCATTGAAATTTTAAAAATCGATTTAACTTAGTTTTGCTGTTCTGGAGAATGATCCTTTTCTACTCTGAAAAGAGTGAAAAGCTATTTGCGTGCAAGTATGGCCCAAGACAATCTCAACTTGCATTATTGTCTATCGGAGCAAAATTGGTGCAAAAAATTGATTATAAAGATATAATTGATGATTTCGCCCAAGCTTAAGCAAGAAAAAAGCTTATTTCATGTGTTATAAGTAAGTCCATCACACCAGAAGGTTTAAAAAAACTCCCAAAAAAAGCAGTGTCAATGTTAACTTTCATAATAAATTCGGCGATTACACTAAGGTATGTAGATAACTAATGTTTGGAAAATAGCGGAAATTATTATGATACCAAAACCAGGGAAGCCTATAAGTGAAAGAAAATCTTACAGACCAATTTGTTTACTACCAACAATGTCAAAACTTTTTGATAAATTGCTATTCAAAATAATAAGGCCTATAACAGCAAATAAAGAGTCGATTCCAAATAACCAATTTGGATTTAGAACAAATCACTCAACTATAGATCAATTACATCGAATAGCATCGAAAAAGCGCTAGAAGAGAAGAAGATATCCTTCGCAATATTTCTAGATGTATGTATCTCAAGCATTTGATAAGGTATGGTATGAAGGCCTAATACATGGAGTATGTATACTCTCATCGTATATAAAAAAATAGAATATTTAGGATAAAACAAGACGAGGAGTATTCCACACTAGAGAAATGAAAGCGGCTGGGCCACAAAGTAGTATTATGGGGCCTATACTATACTTGCTCTGCATTATTGATATACCCCAAATGGAAAATACACTTGTAGCTACATTTGCAGACGATACTGCGATAATGGCAGTAGGATGGGATCAAATATTGATGAGGCTAGAAGAAAACTACCAAGCGCATGTGATAAATTATATTTGAGAACAAAAAATTTAAAAATTAAACTAAATGAGTTGAAATCAGTGCATGTAAACTTAACTAATAAACAATAAGAAATTTCACCAACTATAAACTTAAAAAGGAAACATGGCCAAATATTTGGGAATTACACAAGTTAAGGTGGAAAGATTACGTCAAAAAGAAAAAAAATGAACTAGAGATAAAATATAGGGATATGTTTTGTCTCTTAGATAAACAATCTAAATTGCCGATACAAAATAAGATTTTGTTGTATAATCAAATTATCGAGCGATATGGCTGTACGGCGTAGAAATATGGTGATGTGCCAAAAAGGCCCATTTACAAAAAATTCAAACGTTCCAAAATAAAGTCTTGAGGAAAACGGTAAGTGCTCCCTGGTATGTGGCAATAACGACTTGCACAGAAGTCTAAAAATCCTTCCAACTATAGATGAAGTCAAAGGTACGCGGCAAAGCATAAAGGCCATTTGACATACCGAACGCAAAGTGGAAACACAGCTCTGGAGCTCTTTTATCCACAGAAATTTATATGTCTCGCTCTCTGTTGCAAGAAAGTTTCCACTTTGCGTTTGGGATGTGAATGAGTCTTTAAGCTCGCCTCCTAGACATGTTAAGGTTGTAGCCTGCCAGCTGATATATTCTCCTAGTTCCGCTAGGAGGCTTGAAAGAATAAGGCTTTTTGAATTAGAATGACATTTCTGCAGCGCTTCTACGGAAGAGCTCGAAACTTGAACGATCAACGATAGCATAAAATTAATGGTTGGTGCTTCTGACGAGTTTAAATCATTTAAAACAAGGTCGGTGTTTTAGTGTATTCAAGTCTTACACTCCTGTGTGTAAAAGCTCGCGTTTGCATACAGTGCCTTTCGATGGTTTCACCATCCTTGTCCCAAAACAAAAAAAAACAGGATAATTCTTAAACAATTTATTTATTGTTTAATTTTTAGAATTTATTATTATATCTAAATTAATAAAGCTTATAATAAAGTATTTTCAATATTCGTAAATTAGAGGTTTTACTATTACCATAGACAAATAAAAGGAAAGATATTCCATTTCATACAAGAAAAGTGTGCACGTTCCTGTTCAGAGAGCTTTCCTATTTCCTCCTCCTCCATTTGCTTGTGAATCTTTGATCAAAATAAAACTTTCGCAAATCTGCAAAATAAACACATCGCGGAAATCATTGTTATCAATCAAAACAAAACCAAAATTCGCACAAAACTCACGGTTTTACTAACTTTTGCAAAGTAGTAAAAACCGAAAAGTCAGACCTGAAAAAACAAAATCTTCAAACTTCTAAAAATATGTAATTGATTTTTGTCATTTAAACAAAAAATCAAACAATACATTTAATAGCTTCCTTCTTATTTACATTTATTTCCACCAACAAATCCCTTTAATAAAATTTACCTAGAATACAATATACACATTCCTACATGCCGATATTTCATAAATGAGAAAACCTGTAAAAAAAGAAGCGCAATCGCGAATAGCTCTACAAGAACCATGCTCCCATGCATCGCTAACGCTTTCCTTTCCATTTACTCTCTTCAGATTAGATTTACTCAAATATCTTGACAGTGCCACCGAAAATAAAGATTTAGCGGGGGCAGCTTTCGCTTGGAGGAAGCTTAAATGGAGGAAATAGGAAAGCTCTCTGAACAGGAACGTGCACACTTTTCTTGTATGAAATGGAATATCTTTCCTTTTATTTGTCTATGCTATTACTACAAAGCAGAAAAAGCGCCCTATCGGACGGGGCCTAGAGCGCAGTTAAACTTAAATCCGCCAATACGTCTTCATCAAAAACATATACCTAGTTTATAGCTACTCCAAAAATAATTCGAATTATGGATCATACAAAATTTTTTGTCGTATAAACGGAGTAATCCGAATTATGGCTTAAACCGAAATTTTTCGGCTTAAGCCAAAGTTAGAAGAATGTAAGTTACCCGTTTATACGTTAATTCGAAATTTTGGCGTAAGTTTAAATTAAATCGATTTAATTTTGCTGCTATAAACTTGGTAATATTAGGGCACGTTTTCGTATGGCACGTTTGTTTTTAATACACCAGAAAATTCGGTAAGTTTTGTTCGTTTTTTTAATTTTTTTAGGAGTAAGACATTTTTGTCCGAAACTTTTAATTCCGTGACCCCCTGTAACGGTCGGTTAATTATTGAAAAATTCTTCTTATTAATTATTCCCCCCTCTCGCGGGAATTTCAGAAGTTGTCAATGAAATCACTTCCCTGAGAATTATTAATAAAAATTTTGAAATTCAAGAAGTCGAAAAAAAAGAAAATTTTTATGGAGAATGAAAAACGAAAGTTTTTTGGGATTCTGTGTTGAGAAGGTGACGAGAACACATTGAGGGAGGAATAAGTCCACAGATTGTAGTCAGTTTTTTTAAAAATTAATATTAAAGTACGACGGTACAAAGTTCTGGATATCACTTCGTGCGTCGGTGCGACATCCACGGGTTCAAAACCGTGGCCTAAACCATTAAGAACAGCCCCGATTTCCGGCGTGGATGTTGGGAAGGACGCCCGTGAAGGATGAAGTAGAAGTGCGAAACCTCCATTCAACTGTATGAATACATCTCACCTGTATGGTCAAAGAACAACTCTCACCCGTAAGAACAAACCTCAACTGTATGAACTTAATTCATCGGCATGAACTCAGGTCATCTGCATGATTGCATGAACATTATTAATCGTCCCCAGATTCAACTGAATCTTACCCAGTGGTAAGGACCAATAACCACCGGATCCGAGGTATATTGTGGTTTATTATTACTGTGTGGTGCTTGGTATGTACCAACCTAGGTGTTATTACTAGGCTAGTACTCCAGCCTTTGTGCGTGGCGTTTAAAGACCACCGTATTTAGTGGCATAGCAATTAGATATAATAGTATATTTCTAATAAGGATTGTATTGATATCTTACCTACTTATACTGGAGACATTACTTGCTATATTTGCTGGGACTGCACTGAGCACTGGGACAACACGAACTTACAGCGAGTTATAGTCCTAACTTATCCTGCGTCGCTTACAGAAACGGATACTACCTAATTATCCCCATGTGAAATCCACTAGCATTACCATTTTTCTCATAGTGGGCTCTCACATACACTACCACTGTTTCGAAATAATTGAGGTGCAGGAGTTTGTTTCCATTCTGTGAAGTGTCCAATTATGGTCAGCTGGTAAAAAAAAATTTTTTCTGAAAGGCGGTCGAAAAAAAAATTAAAAGGCCGAAAGAAAAAAGTGTGGTTTTTTTTGACAGTGTCAATTTCCTAATTAATTTAACAGAAAGTTCAAGTAATTATTTAAAAAGAAAAAAAACTAGATTGTTTAACCACAAAAAAAATTTTATACAATTGTTTTCTTGTTTGATTGTATCTTTTACCATATTTATCGATTAACTCTAGTAATTATATATTCAACTTTTAATTATATTGACAAACATTGACTATATTTACAATTTTTATGATTATATTGCTAACACTTACTTATATTTAAAATTATTTTGAGTATATTGCTAAAATATTAACTATATTGAAGGTATATATATATATAAATTTTTTTCTGAAATTATATTGCTATAACTACATATAATTCTACATTATTTCACTTGTTTGTTGTAATCGACTTGTTAGACATTTTGTGTATGTTTGACCGCGTTAACTCCTTAGAATTAATACTGATGTGAAAGAAAAAAACGGGCTGGCGCCAGAACGAGTTTTTCCTCCTATTTCTAATTTTGCTTTGTTGGTAAATGGTACATGTTGTTGGTCCAAGTGACGTAAATTATTTTTATCTGTATTATTGCTGATAATCTTGTAAATATATCGCTATTGTTGTTGATAGACTTGGTAATATATAGTTTTTTTTCAATGGTATTTTGCCAAGAGTGTTATTGGGCTTAATGGACTAAGCGACTAGTTTTTTTCCAGGATGGTTGTGCGGATTTCCTCATCGGGGTTCTCTCGTCTTTGTTCAGACTTTATTACAGGTCCCACGGATGCTTTAGAAAACGACCATGGAGCTCTGTAAGGAGTGACCTAGAACCGGGAATGACATGAAGAAGTCTCACATCGACAGATAGGTAAGTGGTGAACCATGTAGACGTCGGTCCGGTCACACACCCCACGACCCCTTCCGGCGAGCTAGCGTGTACCGTGTGACCGGCTTAACATCCACTATGAATAGGGAGGATGGTTGTTTCTAAATTTTTATGTCTACCCAAGCATGATGGTAGTAGCCTTGCTGTCACCAGCAAGGAGCTCCATTGTGCCGGTACACCCCCCCAAAACAAAATTCTAGATCCGCGCCTGCACACCACTTGGCAAAAAACTTGGAATCTAGATAATTCTGATACAATATTAGAGGCATCTGCAATATATGTGTGTAATACTCCTCTTGACGCACAATGTGTGACTGAATTTGAGAATATACATTAGTAATCATTACATATGATACAAATATATCATTTATTGTGGAAGATCGCTCATATTTTAATACAGTATTATTATATCCAGTTTCTAATCGATTTAATTTATAAATTGCTTTTGATATTTTATTGTCTAAATTATTAATATAGGGCCCTTTTAGACGAGCGGACACCGAACAGACAAAATTTAACTGTCATCGTTAATTCCTTTTTGAAGCCCGGTGAAGTATCGGCTGGGCATTTACACGGGCGGACACCAACGAACGGACAAACGACCGAAAAATTTCAAAAAATTCAAACAAAATTTCAAAACTTCATGGCTTGCTGCTCTTGTTTTTTGAAATTCTCTTTTGCTTTCTTGTCCTAACAACAACAACAACCCAGGAAATGTCAAAATGTTCGTTCAGAGTTCGCTGAAAGTGTCCATGAAAATTGTCTGCCCTCCCCATATTTCTCTCTCACCCTCTTCCCTATACACCCAGTTTGTTCGTTCGTTTTGTCTGTTCGGTGTCTGTTCGGTGTCCGCCCGTCTAAAAGGGGGCAATGCTACCGAACCATTAATGATTCCTCTTTTTTCAAGCTTTATATTAACTTCGTTTTCTGTGTGGGACAAATCTTGCGATCGATTTTTCGGCCACTTCGCGATATCAGGCGATACTCAAATTTTGCACAAACCTTTGGTTCTGAAGACAATGCAATATAGTATATACATTTTTATGGTAAATCCAATATGGCGGACCATAAAATGGCGGATATTTCTGGGGTGGAGTCTTACGATCGATTTTTCGGCCACTTCGCGATATCCGGTGATGCTCAAATTTGGCACAAACCTTTGGTTCTGAAGACAATGCAATAAAAAATATTCAATTTTATGGTACATCCAATAGGGCGGCCACCATAAAATGGCGGATGGTGGCGGATATTTCTGGGTGCGGAATCTTGCGAACGATTTTTCGGCCACTTCCCGATATCCGGTGATGCTCAAATTTGGCACAAACCTTTGGTGCTAAAGACAATGCAATATTGTATATTCAATTTTATAGTACATACAATGGCGGCCACCATAAAATGGCGGTTGACCTATTTCTTTACAACCCTCCGACATGGGTATCAAATTAAAGAGTATGACGAGTAGAATATAGTAAGATATGTGACGTTATTTTAAATCCAATATGGCGGACACCACAAAATGGCGGATTACACTTTTCTTTGCAACCCTCCAACATGGGTATCAAATGAAAGAGTACTTTTAATACTTTTTTTTTGATTTTTAATTCTATGTTCTATATAGGTTATGTAGGATCCATATAAAAGTACAATAAAAAACAATGGTGAGCCTTGGTGATCCTTTATTATAATAATTCGTACTTTAATTAGTTATTTTTTAATACATAGAAGCCGGACGTTTCGGCACTAAAATTTGTGCCATTTTCAACTACAAAACAAAAATTTACATTACAATGCAATTAATATTTATACTTTTACAATTAAAAAGCTTACCAGAAATTGGAACTATTAATTAGAACATTTATGATAGGTTAAGATGCCATTGCAATAGATCACAACGTGATATTTTCTGTTATTCTTACTTATTATTAATATTTTAAAGAGAAATCTGGATATATATTTTTTTATATTATTTTTTTTTGTTATTTGTTTTATTCTTTTTCTTTCCATTGTTAATGGTGTTAATTTTATTACTCGTATGAATATCAAAAGAACTAACACGTCAACCACAAGTGCTCCTAACCTTGCGGGGGAGATAGTAAAACTGGACATTGAAATATGAATTGATAAACTTGGACGAAAGAGGTGCCAACATCAATGTAAAAAAATAAATTTTTTTTTTTTGATTATTGCTAACATGGTTGATGGATGAAATATGCACCCTTATTCCACACTCCGTCGGAAGACTTCTACGACGTAAGCTTTACGCTACGACGTAACATATTCTGATATTCTGCACCAAAGATTCGGAGTGCGGAATGTCAAATTCGGGATTCGGAGAAAAAATATCATTACGTCGGAGTGTGGAATAAGGGTGATGATGAGTTGGAAACGATTTACAGATAGTTGTTTATAAAATTATTTAAGTATTTTAAATTGTTTTTGTAATCAGTATGATTGTTGAGAGTTAACCTATAGTTTTTGCTAATTTGAAATGTTTCTTTTATGAGTCTATTGTTATATAAATTGTCAGAGTCTAAAACTTTGGTTTCACTAAACTTGAATTTATGGCCAGTATCATAAGTGTGTTTGGTTAATGCACTATGGTGAGGGTTTAAGTTTTTGCTATGGTATTCATGTTGGTATAATCTTTTCTTTAATGGCTGAGATGTTTCACCAATATAAATTTTATCACATGCCCCACATTCAATCTGATAGACGACATTTTTAGCCTCAATGGTCGGGATTTTATCTTTAAGTTTGGTGAAAAAATTAGAGGTGGAAGAAGTTGATGTATTTGTTATTTTAATATTACTATTGCATACTATTTTATTTAATACATGATTAATCTCATTATCATAGGGAATCTTAGTAAATATCAAATCTGAATTTACGTTATTATCAATATTAGAGTTTAGAATCATTCTGGATCTTAGTTTATATAATCTTTTGTTAATAAATTTGTTGATGATGTAAGGAGGGTAGCAATTTTTTATTAATTTAGTATAGATAAGTTTGAAATTTTTTGGGTGGAATGACCGGTCGGAAAGTAGAAAGGCCCTATCAACAAGAGCGTTAATTACACTAATTTTATAATTAATGTTCGTGTAGGAGTAATAATTTAAGTATCGTTCACTAGCGATAGGTTTTTGATACCAATCTGTGATAATTTTGTTATCAATCCTGATGAGCGTCACGTCTAAAAAGTTTAATCTATTATCGTTTTCTACCTCCAATGTAAACTTAATTTTTGGATGGTAACTATTAAATTCATTGAAGATTAAATTTATATTGTCAACAGGAATAATCAATAAGCAATCATCAACATATCTTTTGTAATATAGAATTTTAAATTTCGGGTCAAGAATAATCCCCTTTTCAAGTTTTTGTAAGATGATGTCAGCAAGAGAACTAGAGATGCTCGAACCCATGGGTGAGCCGTCAATTTGTTTGTAGATAACATTGTTATGACTGAAAATTGCATTCCTGAAACATAATTTAATACCATCAACAAATTGATCAAAACTAAGATCTGTAAATTCATTAATCTCATCCCACTTATCATTAATACATCGAATAACTAATTCTTGGGGAATGCTTGGATATAGCGCTGTTACATCGAAACTTACAAGACAATGGTTATCAGGAATGTACAGGTTGGAAACGCCATCTACCAGATCAAATGAATTTCTAATATTAAATTCATATTTAGAAGTAACATGTGATAATAAATTGTTAAGGTATTTAGATAGTTTGTAGATGGGGGTATCAATAGTGGATGTGATCTGACGCAATGGAATGTTGACCTTATGTATTTTGGGATTCATATACATTCTTCCTATCTTTGGATTATTTACTATAAGCTCCGGTTTATTTATGAGTTTTAGGAATTTTTTACATTCGGGGTCTAAAGTATTGATAGGGTTTCGATTGAGTTTAATATATGTATTCTCGTCATTTAAAATTTCCAGAGCTTTAGTGTCATAATCTTGTTTATACATTAAGACAGTTTTGGCTCCTTTATCGGCTTTAGTGATAACTAATATGTCTTTATGGTTTTTAATAAATTGATTGGTGATCTTGATCCATTCAAGTAATTCAATTTGTGGGTAAGATAATTTTTCTTTTTTTAAAGTTTTGAATCTAGTGTCTAAATATTTGGAAATTTTATGTTTAATATTATCTTTGTTTACAATGTTACTTCTATCTATTGATACAGAAAAGTTAATGTATGTTTCTAAGATTAAGTGTTTAATATATTTAATATTTTTAGATTTGTAATTAAAATTTGGTCCTAGAGATAAAATTACTAAAACTTTTTCATCAATCTGTAAGTCAGTTAAGTTTACTATCCAATTATGGTAATGTTTTCTTAACAGGGAACAAATACTATCATTAAGAGCGTGGCAACGTAAATTTTGCAATTTTTTATCGATTGATATTCTGTTTTTTCTTTTGGTCTCATGATATAATTTGTTGCTATTATATATAATATAATAGTATAAATCAATAGGAAAGTTATCTATGAATTCTACTATGAACTGTAATTTGATATTTCTTATATAGTTTAAAGTTACATGTGTGTCATTAATTTCTAAGTTTAATAATTTGTACTGGAACAATCTCAAGTTGTGTTCTAATTTTTTGTTGAAACGATTAGAGTAGTAATGGCGATTATTTTTGCACGATTCTTTTATGAATTTTGGAATAAGGTTATACTTCTTACACGTGGTCAAAAAATATAACCTGTTTTCATTTAATGCAAGTTTTTTGATGATATTAAAGTACCTGTAGATGGACTGGGTACAATGGATGCCAAAATGTATTTTCATCTGTTGGAAGAACCCTTGTCGTGTCATTATAGCTCCAATTAGGTAAGTAAAAATGATGATGGAGATGCTCGCTCTACTCCAAGAGTAATATATAGGTTATGTAGGATCCATATAAAAGTACAATAAAAAACAATGGTGAGCCTTGGTGATCCTTTATTATAATAATTCGTACTTTAATTAGTTATTTTTTAATACATAGAAGCCGGATTTCTCTTTAAAATATTAATAGATAATAAGTAAGAATAACAGAAAATATCACGTTGTGATCTATTGCAATGGCATCTTAACCTATCATAAATGTTCTAATTAATAGTTCCAATTTCTGGTAAGCTTTTTAATTGTAAAAGTATAAATATTAATTGCATTGTAATGTAAATTTTTGTTTTGTAGTTGAAAATGGCACAAATTTTAGTGCCGAAACGTCCGGCTTCTATGTATTAAAAAATAACTAATTAAAGTACGAATTATTATAATAAAGGATCACCAAGGCTCACCATTGTTTTTTATTGTAATTCTATGTTCTTTAATTTTTTTTCACTCTGTTCATTTTAAACTTTGATTTTTCACTTGATTTGACGACACACAACTAATTGTATTACACTTATTGGGTGCCTTCCATTTAGACACAGAAAGACAATTGTGTCCGACACAGCGTGTCGCTCTGTGTCGTTCTGTGTAAGCCCAAATGGAACACATAAGTTCATGAAAAATCCGCCACGGCGCACTTTCCTCGTTTTTATTTTTGTTTGGCAAGTAAATCGTAAATTTTATGTTGATAATTTCTTTAAATTAATTACCCGACATCTTATAAATGCTGGGAATCTTAAAAATGAAACAATATTGTTGTAATTATAAATTAACGATCACATTTCAATTGGCGAGGGTTGGTAGCATTGTCTTAGTTGTGCCCGGCTGTGTCTAGCTGTGTCGTTGATGGAACACTTCTGTGTCGGACACAGTGTAACACTGTGTCTCTCTGTGTCTAAATGGAAGGCACCCTTTGTTAGCAATTTTAATTAGCTTAAATGAGTCGTCACACAGAGTGGTATTTGACCTCAAAACCTGGCCAAAAATATTTCTTCCTTCTAACAGTTACATTAGGAGCGCGTTCAAAAACCTTACTATGGTAAACCACGAGCTAAGCTGTGGTTATGCTGCATCAGTGGCGTAGATAGGGGGGGGATCAAGGGGATCAATCCCCCCCATGAGCCTACAAAATTTATAATAGAATTGAATAAAACTCTTCGTATCTACGTATTTAAGTATACATGAAACTTCTTAAGCACCAGCACCTCTTTTGGCATTATGTAATGTGCAATTTTGTTTTTGCGCAATTATAGTTTAGTTTTTAGTTTTTGTGACGGCTGTGCATTTAACTGTTGTATAATTTCGGGGCTTCGAGCAGGCCGACCAATCAAGAGCCACGAAAAGGCTTACTATAATTGTTGACACATCTTGAGCACATCTAAAGTAAATACAATGAGCCAAGAGTGGCACCTCGGTTCCTAAATACTCAAAATTTTAACGTTATAATAAATCAAGAAATTTAATCATTTTTGGTGAAATAACTAGTAGCTATGATCATATTTTATTCAATATTTAATATTTCGAATATTTTTTAATGTAGTAGAGTATCAAAATGTGAGCTTCCTAAAAAAATAGGACTAACTTTTGGCTTTGATTGTCAATTTAATTCCTTCTAAATAATTTGAAGTTTATAAAAATTGACGTGTCAGTAACAATATTAAAGTTCAAGAAAATATTCTACGGGCAAAATTATGATAAACTTTAAGTTATAAGTTCGGGGAAGCTTTGACTTCATAGGTTGTTCTAACTCGATACAATTTTATCGAGCACAATACACAGTACACTCAATGTCTCTGGCGAATCAACAATTCGAAGACGTACCTTGGAGCTAATTTACTCTAGTTTATAATTGACGAATGTCTGTTCAAAAGGGCGTATTTCCGTTTTCAACTTTTTTTTATTTTAAAATTATTTTGAAAATATGGCATAAAAGTCCATCGAATGAGCCTAAAAACTTAATCAAATGGAGCGTACTTTCCATATAAAAAATTCCAAAAAATTAGGAATCCAATCAAAAAGTAAAGTACGGTAATCCGCCATTTTTTTGGTGGCCATATTGGATATATTGAGTATACTATATTATGATCGGATAACCGGAACCCCCTCAGCAAAAGAAGGTTTACTTCAAAATACGATCTGAATTTTCGTTTTATATAATTGTGACTGTAAGCGAAAGGAAGACCCAATTATAACACTGCTTAACAGTGTGACTGTTACATGGAATATTTTACATCACTCTAAACTAATTTTTGACGCTGATTTCAAATATATTATCAGTTTTTTTATATCAGCTTTAGTTAATGAATTACAAGGAAGTGTGTTTTTTTAGAAAAAATACTCTCACCGTACTAAAATATTTTATTTAAAAAAAAACTATAAACTCCTATCCTATCTAAAAATGTAAAAGTGAAGGTTCTACCCTACCACCTTCCAGAGTAATGAGTCATCAAATTCAAATTTTTTTGTTTTTTAATAAAACTATCAACTTCAACTACCTTTTCCCCCAAAAATACGTAGTTAGTCAATATTTTTTTTCCAAAATTGGAAAGCACGGACAATTTCCTATAAATAATATCCAACAATTTTTGTGTTGCGGCCTTTATTTTTGAAGATATGTATTAGCAAATTTTGATCTTAAAGTTGGCTTTATTTGGTAGTTTGGTACTTTGGTATTAGAACCCTAACACAATAGAACATTTAATTTTAGCTCAGAGTTATACTAAGAGTGGATAGGTGGACATAAAAATCTTGCTAAAAGGATTTTTGCTTTTGACAGAACCCCAAAAAACTTCACTGCAAGTATTTCCAAAAATTCTATTCAAAAAGGCTTATTTCTTGAAGTGTCTAATCAAAAGGTCGTATTTCTCACAATCCCGATCAAAAAGGCCTATTTCTAAATAAATTAAAAAAAATATAGTTTGAATGTGTATTTTTTTAAATAAAAAATCCATTATTGTAGTCTTAACCTTCACATGAATGTGCATTTAAATATATTTTAGCATTTTATTTATAGAAACCGGATTTTTTTTTCGATTTCTGTAAAGTTTGTTTATGATGGAAATACGCCCTTTTGAACAGAGACTCCTCAATTCTCAAATTTATTCCAGTTTATAATTGCAAAGGTGTGTTAAAATTGTTTTGTTTATTATCTCGGAATGAAGAAATTTTTACTGCTAATAAAACCATTCGGCAAGTCTTGAGACAGTAAAAACCATAGAAATGCAGAATCATCTGCAGAAACACCCCGTTCGGATGCATTAAATTCTGAAAATCCTATCAATCAAAATATACTAAGTCATATCCCCTCCCATCGCAAAAAGCTACCTACGCCACTGTGCTGCATCACTTCACTTAACCACGAAAGTTTATGTTTAACCATGGAGGTTTTTGAACGCACCGTGGTTAACTACAGGCATAGACAAATAAAAGGAAAGATATTCCATTTCATACAAGAAAAGTGTGCAAGTTCTTGTTGAGAGAGCTTTCCTATTTCCTCCATTTAAGCTTCCTCCAAGCGAAAGCTGCCCCTGCTAAATCTTTATTTTCGGTGGCACTGTCCAGATATTTGAGTAAATCTTATCTGAAGAGAGTAAATGGAAAGAAAAACGTCGGCGATGCATGGGAGCAGGGTTCTTTCAGAGCTATTCGCGTTTGCGCTTCTTTTTTTACAGGTTTTCTCATTTATGAATGGCATATTTACGAATGTGTATATTGTATTCTAGGTAAATTTCATTAAAGGGATTTGTTGGTGGAAATAAATGAAAATAAGAAGGAAGCTGTTTGTTTGATTTTTTGTTTAAATGACAAAAATCAATTACATATTTTTAGAAGTTACGATTTTATTTTTTCAGGTCCGACTTTTCGGTTTCTACTTTGCAAAAGTTAGTAAAATAGTGATTTTTGTGGAAATTTTGATTTCATTTTGATTTATAACAATCATTTCCGCAATGTGTTTATTTTGCAGATTTGGAAAAGTTTTATTTTGGTCAAAGGTTTACAAGCAAATTATTGCGTTTTACAAGGATTTGAAAATGTAAAATATCAAATCATGAATAAATTTAGAAATATGAAAAGTGGAAATTATTTCTTTATGGCTATTTAAGGACATTCTCACTTAATAGTGCAGCCAATATAAGAATTCTATCTAATGGCCCTATAAAAAATATCCAAATAACTTGAATTTTTTTTATCTTTATTATGATATTCTACTGACTTTCTTCTATTGGGGTAAATTTTAACTTGGCGCAATTATATCGAAACCGTTTTATTCGTAAACGGGCGGGAAAGTTTCGGTGTCCCTCTAATACTAGTATTTTGTTAAAAAAAATACTCCTTTCCACACCACCGCAGGGGTAGAGTAATTGGCGCGTTTTTTTAAAGTGGTTTCCCCAATAAGCTATTATTTTTGTTTCTCTTTTCTTTTACTATAGACAAATAACAGGAAAGATGTTCCATTTCAGGAAAGTGTCCACTTTTCCCTTCAGAGAGGTTTCCTATTTCCTCCATTAAGGTAGAAACAGAATGGCACGGCGACCGTGGCGGTGGCCGCCGCTCAGAGAGTTTCCCTTACATTTAATTTCTCCCCAGGCGTCGCGGACAAATTAAATGTATGGGAAACTCTCTGAGCGGCGGCCACCGCCACGGTCGCCGTGCCATTCTGTTTCTACCTTTAAGTTTCCTCCAGACGAAGGCTGTGGAAAGAGAAATGATAGCGATGGATCGAGCATGGTTGAGATTTTTGCCTATGCGCTTTTTTTACAGGCTTTGTTATAACATATTAATTCTAGGTACGATTTATAAATTAATTTATGAAATAAGAAAGGAACTGTTTCATAGGCCCATTTATCATTTATGTATTGCGATGTTCTATTTTTTCTATGTAGCTATTTTTTCTGGTAAGTGTTATGAAAACTCAAATAAAATAACAAACCCTGATCTAACTCTCATAGATTTAGCTAAACTAGAGCCAAATCCCTCATTTGCTTCTGTCGAAATGGAATTGTCCTGCTCCTTTTGTCTAAAATCGGCGAAATCGGTAAATTTCTACCGCTAAAAATATACAAATTTATTAAGTAAATATAAAAAACTTATAGAACAGTTAAAGAGCTGCAGCAAGGAAAATAGAACTAAGAAAGTGAACCTAGAAAGAAGGATATGTCGAAACAACTATCTCAGTAGAATAGTCAAAACACCGCTAACTTCTTTAATTGCCTCCGCGCCCTATGTGACTAAAAATTCAAAAACTTTTTGCACTATGATACTTTCTAACAAGAAAAATAAAAAAAGATGGAGTTATGACGAAAGATCGTTAGCTTTAAATTTCCATTACAAATCTCCTACAACTTACAGGTATTTTAAAGATAATTTAAACATAAATTTACCATCTCTGAGCTCTCTGCATCGTTGGCAACTTATTAAAAATATTCAACCTGGTTTTGATAACACGGTTACAGAAAACCTTAAGAAGATTTTTTCACATTGGGATTTAGAAATGAGACAAGCTGTGTTGATATTTGATGAAATTAATATTAGAAGAGAGTTAACATAAATGATCAGGTAACAGATGAAATAGTTGGTTTTGTCGATACAGGTGATTTTAGAAATAAAGAACCAGCAAAGTATGTTTCTGTTTTTATGGTTCGAGGCTTATTTTCTAATTGGAAATTTATTATTAGTTTTTTTGCCACCGATCAACCAATTAACAGTAAAGTATTAGCCGAAAAAATTAAGCTGAATTTAGACTACTGATGTGAACTTGGTCTTAAAATCCGAAGTATAGCCTCAGATCAGGCTTCTAACAATCGCAGTTGCTTTAGTTCTCTCGGAGTAACGGAAAAGGATCCTTTTTTTATTATAATAATCAAAAGATTTTTGCAATGTTCGATGTTCCACATTTGTTCAAATCAATACGTAATACTTTATTGGTAAAAGATATTCACTGTGAAGATGGAACAGTAAGTGTTAAAGAACTCTATAATTTAGAAAAAAATGGTTCTACTAAAATGGTGCCGAAGTTAACTTCAAAACATGTAGGTATGGCCAAATACTTGGGAAAAGATGAAGGTTTCTTATGCTCTTCAAGTTTTAAGTAACACAGTTTGTGCTGCTCTTAAAACTGCTTTAGAATTAAATTTGCTTAGCCCTAATGTTTCATCAGTTACTCTTTCTACTTCCGATTTCAAAACTCAAAAACTTGTTCGATTGTCTCAATAGTAAAGAACCTTTTAGTAGAAATTGGTATAAGTGTGGATTAACTCAAACAAATACTCCAAGGAAATATCTTTCTGAAATGTTACGTTACATTCAATCAATTTCATTTGAGAACAAAAACAAAACATTTTGGATTGGGGATTGATTTTGACTCTAAAATCCATTATTCTTTTAACTGATGAAATATTAAACGAGTTTCCCAATAAAGAGTTCGTTCTGACTTCGAAATTTAACCAAGACCCAATTGAAAACCTTTTTTCCTTAGAAAGATTAAGAGGGGGCTTCAGTAATAATCCATATATAATTTCAATAGTTTTATTTGCAAAATTATTTCGAACAAAATTTTGTCTATATCTTCCCATAGGAAGAATTGTGACGAAGATAGTCAGCAATTTATAGCTATTGACTCATTTAGTGATGGCAAAACCATAAATAATAATAACGATCATGGTATTTTTACTGTTGAGGATCGGACGATTGGTGATGCCACTAATGAGGGTCACGAAGTTAGCAACATAATCGAGTCAATTGATTTGTTGGAATGTGGGGCAAATGAAGATTCGATTTCTGTCGAAGAAACTTCTTAAAGGTATTTTGGAGGTTTCATAATTGACCGCTTTTCAAAAAAAGAAAAGTGTTTGTTATGCGATATGGTTGTGAGAAACCCAAACGAAACTTTTAAGTATTCAAATCCTTCGGAAAGTTTTATTTATTTTAAAAATTATTCAAAAAGTACCGATTTTGGTGCACTTAAAAATCCTACAGATTATTTTTTTAATATTTGTAAAATCTTTGTTAAAATCTTCGCTAAATTTGTTCAGAGTACTCCTGAAATAAAAGGTTTAAAAAGCAAAATAATTGAACATTGTATGGATACAATAAGTAAAAAATCTGAATTTTCCAACTGGTTAGCTAAAGAAAATGAATGTTACGATCACCACAAACAAATCTTAGATTTTTTGATCCTTATTATTCTTCGAAAATTTTGTTTGTGGCATTCACATCAATTTAAAGATAAGAGCTCTTAAAAAACTATTCCAAGCAAAAAATTATACAATCCTAAAAGGGGAAGTTGTTAATTTCATCAAATTCTTAGGAGTAGTAGCGTGAATAGCAAATTCAACAACAAATGCAATTTTATGTTGTGTCCTTATCTTATATTATATATAAAGAAACACACAATCCTTTTTCCTTGAAATAATTGAACTCTATTCTGTAATAATGTATAGAATAAACTGTCTGCCAAAACTATATCGAAGCTTACTCCGTTTTTACGTCTGCCAACATTTTATGTCGGACTTAGGGTGAGTGCAGTACGCAGCGTAGATGATAGAGTAGAGCATAGCTGCGCATACTCGCTTATAGAACTCTCAATGGGTTTTAAATGGGTGTGTGCAGAACGCAGCTCGCTTTCCGCTCGCAGAAAAAGCGAGCTGCGTTATGCACACACCCATTTAAAATCCATTGAGAGTTCTATAAGCGAGTATGCGCAGCTATGCTCTACTCTACCATCTACGCTGCGTACTGCACTCACCCTTACTCAATGACGACTAAATACATGCCTGTAAGGGATGTAACGCCGAAAATTGTTTTGTGGATTAGGCTTACTGGGGACACCACTTTAAAAAAACTCGCCAATTACTCTACCCCTGCGGTGGTGTGGAAAGGAGTATTTTTTTTTAACAAAATACTAGTATTAGAGGGACACCGAAACTTTCCCGCCCGTTTACGAATAAAACGGTTTCGATATAATTGCGCCAAGTTAAAATTTACCCCAATAGAAGAAAGTCAGTAGAATATCATAATAAAGATAAAAAAAATTCAAGTTATTTGGATATTTTTTATAGGGCCATTAGATAGAATTCTTATATTGGCTGCACTATTAAGTGAGAATATCCTTAAATAGCCATAAAGAAATAATTTCCACTTTTCATATTTCTAAATTTATTCATGATTTGATATTTTACATTTTCAAATCCTTGTAAAACGCAATAATTTGCTTGTAAACCTTTGACCAAAATAAAACTTTTCCAAATCTGCAAAATAAACACATTGCGGAAATGATTGTTATAAATCAAAATGAAATCAAAATTTCCACAAAAATCACTATTTTACTAACTTTTGCAAAGTAGAAACCGAAAAGTCGGACCTGAAAAAATAAAATCGTAACTTCTAAAAATATGTAATTGATTTTTGTCATTTAAACAAAAAATCAAACAAACAGCTTCCTTCTTATTTTCATTTATTTCCACCAACAAATCCCTTTAATGAAATTTACCTAGAATACAATATACACATTCGTAAATATGCCATTCATAAATGAGAAAACCTGTAAAAAAAGAAGCGCAAACGCGAATAGCTCTGAAAGAACCCTGCTCCCATGCATCGCCGACGTTTTTCTTTCCATTTACTCTCTTCAGATAAGATTTACTCAAATATCTGGACAGTGCCACCGAAAATAAAGATTTAGCAGGGGCAGCTTTCGCTTGGAGGAAGCTTAAATGGAGGAAATAGGAAAGCTCTCTCAACAAGAACTTGCACACTTTTCTTGTATGAAATGGAATATCTTTCCTTTTATTTGTCTATGCTACAGGTTAAAGAAGAAAAAAAATAAAAACAAAATTTTCCATAAAATAGTCCCCGATAATTGCGTCAAATATTTCATTAATTATTTATTTGCAATAATCCCACAAATCCCACTTTGATTTGTTCATGTGTTTACCATTAAAACAACTGTCAGAGAGTTGTTGTTATTCTTCTTCTTCTTAACTATCGCTAACCATGCTCCCGAGCAGGGTTAAAATTTAACTACACCATGGTTAGCCACGAGAGTTTTTGAACGCCAAAAAGCTATGCTCGTGGTTATGTTGTAGTTAACCACGGAGTTTTTGAACGACAAAAGTTTACCATAGTTAACCATGGTTAACCATAGTAAGGTTTTTGTACGCGCTCTAGGTCATTATGTTAGTAAAAAATGAAAGAACAGAAAATTATTGTTATTTTTAATAATTTATTCTTCGTTATAATCTTCAACAATATTATTAACATTTGCGTTATCACTTTCTAGTAATAATTTTAATACATCAGACTGAATTCTTTTTTTTATTGTGAATTGTCCTCCACATTGCTATTATCAGAGGATCCGAAGTCAAAAGAAGTCTATGTAACACATCCTGATTGCAGCGAAAATTTTCTTGTATAATTGAGCCTGTATGAGCGTATATGCTTGTTCCGGGCTTCAGCAGCTTCCTCTGATAATTGCCCTATTGGCAGTATTGCATTTTTGATAACTTCGCCCCCATGTCGTAGTACCTTATGTAAGGTTCGGGACATAGGGTAGAAACTGTATAGTTGTACATATAGTTGTGCTGTTTCCTCGCAATAGTTTTCAAATGCCTCAGTATTTATTTTCAGTCCGCTACATAGTGTGTCTGAAATAATTTTTAACCTGTATATCAAATTTTGGTCAATTCCAGTTATCTCCGCAGATATTTCGTAATTTTCGAAGAATCGGCGGCTTGTATTACCATCATTGGTATTTCCAAAATTGGTCTTCGGAATTTTGACTAAAAATCTTAGCTGGTCTTTGAATTTGTCCTTGATTTCTTTCTTTTTATTTTTTACCACTTCTTTCTCTTCGGTGGTAAGGCGAATATTCCATTTTCTTACCGGTAGTTTAATGCCACATGCAAAATGCTTTCAAAAAATCAAAGACAAACCAAAGCTTAATTTTTCCTTTTTGCAAGGCCTCGTCTTCGATAAGACATTAAATTCAGATGAAGTGGCATCACAAATGTAGAATCTCATTGTCGATTTCGTAAGTGTAGCGGCATTGCATACCTTTCCATCTACCATGGTGAACAACATCTTATGTTTTATTGACACGTCTTCGATTTCTGTGCTGGAAAGAGCTTTGACCTGCGTTTTGATGTAGTTTATTTCTTCGTTTGTTATATCAGTAGTCTTCTTAATAAATCGAATTCTTATTGGTCGCCAGTAGCGAGGTGATGAAGGCCTTGAATTTTGCCACAGTATTTTCTGTTCGGGGCCGTAAACTAACTGAAGTGGAACTACAGAACTTTGAAAAACATTAGCGTCAGTGTCAGCTTCATTTTCAAACTTCATTTTATATTGCATTTGCTGTGATCCGTCACAAATCCATTTGCTAATCAAAACCATAGACTGTTTTTCTTCATTGCTCAAAGATTTTACAGCTTCTTCAAGATGTAAAATCAGTCGTTTTGCCGTGTGGTCCATTACTTTTTGCACTTTTACTTCCGCACAAGTCTCAGTCACTCTATGAACCTCGGGATAGCATTCTTTTTTCTTCTTCTTCTTCTTTTTGTATAATTGAATAGCACGGAAAAAAGGTTTTATTAGTCTCTCTTATTATTTCATACTGGGCCTTTGTAAGTCCTGCTTCAGTGAACAAAGCCAAAGCTTCTAATCGCGATAACTGACGACGGGAAGGTAGTTATTGTTCTTCTATGCTTTTTTTCATCGCTTTTACATATTTTGTTGCTCTCCGAGGACTCTTCGTGAGATCCTTTACAACCTTCGAAGCATCGACCTTGCCGGAACTTCGCAATTTCATTTGTGTAGCATAGGTCAACTCCTCCACGTCTTTTGATCGAAGTTCTTCGGTTTTTCGTCTTTTTCTTCTTTCGCTAGAATCCTTGAATGAATTTATAGGACGACCGGGAGTGTGTCCTGGAAAAATGAAGTTAGTAGTTTTAGTATTATTATTAAATAAGAATGACTCTCTCATGTATTTTAAAGTTATTTACAAAAGCACAAAAACATGAAAGGTTTGCGTCTATTTTGTACTTTTCCATACCTGCACTCGGTAAGAAGATAATGTCACTAAGCCAATTAGCAATGTTTTCTTCAAATCTTGCTTTTGTTTCGCTTGCAGCTAAACATTTTTTTGATGTGAAACATCTTTGCGCACGTTGAGAGTAATTTTTCAAGGTTGCAACGCTTGGCTTAATGCAATTGTTGTTGTGATTTGCAACGATTCTAAAACAATAACATATCAAGAATCCTAGAATCGACGAGTTGGTTGAGTGCATGATATTCGACGTTGATTCCGAAAAAGTCGCAGGTTCAATTCTCGATCTCGGCATTGGATTTTTATTTAATTTATATTTCAAAGTTTTTATTTAAAATTATTTCCAAAAAGGTATAATAAAGCAAGGAGTGCATAAGAGTTTAAAAGTACGTAAAAGGACTCTTACTATTAAATGTAAATTGCACAATTACAGTAAACTTAACTACAATAACTTACAAAAATTTAGATGGAGCATTCGGATTTCTTAGAACTCTGTAGAAGGACATAATGCCAGGAAGTTACAACCGATTAATGAAAATGATTATTTAGCTTAATTTACTTGATTTCCTATAAAAAAATTTAATGGATGGACTTAAATTACTTTTAATCTAAAAATTTAAGTTATAGAATTATCCACTCATATATCTCTATTTCGTAGCACAATAATGCACAAACGTCAATCTATTGTTTTGATTGTAAGCATATAGCGGCAGCTAAAAATTAAAACATTTTAGTTATCACACTATACTAAACTATATCTTGGTAAAGGTTTAGTATCCTGCGGCACGATTGGTGGGGGGGAAGGAATTTATAAGGGGGGAGGGGGTAGGTGAACAACCCCTTGAAGTGTGTAAGTGCGGAAATGTTCCGTTATTGCAAAAAAATTAAATAAATTTTTGCTCTGGTTTAGTTTCCTGCGGCATGATTTGTGGCTCGGGAAGGGGTGAAGCTGGGTGGGAGGGGTTGTGCGAACATTCTCTTGAAGTGGGCAACTGCGGAATTGTCCGGTTATTGCGTAAATGTCCCGTTATAATATAATTTTGGCGTAAAAACGTAAAAAATGGGCACAAGGAGTATGAATTTCGACAAAATATGCCTAATAAGCCAACTATTAAAAACTATTATTTGCTTTTTATACTTTTACAACTATAAATCATGCTTTACATTCTTCTAAAATTAGGAACTCCCCAGGCGAATCTTAGCATTGGGATACCTGCGCAAGGATCCACCAAAATCGTCAAATTACCACTAATGTTGGAACTAAAACTGCAAATTCTCTTACAAGCCCTTCTAAAATTAGGAGCTCCTCAGTTGAATCTTAGCATTGGTCTACCTGCGCAAGGATTCAGCAAAATCGTGAAATTAACATTAATGTTCGAAGTAAAACTGCAGAATCTCCTTTTGGATCTTCTAAAATCAGGAGCTCCTCAGTTGAATCTTAGCATTGGTCTACCTGCGCAAGGATCCACAAAAATCGTGAAATTACCACTAATGTTTGAACTAAAACTGTAAATTATCCTATATATTCTGCTGAAACAAAAGGTGCAATAGAAAAATTAAGTACTCCTTGTATGGAATGGGGGCTCTGCCCCCCATCCCCCGTTTGGGGGCTACCGCCCCCCATACCCCCCGTTTTAAGGTTTTATTTTTCCATTTTGGGGGACTACCGCCCCATACCCCCCGTTTTTAGGGTTTTTTTCCATACCCCACGTTTTAAGGTTATATTTTCCCATTTTGAGGGGCTACAGCCCCCCTACCCCCCTTTTTAAGATTACCTTTTTGGATTTTGGGTAGTGACACCCCCCACCTTTTAAATAAGTGTTTTCAATATGGCGGTTAACACTTTTCAGCTAACCGAATTTTCCCAACTTTAAAAATTCATTACTCGAAAACGGTAAGCGACAAGTTATTTTTTGAAAAATGGATTCTACAGCCCAAAATACATTAATGAAAAAAATTTCAAAAAAATCGGAGATGGGTCATACTATACTGTAGATTTACCTTGCCGCAGGAAACTAAAGCAGTGCAATAATGTTTTAATTTCTTCTGCAATAACGGGACATTTCCGCACTTGGATACTTCACACAAATGCTCGCATAACCCCTCCCAAACGAACCCACCCCTTCCCCAGCCTAAAATCGTGCCGCAGGAAACTAAACCAGAGCCCTATATCTTTTGCGGACCCATCATTAAAGTCAAAATTTGATAAAAACCGTCCAACAGGCTTATTATTTTTAACGAAACGTAAAATTAAAACCATTTGCGATTTACACGAAATATCCGTAGTTTCATCAGCTTGAACAGATACAAAATTTGTTGCTTGAAGTTCAGATTTCACTTCATGTAGATAAACTTGTAAACAGTATTAAAGTAACTCATTTTTTGTACGGTTTTCGAAGTGTGTTTTTGCGATTTGATTATTCTTCAAGTAGTTGTCGAATGCGATGACTATTGATCTGGTATATGTAACCATATCAAGAAATATTCCTCGATTACTACTTGATTCACGTTCGTTGTGTCCACGAAGAGCTAAATTGTGACCACCGCAAAACTTTAAGATATTTAAAATTCGACTTAATACTTCACGATTCTTTTTAACATTTTCATTATATTTTGCTATGGAACTGGCGTATCCTAAATCGATCTGTGAGAGAATATTAACCGTCCCGAAGGTTTGGTAATTTAAAGTATTTTTTAAATGCATAGCGTTCGTTTCATGTTTTTTAATTCGTTCCGATAACTGTTTTAAATCCCGGATATCGATTTCTGTCCAAGCCGATTCTGCTCTAAACAAAATGCAATAAAAGCAAAACAATGTATTTTTTATACTAACCGTAACCCATTTCTTTTTAGAAACCAATCCAATGAAAATTTTCTACTTTGAGATTTTTCAGTACAAATTAATTTAAGATCAAATGGTTGATGTGGCCCTAAACGTTTAATTTCTAATTTTTCTTCTAATGACAACAAAGAACAATTTTTCTTCAATAAATTATCTACGTGATTCATTTTAACCAAAAACAAAAATTAAATAAATATAATTTAAGAAAAATGGAATATTAATATTTATTGCAAATAATTTAATAAATAATAATTTAATAATATTTATTGGCGAATAATTCAATATATATCTACCGCAATTCTGCAAGCACACACTTTTCATTTAAAAATCAACTTGTAACTGTCAGTTAAAATTCAATCTCCAATTAGCTCTTTTTCCAATAAAAATTTATCTTTTTACTACTTTTTACTACATTTCTACCAAAATATTTGCTACGGGCTAAATAAACGGTATATAAAATCAGGTATATAAAATCCATTAGGGGCTATCCATAAATTACGTAACGCACTTTGGGGGGAGGGGTAGCGGGCTAAGCCGACCGTTACTTGCTTTGACATGGGGGTAGGGGGGGGGGTGGTTCAGAAACGTTACGTCACAAATCTTTTTTTTATACATTTGAAATTTTACGTTAATTTAAAAAGCCCGCGCATAATTTAAATACCAATTCAGAAGATAACCTAAGATGAGTTTGTCCCTATGGGTCATTTTACACGATGAAACACGAAACAAAGTATCCTTGTTTATGGAGCAAAGTATCCTTGCTCAAAGTATCCTTGTTTATGGAGCACGATAATCTCTGTTCGTGTTTCTATAGAAATTTCGGCCGTTTTGGGCATCCTAGAGTTGTCAGAATGGTAATATAATTAAATATTCATATTTATTTTAATTCTTCTCATAGACTAATATTATGCGAAATTTTTTCACATCTAACTATTTATTAATATAGTATTAACCTTTATTAATTAAAAGACTGTCACTTTTAAAATTATATGTAACTAATTTTACCTAAATTCGTTTAACACTCGAACCCAACTTCAAATACTGATTACCCAGAAATTACTCAAATAACTGACACTAAATAAAGTTAGACCTCCTGAAAATAAATTTACCGTTACCAGATGTATGTATTGATAGTTCTAGCGAAAGAAATAACATAAAAAGCGAAAGAAATAACATAAAAATCGGTATATATTTCTTAGAATTGTGAAAAACTTTGGTGCCAAAGCTTCTACATTTACAAGCCATGCCCTACGAAATCTCACACTTCATTCAAAGAAAATGGCTCTTCAATTTATCTGTCAGAATGGACTTCAGTCAGAATGGACTTCAATTTAGCTGTGAGAAAAGCAATTTTTTAACTTAGTTTTTGGAATAAAAAGTGGTAAAATATTGTATTGTGCACACGGATTATCAGTGATAAGTTATTTAGTGATCTGACTCCATAAATTAAAAAAAAATTAGTGGTTAAGTGTATTTTAAGAGTGTTAATTGATTGGGGCTACGTAGACTAGTCATGCTTCAACATGTAGTAAGACTGATTTTACTCCATACTCACCCCGCCCCTTCACCCCTCTCTTCTTAAAAATCAGTTTTACTACATAGTAATCATGACTAGTCTACGTAGCCCCATTAGGTGTTGAATTTGTGTAGTAATGGAATTAAAAGTGAATTTAAAGTAGTTAAAAATTATTATAGAAGAGTTATTAAAAACATAAGTGCAAGTACTACAACACAACATGAATAACAATAGCTTTTTCATTTTTCCTTCACATTTTCTGCACTTATGTTTTTAAAAACTATTCTATAACAGTCTTTAATCACTTTCAAAGCACTTTTTATTATATTACTACACAAATTCAACATTTTTTCCCTAAATTAACACGAAAAAACCACCGCGAATGTAAACAAAAATGGTCACCTAATCAATTAACACTCTTAAAATACACTTAATCACTCACTCCTTTTGAATTTTTTTTATTAAATCACTAAAGCACTAATCACTGATAATCCATGTGCACCAAAAAGTGATAATATACATTATTTTACCACTTTTAAGTGCAAAAACAAAGTTAAAAAATTGTTTCGTACGGCTTCGGCAATGTTAATTCAAAAAATTTTGGCTCTTCATACTCATACATGCACATACCTGGGGCATGGCTTGTAAATGTAGAAGGCTTTGGTTGGTGCTCAAATACTTCTTCACGGTAGTGTATCTAGTATTAATTGACTAGAAGAACGAATTTTTCGGTGCCATTTAAAGTGATGAGACGAAGAAAGATGATGTCGGATCTAGGCATATTTGGCGCGATCAAACTTTTCGAATGGTAAACTTTTCTTCGCAAATGTCGTGTAAAGTGTTGTAAATACAAAAAATGGCTCAGGAAAACCCATACCAAAAATTATATGCTGCTGTGAAGGATAGATGTGCTAGTAATAGTGGCTCGTTTGCCAAATCCGAAACAATCAGAATTTGGAAACAAATAAAAAAAGATTTCAAGTCGCAAAAAGATATTTCCACTGAGGTTGACAAAATCGTCAAAAGAATAAAACAAGAAACAACATGTCTACGAGCAAATAACATCGCGAAGTTTTTTGTTCAGGTAATTATTTTAGTTCTTCCATATATTTATATTAAAATTGCGATTGTTTTTATTTTCTGATAAATTGATTTAATTTTAGCCTGAGAAAAAGAATCGACCGTTGTGCCCTAGTTCCGATCCCATCCCAAGTTGTTCTAAGCCCACTGATGTTGAGAGCAGGCATGATGACGGAATTGAAGAGGTTCCTGCCAGCGAACCGACAAACGTGCCAGGACCGAGCACTGTGTGTACAAGGCAGTATGAGAAACCTGCTCAAAGCCATTCTGAAACGAAAATCAAAGACCTGGAAAAGAAAGTAAATTCTCTTTTGGATTTGAAAGATTCTGGTTTGGCTTCTGAGGACAACGAAAAACAGATCAAGAAATATTAGAAGGAATTGAAAAATGAAAAGCAAGTTTTGAAAGTAAAACAACTAGCTGCTAAACGACAACAAAAATATCGAACTTCCAAAAAATCAAAAATGCTGGATATAATAAAGGAACATCCAGATTTGGCGAATGTTTTGAAAGTCCGACAAATCTGTGGCCGGCCAAGATTGGAATTAGATCAACCTGGACTACTGGAGGCAATAATTGATATCGCAATTCATGGGAGTGGAGCTTACGATAGGCGAAGAAGTGAAATGGTCAGAAGCTGCAAAACATTAACTGACTTGCATAGACAACTTGAAAATGACGGTTACAAATTAAGCGAGAGTGCGACGTACTTGCGACTCCTTCCCCGCAGATCCGCCACTGCAGAAGGTCAAAGGCACATCAAAACTGTTCCTGTCAAACTAACACGGGCTCAGAATAGTGAACACAGAAAGCAACCGGATACTGAATTTTGCATTGCTACAGTCAGAGCAGTGGAATCTTTGGCTTCGTTTCTCGGACCGCATGATGTTTTTTATCTATCTCAAGACGACAAAGCGAGAATTTCGCTCGGAATAACAGCCGCCAATAAACAAAGTCCAATTTTGATGCACATGCACTTTACCTGATCATGATTTTGCAAAAGCTGAAAAGCATAAGCTTATCGCATCTGTATATGCAGGTAATTTTATATTCAATTATGAATTCAAAAAGAATTTGTCCCTTTTTTGAGAAATTTCAATTTCACTACTGTTTTCCCTCCAAAATTTCCTCTCCCCTCCCTATCCTATATCTATATGCAATCTCTACCGCTATCTTTATATGCAATAGAATATTTAATATATCTTATAAGCAATAGAATATATAATATATCTTACTAGTTGGGATCCGGCGCGCCTATGCTGCTCCCATAAGCCAATAGTAGTAATCAGGTGATATGAATTTTAATATACAGTAGGAGAGTTTGAAAAAGGCAATTTTTTGGTATTTTTGATTCCAAATAAAAAAATGTGAAACTATTAGGGATCTGACATTTTGCTGCACCCAACGTTTAAACATTTAAAATCAACCAAACCTTAAAAATTCAACTCTTCTTAACCATTAAAGAAAAATTTTAATAGTTGGAAAAAGCAATGCCAAAAAACCAACTTTTATTTTCTCTTATATTGCGAAATTGTGTTCGTCAAAACATGTGAAATTAATGCAAATATTGAAAATCAAACTATTCGCAATATCTAAGGAAAGAACCAATCCTTATTTCTGTAAAATTTGGAGACATTAGATTCAATATGCTTTCATATTAAGTGTGACCAAAATTACCTATGTATGTATTCTTTTGCAAAACTTGCTGGTAAACTATGTTTTTGGTTTTGTTTTCCGGCGCGTAAATAAACAAAAATGATACCTTTCCGGCTCGCTGCCACCCAACCTTAAGACATTTAAAATTAATCCAAATCTTCAAAATTCAACTCTTCAACAAATATTTATAACCATTAACGAAAAACCAATTATTCCTATAAAAGTTCGAGAGTTTGGATATTGGTTTGTTTGCCTAATTCTGCAAAGTTTGTCTTCAGTCATGCCGTTCTTGTATTTTCCCCACAAAACCGATGGTTCTGTTGGGTACCATGTCGTCAATATAATTGCGAACAGTTGACGAATGTTATTCGGCGTGGATGCAAATGATGAATCAGTAAGTTTCAGATCCCAATGATTGTCGTCTTCCAGCAATTTCAACTCGCGACATGCATCTTGAAATGTATTGAATATTTTACCATTGACTGTTTGTAAAAATTCGAAAGACGTTGGTACATTCAGCAACAACAAACGCAAAAAGAAACATTCACGTTGTTTTGGATGTACTGTGTAAAGTCGTCCCAATGTCTTTGCTTTCAATACGCGTGCGATAGTTGGATGTCGTTCGCCTTGTCTACGTAGCTTCCATTTTTTACCTGATTTGTTCCATGTATAATAGCGAGGGACGTCGGTATTTAACAATGTTTTTGCGAATTGTCCGAAAATATCAGGTTTTTGGCACAGTGTGAAAAATTCACTAAGTGTAGTTTTTGGTGGCTTGAAAACTCGTTGGAGAGCATTTTCTTCAGTGAAATATACACGTTGACCGTTTTCAAGATGTACCGCAATCTGAGGCGTAATGCAAAAACTCGACATTTATATATTTCCTTATTAACACTTTATTTAATCGAACCAATTAAAAGCTTTTACGTAATTTTCGGTGGAAGTATATAAAGAACAATGGATGCTGGTATTTTAGAGGTTTCCCAATGTTCAAAAATATTTTTATTTTGTATATAAATTATATGTTTCTTAACTGGTGTGTTTTTGCGTGCTCCGGTAGTTATAGTATACAGTCCATAGTACATAGTATATAGTACACAGTACACAGTACAGTGTAACTGTACACACTGTACATACTGTACACACTGTACACTCAGTACACTCAATACACAAATTCATACGTTGTCACTCGTAAAAATCAGAGTGCTTTTTTAAAGCTAACGGTTTTTTATATGTACATGACAATTAAAATTAATTATTTTTTCGCCCCGCCAACTTAAATATAATCAGTGAAACATTCAAATTCTCTATATTTCGAGAACAGCTTCACTTATCTGGACCAAAACTATCCTATCTCTCAATCCAGAACCAACACTACACATTCCCAAATTTTTATTTAAATCTGTGGGGCGGTTTCGGAGATTAGCGTGAACAAAGCTTGTGACACGTAGTTTTTATATATTAAGATATAGAATAGGATATATAGTATATAATATATAAAATATACATATTTTCTAAATGACACTTTTTTTTCGCAGCCAGTGCTATCAAAGAAAATGGGATAGGAAAAACTGAGGCCGTTACTTATTCAGGACCAACATTTGTTGGTGGGAAAGACAGTTCGTCTACTGCACTCTCTCATTACAACGACTTTAACGAATTGTTACAATTGGATACTTTTGAGCCTTTCTGTAAACCGTAAAGATGGATCAGTCAAGCCAGTCGTAATTGTGTCTACTGATGGAGGTCCTGACGAAAATCCTCGATATGACAAAGTTATCAAACTTGCCATTCAGCGTTTCAGAGATAACGACTTAGACGCCATCTTTGCTGTAACCAATGCTCCTGGTCGAAGTGCCTACAATAGGGTAGAAAGGCGGATGGCACCTTTGAGTCACGAGTTGGCAGGCGTAATATTGCCGTACGAGCACTATGGGTCTCACCTTGACAGCCAAACCCGAACAGTTGATGAAGAGTTAGAGATGCAAAATTTCAAGCATGCTGGTGAAGTTCTTTGTGAAATATGGCGTTCCCTCTTTATTGATGATCACAAAGTAGAAGCTAGATACGTGGACTCTGACGAACTTTTACCTAGCATTGAAGAAGAAGATCCAAGATGGTTCACACAGCACGTGCGAACGTCTCAGTACCTGGTCCAAGTTGTCAAATGTGGTTCGCTGTCGTGTTGCAAAAAGTATCGGAGTAGTCTAAGGATTGTTTTACCAGATCGTTTTTTACCTCCTCCAATCAAAGTCAGTTCTGCTTCAGATGAAGGTGTCATGGTTGACACAAATAGTAACATAACAAGTGGAAAAATTTTGGCTCATTTTGTGCAACAGTCTGTCAACTTGTCACACCATGCACCGTTGTACAAAAAAGTATGTATGATAGTACAAGTACAGATAAGTGTACAGTTTGCGCAATTGATGCCTGGACGTTTCAGTATCTTTTGTCTTTGTTTATCTGCAAAATTCACGGGTGATAGAGAAGGATAGAAAGACTCCAGGCGTCCAGGAATTTAGTGCGCAGACTGTACATATAATTATTTTTAACCTAAATTGGGTGTCAATTAATTAATACTGTTATGATTTCTAGGTACCGTATGATTTGCATTGTCCTACTGTGAAAGACCAATTGTCCGGGCGAATTTGTTCAGTGTGTGGCCTATATTTTTCGACACAAAAACTCGTAGGTTTTCATAGGACGATTCACATGCAGGGAGAAGAGACCATGACATGTGTTCGGCTGAATCCTGTACACGTCGCTAAATATCGATGGAACGAGGCCCTGTGCATTTTAAGAAATGACGAAGGAATAGAGAATGCTGAATGGGTCGATGTGGAGGACATTGAGGATACTCCAAGGACATCTGACGATGAGGACGACGATAGCCTTCCTATAATTGCTGACATGGGAAGTTGGATAAGAAGCCCTTGGACATCCTCTATTAATAAATATGTTAATTGCTCACAAATTATTTTTTACTTTGTGATTTAAAAGAAGGGGGGGGGTGATGTAAGTGTGACGTAATTTCCTGGGGGGTCTGAAACTTTGTGACATGGTGTTACATGGGGGTAGGGTGGGGGGGGGGTCAAATTTGCTCAAATTTTGCGTTAGATAATTTATGGATAGCCCCTTAGTGTAAAAAAAGTATTAAAATGTTCGGCCAATTAGTAGCAAATGCAGGCAAAATTACTTTAGAAATATAATAAACAGAACTAAAAGAACGAACCGACAACACTAGCATTCGATGTGCGTGAGCAAACCCAACAGAGCAAGAGAATCCACTGACATGTATTACATGTCAGTGAAGAGAATCCCAATGAATCCTAGGGCTAATAAAATTTAGCCCCACTTGGTAGAACAAATGTTGGTTGAATCAATCGCCTTAGTTAAGATATTTTGCATACAAAATGGTTCATCTTCTGGGCTGACTCAATGATAGCCCCTGAGAAGAGAATTACAATTACAAATGGGTATGGAATTATGATTCGGCCAGATTATTTTGATGAGAGAGTTGAGAGTTTTTCTTATTTTTGAAGTGAAAACTTCTATAGGCACGTTGGGCACTTTTTGGCCTGGGGAAAAAACTAAAAACTCGCGTCACGCGCACTTTTTGTGTGCCTTCACGCGCACGTACCATCACGAGAGAAAAATGTTTCCTTTGGGGGTTTTAGTTTTAATTATGTAGTATGAATTATATATTATATATTAAATATTATATATTGAATATTATATATTTAATATTATATATTAAGTATTGTGTATTATGGACTATGTAGTGTACTACATACTATGAGCTATGTACTAATTATTATGTATTAATTATTATGTTCTATGTGCTATGTATTATGAATTATGTAGTATGTACTATGTACTATGCACTATGTATTATGTACTATGTACTACACACTATTTACTATGTACTGTATATTATGCACTATTATGTCCTATATGTACTATTTACAATGCATTATGTATTATATACTATGTACTATTTACTATGAACTATGTACTGTATATTATGCATTATTTACTATGTACTATATAATATGTATTATGTCCTATGTACTATGTACAATGCATTATGTATTATATACTATGTACAATTTACTATACACTATGTACTGTATATTATGCACTATTTACTATGTACTATATACTATGTATTATGTACTATGTACTATGTTCTATGTACTATGTACAATGCATTATGTATTATATACTATGTACTATTTACTATGCACTATGTACTCTATATTATGCTTACTTACTATGTACTATATACTATGTATTATGTACTATGTACTATGTATTATGTCCTATGTACTATGTACAATGCATTATGTATTATATACTATGTACTATTTACTATGCACTATGTACTGTATATTATGCACTATTTACTATGTACTATATACTATGTATTATGTACTATGTTCTATGTACTATGTACAATGCATTATGTATTATATACTATGTACTATTTACTATGCACTATGTACTGTATATTATGCTTATTTACTAGGTATGTACTATATACTATGTATTATGTACTATGTACTATGTACTATGTACTATGTACTATGTACTATGTACTATGTACTTTGTACTATGTTCTATGTACTATGTACAATGCATTATGTATTACATACTCTGTACTATTTACTATGTACTATGTACTGAATATTATGCTTATTTACTATGTACTATATACTATGTATTATGTACTATGTACTATGTACTACGTAATACGTACTATGTTCTATGTACTATGTACAATTCATTATGTATTATATACTATGTACTATTTACTATGCACTATGTACTGTATATTATGCTTATTTACTATGTACTATATACTATGTATTGTGTACTATGTACTATGTACTATGTACAATGTTCTATGTACTATGTATAATGCATTATGTATTATATACTATGTACCATTTACTATGTACTATGTACTATTTACAATGTATGCACTATGTACTATCCACTATGTACTATGGCCATAGAAATCCACACATTTGAAAATTAGTATGTGGGTATAAAGTTTAATCGTGTATTTCCGAAGCTTGGTTTAGCCTTCCACGCGACTCATCGGATACCAAAAATGTATGTACATCGTTCATTATATTTATAGGAAGTGAGTAACTACTTTTGACTGCATTTAATTAGTTATCCTAAATTGATGTTAAAATGTCTGTATCCATCAATCTTTCTCATGTAAGTATAGTTATAATAAATATAAAAATATAGGTATATATTATGTATATATATATATATGTATATATATATATATATATATATATATATATGTATATATATATATATATATATATATATATATATATATATATATATATATATATATATATATATATATATATATATATATATATATATATATATATATATATATATATATATATATATATATATATATATATATATATATATATATATATATATATATATATATATATATATATATATATATATATATATATATATATATATATATATATATATATATATATATATATATATATATATATATATATATATATATATATATATATATATATATATATATATATATATATATATATACTAGTTGGACCCGGCATAAAACCTTTTTGCCCGCAGTAGTTGGCCAGCATATCTGTTTCAGTTATTTAGAGTTCAATGGCAATTGTGATGGAATTATAAATTAAATTTGTGAAATGTAAGAAGGAAAAGTAATTTTCATGAAAGGTAATTTTTTTTTAATGTACAAAAAATAAATATTTATATTTATTTTTAATCTTAATATCAACAGGAATAAACTTTTTATCTTAATGCTATTTGATGAACAATATTTTTAGTTAATCCCTGAGGGGTAAAAACGAACAAACCTGATGGTTTGCCAACCCTTGAACACGCAACATATAATTGGCCATGTGAAAAGCACGGATTTTCTAGATCCAACCCACAAATTGACATTGTTTGGCCTTGTGACTTATTAATAGTCATTGCGAATGCCAAGCGAATTGGGAATTGCAGGCGTTTGAATGGAATGGGCGAGTCTGATGGGATCATTGGGATCCGTGGTAGAAGAACAACTTCACCTTGAAACTTGCCGTTTAAAATGGTAGTTTCAAGAACATTACTCATGATTTTTTTTATGATCAATCGCGTGCCATTGCATAGCTTTGGTGCATTCAAATTTCGAAGTAAAATTATTGGTGAACCAATTTTCAATCGCAAGTTATGTGGTGGCATTCCAGGTAAATCCAATGAATTCAAGAATTCAACAGTGTAGTTAACAATTTCTTCAGGATCGACAACAGTATCGATCGATTTGAATGATATTTCATTGCCCGGCAATGACTGTTGTATTTAAAAAATTAATTGCGTCGACATCTATATTTTTTGCGGCTAAAATAGTTCGGTCACGTAGCCACGCATGATTAGTGTAATTAGCTTGTAAATCTGGAAATATACTTTCGATCAAACTATCTTTAGTATCGACCATGTTGCAAAAATTTTCTGGGAGTCTGATGTATTGTGTATTTTCATGCAATTGTATGGTTCCGTTGCCAATGTTGAGTAATTGTTCTGAGAATGCCAATGCCAATGGATCATTTTGAAGTTGAACACGCATATTTATGGTAAGACATAATTTCCTGGCACTTCGCCATAGGTATGATTCTTTTAAACATGCGTTAATTTCGTCCGCATATGTAGCACGTGGAATTACCGGCAATGTCTGTCTGAAAACACCGGACAGCAACAGTAGAGCACCACCGAAAAGTCTGGTATTATTATTGAGATCTTTCAGCGTTCTATCGAGGGCTTCAAGTGAATGCTTGTGGGCCATAGTGCATTCATCCCAAATAATAATTTTGCATTTTTTCAAAACTTCAGCCATGCCTGAATACTTCTTTATGTTACACATTGCGTCTGGATTTGTGTGAATGTTCAATGGCAACTTGAGTGCTGAATGCGCAGTCCTCCCACCATCAAGCAAGGTAGCTGCAATGCCTGATGAAGCAATTGCCAACGCAATATGACTTTGTGATCGAATGCGCGCAAGTATCAGTGAGATGAGGAATGTTTTGCCAGTGCCACCTGGTGCGTCCAAAAAAAAGAATCCTCCTTGTTGTGATGCAATTGACAAATTAATTTGATCATATATATTCTTTTGTTCAGCAGTGAGCAGTTGCTCATTATTAGCAACGAAAGTAGCCAAAGCTATGGTATCGAACTGTTGTTCGCGCTGAACATCGCTGTTAATGATTTGTGCTGCTGGGCGGTTAGGCGATGGCATGCCGAAATTAATGAGTGGCATATTCGAAATGAGAATACAAATATCCTCAATCTTTACTAAGGCCTCGTTATATATTTCCGTCGAAAAATCGATATTTGTATCTTGATCAGCAATCCGAATGCGGTGCAGAATGTCCTCACTCATCGAATCTTTATATTTATCCCAGAAAGCAGAAGCTTCAGACGGAAAACATGTCGTCAATAATATAGCGAATAATTGACGAATTTGATGAGGAGAGGAACTCAGTACTGCATCTGCAAGTGTGAGATCCCAATGGTTATCATCTTCCAGTAAATGCAATTCGCGACACGCATTGAAGTACGTGTCGTACAAAATACCATTGACTGTTCGCAAATATTGAAAGGATGTCGGTCCAAGAACGTAAACCAACAACAAACGCAAAAAAAAACATTCATGTTGCTTTGGATGGACTGTATATAATCGGCCTAAAGTATTTGACATAAATATGTCGACGTATCCTTCGACTGGAACGCCTCGCTTTCGTGGTTGCCAATTTTTTGACTGTTTGTTCCATGTGAAAAATCGTGGCACATCAGTATACATTAATGTCTTTGCGAATTGACCCAAAATATCTAGTCGGCTGCATAGATTGAAAAACTCCTTATAAAAAAAATTTACTCCAGATAACAACAGGTTGTATATGCTAAATTTACAAAGTGGCCGACTGTTGATAGTTTTTGGTCAGACAAACCAAAAATTGTAGTTTTCGGGTGGTTGGAAATAATAACGGTTTATCTGCTGTGGTCCTTTTATTTTTTTGTTTAGATTTGTACATGTCATCCAGTGTTATTGAAACGCTTCAACCTATTTTCATGAATAAGGTATCAGGGTACGCAGAATACTCCCACCTATCTAAAATTGTAAAAGTGACGGTTCGGCTGCACCAACTTCCAGATTTAAATGGCTCGCCTCAATACAGGGGTTGTTTTAAAAAGAAATATAAGTAAACCCCAAAGGAACTACGGAAAAATCTAAATAAATTTCACTGCGATTTAGTTTTAATAGCTTCATGGCCTACCTATATACTGTTTGACAGCTGCGTAAATGTGAAATTGTCATTAAATTGGGGTTTTTGAAAAATGTCCGATTCAATTTAATGACAATTTCACATTTACGAAGCTGTCAAACAGTATATAGGTAGGCCATGAAGCTAGAAAGTAATCTCAAGTGAGAAATCCCAAAATTACCAATTTTTTTGATTTTGAGGTGTTCCGTTTAGGTATCGGTTCAAATTGTGATTCTAAACCATTCTCGAATCAACTTAAATACACACAGAAAATTACATAAAGATCAGTAGATCAGTCCAGCCGTTTAGAAGGAGTTCAGTAACATACACACGGACAGAAGAAATTTATATATATATATATATATATATATATATATATATATATATATATATATATATATATATATATATATATATATATATATATATATATATATATATATATATATATATATATATATATATATATATATATATATATATATATATATATATATATATATATATATATATATATATATATATATATATATATATATATATATATATATATATATATATATATATATATATATATATATATATATATATATATATATATATATATATATATATATATATATATATATATATATATATATATATATATATATATATATATATATATATATATATATATATATATATATATATATATATATATATATATATATATATATATATATATATATATATATATATATATATATATATATATATATATATATATATATATATATATATATATATATATATATATATATATATATATAAACAAAATTTATTGATTCTTATCCTATTGTAATATTAAGATTGATTTGGAAATATAGACTGGCCGGCCATAGAAGTTTTCACTTCCAACGTGTGGTCCTACGCACACTCATATTTTTTTATTTGCTCTTTTTTTATACTTTTCCTATGAAGTTCTAATTCGAATTTTTTTGTGGGGTATTATTTTGAATTTTTTTTAGAAATTGTAATAAATTGCAAAGAAAATTTGCGTTTCTTTTTTGTAAAAATGAAATTAATTAAAAAACGTGTGAATATGATTTGCTCGATAATTTCTGGTGGGGCTAAGCCCCACTAGCCCCTAAAGACGAGCCGCCACTGATCTCTTGAAATTCCCTGCAAATATTGCAATTTCAACACAAATATTCTGTGGTTTTAAATAAAAGATTAATACATATAAATTATTGAATAAAGGCTCGGGCACATAGAAAGCGGCCTGTCGCGGTTGGCAGCGATCCAGCGGTCGTCACGGCGGTCTGCGATATGGGAACGTCACATAGGACGCGATATCTTGTATGAACGGTCCAGTCTTTTTGCACTCCTTTTGAGAAGCTGTAGTGCCTTTTCTTATTTTTTTATATTGAGTATGAGCTCGAACGAAGAACAACTCCTTCTGCTATTAGCTTTGCAAAGCAAAAAGAAGAAAAAACGATGTTGGCTGCATGAAATCAATAAGAAGGGATATTTACCTGTCATATTCAGTTCTTGAGCTATCTCATTCTATGGTTCAGCCTTTTTAAAACATTTTCATAATGTTCGTGTTTGTATCAAGCAAAAACCTGTATTTACGCACATTTTCCATAAAAATTTCAGTTTTTTCATTCATTTTGTATGAAAGCCGCAAGGCGGTCATGATAAAATCTGTAATTTTGTACAACCAGATCGCTTGTCGTCGCGACAAAGACTAGCAGGCAGTGGTAGACCGCGTTCTGCTTGACATAGCTAATGCCAAATTCTGTAATACAACTAGACCGCCTGACCGCCTCGGTCGGAGATCGCTGCCTGCAGCGACAGACCGCTTTCTGTGTGCACAAGCCTTAAACCTTTATTTCAACAATATAAATTCAATTGATGTCCATTCCTTAACGGTATTAAATTGGGAATGTAAAAACAAAGAGAAGTAAACTGACATTTCATAATAATGATTAAAGTGTGCGATTGATTTATAAAACACAAAGTGGCGACAACCGAGTGTCGGGCTGGACAAACGATTTGCATATTACAACACCCCCTCTCAAATTTTTGGGCTTCTAATGAGTTTACTTATTGCACTTCATGACTCCCAACTTTTCTCTACATAAAGTGTGCTTAGGTCCGTTGAGTCCTTTGGTGAATATGTCGGCCGGCATTTCCGATGTTTGCATATACTCCAGTTCGATGTCACCAATTTCATATGTTTTTCGCACAAAATGAAAACGAATGTCTATATGTTTCGTTCTATTATTATGAACAACGGGGTTTTTTACTAGCTTCTGTGCCCCTTGGTTGTCGTTGTATATAAGTATCTTCTCTATGGAATATCCTAGTTCCGTCATGAGCTTCTTTAAATAAATAGCTTCCTTCGTTGCTTCGGAGATAGCGATATACTCCCCTTCAGTGCTCGAGAGAGCTACCGAACGCTGCTTTCTCGATTCCCAACTAATGCAGCTTCCTGTTAGGAAAAATGAGTATCCAGTATACGACCGTCGATTAACCACAGAGCCACACCAATCTGCATCAGCAGCGCCTATGATGTTCTGGCCAGACTTCCTGAAAATTAGTCCGTAATCTATTGTCCCCTTTAGGTATCGTAGCACTCTTTTCGCTGCCTTCCAATGCTCTTCGGAGTAATTGTTATTATACTGGCTGAGCATGCTAACAGCGTACGCAATGTCAGGTCTTGTTGAAGTTGCCAAGTACATCAAAGACCCTATTAAATTTTGGTACGGATATTCGTGTTGTTCGTTGAGGTCTTCTGTCGGCTTCTGTAGGCATGAATTTGCGTCCAGAGGTGTAACTGCAGGTTTACATTCCATCATCCCAAATCGCATCAAAATTTGTTCAGTATATTTACGTTGATGCATGGTTACGATATTCCCACTCTGTGAGAATTGTATTCCTAAACAATAGTTAATTTTACCGAGGTCCTTCATCTCGAATCTAGTTCCTAAATTTTGTTTTACTTCTTGAATCCACATCTCATTATTTGACGCTATGAGTAAGTCATCGACATATATAATTATAATCATCACCTGTCCATTTCTTCTAGATATATATAAACACGGTCAGCATCTGTTCGCTTTAAGTTAATTTCGCCAAGATAACTATCAAGTTTTCGATACCATTGTCTACCTGATTGCTTTAACCCATATAAGGATTTTTTGAGCAAGCAAGTTTTCGGTCCCTTGTTTTGCAGATTTTTCAACCACAATTAAGAGATCCGTTTGACATCACTATTTTCTTCAGATTGTTCCACAATTTTTTGTAAATTCTCTTCCAAATCCTCTGGTAGCTCCATCCAAATTTCTTCTTCAACTTCTCCATTTAGATACGCAGCAACCACATCCATTTGATGCACTACTAATCCGTATTCGGCACTTAAGGCCGTTAAAAGTCGGATGGATTTAGCTTTTGCTACAGGTGTATATGTTTCGTGGAAATCAATTCCAATTCATTGAGAATATCCCTTTGCCACCAATCGAGCCTTTCTCTTGTCAATATTTCCATCGGCTTTATATTTAGTTGCAAATACAAATCTGTTTTTAATAATATTTTTGTTCTGTGGACGGTCTACTATTTCCCATGTTTCATTTGTATCTAAGTTCGTGTATTCTTTTACAATTGCTGATTTCCATTCTTCTGATTCTTGTGCTTGAAGGGCTTCTGTAATAGTGCAAGGGTCGGTTGGCGATACAAAATTGGTCAATTCATCCATTGCATTGTCATTTTGAATGCTGTCCGACTGAGTCCGTGCAGTTCTAAATACCTTGCGTGGTCTTCCTGGTTTGCCAGTACGTTCCAGTCTTGGTCTTCCTGGTAATCGATGTTCTTTAACGTCATCGGGGTGTCTTCTTAATGTTGATTGGTAATCAATTGCAGTATGTAGATTGCTTTCTATCATCATATTACCTGGTATATGTCTCTCGTCTTCTACTCTTATTGGTACTTCATTATTTGTATTTGGAGAAATTTCAATTTCAATTTCAAAACAATCTTCATACTTCCCTTCGATGTTATACTCGTTTGCGAACCTTACATTCCGGCTAACCATAACTTTTCTTTCGACTGGGTTCCAGATTCTATAGGCCTTCGATTCTGTTGAATATCCCAGGAATATACCTTCCTTTGATCGGGTATCAAACTTTAGCTTGGTTGGAGATTTGTCTAAAACAAAAACTTTACGACCAAAAATTTGAAAATACCTAATATCCGTTTTCCTCCTTGTCCAAATCTCATACGGTATTCTGCCATTCAACGATCTTGTGGTCCATCTGTTTCACAAATTCAGAAAAGGAGAAGATGAAAAACCTATGGAGATTCCAAAGTACAAGCATGGAAATGGATTACCTTTTAAATTCTTGTGTCATCGATGTAGGAAACTGGGGCATAAAGCAGCTGATTGTAGAAGCAAACGGCCTATCTACAACAATAATTATAAGACACGTAAAGAATCAACAAAAATTTGAGTGGAAGGTGTTAAAAACGAGGAAAAAGAGATTGCTTTACTACAGTTTACCGCGGGGTCTTATAATCATTGGTGTTGTATTGATAGTGGTTGCACTTCGCATATATCTATGGGAGCTGATAACTTTAGTTATTTAAACGACGTTAAAAAAGACTTGCATCTCGCAACTGGTGAAGTAACCCCTATTGAGGGAATAGGAACAGTCAAGTTAACAGCAAACAAAGGTACTACTGAACAAGTGCTTAAGCTGGAAAATGTAATGCATGTGCCGAACTTAAAGACCAACTTACTATCTGTTGCAAAAATTACAAATAAAGAATTGGAAGTACATTTTAAGAAAAATGTCGCGCACATCTTACAACCAAGCGGGAAAATAATCGCAACAGCTGACAGACGAGGTGATTTGTATTTTTTAAGAACCAGAAGAAATTACGAAAATGTTCATTTATAGACATTGATAGAAATAAAAGATTAAAATTTTATGAATGGCATCTGAAATTAGTCCATTTGAATGAAGGAACAATGCTGGAAATGTTTAAAAACAGAACTGTTTTGGGTCTTAGTTTTGAAAAGAATGGAAGAAAGTTGCAATGCGAGACGTGTATTAAGGCAAAACAAAGAGAAGTAAACTGACATTTCATAATAATGATTAAAGTGTGCGATTGATTTATAAAACACAAAGTGGCGACAACCGAGTGTCGGGCTGGACAAACGATTTGCATATTACAACATATTCCCTACACAGAAAAAAAAATTTCTTGTTAAAATTGAAAAATTACTATTTTTTTTAGGAAAATACGGCATATTAACTAAGTGTATGAATGGATGGATGGTGTTTTCTTAAATAATTGAAAATATGTTCTTAAATCCTTTGAAATAATTACGAATTTTTGATTTTGGACAAGGGTAATACAATTTCGAAGGCGGTTTCAATGATGCAAGTTACACTATCCATCATTTCGTTTATTACCCCCATACACAAACCGATTTTTTAGGCAAGGGGTCGCAGGGAAGTATATGTCATGCGTGTAATTTGCACCCATCGCTGCTACCCCTTGCCTAAAAAATCGGTTTGTGTATGGGGGTAATAAACGAAATGATGGAAAATGTAAGGGCGTTTTCATAAATGCAGGTTGCGTGCGCAATTGACTTATTCAGCAACACACTTCCATTGCTGAATAAGTCAATTGCGCACGCAACCTGCATTTATGAAAACGCCCTAACTTGCATCAATGATACCAAACAAGCGTCACCCAAAATTAAAATTGTTAGTGGAATCTTTTTCCCTTCTTCTGAATCTTTCAAATTTAAAAAAAAAAAGCGCAGCCGTCAGGCTTCGAAACCCATGACTGCCCTGGCGCCGATCCTACATTTTAACCATTCTGCTACTAAAGCTTACGTAGAGGGGGTAACGAAATCGATAATTATAGTCTTCTGGCTGGATGTATAGGTCTCATGTAAGCGATAGACTAAATATGTAATATATTTGTATGAATAAATTAAAATTTTGAAAAGACAGTTTTGAACTGAAATATTTTTGTTGTATTATCAAATGTCTGTATTTTGTAATATAATAATAATACGCAACTAATGCAAGAACTTCGCTGGAATTAATTTCGCTGGAATTTTCTTACATTGTATGCTAGCGATATGTAAGAAAATTCCAGCGAAGTTCAAAATAGGCTTGAATATCGTGAACAATAAAAAGTCATTAGAGCAATTATTTCAAATATGTACAATAAAATTTCTTCAATAAGATGTCGCGAATTTTATGGTAAAATAGGGAAAAATCTGTAGGTCCGGCGTTAAATATAAACAGGAGGAGTGGGGATCAATCACAATTAACATGATAAAGTCAACATTACCACGCCTAACCCCGAGATGACTGAACTGCAAAAGTCAGTGACGACACTTGTTGGTGATATTTGTATTGCTGAGTGTAAAACTCTGAAGGGGAAAATAATTGTCATTGCTATTTATATATGTTTCTGTTACTCAAAAGCTCGGTGACATTATATATTTTATACATCACTCATTTCTAGTATATAGTAATGCAGGAGGTGCTACTGACGGTACGAGAGAAAGTAAATTACCACTAATTCTGGGAGGTGATTTTAATGTAAATTTTACATCTGACGATTTTTTACCATTAGTGGATTTTCTTCGTGACGAATTTCATCTACGTATTAATAATAATCCTAATATAGCAACAACAAAATCCGGGACCACAATAGATGCTGTTTTTACACGATACCTTAAAAATATAGAATCTAGAATATACGCTTCGTATTTTAGTTATCACAAGGCTATAGTGTCAGCTTTATCTATACCATTAGTAAACTCTTCCAGCGAGTAATCTGCAGTAGATTATTTCCAATCATCTAAAGGGTAGGAATCCTGTCGGATTCACAGTACGGTTATAGAAAGCGAAGGTGAACAAGGTGAGATGCAGTATGCATTGTGACGACCCGGCAAGGAACGCGGTAGAGGGAAAGAATAGCTGCGCAATGATTACTCTCGATGTGAAAAATGCTTTCAACCCGAAGTGATGGAACAAGATGATCGAGGCGTTGGTCAGACTGGGTATTCCCAAATACCTCGTGCACACAATGATAGATTTCCTAACAGGCAAGACGCTGCACTGTGACTTCGCTACCTAATATAGAGATCCCATGTAGAGGAGGACACAAATCTAGCAATACCTGCAGTACCACTCAGATATGGAGGTCACAAGATGAGTGGTACCGGAAAATTCCCACCATGTACATTGGAATCGGCGGAATAAGACCGAGTCTGATGACTATAGGGGTACCCAGCAGACCATTGGAAGGTGCCGCCTTTGCGCCGCCGGGCTACGACAATTCTTATGACTAAAGGATCAGTTCACCACTGGCAGCCCCGTTTCTACAGGAATCCTTTAATTTTTGCACTACTCATTTGTAGGGTAGTCCTTTTGCTAGTTTTTATTGCTCCTTTGGTACTTACTATTCATGTTGAATATGAAATCAGAAAAATTTACTATTAGTTAGTTTGCTTGTACGACCACAGTTCACAAGTCTCAAGGAAGCACGTATTCCAAAATTATCTACAAATACGATAAGAAGCTGTCAAAATCATCAGTACAAGGACTATGGCCTATTGCAAGTAGTATTCTGACCTTTCATCATGGCCGAAGGTCATCAACGGCAATGGTACATTTACAACACAAATCGGTGACTATAAAACTTACGGCCATTTTACATCCCAAACGCAAAATGTCTGTGGGATAAAAGAGCTCCAGAGCTGCTTTTCCACATTGCGTTTGGGATGTAAAGTGGGCTTTATTCTTACTAATTATTCAATTTAAAGAAAGATAAAGATCGCCAAAGATGTTTCACATCTTTCACATGCACTGGGTACACGCGCTAGTTTTTTTTTTAAAAAATAGTTTTTAGTGAGTAGAATACGTTAAAAAAAAGTTTCGGTAAATTGGTTGTACGCTACCCCCAAAAACCACCCCCTAAAAACAAAAAATTCCGTTTTTGGCTAATATCTCTTAAACGGTAAGTCTTACCAGAAAATAGTGTTTACAAAGTTTGTAGATTAAGCGATTATACATTTTCCCGTACGAATTGCCATTCATGAGATATCGCCGTTTTAAAGATTTAAAATACTCATATCCCTTCATTCGCAACTTATACAGGGTGTATACGCTAACTTTGCAAAACGGCCGGCTGTTGATAGCTTTTGGTTGGACGAACAAAAAATCGTATGGGGGGGGGGCGGAAATCGTAACGGTTTGCCCATTAGGGCGTTTTGAAGTTGTTTTTAGAGTTTTACATATCACCCTGTATTTTTGTAATCTTATGACCTATTTTCATGAATAAAGAATCACTGCACGCAGAATACTCCCACCTATCTAAAACTGTAAAAATCAAGGTTATCCCTATCAGCTTCCAGAATAATGAGTCACTTTATTTGGTACTTTTCGACAAAGCTTAATTGAAAAAGTACTTTTTGGCAAAGCTTAAGTGAACCTGATCACTCAAGATTCGCCGCTAGCGCCCGTTTTGCACCTTTTTTAGATTTTGAGCTAAAATTATGCATTTGTATGAAAAATTAAATGAGATCAAAGTAGTAGTTGCAGTTTTTCAAAGGCTTTTCTTTGGAGGCTTTGATTTATCAACAGAATCTGAAAGTAGTCGCGTGAACATAATTAGGGCGATGTCGCCAGCTACAATCACTAAATTTTTCGATCGTTTTTTACATTTCTTGGCTAAAAGAAGCAATAAAACTGATTTCATTTCAGCATATATGTGCACATGCATTTATAAGCCGCTATAAGTATAAACTGCTCATAATAATGTACTATCATTTCATGTCGAAAAACAAAAATCACAAAACAACTTGACAGATGACGGCGGCGAATTAGAAATTTAATAGAGTGGTCGCGCTCGTCGCTGTGGCCGTGGTACAATTTTAGGCACTTTATAAGAATCGTGTGTATTCTAAATGGGTTTGACAGTACCTGCGACGGTAGTTTCGCCCGTCGCCCCAATTGTGGTTACACGATTATTGTAAAGGGGCCTATCCACTATCGAGCATGCATGACATTCACGGCTGACTGACATGCATGCCGTACAGTGGATGGACTTGCAGGATGGAAGTTCCTGCATGCAGGACGAAAATCAAAACCGTTTGAAATCCTGTGGGCGGAGCTGAGTGAATGACAGCATGAAGGATAGTGGATGCTGTTGCTGTCAATCATTTCGTCATTCTGACTATGAATTTCTGAGTGAGTAGGTGAAATCACTCATATTTTTAGCACTCATACTACAGCAACTTTTCACTACCATTTTTTTCATTTTATTAATTACAAAATATATATTGTTTGTCATTTTTATTTAAATATATTAAATTAGTTAGTTTCACCTTAATTTTTGCAGTTAATCCAAAATGTAAAAAGTGCTTTGCAAAATTATTTCGGATATTTTCCGCTACACTTTGTGGATTACGAAATCCGCCATGTCCTTAAAGCTCTCAGTTGAAATTAAATTTGCGGAGTAATAACTTTTCATTTGTTGAAAATACTGTAAATCACTATAGCCATCAATTTTTCTTATCACGTTATGCAAAAACAGGTACATACATCTTATTATAGCAATTGTCTTTTCTGGACAAACTTCGATATCTTTTCCCAAGATGCGCAATTTATCTCGTAAAATTCCAAATGCATAATCAATGCATTATCTAGCAGAACGATTATTAAAATTTTATTTTATGTTGTTTAAGTTTCTCGACGGATATGGTCTTAAACGGTATGGTTTGAGAGGGTAGATATGTCTCATCCCCTTTAAAAACGAGACGCTTCGATAATGGTTCTAGATAATTGACGGTTAGGCGACAAGTAATTTAAACTTTACTATTATTTAGACATTCGTAAAAAATCAGAAAATTTCTTTGGATTTTGACGGAGATTTGCATATAATGTGTACAACTCTCCCATTGTCAGTCGGCTTTTATTTATTATACTCATGGCTTGTCTTCTAATGGCTCCTCTACACGTTGGCCAACATGTGTGCCAATGGTTGTGGCAAAATGAACCAACGTGTGGACGCGGCGGCCATAACTCTGCCACAACCCTTTCATCACACCACAAGGATCTCGTGCCAACGCAACGTATTGGTCAAAAAATCACATCACACGGATCTCGCTCCAACGTCTTGGCCATCACTCCCAATCATTCCAATACATACCAACGTGAGCCCAAACCCCCGCTCTACACGATGGCCAAGGCATTGGCCGCAAACACATTGGCCAACGTGTAGAGGAGCCATTAGCATAAGCTTTTTTAAATGTGAATTTTCAAGCAAAAGAACTCGCCTTGCCGCTTTTGACAACATTTTGCACAGACTACTCTCTACAAAACCCGAAAATTGCAGCAAACCAATGTGCACACATATCCGCTTACCGCTCATCGCTGTTCAATGTGCACGCGACCTTAGTATTTATTTTCTTTCTTTTATTAATTTGCTTGCTTTTGTCATTTTGCCATTACAATAGTACCTCGCCTCATTTGAAGTATGACATTGTAATGGCTCAAAAAAAAAGAGGCACCTCTTACAAACTCATTTTATAATCGTGTCCTACCCAACACTACTATTAATGCTCCGAAATCGTTGTTCGGAGCGATGTTAGCATTATAACGACTAATAACACTGGTGGGCAGAAATAAAATACTATTCGTTCAAATGAACATTTTTATTCCTTGTAGTGTATAATGCGTCATTGAGCTTGCAATATTCAACATGCCGCGAAGAAAAAATAGCTTTCGAAAGTGCCAAGTTTGCAAGCTTTTTCGGTGACAGAACACAGAAATAGTAATATTATCACTGAGAATTTAGATAGTACGAGATTTATTAATAAATCTTATTCTTTATTTATCGATAATAATGTATAAAATGTGAAATATTTTTGTAGTATAATTATTATTTTATTTAGTTTGGTATACATGTTGGTATGTTCTATCTCGAAAGGGTGTGCTACTTAACTGCACGAAAACTGTATGTGTATTGGCAATGCTTAACTTTAGGGAGAAATTTTAAAACAAAGCCTGCGCATAGAATGCAATTCTAGTATGATAGAAGGGTATCCAAAGGACCAAAAGGGGATGCTGGCAGAGAGAATTTTAGAATAAGAAGAACAAAAAAAGCCACCCGAAGCAAGGAGCAGAAGAAAAAAACATCCCCCAACGAAATTTTCCCGTTCTCTACACAGCCGCCGAGGACTACGACGACGTCGTCGTGGACGACATCGAATCCTACTTTTGCATAGAAAAGAGCCGCTCCCATAGTGAAAGACGATGGACACCCCAGTGGAGCATAACGTCGCGATTTTATAACATTTAAATTATTGTGTCCTTTCTTTTAACTTCATAATTTTTTTAAATAAAAGAATAATAAATAATTAAATAAAATTACAAAAAAAAGAAGATAAACTACCAGAAGAAAAAAGATATATAGAGAAAAGATTATTGTAATAACGCAAATTTAAATAACAAATAAGACAAGAAAAAATACCCAGAATTAAGTAATAACAATTGCAATAATAAGTAAGCAAATAATCTCGTCGTAGTCGTGTTGTAATATAATATAAGATGAGAATCTAAGTTTTTTTTAAAAAAAAAAATAAAAAAAAGAAGAAGTGATGTTACACAAAAAAATGGTGGTGGCTGCCAGAACCCGAGGCTGAATAGTAATAAATCAGAACCAATTTCGCTTAATTTGTGAAAATTGCCTGTTTGTTGCGCTTGTATCTTTAATAGAATATAATTTAATATCCAGTTGTGCGGTGTGATATCAGCCTTCGCCCCCCAAACCGAAAGAAACTCTGATGCTCCTATTACTACTATTGCTGGAGGTGCTGTTACTGCTAGTGTTGTTGATACTGTTGGTATCGTTGCTGCTGCTACTGCTGCTGCTGTTACTCATACGTTATTTTATTGTTTATTGTGATCATATTAAGGCGCGACAACAACCACGGGACACATCAGACTCCATATACATAAGTAAAGGGTGCCCCATTCGTTTCTATCTGCATCATCATTATTGTTACATTTTATTATTATAGCATTCTTACAGCAACTACTACTCTCTACTACTACTTACTAATACTATTGTCGATCACAAAAAAAATTAAATAATAAAATCGTGTGTCGCTTGAATCTGTCTTCTATGGAATAAATCAAATCAGATCTAAATAACAAAAAAAAAATAAATAAATATATATACCAAAAAAGGCGAATTGTTGTGTGAGTGATGCATTAGTGGAGGATGCTAGCCAACAGAAAAAATTTATATCGAAGTGAGAAGATACAACAGAAAAATTCTTTTTTTTTATTCTTTTGATTATTTTTTTCGCGTTTTAAAACATCGTCTTTTCTCTGTGCAAACACACATTCAGATAAAATCCTTTTGGCTGCAGTTAAAGTGGCAGTAGTTTGGTGCTTCTAGGTTATAATAGTGTGTCTTGGTCTTATCCTAAAATATATATAACATATATATAAATATATATATAATCACAATCAGTCATTCGATATAATACCCAACTACACACAGTTATTGTGGCTGAAATTACTTTTCGTGCTTTTATTAAAACAAAACGATAAAAAAAATAAACAAATTAATAAACAAATAAATAAAAGGCAAAGTTTTACAGTTAACTACAGGAACGAAAGTGATCTAAAAAGAAACAAAATTTTTTTAGGGGGTGGCGTGTAAAAGCGACACAAAATATACCCTTTTTTCTGTTGCTACAAAAAAAAATAGTGGGATCGAGGGTGTGATTTTGTATAATTATTGTTAAAAAAAAAGTGGTTCGGCATACAAAAAAAGTGATCATTTTTTTTCAAAGTAAAACAACAAAATAAAAAAAGAAATTTTTCATGTGATTTTTTTTTTCGTTTAAAAAATTAAGGACGAAACAACAACAAACCGAAACATATAAAAGAAAACTCAAAGAAGAAAAAGACATCTTTAGCCAGAAAAGATTCATCTTAGAAGAAGGGTGGAGTGTACCAAAAAAAACGTAAGACATTTTCCTTTTCCTTAAAAAAAACGAATGAAAGGAAGAAAAAAAATTTAAAGGGCGTGTTTGTGCGTGTGTGTGTTTGAGATTGTTTGTCACACTGGTCCAACAAAATTTGACTGAAACGAAGGGAATACGAATACTATTCCTATATTATATCTATTTAATGCCTTCCTTTATTATTATTATTTTAAATTTTTCATTTAATTTTCTCTTAATAAGTTTAAAACAAAAATAACTTTTTTATGCCCTTTTATTACTATACTATTTTTTTTCAAAAGAATAAAATATATGTATATAAATATATATTTATGTAAAAAGGGAGAATATACCATAGAACTAACCTCTCCCATTTTGCAATGGATGGGGGGATGGGTTTTGAGAGAGTGAAAGGAATTATCTTTATTTTTTTCTCTCTTTCTCTTTCTCTGTATCTCCTATTCTCTTTGTATATTAGGGAGAACAATATCTCTCATTCCTTTAATGGAGTATCTCTTATAAATGAGAATAAACTAATAAAACAGAACGGGTACCAATGGGGTATGGGATTGGTTTTGTTCCTTAACGTTATACATTTGACTATACAAAAAAAACATTTGACATTACACCATAATCAGTAGCAACAACAGGAACAACAACAACAACTTGAACAACAACAACCACTCCTATTAATTTTTTTTATCATCATTTACATTTCAAAATTATGTTGTTGATGTTGTAGTCTCCCCCGCCCTTCTCATATATATATAATGTATGTATACATATTCTTCCTTTCAAACAAAGTAGAATACTTTCATTAGAAGTTTGTTCTGTCCTGTCAAAAAATGTATACTTCATAATATACCTTATCCGACATGACGATTATACTGTTTTTTACCCCCTATATAATGTATAGATTTAAATAAAAAACCATTATTTTCATGAAAACTCCCCCCACCCAACGATATACATGTGTGTCAGTCGTTTTTGTCGTCCCCACCCCAAAAGAATATATCCTTTTATATTTTCCAATGGTGTAAGTGCAGCCTTTAAGTACGTCATCGTTTATTGCTGATTTCCTTATATTGCGCCATTGTGTTGGTTGATTATGTTTGCTAGCATGGTTATGTGTTGAAAAATGTATATCCTTGCGGTCGGTTAGGCTTTTTTGTTGTTGTTGTTGTTGTTGTTTGTTGTTTTTGTGTAACCTAAGAGAGATCCTGGTTTTGTCCCACAACAGTTGGGGTGATAAAATAGTTACCTTTTTGGGCTATTATTAATATCCTTTTTGTTTATTTTATTTTTTAGTTGTAATGTTTTTTTTTCCTTTTTTATTCTCTATTTTTTGATAATTGTCGAATTTGTGGAATTGTAAATATATTTATTTTGTTTATGTATAGAATTTAGTGTTTTTTAGTCACAATTAACATTAGTGCATTTGCTTAGGTTGAGTTGATATGAGTTGATAATAATTTTTTTTTCAAACTTAAATTGTAATTAATTATGTACAATTAATTAATAATCTATGTCAAGGGTGGGCAACCTTTTTTATAACATGGGCCAGAATAAATTTTACGTTTTCTCCCGAGCCGTTGTAGCTAATTGACACCACCATTTTTTAGTCTACAAATATGAAATAAATAAATAAAAGTTAATTACCACATTTATTTTTCTTATCGTTTTCCAAAATTTACAAACAATTTGAGAAACTAACTCACACCTCAACCTAAACAGGTTTTTGTATGACTTAGGTATTACACTAATAGACCAATTCTCAAATCATCAGTGACATATCACAAATCACAACAAAGTCATAAAGGCGTGGTGAGTCACAGTTGTGACTTTTTCGTATTCTCATGTTCCAGTCACAAGTTGTGATAATCACAGACTTGTGATGACATATGGAGCTGGTCACAAGGGGTTTACACATAATGGGAAATATTATTAATGAAAGAATTGTTATTAATTTTTGTTTTGTCAATAAGTAAATTTTCATCGTAATTTTCAAAAGCCCTTGGCTTCAATTCTGACAAACCATTTGATGGAGCTTCACCCGCCGTAAATTTTGCGGCAACAAGTTTTTTTAAGGGCAGGTATTTTACTAACTAACTAACTAATTGTTTTTTTAATCCCTCATGGGACATAGGGCGGAAACAGTTGCCCTCCAGCGGACTCTGTTTTGCGCGACAGCTTTCAGCTCTGACCAGTTGTTGCGGCCTCTGCTAATAGGGACCTCCTCCACCCGACTCGACGGGTTCCTTGCGGATTCCAATCAAGGGCCTGTTTGGCTAGATTCTCGCTTTCGCGTCGCAAGGTGTGGCCAACCCAATTCCATTCCCTTTCATTGCCTGATTTGTTCGTCTATTCTTTCTTGGCCAGCACGGCGCCATAGTTCTTCATTTGTAATTCTATCATGCCAGCGGATTTTTAGGATACGACGTAGACATCTGTTGATGAAAACTTGTAGGCGCCACATGATGAATTGGGTGACTTTCCATGTTTCGCAACCGTACAAAAGAACTGCCTTAACGTTGAAGCTGAACAGCCGCAATTTGGTGTTAAATGAGATCTCCTTTGATCTCTATATTAGCCCAGTTACTTTATACAAAAAAAAGGACAAAACCTTTAAAGGCGAATTTACATCCCAAGAATAAAATGGAAGAGCAAATCTGACCTCTTTTATCGCATAGAAGATAGTATGTTCTATCTCTGTTTCACCAACGTGGAAACAGAAAACGGCAACCTCAAAGTAGGGCTTTTAATTTAATTTTAATTTCGTTAAATTTCTATTTCGCCTATTAGGCCCGGTACACACGTTACGATAAACCTGTCAGGTAAACCTGCACAGGTAAACCGGAAAGGTATACCTGTGCAGGCTATAGCGTACACACCATACGGTAAACCGGAAGATTTTAACCCAGTCGAAAGAAGGCGAGCAACAACTACCGCATTTCTAGAGCAAGACACTTTGTCGAAAATAGTTTTTGAATACTTGCGTTCAGATTTCATATATTCCATACTCAAATCAGTATGTACTTACTTCCTCGATCTCATTTTCATCCTCGTCATCCAAGTTCGACACAGACGCACCAGGAGTATCTTGATCGCCAAGAAAAGCGAACAAATCTAAGTACCACAGTTTTGATGTGTAAGTAGACTTTGTCTGTTGAAGCTGCGGATTTCATTGACAAGTCACGTTTCTTCTTCTCTTTACATACATCACTTCTTAAATTATTTTTATACGCTTTATATTAGCTTCACCTGTATGCATGTTCTATGTAAACAAATCTTGCAACTTGATTTTGATCCACTTCCAAATAATCGATCAACTTCAAATTTTGCATATATGCAAAGTTCGCGCGACAAGGCCATCTGACCATTTTGTAAGAAAATCAAGATGGTAGTTCCAAGATGGCGGCGGATATTTGCAATTGTGTTCCCGACCCGCCAACGAAAAGTTCCAGTGTTAATAAAATAAGAATATAGGTAAAGAGTCCCCCGCTTTTTTACATTTCGAAAGGGAGGTTGATTCCATATACTAGCTGGAGCAATAAAATAAAAACTTTACATTCAAAATTATTTTTTTCGTTTTAGTTCATTTGAAAATAAAAGCGTATTTTTTAGTTTTTTTTAAACTATATATTTCTAACTACAGATTTCCTTGTAGCATCGGGCTCTAACTCCTTTAGTTTAATCATAAGTCTTTCATAGCCTGCATCTCTCTTTTCACGGTCGTGGTAATTTTTACTTTTTACCCGCCACAGACAAGGTTCCGACCTATATATTTCGATGAACTCTTCTATCACTTGGTTCCGTTTTCGGGTTGACATGATGAACACAAAAGTCACTAGCCGTATCGTACGCGTAGTCACTAGTTAACATTATTGTACACGTAAATACAAAAGTGACCGACGCTATCTACTCAGGGAACTAGCCACAACTAACCTAAAAACTGTACAGGGGTGCCGGAATGACTCATATACACGCTCAGGTCTACACGCCTGCACAGGTAGAAAGAATTGCATTTCGATTCTTCTCCGGTCGTCTGCGCAGGTTGCTATGCCTGTGCAGTTTGGCCTGCAGCAGCTGGCACACACGCACCGGCTTGCCGTACAGGTGACCTGTACCGGTAAACTTCACCGGTATACCGGAACTTGTGTTTTTCATATTTACCTTGTTTTTCATATTTACCTTGTTTTCGACAGTTTGAAAAATCCGTTAATTGTTTTTACTTCAATAACGAAATGTGGAAATGTTTGAAACTAATAAAATTGTCTTTTTCGGGAAACGTATAGAAATGACGTATACATAAGTACATTAATCAATCAAAAATCGTAAAGTAAGCTGAGACTTTTCGTGTTAGCAACATTTTTCTTCACGATTTTAGAAATTAATATGAAATTCACAGTTATTTAAATTATTATTTTGTTACCTTGTCAATAGAAAATGGCATAGTTTATACAATTATTATTTCTTTACAATTTTTGATTTTCAATGTACGTCATTTCTATACGATTCCCGAAAAAACAGCATGTTCACCGCGTTAATAAAAGTGAGTTTTCCAGCTCGTGTAAATTTTAATCCATTTACACTCACTGGAAAACTATCACTTTTCTTTACTTGTACTATTTTACTACACATTTATTTAATATAACTATTGAAAAGGCTTTCAGCTCAGGCTTCAGCGACTGTGTTAAAAATTTTACGTTTGACAGTTGTAAAAAGTTTCGAGCTTTCGACGAAACTTTGCACTTGAGTTTTGTACAGGGCCAATTGTGTTTGGGATGTAATACTACCGATGGGTTACTACCCAGGTAACAGAATTGGTCAGTTAGGTAAAAACAGAATTTCGACTGCGACGGCGGACGGCGAAGTCGCTCGTTGAGCGCAAATGTAAAACAACGTTGTATAACGAAATCACAACTGCAGCGGCACTGTGCCGCGAAGTCGAAGTCGGCGTACAAAACATAATTTTTTTCAAACAAAATTTTTGGATATGGAAAACGTCACGTCTCAATAGAAGTTGCGGTTGCAATTTCGTTATACATTAGCTGCGCCGCCCAACTTTGACATAAATCGCAGTTGCAGTCGGCCATCGCAGTCGCAAATCTGTTTTGACCTTTATCCGCATTTCTTCGGTTTTAGTCGGATTTAACCTTAAGCCAGCCGAACTACTTTCTGTTGCCAAATTGTTTAACATGTTTTTGAGGTTCTGGTGTCTGTGGGTCAGCAAACAGATATCATCCGCGTAGTCGAGATCGGTGGTTTTTAGGGTACTTAATTTCCCTGCTAAATCAGCCCAAGAATTTTTCATCCGCCTCGGATTTGTCGTAGCTTCTTTGGTAAGGCTTTTTACCTTCTGTAAAGGTTTAAAAATAATTTAAAAAATCAATTTTTTTTACTATTTACAGAAAAATTTATCTGCTCCTATTTTGGCGCTCGTTTAACAATTGACATTGCAATTGACAAGTTGTGCTGGCCGAAGTTCTCCAGTTCGATATGCGCAGCAGTGTCCGCATCCTTCTTTCTTTTCCTCGGCTTCCCTTCGAGTCTTTCTCCTTCGATCATGCCAGTGAAGACCTGCTTTGCTGCTCTGTCTTCTGGCCTAGCCCAGCGAAGTCTATTGAGTTTTATTAACTTCACTAAGTCTATGAGCCGGTTTAGACGGTGGGCTCCAGCGCATGTGCGCAACTTTGTCGATAAAGGTAGAAGTGGGGTAGTACCTCTCTTCATACTCACTCCTTCCTTCATCATTAAACATTCGTGAGGCACATGCGCTGGAGCGCACCGTCTAAACCGCCTCATGTCGTCATAGATTTGATATAACTCGTTGTTATCTGATTCTCCGTGGTCCCTCCTGACAAAGGAATTTAGCATTTCCTGTATCCTTTGTGTGAGGGTCCATGTTTCATTCCGGTAGCATATCACAGTGTCTTATATAGTGTAAAATTCGTCATTTGATGTATTGGTCGAGATTTCAGCAATTTAGGGTGTTTGAAAAAGGTTTTGTTTCCGAGTAGAATTCTGTTACTAATTTCTTCTAGCTCTTCGCTTTTATTCCTCACGGTTGAGCCTAAGTATGCGAAATGGTCAACTAATTCTAACTTATGTTCATCTATCGTCAGGTTGCTACCTATCGTTGATCTATTTACTCGTGTATGCAGCATTACCTTGGTTTTCTCCTCGCTGATTCGCAATCCTACTTTTTTGGCTGTTTTTTTCTCTCCGAGTAGCATTCCTTAACTGCTCTGAGTGACCTTCCTACTATGTTTATGTCATCGGCATACCCGATCACCTGAACGGATTTGTCTAGTTTCGTGGAATTGACATCTTTCTAATCACGCTCCCAAGGCTAGGTTGAATAGCTTAGGCGCCAGTCCATCACTCTGTTTGAGCCCTTGATTAACTTGGAAGCCATCCGTAAGAGTGTTCTGAACGCCTATTCGTGCATTAATGTCGAGATGAGTTAATTGTGTCAGACGAACTAGTTTAGCTGGCACACCTAATTCGAGTAGTATCTGAAGTAGGTTCTTTCTCTGGATGGAGTCGCATGCCTGCTTGAAGTCCAAAAAGATCTTCGTATACGTTAACATTCCTCTGCGAGCATTTTTCTAGAAGTTGTTTTAGTATGAAGAGTTGCTCGGTGGTTGACCTTCCTCTCCGGAAGCCGGCTTGGTATTCGCCTAGTAAACTTTCTGAGATAGGTTCCAGCTTACTTTTTATGGAGGTTGTGAATATTTTATATCCTATAGAAAGTAATGAAAGCCCCCTATAGTTCTCACAGCATAGTTTATCCCCTTTCTTATCGATGGGGCAAATTATGGCTTCCTTCCAGTCGTTCGGTAAGTATTCCTACATCCATATTTTGGTGATCAGTTCAAGCAATTTTTTTACTACCACTATGCTTCCCTTTTTAACGAGTTCAGTGGCTATTCCATCGATTCCCGGGGCTTTGTTATTCTTTAACCTTTTTATTATGCCTTCCATTTCTTCAAGCGTCGGGGCTCTATTTTGACATCATCCGGTATATCCGCACTTTCGTGGTGTCAGTGGTTATCATTGAGGAACCGTTCAAAATATTCTTTCCATCTTGCTAGATTCTCGCTATCTGTTACAGCGGGTTCTGCTATAATGCCGCCATTATTATCCTGGCTTAGGTTGTCCGTGGTTTGAAGTCACTACTGATTGTTTTGACTTCGCGATAGGCCTTCCTGATGTTATTGTTGTTTTCATGAATACCTTAGATTAGCCTCTTAGATATTTCTTTTTTTTCTGTTCATTGTCTTTACGTTCCATGTACACTGTAAAAAATCTCTGTGGTAATTTTACAAAAAAAAAATACGGGAAGTTTTATTCACAAGCAGTTTTGTAAATTTGCAATATACAGTACTGATTAAAATATTAAGACCACCTACTATTTTCATAAAACTCTGACTTCAAATTACTATAACTTTTTAAATTATAGATGTATTTAAGAAAAAAAACCTCAAAATTTAGCTTGTATCCTAACATCGTACATCGATATTATCTCGTACATCGATATTATCTACCCATTTTTCACAGCAATGAAGAACATATCAAAATCCACCCCAAAAATAAGGGTAATAGTCATAATTAACGGTGCCAGAAGTAATACGAATAAACTATAGCCTAGAGGATGTTTCGGTATTACTTAGTAATGAGATAACTCAATACTTAGAAATACTTTCTCATATAATTTTTTTTTAAAGTATTGCAATAATTCATAGGGGTGGTCTTAATATTTTAATCAATAGCGAAGTTTATTTTTTTTTCTACTGAGTTTACTGCTCATTTTATTACTACAAATTTTTTACTAATAATACATTATGACACAAGCTAAATTTTGAGTGTTTTTTCTCTTAAATACATCTATAGTTTAAAAAGTTATAGTAATTTGAAGTCAGAGTTTTATGTCGAATAGTAGGTGGTCTTAATATTTTAATCAGTACTGTATATTATTAGGAATATTCCTAATCTACTTACAATCATCTAATACAATTACTATGGAATCTTTCACTTCATAGTTTTGTAAATTTTCAAAACTCTTGTGTTGTAACTTTTTACCAGAGAGAGGTACAGGGAAAAACGTAAAGCTAAAGATTCCCGCCCTGTGTCAATTTGCTTGGCCCTGTCTGAAATATTTTCAAGCCCCAAATTTTATTCCTAGTTTATGCCCACTTCCTACACATAAAAAATAGCATTTTGCTCACTATGACTTGTTAAGGGCCAATTCACAATGAAAGCTTCAAGCTGCAAGCTTCAGCTGACTCTGGCTTCATTTGGGTACTGCAGCTTGAAGCTGTGAATCGTACGTAAATCTTACAATCCTAATTTTTGAAGCTTGAAGCTTTAAAGGCCCAAACAGATTGGCGCGGCGGAGGTGGCGGCGTCCGCCCGTCAGAGAGTTTCCCATACATTTAATTTCTCCGCGCGCCGCCTGCTTAGAAATTAAATGTATGGGAAACTCTCTGGCAGGCTGGCAGTAAACAAGTCACAACAATGCACCACTTTGGAGTATGTAATCAGCTGATAAATGATAAAGAAATATAGGCATGCGCAGAAATGACATTACTTTCCGGTCTATTATAGGTATATAGCGAAACCAACAGGGCGAGATCAGGAATGGCAATCAATGTGGACGAAAGGAACAAAGAAGCAATGGCGAAACTGCAAAATAAGAAAACAGAAGGCCCAGATGCAGTTACAGCTGAATTGCTCAAAGCCAACATTGAGATATTAAATCCTATATTAGAGCAGATATGGAGCGAAGGAAGATTGCCAAATAAATGGAAGGAGAAGGAGGCAATAATTATTAACTTTCCAAACAAGGACATCTAAAAGAATGCGGAAATTGCGGAGGTATTACCATACAAAACATGGTAGCAAAGATACTAGCCTCGATAATTCTTTGAAGAATTGAGGTTGATTGCCAGCTAAGAAAATAACAAATAGGATTTAGGAATGGATGTATAAATAACTCAAACACCCTAAGATTATTAGTCTAAGAATCAATAGAATGGAAGTCACCATTACACATTACCTCTGTAGATTTCGAGCGACCATCCAACGCCATAAGGGAGGTATTTGAGAAGCTTTAAAAAAGAGGAAAGTACCAACAAAATTAATTTAAATGATCATGATTCTATACGATGAAGCAGAGCTAAGAAGTCTTCATAATGGACTATTAAGTGACCCAACAGCAACGCCAACTGGAGTGAAACCAGGTTGTCCCTTTCACTATTACTCTTCATTGCAGGAGTTCAATTACGTAGTATAATCAGTACAGAAGGAGGTGCGAAGAAGGAATTTTAGATAGGATTTAAGGAGGTGCGAGGAAGGATATTTTAGGAAGAATTTAAAAATCTAAAAGTGGATTCAACAGATTGTGGAAAGTGCTTCAACTATCTAGAAATATAAAGTTAAATATTTTTAACTCCTGCGTGAAATCCATATTACTGAACGGCAGAGAAACCTATGTCATAAACTAAGCGGATATAAACAAAAATTCGCGTTTTCGTCAATAAATCTCTACGCATTATATGTCAAATTTTCTGGCCTAGAAAAATAATATACAGAATTATTGAACTTGAGAAAAAATAATTAATTCTTCTTCTTTTTCTTCTTCTTATTATCCCTTAATACCTCATGGGACATACGGCAGAAAAAGTTGGCCTCCAGTGGACTTTGTTTCGTGCGACAGCACTCCAGCTCCGTCTATGATCTCCAAGTTATTGCGGCCGCTGCTAATAGGGCTCTCCTCAACGTTGTTTCCGGTCTTCCAGCTCTATTTAAGGGCCTGTTTGGCTAGATTGTCGTTTTCCCATCGCAAGGTGTGGCCAATCCAAATCCATTTACAAGGTAAAGGGGGATCGTAATTCAGTAGACTGCTCCATTATAATTCTCAACGTGTTAATAGGAGCAGCCCTTTTCCAATCCACCATGCTGTCTTCCAATCGTTCGGTCTACTGCATATCCTATCCTAGATTGTAATATATGGGACAAGATTTTGCCCATGATACTTAAGCAGATGCCTCTCCAGTTATCGCATATTGTTAAGTCCCCCTTCTTTGGTATTTTGACTAGGCAGGTGGTGTTCCATGCTAGTTCTTATTGGCTGTGCTGATTCTTATTGGTTGTGCAATGTTGCTGTTTTCTTCAGGTTGTGTCTGAGATCCAGTAATGCTGGTTTCTATGCACATAATCGATGCTAGTTTCCGCTGCTGTTATTATAGCGTCGTTTGTTGTACTCCACAGTTATTCAATATTAGTTTCGTCAGGTTTCAGGTTTGGGTGACTTCCAAAATGCATCACTGCAGAATTCAGCTACAGACTTCCAAATTGCTGAATTCTGCAGTGATACCGCAGTGATGCATTTTCGAAATCACCTTTTGTTGCAGCTTTCCAGCAAATTCTCGCCTTTTAATGCTGTCTCACAGAAGGCTAAACTAAGAAAGCTAGGTTTTCCGCAAGCCCTTCTAGTAAGGTTGCATTCTTACTTATCTGGCAGGACCTACCAAGTTCTTTTTCATGGATCCAAATCTGCAACCATAGAAGCGTCATCCGGTGTCCCTCAAGGCAGTCATCTTGGTCCTCTCCTCTTTATTCTATCAATTGATGACATGATGAGAGTATTGAGGATTGCAAACTTTTGCAAGTTGACCTTGACACCTTTCACTCTTGGTTTGTTAACAACAACCTGGTTCTAAATATCAGTAAATGCGAAGTCATGACTTTTTGTAGGAGACGTAGTCCTATAATTTATATATATATATATATATATATATATATATATATATATATATATATATATATATATATATATATATATATATTATTATAGATAAGGGTGTCACTCGTGTGAATTTTGTTAAAGATCTCGGGATTAGATTTGACAGTAAGCTGGACTTTTCCGCTCACATTAACTATATTTCCTCCAAGGTTAGTTTAGTCCTGGGTTTTATTAAGAGGTGGTCCAAAGAATTTAATAACACCTTGGTCACTAAACATCTTTACATTTCTCTATTCAGACCGTTACTTAAATATGCGTCCCAGGTTTGGTCTCCTCACTACTCTTCGCATGTTGGAAAAATCGAATCGGTCCAGCGAAGGTTCGTTCGATTCTCACTAAGGCATCTTTCTTTGGAAGACCCATTGGTTCTTCCATCATAGGAATACCGACTTAAGTTACTTAACTTAAGCACTCTCCACAAGCGTCTTGAGGTGGCCGATGTTGTATTCGTTCATCAACTCCTCAATGAAAGGGTTGACTCAGGTTTTCTAAGTCGCCGAGCGTGGTTTAGAGAGAGAGAGCAGTTATAATTTGAGAGGGCAACCTCCCGTACACATCAACTCCTCTAACACCAATTACGGTAAATTTGAACCAAGAATATTAACGTTTTTAGCGTGACCATAAGCAAGGATGTTCTTAAAAAGAGTCTTTTTAAACTCGCTTGACTGCTTGTGTGTCTCGCTCCTCCTGTGCTGGACGCTTCTTTGTATGTTCGTTTTTACTTTTTCTTGTTTTATTATATGTTTGCATGCTGTATTTGAGCCTCATCTCAGCGGTTGCTTGTGCTGAGTTAGCCCAGCTGAGAAGTACGCCTTCTGCGTTAGAAGGGTTTACTCTATTAAACCGTCTACGGTTTATGACATTTCTGATACCGGCGATTTTGACGCGAATAGTTGCTACTAGCACAAATGGTGGTCACTTTTAGTTTGTGCTCCCCTAAAGCTCCTAAAATCCTCGATAATAGTTCTCCATCTGCGGCTGACGGCCACGTGATCTATCTGATCTCTCTTTCTACCATAATTAATTATCAAACAGATAAAGAAAAGAAAATTGACGGGGATGCGTTAACAATAAGAGCTGAATGGAGTCCGCAAGGAAGTAATGAAAGAAATTGAAAGATATGATTGAAACTAAGAGAAAAGCTCGAAACAGAGTCCGATAGAGAAGTTGGTGGAAGCCCTATGCTCCCAAGAAGGGGTAATGAAGAATAATAATAATACTGCGATCCAAAAACATTAAGACTTCCCACTTAAATCGCGCGGACTTATTCCAACGAGTTGTTATTTCCTTAAGGTGCGCTTACACTGGCAATTGTTTGAGCAATAATCGCCGGGCAACTGTAATGGAGCAATCTGGAGCAATTAGTGGAGGATTCTGGAGCAAATAAAATAAAATGCGGCAATTGTTCGGCAATATTGTTTCTAATTGCTCCATCATATATTCCATATTGTTCAATGTATGTATAGGTATGGAAATTTAAGTCAATTTTTCTTTTCTATCTTGCAATACAACAGTGGTCTCCAAAGTGTGGTACGCGTACCCCGAGGGGTACGCAGAAAATTCTACGGGGTACGCCAAATTTCTTTTCAAAGTTCGTTTTCTGAGATATTCAATACAGTTGCGAATTTTTATTTCTTAACCCTTATTTTTGAAAGAAAGAAAAGAATAAATAGTTTTTATATCCATACTGAACTAACAGATATATAAACATTTAGACGAACAAAAACGGGAAATAATCGTCAACATTCTTTTTAAAATGGGCGGCTTTTTTCAGGGGTTCTGAATACGGGTTTAAAAATCGAGCAGCAAATGAAGCTCCAGGGTACTCTTGCCTTCTGAGTTTTCATCATCATCAGAAGCTTCAGAGCCTTTGGTGGCCTTGACTTGCGTTCGCTTCCGTGATTGTCGATATCTGGCCCGTCTTTTCCAGTTTCTTATTCGTAATGGTCTTATGTCTTCCTCGTCTATATATTTTTTCTTAGGTCGTCCTAAACTCCTTTTTTCTGTCGGTACTTTCCACAACACTATCTTTACCGGGTTCCGTTCGGGACCTCTTTCGACAGGATCAATCCATATTATTTTAATCACTTTGACAATTTTTCAGGGGCGTAGCCAGAATAGATATCAGCCGGCTCTTGTTTGTGGAGTTTGTTTGGAAACTATCCTGCGAGGCAGTGAGCGCCATCGATTCTGTAAATGATATTGCAGCAAATTCTTTGCGCTCTTATCAATGGTTCTATTCGCTTGGTGTTTTCAATAGCGTAAGGAAAGCCATCGAAAATGACAACGGCATTTGATATGTAGTTTGACTTGACTTATGATACATAACTGCTGCAAATTTCTGCATAAGTTTGGCCGCGGTGTCATTTGACCCAATGTAACAAACATCCTCTATCGATGAAATATTTTCTATCGTTCAAGTCCGCCTGCTCATTATGTGAAACAGCCCTGTACAGTTTCGGTTTTGTCCCTTTGCTCATACCATGCTCATCGAAAAGAGAGAACGAGAGGGTAGGTGCTAAGTTCGTAACGCAAAAATTCTCGCAGCACTTCATCTGAATGTGGGTATCTAAACTAGTATTCATTCAGCAGCAGCGAAACCGTTTTGGAAGTTAATCTAGTCTACACTGGAATTTTTTCATCGCGAGTAACTTTCTTGACTTTACACAGAGATATCTGTGTACGTGTCGATAATTATACTTGCGTCGCGATTAATAAAAGTAGGCCAAGCCGAATAGTGTATGTGTTAAGTTTTCACGCCAAAATTTTCCCGTGAACAGGTTACTACAGTTACCGCTTACCCTCTCTATACCTCTCTCCTAAAAGCCCGGTTCTACTGCTGCTGAAGCAATACTAGTTTAGATAGGGCCAATGTCCTGCCCTGTCTTGTATCCGAATAAAGGTATTCGAAATTGCAAGAGGCTGCACTCTTTCACTTCGTTTGAATGTTACAGCGTGAAGATCACCACAGAAATGGGTTTTTACGACAATTTTCAACTAGCCCTTCCCCTTGACCCGAACGATTCGTCGAAGAAATAGTGGAATTTGTAAAAAATAGCGAGGTTACTTATGAAAAGTTGATCGCTTCCGAGTTATAAACAAAAAACCACGAGGATTGACCCCCCCCCCCAATCCCCCCTTCGCTACGCCCCTGAGTTCTTGGTAACTTTCATCAAGAAAAGTGTTATCTCTTCCACAACACTTTTTATCATTTATAATTGGGAGGTGATACCAGAAACCAAATCCAATGCCGAATTAAAACCTCGGTTTTCTTCAAATTCTTCTTAACCTAAAACTGAATTGGCAACTCGTTCTCGAGTACAACGCTCATTCAATGGACGGATTTTTCTTCAGGACTCGCGAGGTGTATAAATGTCTCAACGAGCTTGATGTCAATAAATCGACTGGCACTGACAATAGTCCCCCCCTAGGTTCTTAAGAAAAATACCTCACCTTTGGTACGCCAACTTTAATTCTATTATAAGTGTAAGGGCCGATTCAATTCAATTCAAAAATTAGGATTATAGGATTTATGTAAAATGATTCACATTCAAAGCTTCAAGCTTCAAATGAAGTTGAAACTTCGAAAAAAAATTTTAAGCTTGAAGCTTGAGGCGTTCCTTGTGAATCGGCCCTTACTGTCATTTATAAATGGTAATTTTTCCCAATAATTAGGCCGTATCCCATGTAGGCTCGTGAACGGTCTCTCCGTAACCTTGCAGCTCGTGACACGGTACGCATGTGAACCCGTATATGGTATGAATAGTGCCGCCTATATAATTAGGGGGTACAATTAATCATTATTTTCGTGAGAAGGGTACGCGGTCAAAAAAGTTTGGAGACCACTGCAATACAACTATCGGAAATTCTGACGTCGTTGCCGTATATTGCTTGAATTGCTCCAGATTGGTCCATTACTGTTGCCCGGCGATTATTGCTCAAACAATTGCCCATGTAACCGCACCTTTAGGGTGAGTGCAGTATGCAGCGTAGATGGTAGAGTAGAGCATAGCTGCGCATACTCGCTTATAGAACCCTCAATGGGTTTTAAATGGGTTTGTTCATAACGCAGCTCACTTTTTCTGCGAACGGAAAGCGAGCTGCGTTATGCACAAACCCATTTAAAACCCATTGAGAGTTCTATAAGCGAGTATGCGCAGCTATGCTCTACTCTACCATCTACGCTGCGTACTGCACTCACCCTTATGCCGGGTTTTCACTAGTAGAATTAGTGGTAGAGTAACTGGCCTACTTTTAAGCGGTAGAGTAACTTTACCACGGTGCTATCCCACTCTACTCTACTATAACCGAGTTTTCATTAGGTGAGTTCCCAGAATAGTTAGTACTCGACCAGTATACTCTACCACTAATTCTACTAGTGAAAACCCGGCATTAGGGCTGGTAGCACTCTAATTGATCTGTGTCAAGTTTCATGCCAATATCTGCCGTAGTTAATGAGATACGCTTGTTTAGTTTCATTTTAAAAAGTGCATTTTTAGATGTTCCAAATATGTGAAAAAATTGCGCAGTAATACAACATGGAAGAGAACCCTATTAGCAGAGGCCGCAACAACTGGGAGATCCTGGTCAGAGCTGAGAGCTGTCGTGCAAAACAGGGTCCGCTAGAGGGCAATTCTTGCTGCCCTATGTCCCAAGAGGGAACATGTCAATGTCAAGACATTATCCCACATAAAGTAAACTGCGCGTTTTCGAGATATATAGAAAGGTGCACGAAAGGAGGAAAAGAAAGCCAATTTTTATTTGATATCTATATAACATAAGAGGAGTCTTAGGAGTAGATTTTTGCAAAGCTCTTTCGGATCTCTACACAACAAAAGAAACATGCCTGCCAATTTTCAAGTCTATCGAGAATTTTCGCAAGTACAAAAGCTGGGCGTCTCGTCAAAAGGAAGCTACTCACAAAATTTCAGCTTGTTACTAATCATTAAAAAAAATGGCTCAGGGACTGTAGAATATAAGTATTGCATTTAAGTGATATATCTACCCGAGTAAAAATAAAAAACGGCCTTATAAAGGGCAAACACCGGCCGCTTGGCTTTTTAGGGTTCGCCGTACAAGAATGCCTACTAGGGAAGTGAGGTTAGTATAGAAAAAGTACTAGAGCAAATGTTAAGTTTTATTTATTTAAATAAAACATTATTTATTTCCGAGAATGATTCCCCAAATACATCGTCGACTCTTGCTCCTTGTTTTGCACAATATTTTACAACACCCCCAAAAAAATTGTTTTGGTGGTGCGCGACGAACTACCGGGGGTGCGCGAAAAAGATCGAAAGTTTTCATGTAAAAAATTAGAAAAACTTAAAAAGCGATTTTTCCCGCGTGACCTTGCAGCGCGGACGAAATCGAAAAGCAAAGAGCTTATTTGACTGACTGCATATTCGAGATTTAAAGTTAGAAGGTGATCAATTCAATTTTACCAAAACTTAAAGTATTATATCTGCATTTGTTACAAAACTTTTGTTATACAAACAGAATTTGTGGAGAGGAGAATGTTCTCAGTTTTCAAATCTTGCAAAATTACAGAAAAGTAATGACGATTTGCTTGCCTTCTGTCAACACTTAACATTCTGATTTCAGTCAAAGATTTCATAACATTCTTCACATTAACATACCAGATTGGCTGTTGGGCCCTTATATAATAGAATCGAAGTATAGGATGCGCCGATCTACACAATAGTTATTATTGTGGTGCTTTACGCCTCTTGGAGCGTAGGGCTTCCACAAAACTTCTCCATCGCACTCTGTTTTGAGCTATCCTCTTGGTTTCAATCCAGGTTTTGTCAAAATTTTCGATTTCTTTCAATACTGTCCTTCTCCATGTATTTTTCGGTCTACCGACACCTCTACTTCCCTGCGGATTCCATTCTAGGGGCTTTTTCGTTAACGCCTTATTTTCTATTCTTTTTGTTTGATAATTAGTTCTTGTTTTGTCAAGTTCCAGACTTCGAAGTTTGTTATTTTTCTGGGCCAGAAAATTTGAAATATATTACGTAAAGAATTACATATTGACGAAAACTGGTATTTTGTTTATACCCGCTTGGTTTATAAGCCAGGTTTCACTGCCATAGAGTAATATGGATTTCACCCAGGAGTTAAAAATATTTAATGTTTAATTCACCATAATACGTAGACTTTTTCTTTGCCTAAAAGTGTTATTTTTTTCTCGATTTCTTAGGTGAAATAATTGTTTAAACAATTATTTTCAGCAGTTCGAACCTGAAACTGTTACATGAAGTTCCCTTATAATATATAACATTAAATTTACAGTTTTGCACGACTTTCAAACGTTTATTTCAAAGAGAGATAAAGAATTAGTGAAGTTTAAGGAAAAAGCGATATTTGAAAAAAGATGTTTTTGGTTTTTCGAATTTTTATCGATGTTTATCATTGTGACACTATAATTTTTTTACACCATCCGAAAGTAGAGGTTTCAAGGAAAAACATACCGTCCTAAAAAATGTTGTTCGTTGTTGTATAGCATGAATCTTAGGTGTTCTTCTAAATGTAACAAATTTTATTACAAATACTACAGAGTGAGCAACACTCAATTCGTTCGTAAATGCACGTGATTAATTATTTCGTGCTATTTACAATTCTGCTTGACTGATACATATCGCACTTTCTTACTCAACTCTTTTGAAAGTTTTGCCGATAGTTTTGAAGCACCAACCTAACATATTTGTTCTGACATAGCTAGAAATTATTATTCAACCTGACATAGCTATAGATCTAGTATTCAAAACTATTGTTCTTCTAGTCATTCCCTCTTGCTAACCCGGGGAAAAATATAATTGGATGCCCTCATTGGAGGCTTGTCCATTTTCTTTGGAGATTATCGCTTGAACTACGTTCAATTTTCCTTACATATTAAAACCATTATCGTAACCCTGTCCTCTGCATAGTGTCAAGTCAATACCAGACTCTTTCAAGGTGTGTTTTATGACTTCAGCGTTTTCAGTTGCTTTTTTTTGTTATAATGAACAATGAACAAGCTTGATGAAACTTTCTTTGACATCCCATTTTGTATCAAGATTCACAACGTAACGGAAAATAAACACCAGTTGTTCTTTGTGCGATTAATCGAGTGTACCAGCCACTACAATACTGTAATACCGTGCTTTTCTTACATCATGAATTTCGTTCAAAAAAGATTTTTCATTTTTAATATATTTTATGTCTTTAATACAAAACAATAACAAAATCACCAGCTTTGGAACAGCAATTCTACTTATTCATTAGTGCGGCATTAGTTAGTTCCGAATTTCGGCAATAAAAGGAAATTGATAACTGATGTACATACTCTAATTTTGACATGAGACGAAACATAAAATAATTTCACTTTAGCATTGTGCACAAGGCATTAAAAGCGCTCTCCAGACTAGGAGGCTTTCTAAACTCCAAAGAAAGACTTTAAACACACAGGGTGCCTTCCATTTAAACACAGAAAGACAATTGTGTCCGACACAGCGTGTCGCTCTGTGTCGTTCTGTGTAAGCCCAAATGGAACACATAAGTTCATGAAAAATCCGCCACGGCGCACTTTCCTCGTTTTTATTTTTGTTTGGCAAGTAAATCGTAAATTTTATGTTGATAATTTCTTTAAATTAATTACACGACATCTTATAAATGCTGGGAATCTTAAAAATGAAACAATATTGTTGTAATTATAAATTAACGATCACATTTCAATTGGCGAGGGTTGGTAGCATTGTCTTAGTTGTGCCCGGCTGTGTCTAGCTGTGTCGTTGATGGAACACTTCTGTGTCGGACACAGTGTAACACTGTGTCTCTCTGTGTCTAAATGGAAGGCACCCACAGCACAGTCGGTTAAACTTCCACCAAACCTAAGCTACACGGAGTTGTGGCACCATAACGGCGCATCAAAGAGTTAATTGGGCCTTCAGTTGCACTAGAGGCAGGCCTACATATAACCTAATCTAATATAGTACTAGGTTCAAATTCTGCCCATGGTTTTGTACTCTATTATTTTTTCAAACATTTTTTCAAATAATTTTCCTATATTCACCGCCATTTTACTCTTCTTTCGCCTACAGTACATCGGCTCCCAATCATTTACCGTGACTATTTTCCCCATCTAGATAACATTACAGTGTACACGGATTACTGCGGCCGCCACTTGTGCCCATTATACTATTGACAGCCGTTGTTCCTCAAATTTGTTCGACAGACCGTTTGAACAAACTTAATAATCTGCCTAAAGGCGCGTTCTCACGGTTCAAGTTTAGTTGAGGGATTATAGTTGCCCAACAAAATTTGAATAAAATCTGTAATGAGAACCTAAAGTTGATCAACTATTTAGTTGACCAACAAAAGTTTGACCCAGTCACACTTTTATCGTTCAAGTCAAGTTTATTGTTCAACTATAATCGTTCAACTAAACTTGAATCGCGAGAACGCGCCTTAAGACCGGTTATACACATTCAATTTTCATTCCATTTTCTGACGTTCAAGTTTGCTTTCTCTTTCACTCCAATGCATAGTTAGAAAGAAACTCGACTTGAAAGGAGAACGGAAAGCACCTCAGGATGGAAAGGAAATTTCGGTTCAAGTTTTGTGTTTTCATTTAAGTTTTTTATGAGTGTGCGTATATGTATGAAAATGAGTGTACGCGGATAGCACATTTTTTACCTGAACTTAAGAAATGAAAGAATAAGTTGAATATGTGTAGACACGAGTTTCTTTCAACAAGTCAAGAAATATGAATGGACTGAACGTCATAAAATGGAATGAATAATTGAATGTGTAGAACTGGTCTAAAGATTTGTTAAATACACTTGTCAGTTTGTGTAAGATGGCGTTCAATAACTAAATTTTTCTACTCGCTATCGCGGGACATTGACAGAGAGGAGTAATGGTAAACCAATCCTTTTCGTGGCAATGTCTATAGGTTGGTACCTCCGCCTTTACTATCCTACAAAGGTGGGAAATTAGGGTGTCATACCCGTTACTCGAGACGACTAGTGTCCTGACATACTGCGCTGTAAAAATACCCTGGCTCCTTTACTAGATGACCGTGCATTCCAATAGTTCCGAACAATACATACAATGCCGGGGCTAGGGTGCCACCTTTTCGTTGCCTTCGAAGCTTTCATCTTCTTGGACTCAGACAGGGATGACCCGATTGGGAATACAAAGCTCATAAGGCCCCCATCCACGGTCAAACAAACCATCAAATTTGTGGCCAGCATCGAAAAAATTCTAAGTGTGCGTGTATAAAATACAAGTTTTCGAAGTTGGCCGCTGTTTGAAGAAAATATTCGTCTGGTTTAATATTTCCTTCCAACAGCTTAAATGTGTGTGTGGATTTTTTATGTGTACCATGTAAAGCATATGAAAGTTCGTTTTGTTTACAGGAATTGTCGCTCGGGATGTTTGAAGAAAGTTTCCCTCGTTGATGACCAACAAAAGTCAAAGCATAAATGTGTGCGTTGTTTGTCGAAAATTGGTTTGATGATTTGTTTGATCGTGGATGGGGGCCTATAAAGGGGCCGTATTTGGTTTCGCGAGTCGATATCGATTTCTGTCGATAAATGAAAATTGGCATTTCACAACACGATATTGACAATGTTATCGCCTCTTTACGTGTCGATAAAGACGTTTGACGTTTATTAAAAAGCTAAATTTATGCATACAATAAACTTTTAACAATTTCTATTTTAATTCAATATTACGTGGTTTGCTGCACTTGGAGTAATATCACACAATTTGATGGTTTTGTGTGGCAGCGCTTATCTGTCGATTTGGTCATAATGCCAAATATGAAACTTAGAGAAAATCGAGAAGCTTTTTGGATGGATCGACTCGAGAAACCAATTACGGCCTAAGATAGCTTTTTATGTGAAGTTCATCATGTCGTTCTCGTCATAGTGCAATGTTTAGTAGTAATGCCGGGTTTTCACTAGTAGAATTAGTGGTAGAGTATACTGGTCGAATACTAACTAACCTGTGAACTCACCTAATGAAAACCCGGTTATAGTAGAGTAGAGCGGAATAGCACCGTGGTAAAGTTACTCTACCGCTTAAAAGTAGAGCAGTTACTCTACCACTAATTCTACTAGTGAAAACCCGGCATAAGTTTGGCTTGAAGTATAGGAAAAAATAGGAAAAAATAAGGGCAGTCTGGCGAAGAGCAAATGGCGTCATCACCAATAAGTTTGAGAGCGCGGCTTTGCATATTGCTCAGCCACGATAAGGCAGTTCTCGCGTCCCGACCCAAATAAATGAGTAAAATTAAAGGCAGAGACGATTGTAGGACTGCCAAATTAGTTTGAATTTGGTCTGATCCCCGCGTAGTTCTCAAAGGGGATAAAAATCCTAATCTGCTCTGCTTGAAAGACAGTAGCAAGGACGCCTAAACGGTACGCACTGTTTAACGTGGCAGGTTTGCCTAGATCTCGCTGCCAGACTGGCCTCTGTCTAGGAGCCATGCGTGTACCATACGAACCACCCTGAGGTATCTCAAAGGAGAACCTGGGATTGCCTAATCCGCATGTTTAGGGAAGGCTGCTTAAACATTGCGGAAATTTTTGCGGGCATGCAGCCCAATAGCATTCTCTTTTTCAGAAATTCTTTCTAAGTACTGAATATTATAGAATGTTAACGCTCAAGATCATAGCCCAGGTCACCGATCGTTATTAGCCTCGGCAAAGGGAATTTCTCTACTTCAAGGTTTTGCGATACTAAGTTGAGTAAAGTGTCCAGCACTGCCTCTTGATGATAATAAGGCGGGCCATCGTTGGAATCTTTCTTAGTTTAATTATGAAATTATTAAGCAGAGCGAAGAGACGTCTGCAAGAAGAGACTTCAAAAGGTCCACAAGGAAGAGGAATTACTAAGCATGGTTCTATGCCACCACACGAAGACTGTATATGCTAGAGTCCGAACCAATATAGATGACGTTTCTCAAAAGTCGCATTTTCCATGCGCAGTGAGAATAAAAACAGATTTCGAAGGGGAAATTTGAAAATACATAAGCGCATGTCTTATCCTCCCGATGTGCGCAATATTTATTTGTGTGTAATTTTAATTTCCCCGCATGCCCGAGGAAAACCTCAACTGACTTGGATCCGGCTGTATCATGAGCTTTACGATGGTGTTGTGTATCCAATGCATGTTGGCTGCAGCCTGCAAGTACCTCAGCACTCTATACGAAGAAAATAGGTAGATAAATAGGGCTTTCCCTGAGCTCTAGTATTCCACATAAAAAAAAAGTATTTGGATTGTTATGAGAAACCTGAAGCTTAGCCTGTAAAGGCCAATTCCGTTAATCTCCGCAGTATTATTTTCTTGTTAAATGGGACCAGAACCGTTTTGTCTAGTTTGGCGCTCAGCCCTTCACTAGCCTACTAGCTCGAAACCAAATCCCCGCTGGGAACAAACTTTTACTATAGTAACCTCCAAAGAGCACTCTGAGTGAGTAACCGTTATAAACATACAGTCCATCCAGCAATGTCCTTATCGACCCACTCTTCGACAACTTAAGTCCTTACAAAACACAGAAGGTTATTTAGTTAAAGACTAGTTAAAGGTCCTTTAGTTCTAATAGTCATGGTTTGCTTCTATTCACTTTGCATTTGATTAAAATTAGTTATAATATTTTAATTCTATTTTTAAAAGAAAGTTAAATTGTTTCTTTAAAAAAACTTGAAAAAAACCGAATCGATAAAAAATGTCACGATGGTGCTAAAATGAAGTGCTGCTCCCGTGGGTAAAATAAAGTTCATTTCAGTTTTCTACTTTAGTTAAGAAGGGATCGTGAGATAAACTTTTATTTCCTGAGTTATAAATTGAAAGGAGAGCTCTTTTCCACAGGTCATCACCCCAATAACAATAAAATAAATTATTGTTTGTTTTGTGCGAGTTTTGCTGTTGTACTTTTTCGTTTTGTTTAATAACAAACAACATGAAACTGGCAATGATGTCCCATAATTTTTGCCTCCACTGTGGAAAATGTAAATCGAAGAGGAAACTTTATCTATCGACAAAAGTGGAGAGTAGACAAGCATCCACAGATTTCATTCAGGTTTTGCTCAATTTTCTGTTCTCGCAGCCCACAAAATTGTGGGAGTAGGCAGGATGTATACTTTCGAATAAAAAAAAAGGTGCGTTCACAGTATCTAGAAATTCAGTACAAAAATGTTGTTAGTGACGTCATTGAACTAATAGGAAAAAAACCCTATATTCTCTAGTGTTTTCAAAAATTTTACACGCCAGCGCACATGGTACATCGTCATGAATACGCGTTATTCTTCAACAAAAATTTCCCTTCTCCATCCCTATAATGGACAATACTGCTTGTGCCTGTTTATGTTTGTATGTATGTATGTGTGTATATCCTGCATGTTTATTGAGATTCTCGCATTCAGCAGAATCCCTCTGTGCGTACAAATATCTTTATATACTCGTATAGGGAGAAACTGTGGGGGTTGAAAGTGTTACACAATAATTTCGAAAAGCACATGGTAGATGATGGCGCACCCTCTTCAATACTATGAAACAGCATTCATGTATTTTAACTGTAATATATCGTATGGAAGCTTTTTTGAAATTTGACATATCACATTTTGAGTGTGTTTGTGCGTTTCTTGTTTCAAGTTTTGTCTAACAAAAGGTTTTTAAATCCTTTCTTCCTTAAAAGTATTGTATTTATTTCTATAGTTGCAAATTTGAGTGAGTTTCCTGTTTTTCAGATGCATTTTGCCAGTAAATTTGACTAAATGGAGGATTTTTATCCTTGTTTGAGGCTTTTTTCATGCCCCATTAAAATATGCATGGTTTTATCTCGAGAATTTTCGGCAATTTCCATTCTGGAGACATGTACTATATAAAAGTTGTCAGTAATTATGATTCCGAATAACTTTTTTAATTGTCTGTCATCCTTTTTTGTTATTGCACTAAATTCAAAGATAATTAGAACCGAATACAATTGCTTATAGCTTTTTGGTAACTTACTTCCTTACTTATTCGTCTTAACAATTGGGATGCCGCCAATTGATCTCTTCACCGGTCGCGATTCTGGGCTGAAGATATTCAGTTTGCTGTCCTAAATCTCTGGGCGCCCTGCTCTACGCCATCCTAAGAGCACAGGCTTAGTTCTTCTCTAACTAAACTAACTACTAATTGCTCCTTTAATCCCTCATGGGACATAGGGCGGAAACAGTTGCCCTCCAGCGGACTCTGTTTTGCGCGACAGCTCTCAGCTCTGACCAGGATCTCCCGGTTGTTGCGGCCTCTGATAATAGGGTTCTCCTCCACGTTGTTCTAGGTCTTCCGACTCGACGGGATCCTTGCGGATTCCAGTCAAGGGCCTGTTTGGCTAGATTATCGTCTTCGCGTCGCAAGGTGTGGCCAATCCAATTCCATTTTCTTCGCCTGATCTGGTCGTCTATCCTTTCTTGGCCGGCACGGCGCCATAGTTCTTCATTTGAAATTCCATCTTGCCAGCGGATTTTAGGATACGACGTAGGCATCTGTTGATGAAAACTTGTAGGCGCCCTGTGATGAATTGAGTGACTTTACATGTTTCGTAACCGTACAAAAGAACTGCCTTAACGTTGGAGTTGAACAGCCGCAATTTGGTGTTAATTGAGATCTCTGTTGATCTCCATATGTGAAACAGGCATGCATATGCGCTTCTTGCTTTATTTATTCTGGAACTGACATCTTCTTCTGTACCGCCGTTTTCGGTAATAATACTACCGAGGTAACAGAATTTGTCTACCAGTTCCACGTCACGGTTATTTAGCGCTGTCCGTTCAAGGGTGTTTGCATTTATCCGCATTTCTTTTGTTTTAGTCGGATTTAACCTTAAGCCCGCCGAGCTACTTTCTGTTGCCAATTTTTTTAACATGTTTTTGAGGTCCTGGTGTCTGGGCCAGCAAACAGATATCATCCGCGTAGTCGAGATCCTTAAGGCGGTCTAGCAATCCCCATTGTATGCCACCTGTTCTTCTATCTAGAGCGCTGACAAGAATGTCGTTTATTACTATATGAAATAGTAATGGTGAAAGTAGACATCCTTGTCGTACTCCTGAGCTCACCTCAAAGCTGTCGGATAATTTTCCATTATGGAGAACTCTGAATTTGGAATTGTTGTATAGAGCTTTTATCAATTCTATTATTTTGTCCGGCAGTCCAGGTTTCCGTAGAGCTCGCCATATAAAGCTCCTATTGACCGAGTCGAACGCTTTCTCATAGTCTACGAAAGCAAGGTAAAGGGGGATCGGAATTCAGTAGACTGCTCCACTATGATTCTCAAGGTGTTAATATGGTCTATGCAGGAGCGGCCCTTTCTGAATCCAGCCTGCTGTCTTCTAAGCGTTCGATCTACTGCCTCTCTTATCCTAGATAGTAATATATGGGACAAGATTTTTCCCACCGTAGATATTAAACAGATGCCTCTCCAGTTGTCACATATTGTTAGGTCCCCCTTTTTTGGTATTTTGACTATGATACCTTCCGTCCAATCCTCCGGAAAGGTACAGGTGTTCCATGCTATTTCCAGGATTGGCTGTAGCGCATCTGCTATGAGGCTTGAGTCGGCTTTCAACAATTCTGGCGGGATGCCATCTTTTCCAGCTGCTTTACCATTGGCCATTGCATGAATTGCGGTTACTATTTCTGTCTTGGATAGTGCACGAGTGGCGATTCTTATTGGCTGTGCATTGTTGTTATTTTCTTCAGGTTCCTGCGAAAAGGAACCATTCAGGACGGCGAAGAAGTAGTCTCTCCATCTTTGGAGTTGCTCCTCGTCGCTGCACAGCAGCCTTCCATCCGCACTCTTTACGGCATGCTTTTTAGTAGAGTGCTTTCCCGAGAGCTGCTTAGTAATTTGGTACAGCACCTTACTGTTGCCTGTGTTTACCGCGTTTTCCGCTTTCTCTGCGAGCTCATTTATCTACCGCCTTTTATCACGCCGGACACTTCTCTTTACCTCCCAGTGTAATTGGGAGTATTCCCGTTCAAGTTGTTGGCGTCTTTCCGGGTCGCTTGTAGAGTTCACGTTATTTTTGAGGGCCCTTCTGCGTTCTATTTTTTGTCAGGTTGTGTCCGAGATCCAGTGTTGCTGGTTTCTTTGGACATAACCGATGCTTGTTTCCGCTGCTGTTATTATAGCGCCCTTTGTTGTCGTCAGAAACGGTTTGCTGGTTTAAGATTTGTTGCAGATTTCCAGCAAATTCTCTCCTTTTAGTGCTCTCCCGCAGAAGGTCTACGTTAAACCGTCTACGGTTTATGGCATCGCGTTGAACGTTTCTGATTGCGGCGATTTTTAGGCGGATAGTTGCTACTACCAAATGGTGGTCACTTCCAGTGTCTGCTCCCCTAAAGCTCCTGACATCCTCCAGAATAGTTCTCCATCTGCGGCTGACGGCCACGTGATCTATCTGATTTTTCGTTCTACCATCGGGCGATACCCAGGTCTCCTTGTGTATCTTCTTGTGACAAAAGTAGGTTCCACCTACCATGAGTTGATGGGAACTACAGAAATCAACGAAAAGCTCACCATTGTTATTGGTAACTTGGCTTAGGCCTTGATTTCCAATAGTGTGCTCAAGGCCGGTGTTGTTGGGGCCGATCTGTGCGTTTAAATCACCCATCAAAACAATGATGTCTCCCCTTGGAATAGAGCGAAAAACCTCATTCAGTCGCATGTAGAACTCGTCTTTGATGTCATCTTCTGCGTCTTCAGTCGGAGCGTAGCATTGGACTATCGTAGTACTTCTTAGCCTGGTACGTAGGCGCACGGTAATAATCCTCTCAGAAACTGGTGACCAGCTAATGAGGCTGGACCTGGCTTCCTTGGTGAGTATTACGCCAACGCCATTCCTACGATTTTCAGTTTCGTTTCTCCCAGAATATAAGGACTCACCGTTTGGGCAGATATGTTCCCCCGCATCGGTCCATCTGGTCGCGCTGAGTCCCATGACCTTGATTTTATAGCGGTTCATCTCGTTGAGGACTTCATCCAGCCGTCCATCAGCAAGCAGCGTTCTCACATTCCATGATCCGATTCGTGTCCTGGTTCGAAAAGCAAAGGTCGTCGTCGTGTTGTCCATCCGGTTCCTAGGCATTGTTTGCCGATTCGTAGCAATTATGTGTTTTATAGGAGCGGGTTGCTAACCCTCACCCCAACCGACTTAGAAATCTGTTTTGTGGCGCAGAGAACTCGCCATTCGACCGTCTCCAGTGTACTATAAAGTTGTTCTCCAGTGTACTATAAATCGTACCGTAAAAGTTTTCCCTCTTCACGCATACGAGCTTAATATTCTGCCCATCGGACCCTACTCTGCATGACATTTAGGTCGGATAGCGCTTGTACGTTTCGTCACACTGCGGCCTGGCAGTCAGCCCAAGCAAAACTGGGCTATTGTTTTTCAGTGGGAAAACAAAATCCGCGTCTTCGACCTTCCTATGTTGGACCAAAGTCTAGAAATAACAACCCAGCGGGAAAAGTGGAAGCAGCTTCCTCTGGAATCAAATTGGAAGTGATTCCTTGTCGCGCTTCAGAAGCATTTTGGAATATTTTCCTGTGCATATACGAACTAAAAAGTTATTTTCAACTTTGTTGGTAAATTTTCTCTTTTGAGCGAAACTTTTTTCTCTTCTCCCAAAGAAGCAAAAATGAAAGCTTTACTGCTTGTAAAGCTTAAATCTTCAAAATAGCTTCCCAGGAAGCTAATTATAAGAAAATCGAACAAACTGCTTCTTGCTAATGACATGCAATGGCAAAAAGATATGGATAAGGATACGGAAGGGAAGTACTTCTAAGATGCCCAAGGATAGCTTCTTCATGCATCAGTGAATGCTTCTATTTCCCGCTGGGAAGTCTCTCATCTTCATACAAAATTTTCACCCGGTTAGTTGTGTGGGTGCATATATATGAACATCACTGCTGCCCAGCCGGAAAAGTGGAAGCAGCTTCCTCTGGAATCAAATTGGAAGTGCTTCCTGGTTGCGCTTCAGAAGCATTTTGGAAGATTTTCCTATGCATGTGGCTACAACCCAGCGGGAAATGGAATCATACCAAGAAGCATGACGGTAGCCTTTTTTGGAAGGCGAGAATTCCTTCCTTTTCGAATTCCGCTCCATATCTTTTTTGTGCAGCCGTGTCATTAGAAGGAATGAGTCGAAAAGCTCTAAAAGCTCATTCACCTTCCCCACGCATTCCCGGTAAGGTGTTTGTGATACGTTCTCTTTTATTTCTTCCAAGGGAGTACAATTTCTTACACCTTTTAAATATATTGAGATCCTGGGAAGATATTGCTTTAATCCTTTTATAATAATCTTTTAGATACACATTTTTATACACATTTTAATGGTAAATTGTATTAACTGAATAAAAACTGTACATTAATTGCATATCCATATTTGACCCTTCCATCCTACTTTTGTGGAACTACGAATACGAGCTCCTTCCTAAAAGCTTCTTGAGGAAGGCCTTCAAACTTTTCCCGCTGGGAAATAAGTCATTTTAAACTTTGTTGGTAAATTTTCTGTTTTAAGAGATTCTCTGCATTTCGATTCGTAACGTTTTCTTTGTTGTGACATATTCTCTTTTGAAAGATGTGCAATTAGAGTTGTGCGCTCAGTAAAAGAAGTCGAGCGGTTTATAATTTATTATAGTAATTGTGATTTCGATTATTCCAGTGAAAAGTGTTGAATTTTTTATTTTTTTTGTGTGTGTATAAAATTTTAATTTAACAAAAATATTTATTTTTGAAATCTATTTGTATACTTATTATTCAAAAACGAAGAGCGAAACCTTTTTCCCCGCTCCCAAAAAAGCAAAAATGAAAGCTTTACTGCTTGCAAAACTTAAATCTTCAAAATAGCTTCGCAGGAAAGTAACTAGAAGAAAATCGAAGAAACTGATTCTGGCTAATGACATGCAATGGTAAAAAAGAAATGGATAGGGATACGGAAGGGAAGCACTTCTAAGATGCACAAGGATAGCTTCTTCATGCATCAGTGCATGCTTCTATTTCCCGCTAGGTGAGCACAACTCAACGCATACATCGTGAACTCGGCGAGACAAAGCCAGATTCTCTCTCTTTGATAAAGTATGCAGAACAGAAAAGGAAGGAAAACTGAGTCAGCTGTTTTTTTTCATGCTTTCATGATTTCCAAGTTTTTCCCCATATAAAAACATAAAATCTTCCCCCGGAAAGTTGTGTGCGAGCGTGTATAAAAATGTTGCATTCCCTCTCTGCTAGCCTGACATCGTCATTTGAAGAATTTGTGCATATAGCTGCTCGCCTTTCACTCATAAACCATATGAAGATAAAAGACTTGGTAATGTCTAGACAAGCACACTCTCACTCTATCCTCCAGTGTTAAATTTCTCGGTTTGATCCTAGACCCAAAATTCAGCTGAAAGTCAAACATCGAGGATTCAATAGAATACCTCTGTGCGTTCGTAAGCCAGCATAGTTTTCCTATGCCTGTAAAGAGACTTTGTTTTTAAGGGGAACGGTGAGAATCTTCCATCTAATTCTCATTCTTAACACATGAGATACCGCTCAGGGCCCGCATCCAGACTTCTTCTTCGATGGCTCTACAGCCCAATTCGAGCCTTGGCTTCCATCAGCTTCTTCCTCCAGACCTCTCTCTGTTGCGCAGCTTGCCTACAGTTTCTGATGTTGAGGAGTTTTGCTGCATCAGCCTTAACACTGTCTTCCCACCTTGACCATGGTTTGCAACTGGTCGTTTGCCATCTGGTAGTAAATACAAGGCTTTCTTTGGTATTCTTGAGTCATCCATTCTTTGGACATGGCCGGCCTAACATAAGCGCAGTAGCTTGGCATGTGTTGAAAGTTTACACCCTTTGTATAGGTCGTACAATTCGTGATTGTAGCGTATTCTATATGCGTTATCTTCATTGATTGCCGTACATCCTTCGGAGAACCTTCCTCTCAAATATATCTATCTTATCTGCGGACTTTTGGGAGATACTCCATGCTTCACACCCATACGTAGCTACTGTACGTATGATCGTTTTGTAAATTCTTATTTTCTGTGGATGTTTCTGGATTTCGTTACTGGCAGTAGTGACAAGTATATTCTATTTGCGGCCTTTATTCTTCTTTGCATGTCGATCGTCTCATCGTTGTCTTCGCTGACTGTAGACCCCGGGTAGGTAAATTGGTTTACCCGTTCGAGTTTTATTCCCGCCAGGGTGGTGTTGTGGTTTCTTCTTCTTTCCACCCTGGACTGAATTAGAATCTTGCTCCTGTCTGCTTTTATTTGCCGCCCTATATGTTTAGCTTCATCTTCTAATTTTATGAAAATTTCTCTAAGCTCTAAGGTATGACAGTGATCTGGCAAGGCGGTTTATGTCATCGGCATATCTTACCAACTGTTTTGATTTGTCAAGCAGGGTTGCGTTCGCATCAATGTTTACTTTGCGAATTACTCTTTCTAGGCAGAGACTAAATAGCATCGGTGCCAACCCATTGCCCTGCTTTAGGCCTTAGAATGGGAAGAATTCCGTCAATTCTCCTTGTATTTTGTGTTCTCCATTGTCATTTTTGTTAACTTTACTATTTGCAGAGGGATGTTTAGGTCCAACAACAGGTTCCCTGTTGATGCTGTCGTATGCTTGTTTGAAGTCGATGAAAAAGTAGCCAGCATTTTCGGAGGACCTGCGTTATTGAAAAGAGTTGGTCCATTGTTGACTTATTTCTTCTGAATCCATCTTGGTATTCACTTATTGCGGCTTCCTCATAAGGTTCCAGTCTTGCTTTAATTATGTTTGTCATTAGTTTGTATATTGTGCTTGGAAGAGATATGCCTCTATAGTTTGCACAGTTGAGTTTGTTCTTTTTTTGTGTATTGGGTAGATAATGGGCCAAGTCAATAATGCACGTTGCGCGAGCAAATGACTTATTCAGCTACAGACTTCCAATTGCTGAAGAAGTTATTTGCTCGCGCAACGTGCATTATTGACTTGGCCCAATGCTTTGCTCCCATTCTGCAGGCATTTTTTCGTTCCTCCATATGCAGCATACTAGTTCATGTATAGCTGCTGAAAGCGATTCGCCGCCTTGTTTCATCAGATCTGCTGGGATGTTGTCAATTCCTGAAGATTTGTTGTTTTTTAAGGATCGTATGGCACTTTGTACTTCTTCCATGGTTGATACATTTGTTTCTCTGGTGTCATCGTTATGTTGTAGACGGAGTTCTGGTACACGTATGATGCTTTCATTTTCGTTCAGCAGCTCGCTGAAAAATTCCTTCCACATTTTCTTTACATCTTCTCTGTCTGTGACTATAGTGCCTTCTTTTGTTCTACATATACCGGAAGAGGGTTGGAAGCCTTTCTTGAAGAAGTTTACTTCCTTGTATGCTTCCCGTGTTTTGTTTTGTGCAAAGTTTTCCTCTGCCCTCAAGATGTAATTGTTGATGAATTGTCTTTTCTTCTTCTTACAGATGTTTTTTGCTGTTCTTCTCGTTTCCCCGTACCCAGACGGTAGTGTTAACTTCCTACTGGCTTAACTCATAAACCCATGACGTTTCAGTCCAAACCGGTGCGAGTCGTAAAAGCATTAATTCATGGCTGCTTGGCAGTGGGTAGTTTTTGCACTGTCGTTTAACGATCTCCTCTGGGCACCGGGCGCAACCAGTTATATAATGCCTTATCCTGATATGGAGGCTCTGTCAGGATGGATTTACCCCTTCCTACCATATTCATGGCACTTTTGTGGACCATTGCCCCGATGCCAGAGTCGTGATAGAAATGGTTGGGGTTATGTGGTTGTGGCAGTTTTTTCCTACTTCTATCTTCCCCTTCACTATCTATCGACTAGAGCTTGCTGTTTGACATTCCACTCTATACGAAAAAAATAGATTGTCGACAGTACAAATAGACCAGTGCCAAAACGCTTTTGAGAGGCCAAAAAACTAAAAAACTCTTAGCAGTATATGGATGGCGGCAACATTTAGAATAAATTGTACATGAACCGGGAAAAATCGAGAGCCCCGCTACAAATGACCGGAAGGGAGCTGGGGGTGCAAAAATGTGTGTTTTTAAGGATGAAACGCGGTTTTTTACGATTTCTGGTAAAAGTAGACCTCCTATGGAAAAAAGTTGAAGGTCAAAATTGTAGATAATTAAAAAATCTATAACTTTCGTTCAAACCATTTTTCGCCATAACCTCAAAAAAATGGAGAAAAACGATAAAAAACATTAAAAACCAATTTTTTCATTTATTATTTTTCCCTTTCACAAAAATGATTCGATTTTAATGAAATTTGGTGAAAATGCTCATTTTTATGTTTTGTAAAAGCAGAAATTGTTTTAAAACGATGGATAATTTTGTTTCTTTTTTAACGAATTTAATTTAAAAAAAGGGTCCAATTTTCAATCAAAAAAGTTGACGGATAAAATTTTGATTTTTCAACTTTCCGCGACGGCAAACTTTTTTCGTTGAAACCTCTTCTTCCAGATGGTGTACGAAAATTATAGTGTCTCAAAAGAAAAACATCGATAATAATTCGAAAAACCGAAATCTTCCTTTTTCAAATATCGATTTTTCCGTAAACTTCACTGGTTCTTTATCTCTCTTTGAAATAAAGTTCTGTAAACTGTAAATTTAATGTAACATATTATAACGGAACGTCATGTAACAATTTCAGGTTCGGACTGCTGAAAAATATTGTTTAAACAACTATTTCACAAACCGAAATCGAGAAAAAAAATCTTCTTACCTTTATGCAACCCCTTCGACTCTCCTCAATTTTGCCATTCCACTAAAAGTTCGGTGAACGTTTTCCGAGTGTTGGACGCTGCGTCACATGCGGTTATGTGTGCGACCGCTTCATTGCGCATCCTGTCTGATCAGCGTTCTCCTGCAGGATTATCTCTTTCAACAGTTCTTCATGGAGCTACTACTGAGCCCATCCAGCCCTTATATAGTCCAGTCAAAATAGACGAAAAACAGCAGAAATTGATTGATAACTGGAAAGTTGTTGAAAATTGGTACACACCTTAAAAATATCATTGTACATAAAATGTCCAGACTGACACGCAATCGGTCAGGAGGACATTTTTTTATTCAACGTCAAAAGGTCAAAATGTCACTATCTAGAAAACTATTCGAAATACACCGTTATTGTGTATAGAAATATTTTAGGTAATAGTTTGGTGCATCAGAAAAGCCCAAAAAAATATACTGTTAATAAGGCATTTTTCTGGGAAAAATGAAGAAATTTGCGAGGTCCAGATGGAACCCATCGATTTGAACCTACATATCTTCTAAACTCAAGTTTCTGTCTTTTATATCAAATTAAAGAATACACATTTACCTCAAAGATGAACCTAATTTCGTTGCTCTACGATAATTGGTCTAGGAGTAATTGAAGTTTAAGTAAATTTTAAAAAAAGATTCATTTCTTTTTTCGTAAACACCCTGTGTTTTAGTGGATAGTGGGGATAACCACCCTCTCTAGAACAATTTTTTTCTCCAAACACATCCAGAAATCACCCCTGAAAATATTAGCCGCGTAGGCCAACAAAGGATTTATTAAACGACTGATGACCTTTGCAAGTCCACAAGTCGCGAATGAGGCATATGAGTATTTTAAATCTTTAAATCGGCGATATCCCAGGAATGGCAATTCGTACGGGAAAATGTATAATATCTTTTTTTGTAGATAATCACTTAATCTACAAACTTTGTGAACACTGTTTTATGATAAGACTTACCGTTTAAGAGAGATTTGCAAAAAACTGACATTTTGACCTTTTGACCTTGAATAAAAAAATGTCCTCCTGACCGATCGCGTGTCAGTATCGACATTTTATGTATAATGATGCTTTTAAGGTGTGTATCAATTTTCAGCAACTTACCAGTTATAAATAGCCGTGTTCCTTTTCTACTTTTAAGTACTATGGAGTAAAAAATTAAAGGAACGCAAAATTTGTCGATATGAGTAAAACCTTTGAATTTTCTGTGAGAGCAGGAGTAGTTCCAAGTAAATACGAGTAAAAAAGAGGAGAAAAGGAACACGGCTTATGAGTCAAATGTCTATTTTGACTGGACTGGACGGCGTAGTTTTGGTGCGCTTATCTGGTCTTCCTCCCGAAGGTTATGGCGTGATGGTCGCTGTGCGTATACACTTCAATCATCTGCAATTGGATTTCCATCGGGTCACTGATGTCTACTATAGAACCTTTTTAGTCTATTTGGAAAGTTTTTGCGCGGCCGTTGTTTGCTATCACCACATTGAGGCGCGAAAATGCTTCTAACAAAGTACGTCGCCTTGCATTTGTAAGCTAGAGCCCAGGCATTAAAATCCCCCGCTATTTTTCATACACTACACTCGACTTTCCACTTTTGGCAAAAAATGGAATCTCAAGCCAAAGATGGTTCTATGGAGGACCTATAAATGTAGTATTGAGGATTGGCGATCCTGAAGGCCTGCCAGACAATGAATAGTTCGAGATTCATACATAAGGATGTAGTATTGGAACTTTCATAGATAACTAAGTCTGTAGGCCTACCCTAAATGAAAAGTAACGCAGAAGTGAAGTAGACGTAACTTCTTTCAAAATTTACATATGTATAAACCAAAATAAAAAGTTCATAAGAAGTGTAGCAAGTGAACAACCTTACTTTTTCAACTTTTGTTTATTTCTGTGCGGTTCTTACTGCACGGTTACTTCTCTAAATAACTTCGAAATTAAACTTTTTCTTCACTTCCATCTTGGTCACTCTCATACATTTATATGCAATGGTACCTAACTTCACTTCACTTCGCGTTTAGGGTTGGCCTTGTATCAGAGCTCTAGATTCAGTGGTAATGATTATGATGAAGCTAGGGGACCGATGCAGAGCTGAGCGGGATAGGCTCGGTCATAAAGTGACCCTTGCTCTGGGTTCCCGGACATATGACCATTGATGGGAACGAGAAAGTCGACTACCAAGAAGCTCCCTTCGTCCGGTGCTCGGAGATTGATATGGTTAGCAGCAATGTTCCCTCTAATTTTTTCGCTAACTGCGCGATACAAAGTATATGGGAGCAAAAATATTCAAAAGGTATGTAAATGTACACCATTTTGAAACGTCATTCAGTGCCATTTTAGCTATGAGTCAATACACACCGAAAGCTCATTTTAAACTCCCTGGCGGAGTTAATAAGCAAAACTGTCGAATTTGGAGAACAGCGAACCCATACGTCATTCTCAAAACACCACTGCACGACGAGAAAGTTATTGTTTTGGGCCGGAGTGTGCTCAAAAACCATCATCGGACCATTTTTCTTTTCATTTTAAAAATGTCAGAGTTATTCAATGTTGAAATACCGAAGGTCTAGATGGCGCACTCCATATTCTTCCTTTATTAGGGGCACGATCTACTGTTTGAACGACAAGCTATAAACAAGAGGAGTATAAAAACAGAGGCTAGTCATATGTTACCAACTACGTGACTGCAACCATGCATGAAATGCTGTATACAAAATTCACACAACAACGTACTCCCCTTCTCTTAACATAAAGCAAAACAACCAAATTTTAGTTTTTTTTGTGAAAATTGGATTTTTGCCATTTTTAGATACAATTTTTTTTACAAAATGAAATAAAAAAATAGTGAACAAGCCCATTGTGAGCAGAATAGAAAAACGGCTGCGCAACTCTCGAAAAGTTAGTGCGCGGGTGCGCACCTGCGCAGCTTAGAAGGAACATTGGTTAGCAGCCCAATAGGTGAGGTACATAAAGCTATTTTTGACTACCTCCTGCACCATGTGACATTGACCCATGGACGACCACGTTGCCAAACTGTGCATGCCATAAAACTTCTTTTCCCGTAGCTGCGTGGAGACGCACGAAAGAGAAGTATCCAATCACACACTAGGCAACTACGTTCTGAAAGACTTAAATGATATATCCAGGTAAGGATTCGGGGCACTTCTAGTTTTCCTAAACCCCACAGGATGGCTTTAAACATACAAAATAGTCGCTTGAAGAAACATTAAATTTAAGGTGTACGAGTTAGTGGCATAAAAACGGGTCGCCAAAGCGCTCATTGGGGCTACGTAGACTAGTCATAATTACTATGTAGTAAAACCGATTTTTAAGAAGAGAGAGAGGTGAAGGGGCGGGGTGAGTATACCGCCCCTTCACCTCTCTCTTCTTAAAATTCGGTTTTACTACATAGTAATCATGACTAGTGTACGTAGCCCCATTGGGCCTACGGTCGCACTGGAGGTAAATTTATGACATCGCCATCAAAACGCAATTCGGAATCAATACATGTAGCAGGGCTGTCGAGAGGGAGGGGGAGATGGGAGGAATACCCCCGGTCCCGGCCTTCCTAGTCTTATTCACCAATAATAATTTTTTGTATTTTTTTCTCCTAAAATTCTTACCAATTTGAAGAAATTTTCCTAAAAATCATAAATTATCAAATAATAACTGAATTTTGAATTGAAAGTAAAGGCCCCTTTCCACTATCAAACATGCATGCCATTCACGGCTAACTGACATGCATGCCGTATAGTGGATGGGCTTGCAGGATGGAGGATCATGCATGCATGACAAATATCACTTCACTACCGCTTCTTAAAAGTGAGGATTGACTGCATGCATGATAATGGATGGGAAAATAACCTTCTTGTATGACACGCAAAACTGATAGTGGATAGGGGCCTTAAGAAATTGTTAAGAATTTTTTTTTAAATTTGGCCCGTTTATTTTACTGTGCTGCTCTCGCCGCGGTTGAATGAAGGCGCTTCTTATGCTTGTTGGCTACGATCGCTGTGCATCGCTGTCCATCGTCGATGCTACACGACACCCGATTCGAGCCACGTTGATCAAACTATATTTATTTTGCGGTACGTCCATTTTAACTAGAAGAACAATTCACGAGGATTTCTGGCTTTCGTCGATTGTAACCAAAAAACTGTCAGGGCGATCCCTGTCTTGTCGATACTCTAGAGCAGTGATTCCCAAACTTATTTCGGCCATGGACCCCTTACTATAACAAAAACTTAATCATGGACCCCCAAACCAAAGTTAATCAAGTTTTTTATATAATAAAACCTACCTACTCAAAATACTTTAATCTGTTCTCTCTGATAAGACAATTGCACGTAGCTGGGTAAATGAATAAAGTACATATTTTTAATTGTTAAGAAAACAGAAGAAACTAGTTGGGTTGTGGGTTTGACCCTTTCGGTCCACATGATCAACTTCTCAGTATGAGGAATGCTGAATAAAGGGTTCGACCGAATGTTATGAAATTTTTTTTAGAGTATGTTTTCGTTAATATGCTTCGATCGGCACCTCAAAGAAGACAATATCATTTTTGGTTTGGCAATATCGTGCAGGTACAAAAATCATATACGTCGTTTAAACAAAAAACGGCTCAACCGAATTTTCGAACGACACCTCAACGAAGTCGAAATCTTTTTTGGTTCGCGCGATATCGTGCAGAAAAAATGACCACATCCGTACGTACACACATACTTCTTCTCAAATTTATGCTTAAAATGCTATTGGGACCTTGAAAAATGAAAACATGTTGAAAATTACGATTTCGAGTTTCGGACTGATAGGTACTTAATTCTTCAATAATTTTAAGTGAGAAGGATGAATCTGATGAGATGATGTCAGTTTATTTGTGTCTGGCTCCTTTTTTGCAATTTAAGTTGGTAAGTAATTTGAAGTAGGTTTCGGTTCTTCGTAATAAGGTTTGTCACTAGAAAACAATCAACAACTTCTGGTACAATAGCCCATAATGCAGGGGACCAAATTGGAACCTGCCTTTGTAACCAAAAATAGTGCAATCCTTCTTCATACTTTGGTTTCAGCTTCTCATTTGTGGATATTTCAATAAGTTACTATTGTATAGTTGGAATTATTAACTTGCCAAAAAAAGGAGATTTAAAAGGATGCGGAAATTGGAGAGCCATTACCACCACCATTATACATTTCGTTGGTAGATTTCCAGCGAGCATTCGGCACAATCCATAGACAAGCTTTTTGGGAAGCTTTGAAAAGGAAGGCAGTACAAACGAAGGCAGTATACCACGAAGCAGAACTAAGAATCCTTCATAATGGACAACAAACAACGACAACTGGAGTGAAACAAGGTTGCCCCTTTCGCCATTACTCTTCGTTACTGTACCTACTCAATGGAATAATGAAGAAAGCCAGCAGAGCACAAGAGGAATTCGATGGGAATTAGTAGAACGGCTAGAAGATCTCGAATATGCAGATGATATCACACTTCTAGCTCATTCAAGAGAAGGGAAGCAAATCGTCATCACTTTTCTGTAATTTTGCAAGATTTGGAAACTGAGAACATTCACTTCTCCCCAAATTCTGTTTGTATAACAAAAGTTTTGTAGCAAATGCGGATATAATACTTTTAGTTTTGATAAAATTTAATTGATCACCTTGTAACTTTAAATTTGTTTCATAAAATTTGGCAAATAAGTCAGTCAAATAAGCTCTTTGTTTTTCGTTTTCGACCGCGCCACGGATCACGTGGGAAACATCGCTTTTTAAACTTTGTAATTTTTTACATGAAAACTTTCGATCTCTCAGACCCCCGGTAGTTCCTTGTGCACCCCCAAAATAATTTTGAATTACCACGGACCCCCTGGATCATCCCATAGACCCCTAGCGGTCCATATGGACCACTTTGGGAATCACTGCTCTAGAGTATAATATTCCTTTGGAATATCAAAGGATCATATAATGGGGCACAACGTCATATTCGGGAGAAAACCCCAAATGCTGTTTATTCGCCCTGCGCAACGCATAGTCTCAACTTATGTGGTGTTGACTCTGTAGAATGCTGTGAAGCAGCAATCACTTTTTTCGAAGGTGTTCAGAAATGCTGCACCAGTTTCAGCAGCAGTCCATAACGTCGGAAAATTCTCAAAAAAGGGGGATTGGGGGTTTCATCAACCTTCCCTGATACCCGAAAACGAAAACGAAAGAGGTGTTTCGATGAAAATGAAGATGACGACGATCAAGAGACCAATATTCAAAAGGAACACTTTCTAACAGCTTGATATACCAACTTATAATTGTAATTGTTTGTCCGCCCGGGCCCGGATTTTCTCTCGACGGCCCTGCATCGCATGTAGGTGTTTAATCATAAAACTGTTGACGCTTTACATTTATACTGTGAGCCTATGGCATCCTAAACCGTATTTTTACATGACGTAGTAATATTTTCACATTTCTCTGAATTTGTTATAATTTTGTTAGAACTTTTCCCCACAATTCACCAATTTTTTTCTTGTTTCTTTTTACAGATATGAGCAAAAGAACTTTTGAATAGACTCGAGAAAATTGATATGGAACACTAAAGCAACACTAAAAAATATATATACGTAAAAAACTTCCTTGAAAACAAAATTATTAATTGTAAAAAAAAGTGATGTCACAATGCTTCAATACAAAATAACATGGAGGATATGGGAATTGAATTTGTTGAAGGTGAGTTCTAGTAATTACTTTATAAAATTTATTCAAAGTGCAATTAATATTTTGTTACAGTTTGATTTGTTTTAGTTAACAATTTTTTCAATTTTGTGATGAATTATGAAAGACACTTTTATTTCGGTTAAATGCATATGTAATGGGTTTTCACATCGATAAAGTTGTATACTGCAGGTTGAAAGAATAAACTCAGGTTGTTTGTATTATATCTAGCACTAACTTTCCCATGTCAGTTTCCCTACCCACCCAAACCAGCTAAGAGAATTGCTTGGCATTGCGGGTAAGGTAATTGGCTGGAACCAATGGCGTAACAAGGCAGGTGCCATGGGCGCCACTGGAAAAGGGTGCCACTGGAAAAAGGTGCCACTGAGAAATACAATCGCAGATTGAGCAGGAAAAGCAAAAGTGGCGAGATATTTTAAAAGGAATTGTATCAAATTTCACGCGTTGCAGAACCGGTTTTGCGATAATTCTAACCAGGGAAACTTTCTTTCTTGCTTTGTTAAAACTACTGGCAATTTTTAACCCGGTTTCGGAGGAACACCTCACTTATGTAGAAAATCATCCAGGATCAACGTCTTATCTTTCGGCACGTAATCAGAATGAGTTAATCCACTTCACCGCATCAACGTTCAAATACACTTCAACGCATTCATAATGCTAAGTCTTTTGGTCTTATGTTTGATTCGCCGTGAGCAGATTTCAGAACTAAAAAGGTATATGGATATGTGGAAATCTATTTTGAAAAAACCAACTGCCCAGGTTAAAGAATCTCTTTGGTTTTATTCAAAAAAACCTAAAAAATGGAAAGAATCATGTGGAGTCATCTTAAAGCAGGTAGATACGGACGGAATGGTTTCGCCAGATTGTCGGTCACAGTACTATGATAGTGCTGCCGTAATGTCGGGACACAAAAGTGATGTTCAGCAACGAATAATTGAGAAGCATAAGTTAGCCGTTTTTGTAAATTGCTTCCACGACTCACTAAATTTGGTTGTCGTACACACAGACCAACAAGATGTAGCGATGGTCATGTTTTTCGGAGTAATTGGATCATCATATGTGTCAGCTTTAGAAGCTTGTGCTTAATCTTTACAAGATTGTAATTAAGTTTTAAAAGCTTTTGTTTAACCTTGATAACCCTTTGGAAAGGGCTCGCTTTCATGAATCCAGAACGATTCAGTTCTGTGAGATATTCCAAGGGGTTCAGTAGTTATGAGCCATTTTCTGCGTTCCCTTGGAAGGGCCCTAAAATGCCCATTATCTTTGGAAATACTGGGAATTCCGGGTTGAAATTTAAAATACAGGCTCCCTGAAGGTATCTAACAATTTGTGATCCAAAAAATAAGGGTTCAAAAGTTTCTGAAACCGTCATAAAAGCAAACGGGCTTTAAAAGCTTTTATTTAACCTCTAAAAGCTTTTATTTAACATTTAAAAGCTATTTTAAACATTAAAAGCTTCTGTTTAAGCTCTAAAAGCTCTATTTAAGCTTTAAAAGTTCTATTTAAGCTTTAAAAGCTTAACTGCAGAGCCGTATGTTGAATTTTGATTTTCTGACTTTACTAGGATTTTGGAATACAATACTAACTCGTTGACCGTGGTCAAAAGAGACTACAAGATCCGCCCATGAGCTTCCACGATGCTGCCAAGGATTTGATAGCCCTCAGACTATTTTGAAGATGACAGAGAAAAGCTTGTAATGAACTCATTGGGAAAGGGACTTAATCTCTGTAAAGAACTAGGTATTGCCACAGAAAGACGACCAAAATGAAAAAATGGTGCCTCGGGATAAAACACGTATTTAAACTGCAAATTTAATGTAAAGATAATTTAATTTAAAAAGGGGGGGCCGTTTCAGTGTTTGCCACTGGCGCTACTTTGGCTAGGTACTCCTCTGGACGGAACTTACTCACTTCTTCCGATCGGTTGACTGGGACCTGTGGCGATCTGCCGCTATCCCCAGGATCACAGATATAGGAATGCATGGGTTCATTCTCTATTCTACCAAATCTGCGAAGCGTAAGCCAAATAGATGGTTTAATCGGGAATGCATGAAAGCAATAGAAACTAAGGAAGCTGCTTTTAGAGCGTCAATAGTTGCCCGAGTGAACCGCTTGGAGAGTGCATCAAACTAAGAAATTCCTGTAAATTCACCATTAGGAAAATCAAATCATTATTTGATAACAGGTTGAGAAGTAAAATTATTATACAATCGCTGGCAGCTAAAATTTTGATCCTTGGTTACATGCACCAAGAAAGGGGGGGGGAGGTTATAAGAGACAACAGTAAGTCCTAACGCCGATTTACTAACATTTCTGTTCGCCTTAAATTATTCTCTACCCGACACTAATATGCCATCCATAACCCCAAGTGTTATACACACTTAATGGACAGGATCTTCTTCAGAACTAGCCAGGTGTATGGATGTCTAAAAGAGCTTGTTGCCAACAAACCCACAGAACCTAAATATACCCTTTTGCTCCTAAAAAATACGCCTAACCTTTCTTGCCCAGACTCTTTGAATTTACTCTAGTACATGCTTACCTCATACCGATAACATTTGATCCCTACGACCGCTCCAACTACTCCCTAAAAGCAAGTACTCCTATACGACCCCCCCCCCCCCTATACGATTTTTTATACACCCTGTATAAAACATTAATCTGCCAACTTCTATGTTCCGGGTCTGAGGCTTGGACATTGACCAAACAAACAGAAAATCAGCTCAAAATCTTCGAAAGGAAGTTCTTAAGAACCAGAACGAATGGCGCATTAGAACAAAAAAAGAGCTTCAAGAAATGTATGACGAAATTAATATAGCTACCATACACAAAATTGAATAAACTGCGATGGATCGGACACGTTGTACAAGTAACAGAAGATAGAATGCTAGCCAGGATTTTTAATGGTACACCATCAGGAAGGAAAGAGAAGAACGACCAAGAAATAGGTGGATGGATGACGTGCTAGAAGATATACGGAAACTTCGTATAACAAATTGGAGAGAGCCAGCAAAAAGGAAAAAACGACTGGAAGAAGAGACTTCAAGAGGCCCGAGTCCTGCAAGTACCGTAGCGCCATTTAAGAAAAAGAAGAAGAGTTTGCCCAGATCTTCAATTTCAATTTCTGGTGGTCATTCGCGCAGAAACTACAAATTATTGGCGGTCCAACAAAAATTTAGATCCCAAGTGGGCCAAAAGCCGCGATACAATTGATTTACTAATATACGAGCATTAGAAAAGAACTGCCAAACTGAAAAATTTTCATGGTCTAGAGTATTTGATGCCCGAGTAAAAATAAGACTCGCCCGTTCTTAAGACTCAATTATTCTGGACGCAACAGAACGCAACGGAACGGATGGAAATGTCAAAATGAGTTTCATTACAGAGAAATGGTATTGAAGTGGTTATACTAGACGCAATGGAACGGAACGGACCGGATTAAAGATTCAAAACTTTGGAACTTGAAGGAACCGACGGATTGAAGTGTCAAAAGCAGCATTAAAAACAGCTGATTTTGTCATTTATTATTTATCCCAAAATGTCGCCAGAGTTTGTTGAAAAATTAATATCTGAAGTGGAAGAAAATGAACATATACATGAGATATAAGAATGTTAAGCATAAGTCCAAACTTTGGCAAAACATTGCCGAAAAATTTTATCAACTTATTTAAAATATTTATTTGACAGATGAAAAAATGACATTTGCATACGTTCGATTCCGTCAGTATAATCAGCAAAATTCCATGCCGTTGACTCTCCGTTCCGTTGCGTCCAGTATAATTGAGGCCTTAGCCTCAAACAGGCACGCACAGCGTCAAAACGCCTGCATGGCACCCGAAACACGCACGGTAGGCTGGAGTAAAAATTCTCCTACTTCAAATGCAGCTCCCTACAGGCACGAACCAATAAGAGACGCACTGAATAGTCCAAACGAAGCACGGTACGCTTACACTTATTCGAGACTAAAGGGAGTAAAATTTGAGCTTTGAGAAATTGTTTAAGACGAAGAAAATGGGCAATTAACTTGGTGACCATAAAAGGGTGCCATTAGCATACTCAATTGACCGGTTTTCGTTCCTTTGCGTAGGCCTCTATAGTCGTGGGAGTCTCAGAGCAATTGTAAAGTACAATAAACTTAAATTTTCCAACTGATACTGAAAGAGAACAGATTAGAAACTTGGTTTACTCTTTTAAGTTATTATAAACATAAACCCCAATGTCGACGGAGTCTACGGATTTTATATTTGTTTGCACGAAATAAAATGAAAAGTTTCGCATACATTCACAATCTCAACAAACCGAATTTTGTAAATTAGTAAATTATAGTCTTATGCCCCCAGCCGAACTTCACAAGTTCGAGCAAATTGGTGGACTGAAATTCAGTTCAGACCTCAGTTCCCATACTTTTTGATATAATGAACTCAGGAAAAATCAAACCTGAGTTCGCCCAACAGAACATCAAACAAACGTAAAAGCTCGTAAATTGAAATTTTGAAATGTCAGCTGATTTATTTTTGAGTTGTTTGAGTTGTATTAAAAAACGATTAAGACCTTTGAGAAGAGCCTTATTAAACATGGATAAAAAAAAATTATAAAAATAGGAAAACAAGTATAGATGTTTTCAAACTCCGTGACATGTCGCGCAGGCTGGAGTAAAAAGCGCTTAAAAATGTTTAAAAGTTCAGTCGCGACTGCGTATTACTAGAGGAGGTGTATTTTTCTGGCGGGTTAATGATTATTTAAAGAATTTACAAATTATGAATGAAAAAAGTCCTTTTTTATATATTTTTTTATTTTCAGGTTTTTGTATTTTATACATTTGCTAGAAAAATGATTTGTAGCAATTTCTATTAAAAAATGTGTTTTTAATTCTTTGATCATTAAGGGGAGTTTACATCCCGAACACAAAATGGAAGAACAAAGTGGCCCTGTATAAAATTCGTCAAAAGCTCGAAACTTTTTACAACTGTCAAACATAAAATTTTTAAAATGCTCATGCATTTAAGAGAAATTTTTCAGCATATTTCGCATAATTATAGCAAAACTATGCCTATTATGATGAATAAACTAACTTGGTTGAGCGGCGTTTTTACATGTATTTAAAAGCTCTGCTCAATACATATAAAGATAAATTGACTTTATTCATTGGCACATGCGCATCCCTTCCCAAATTATTTTGTTGAGTTTTTTCTGTGTTTGTTGCCTTTTTTAACCGACTTCAAAAAAGGAGGAGGTTATCAATTCGACGCGTAGGTATTTTTTGGTCCTGTTCACGCATAACTTTGTAACGCAATGACTTTTTTCCTTTTTTTCTTTTTTGTTTGAAAGGGTAGTTTCCCACGGTGGTCCCGTACAATTTTTTTTAAATTCTGATAAGTGAGAAATTTCATGCATACTCTACTCATGCAGACTGTAAGAGAGTATTCCTTTGGAATGAAATTCTATTTAAAGCAGTTTCTGAAAAGCTTTATTTACGCATTTAGCCATCTTGTTATAACAATCTCCCGTAGCACAACGACTGAGAGGCTTGCCTCTCGTCCTGGAGGTTGCGAGTTCGATTCTTTGACCTGGAGCAATTTTTTTTTCAATCGACACAATAAATATTTCTTTTTAATTTCCTTTGGGGAATTTTGTTTCATATTAAATAAGTTTTTTTTTAAATTCCTCCGAAAATACGCAAATTCATTACTGCAAAAACTATTTAGCTACTGCCTCAATTCTTTTCGACGGCGCGCGGCTGAGTGTCATACTTCTCGTAATAAATATTTATTTTTATATTAGCCCCGAAAAAAAATTAACGGACTAAAAAGTACGAAATAAAATAAATTTTTAAAAACCGACTTCAGCAAAACCAAAAATAATGCACAAAAAACCAAAAATAATGCACAAAAAAGGATAAAATAATTGTTTGAAATTCTTTACAACATTAATCCAATCAGAATGGATTTAATAAGAAGAATCACTTTTGAAGACGGTGCCAGGTAGTAGTTGACTTTCATTGCATTAACTATTGCTGCGAAAATTGTATTCATTTCTTTGTTAGCCTTATGCCCCTTAGTACATCACCCCGAAAACAGGTGTTGGCACCGTCTTCAAAAGTGATTCTTCTTATTAAATCCATTCTGATTGGATTAATGCTGTAAAGAATTTCAAACAATTATTTTATCCTTTTTTGTGCATTATTTTTGGTTTTTTGTGCATTATTTTTGGTTTTGCTGAAGTCGGTTTTTAAAAATTTATTTTTAAATTAAAGGATAGGACAAAATTTATAAAATTTGGCAACGAGATCCGAAGAACTGTTCAAACTTTTTGTGTCACGGAGTTTAAAAACATCTTTACACCTCAGTAAAGAAGCTTTCAATTGTAATACGTCATACGCGAAGCTTTCTCAACTGAGTAATGCTGGTGAAGCTACTTATGTGGGATTGAACCACTGACATATAGATATGGACTGCTAATTGACAACTTTCAATGGCACCATTTTTCTCCAGAAGAAGAAAACCTTTTCTATGTAAACAACAATTTTTTTTTCGAATTTAGAGGAAAATAAGTAATAAGATTAATGTTATAATTGATAGAAATAATTTTCCATCACTATTTTTTATTTAGTAGCTAAATAAATGTATTTTTTTTAAATATGTGAGGGTTTTTTCCCTCTGTTTAACGAACTTTTAAAAATAAAGAAAATAGAGAAAGAAGAAAAAACTCTATAGCTGTCTAGTTTTTTCTAATTATGTTTATACCGCTGACATGCACTGAACTGTTTTTTATTTTAAAACCGATTAAAGTTCATAGGATTTTGAAGGGGGAACGAGACAACGATAGTTTTTGGTGCCACTTTTTTGTATGGGATTTTGCTTATTTAGCAGTCCATATCTATATGTCAGTGGATTGAACTGAACTTCATTCAACTGAGGTCGGTGAAGCCGGGGCCTTAGAGTCATAAGGGTTGGAAAAATGTTGATTAAATTTTGGGTATGCCGTTGTTGCGCCTCTGCTGGTGGTTAATGGGCGGATTTACAGCTATGTTCCATGTTCCGATGTTTTGGTACTTCGAGCTCACAATATTGATGTTTTGGAATTTTCGACGGACACCGTTCTTAGCTAGCTACTGCAACTTTTCACATACTCGAAGGGAGTTTCATATTTGGCATTTAGTTCAGTTCCACTTGGGATGTTACTCAATTCAAAACGCGCGTTTGGGTGTCGAAACATAACACTGTTATGATCACGAAAATCGAGGTCCCGTAGTCCTAAAATACGGGCGTCACACTTAAAAATGCAAAAAACACCCCAATTTGAGGGGATTTCGCGATAATTTCAATATAATCCAATGAAATACAATTTTTTCAATGAAACTTTGGGGAGTTTACAAATTCTACGAGTCGGGCGATAATTTTTGTACCTTGCAATTTTTGTGTTTTCGATATTCATAATCTGATGGTATCGCTGCACAACCTGTTATCACAGAAATACAATATTGTAAAGAAATTTAATAAATCGCTTTATAAAACTGGGAAGTAAAAAATAAATTCCATAAAACACATCAAGTAACTAAATAAAACTGCACTCGCATTACAGAAGAACGTCACGTTCGTGCAATGGTTTTTATAAATTTTCCTCACATCCCCTAAAAGCAAGCAATAAGCAGCAACATCTACAAAGGCAAGGCATGCTGCATACACTGCACATAAACAAATATGATAACACAAAGGACTTGTGTACAAAAGCAGCCTTTTTTTACTCGGTTGCAACAGACATTTGTGGATATAAAAATGCAATTACCCAGGACAAGGTGAAGACTGTATCCTTAACTATTTACATAAAACTAGTGCACATACACATATCCTTAAGCCAGCGTTAATATACACAAGCTTATATGGGAATGTAGGTATTGTACTCGTATATGGACTACCATCAGCCGTGCAGGACTCCCTATTTTTATTTACATATTCCACATAAACAAAGTACTACACAAAAATTTCGCCATTTTACTTGCCTTAAGTTTGCATATTTTCTTGACTGCACGTAATACTTGTCGAGGTAGGTTTTTGGTGGATAAGTGCTCTTCTTATGAAGGGCTCCAAATAGAGGAGAAGTAAGGCAGAAAATAATGCTGAGGACAACGACTATGAGGTACGAGAGTATGTGTTTGCGCTTCAAGTTGCCTTCCTACCCCTTTTTCAGGTGACGTGGTTCATTAATTTCTATTTGTGCTCTACTTTATGGCGATTAAATATGGAAGGCTGCTTTTTGTGGCTGTTAAGAAAGTTAGGCGGTAGTTTTGGAAAATATAGACATAAAGATAATCTGTTCTGCTTCTCTGGATTAGAGTTAGGGTGGTTTTGGGGAAACTGTTGTAATGTTGATTAAAGTTATAAAAGCGCATGAATTGGCATTGGAACAACTAATGCAACAGAACAAAAATGATTCAACTAGAGAAAACTGTCAAAAAATACGATCCAGTGTGTTTTACGCACTTTGCAATTTCTGTTGACGCGCCACATTTTGTAGTATTCACAGTAATTTTCAATTTCAATTAATTTTCAAACTCAAATGTTTTTCCTGGTTTTTGTTTTAGAGGACCACGTGGACCTGCCATTTTGCTTATGTACTTATTCGGCTCTGTAATCAGCCGGCGTGCCAAGGGGTTAAGTCGCCCGACTACCATCCCACAGGTCAGTGGATGGAATCGACTCTGACATGGCTTTTCGTCTTTCCATTTATGCTAGCTAGACAACTTTCCTCTTTACAATAAAACATTGCATGTCCTTTCTCCTGCTACCGCCTGTAAGCGTAATAAGGGAAGAGTCGTCATATTGGATGGGCGCGTAACTCGCTCGGCTCACTCCCACACTCTATATAGTCGGAGAGCTGGAAACGAAAAAGTGCTTTGATCTTTGATGTGGGCAAACTCGATTGCAACTCATTCTATTACTAAATGGGATTATATGTCCGAGCTCTCCGACACTTTTAGTGGTGCAGGACAAAGTGGAGAATGGTAAAAGTAGTCATCTTCTTATTGAAAAAATGTCATCGATGTGGCTCATGAAAATTTGTAGGATGGAAGACTATAAGCTTAATATAAATTCCAAGTCTCCGAGGGGTCAAGTTGCCGAAAATGTTTGCGTGGCTTCAAAGTTGTTAAAGAACCATGTAAGTCGCAAATGCTTTATAAAATTTGAAAATTGCTTTGTGAATACTGAAATAACTGAAAAACGATATGGATATGGTCAGCCTTCAAAATTGGTAACGGAACGTCTTAGCAACGGGTCAGCAGCGCGTCAAACACATAAAAAATTTAGTTTAATGTTTTGTAAAATGTAAAATTTAGTCTACAAGTAGTTAATATTATTAAAAATCAAATAAACATAATCAGCCCAAATTTTTATTTTTTTTATTAAACGTCCCTCGTTAGCGATAGCGCGACTTATATTTAATGATAAAATCAAATTTATTTATTATTTATTGAAAAAAATATTTTCAAAAAATGTTGATATTAAAAACTTAAAATATTTTTTTTATTCGGAATTGGTTCTGAAATTGCAGATGAGTTTGACACGCTGCTGACGCTTTCCGTTACAATATTTTGAAGACTGACCATATCCACAACGTTTTTTTAGTTATTTTAGTATTCTGAAACCAATTTTCAGATTTTATAAAGCATTTGTGACTTACATGGTTCTTTGACAACTTTGAAGCTTTGACTTAATTGGCGTTACCGTTTTGTAGCCGCACTTGTGAAAAACTTTTGCCTGAAAGGAGGTAGTAAACTAGGAGAGAAGTCGACATGCCGCGGCAGGATGGAGTCCTCTCGCCTCTGCTATGGCTCATGGCTGGATATTGAGGATCCGAGCAATGGGAAGATATCCAACCCAAAAAGAACCATGATGTTGTCCTATGCAAAGACGTATCCAAATCAGGTTCGGGTATAGGGGCTGGAATTTTTTCCCCATCGCTTAATTTGCAAAAATGCTTCCGCTTGCCTAATTTCGCCAGCGTTTTCCAGCCAAAACTTCTGCCAATTTTTTATGCCTGCCTAGTAGTCATACCCCAGGCCGGGAGGCTGGGCAATTCTGTTAGCAGATAGCCAAGCGGGCATTAAGGCATTAGGCTTCGCCCATATAACTTCTAAGTTGGTCGATAACAACCAGAAGATGCTCTTGTCTCTGGCCGGGAGGTACAGAGTCACTCTGCAATGGGTACCGGGTCCCGGGGAACATCGAGGGCAAGAAAAGGCAGAGGAGATGGAGAAGCCTATGGGGTTATGAGAAGTAGAGAGGACGTCGAAAGGAGATGGCGGTGAATCCGGCGTTTAGATTTGCACTCTCGAGTTGCTCTGCTTATAAACGAATTCCTAGTTTAATGCGTGTGAGAAAGGGAGGCTGTAAACAAAGGGAATAACTCGAGCGGGCTAGTCAGGCGTTGCAGGTATAAAATTGCCATGAATACAGAAGAGCGTGGCAAAAAGATTTAGGCTTAGGAAAAGAACGAGTGATAGAATTGACCCCTGGGGAACACCTGCCGAAATAGGGCGTTTTATGTGATAAACTAAACTTAAAGTAGAAGATAATAGGATAGGTTAGGGGAAGCTGGTGGTGCTGCAACAAATCTTTAAGATGTTGTACGAATTCGGAAATACTGAATGTGGAAGATTGTTCCACAGTCGCGTTGTTATATTTATTTGTGTGCTAAAAAGGATGTAGGAGTGGGCTTGCCTTGTATTGCGGGAACAGTGTTGCCGTGCAGGGAGGAGGCCGTTAATTTTAGTGGTGCAGCCGCTTTGGTAGTAGTAGTAGAATATGGTTAATGCTTCTACGTTCTTAGAGTGGCTCAGTATGTCTATGGAAGCGCACAAAGTGCTCTATCCGATAAGTTCGATGACGGCATGCACATGGGGCGTGGGGCGCTAACGAAAAGTTCCAGTATTAATAAAATAAGAATAAAGGTCCCCACGCTTTTTCAAGTGGCTTCAGTAAGTGGCTGCAGCAATAAAAACTTTACCTTCAAAATCATTTTTTACTTTTCCCCCGAACTTCTCAGTTTATAGGGACGTTATTGTAATCGGTCCGAAAATCGAAATCGTAATTTTCAACGTATTTTAATTTTTTAAGGTCCCAGTAGCATTTTAAGCATAAATTTTAGAAGAAGTATTTGTGTGTGTGCGTACGGTCATTTTTTCCTGGCCGATACCGCGCGAACCAAAAAAGATATCGACTTCGTTGAGGTGTCGTTCGAAGCGTATTAACGGAAATACGATCTGTAAACATTTTCATAAAATTCGGTCGAGCCGTTTTTTTTGTTAAAACCACTTATGTGATTTTTGTACTTGCACGATACCGCGCGAACCAAATAAGATACCGACTTCATTGAGGTGCTGATCGACGCGTAACCAGTTTCTTTGTTTAAACGACGTACGTGATTTTTGAACTTGCAAGATATCGACTTCATTGAGGTGTCTATCGATGCGTATTACCGGAAATATGATCTGCATAGATTTTCATAATATTCGGTCGTGCGGTTTTTTTAAACGACGTACGTGATTTTTGTACCTGCACGATATTGCGCACATCAAAAATGAAATGGTTTTCTTTGAGTTGCCGATCGAAGCTAACGAAAAAATGCTCTGAAAAAAATTTCATAACACTCGGTCGAGCCCTTTATTCAGCATTCATCATACTGGGAAATTGATCATGAGGACCGAAAGGGTCAATCCCACAACCTAACTAGTTTTACAGTGTACTTATCACGAAAGACGTTTCAAAATTCTGTTGAGTTTAGAACTTGTTACGTTTACATGGTTACTGGAAGTATATTGGAAGTAGCTTTCAAGTAACCAAATATACACTCAAAATCATCTTAACTTCAAGTATACTTAAGTCTAGTAAATCGCAAAAATTCTTCTGATTGATCTTAAAAAAATTCAGGTAAACGTTACATGAATACTTGAAATTAAGCATGTGTCTGTTTTACTTGGGAAAAGAAGAAAATAACAAAAAACACAAAACTTCTTTATTAACTCAATTCACACTTCTTAAAGTTCACTATTATCAATTGCAATTTAATATCACAAATAACTTGTATTTATCGCTTTTAATTCACTATTTAATCACCACTTTTCGCTTTAGGCCATTTTGACCACTTTTCAAATCAAAACTTATTGTCAATGAATGCCGCTGCCACTGCATTTATATACCCAAGCTCTTCCCTTATCTAAGCTCCAGATCTTTCCACCACAGTCTGGAGGCCCATATTCCATTAATATTCGAGATTTTTCTTTTCGCACTCTCGTGAAGCTTTGAGCTTAATGTCTTCAATTACCATTCGCTCAAAACCTGACTAATAGATGACGCGATGCTCACTGTCTGCATAAACCGTTACAAATCGTTCGTTCAAATTCTAACTAAACCGTTACAAGTAATAGTTCGTTCCAACTTCTAAAACATGGCGCCCAAATCATCACAATGATTAATACAGTAGGTGTATACTTGCGATACAATATTTTTGAATTAATTTATATTACAGTTTGGGAAAAAGTTCAATGTATCTACTGTTTTTTTTTTAAATGTGAAAATTAAGTTATTTAAACGAAATATGCTTCATTATTATTGACATTTTCGGGTAGAGTGCCATTGGTGAAGGTCTTCTGTGGTTTCTGGTTAAAAAATTTAATTAAGTAGTTTTCACAGGTTTATTTGGAAGCCAGCTGAAGGGTGCTATATCTGGACTATACGGTGGATGGATGGAAGATTTTATCCCAACTCTCCCAATTTTTAAGGGGTCATTAAAGTGTGGTCGTTTTCGTGATTGAAGAGAATACCTTCACTGTTATTCAATGCGGACGGTTTTCGTTCAATAATTGAATGGTGTTATATCTCTAGTTGTCCACAGTAGAGTTGAGAATCATCGTTTGACCAACTGTGAGTACCTCATAGTGGACGATTCCTATCCAGTCCTACCACACTGACCACGTCAATCTTGTGTTCGATGGCTTATCATACATATGACGTATATGACTCATTTTCCATCACCGGTTGTGAGCCGTTTCAGAAATAGGTCGATTTCATTGCGTCTCAGCAGCGCTTAGAAGATGTTAATTCGGTCTATCATGCTCTTCGCGCTCAACTCATGAGGAACTCATACATCAACCTTCTTTTTGTATCCACCTTTGTGTAACTGGTTCAAAACAGTGTTTTGGTCAATGCCTAGCTCCATACCAATATCGACACTGTTGACATGAATAGGCTGAACCTTTTTGAGAATTTCATCAGCTTTTCAGAGATTAGGCCTAACTACAATGGTCTTAAGGCGTCTTAAGATCCCTCGTCAAACTCTCTTAAGGGATACTATCTCCTTGTGAACAATAAATTTCATGCTATTTTCTGAGACGTCTATAACTACAAAAAGCATGTTTTATTTTAATTTTACGATGCAAATGGCGGCATACGCGAGGAAAAATTTGATATCTTGATTTTTATAGATTTTATAAGCGATTTTCGGCCGATTTTTTTCGAAGAAACAAGAAAAAATTCAAATTAACGCCATTTTTTTCTAAATCAATTTTTCGAAAAAATCGTACAACAATCGCTAGTTTTTGGACTATATTTTAAGAAACTTTTTGGTTTTTTGTTCCAAATTAAAAAATGCTCAAATCAATATCAAAAAAAGTTGGAATTTTTCGAGAAAATTGACGAAAAAATACAAAAATTCACGCTTTTCTATTTGATTTTTTTCACTTTTTTCAAGTTTAAAAAAAACCATCATAAAGTTCATAAAAAAACTTGCACTTAAAATAAAAACGATCCTCATACGTTGCGATGCACAAAAGTTATTGGCCAATCAATTTTCAAATTTGAGGTTAATTTTTGAGACTTGTATTAAAAATTTCGACTTGAAATTTTAACCAGTTATTGCTCACAGTATAAAGTATAATTTCTGAAAATTTTTATAAAATTTTACCTAAAACATCCGAAGTTACAACCAAAAAACCAAAATTTAGCAGTTTATTCAGTTTTTAATTTTTTTTGAGGTTATGTGTGCAGATTAAAATTTCATTTTGTAACTGCTGATAGGTAATACCATAATGAACAGCCTCAATTTTTTTCGATTTCTTTGGACCTACGCCTACCGAGAAATTCTCATCTATTTTTAGAAAGCACGGCGAAAATGGTAGATTTTCCACAAAATGGCCCATAACTTACGTAGCGGCGCACAGTGGGGCAAATAGCTCATTTTTTGGACAAGCGATAATTCCCAAGCCTGGAATTAATGAAACTTAAAATTTTTTTTTTAAACTATTCGTGATAAAATTGCCTTTAATTCTATCGAGCCAGAATTTTTGAAATTTCAAAATTACAGATGGCTAATCCAATATGGCGGACATAAATTTTGTAAGAAAAATAAATTTTTGTCAAAATATTCTTTAAAATTATAAAAAAATTTTACTTTCGGGAATTTTTTGGAAATCAAAAATTAAATAATAATAATTAATTTCAATAATTTAAAAGAATCTTTTGACAAAAATGTATTTTTCTTACAAAATTTATGTCCGCCATATTGGATTAGCCATTTGTAATTTTGAATTTCAAAATTCTGGCTCGATAGAATTAAAGGCAATTTTATCACGAATAGTTTAAAAAAAAATTTGAAGTTTCATTAATTCCAGGCTTGGGAATTATCGCTTGTCCAAAAAATGAGCTATTTGCCCCACTGTGCGGCGGTTGCGAGTGGTAGAAAATGTCCATTTCGTATATTATTCGATGTAACTAACATAACTAACATATCTTAAATTTATACCTCGAAACATCATTATGTACACATACCCTGCAAACATTTCGATTCGAAAACGATTCGAGAACGATTTGCCAAAAGCGAAAGCTTGCTTCGATCTCGGACTCGTTAACGACTCGTAAACGAATTCGAAGGCAAGAGATCGAATCGCTTTCTCGTGCTGATAACGAATCGCATGCTCTTATCAATAGCAAATCGCTTCTGCGCCGAAAATCACTCCGCCGAGCAAAACAAGTCAAAAGCTCAAACTTTCCAAACAAATCGTTGAAGAGAAACCAAAGGCTCTCAAAATTTCCTCTCAATAGGGCTTCAAATCGGTGAAATGACGTTATGTTGTTAGTGTAATTTGGAGATTTGAAGTCCCATTCAGGGGAAATCGGCTCTCAATATTTTTCTACAGCATGAAGGCTTTGGGAGAAACCAGTTAGTTTTTGTTGTTGCATTGGCTCATATTTCAGGCAATTATGTTGGTGACCGTGAAGGATCATTTCGCATACCATATACACCGGTTCTAGGTCGATTACAGAGGTCAAGTAGCATTGGACGTGATAAGTACTCAGTATGCCGGTTTTGGAATAAAACGTTAAACTTTATTTAATAGATAATACTTTATTAAAATGATAACACGAGGGAACTAAGTGCGACCGACTATAGAACTGCTTTTGTACAAGTTATTGGAGAGACTGACTAACGAGACTGATCCACGAGACTCATCTGGATTATCGTGCTTATCCGTATCCGTTGATCTGCAACTCTTGTTCACGTAACGGACATACATAGTGTTTCCCATTTAGGTTGTGTATTGGTGGATTTATTTGAATTTAAATTATTGTGGTTGTCGTTCGCTACACTCAGTACCTAAGGGTTTCGCATTGGTAGAACGACCGTCGCTTTTAAAAATATTAGGCTCAGTTATTACTACATAGACATCGGATTATATGCAAATGCATATTTTTTGTTAATAGAAATAAATTAATGGCACTTTAATCAAAACTTGTTTTGGAACATTTGCATTAATTTATTACAAAATAATTTTTGCATATTTTGCATATTATATGCTTTTTGCATATTTGCATATTTTTTGCATATTTGCATATTTATTGCATATAATTGTTTAAACTAATTTTCTTATTAAACCCAAAATTTCATCCAAATTTTATAGATCATTTTAAATTTTCGATCGTATTTATATTTCAATTCTTTTTCTTTATATGATGTGTGTTTACATATGGGTCGTTACACGTTAAATCGACCACTATTGAACCTGACCCTTTTTGATTTGGCTGAAACTTTGTAATTTCGTTCTACCCTATCAAAAACATTTTTCATAATTTTTTCAAATTATTTTACCCAACCCAAAAAAATTCTGAAAATTTTTTTCAAAAACCATAACTTTTTCAAAAATTGACCTATCGAGACGTTTTTTTTTTTTCAAAATTCTTGTTTTTTAATAGCTTCCTACAAAAAAATACCAAACAATTTTCAGACAAATTATATGAAATTTTTCAATTTTTTGTAAAAAACCGTTACTTTATCAAAGTTCGACGTTTTTAATTTTTTTTTTTTTTAAAAAAAGTTTGATTTTTTCTGTAAATAATTCCGCCAGTTCCAGAGTGGGCCGACTCTGTTTTATATTTTTTTTTTACAAAAAATTGAAAAATTTCATATAATTAGACGTATGAAAATTTTTTGGTATTTTTTTCTAGAAAGCTATTAAAAAACAAAAATGTTGAAAAAAAACGTCTCGATAGTTCAATTTTTGGAAAAGGTATGGTTTTTGAATAAAGTTTTGAAAATTTTTTTGGTTGGGTAAAAAAATTTGAAAAAATTATGAAAAATGTTAAAATGTTAAAAATGAAATTACAAAGTTTCAGCCAAATCAAAAAGGGTCAGGTTCAATAGTGGTCGATTTGCCGTGGAGTGACCCATGTACATTATAACATGTACACTACCGTGCAAAAGTATTTGAGCAAGGGATTTTGTTTGGTTAAGCTGCAGATTACATTCTAATCCGGGATGCACCGTTGCATTTTTGATTGTAATTTCAGGACGATTAATTTTTTTTAATTGATAGTTTAGGTAAGGCTAATAATAGAAGCAAGAGCCAGCCACCAGAATCGTGGTGGGGGTTGTGGAGAGAAAATGTACATATTGTCACGACCAGGAGCGCGTTCAAAAACCTTACTATGCTAAACCACGAGGTAAGCTGTGGTTATGCTGCATAACTTCACTTGACCACGCAAGTTTATATTTAACCATGGAGGTTTTTGAACGCACCGTGGTTACCTACGAGTTAATGAAAATGAAAATTTTTTTTCCATAAAATAATCTCCGCTATTTGCTTCGATTATTTCTTTTGTGTCCATTAATTACTTATTTGCAATAATCTAACAAATCCCCTTTGCTTTGTTCATGTGTTTACCATTAAAACAACTGTCAGAGAGTTGTTTTTATTCTTCTTCTTCTTAACTATCGCTAACCATGCTCCCGAGCAGGGTTATAACTATACCATGGTTAACCACAGGAGTTTTTGAACGCCAAAAAGTTATGCTCGTGGTTATATGTTGTAGTTAACCACGGAGTTTTTGAACGACAAAAGTTTACCATAGTTAGCCATGGTTAATCATAGTAAGGTTTTTGAACGCGCTCCAGGCCCACCACTGCTCACACAGCTGACTTACTACCGAAAGGAATAATTTCAAAAAGAAATCAATTGGTATGAAATGACCAGCTCACTTGCAACGCTGCATCGCGGACTAATACAAAAGTAGTCCCAGAGTAAGCGTTGCAAGTGACCTGGCAATTTCAAACTATCAGTTACAAAAAAAAATTAAGTCACTTAGGGCCGTTTTCACCATCTCCGGTTAAACTGTCAGTATACTTCCAGTTTCTAAACTTGTAGTTAATTTAACTGTGACCGTAAAGCGTCAGTAAAAAAATGTCGTTTTCGCCAACTATGATTAACAAACTTGAAGTTAAAGTTAAAATGTACTAGTTTTTTGATAGTTACAGTACATCAAATGTCAGAAGTGTCAATATTTATTAAAAGAAAACTTCGTACACTTATATATTCTTGATCTTCATCAATTGAATCGTCGAATTTGCACATAGTTTCTATTAATCTTTTGAGCATGACTAAAAATTAAATTCATATTTTCCATATTAAAACCAAAGTGCAAAAATGTCAATCCCAGTGTCAACTTTCAGTTAAATTAATTAACCAGAAGAAATTCTTTCGGTTAAATTGACTACAAGTTAAATGAAAATTAACTGACAGATTGACTCTAACCAGAGATTGTGTAACGCATTTTTGACTAACTGCAGGTTAAAGTTTCAGTTAACGTTCAACCGCAGATGGTGAAAACGGCCCTTAATGACTTAATGTAATCTTAACTTTTTACATTTTAACGATTATCTGTTCACGTGCTAACCCACAATGATCCGTCGCCCTATGACTTTAGCATGCTTAGCCTTAAGGTGTGTTTCAAACGGTCATCCCGAACATCCAAGCTTTGATTGTAGTCAAATCTTCTGGCTAGATATATTAAGTAGGCACCATATTACCGCCATTTTTTCAGCATAATTCAATCACCTCCAATCATAAAATCTCTAAACAAAAAATGGAATTATGTCAACAGAAAAAAAAATCCCTGCCCTTTTTTACAATGGCTTTCAAGCATGTAACCTCGTTAACAAACGGTTCATCTGCGCTTAAAGTGCGATCTCGAACGATTTTTTGATTGCGTTCAGACTACAGAGGTTGAGTGGAAAATTCGCCCGCACGCTTAACTTAACACAAATTGGATCAGAGCGGAAAAAGCAGAAAAGGCACAGGCTACGATAAAGCGAATGTATAACGAGCGCAGATACACGCACACCTCAGTGGATACAATCGCAAATACACGTCTATCTAGCACGCCAGGATTCAGGATACAGAGGGGAAATACTTTATAAAATCCCAGTTTAGAGCTTTATTTGCTTATTTTCCGCGCGCCTCCGCTGATGGCTAATTTAATAGAGGTCAAATGCACTCCGGCTGTAGTTCCACCAGGTCCCGACCATCAGCAGGCAGAGATAGTCTCCAGCCAGATTGTCAGCGAGGAAATAAGTGGATATTTAACCGGAATCTACTCTGTAATTAAATTAATGCGAAAAGGACTTTTAAATACTCGCCGGCTCCAATCAGTTTCCACCAAGAAATCCTGTGGCCTCCGCCTCCCTGTTTCGAACCCATTACAGGTTAGGTGTTCCGAATTGGGAAATGCCGGAAAATTGTGATTTCATGCTGCAAATATCGAGGGCCCAACATAACACAACAAAAAATAAGTGCTCTATCACTACAGTCGTCCATGGAATTCTGGTTTCGTGGGCAGCCATAGCGTGTCCAGGTGTAATTATTACACGTGCTCGTTCCTCTTGGTTTACTTAGCCGTATCTCATCTTAGATTTCATTTGCTGTAGTTATTTTTCTTGCAGATTCATGACCATTATTTTTGTCTTCGGTATTTTTTTTATTAGTCTCTGAGTGTAGTTAATATTCTTTGCTTAAAAAGTTGATTTGGTATTGAAGAATCCTGTTGTCATGGAGTATCCTGGAACCTGGCCAAATTAGAACAGAAAATTGGATAGTTCTTAGAAAATGTTCGAAAGGGTTTTTTTGAATTAAGTTTAATAACATTGCGTTTAATGGGGTGCAAAATAATGATGGTCATCCTAAGCTCGTTGCGAATCAAGGCACTAAGCGTAACTTAATTACTGAGGAGAATTCAAATGTAAAAGTTTTGGTACATTTTTGATTTATTTAAGCTAACATAGCCCCGATAAGCTTGTCATATTTCGTATTGAAGACCCTAGAAAGGATGCGAGGCCTTCTTCTTCTTCGATGGCTTTACAGCCTGATTCGCGCCTTGGCCTGCATCACCTTTCCTGCAGACGTCCCTATGCTCCGCAGTATTAATTGGGCCGTATATCCTTCGGAGAACTTTTTTCTCAAATATATTCATCTTGTCTGCAGACTTTTGGGAGATACTCCACGCTTCACACCCATATGTAGCTACTGTGAGTCTGATTGTTTTGTAGACACTTATTTTGGTTTTGATCATCCTTAATCCTTAATATCCTTAATAATATTATAAATGCAAAAATAACTCTTTCTGTCTGTCTGTTGCGCTTTCACGCCTACCCGCTGAACCGATTTTGATTAAATTCGGTACAGAGATTGATTAGACCTTGGAGAAGGACATAGGCTACTTTTTGACGCGAAAAAAAGGCTTGAAGGCTTGATAAAAGTTTGTATGGGAGTCCGTTATTATCTTATATATAAAACTGAATGTTTGTCTGTCTGTACGCAATAGGCTCCTACACCGTGTAACCGATCTTAATGAAATTTTAACCATGTGCTATTTACATTAAAAGAAAGAACATAGGCTATTCTATTACTTTCTAAAGCCACTCTTAGATGGCGCTGTCTTGGAGAGCTTCGTTAAAAATCATCGCAGAGCTTTGAATTTTTGCATGAAGGTCCGTGGGGGTCTCCCATGATCTCGAAACCAGATTTTCGTAATTCAAAATGGCCGCCGAAATATTGTTGAATTCGCCAATTTTATTGCGATTCCAATGAAAATCGGTATCTGGGATTTTTTAAGGTAGCAAATAACGAATTTATGATCAGAACTTATAAATTCAAAATGACCGCGCCAATATGGCGGACGAATTTTGTTAATTTTGTTCCGATTCCAATGAAAGTGGGTATCTAGGGGTTTTAAGGTCGCAAATAACGAATTTTTGGTCAATCGGTATATGGTAATTTTTAAGGTAGCAAATATCGAATTTATGATCAAAACTTATAATTTAAAAATTGTGGGGCTAAGTGTCATTTCCCGGTTGGCTGTATGTAGGTTTTTCAAGAGTTGGAAAATCCGAAATTCTTCACATTCTAGCTACAAACGGAAAAAACATTGAACATAGTGAATCCTGAAGCTCTCTAAGCAATCGGTTCAGAATTAATCAACATAGTTTTTTGGAAAGATGGTAAGGAGAAGCGGAAATGTGTGATTTAGGTATATATAATGTATAAGAATGAAGCGAGGGAGACCCAACCTCCTCTGGAAGGATGGCGTAGACCAGGACGCCCAAAGCTTAGGGATGCCAAACTGGATGACATCGGCTCAGAATCGGGACCAGTGGAGAGATCAGTTGCGAGAGGCCATAACCGGATCCCGGTTGTAAAGCTGAGATTTTGTATTTAGGGGTTTTGGGTACGACAAAGCGATTGGTGATGTCCCGTTCGCCTTAGCCGAAACAAAACTATCTCATTTTCGCATAGCATTTTTAATGAAGCTTTGATTAAAATTAAAGGAATATGACTAGACATCAAGAACTTAGAATGGTAGCGTCAGAAAGCTCTCCTTTTGATATTTATGAGTTAGATTTATTGAGAGAATAGCAATTTAATGTTGAAGACCTCCGTTCATTTGCCGCAGTAAAAAAGCACTTTTAGTTGCAGAACAACAATCGGCCTACGACAAAATTACGAATATGGTAACGTGGACTATTATTCAATTGGTAGATTAAGGGGACAGGTGAGACAAATGGCAGCCATTAGAGCGGCTGAGACAAATGAACAGGTGACGCACGCTTACAAGACAAACGAGCCAGACCTTCTACTGAGCGAATGAGAAGATCACGATTACAGCATGCCCATGCATTCCAATGTTATGATTGGTCCAATGGATAAATTGTGGCAATAATGTCATGATTTCAAATTTCGAAAAGCACCTGGGATGTGCTGTTCCAATGGCAAAGCTGATTTGTCACAACTGAACATTCCATCTGAGTCACTTGGGGCTTACGTGGATATAACTTCTTCGTTGTTCGAACATGTTTTACTACTTCCTTTATTTCGCTTCGATGGGTGCAGCGAGGCGCAACGGGTTCCAGCTATTGCGTATAAAATTATTAATGCCACCCACCATTTGAAACCGATCAACTTCAAATTTTGCACATATGCGTAGTTTTCTTGACAATGCAATGCGACCAGACCATTTTGTACAAACATAAAGATGGAAGTTCCAAGATGGCGGTCGACCCCCGACATGGGTATCAAATACAACGGTATGACAGGTAGAATACAATTATCGATTTAACGTCATTCCAAATTCAAAATGGCGGCCAACGCAAAATGGCGGAAGACATCTTAGACTAAAGCGTAGAAAATATAACCGATCAACTTCAAATTTTGCACATACGCATAGTTCGCCTGACAATGCAATCCGACCATTTAGCAAAAAAATCAAGATGGCGGTTCCAAAATGAAGGCCGATTTTTGCAATGGTATTCCCCGACCCACCCACATGGGTATCAAATAGAAGGGCATGACAGGTAGAATACAATTAGTTGTATGGCGTCATTCCAAATTCAAAATGGCGGATTACCTTTTCTTCACAACGCTCTCAGTATGGGTATCAAATGAAAGGGTGTGTCGATTATAATACAGTAATCTGTATGACGTCATTTCAAATCTAATATGGCGGAAGACATATAATAGACTAAAAAGTAGAAAATAAAATATATGTTATATATTTTATCAATATAAAAAAATATATAGCTTCATTTACTACCTTTGCATATTGTATATATTTGAAGATTTGAAGACAATCGTTTTTCAGGAGTAAACTCCAGTCACGCGTCGGAGTTGACACGCACCTTTTTTTTATAGGCAACTAAATTTTTATATGTATCTATGGGGAACCAGGTAGGCTATGCCAGTAGCTACCTGGTGTTCCATATACCTTTTTCCTACCGCGGACTGTGCACACATAATCTTTTATTATTTAAAGGAATTGCAACGCACGCGGGTTTTTTGCTACTGGTACAATAATTACAAGGTAAGCTCATAAGGGTCCCGTAACGTCACTCAGATCTTACCTCACAAGGGAAAAAAGCTTTCCGTGACGCCATTCAGATCTTTTCTAATATAATGGTGGATCCACACTACGGCGACTTGGCTCATACGCGCTTTTGCCTTTTTTTTCATATAGAGTTTTATGACTTTTTTACGACTTTGTCAATGGTAAAGGCAGTGCGGCAAAACTGCGCGGACAAAAGACTGTGCTTAAAAAGGTACATTGTACGTCCACACAATACGGGCTTTTCAAAAGCGCGTACGGTCTTTCAAATGAAAATTGATCTTTTTTTCAATGTCCGATTACAACTGTTCACACCCTCAAGCTCACGCGCGCTTTTGTCGAAAGCCATACGGCCAAAAGAGCGTGGGATCTAAGTCCGCATAGTGAAGACGGGCCTTAAAAGGAGTAAAAGCTTTTCAAAATGGAAACAGAGCTTTTCCTTATGAGCCTACCTTGTTCTTTTGTACCATGGTTTTCATGGATTTCATTACTGGCAGTAGTGAGAGGTATGTTCTATTGGCAGAGTTTATTCTTCTTTGTACGTCTGTTTCATTGTTGGCTTCGCTAACTGTGTATGTTCGAACTTATATTCCCCAAAGAAATGTTGTGGTTTCTCCATCTTCTCTGCACCCTCGACTGAATTAGAATCTTGATCTGGCCTGCATTTATTTGTAGTCCTATATGTTTGGCCTCATCTTCTAATTCCATGAATATTTCTCTGAGGTATGACCATGATATGGGTCCATACAGCTTGCACGATAAAAATAATGACAATGGCGTAGGACTTAAAAACTTCGCAGCATCCGAAAACGTGATCGTAAAAAGCACTTATTTCCAGCATAACAGAATACATAGAATGACATGGCTGTCACCAGATAATCGAACTCGAACCAGATTGATGATGTTTTCATTGGCAGTAGGCATGGTTGGAGCATATTAGATGTCAGAACGCACAGAGGGACCAACGTTGACTCAGACCACTTCATGATCAAATGCAGGATCAGAGCAAGGCTTTCCAATGTTAAAAAAGAAAGATTACCACGCACACGAAAACTTAACATAGCAAGTCTAACAGATGAGGTAAAAGTAAGAAAGCTGTAGAGCAAACATCATATGAAGTTGTAGATGAAACACGCAGACCTCAGTGAGTGGTTTGACGATGAATGCAGAATAGCAACAGATCAGAAAAACAGGGCGTATAAAAGAAAACTAAAAAGACATAATACTCGAAACGCAGAAGAAGACGAGGAGTTAGATGAAGAGAGGAAAGAATAGTACACAAAAGAAAAAAAAGATAAAACGAAAAGCGTAAGATGGAAGAACTAAAAGCCCTTCATAGCCAGGGAAAAATAAGGCTCTTACAAGAAGAGCACTGCAAATCTCAGATTTTGAAGTGTGTTATTTTAAGACGCTTTAAGTGTTTATTGTGACGTCACTCATTTGATTTACATTTTAGTCACTTTTTACACGCTTTAAAGTGTGTAAAAAGTGACTACAATATTAATCAAATGGGTGACGTCTCAATAACACGCTGAGATTTGCAGTGAGGGTACACAGAACAACATGAGATTTCCCCACCATCGGTAATATGAAAGTGGGTGAAAATTCAGTTGCAAGATTTGAACTAAACAAACTAAAAATCGGCCGCCATCTTGGAACCGCTAACTTGATCTTTTTACACAATGTTCAGATTGCATTGTCACGCGAACTATACATATGTGCAAAATTTCAAGTTGATCGGTTAGATGAAAGTGGGTCAAAATTAATTTGCCGCCCCTAAATTCTGCTGCTCTAGGCTCCAGCCTACTCAGCCTGCTGGTAAATCCGCCACTTAAATATTTCAAATCTAAAGCCGGCTCCAGACTCACGCCGTGAACACCCGCGAGCACCCGTCAACGCGAGTGTGGATGGTTTTCGTGTCTAGTTGGCGCCTTGTTGTCCATTCTGAGTGGATACGGCCTGAATTCTCACCTTGAATTCACAGCGTTAGTGTGGAGCCGCCTTAAAAGGATATGCAGGAGTATAAAATTCAAGTTACATAAACCCGTAATACTCACAGTACTCACTCAGTACTCACATACGGATCGAAAGCATGGAGTACGCACGTACGGATCCGAAGCACGTACGGATCGGAAGGCAAAACGAACAGGCTCTCGGAAGCTGCAAAAGAAAAATTCTCCGCAGGATCACCGCGGCACAGTGGTTCCAAATCCCAAAAAGGTGGCCAAAAATATGTAGACGTTATTCAAATTGTATGAAATTACGTGCAAATAGTATTTTGACGTCGCTGATTACGAATCTTCACCCAAAATAAAAAAACAAAATGGCGGATCCAATATGGCGGACAAAATTTTTATAAAGTGGTCAGATTTTTATGAAATTATGAAGAGTATTTCGAGGTATGAAGAGTATTTCGAGTCTGCTGATTACGAATTGCTGCTCAAAATTTAATAAAACAATATGGCGGACAAAGTTCTTATAAAATGAATTTTAGGAAATTTTATTTAAATTAAACAAATCGGGGCAAACTGGGGCAACTATTGAAACTTCCAAATTATAGAGAAAGATCTCAAGAATGCGACAAAACTTCTTAGAGAGTGGGATGTCGTGGGACTTTTGAGTAATGTCATTTTAAACATTGACGTTTACAACGGGAAGTTATAAAAAACTTGTTGTGAATGGTACATTACTAAAATAATTAAGAAAATTGATTGTCAATATGAAATAACGTTTAAAAGTACTTACTTTCGTTAGCAGAAGCCAGGTCACTGTTAACACAAAAAACCCGTTTCACTATGTACCGCGCCGAGGCCCTCGTGTGCCAAGATATCAAGCTTACGCTGGATAGGATATGCAATGAGAATGCCTGAAGAAGCGCCCCGAAAATCCGAGGGGAGTAGGCAAAGCTTGTATTCCGGGGAAAATAATGCGTTAATTTGAGTAAAACAGTTGCTACGGTAATAGGGGTACAATTTTCCAAAGTCTGCCGGTGTGCCATCACAGATAAATTGCGGTTTTCTACCCTGTAAAGCCACGCTAATATGTTTTTTAAGGCGCCAGCAAATCTGAGCTGAGCTCTCGGATGTCAACTTGGGGGTTTTCCCCCAAATTTGGGGGGAAAATGCAGAATGGGGATTTTTTAGGGCTTCAAATTTTTAGGGGTAATTTTAGGGGAATTTTAACAACGCTCTGAAATAATACGTCATTTATCTTAGCGTGTTATTCGAATTCTGATTAGTTGTTGAATTCGTTGGCGGTAATTTGAATAGCCTGAACCAAAAAGAGGCATAACGCCGCATATTTTTCTGCAATATTCCCCTAAAATATTACTGAGGCAACGATTCTCTAGTTCAACGGTGGGCAACCCCGGCGGGCGAGCCAACTACGGCCCGCGAAAAGTTTTTATCCGGCCTGCGAGATCTTTAGAAGAGGCTAGCCCCACTACATCATGTGGAACCCCTATAACGCCCACGAGGGCATCTAATGCCTTGCCTCATTTGTGCCTCTTAATAAGGAATGCCCTATTTGGCCCCCTTGAGGAAAAATCATTGCTATCTGATCCCGAGTGGTGTCGAAAGCTTTATATTTTTAAACGCGAGTGTCGTTTTACAAATTCGCTCCCCCAACTAAGTACCAATTACCTCAAATGCTGCTTGACCTCTGTAATTGAACCAGAACAGGTCTATTGAGTATGTTAAATGACACCCTTCACGGTCACCAACATACTTGCCTGAAATATGAAGCAATGCAATAACAAAAACTAAAGCTTTGTATGACTAAAACTAAAGTTTAAGGGTATTACTAGCTTTTTTAAAAGTAAGGCTGATGTTGCGATTGCCCCAGTTTGATTTGCAATAAGGTTGTCTCATAGGGTTCTTGCTGATTTTGTTGTGTGTGGTGCTCATAAGGAAGCTAAGAGAAAGCAGTTTTTCGGCATGCGCCCCATTTGCAACTTGGGGCCCACACGCTGCATGTGGCAATCCCTTTTTAAATGCTGGTCGGGTGAGGTTTAAAAGCTTAGGCTATACTGTTATAATAGCTTCTTAATAGCTCTAATAAAATATATTTAGTTTTCGTATGAAAAGGCTTGTTTGTGTGCGGCCCTTCCTTTCATTTCCACGCTCTCCGCCGCCCCTGGGACGGAGTGATGGATAGTGTAATTTACCCCATTAAAGCATCTTTCACTTTAAAGTTCAAATGCAGACTAAAAAGTTACAGGTCACCAGAAGGTGTCAATTAACTACTACGGCCCGCGGAAGTAAAATTTATTCTGGCCCATCTTATAAAAAGGGTTGCCCACCCTTGGGCTAGGTAACGAGTTCAATCAACAACCTATATATTTTTTTCTTTAACAATGATTTTAGGGGATTTTAAGGGTATTTCTACCTCTGCTTAGGGGTAAACAATTTTACGAGTTGGTAACCCTGGCTGAGCTGTACTCGAGGAGAGGCCGAATCTAGGACTTGTAGATTGTGGCCCGTGCTGCTGGCTGAAGCAGGAACGTCCTTATCTTAAAAAATGTGTATTCATTTTCCAGTCTGGATACGCCGCGCGCGCCGTTGAGTTTAGTAAAAACTCTCGAATGGGAGTTATGTTTAACGCTATCTAAAGCTTCTGTTATGGCACATTTATTGCGTGATTGTAATAAAACTATCGCTTACATAATTTTTATATAACACTAAATCCATGGCATCGAAAACAATATTCAGTGACGAAACTTCATTGCAATATAAAAATAAATAAAATTAATATCTGACAGTGTTTTATTTTCAAAAAACAAAAAATAAAAAAAATTATTAATATGAAAAAATTGCGTGAATCAATCAAGAATATCCTCCGAAAAAATTCCAACATCCTTAAAAAGTTTCCAAACAGCCTTCGGCAGCGCTACAAAGCCTTCTATTTCAACGCATATCCTGTGTTTTTATCTTGATGGTTTCAATCCTTATTTAAGTTCACATTAACTTTTCCATGTGCTCTAAGTCGACAGGAAAATCACCCCTGTCCTTTTTTCCTGCTTTTTTCCCTCCTCATTCAGAAACTTTTCATAGCTCTTTTCCCTTTACATTTTCCTTTGCAAAACGAAGAAAACTTCCATGAAGTAAGTAGGGCGATTGGATGGAGATGATGCCACCAGGGTGTATTTGATTTATTTCCTAATCGATTTGCATGTCGTCACTAAGCTTCGGACAAGGTATCATCCCTTTTTTGTTGCTTAGAAATTAAGGATGGATACTTCTCCCCTTTTTTCCGGGGAGACGACAAAAATTTAAATCGGAAATAAGTGTCAAGTGGTGTGGTGCTGATGGGATGAGGTGTAAATATTACTTTTATTGTTTCAATTGTGAAATGAATAATACAGGATATGCGCGGGGAGGACGAAGGCAAGATCAAGAGTTTTTACGAGTTTAAACGAGTTGGAGATATTGAGAAGTGGTAAAAGGGAATTTTTTTACTATTTTATTGGGTTCTCAATCGTGTGAAAATGAAACATTATCGGGGGTTAATGGCACCCCACCGGAGGTCTGTGCTTCGATTCCACGCAGCGGCATGGTCTGTCGTCTTTACAATTGGAGTACTTGGACAAAATTTCCTCTTTCTTGTCTGTCCACTTTACAGCAACCCTTTGTACTTTCTATTATCTACTATAGTTTGAAAGCACAAAAACAGAGGAAACCATCTCCTGTTCTATCACCGAAGTCAACGTTTTGTCGTGTTCGGAACCGCTGGGGTTAAATCTTGTGCTGGAGTTAGCAGTTCTTTATCTCTTTTCAGTACTATCTTTCCGAGTAGAGCTTGCTGTCCGACATTATGCTTAACGAGAGAACCATCGGCAGTACATAGGAGTTTATCTCTAGCCTTTAACAGAAAATAAACCCTTACTGATAAGCGATAAAAATTATAAATCTTAAGAAATATGCTATTAAGTTGCAAGTGGTTTTGTAGACTTTTTTACTTACTAACCTGAATATAGCAACATTGGTATAACTTTCGTTTAATGGACAAGTATAAATTATGCAAAGATCATGGCAAACAATAGAAGATAAATTGAAACTTTAACTGATTGTAGTTTTCACCAATGTTAACAAAATATTCAACTCCTAATGCACACACAAAAAAACCAGTGTGGGTAGAGCTCCTAATCGGTATCAAATAGGGTCCATCCCTTGGGAATTCTATTTAATTTATCCTTTAGGATGTACCGAAAAGTGTTAAGTAAACAATCTAATATTGAGCAGCTGGAGGACTTCAGCACTATTGTTTTTTGAAAATTTAACTTTTTTTGAACCAATTTTACTTTACATGATAGATAATTGGTAGCAGATTTATAGGATTGCTGGCGGTACTTATAACAAAGTCTTGTAGAAATTAACTTTTGTGCGGTTGGTACAACTGCGTTTGATGTTTGACTGACAGAATTTGTGCGGCAAACAAAATAAAAATATTGCAGGAATGCATTTTGATAATATTATGGATCGTTTTAGGTAATTTGGAGTAATAGCTTTTTCCTAGGATAGGAGCATTGCAGGCAGTGGCGTAACTAGGGTGGGGCAGGTAAAACAGGAACAGGAAAAACAAAAGTGGCGAGATATTCTTCACTATATCAAATTTCTCGTGGTTCAGAACTCGGCTTTGCGATGACATGGGGAATCACTTGAATCAGACGATAACTCCAATCAAGAAAAGTTTCTTGCTTTATTAAAACTACTGGCAATCCTTAACCCGGTTTCGGAACATCCAGGATTAACGTCTTATCTGTCCCCACATACTCAAAATGAGTACTGAACTGTTCGTCAAAATGCACTTCAACGCACTCATAAAGCTGTATTTTGGTGTTATGTTTGATTCGACACTCGATCAGGATTTCAGAAAGTGGATATGGATGTAAGGATGGTAAAGTTTTTCCCAGTAAATGGTAAATAATTATATGAATGTGCCAACTTTAAAAGCTGTTGTTTAATCCTAGAAAAGCTTTTATTTAAGCTTTAAAAGCTTTGATTTAAGCTTTAAAAGCTTTTGTTTAAGCTTTATTTGTATATTTAAACCAATGATGGCTCGGATAAAACACGTATTTCAAGCTGCAAATAATTGAAATAAGGGTGTTTGCCATGGACGCTACTTGGGCTAGGTACGCCTATGATTTCAGGTAGCCAGAATACCTGTCTGATACTGGAACAAACGACCACGACTCCTGCGACGAAAAAGGCAAAACGATTTCAGAATCTGCACATCTAGCCGATACCTTGTCAAAGTATAAAGGACAGGGAATAGTGTTTTACAAAAACCTGTGTTTGACGTATTACAGCTATTATACAAAATACCATGTGTGGTTTTTTGATCAGCAAAAGGAGAAACACTACCATTATGGACTTTAAAGCAATAAATGAAAGGCTATGCACTCTTCGTGTGCGAGGCAAATGAACATAAGCCATAACGTTCAGGCATCCACAGAACAGTCTCGGACAATGAAAAAGAAGAATTCTTCAAAGTATAGTTGAATTGGAACTTCATGCCTGTTCCAGGTATAATGTAAAAATCATCTTGGGAGATTTGAACGTCAAAGTAGTTGGGAGGCCGTATACAGGCAGTATGTCGGAACACACAGGTTGCAAGAGAACACTTCAAGGCCGTAGCCAGCTCCGAATATCTAAGGGCGCTCATCGCACAATTATTGGCGCCCGAAATAACAGTTCGGAAAAATAAAAGATGCAAATATATAGTGTTTTTGTTACCTTGAGGCTGGTTTTGTACTAAACATTTTCTGAAAGTGAGAACGAAAATAATGAGTAGAATTCAGGTCAATTTGAGAATATTTATTAAATCAAATTAATCATTTGAGCAATGACAACACTTGCCTTGATGTGATAAGAACATTTCGAAAGACTTCACTCAAGTAAACAATCCGCGCGACCACTTGTTTTCATGCACTGTCACGTAATAACGTTCATCTTGCAAATCATGCACACAGCCTTTTCTACAGCGGCTACTACGATGATATTTGTATTTGACAAAATAATGCTAAACCACAAATAAACTCTTGACGTAGTCTTCTTCTATTTAATTCGGAAGAAAATTTAAATTTAAGTTTAAATCAAATGATTATTTACAATAAATGCTAACGTTTCCAGAAATTCTTACGGTTTGACAAAATAATTTTTTTTTCATTGCAATTAAAAGTCCTTACAGTAAAGGGCGCTGCGCGCCCTTTCGCGCCCCCGTGGCTACGGCCATGGAACACTTATGACAACGAACAACGCTACTTTATATAGCGTTTCGTATAACTGTCGGACTCCGAAAATTGTTGTTAAGACGGTGGTCATTTTGAAACGCCATTATTTGAACAGTTTTTAGAATAATCTTCGCGAACTTGCAAAGAGAAATGCCCAACTTTGTGCAATTTCCTTTCTTTCAGTGTTGAGCGCAAGGAGTATCACTGGCACGACGTGATTATTATAATATGAGAAGCCCCACTGCCTCAGATTTGTAGATTTGATCGCTTGAACAGATTCAGGAGTCTGCCTACAGATTTGTCAGTTAGGGATCCATTAGATGAAAGGATTTGCTAACAATTTTGACACATTCACTGCTATGACTGACGGAAAACCTACCGTCTTCTAAGGTGATGACTAATCTACAGTAAAAAGCCAGAAGTGCAAGTGCGAATCTTTGGAAATTCTCAGCCAAATTGCTAGAGTACAACCTCGTACGCAGATGTTCTTGCCTACCGTGGGGTAATATTTTCACCTTGATTGACGTTGATGAAAAAGTTGCTGAATTTGATAGGTTACTGCTGGGCTTATATGATGAGTTTGTACCCTTGAAGTGCAAAATACTTACCGCTAAATCTAAACCTTGGTTTACTGCGGAAATAAAATCACTTATTGCTGAACAGGAATTTCTTTATCGCTGGTCCAAAAAAGTTAAAAGTGCTACTGCCATCCATTCGATCTTTCAAACGTATCCGGAACATTGCTGCTGCAAAAATAAAGGAGGCTAAGAGAATTTATTATGCTCGTAAACTTGATCCTTCGCTGTCTGCCAAAACTGTGTGGAATAACTTAGGCGTGCATTCTAAAAATGTAACTGCGCCTCATAATCTTTGTCCTGAGAGCCTCAATCAACATTTTATTGGCAACCATACGGCTGCCGAGATAAATACTCTTCCCTCCACATCCCCTGATGGCTTTTGCTTTCGCTGTGTTGATTCCCTTGAGGTTGCCTCAGCTCTAAAATCAGTTAAGTCACAAGCGACCGGTAGTGACAATATCTACCCTAGATTCCTAAATGCCTCTTACCGGTCTTGACTCACATTTTTAACACATGCTTCACTGTTTCTAAGTTTCCTTCCTCGTGGAAACTTGCTTTAATCACGCCTATTCCTAAATACCCGTCCCTTGCCACCCCTGGGGATTTCCGTCCCATCAGCATTCTTCCTTTTTGGCTTAGGTTCTTGAAAAGCTTAATGCTTGAGTTTTGTGAACGAATTCAATTCATTAACGAGTGGCAATCTGGCTTTCGCAAACGCCATAGCTGTGACACTGCCCTCCTTAAAGTGACGTCTGATATCCGAAAGTCTCTTGACGAAGATCACATTTGCTGCTTATTATTGCTCGATTTCTCCAAGGCATTTGATAGCGTTAATCACGGTTTGCTTCTGAACAAACTCGCCTTCCAAGCTAATTTCTCTCTTCCTGCCCTTAAACAGATATATAGTTTCTTAACCAATCGTTTTCAGAAAGTTCTGGTGTAGTTTTGAATAGCGGTTTAACATGTTGTGATCACATAAGCTTCATTGTTCAGAAAACCTATGGTCAGCTGTCGAAACTTAGGTTTCACTGCAGTTTGCTCGGTAGGTCTCTGCGTATGAACTTAATGAAGGCCTTACTACTCCCTCACTTGATGCATGGCCTGTCTATTTTCCCCTCTCTCGATTCTTCCTGCGCCCGTATTCTTAATCTTGCCTTCAACGAATGCGTACGTTTTGTCTATAAACTGCGCCGTTATGATCATATATCTCCCTACTCTAATTCGGTCCTGGGTAGTTCTTTTAGAGACTACCGAGAGTACAGACTTATGCGTCTGCTTTATGATATCCTGCACCAGCGCAAAACAGCTTACCTTAACCAGTTTGTAGTACCCTCACAATCTCTCAGAAACAATAATTTAATTATCCCTCGATTCCGTACCTTGATTGGACAACGTTCTTTCTTGTCTTCGCGACTTTGCTTTGGAATTCCTTTCCAGTTGATCTCCAGCGCATTGATTCGGCGGGCATTTTCAAGAAGCATCTTTTCCATCATATTTCTAACAGGGTTGCATAACCACAAATACAAGTTTTCTTTTATAAATTTTCTTTCACTTAACTTTCTCTCTATTACACTTTTTCAATTTTTCTTTTTCTCTATTACTTTTATCATATCTTCCTATCTAACCGATGTATTAATAAATGTACTAGTTATAAGATTCTATCTTGTGTACATGGTCTAGCAATAAATAATAATAATAATAATAATCTCCTAAAATACCAGCCGCATAAATAGAATAGTGGTTTTATTTGCTCCTATTGCATTTGTATAGAAATCCAAAATTTTTGAAGGTGATATTTTGCACTTATGCACTTCTGGCGTTCTACTGTAGTGATGTAATTGTCTCAATATTTTGATTTCCATCAATCATGACTGATGGAATTGATTGACGTTATGGGCGCTTGTTTAGTCAAGCAAGATCGCGCGGAGCAACAAGACCATGCTTTTTCCTATTGCGAGCATACTTGTCCTCCTCGAGACAGGCTGCCAGTGGGGTCCACCGCGCTTGCGATCCGTCATAGTTGGTAATTTAGGTTGTAGTGTCTGATGATCAAGCCAACTGGCCAACAACTGACATCGTTTAAGTTCAAAACAGAATTGCGACTGCGACGGCCGACTGCAACTGCGATTTATGTCATATTTGGGCGGAGCAGCTAATGTATAACGAAATTGCAACCGCAACTTTTATTGAGACGACGTTTTGCATATCCAAAAATTGTGTTTGAAAAAAATTATGTTTTGTACGCCGACTTCGATTTTGCGGCGCAGTGCCGCTGCAGTTGTAATTTCGTTATACAACGTTGTTTTACATTTGCGCTAAACGACCGACTTCGCCGTCCGCCGCCGCAGTCGCAATTCTGTTTTGGCCTTTATAGTGCCCCTAAATAAAGCGAGAAACACAATTGGAGCTTTTCTGCCAGCTTTTCGTCTGGCTTGTAAATAAAATAAAATTTTCCAGACAAAACTCGACGACATTTTCCCCCGTTTAGTGAAGCACAGATCAACAAAAGATAATGACAGCAGCCAGCTGAAAATTTAAAAATTTTTAAAGCACGAGCTGACCGCAAATCGACATTTCGGCTGACCGAAAATCTGAAGCTGTTATTGTGACCAGATGCATGGTTTTCCATATGCCAAAAGCTCAAGCTGGCAGAAAAGCTCCAATTGTGTTTCTCGCCTAAAGGTGAAACCCCAATGTAGGCTTGGCTTGCTTGAACTTGGTGAGCTTTTCAGGTACCACGTGCCAAAGCAAAACAAGCCCAACAAGCCAAAGCAAAACAAGCTCAAATACACGCTTTGCTTTAGTTACGTTACAGCACAGCAACACATGAGCACAGGAAATAGAAATAGTACACGAAAGACGTAAGAGGTATGAATTTTGCGGAATTTTTCTTTTGGAATGGACATTTTAGTTTCATAAAAAGAACAAAGAATCGAATGTAAATATCTATTTTTGTGTAGAGTGATAAAGAAGCACAAATGGTTTATGGCATTAACTGTTCAAACATTTACGAGAAATTTGTTAAAATGGGATATAGAAATAAGTTGTCTCAAATTAATTTTGAACTCTGAAATATTTATAGTTAATGTTATTCCCAAAAAAATAATTTCTTTATGAAATAAATTTTCTCAAACCTTTACATACATTTATTTCTCTAGTAAAATAAATATTAAACGAACGCGAAAGCATCAAAAATTGAACATTGGTCATTTCGAGCTTTGCTTTGCTTTGCTTTGGCTTTGCCGCTTTGTCATTTGGTTTTTCCCATAACAAAGCACTGGTTTATTTGATATGTCAAAGCAAAGCAAAGCACTAAAGCAAGCCAAGCCTACATTGGGGTTTCACCTTAATGTTCTGGCAGCGTTTGCGAGCCGGACCAAGAATAAAGTGCTTAGGCGCCCATTACACGATAGGTTTTGATATCAGTTTTGCACCAGTCAGTGCTATGACTGACGGAAAGCCTACTGTCTAAGGTAATGACTGATGTTTGCATGAAATTGCTTGACAATATTTAGATATTTTCATTTTTCGCCATGCAAGCATCAAGCATGCCTTTGAAGTGAACGTATAGACCAGTGATTCGCAACCACTGTGCCGCCGCACTTTTGTGTGTCGCCAAATTCTTGAAGTGTGCCGCCAAATTTTAGAAATGCAAGCAATAAAAATTATTTTGTATGTTCTTTTATACAGAAATTTATTGGAAAAGAAGGCGACGGGAAAAAGAGCTATGCCGCAATCATTACATCGCGTCACATCAAAGTGACCGTTCCGTTCCACCCTACCAACTTCCAGAGTTATCGTCGTCAAAGTCAAAATTTTGGTTTTTCTCGACTAAAATTTCAACTTCAACTACCTTTTTCTCCAAAAAATACCTAGTTAACCAATATTTTTTTCCAAAATTGGAAAGATTTCAATATTTCTTATGAATAATGTTCAGACAATTTCTATGTTACGACCTTTACTTTTGAAGATATCAGCAAATTTTGATGTTAAAATTGGGTTTATTTGGTGCATTTGAAGTACTTTTTCACATTGTTCACATAATGTCGACAAGTCATGTATTGGCATTTTTACACAGATGGTACTTCAGCTATAACTGAGCATATAAATGGATTTGTGGCACATGTGAAAGAACTGAATGCAGATATAGTATTTATCCATTGTTTTTTGCATCAGGAAGCACTCATTACAAAATATCTGCATTCAGAATTTAAAATATTTAGTGCTGGAACAATGTGTTAAAATGGTTAATTATATAAAATGAAGACAATTCAAAAGTCCCTTATTTAGGAATAATAATATTAAGCTTTAAAAAGATTACAATTTTACACATTTTATTTGTGCGGATTCGGATTTTCAGCATTACCCAAAATAAAACTTAGAAAAAGATCGAGACTTTAAATGTAGATTATTATTTTTATGGTCTAGACACATTTCGTTAATCACCCCGTCAGTAAGCGCCAGGACCAGCGTTGCCAGATGAACGGATTTCTCAGTACGAGAACGGATTTTTACTGAGAACACAAAAAATACGGATTTTCAGACGGATTTAGCGCAAAAACGGATTTTTGACGGATATTTTTAAATTTTGAATGAAATTCATGCAACTTGCAGTGTGTATTTAGAGATTAAATTATACTGCTCACTACAAATGTTGAAGCCCGGTACCTCATGTCATTGTCACACTGACGGAAACTCCAAAAGTGACGGAACATCGATAAATGTTTAGCGTTTTGGAGTGGCTGCACCGATGTAAATCCGGAGAAATTTTGTCTCTTTCTAACCAAGCCGTGATGTCTGATATTTAAATACGTTATGCGACGTTATGCTTTGGGGGAATTGCAAAAGTTGTTAGAAATACCCGAGTATTTAATGTTGAAAGAACTTAAAATCAGGTGACTGTCACTCCATGCTGCTGTGAAAAGATACAGTACGACCCTCTTTCGTGTACATACTTCGAGATTGAGAACAAAGATGTAAAAAACTAGTAGACGCAGCGAATTCTCGGATTTTTGAGAAGTCGTTGGACTTTGCTCTATTTGCTTTGACGTGGGTCACGCGAAGAAATGTGGAATTCTAATCGGAGGCACCAAAAGTCCATACGTTTTATGCTAGAATGGAAAACCTTTTAAAAAGAGTAATTGGGTGCTATATGAAACAAGATTATATCGACAGAATCGAGTCTGAACATTTAATTTATCAGGAGACGGCCAAAGATACTGAGCAATATTGGGAACCATTGGGAACCAGGTGAAGGTTGGCCTCTCACAATCGAAACTGCTGAAATAGACAAATGTCGTCAATTTCTCGTCACGCTAGCAGCAGAAAACAACAAGCGCTTTCCATTTAAGGAAAATAGTACGAAAATGTTCTAGGAGCTGAAGTTCATCGAACCAGCAGAACTAAAGATATCTCTGTCGACGCTGATTTCTTTGGTTTCGATTTAGAGGAGGCCCATCAGAAATTTAGGAGTTTCAAAAGCACTTTCAAGAGTGATCTCGAGACTGATAAAGAAAGATTTTGGAAGAAAGTTGGTGGACATCAAAATTCAGATGGCTCTTTGCATTTTCCTTTAATGATCCAAATCTTCGATCGCATCAACGTTTTACCACATGCATCCCGCAAATGTAGAAATGATATTCAGAAGCATTAACACAGCATTAAATAACAATTTTTCATTTCTAAATTGACAATGAGGTAAACTTTCTATTTTCACTTCATTTTCCACGTCACACCTCCGATTAAGAACCCGGATTCTCAGGTTGGTCAGAAAAAGTAGCAAAAGAGAAGGATTAATTTATGACTAGTGCGACAGAGACAAAATATTGCTACCTCATAACCCTGGAAAGAATTGCTTTTGAAACATAAGTGTAGATGCAGTGTAAAGATTATACACATTATTTCTAAATAATATTGGCAATGTTTCAGGCTAAGACCACCAATCATCCTCAAAAATCGCAACAGCTAATTTGTATCTGGCCAACCAGTCATGAAATATATAAACATTCGTAATAATTTTGTATATAAATAAATAAATGTCACGAGTAAACTGATAATGATTTACAATCCTAGCACTGCAAATCTAAGCTTTTAAAAGGTTTTTATTTCAAAACGTTTAAAACGTTTTATTTTGACGTCACCCATTTGATTAACATTAGCTGCGTTCCATTGGGCGATCCGGAGTACTCCGGAGTACATCACCAATGGAACGCGATTTTTCGATGTCAGAAGTAAATACGAGTAAAACGTAAAAGTGCAGGGATAGTTGGGAGTACTCGGGAGTAGAAAATATTACTCAATGGAACGCAGCTTTAAAACACTTAAAAGCGTCAAAATAAAACGTTTTAAGCGTTTTGAAATAAAAAACTTTCAAAAGCTGAGATTTGCAGTGAGCTCAAGACGTGTTAATTGATGTGTTTACAATACCGAATATTTTTTTAAATACACTGTAATATTCAATAAAATAGTGAAATGTATTATTTCTTAAGCGTTATAGTAACTCTTTCTATTGAATTTAAAGGTCACGCTCAGATTCTTACTAGTTTCCGCAATAGCCATACAGATGGCTCTTCAAAAGAAGAGAACGGATTTTTACGGATTTTTCCCTCTCTCTCGGAAACTTGAAGAACGGATTTAATGAAGTTTCATCTGGCAACCGTGGCCAGGACAGCGATGAATTCGGACATGGATGGGGATCACGTCCAAGAAGAGGCGAGTGTGCACTCGCGGAGCGAAACAACTTTCTGAGTTGTGGGATAATACGAATCCACAATATACAAATAAATACAAAAGTTTTTTTGCTTAACATTGCAATTAAAATTGCAATGCAATCTTTTCTTTTATGTGTGCCCATATTTCCTTCCATTCTCTTTGAGATTTTGGATATGACTGACGATCAGTCCGAATGAGCGTCTGAGGTCCATATCATTCCATCAGTAAACATAATTCAAATGTAATTCATGACTGATGGAATTGATTGCCGTTTGTATGAACGTGTAATGGGTGCCTTAGAGTTCACCAGACCAGCTTGAATTCACCATACCTCCAGTGTATGTCCAAAGTACGATGGTCGATTTCAGCAAACTCGTGGATTCCTTCCGGTTCTGGAGCGATAAAAACAGTACCAAGGTCTTGTCAGGCCAAGGCGTCCGTCTTTTCATTTCCCTCGAAGCCTTGATGGCCCGAACATGGAGACTATGCAAGGAGCTAAAACTCGGTGTTGTAAATTTTCGTTTGATTAATAGTGGCGCTGCAGTAAAATGTACCCCAAAAAACATGACCGATTGTATTTATCCGGTTCATGGCCAAGTTTGTTTATTACTAATATATTTTATGTATTTATATCAATGCGATTATTCGTAGTTAATCAATTTTTGATGTTTCCAATGAATTTTTTTACATACCCCCATTTCGACTAACTTAATTTTGAACGAATCGTCGAAATAGGTTAAATTCAGCTAACTTCATGTGGGGTACATCGGGCAAAGCGGATATCTGTGGCCAAAAATGAACTAGAAGTTTAGTTTCTTCCACCCATCCATTTCCTGTCACTTTCCCCATGAGAGTTTAACCTCCTTGTATAGTATCCATGGACCCGAAGCTCACATACCCATGTAGGTTTTGCCAGATCTCACAACAGAGCCAATGATTGGCCAAAGTATGGTTGTCATCGGTCGGCCAAGACTCGGTAGTTTTTATTGGGCCACGCTTGGTACAACCCTGGCAACCGTTAATCTATATATATAAAATTGGATGTATGTGTGTATGTATGTATGTTCCCTAATAACTCCTAAACCATTCAACCGATCGCCACAAAAATTTAACCACATATTACTTACATCAAGGGGGTGGTTTTGGAATCGGTGCCTACTTTCAAAAATCACTCCCAGGGGGCGCTGTCTTAGAGAGCTTTGTTAAAAATTCGATAAAAAGCATAATAATATACGCCTACGGGGGTGAAAATGTATACATAGAGGTTTCTGGGTACGAGAAAGCGATTGGAGTTGTCCATTACTTTCGCAAAGATGGCGGTTCCAATATGGCGGCCGAATTTTGCAATTGTGTTCCCCGACCCCCGGCATGGTTATCAAATGAAAGGGTATGACAAATAGAATGTTATTAGCTGTGTGGGGTCATTCCAAATTCAAAATGGCCGCTTACACAAAATGGCGGATTACCTTTTTCTTTGCAAGCCATCCGGTATGGGTATCAAATGAAAAGGTATGACAAGTAGAATACTATTAGCTGTGCAGCGTCATTCCAAAAGCAAAATGGCGGCCAACACAAAATTACAGTTTACATTTTTCTTGACAACGCACTCCGTATGGGTATCAAATGAAAGTATATGACGAGTATAGTACAGTAAGCTGTGTGACGTCATTTTAAATCTAATATGGCGGTCACCACGAAATGGCAGAAGACATATAATAGTCTAAAAAGTAGAAAATAAAATATTATTTAAAAAAATTAAAATATACACTTTTAAATTAAAATGAACTAAAAAATAAAAAAAAATTTAATATAAAGTTTTTATTGCTCCAGCCAGTATATGGGAACACTAGCCAGTATATGGGGCCTTACTTTTCGAAATGTAAAAAAGCGGCAGAACATTAAATATAGTTTATCCTGAAGCTCCGATACATCTGTTGCATGTCTGATTAAATGCTGGACATTTTTTTGCTCCTTCTGTTCGTCTCAAGCCGAAATGACAAAAACAGAGAGAAAATGTGTGTGTTATGTATTTTTTTAGGGCACCAAATTGTGCATTTTTGAGCCAAATTTGCAAAATTGATTATTTTTTTTGGGAATAATTTTGCTCTGCCGGGGTTTATACGCCCTGTGCAGAACTTCGCTCATGTCGCCCTTTAGCGTAGTTCTACACAGGGCGTCGAGTCCCCCGGCATAGCAAAATCAAATCTGATTGATAAATGCCAAGTCAGCGATGGTTTTTATTGGCTCGATCAAAATATCAGATCCCTAAAGGTTTCACATTTTGTTATTTGGAATCAAAAATACCAAAAAATTGCCTTTTTCAAACTTCCTACTGTATATTAAAATTCATATCACCTGATTACAACTATTGGCTTATGGGTGCAGCATAGGCGCACCGGGTCCCAGCTAGTGTCATATGTATATTTTAAAATATTGATTGAGTCTACAGTTAATGCGTATTTCCCATGTAAGGTTTAACAATTGGCCCAGTAATGGACCAGTACTGGGTGCCAGTTAGCCAGTATTGCAACGCTGGCAACCGTTAATGTCATATATTTTAAAATATGGATTGAGTCTACTCTTCAAGAGTGGAGGGTCTAACTAAACTATACCATATGTTAAAATAAAATAGTATATTGTCTTGCTAACTTTTCGAAGCCGAACATATTGATACCTGATACTGCCACCTGATCGTGGGGAGGCCGTAAGCAACGTTAAAGCGTTGCACTATAGTATACTTCCTTACAATACGTCAAAAATCAATGAATTGCCCCTCATTTACCGTATCAACTAATTATTAGTTTCAATAAACTAAATTTTTTTTATTCTTGGCGGTCTTTGCTGGCCCAGTATCGGGAGCCATTGCAAGTGGCCAGTATTGGGCCGAAGTTATCATCCAGCAGTTTTGCTGTAATGGGCCAGTCATGGGTATTGTTATTGCGCCATTACTGGCTAACTGGCACCCACTACTGGTCCATTACTGGTCCAATTGTTAAACCCTACATGGGTAAGGGTGATCCCATTGGTAGAACCTAGCTTATCAAAGGAGCTTTTGGCATTCTCAAACCTATTTGGAATTGGTTCTATTGGACTTTACTGCTCTGATTGCCTCTTGCAGTTCGGATAAATATTTGCTTGTTAGCAATATCCTGATAGTCCAGCTCCCGGGCTGTAATTTCACGGGTGCCGTCCTCTTTTGTTAAGAAGTTGATTCATCGGTGGATGATGCGATGCTTCGTTTGCTGGAGTTCGTTTGCCATCTAAATTGCGAGGCTTTTCGCGGAATTTACCTTGAGCTATTTCTAACTTTTTCTCGAAGGGTATTTTCTTGTCTTCGAAGGACTCCTCTTGCTGCTGGAACGCTACTTAAAACCGGAGTTCGCCAAATATACGAAGTAGGTACATCATTATTGATACACTAAGGCAATATCATTCGTCCATTTTGTACGATTGTTTACATGTTGAGGTTGCAGGTTTTATCGAAGTTTCCTCTCTGATTTGATAAATTCCTTACGATAACAAATATATACCCTATTTCTGGAAATAAACCCTTGATTCATTAACTTTTTATTCTAAATCATTAAACTAATGTTTTTCCCAAAACCAAAATTCAAAACGCCCTATCTCGAAAACGGGCAGATATAGACCCCCTTTTTGTGTTTTTTTGTCGATCTTTTTTTGTCTACTATCTAACCGCTTAACAAGCTGTGACGGGACACCCTGTATACTGTTGCTCCTAACCTCGCTGGCGGGCCTGTAAAATGGTTGACAAATACAAGTAGTCTCACCATAACATCGCGTTGTTTTAGTCACACAACTGATATTCACTCCAAATTAATTCTTTCTTAAACCAAACGTCTATGTAAAAACTCCCTTCTTCCATTAATCAATCCATTACAAAAAAAATCCTCTCAATTCCTTCAGAAATACACAAAATACTCCCGTATAAATGTCCTTTGTGAAATGAAAAACAAAATTCCAAACAATGTACTTAAATCAATTCACCTCGATTCAATTCAATTACAAAGCAAAGTACGAAAAGCAGACTAATCGCGCAAATACTCCGCCATTAAGGTCGTGCCTATGCATAAATATTCTCGATTATTTCCATCAATTATTATCCTACTTTTGTCGTATGTGAGCCAAATGGCAATCAACTAAACTGACGACATGTGATCATGTCAATGAATTAAATCAGAGTAATTTGTTCAAGAATCGTAATTCAAAAAAATAAAAAGGAATGTCTCTGACGCTGTTTGTCGCAACTCCATTATCCAATTTAGCTTAATCAACCTGGACATAAGATCCGAGGTAGGTTAAAGCATCGGCCAGTATGGATAGGTCAAGTAAGCAATTGTAATCTCGTTATGCCATTGTACTGTGATGTGTTTGGCATTATGATAAAAAATTGCTATTGGGTTATCTGTTTCGTCCGTTTTCATTATAATTGCGTGATGTGTTGACATATTTTAGGTACTTTCAAATTTCCCAAAACTATTGACTTTTTATTAATTTAGTATAGTTTGTTTTGTGAGGTGTTGTTGTCTACAAGAGTTAAACATCATTGGTAATGATGGTAGAACGAGAAATCAGATTGATCACGTGGCCGTCAGCCGCAGATGGAGAACTATTCTGGAGGATGTCAGGAGCTTTACGGGAGCAGACACTGGAAGTCACCACCATTTGGTAGTAGCAATTATCCGCCTAAAAATCGCTGCAATCGGAAACGTCCAACGCGATGCTATAAATCGTAGACGGTATAACGTAGACCTTCTGCGGGAGCACACTAAAAGACGAGAATTTACTGGGATTCTGCAACAAATCTTAAACCAGCAAACCGTTTCTGACGACACAAATATTTAAGAGCTGTGGAGCACAACAAAGGTCGCTATAATAACAGCAGAGGTAACAAGCATCGGTTATGTCCAAAGAAACCAGCAAGACTGGATCTCGGACACAACCTGGCAAAAAATAGAATGCAGAAGGGCCCTCAAAAATAACGTGAACTCTACAAGCGACCCGGAAAAACGTCAACAACTTGAACGGGAATACTCCCAATTTTAACGGGAGGTAAAGAGAAGTGTCCGGCGTGATAAAAGACAGCAGATAAAGTAGCTCGCAGTGAAAGCGGAAAACGCGGCAAACACAGGCAACAGCTCTCGAGAAAGCACTCAAGACAGACAGAAATAGTAACCTCAATTTATGCAATGGCCAATGGTAATGCAGCTGGAAAAGATGGCATCCCGTCAGAATTGTTGAAAGCCGACGCAAGCCTTATAGCAGATGCGCTACAGCCAATCTTGGAAATAGCATGGAACACTTGTATCTTTCCGGAGGATTGGACGGAAGGTATCATAGTCAAAATACCAAAAAAGGGGTCCTAACAATATGTGACAACTGGAGAGGCATCTGTCTATTATCTAGTGTGGGCAAAATCTTGTCCCATATATTACTATCTAGGATAAGAGAGGCATTAGATCGAACGCTTAGAAGACAGCAGCCTGGATTCAGAAAGGGCCGCTCCTGCATAGACCATATTAACACATTAAGAATCATAGTGGAGCAGTCTACTGAATTCCGATCACCCCTTTACCTTGCTTTCGTAGACTATGAGAAAGCGTTCGACTCGGTTAATAGGAGCTTTATATGGTCAGCTCTACGGACACGTGGACTGCCGGATAAAGTAGTAGAATTGATAAAAGCTCTATACAACAAATCCAAATGCAGAGTTCTTCACAATGGAAAATTATCAGACAGCTTTGAGGTGAGCTCAGGAGTACGACAAGGTTGCCTACTTTCGCCATTATTATTTCTTATAGTAATAAACGACATCCTTGTTAGCGGTCTAGATAGAAGAACAGGTGGTATACAATGGGGATTGGTAGACCGCCTTAAGGATCTCGACTACGCGGATGATATCTGTTTGCTGGCCCAGACACCAGGACCTCAAAAAAATGGTAAATAATTTGGCAACAGAAAGTAGTCCAGCAGGCTTAAGGCTAAATCAGACTAAAACTAAAGAAATGCGTAAAATGCAAACACCATTGAACGGACAGCGCTAAATAACCTTGTTGTGGAACTGGTAGATAAATTCTGTTACTTCGGACGGAAATCTCAATTAACACAAAATTGCGGCTGTTCAACTCCAACGTTAAGGCAGTTCTTTTGTACGGTTGCGAAATATGGAAAGTCACCCAATTCATCACAGGGCGCCTACAAGTTTTCATCAACAGATGCCTACGTTGTCGTATCCTAAAAACCCGCTGGCAAGATAGAATTACAAATGAGGAACTATGGCGCCTATTGCGACGCGTAAACGAGAATCTAGCGAAATAGGCCCTTGATTGGATTCCGCAAGGAACCCGTCGAGTCGGAAGACCTACAAAAACGTGGAAGAGAACCCTATTAGCAGAGGCCGTAACATCTGGGAGATCCTGGTCAGATCTGAGAGCTGTAACGCAAAACAGAGTCCGCTGGAGGGCAACTGTTTCCGCCCTATGTCCCATGACAGTCCAAGAAAATTTTTACTAAAATCTGACACTAACACCAATAGAAATAATTTTTGGAAGACGAGAAGTTTTTGAAGAGTACTTTAAGAAAAAAAATTGTTTTGCACGCGAACACCTATGGTAACTGTGGAAAATCCCCGGAAAATTTCGGGGAATTAGTATTTCGTCTATAACTTGCAAACGGTTGAAAATTTCGATATAATAGGAACAAACTTGTAGAGCGTGAAAATCACAAAAACGTCTCTACATGTTTTTTTTCGAAAATTACTTCCTATTAGTACAGGAAAATTAAACAGAAAAAAGCGAAGTTATGATGTAGTTGGGAAGTTGCATTATTTTGTTTTTTTTCTTTACATATGTTAAGATAAAGCGAAAAAAAAAATTTCTGCAAAATCGGTTCTGTGATGTACGACAAAATTGCATAAATGTCCATTTTTGATGCATTTTGAGTGCACTATTTTTTTTAATTTCTCCAGTTCTGTTTTTCGTAGAAAAATAAAAAAAATTGAAAAATACTCCTGAATGAATAGACTGTCGAACTGATTCGGTATAAATACTTTAAAAATGAATCCTAACCTCAAAAAACCAAGATGTATGAAATTTTGTTTTATTTTACTAAAAATTGCAATAAATAACGGGAAAATAGTCGGATTTTGATAAAAATTGGAGAAAATATGTATTTTGATGCTATAAATACGTGTTTGAAATTTCAAAAAAAACTTTCGACTTTTACGGCAACAATGTGCACTTTTCGAAAAAATTTAAAATTGCCGCCATTTTATGCCAAATCATCGCACGGTAAAATATTTTTTTAAATTGTAGGTTTTTTTATGTACTTTCTTGAGAGCATACGCAATACTTCGTGACTTTATTTTAAATGTCTATTTTAGGACTTTGAAAAAAATAAAAAAGTTCAATTTTTCAATTTTTTGCCTTTTTTTCATAGTTGGCAAAAGTAGTCCAGGAGGGATAGAAAAAAAGTTGAAATAAATCTACCCTGCGATTTTTGGACGCTATAATTAAGAGAAAAATCGTAGGAATTCAATGAATGTGTTTTGGAAAAAATCGGTTCAGGAGAACAGGTGGAAAAAAGCTAGTAATGGTAGCGAAAACACGTTTTTCAACGTTTTAGGTGAGAAAAAATTTTTTTTTTGGAAAACAAAAAATAGTACGTAATAGCGCTTAAAAAGACGAAAATTATGAGTTTTGGACAATTTAAATCGGTCAACAGGTTTTGACATTTAATTACAGGGACTGTAATTATCGTAGAACCTTGTTTCAAGGCTTAAATTGTGGCTTTTTTGATGTGAAACATCTTTGCGCGCGTTGAGAGTAATTCTTCAAGGTCGGGAACATTTTGTGGGAACGCTTTTTAGGGAACGCTTTATAGGGAACGCTTCGTCCAATCCAATTTTCATTCCGGGAAACGGAAGATCTGTATTGAGCAAGACAGAATAAGACGAAGATTTTAAAAAAAAATATTAGCACCAAAGAAAAGTGTTTATATGCCGCGAGCCAGACATGACGAGCCAGATATAGGCAGAGTGGAACAAATGGTTGAGTGGTTGCCTTATGACGTTGATATTCCAAAAAGTCGCGGGTTCAATTCTTGATCTCTGCATTTGAATTTTATTATTTATATTTAATGGTTTTATTTAGTATATTTGTTTGTTTGTTTGTTCGGTTCAAATCTTGCGACAGCTTTTTCAACTACTTCTACTTAACCGATTCTTAAGAAACTTTGCACACACATTGAGTTCCCGTGACAATGCAATCTGACATTTTTGTAAAAAATCAAGATGGCGGTTCCAAGATGGCGGACGAATTTTCCAATTGTGTTCCGATTCCATTGAAAATGAGTATCGGGGGGTTTTTAGGGCCACAAATGACGATTCTGTGGTCAAAAATAGAAAATTCAAAATGGCCGCGCCAATATGGCGGATGAATTTTGCGAATGAGTTCTGAATCCATTGAGAATCGGTATCGGGTTGTTTTTAGGGCCACAAATGACGATTCTGTTGTCAAAATTATGTAAATTCAAAATGGCCGCGCCAATATGGCGGATGAATTTTGCAAATATGTTCTAAATCCATTGAAAATCGGTATCCGGGGGTTTTTAGGGCCATAAATGACGATTCTGTGGTCGAAATTTGAAAATTCAAAATGGCGGATGAATTTTGCAAATGTGTTCTGAATATGTTGAAAATCGGGATCGGGGAGTTTTTAAGAACACAAATGACGAATCTGTTTTCAAAATTCGAAAATTCAAAATGGCAGCGGCAATATGGCGGATGAATTTTGCATATGTGTTCTGAATCCATTGAAAATTGGTATGGTAGGGTTTTTAAGGTGACAGATGACGAATGTGTGGTTAAAATTTTAAAATTCAAAATGGCGGTACGATTTTGGTAATAACAATTCGATTTCACTGAAAATATCTACTTGGGTGTGTTTAAGGTCGGAAATAATGAATTTGTTATCAAAATTAGAAAATTCAAAATGCCGCTGACAATATGGTATGTAGCATTGAGTCGCGTAAGAACTTTGGAAGGGCTATGTATTGAGGAGCTTGATTGTGAGAAATTAACAGGTAAGAAACCGTGCAACAAAGATGCAATGAAAGAGTTGGAAAGGATGAGAAGTTTGCATGATGATACGAGCCAAAAACCAAACTAAAAACTAGAAAATAAAAATAGGTAAAAAAACTTGCAACGCAAAATTGCTGTGCGATAAAAGAGCTCCAGAGCTGCGTTTCCCCTTTGCGTTTGGGATGTAAAATTATTCAATTTAAAGAAAGATAAAGATCGCCAAAGATGTTTCACATCTTTCACGTGCACTGGTTACACGCGCTATATTTTTTTCAAAAACAAAATTTTTTCGCACCTAAAAAGTTGAAAAACGTGTTTTCGTTAACATTACTACCTTTTTTCTACCTGTTGTAATGGACCGATTTTTTCCAAAACACATTCATTGAATTCCTACGATTTTTCACTTAATTATAGCGTCCAAAAATCGCAGGGTAGATTTATTTCAACCTTTGAATACTTTTCCGCTATCTCTCCTGGACTAAAGGCAAAAAAATTGAAAATTGAAATTTTTTACTTTTTTAAAAGTCCTAAAATAGACATTTTAAATAAAGTAACGAAGTATTGCGTATCACACAATAAAGTACCCCGTCTTCGAACCCCACCCCAGCGCTGCGCGTGATATTCGTTTTCGCAAAAAAAATGATCTGACCCTTTAGCCCCCCCCCCCCTTATTCAGATTCTGGATCCGCCGATGGGGCTAAAAAATGCCATCCGAAAGAGTACAACGGAGTATTTTAAGAGCCTGTGCAAGGAAGCGGATAGTAACCCGTGGGAGAGTGCTCACAGTGTAGTGATGTCGCCAATTAAGGGCAACCGATTACCTGCCCTGTATTGCTGCAAGGCATAGTATGGTCCCTGTGTGCTTTTCCCACTTGGAGAGGGTTTCAAACAATATGTAGGCCTTCAGAAACGTAAATGGTACTGAAAATAAAATTTTGCTAAAAATCGTGTAGCTTGAAAATTTGGCCAAAGTTTGAAAAGCTGTATCTCCGAAACTATTGGCCTTATAAAAACCGTTCTGGTTTCAAATTGTTGCAAATTGAACCTACTTCAAAAATGAATATAATAATCTTTGATGAAAAACCAGACAAAAACTGACAAAAGGCTTAAAATTTCGAGATTTTCTTCATTTTTGACAATGACCCGGTCTTCTGCCGAGGCCGAACACTTGGATTTAACATTGCCTTTCCATTATAAACAACATATTAAAAAAGCAAAAATACCTGATTTGATGCAGCGTTCACGCCCTTTTATGTATAATTTGACTGTACTATTTTATTTAACCTGCTTTGTCTATCTTTAATACTCACAAATACAATCCAATTTTTGGGACACTTTGATATAACAGAACAACTTTAATTTTTGCACATGTAACAATGCAATCTGACTTTTTTGTAAAAAAATTAAGATGGCGACCGAATTTTGCAACCGTGCTCCCCGACCCCAGACATGGGTATCAAATGAAAGAATATGACAAGTAGAATACAATTAGCTGTGTGGCGTCATTGCAAATTGAAAATAGTGGCCAACACAAAATTTCGGATCGCCTTTTTTCTTTACAAGTAGAATACAATTGAACAATTTATATTGAAAGCAGCAGCACCAACTGGAGTAAGTAATTGATAGGAAGGTGATCCGAGGATCTCATTCAATTTAGCAGTAAAATAGTGAATCATAGTACTTTTTCCAAAACTCACTTTCCTTGAAGAACAAATCTTTTAATAGGTTTATCTGATGTATTATCTGTTATCTGTTGTTGTTGGCTGTTAGTATCTGTTATCTATGTACTTTGAAATTTACTCTGTTTTTCAAAAATGTTTATTATAAAATATTCGCAAAAAATTCGACAGATGGCCGTGTTGCAATGTGTCCCTCATTTCCCCCTTTGGATACGCCACTGACCAAGCTTAACAATATCTGAGGATCTGCGATGCGATGATCATATATCACAAAATCCCAAAACAAGCGTCACAGTGAGGCCCGCCACATCACCTTGCGGGGCCAGGGGCAAAAAAATGTTTAGGGGCCCTTTAAGGATTTTGAAAACCCAAAAAGTCTTTGACCAAAAAAATTTGTGGAAACGTAAGAATAAGTTCATTCAGGTCGTTTCTTGATTCGCGGATGAACCTCTAGTTAAATAGTGCAGCCTAGAATGGAACAGGTCTTATGTAGACAGGCCCTTGTGCTTAGCTCTGGGGGTCAGAACTCATTTTTCTTTTGGCAGAATTAATCCAGAAGCTATCCCAGAGGGAAAAATTCGAAGCACTACTAAGGGAATCGAATTCGGAGCGTTGTTAATATGCTCTGATTGGATCTTTAAGGAGTTGTATGGAACGAAGTAAACGGCAAACATAGACCGGTTCTCGTTCGATGCGGTGGTCAAGCAGCATATTGAACACGGTTGGTACTTAGTTGGGGAACCGCTTGGTAAAACCGCTGTTTGGAAGGACGAAAAGGCAATTGCACAAGGTGAAAAAAAATATAAAGCTTTTCGACATTGCGAATAACATAAATTGGCGATATCATATAAATTGGAGGGTTAGAAAGTTTTTTCTACTTTTGTGACTGCTACAAAAAAGCTTCTAAAAAAAGCAGAAGTAAAAGGAGTACTCGCCACTGCGATCATGCAACTGGGCTGGGAAGGGGAACGCCCCAAGCTTTTTAAGGAGCGTTCTACCTCCATTTCCCGCTGGGTAAGTTTTCTCTTCTTCCTTAATACTCAATTCGAACTCATGCTACTTCAGTGGTAGTAAAGAGACTACTTAAGGGCAAGCTAAATCTCCCAATCTAATCTTTAATAAAGGTCTTCAATCTGTTTTTCCTCAATTATGGATTTGCTTAGGTCTTTTTATTGTATTACCTATTGGTGTTGCAAATGATATAAAATTATCTAAGATCATGTATGGGTCACTCACGTTTAAATCATTGAATGAAATCAGTAGAACGAGACCTGGAAAAAATATAGACTATGACAATTTCATTGACGACTTTGCGGAAATTAAAGCAAGAAACATAGTGTTTACTATTTAAATATGATGAGTAGAAGAATCCATATCCATACAAACATAACATATATTGCTGCATACTTTGGTTTCATACTCTAGATTAGTGCTGGCTTGACAATTAGAACGCAGCGATATGGCGGTCTTGACTTTTTGAGTTTCAAGATAGTTTCGGGGCCCCTAGGCGATTAGTACGCAGAGATATGGGGTTTTCACTTTTTGGGTTTCAATCTATGCTCAGGACCCCTTTGGCCTGGGGCCCGGGGCAATTCCTTCCAGTTGCCCCCTATGTGGTCACAGTGCCCGCCATTTTTCAATAGATTCATATTTCTCCTTTAGCCAGCAGCCCTGGCTGTAATATGTAATCGCTACATTTAATCCCGCCTTGGATAAAATTCTTGGGACATTCTATCCTTGAAGATTGGCGAGGTTAACAAAAGCCGGTCTAGAACAAAAAGATTTTGTGGCAAGTAGGCAGATAACATGTAATTAAAAGAAAACTTCCACCTGGAATTTTTTGTCTACAATGATAATAGTATAAGTGCAACATTACGGTTAAATTAATTCAGAACCCAGCGGGAAATATTTGACGTGCTTCCAACCGAAGTACAAAAGAATCGCTTTTATGCCACTGCCAAAGGAATCTCTTCATAAGCACATGTTGTCCCAGAGAAAGAATCAATATTTTTTAGAGTCATTTCGTCAATGAACTGGGATGGGTCAGCGCAAAATAAAATTTATAAAGACTTTTAACTATAGCAGTAGGAAATCAATTCTAAAAAAAGCTTTTTCCCAACTGGCATAAGGGAACCGAGCCAATTGTGCTTCCTTCTGCATTCCTATTAATCGCTTTCGAATCGTTACAAATACACTTAATTGAATCGCTTCTCCGCTAGGACATTCAATGTTAAAAAAGAAATGTAAGGCAAGGCTAAGAGAAGCACTCCTCTGCTTCAAAAGAAGCGATTCAGTACTATTTCTGAATCGCTTCATTTCCCGCTGGGAAGCTTCCCATTTTAATTTATGTGACCAAAAGTCTCTAGGACGCGACTCATTATGCACAAATCCATATTTTTTTTATACATATAATGGGGCGACGTAGATTAGTCATGCTTCAACATGTAGTTAAGACTGATAATACTACATACTCACGGCGAACACTGAAAATTGGTTACTGCACTAAAATTTCTTGTCGTTACAAGGGCCATCAATGGAGATTAAGTTTGAGAAGAAGAAAAGAGGTAGGAGAAGCGCATTGTAAATGTGTTAGTTTTCACGCAAAAATTTTTGGTTGAAAATAACTGGTTTGGTTACTGCACTTCCCTGTTTTCCTTTCTACCCCTCTCTTCTTAAAAATCTGTTTTACTACATACATAGTAAACATGACTAGTCTACGTTACCCCAATATCTGCTTTTTTCAAATACCCAGAAATAAAATCTGTAAATTTCCTCTGCATCTCATAATCCAAAGATATCTTCCTCCCCGACCCATCCTGATCAATGGTAATGACAGTCTCTTAGGGACATGACACATAACGCTTGCTAACAGGAGCAAATCAGAAGGATGACCTTTGACTTTCCTTGGGAAATAACGAAAATAACGCCTACACTTTTATTAATACTAATATGGTGCCAAATGCAACCAAGGGGCAGGGAAATCACCTTGTACTTAAGATCGTGAATGAAATATGATTGTGCCTCTTGGATAAGGACACCCTGTTTCAACTGGAGTTAACGATTTGCGCTTAATTACAAAAGAAAGTGAAACTGACACGCTACCATCGCATTTTTCGTCATTGCCTATTCAACATAGAGATTGAGAATACAAGAAATTGTGGAATAATGAGGAAAATTTGTTTATTTTACTTGAAACTTTTTACAAATAGGTACAATGGTTAAAGATGTAGCACCTCGGAATTGTCAAAGGTTTGTAAATTAAAACTCAAAACCAAATCAATTTTTTTAGTGGAGTGCCTGCGGGTTTTGGCCTCAGACTTTTGTTACGGTGAATGAATTTACGTGGTCGAGGTGGGATTTTGTTTTTTATACTATAAATTGCAAAGTTTATCAAAATTTTTTTTGTGCTTTTACCCTGGGGGTGAATGCCACCCGTTCTCAGGGGTGAAATTTTTTTCATTGAAAATAAGTCCGGGAATATATAGATTGGCTAATTCTAAGCAACTTTTGTTCTATAAAGTTTTGTCTGAAAGTCAGTACTTTTCGAGTTATTCGCGAGTGAAAATGTCAATTTTTCAACCAAAAAAAACACGTTTTCAGGCGGGTTTTCGCAAATAACTCAAAAAGTAAGTATTTTAGCGAAAAAATTATTATTATTAAAAATGTAGCTTATAAAAAAACAAAAAAAATGGTGGGTTTATGGTGTCTGTAGACCCAATACAAAAATAGTAATAGCTTGTTGAAGGTTGGTTCTTATTTGTCAAACGCCAAAATTGAAAGTTTCAACTTGAAATAAACATAAAACAATGCATTTTTCGGGAAAAACTCATTAAACCTTTCTTAAAGTGCTTGAAAAAACCTTTATTTTTGTTTTTTTATAAAACTCCCTAGCATTAAAACTAAGCGAGTTATGACGAAAATAAAGTTGGTCCCTATTTTTTCGGCGACAAAAAAATGTGTAAATCATCCCCTAATTACCACCCCCATTGAAAATAATCGGTACCACTTCACAATTCACTTTATTAATGTACTTGTAATATGCTCTAGAAGTTTGACCGTTCTACAGTGCTTAGTTTTGAAAAAATTTGAGCTTGAAGTGAAGAGATCATTTTTGTAATTTTGCAAAATATTGCCTTTTCTTCAAAATAACTCAAAAACTATTAATGATACGCATAATTTTGTAGAGTACACAATCGTAGGTTTTGCTTTTCTGAAAATTTGGTTGTTTTTTTTGGATAAAAATTGAGTAAGATATGGCTGTTTACAGTTTGCATATGTTCGTAAATAGTAACTTGTTCAAGCCCTTTCAGCTCAAACCCTTTCAAAAATATAGTCCAATCAATCTACTATAGCTCCTTGTAAATTTAGCGTTAATTGCCAACAGGAAACAAAAAATATAGTTATATAGGGAAAAAAATTCTAAAAAAGATAGGGTTTTTTGTTTTTGAATTTGGCATGGCGAACCTAACCTAACAAGTTCCGGAAAGTGAAAAAAACGCTTTTTTGCGAATAACAAGAAAACTTGAGCTCGGATCGAAAAAAATCAAATTATAAAGTTGTAGGTATTAAAATTATCTTTCGATTGATATATATAAAGTTATAGGTTAGAGAACAAAACATAGAGATAACTGCAAAAACACTGTTAAAATTCAAAAACCCCCAAAAACATAGTAATAATGAAAAAACAGACTCAAAAAGTTAGTTTTTACAATCGAACGTCTGTTTTTTCATTACTACTATGTTTTTGGGGGTCATTTTAAGTACTGGAAAACCTTTTAATAGACTTTTTGTTACTTGTAGGTGATAGTACAAGTTTTGAAGAAAATTTTAAGCTCTAGAACGGTACTCTAGAAGAATCCGTAGACCAAGAGGAGCGTTTTTAGAAGAACGCCTTTTTTTACAAAAAGTGAAATTTTAAGGAAAGTGTTTAATATTTTGCAACAAAAATAAAACGGTTTTTTCAGCTAGCAAGAAGCAATATTTTTGCCAAATAACAGATATGTCAGTTGCGTTAAACAAAAGTTATTAGCAAATTAAAAAACGTGAATTTTAACAGTGTTTTTACAGTTATCTCTATGTTTTGTACTCTAACCTATAACTTTATATATATCAATCGAAAGAAAATTTTAATACCTACAACTTTATAATTTGATTTTTTTCGATCCGAGCTCAAGTTTTCTTGTTATTAGCAAAAAAGCGTTTTTTTCAGTTTCCGGAACTTTTTAGGTTAGGTTCGCCATGCCAAATTCAAAAACAAAAAACGCTATCTTTTTTAGAATTTTTTTTCCTATATAACCATATTTTTTGTTTCCTGATGGCAATTATTAGATGGATTTTTGTAGATTGATTGGACTAATAAGGGGTGAAAGAAAGTTTAATTTATATGAGTTTATAAACCTACAAAATGCTATTTGGAAGGACTTGATAGCTTTAAAACTAAGCGAGTTATGGGTAAAAAACCAATCACATATTTTTGCAGATATGAGAACACGTATATTGGAGCATTGATGAATACACATTATACAAACATTTTAGGCACAGACATACTTACAATTATTATTTACACACGTCACACACAATGATCTTGCAACCGTTGAGGAGATTTTACAAGCTGGTCAGAACTGTACTGTCATGTTGGACGGACTTCCGAAGTACACTCAATTGAATATATTGAAAGAGGTGGAAAACCATTTTGAATTTATAAGTTCTGAACATAAATTCGTTATTTGCTTCCTTAAAAACCCCAAGATACTGATTTTCTTGGAAATCGGAACACAATTGGCAAATTTGGGTAGCCATTTTGAATTTAGGTCATTCAAATCAAGATCACAATTTTTTAATAGGTAAACTTTTTTATATATATTATTAGCTAAACATTCCATTTTGAATTTTTAAATTTCATTCACCGTAACTGAAATCCGAGGTTTTCATGTTTTTAACGCTCTAGGAACTCCACTATTTTTCTTTCTCTCGAAAAAGAATTTTAGAAATTGATCATATTAAAAATTGTAATCAAGTCAATCACCGGGAGAACTGCCGTACATATTAAGAATTGCGTCTGGCTTTAAACTATCTTGAAACCACTTATTTGTTCCCTCAACAGGAGTCCTAACATAAGGTAGCCCTAATAAAGCATCCCGACAGCTTAACCGGTTAAAAATAGGGTATCAAAGTTCCGCTTAGGTCGGGTCTTCACCCAGCGGAAGGTACACTTTCTTGTTCACATGGTAGTCTGTTACTGCCGGCGTGCGTCGGCTGGTTACCCGGATTCACTTGTTTTTGGAGGCATAACACTGCAACTTCCAACTAGGTTAACCCCGACGCACAGTGGTTCCAAATCCCGAAAAGGTGGCCAAAATATGTAGACGTTATTCAAATTGTATGAAATTATGTACAAATAGTATTTTGAGGTCGCTGATTACGAATCTTCACTCAAAATAAAAAAAAACAAAATGGCGGATCCAATATGGCGGACAACATTTTTATAAAGTGGTCAGATTTTTATGAAATTTGGTATGAAGAGTATTTCAAGTCTGCTGATTACGAATTGCTACTCAAAATTTAAAAAACAAAATGGCGGATCCAATATGGCGGATAAGAACTTTGCCAGAATTTTATGAAATTTTATTTAAATTAAACAAATCGGGGCAAATTGGGGCAACTTTTGAAACTTCCAAATTATAGAGAAAGATCTCAAGAATGTGACAATACTTATTAGAGAGTGGGAGTCGTGGGACTTTTGAGTAATGTAATTTTAAACATTGACGTTTACAACGGGAAGTTATAAAAAACTTGTTTTGAATGGTCAATATGAAATAACGTTTAAAAGTACTTACTTTCGTTAGCAGAAGCCATTTCAAACAATTTCAGGTCACTAAACACAGAAAACCCGTTTCACTATGTAACGCACCGAGGCCCTCGTGTTCCAGACGTTCACGTAACAATGGCTCCCGAGAGCCTCCCATGCAAGTTTGATCGTTATAAAACGCTGTTTCTAATACCTTAGATACCTTAGATACCAACCTACAAAACTAGACCCAAAAAGTCCCCAAATCAAAGATTGCTTTTTGGGACTTTTGCCACCTTTTCGGCATTTGGAACCACTGTGCGACGGCTGCATCTGCGGCTCAGCCGGCTGCAAAAATGAACTCATATATCCTTTTTCTATCCTTCGAGCTAAGCTTACTACTAGACATTGTACCATGACGTGAATGACATGACGGACTGGTAGTATAAAGGGTGACACCTAAGCTTAGACTTTCACATAAGAAAAAGTAACGAAGGCTCTAATTCAGCATTTGGTGTTATTTCCTAACAAATATTCGGATTTTTATCCTCCAAAATGTGAATTCATTGTTGCTGGTGATTTCAACAATGACATCAGTGTTTCTAGCAAAAGACAGTTTTGCGCACTCCAATAATAATCTACATCGAATTGTGGATCATCACACAAGAGTCTCTGATGTTGCAGACCAAGTAACCCGTCTCCTGGACCTATTTTTAATTTTTTATGTGCCACCTTTGTACTTTGTAATGTGTTTTTGATGAAGACGCGCCCTATCTTGTGCGTGCAACTAACTTCAGAGTTTGCAAATCAAAACATATAGAAAGAGTATAGATCAATCTGTTGTTGACCTTGAAGGTAATTTTTTTAGGTCGTTTTTTTAATTTGCAAAAAAGTTGGGTCGGCTTTGGTCATTTGGTTATTTTTTGTGTTTGTTTTTTAGGTTGGGTCAATTTTGTGCGAGCGAGCGAGCGAGCGCTTTCGGGAAGTGGGGGGCGTCATGACACCGTGAACCCCCTTGAATCCGCGCCTGACTCTTACAGCATTCAAGACCCCAAACGCAGGATCCTTCGTCATTTCCTTCAACACCCTCGCGTCTTCTCAAAACCTCCAGCTTGTTATATCCTTTGAAATAAACTTATTACTACTAGCTTAGAGCTGCCAGATAAAAAAACCTTTCAAAGCTCTTGGTTTGCGGAGTAATTAAAATAAAAGTTATTTTCGTTATTGTCATTTTTCATTTTAAAGAATTTTGCGGACTCGAATTATTATTTCTAATCAAAACACGTATGTACAGTACATCGTCGTGTGAATGAGAAGAAGTTGAACTTGCGCTGCAACATGGCATTACTAAATTGACAGTAAAAATATAATTTTGGTGAAACGCTAAGTAAACGAATTGAAAATGGTTCTTGCACGGTACAAGTATCCCAGGAGCACGGATAAATAGAGCTATTAAGAACGGTAGACACTAGCAATAGTTTTCACCCATTTATATATCATAAAACTTGAGCATCAATCCTGCACCAAAGTGATGCTCGAGCCTTTGTTTTACAAAAACTGAAATTCTTGAAACATAAGAGATGCCCGCTAGCCATAGACAAAGGAGAAATTCTTGAGCTTTTCGCCATAGTTTTACTGCTCGTCGCCAAGTGCCCTCCCTGTAGGAGCACTTTCAACTATGGCGTGACAAAGCCGATGAATAGTCATACCTGTTCTCTACCTGAACGTGAAAGTTTATATCAGACTGCCTGCTGGTATTTACAGGAACAGAATGATATGGTGAGAGGACTACAGAGGGGGGCGACTTCTCACAAAATTCAGGTCACTCTATGACTTCGATCTACTTTCTAGCTAGGCTGGCAGGCAGGAAACACCACCCACCCCCCCCCTGTCTGCTTGAGTTCCATTCATCCCCTACTTGGGGGTTTGGCTCCGGTTCGCTCCCAATGAAATTTCTGTAGAGCTTTTGAATCTTTTATCCACTTTCGGCCTTAAGATATGCTCAATTAAGTTTACCTTGCACCCGTGCCAATATCATAAAACGATAAAACGTATGTACACTCGTGCTGCTTGACGTTGCTGATCCTTACGAACCGAATCCTGCCTAAGTATTGATGGCTCCAGGGAAATGGGCAAATGGAGAATTGTGTGATGCTCTGGTATTGAAAGTCCTTTGCCATTGGAATGCACTAAAGGCTCCAAGGGTTCGAGTTATTTTTTTTGCTCAAATCTGCAGTACTGCACTGCTGCAGCGTCTTCATGACAAATAGGAGATTCCTTCTTAGGTTTTTGTTTCCCTAGGACTTGCCAAGTGCATTAAAAGGATTTCAGAAGGATTCTTAGAATTTGCCAAAATTGCAGTTACACTAAATAGCGTCGTCTTAAAGAAATACTTCAAGTTTTTATTTGTAGTCACCACAAATCTCAGATATGCTGAAAGATTTATCGAGACTTCTCTTAGACTGATGATGGTGGTTACATACTTTTCTATTGCTTTATTTTTCGTATTTTTTCCACTTAATATGTCAAGCAGATTTACATACACGTCCTTTATTAGGACAACTTGTTTTACAGAATTCTCAGTACAAGCGTCGATGGTAGTCTTTCGCACTATCGAAATTTAAATTTTTAATACGGCAGATTCACTAATTCCATAATAAAATATCATTTTAGTCCAATAAATAGGTACTTTTTCTTTGCGAAAAATACCGCACGCGATTTTTTTTACCAAATGATTTTATATATTTTTAAAAGCTTAAATTCAAAATGGCGTCATTCCCACCCTCTTGCTAAACTTACAGTGAAGGGAAACGCGTTTAATTCTATATATCAGAAACTATGCATTTTACGACAAAAATGTATATTATCTTTTTTGTAGATAAATAAGTGATTTAACTTTTTTGTTTAGAAATTTTTTTTGTAAAGTCAATATCTACGGAGAAATAGTGATTCAAACTTCATATATGACTTTCTTTGCACTATATTTCGTTAACGGTTAATTCCACATGAATAAGTCCTTCGTAAGACTTATAGAACACACGACTACGAGTTTGTGCCCCAAAGAAATTTCTCAATTATTTGTATGAACATTTATGCGTTATGCGAAACATTCGGCGCTGAAGAGCGGCTGAAGTATTAATGGTAGAACAAAATGTTTAAAGTAAAATTTCTACAGATTAAATTAGTTGGTTTAAATTTTCGTCGTAAATGAATAGTTGACGAGATATTTGTAAAAACCCATTCTTTATAAGCGTTTAAGGTGTAATCTATCTATCTATCTATATATATAAAAATGAATGCCGTGCGTTAGTCTCGCAAAAATTCGAAAATGGCTCGACCGAATTCAATAATACTTTTTTTTGTTTTGTTCGCCTCAATACAGGGGTGGTTTTAGAAAGAAAAACATTAGGAAAAACCAAAAGTAACAGCTGAAATATCTAAAAAATTGGTATTTTTGGGATTTCTCACTTGCGATTAGTTTCAATAGCTTCATGTCCTACATATTGTTTGACAGCTGCGTAAATGTGAATTTGTCATTAAATTGAATCGGTCATTCCTCAAAAACCCCAATTTAATGACAATTTCACATTTATTGAAACTAATCTGCAGTGAAAATTCCCAAAATGACCAGTTTTTAGATTTTTCAGTTGTTCCTTTGGGTTTTTCCTAATTCATATTCTCCATTATTCTCATTTGGATCATCTTCAAAATTTGTAGTTGACCATAAATACGTTCTGATAAAAAGACGTATGAGCTATGATTTTAACTTTAGTGTGATAGTAACTTGGCTGTGATAGAACCTTTTTTATCTGAATCATAATGAAAACTAATATAATAGGGAAGGCGCAAATGATTATGCGGTATTATTTGACGAGGAAGGAAGGTGTTGACTGACATATGTATGTGGTTATTAGCCGGAATACGCAGCTACCTTTAAGGAAGCGTTTCGAGCGAAAAAAATATGTTTAAAAAACACGTGATTTATGAGGTTTTTGAAAGGACCGATTATATTATCATTAATTTTTATTACATTAAACATCGTTTTTTCTTAATAAAAGTTAGTGGATTTTGAGAATAGATTTGGTTAAAGCGAATTTATTTGCATTTTGCGAATATTCATTTCGATCATCCATTCTATTAAGGTAAATTGACTTTGCAGGCTTAGGCCGGCCGTATACCAAAGCTGCAAATCGTCATATGCCGCTTTGCAACATAAATCTCCAAGCAATAAGTGACGAAAAACTGCATATGAAGCTTTGGAATACGGCCGGCCTTAGACATAACCACAAAGAACTTAGTTTGAGGATTTCAATATTGAAAAGTTCTCAAGGAAAGTTCGACAGATTTGAGTGACTGTGAAAACAATTCCGTGTCATTTTACATTGTTCATTACAATGCCGAGGAGAACACGAGCTTGCATATGTCGTCGAAGTCAGTCAAATGCGCGGCGAGCTACTTCATTACGATTCGGAAATCGATTACGGTGGGGACAGATCAGTAATGATTGGACAAATGTCAGTCGTTTAAAAACAGCGGTGAATCTCCTGGATAGTGTTGTGTTGGGGGAAAAGTGAAATTGCCACAATTGGTCCTGCCATCAGAGCGGGATTCTACACATTTCCTAGCCAACATCCAAAAATACAACAGTTGTTTCCAAATGACGTCGTTTGGCGCTACGCATATTGTATAGGACAATTTCATGCCTACTTTCAAGCTAATCACAGCGCAATTGTCTTTCGAATCATTCTCTGTTGTATCAGAAACAATTTAATAGTTTCACACACCGTTACAGATTCAAGGGCAAATATATATATCATTCAGTAGGAGCATATTGAATCTAATGTCTCGAACTTTTATAGGAATAATTGATTTTTCCTTAATGGTTACAAATATTTGTTGAAGAGTTGAATTTTGAAGATTTGGATTCATTTTAAATATTTAAGGTTGGGTGTAGCGAGGCGCACCGGGTCCCAACTAGTAAACCAATAAATATCAACTTTACAGAAAAAAGTTAAAACAAAAAACGTGGGCAATGAAATTGCGCAAAAAAAAATTTATAATCAGTTTTGCAATAAAACGTGTAATTAAAAAGATCTTGGCAAAAAACTACTTTTGAATTTACGTTCTTCGACACTTAAAGCGCCATAACTCGTGCAATATTAGCCCTACGTAAAAAATTATAGCAACAAAAATTATAGATAATCGTGTGTTCTATAAAGTCTTACGACGGACTTATTTATGTAGAATTAACCATTAACGAAATATAGTGCAAAGAAAGTCATATATGAAGTTTGAAGCACTATTTCTCCGTAGATATTGACTTTACAAAAAAAATCACTTATTTATCTACAAAAAAGATAATATACATTTTTGTCGTAAAATGCATAGTTTCTGATATATAGAATTAAACGCGTTTCCCTTCACTGTAAGTTTAGCAAGAGGGTGGGAATGACGCCATTTTGAATTTAAGCTTATAAAAATATATAAAATCATTTGGTAAAAAAAATCGCGTGCGGTATTTTTCGCATTACGGAGGCCTTTTTTTCGACCTATTTATTGGACTATTTGTAGAGTGTTATATTCACGATATTCTCGTTACCAAAGGTATGTTTCAAGAAATATTGCCCTATTTTAATTCCAGTAGGGGTCATTTCAAAATATTCAATAGAAAGTTACGAGAAAAGTTAAAAAACAAGAACAAACAGAATTTTTAAGTTTGATTTATGTCCTCCTATTGTTTACCAAAGTCATGGGTCATGGTGCAATGTCTAGTTAGTAAGTTTAGTTCGAAGATAGAACTAATAGAAGATCGGATATGTGAAGAAGAGTCTGGAGATTGCTGAAGGAGCAGGTGCTAAATCTTGCCTTTGAGTTCTTGGATCTTGTAGAAGTTAGGAAGGAGTAATTGCGGGAAATTGTTGCGCAGTTGTGTTGTTCTTCGAATCGGATTGAATTCCTTACAAGTAGCATGCGCGAAATGGGAACCAATAGACAAAGGGAATTAGCCGAGCGGGATAGACTTGTATTGTGGTAGAAACATTGCCGTTGATGCCTCCTGCGAATTTCGGTCGGTAATGGTAAAATGTTGCCAAAGCTGCGCTGATTTAGTACATCTACGGATGAACAAATTGACATTATCTTTGATAGATTTGAGATGCGAGCTTGTACCTTCGCTAGCCAGGATCCGCTATTTTTGAAGCACCAATCCAGATAAACGAAGTGCATTCAAGGTGCAGTCGAATGTAGCTATTGTAGATTACAGCCAGGGTTACTGTTTGTTCGAGCAATTTGCATTTCTTAAGAAATCTTTTTTCGAATATGTGATGATTTCATTGTAGATCCTTGGATATTGTTACGCCTATGATGCTAAGAGATGGATCAGCCGTTAGTTCCGCACAGTAGAAGCAGTACGAAGATTGGCGCCAGACCCGCCGCACAATCTTTTTGCCAAAGATTCACAAGAAAATAATTGCATTTTACAAGGATTTCAAGATATAAAATTTAACCAGATGAATACTATTGGCTACCCTATTTTGCTACAAAGAGTAAGTTACGGTATTTTCTAGGCGCACTTGTTTGCAAGTCGCACTTGTACGAATATTTCAAGTAGCCAGTTATGAGGGGTTTTTTCAATGGGAGTCCGTAAAAGCTCTTCAGCGAAACGCTTTTAACGCTTTTTTTAAAAAAAAAACTCAACTCTTCTTAGTTATCCGATAACGCGTTTCACGAGTCAAATTCTAGTCATAATGTTATAAACGGATTTGGAAGAGGTCTTCACCTTCTTCCTCTTCTTCTTAAATAGGGCAATTGTAATGAGGTTTTCCTCATAGGATCCTTATAAGAAACTGATAGGGTATACCTCATTTCAGTATCGTAGATTTTTTTGGGTCGTGCTCATGAGAAATCTAAGGGGAAAGCCCCTTTTCGGCAGGCCCTTCATTTGCCACGGGTCGGGTAGCTTGGAATTACCATACAGGTGACATACTCTGGCAAAAGCTTTAGAAATTTCGAGATTAACGGGAAACCGATGTATGTATACTCGCCCGCCACTTCTTTCCCCCTGCACCCAAGTATTCCACACTCTCGATGGACAGGGTATTCTTGAGGACTCGCGTGGTATACATTTAGGTGCCTCAAGGAGCTCGATGCCAATAAATCCATCACCCAGGGGTAAATTTTATCACTTGCACTATTTCTTATCTTTATAAATGGCGCATGTTCAATCCGCTCCAACCTACTTCACAGCTTCGCATTGATGATCGCGAACTCCAACTCAACTCAATAAACTCATTGCGCATTGAGGCAGCCAGAGTCGTGTCGAATTCAATGCCTCTAAAACGAAGTACTGTCATATTTCCAAAAGAACGTGCAACAACTATCCCTCCGTGTCAGTGGATCGTATTGAACTAATGGCCGGTCCATTCCTCAACATTTTAAGGGTGACACTAGCCAAGGACTTGCAATGGAATGACCACATATTCTAAATCGTTAAACAAGCATCCCAATGCTTGGGATTTCTTAAGAGGTGCAAATTCTTCCTCCAGCAGTCGGCCCGTGCTGCCTCTCCTCGAATACAACTCTCTCATTTAGGGCGGCACTTTCATAACCACCTTGGCGTGGTTAGATAAGATACAGAATCCCTTAAATTAATCGATGAAGACACCGTTTGCTCCGTTTATCGCTACTATCATAGTGACTGTTCCACCGAAATAAACGCACTCCTGCCTCTACAGCAATCTTATACCCGCAGCACCAGATTAGCCCACTCGTCTCACTCCGTCCACCTGCAGCCCACTTTTCGCGCACTCTACAAAATAGCAATTCGTTTCTAAATAGAACAACTCGACTGTGAAACAATCTCTCGCAGTCAGTATTTTCGAACCCTACAAAATCCGAGAGTTCAACACCCTCCCGAACCCACTATTAGCCTATTACTAACTACCTATGTACCGGCACAATGGAGCTCCTTGCTGGTGACAGCAAGGCTACTGCCATCATGCTTGGGTAAACATAAAAAATTTTGAAAGACAACATCCTCCCTAGTTTCCTAAATATTTATAGGGGATGCTAAACCGGCCACACGGTTTACGCTAGCTCGTCGGAAGGGGTCGTGGGGGTGTGTGACCGGAAATATACACATATGATTCACCACTTACCTATTAGTCAAAGAGGAGATTTCTTCCTATCGTTCTTGTCCTAGATTAGCCAAAGGTATTCATCACTGGAAGTTCCCAACGGCCTGGTGGACCTGTAAATGTTCAACGCGACTTTGAGAGGACCCTGGAGAGAAAGCAAAACCCAACCATCCTGGATAATTTATCCCCTTAGGCCATACTGCCCATTAATACTCGTTGAGTTAAGGAAATTTACAACAATTATATTATTCAATTGTTTACAGCTCAGGACAATCTTAATCAAACAATAAAATAAGGTAAGTTTGCTTTAAATACTAGATGTAAACCAAACAACAAATACTCCTTCAATCTAGGTAATGTGGATACAACCAACTATTACCACCAAATTAGAACTTCAATAAAACAAAGGAAAGGAAAAAAACCAATCGTCGCGCTGGTACCAGTCGAGGATTCCTTTCTTTCGTACAACACACAAAACCAACCGATAAAATTTATAATTACGGATATGTACTAAAGCACAACCTATTAGTTATTGGAAGAATGTATAATTATTTGAGAAATATTGTAACAATTAATATCTTGTAACTATTGAATCAATATTATAAGAAACGGTGAATATATAGGTAGTAGTATGATGACAGTGTAAATATATTATAATAATTCATAACCATTTTAAAAGAATGTATAATATAAGTAATTAAAATTTTAAAATTGGTAATATAATTTCGTGTATTGTGTAAATATTATCTTCGCAAGGTAAGTACAATAATATTAGGTAAATAAAGAAATTGGTGGATATAAGTAGTTGTATAAAATAAGAACAGTATATATATATAACAGTATGTGACTCAATACTCAACTAAATACAATATATTATGAGCAATATAATAAAAAAAAATTTAGGAGATAATGAATTACTTGACCCAAAATCCTGTACAAGATCTCTTCCTTGTTCAGCGACTATCCAATCCGGAGTAGCCAAAATTTCGAAAATACTTCGCTGATATTAAATAATACACCTCGGCTGAACTGATCTTGATTACTCGAACTGTTAATTGCAATAGCTAGATAAATCCATAGCCGAGAGGTAAGTTTGCACTTCTTCAATTAGTTACAACGTCACAATTGGGGAAAACTCGTTAGTGTTATACAACAGATATTCTAACTATAATAAAAGTATTGTAGGAACACAAGTCGGAATGATTTTTTTGATATTCTAAATTGGTATTCTGAACGTGTAATTCAGCAAGGTATTCGCTAATTGAACTAGGATAATCGTAACTGACACTAACCGTATTATCAATACCACGTTCCGTCTAAAACCTGCTGTTCCTCTTAGTTAAATGATGAGCCATCTCAAACGTTACAGTAGCACGAACACTAGAGCTTCGCAAATTGAACCTTTTCCTTCCGATTGTCGTCAGGGGGTAGCAAAATTTTAGGCAGCTGGTTAAAAAATCTGTCCCGCAAGCTATACGCTGTTTATAGCGGCAGGAATCCGGTATGGCACAGATTACTATGTAAAAGCACAATCTCTCTGGTGATTAATTCCAAGATGCAAATTTTCGCAAACGTCAGTGGAAGCGTTGAACGGTGTCCTTGAGGAGAAATCCCTGAACTGAAAACACCAACCTTCTCTGCTTCAGGTTGTAAAATAAAAACGGGCGGCCGGATTCACTATAAAGGAACTCAATTATCTTCTCCAGTAAGAATTATCCACCTTTTCTTCACGATATTGGACTTCCAGGCTAAACTTGGTAAATACAACTTCGCACAAATGGTGTTTTCTTTTAACCGACTCGTTTCGTCCGATTCTCATCCCAGACTGTCTGAAAAAAGCTATATTTTTCCTATTCTCAGAAAAATTTTGTTTTTCTGAGCCTACGTGATTCAAAAATTTTCTAATACTTAAGCCTCCTAAGTGATTACTAATAATTTCTGAATTTTCCGTGAGATGGGGGAATATTTGGTAAGGAGAATTCTTTTATGTAATTAACCAACCGTTACACCTAACCTTACTACTAGGCATCGCGCCTTGACGTGACAACGACATAACGGACTGGTGGTGCAAAGGGGGATTCCTGAGCCTGGAACTGCCACATAAAAAATACTTTGGTTGAGGTGCCCTGTTTGACACTGTAAAGATTAAAAATAGTGCACGTGGTAGGATTGTTCCCGGTAGACACTGGCAATACTTTTAGGATACCTAGGTTTTTTTTACGAGGGAGTGATGAGAACCTTACATCGGTCAAGCAGCACGGAATGTGTGCGACCGCCTGTGTAAGCCTTCCATGCCTATGACAGGAGACTCCGCGGGGGGTACGCACCCAGACGGTTGTGTCAGATTCCTACTGACTAAACTCGTCCACCCTTTTTTGCATGACGTTCAACTCCCGACCGGTACGAGCCGTTAAGGCATTACTTCAGTCTGCCGTCATCAGCATGACCCTTAAAAACAAAGGGATCCCTCAAAAGTGCTCACCAGAACCCAAACAGTCTAGCCATATAGCTACCTAGATGCTACCTATCGTTGGATTTCTTTGCCTTTCTCTGTTTCTGTGGGCTTCGTAATGCTTAAGCTTCTGGTGAATGGCCTTCAGCGCCACTTCCATCCTTTCCCACGCGACCTCCGACCTTTTCGTATGGTCCAAGATGTTTTCAGGAGTTAGCTGCACTTCAGCAACTGCTTCCAACGCAGTCCTGTGCTCCACGAGCCTTGGGCATTTAAAGAAGACATGCTCCGCGTCCTCTTTATTGTTTGGGCAGTCCGGGCAGAAAGGTGAATCGTCCAACCTGAAGCGGTAAAGGTATGCCCTATAACCTCCATGTCCACTCAGGAACTGTTCCCTTAACCCACTTCTCCACATTTGGTATGAGTCTATGGGTCCATCGGCCCTTAGTAGACTCGTCCCACCTCCTCTGCCATATTGCGATGGACTGGCTGCGCGCCAGAGTCCGCCGTATTTCCTTAGACCCCCTCTTTCATATTCCGGGTCGTACAACCGTAAGAATATCAATGGGAATGATTCTAGCTATCACGCATGCTGCTTCGTCAGACGTAGTGCGGTACGCACACCATGCCCGAAGGGCACTTAACCGATATGCGGAGTTTATTTTTCTCCTATTGCCCGTTCTGTCCAATCGCTTCATTCGCGAATATCTCGATTTCGTCGAGTCGCTTTCCTACTACAGCTACCCCGATGTCATCGGCGAAGCCAATAGCGACCGCTTCTCGCGGGAGTCATATCGCCAATACTTCATCGTACATGATGATCCACAAAAGAGGACCTAGGACGGAGCTTTGAGGACTCCGCTGGTTGTCCTATACTCCCTAACTCCCTCGTCTGACTCGCAGTGTCAGATCCAGTGTCCTATCTACTAGTCAGTTTTGTCAACGCCTCGACGATCTTGCTCCACCTCGCGCTCTTGAAAACATTTTTCACGTCAAAGGTTATCAATGCGCAACTCTTATTCACATCCATTGCAGCCCTTTCAAGGCTAGTCACCATATTGACAGCATCCGTTGAATTGCCTTTCCGACAAACCGCCTTCACCCTCGGTGCTTCGGAGTAGTCTGTTGTATATCACCCTTTCGAAAAGCTTGCCCTTAAGGCCTAACTATAATGCACGTAAGAAACGCACGTCGTCTGGGCGCTCTCATGGAAATTAATGGACTCGGCCATATTGGACGTACGTCGGTCATATTTTGTTTCGTTAAGTTTCGTTAAACGTAAAAATGCGAAAAGAACCGCGCTCAACGTATCAAGTTTTAATTTTAAACTTGTGAAGACTTTCCGTATACACAAACCAGTATACGTTTGACGAAAGTTTGATATTTACGCACGTCGGCTGACGTGCGTTTCTTACGTTCATTATAGTTGGGCCTTTAGTGTTAAGAAGACATATCGGCCTGTAAGCCGACGGGTCGCCTGGGGTTGAGCACAAGCTTTTGACGCTTCCATTGTTCAGGGAACACTCCTTCTCTCAGGCACGCTGTGAATACTTTGTGCCACAGTGGCTGCCAGCTTCACCGCTCTGTGCGGTATACCGTCCAGTCCAGGGGCTTTTCCAATGGCAACCCTCCTTGCGGCTTCCACAATTTTTTCCTCCCTTACCTCTGGGATGTCTGCTTCATCTACGTTTACTGCAGGCAGGCTGTACATGTGCTGTGGAAACAGGGTCCGTACTATGCCTTGCAGCATTACAGGGCAGGTAATCGTTGGGGAACGCTTGCCCCTAATCGACGACATTACTACCCTGTAAGCACCCTCCCACGGGTTACTATCCGGTTCCTTGCACAGGCTCTTAAAGTGTTCCGTTTTACTCTTTCGGATGGCATTTTTAAGCCCTCTCCTCGCCTCTTTGTATTCCATAAGGAGTTCCTCATATTCTAGCCGTTCCCGCCTTCGCTGACAGCGCCTTCTTGCCTTTAGGCAAACCCTTCGACGCTCCTCGATTTCATCAGGCGTTGTGGCATGGAGGCGGCACATGCCCGTTTCATCGCCGCGGTGATCCTTGCGACCCTTTCATTTGCGCATCCTGTCTGCGCAATATTCTCCTGCAGGGTTATCTCTTTGAACAGCTCGTCATCGAGCTTGTTCTGGGCCCATCCGGTGCCTATGGCTTGCTTTCTGTCCGTCTTCCGGTGCGGAAAGTTATGGCGTGATGGTCGCTGTGCGTATACAGCTCGCTCACCCGCCATTGGAGGTCTCTGGCCATCGAGTCACTGATGAAGGTGATGTCTACTATAGACCCTTTTTCACCTTTTTGGAAGGTGTTTTGACCGCCGATGTTTGCCAACACCACATTGAGGCGTGAAAACGCTTCCACTAGAATGCGCCGCCTGGCAGTGATTCAGGTTCAATTGTATGAACTTTATTTCCTTCCTTGTTTAAGTGCCTTCTTGAATAGTGGACACTTGCTGTTGCTGTTCCTCGCTTTCTGGCATAACAGGCATTTAGGGCTCCCGGCGCACTCCTTGGCGATATGTCCCTTTTCTTCGCATTTCAGGCATAGGATACCTAGGAAACATTCGAGTTTAACTAATAGAGCAGGCTGGGTATACTTTATAAAACAACTTAGAGATATGTAATGCAATACGTCCAAAGTCACGAAAGCGATGGTCGAGGTGTTAAAAGGAGTTTGCGCAGAAGGTTTAACCAAAGGTGAGAACTTCACATAGTAGCCCACAAGGCAGCATTTTGTTTCATCAACTAAAAAATAGTGACATACTCGAAGCTGTTATGTTATAAAAATTAATATCGACAAGGAAATGACTCCATTCCCTTTCATAACAATTGATTTACCTGATAAAAGCAAGAATTAATATGTTTTAAGCAAGAAGCGTTTTCAGTTTGCCAAGGGCGAAAAAAGTCTGCTCTTAAAAGCTTTTTAACTTTATGTAAAAATTCTTTTGTTTTTATTCCATCTTTAGGGAGAAACTACCTCCATTACTTTCATCGTTGCAGTTTGCTACTAGGAAGCGCAAAGTTGTTCAAAAGAGATTAAACACCTTGAAATTAGTTTTTTAGTGGGGAAATATTATTTCTTTGAAAAGTATGTAAACGGAAATTACACAGCGACTTTATGGTTTCTAAAAGGAAATTATTATTTATTTTATGAATGTGGCAGCCAAGTTGTGTGGTTACCAATGGATTATATGAAATTGAGTTAAAATATTTTGTTTGAGAGATTATAATATTGTTATAGTTTGTTTATTTTAAAAAAAGTAATAGTGATGATGTTTATTTATTTTACAATAGAATAGGCACTCGATTATTATTATGTGAGTATGGGGGCAACCCCGAATGGTAAACACCGCGAGCCTCCGGCGGCAAGGAGTTCTTTAGTTGAAGAAGACCGGACTTGACGGAAATCAAAAGCTCCTTGATAAATGTTCTTCTTCTTAGTGAGATCAGACCAGGGTTGGCTTCATGTAAGGTGATAGGTGATTATCATTTCGGTGATTGCCGGGAGTGATCACTACAAAGTGATTATTCATGTAAAGCAATCATTTAAAATTAATCACCGAAAATCAACTGAACTTAACTTCAGACTAAAAAGTGGGAAATGTGGGCATTTTCTTGGCACAATTACGATATCCGAGGCGATTTAATGATATTTTTTTGAGTTGGGGTCACTGCAAATCTCAGCTTCTGAAAGTGTTTAATTTCAAAACGCTTAAAACGTTTGATTTTGACGTCACCCATTTGATTAACATTGTAGATATTTTTTAAACACCAATAAGTTTTTTAAAAGTGTCGACGATGTTAATCAAATGGGTAACGTCAAAATAAAACGCTTTAAGCGTTTTGAAATTGAACACTTTTAAAAGCTTAGATTTGCAGTGGTGCGAAAATGTTAAATAAAATTTTTCGATATCTCGCTTAGTTTTTGAGATATCGATAATTGAAAATTTTAGTTTTACATACATATACTATAACATAAATTGCGATAATTTCCCTAATAAGACAATTTGGTAAAACTAAAAAGTTGGTGTGCATAGGACCACACGTTGGAAGTGAAAACTTCTATGGCCAGTCTATATTTCCAAATCAATCTTAGTTCTACAGGAGGATAAGGATCAATAAATTTTGTCTATGAATATTCCATTTAAGTTTATTTTATTGTTACTTGATGTCGCAATAAACTAAGAAAAACAAAAATATAATAGATAATACATAATACATAGTTGCTAGCATATAATACATAGTACATAGTGCATAGTACATAGCGCATAATACATAGTACGTAGTGCATAGGGGCGCATTTGAAATATTTTTTTTTGCAGACTTGGAAACACATTTTTCTAGACAAGTCGTTCTTATTTAATTATACAGTCGTTATACCGGTTTTTATGCGCCCCATGTTTTTATTTTAGTCTGTTAAAAGTCTCAGATTATTACTTAATCTGCTGACGCAGCGTCCCTTGGCATACGACATAAGAAGATAGCACTGCTACTATTGCAATATTTCTTACCAGGCATCGGAATCTCAAGAAGGTCCATGTTTGTGTTCTTATTATTTTATAGTTTTTGGTACAGCTTATGATTTAAAATAAAACCATTTAACTTAAAAGTTTTTTTACCCATTTTTATTGCATTCTTTTTAGTCTTAATTCAGTCATTTTTGGATTTTCCTTTCTACAAAATTCTGGTGAAGTGATTGGTTATGCCAGCGCCATTTTGAATTTTCTAATTTTGACAATAAATTCATTTTTTCCGACCTTAAACCCCCCAAATAGCGATTTTCAGTGAAATCGAATGGTAATTTCCAAAATCGTACCGCCATATTGGCGCTGCCATTTCGAATTTTCAATTTTTTACCACAGATTCGTCATTTGTGAAGTTAAAAACTCCCCGATACCGATTTTCAATGGATTCAGAACACACTTGCAAAATTCACCCACCATATTGGCGCCGCCATTTTGTATTTTCAAATTTTGACCACAGAATCGTAATTTGTGGCCCTAAAACCCCCTACACCGATTTTCAATGGAATCAGAACACAATTGCAAAATTCGTCCGCCATATTGGCGCCGCCATTTTTAATTTTCAAATTTTGACCACAGAATCGTCATTTGCGGCCCTAAAAACCCCCGATACCGGTTCTTAATGGAATCGGAATACCGTTGCAAAATTCCTCCGCCATCTTGGAGCCGCCATCTTGATTTTTTTACAAAATTGTCAGATTGATTGTCACGGGAACTCAATGTGTGTACAAAGTTACATAAGAATCGGTTTGGTAGAAGTAAGTTGAAAAAGCTGTCGCAAGATTTGAACCAAAAAAATATACGAAGTCAAGCTAAATAAAACCATTAATAATGTATAATAATACATACTAATAATACATAATAATATATAACAATATAAAATACATATTAATCCATAACACATAATCATAAATAAGAATACATAATAATATATAATAATACATAAAACAAACTAAAACCTCCAAAATCAAATTTTTTCTCACATGGTACACAAAAAAAGTCAGCCTGATGGTACGCAAAAAAAGTGCGCGTGACGCGAGTTTTTAGTTTTTTACCCAGGCCAAAAAGTGCCCAACCAGGCGCGGATTGGGGGGGTGGGGGTCACGGGGGTCATGACCCCCCCAAAAGCGCTCGCTGTTTAAAACAGAAAAACAAAAAATAACCAAACGACCAAAACCGACCCAACTTTTTTGCAAATTAAAAAACGACCCTTTTTTTTATATGATAGTGGAAGCTCAGGTGTCACCCTTTGGGTCTTATCATGGGTGGCGAGTTGAAAAATGACAGCGCCGTTTATCGTTCTCATTTTTCGTACCATAATTGGCGAATGCAGCGACATGACAGTTTTCGACAAAACCTTATCATTGTTGTCGCTTGAAAATTTTTAGACATTTCTGATAATTAAAAATTTATAAAATTACATTATTTATTCAATCTATTTAAAAAATATTTATTCAATCTAGTCACTTAACAGTCGTGAAAAACGCAGCTTTGTCTCTTTAAACGCCAACTATGATACGCCTGAAGGCGTTTTTCCCGACAAATGTCAGTTTTTTCGAAAACTATGATTCCGTTTTACAGTCGCCACGCCATTTCTCACTTCAAGCGCCAACCACGATTAGGCCCTTTGTACTACTAGCCCGTCATGTCATGTCGCACACGTCATAGTGCAATGTCTAGTAGTATGCTTAGCTCGAAGGATAGAGAGAAACATAGGATAGATTAGGGGGAGTCGGGTGCAGTGTAAATCGAGAGTTACCTTGTTGCAAGGGTAAAAATACGGTGTTTCTAAACACGGTGAATCTGCTAAAAGTGCACCGCGTAATTGTTCGTAAATTTTCTTCAAATTCCACTTTTTTTTGATAAAACTAAATTTTTTTTGTCAATACGAACAAAAAGAGTTTTATCAAAAAAAAGTGGAATTTCTGAAGAAAAAATACAAAAATTCACGATTTTCGATTCGATTTTTCTCAAGTTTAAAAATTTTTTCTTGTTCACCATCATAAAGTGCATAAAAAACCTACACTTAAATTAAAAAGGAATCTCATACGATGCAATGCGCAAAAGTTATTGGCCAATCAATTTTCAAATTTGAGGTTAATTTTTGAGACCTGTGAAAGATATTTTGACTTAAAATTTTTACCAGTTATTGGGCCCTATTCTGTAATTTTTCATAAAATAATATTTTATGTTATGTTATGATAATAAAATTTCTTCTTCATAAAATAAAAATAAAATATTTTAAAAATTCGTATTCTGTTATGCTTTCTTAAAATTATTTTATGAAGTCTTTTATGAACACATAACATAAAATATTTAGTACAATCCGCTAGGGGTTCTATTACGTTTGAACAGCTGATCGGTTGAAAATGAAAACAAATAAAATTATGAATGAAAACAAACAAAATCAAAGCGCGCCTTGTTTCAGTATCTGACAAAATACAATTCTCTTAATGCGTTTGCCATATTAATCTTTAATTTAATTCAAAATTCAATGAAAACTACTTTCTCGCAAATGTCAATTACAGTCTGTTATTTTCATAAAATGGTTTAAAATACCTATAAAATGTGCTGCTTAGACTATTTTATGTTATAAAGCGTAACAGGAAATATTTTATGTTATAATCGATAAAATAAAATGAAATTTTTCGGACAGAATAGGATTTTAGAGAATTCTTTTATGTTATGGCATAACATAACATAAAATGATAAAATTTTACTGACAGAATAGGCCCCATTATCCACATTATAAAGTATAATTTCTGAAAATTTCATCAATTTTTACTTAAAACATTCGAAGTTGTAACCAAAAAACCAAAATTTAGCAGTTTCTTCAGTTTTTAATTTTCTTTGAGGTTATGTGTGCAGATTAAAATTTCATTTTGTAACCGCTGATAGGTAATATCATAATGAACAGCCTCAATTTTTTCACCTTCTTTGGACCTACACATACCGAGAAATTCTCATTTATATTTAGAAAGAACGACCAAAATGGTAGATTTTTCACAAAACGGCCCATAATTTACGTAGAGGTGGTTGCAAGAGAAAATGTCCATTTCGTATAGTATTCGATGTAACTAACATATTGAAAAAAAAATTTGAGATTGGAAACAATTCCTTTTTCACTAAAATTTGATGCTTATCTGACTCCATTATTAGCAAAATCCGTAAAAAATAGTTTTTCGATTTTTTGGAAATTTGTAACCGAAAAGACCCCTTAATCCACCAGAAAATTCGGTTAGTTTTGTTCGTTTTGTTAATTTTGTTTTTGTTTTTTAGGAGTAGAATTTTTTTTCGCCACTTTTAAATCCTTGACCCCGCCCAAAACAAAATTCTAGGTCCGCGCCTGTGCCCAACGTGCCTATAGAAGTTTTCACTTCAAAAATTGTTTCTCAGGTCTTGTCCCAAATTATTTAATTTTTCTTTCCCTTTATCTTTTGGTAAAATATCGAAGTTTTGCTCCATAAATTGTACCATGATTTGGATTCAACAATATTTATTAGTTTCATTAACTTCCAACTGAAACATTAAAAAATACCTGAGTGACAACAAAAGTGGCAACAATATCTTGTCACCACAATTTGGGATTCTGGCAGGTGACAGTCGCCATCCATGAACTGAAATCTGTATAAGTGATTGGTGATAATCTCCGATCACCTTACATGAAGCCAGCCCAGGACATGTGCCTTTTTTGCTTTGTTTTCGATCACTTTTTCGAGCATCTCGGGCGGTATAGCGATGATTTCGGCACGAATGTTTCCCTTGAGCTCGTCAATCGTATGAGGTTTGCTGGCCTACACTTTGCTTTTCAAATAACCCCACAAAAAGAAGCGTGACGATACTACACTTTCGGGTTCTGGGCAACGCTCTCTCTCTCTGACCGCTTCAACCAGTGCGTTGGAACGTCTTGGTCGTTGATGAACGGCATGTTGAAGATCTCCTACTGTCGCGTGCTCAACAAAATTCGACACCAAACGACGAAAAGTGTTGTCAGACGGTGCCTATTGGCCACGATATTTTCGACGATATGCACGTTGAGTTAACACAAATGAACGACTATTTTCAATCTACAGCGTCACTATTTCGGCGCATTGCTTCGGTGTGAAGCGATTCATGGTTAAAATTGTACTGAACTGATGTTTCAAAAACATGTCTAATCAACTGAATCGGTTGACAAATGTCAAAGTTAGACAATGTTTACATATCGATATAAAAGATGGCGCACCCTGTATACATAGTCGTTTCTAGATAATTTGTGATAAATTGAGCCAATAGCCACTTTTTATAGTTTCAAGAGGCGCTATTATTTCGTTTCAATTTTTTAAGGCTGGCACAGGCATCGTTCCTGGCTGACCATCGCATATGTGACAAAGGAGAAGGCAAATTTTGGTACCCACCTCCAATAGCTAAGTGTAATACGTCGTTAGATAGGTCTTTTTGAGCTGAATATAAGTTACTATGGCGCTTAGTTCGAAGTCTTTGTCTGTTATGAGTAATATGGTCAGAATTGTACAAAGATAGAATTTCACATATCACCCTGTATTTTTGTAACCGTATAACATATTTCCATGAATAAGGTACCAATGAATGCATCTAATATAGTAATAGCCCACTAATTAAATTTATAGGTACATATTTATGGGCCATTTCAGGCTACCTCGACTGAACATTTAGATTTTCCTTTTTTAATTGGATCGAGTTTTATTGTCTTTTTCTATTTTGTGAGGGCGTGAGGGAGAGCTCCCGGAATTTAATTTGAAATCCTTTGAAGTGGTAAAAATTTCTTCAAAATCGGTTCAGTAGTTTAGAGTCTAAATGTGACATTGTGATGTGCAAACAAACACACATTTACTTTTATAATTTTTGTGAGCGAACAAACTAACATTTTACAGGTTAATTAATTTACCTACTAGTGTTTGCCCCACGGATTTGCCACGTGGAAATATACACTGTACAAATTCTTGGTCAGGGCGTCATATATTTTGTAAACATCTCTTTTGTAGGAATACACTATTACTACGTATACATGATGAGTTGAATAGTTGAGTTGAATTTCCGACAATCGACAAAATTCGACAAAAATTCGACTCGCACTTGGCCGATTTTTGGGTGGCTGCGACCACAACCTCTTTTGAGGGCTGGATCCGCGCCTGTTGGGAAGCGCCCTTTGTTTAAAGGATTTTTGAAATAAACATAGCAGAGGAGACAGTAGGGACCCTGCACAGGATTTTAGAACAGCAGGAGGGACACCATCAGCGCCGGACGAAAAATCTTGTGGCAGCTCATTGATATGTTTCGAGATATCTTCCCTGGTTATAGCTTAGAATAGAGAAGAGAAGGAAGCGCAGTTAATTAAAATCGGGGAAGCATTTCGGCAACACATATGCACAGCACTCCCATAGTATTTCTGCAGTTCCCGGACAATGGCGGTATCATATTTAGTCAAAAACCGGGAGGGGATTGCGTTTCTCAGCAACCATCCAAATGAGAACACATCACTTGACTGATGTTTGGAGCAAACGCGAACGAATTTCGGTACGCCTCTGTTCGGGATCTGCATGAAACCTATGAACATATGTTTGTTTCTTTTCTTTTAGAGCGAGAGGTTCGTGAATCCAAGTGCTTCCCTAGAATCCGTATACATGTACGCTATTTTCTGTTCCTTATTTTCTCTATTCTAAGGGTTATAGACAGAGATAATTTTGAGACTATTGTATTACGTTAATATGTCGAAAATTGTCTTCATCTGGTGCAAAGACAGGGACGAGAAAAGTTTTAGGAAGAACAATGCGAACTTGTCGCCAATCTCGGACGAATTAGAACTTCGTTCTCGTATTGCATGGTGTTAGGGTAATTATCAACGTTTTTCTTAGCAACCTATTGAAATCGACTGAAGTGAGTTTGGACGACAGTACTTTAAGGTTGGCTTTTTTAAAGTTAAAGATAAAGGTTGACTCCTCCGGGATTAGCTTATTGTTAAAGGCAAAACATAGCTAAGTAGGAGAGGAGGGTGATAATTATTGACAGGCGACAGGACAATTGAGCTAGACTCAACATTCATGTTGTCTGAGTCGGAAAAGCATACAAGATCTAACCGCTTTCCTAAAATATTATTCACACCGCTCATTTGGTACAAGCCGCATGAAAATAAGGAATTAAGAAAGCTTTAAGGTTGTTTTCAGACATTTGACTGTGGGAGGACTCAACACCAGCTTTGAACTTCTCGGAATGCTGTTCTCAGGACAACTGTAATAGCCAAGTCAAACATCCCGGAGACAGATGGCAAGATCATCTACATAGCTGATGACAACCAGGTTCGTGTAGTTTGGTCAAAAATCCATCCACAACCAGTGACAACAATAATAAGGCTAGAACTCCGCCTTCATGGCCTTTAAAAGCTTTAATGATGAAGACACCCGGACTATCACCTATAAGCGATCTGGGGATTGACTCTGGAAAGTGTTCGCTGAGTAGGGACCTCAAGGTTTCATCGTTAGAAGTGTATGAGCCATTCTCCTTTTTGGGAAGGCCCACTTCGTTGAAGGAGTCCTTGGAGAGGAGCTTTTGGAGACTAGTTGCCTCTGGTAAAGTCAGGAGGTTCTGACAATGCTTCGTCCAGGCTATCCTTTTGGAGTGTCTCAACAACTCCTTGTTGTAGGCTGTTAGGTTCTGTATTCTTCCAATTACCCAGCATTTTGTGCCCTATTGACAATCGCCTAACTTAACTAAGCAGCATTCTGTCGTTGGACTAGGGCCCTTTACGCGATGACTGGGAGGAAAAGACAGTGCTGCTGTCATGCTATTAGGAAGAGATGGCATATCAGTGAGCTACGTCGCAGCCGTCTCTAGTTCACTCACTGAGCTGATAGGGGTGGTGAGCAAGTCTGATTTCGGGGACACAAGCCTCTGAAACTTAAACCACTTTCGTTTTTTAGGATGAAGAAAGATGCGCGGATATGTGGTAGGTCCACAAGATCGAACCTCATGTGCAGATGGTCCGAAAGCAAGGCTTTGTCCAGAACGCCTCAATTTTCGATCCTGCCAGAGAGTAGCCTTCATGGAAATAGATTATAGGGTTACAAAAATACAGGGTGATATGGAACACTCTAACAAAAAAAATTCAAAAAGCCCTAGCGGCTAAACCGGCATGATATCTCCCGCGCCCCCTCACACAGTTTTGTGTTTGTCTAACTAAACCTATCAACAGCCGCCGCTTTGTAAACTTAGGGTATACAGCCTGTATAATGTTCTGACATTTCTTGTTGCGAATTTAATATCGTAGTTCCTTAAATTTTTAATTCTGAGACGTTGCTGAGGTCTTTGCCGTAAATCCTGCCTGTTTCAACGCTGACTTCTCGATTTCATAACAATTGTTTTCCAAAAAGAGATTGTCAACCCAACCAGCCCAAACCCCAACGAGAAGACCAGTCCGGTGTTTGCTTCGTTTCAAGGCCTTCGCCTTGGCCGGTTTTACACGACCGGACACCGAACAGACAAAACGAACGAACAAACTGGCGTTTATGTGGAAGAGGGTGAGAGAGGACGATGGAAAAGCGGCCCCTCTTTCACTCTTCCCATAACCCCAGTTTGTTCGTTCGTTTTGTCTGTTCGGTGTCCGGTCGTGTAAAAGGGCCCCTTGCAGTCTCCGCCTATGTTACTCTTAAATAAAAATCAGCATCCAGGAGGTAGAAGTACGATTCGGTAGAATGGCTTGGATCGTATTCCCAATCGGCGTTTCTCAGGACTTATCTCTTTGATGTACCGGCACCACCAAAAATCCTTGAGGTCGTTTGGTCGTTACTACCATTTGACGCACAAGAATTTCATCGGTAAATAAATTACGCCACCATCCAAGAGATGTTTCAGCGTTATTTGCATTCCTTTTTACTCCAAGAAGGTGAATGGGAATGCAAGTTCCCACGCGCACTGACTTTTTATTCGACTTCCTTTTCTTATATCGCCTCAAATACAAACCTGAATCTGGTTGCTCTTCGTCAGATGGTAGCTCCTTACCGCCTGGAACACCATCTGAATCTCTTTCACGCTCTTCCACTTCATCTTGAGAAGCGATCTTACTTTCTTCCTCGAGTTCAACAATATATAAGAAAGAATTGGAAGGTTTCCTTCTTCTGTTGCTGGGTAAGGAGATCCTTTATTTCGTCAAGGAGATCTGGGTTAGACAGATCCTACCTTCTCACGGTATACATAAACAAGGTAATGCAAAAGAGACTGACAGCTTCGAATATCGTAGAAAAAGGTCGCCGAGTGACGTCAGCACTAATGCAGAAACAACGACAATTTCGATTTTATATGTGAAGAGGTAGCCGAGTGACTTCGAACTAAAACGATATTCAGTCTTTTACGTTACCTTGTTTCTGTATACCGTTCTACCTTCTTCTGATCACATCGACAGAGAACCTGTGTGGCACAGGCTAAAAATCTTAAGTCTGAACCACATATGACTTGCCGGACCGTAAGAAAACTGAACGAATTTGAGCTCAGTTACGGCACTTTGACAGATAGCCCTAAATGAAAGTGTAAAGTGACTAGTGACACCGCAGTTAAAAATGAAAATGCAGATAATAAATAAAGATTTAAGTGATTTAATTGATTTATTTAAGTTGTGGACGGAGTACAAAAAACTTAGAAGTGCTCGGGAAAAACAAGGAAAAAAAAATGCGAAATAAACAAAATGAGAAGCAGCCACGGATATTACCGTGTTACATTTGTAAAAATAAAGAAATTGGATTCAGCGCAATTTTTTATTCACACGAGAATGAAAAAAAAAATAACTTTGAGTTTTTGTTGTGCATATGTCATAGTTTCTTGGTTAAACAATCTAGAAGGCCTTCAATATCTCCTTTATCTTTTTTATGTCATTTACTGCTCCAAATTTATTAAAAAATTGTTAAAATGTGAACAGATTTTTTAAATAGCTAACGGATGCTAAGGTTTTGTGCCATTCTTACGGCACCCGTACGTACGGTATGTACCATTCGAGAATTTAACGAACATTCGGCAAGTTCATTAAGTCAATTTAGGTCGGTGCCATATAAACACTCATGTTCGTACGTTACGGCACGTACGGCTACGGTCCGGCACGTCATATCTGGTTCAGGCTTTACTTGTTTCTACAAAACTTGCCTCAATGACTTTCAAAAAACAAACCACTTTGGTCGCGATGAGCCTGAGCGGCCAATGAGGCCCTATTCACTCCGCGCGGAAGCAGCGGAAAGACTGAGCGAGTGGAACAGACTGACCAGGGGGCCTATTCACCACCCGATTTTAAGAAGCTGCTGGTTGGGAGTCACAAAAGGAGCAAAGCAAAACGTTATTAGTTGTGTTTAATGGGCCTATTCACACCATGCCATAAGTGTGGTGAGTAAAACCGGTTTTATTCAACTCCTAGCAACTCACACGGGGCGTAAATTATGGAAAGTAAATTTGAGTGCTATACAGGAACATTTAAATGTATTGCAGATGAAATTTACTTGTTAGAGAAAAACAAAGCTAAAGAAAGTAAGAGATAGAAGTAACTTTTTATATGTGTGTTAATTTTCACGCGTTTGCTTTTGCGTGAAAAATGTTTCGTTAAGTTCTTCCGCTTCCTTCCCTCTCTTATCTATAAAACCGGGTTTACTTGCTATGAATGTGCACTGTGTGAATAGGCTCAATGAGCTGCTCTAGGTTGAGCTAGGTTGAGATATCTCAGCAAAATGTGTTTCTTGAGCAATTCGTGTTTCATGAGCCTGCTCTAAGTTAAGCTGGAGAAACTTAGAGCACGGTGTTCTGCTCTACCGTTTTTGGTAGAGCAACCTCGGGCAAGATTTCTTGTACTCCTTTTTTTTGACGGCTGCTCTTCGCTTTTCGGTTTCATTAAACACTGCTATTCTGGTGCCTGTCGGATCGGCTGCGATCGACGCAGCGTTGAGACTCATTATCCAATTTGTGAATAGTCGAAATAGAGTGACTGGAATAAAAGAAGGTCACGAAGCTGAATAAATTGCTTAAATTCTAAATAAATATGACAATATATACTCATAAGGACAATTTTAGTTTGCTTCTCTCACGAAATTAATTTGACCTAACCTGTCCCCGTATAGTACGGAAGGCACATATACATACATATTAGTTCTGTGACAACAGATTTTGTTGACGAATTTCTTGATGAAAAAACCAAGCTCAAATTTGCCAGGTTTGAAATTCTTTTGTTTACTGAAATTTTTTTGCCTTACCACTTAATCCTTGTAGCAATTTCATGGTTTCTCATTCAACAAAGAAAATACGAGTTTGTCCTGAAATAATTTTTCCTCTTATTTTATAAAAGGATTTGAAAGCACCGCAATTGCTTTCAGTTGTATTTGAGATAATTTCTAGTGGACATTTTGAAGATAAAAACGATTTGTTTGTTTATTTGTGAAGTTATTGTTCGATTTCTTCTTTATGTTTGGAACTAGTAGCACAAATGTGACTTTAATAGAGGAATAAAAGTTCCAGAAACTCTGTATAAGCATAAAAAAAATTTGGTTTTGACTTATAAGAGTTTCGCTAATCTTAATAAGTTATATCAAGGCTACCATGGCGATAGTTGTTTGGAAAAAATCTGTGATGTATTTACGGTGATTGAGTAAACTATCACCCAATATCAGAGAATGGAAATATGTAGGTATATTACCAACTTCCCGCTTTGCATCAATCCCCGATTTCATTCTACCAGATTAGATAGACCAGTGCCGACATACTTACGACTCTGTTGTGTGGTGGCTCGCTTTTGCAGAATAATAACCGTGTTCCTTTTCTGCTCTTTTTTACTCGTATTTACTTGGAACTACTCCTGCTCTCACAGAGAATTCATACGTTTTACTCAAATCGACAAATTCTGCGTTCCATTAATTTTTTACTCCGGAGTACTTAAAAGTAGAAAAGGAACACAGCTAATGTAACAAATCCTGAACATGTCTGTGCCTGCTGATGCTTTCCCACCGTGGGGTGATCCCACGTAAGTTTTTTCAATCGGCCTCTTCATACAAAAATTATTTAAGTGTTAAACAATTTTTTGTATGTAGAGGTTGATGGAAACAACTTACGTGCTGGCACCGCTGAGCTCGATGGGCACGGTGGTACGTCGCTCAGTAGGGATGGCCGATTAGTGAAAAAATTCCGATTAATCGAATGTCGATTAATCGTACAATACAATTATTTGTAATCGATCAATTGCTTTGTAGTATTCGATTTGTACAATAATCGATTACTTTTTTAATGCAATTTTAAAAATTTTTTCCATCAGGTTTTAATGTTTTTTTTAACAATTATTATTTAAATTATAATTTATTCAGGATAAAATAAAGGATATTAAATGTATAAATAATAATTTAACATAGTTTGAACCTTTTTTATTACAAAATTCAACTCTTGTTGTGCTTGGGGAGGGTGTAAAGCTCTCCGCGCATTTCCCCAAGTTCTCTGTTGATAGACAAAGGAAGAGATGAAGGGCATGGTGGCGTCGGAACTTCATTCCACACGGACGAAATGGTTTTTTCGCCTGCTCCACCCCTCACTCACTTTGCCCTATCAGCCAGGCAGCAGACGGGGCAATTTTGTGTGAATAGCTGAGCAGTCCATGGAAATGGTACTTTAACATTGCAAAAATGCAGGACAAGATTTTTTTCTTGGGTTGTGTAGGGGGGGTCGGTGTTAGCTAAATTTTAGTTTTCGAGTTCCCCAGCCCCCCATTTGGCCGCCATCTTGGAAAAGGTGTGCAAATGGTTTTTCCACTATATCTCCGTAACAGTACATCTTACAGAAAATTTATAAACAAACTTTTTGTTTAGAATTAAATTATCTACAATTTATTCTTTAAGCGTTTTGTCGTAAATTGAAGAATTAAGAAGTTATAAGCCTTAGAACACAAAAATTAGTCACAATATTTTCTTTTAAAGGCTATAACTTTTTTTCCTTCAATTTTAACAAAAAAAATAATAACAAGTTTTTTGTAGAGGGTTTCATAACGAATAATTTCCATTCATTCTTTTTTAATTTTGTTCACTACGAAGGGTTCACAGCGCCCCGAAGGTATCGAAGTAACAGATTTTCTGAATAATTTTTTACGATTTTACCTCCTCCTCTCCCTAGAATTTCTCAAAAACAGGTAGCAAGTAATAATAATGTATGAATGACTTTCCGTTTGAAGAAATGCCGATGTTTGAGTAATGCAATGAAATTATTTATTACGGTTTTTTATTATTGGTATGGTATGTTTTACAAGGTACGAGATGGTTTAAAATGAAATTCTTTGAATAATAACATGTATTAGTTTCTCCAATTTTTGAAAATAATTTGTGTTAGGGCTGCAAAAAATAGTGCTTCATTCAGTTATGCTAATTATCTAGCAAAATACGGACGTATTCATTTTGTGGGAAAATTTTGAATTATTTTAGTGTAATTTCAAAATTGTAATTTCAGTTTGATCTTAGTAAAATTTTCAATTTTATAAAAGTGTACGTGTTATTCAGTTGTGCTATCTACCAAAATTGAAAATATTAATTAAATTAAAAAACCGTAATAAATAATTTTATTGCATTACTCAAACATCGGCATTTCTTAGAACGTAAAGTCATTCATTCATCACACAAATTATTTTCAAAAATTGGAGAAGCTAATACATGTTGCCCTAACACAAATTATTTTCAAAAATTGGAGAAACTAATACATGTTATTATTCAAAGAATTTCATTTTAAACCATCTCGTACCTTGTAAAACATACCATAACAATAATAAAAAACCGTAATAAATAATTTCATTGCATTACTCAAACATCGGCATTTCTTCAAACGGAAAGTCATTCATACATTATCATTACTTGCTACCTGTTTTTGAGAAATTCTAGGGAGAGGAGGAGGTAAAATCGTAAAAAATTATTCAGAAAATCTGTCACTTCGATACCTTCGGGGCGCTGTGAACCCTCCGTAGTGAACAAAAATAAAAAAAGAATGAATGGAAATTATTCGTTATGAAACCCTCTTGTTATTATTTTTTTTGTTAAAATTGAAGGAAAAAAAGTTATAGCCTTTAAAAGAAAATATTGTGACTAATTTTTGTGTTCTAAGGCTTATAACTTCTTAATTATTCAATTTACGACAAAATGCTTAAAGAATAAATTGTAGATAATTTAATTCTAAACAAAAAGTCTGTTTATATATTTTCTGTAAGATGTACTGTTACGGAGATATAGTGGAAAAACCATTTGCACACCTTTTCCAAGATGGCGGCCAAATGGGGGGGGGAACTCGAAAACTCAAATTTAAGCTAACACCGACCCCCCCTACACAACCCAAGAAAAAAATCTTGTCCTGCATTTTTGCAATGTTAAAGTACCATTTCCATGGACTAGAGTGCTCACGCGCAGGATGGATCTTTTTTAATTGCCATTGTGGCTGGTCATGATTTTGTTTTTTTCTTGTTTTCAGGCATATTAATATATTTCTCTGATGAAATGGAATAAATTCTTTTTACAACTTTTCATGTTCAAGGCCATTTCGCAACATTTCGCATTTCCCGGCCTTTGATAGTTGTTCCCGGCCTAAGATTTCAGGTGCGCGGGACATAATCTATTTGAATTGTATTTGATTAGCCAAGATCGCAGGCGCAGGGCACCGCCGCACAGGGCTAGATTTGAGCCGTATTGGACTTAGGGACACATGAAAATGAAGTAGGTCTTTTCAAAAAAGTTATGATGGGATTTAATTCTATTAACTGATACAATTAACAATAAATTGTTATGACTTTTTTCGTTTAAACAAATATTTTCTGAGTTTGGTTACTAGTTGCATGCTAATAACATTACACAATTTTTTAATAATCGATTGAAATAATCGTAACAAAAAACGATTAGTATAATAATCGGATTGAGCATAATCGATTGAAATTTTTCGATTAATCGAAAGCAACAATCGATTGTACGATTAATCACGTTGTAATCGACCATCCCTATCGCTCAGTCTCGCTGTACCACTAGCAATCGCCCCATCAACTCCCTGTAGTGCAGTAAAAAAAGCATTTTTATTTGCACAGTCTGGTAACAGCAAAATTATGATTTAATCCTGTTTGGGATATCACCAGGAGTATATTGGTAAGTTTTGGACCTCGAAAAACTTGTGCTACTTTTGTTATAAACAATTAAAGTTTTTTTACCACGTTTTTCGAGCTTAAAATGTGAATTACTCCGGTTCTATAAGTCGGATCGGGGCAAAATAAATACCAGTCTCTTCGTAATAAAATTTCCAATAAATCCTCGTTGGTTTCAAGTTTCTGAAGTACATACATAACCTACAAAACTGAAAAAACAAGAAAAATACAGTATTTTTTTCAATTTAATGCCCAAGACAGTCAACTGCACCAATTTGCATCAAACTTTCAAAAAATATACTTTTTGATGTTACAAAAAGACTCTGAAAAATTGGTGCCAAAATACTGAACCCGTTGGCCAAAATTGCTATTGTTATCTAAAATTTGAAATGCCCGCCATTTTATGCCATTAAGTCCAAAATGAAAATTTCTTTTTTCAAAATGTAGCTCTCCATGCCACCTTTCGAATGCAATTAAAAAAAAATTTTTTTAATGTAATTTTGGTAACTGTTTTTTTATTTGTTTATAACTCAATTAATAACAATTGCATTTTTTCTGCCATTTTGAAAAAAAAATTAAAATTTTTTATCAGATCTGGTAGAAAATCTTGGGACCTTTAATTTAGAAAAACGAAAGGTTATTTTTGTTAACGTAAACCCGAGATATTTAACTTTTTGCGTTTTGGCCAATTGTTAATTAACAAATCCATATTTTGAGCTACAATTTGGACTGCATCATTTTAAAACCTATTAATTTCATGTGATCAATTCGAAAAAAATTTAAGTTTTATTTACATTTTTTACAAGCATTATAACTTATTTACAAGCAAAATAATCTGTGAAAAATGCTTCACTATGCGAAGCCGAGTGCAACAACACGTGATTATAATATTTCGCAATGCAAAAAATTCCAAAAAATGCCAATGCAAAAAATAAAATATCTCAAGTTCATGTTAACCAAAATGAACCTTGTTTTTTTTAAACTAAAGGTCCCAAAATGCTCTACCAGATCTGATAAAAAATTTAAAATTTTTTTTCAAAATGGCCGAAAAATGCAATTGTTAATATTTGAGTTATAAACAAATGAAAAAAAAGTAACCAAAATTACATTAAAAAATTTTTTTTTAATTGCATTCGAAAGGTGGCATGAAGAGCTACATTTTGAAAAAAGAAATTTTCATTTTGGACTTAATGGCATAAAATGGCGGGCATTTCAAATTTTAGATAACAATAGCAATTTTGGCCAACGGGTTCAGTATTTTGGCACCAATTTTTCAGAGTCTTTTTGTAACATCAAAAAGTATATTTTTTGAAAGTTTGATGCAAATTGGTGCAGTTGACTGTCTTGGGCATTAAATTGAAAAAAATACTGTATTTTTCTTGTTTTTTCAGTTTTTTAGGTTATGTATGTACTTCAGAAACTTGAAACCAACGAGGATTTATTGGAAATTTTATTACGAAGAGACTGGTATTTATTTTGCCCCGATCCGACTTATAGAACCGGAGTAATTCACATTTTAAGCTCGAAAAACGTGGTAAAAAAACTTTAATTGTTTATAACAAAAGTAGCACAAGTTTTTCGAGGTCCAAAACTTACCAATATACTCCTGGTGATATCCCAAACAGGATTAAATCATAATTTTGCTGTTACAAAACTATACCTTTCTTTTCATTTTTTTGGCCTTTTTTTACTGCACTACTGCGCGTCTCTTCTGAAAAATGAAGTGTAATTAGGGCCCCATACACTACAAGGTTTTATGTGTACAGACAAGGCGTTCAAACAAAGATTGACAGTGTGTGGCACTGACATATAGATATGGACTGCTAATTGACAACTTTCAATGGCACCATTTTTCTCTAGAAGAAGAAGACCTTTTCTATGTAAACAACAATTTTTTTTCGAATTTAGAGAAAATAAGTAATAAGATGTATGTTATAATTGATAGAAATAATTTTCCATCATTATTTTTTATTTAGTAGCAGTTTTTTCGTTAAATAAATGAATTTTTTTTAAATATGTGAGGGTTTTTTCCCTCTGTTTAACGAACTTTTAAAAATAAAGAAAATAGAGAAAGAAGGAAAAACTCTATAGCTGTCTAGTTTTTCTAATTATGTTTATATCGCTGACATGCACTGAACTGTTTGTTATTTCAAAACCGATTAAAGTTCATAGGATTTTGAAGGGGGAACGAGACAACGATAGTTTTTGGTGCCACTTTTTTGTATGGGATTTTGCTTATTTAGCAGTCCATATCTATATGTCAGTGGTGTGTGGTGAATTTGGATTTTGGTTTTTTTGTTTGTCACAAGTTTGTCCCAAATATCAAAACGTTTTGATTTTTTCGTGGTTTTATCTGACAGTTCTCTCCATAACATAAAAAACGTCTACTCTGGTGTTGTTTATTTTGTTTCGGTGTTTTTAGTATTTAGCTGTATGTATTTATTTATTTAGTTTTGCTGTAAAACCTTATAGTGTATGGGCAGGCTCAACGCACAAACAAGTTTGTCACAAACACTGTGGGACATGTTTGTACGCATAAAACCTTGTAGTGTATGGGCCCCTATTAACATTTATCTTATTGGTTGGCATTTTTTCTAGCCCAGACTGTCATCGACTCAAAATGAACAATTATATGAGAGCACTATTTAATATGTCCATCAGCGGACAAACTGATATCCTACGAATAGTGTAGGAAAGCAATTCAACTCCTTCTTGAAATTTGCTGGCATGTTTCTTTGCGTATAAAGAGTAGTTTTCGTATGTGAATTCAGAGAGAAGGAGAACCTTTGTTAATGGACCTTTGTTAATTTTTTATTTCGAGAGGATGCCAGTCTGGGCTAGAAAAAGTGTCTAGCAATCAGATAAATGTTAATTTGAGAATGATAAAATAAAAAAATGTTGTAAGCAAAAAAATTATTTTTGATCAATTTTAGATTTTTATTTTTATTTTTTAAGAAATTGTATGGAAAGCAATGCACCCTTACTTCCAAAAATGGTTCGCCACTGATTGTACTACACCCCTATACATCATATTTGGAGGCCAAACCGCTTGAACAAATTCAGTAGTTTGCTTAGGGGCTTGTCGCTTAGACTTGAAAGTTCGAGTTTGAAAGTTGTTCATTTAATGCTATCCCGGGGCACTCACGGAGAACGGGAAGGGCAGACTTATCCTCCTCATTGCAGGTGAGGTCCTCCGCCCTTCATATTCTCTATAAGTAGTAATCTAATGCGCTGTGTTCGGTAATCAATACAACGAGTATCCTGACATCATTTCTACTTCCTCCCTACAATTCTTTGCTCGCGTTAGGAGACAATACAAGATGGAACCATTTGAAGTTGGTCAGTACAGGCGCGGATCTCGAGCGTTTGGTATGTTTTATCAAACTTTGATCGGCAAGGGCCCTCATCAGCAAGCTGAAATCCGGGGCTTTCATTCCAGATTCCGGCCACCACAAACAAATCAAATAAAGTGCCTGCGGCAAACGCCTTGACATGGTACCTTCTGTTTCACCTCTTGCCACGATGACAACTTCGTCTGCGTAGCTACCTCCTGCATAACTCCTACCTGTGGATATCCTTTTGCTAAAATGCCTTTGAGAGACCCCTCAAGATGAGAGAACATTTGCTTGCGAGTTCTCAGCATAGAACCGATCCAGTCGCAGAAATTGTTACTTAGACTTGGTCTACTAGCTCTAGTATTAAAGGATGTATTGTCGAAGCTTCCTTCGATATCGAGGAACCCAGCCAGCGCAATCCGGTATTGCATTAGTGCTGCCACATAAAACAAGTGAGGACCGCCACAACGTGGTACAGATTTGGATTTTCGAAATTTTGATTTTGTTACGATATTTTCCTTGAAAGTACTAAGATATAAAAGTATATAGATTTACACCATCTTAAGCAATACTGGTTTCAGGAATTTTGAAATCGATACGATAAATATTGGTTAAACTTTACTGCAAAGAAAAAAATGCCCTTACCTTCCACCCCATCTCTGAAGCGTTCCCAGTCCTAACCTATTTTAAGGCGACTTTTTCTCCTTTTGTAATCTTGTGTCTAGTGCTCTGCTCCCAATTTCAGTTGAGGATTGAAGGGGTTTTATGGGAATTATTGTTCAATACCACTACAAGCGCATTTCATTTTCACCAAGCATAATCCTAACCCCATTCAACATAACGGTCTACATACATATTGGGATATCGATATGAATCACTCACCGCTACTATAGTATGTGAACTTGATTGTAGGCATGTAAAAAAGGATTCTGTACCGGTTGCTACCGGTGGCTTTAACTTTTCCTATTGTACATGTGTGTGTATATGTTTTGCTCGAGTATGATTTGAAGGATATGGGCGCAGAAATCGGCTTGAAGGGTTTACACCAGCCGCACAGTGCACAAATAATTGATTTGACTATAGTCAGGTGACCCAGTTATGGGAGAATTTTTAGTTAATATTTTAATAGATTTTGCATATGGAAGTAATGTTTGTATAGTAATTTAAAATTGCATGTCTAAATACAATTGGTTTTCGAACGGCACTCCTGGCATAGTCACTGCAGCCTTGTGTGGATCGACCGGGAACGTTCTCGAATATTCAAATCGAAATCTTTTAATTATTACTTTATTTGCAGAATTAATCGGGGGGGCTTTAAAATATATTTGATAAATTTGCATAAGGGGAAATACTGAGACCCTATTTAATACAAAAGGTGAATTGGGGCAACTATGTTCGGGTGCTGGGATGCGAATTATTTATATCTAGATTAATCCTGCAATTAACTTTGAAAATTACATAGTTCAGTTAAGATACGAGTATTCAGATGGTATAAGAAACGGGACTGGAGCTATAAAAGATGATAAAATATAGTTTATTAGTTACATATTAGTTTGTACATAAGTGGAGGACGTGACGTGGTGTTGTGGATGTTTTAGTAGAAGCGACACTATTAGATGTTGCAGTGGTGAGACAGCCGTGATAGTAAACAGTGAAAAAGGCAATTTTTTTTCAAATCTTCGAAAATACTTAAAAATCAAATCTACGACGTTAAAATGTATAAAATTAATCGGTCAATTTATTTACCAGCTGTCGATTGAGTTATGTGGTTTTAAATTCTTTTGTCCGACTAGCATTTTTTGGAAAGAGGTACAGATAGGGCCCCTATGAGGCCAGACCCGCTGCCTCATGTGGACCCCGTCTGACTTACCCAATTAGGCCAACGGCATTCCTCATTCGCGCCTCGTCATAAGAACTGCCCCATTTGGCCCCCCTTGAGGAAAAATCATTGCCACCCGATCCCGAGTGGATTTTGAGAATTTCGGGGTGGATATGTGAGCAATAACTGTGCCGGTGTCGAAAGCTTTATATTTTTAAACGCGATTGTGGTTTTATAAAAACGGCCCCCAACTGAGTACTAATCACATCCAATGCTGCTTGACCTCTGTAAATGGACCAGAATCGCGTTGTTTAGTATGCTAAATGACACCACTTCTCGGTTACCAACAAAATTCCCTGATATCCAATGTACGAACAAAAACTAAAGGTTTGTATGAGTTAAACTAAAGCCTAAGGCTTCGTTCCCACTAACACGGACCGTCTGTTTAAACGGAAGACGGCGCCCTGACATGGGTGTTCACACTAAGACGGACCGTCTGTCTATTTTCAACCAGCGAGATTAACGTACATGAATCGACCCTGCAAACAATTTCTCGGAGGCTCGCTTTCTCGGACCATTCTCGATTCGAAAAATGCTTGCGAAGGGTACGAGAAAAAGATTCAAAACGCAAAATGAAAGCTTTCCTAGTTGATTTGTTTCTCCCAAAGCCTTCATGCTATATAAAAGTATTGAGAGCCGATTTCCCCTGAATGGGACTTCAAATCTCCAAATTACACTAACAACATGACGTCATTTCACCGATTTGTAGTCCTATTGAGAGAAAATTTTGAGAGCATTTGGTTTCTCTTCAACGATTTGTTTGGAAAGTTTGCGCTTTTGACTTGTTTTGCTCGGCGGAGTGATTTTCGGCGCAGAAGCGATTAGCTATCGATACGAGCATGCGATTCGTTATCAGCACGAGAAAGCGATTCGATCTCTTGCTTCGGTTTTATTGCCTTCGAATTCGTTTACGAGTCCGAGATCGAAGCAAGATTTCGCTTTTGGCAAATCGTTCTCGAATCGTTTCCCAATCGAAATTTTTGCAGGGGACATTCATTTTGCAAGAGCGCAGACGCCGAAATGATGTGTGTTGGGTGATCCGCGGGGTTGGAAGGGGGCACATCGGTGCCATCTCGTTGGCGGATTCATTCACACTATATTCGGTCCAAGTGTTTAGACGGCTCTCCGCAGTGACAAAACGTTCCTTTAAAAACCCTGATCCGCTCTTTTTCCCGGATCCGTCTAAATGTGAACAGTTTCATATAAATTGTACTGCCACTGGCATATCCGTCTCTTTAAACGGACCGAGAAAACAGACAGTCCGTGCTAGTGGGAACGGGCCTTAAGAGTATTTATTTAAAGCTTTTTAGAAAGCTTTCCGAAAATAAGGCAGATGTTGGTATTTCCCCATTTCATTCGTAATGAGGTTTGCCTCATAGGGCCCCTATGAGAAATTGATAAGGCATACGCTGGTTTTTTTGTGTGGTGTTCATAAGGAAATGCCCTTTCGGCATGCCCCTCATTTGCCTCATGAGGAATAAGTTCTTAATAGCTCTAATATAATAATTTAGTTTTCGCATAAAAACCATGCTTGTGAGCGACCCTTCGACCACGTTCCTTCATCGCCAGCGACTGAGACGGCCCTCAAACGTTCTTGGATGAAATATTTTGGGTGTGGATTTCCCAACCCAAGGCGAAAGTGCGTGTGCACTTTTCCTTCCATCCCCACGCGCTCCGCCGCCCCTGAAGTGGAGGAACGAACTGCTACAACCATGCCGCGATATTTTTTTTTCCACCTACTCCCAACCATTACTATAGCGACTTTGCCATCGGGGCATCGAGAAACAACTCGCTGGAATGTTATGCCTCCTGAAACGAGTTGAATCCCAATCCATTCCTCAACCAATAGATGACATGCGCTGATGGAGCGCGGAAGGGCTAGCGGAAGGCTATGTCAGGAGGAATCAGGAATGTAAAGAGGGAAGAAGAAAGAAGGAAATTTATGTATAGGTGGGAAAAGTGGGAAAGGCGAAGGACCGTGGTGCTGCCGCGATTCGAACCTGAGACCTCTGGGATGGTAGCTAGGCGCCTTACACCTAGACTACCGAGGCCCTTAGGTCTGGTGGTGCATTAGCGTCAGGCGGTAGGTTACGTGCGTTTGAACTCTTTTATGCTCATGGAAATACTGCCAATATTGCTTGACGTCAATTAATCCACTGGCCCTGACAATATACATATACCTTATAACCTTAAGAAATGTGCTTTACTTTTGGCTAAACACCTTCATAAGTTCTTTGCCCCGTCATGGTTAGTGGGTTGGATTAAGTGGCGAGGCCCACATACCTACTCTGACCTCCAATTAGCACATTAGAGAAATTTTAGTAACACTCATTCTTATGGTTTTTAGATCCATTTTGTTCCATGTTCAAGTTGAAGCTTAGTTGTCGGGACAGGCATTGGCGTAGCTAGGGAGGATTCCTTGGGTGGGCAGCCGTCCAGCTGGGCAGTCACCACAAGGTTTCAATTTCGATAATTCGATTAGCTACTAACTCTAACTAACTTTTAGGTAGAACTCATAAAGGGACGTAACGAAACCATTTAATGGGAGATATTTATGATGCTTCGTAATAATGGATTTCCTCATACAAAGTGGAGACCTTCCCCGACTCTGCAGTGAAAGTCTGACGAGCTAAATTTAAAATAAATACTGGCGGAGCTCACTGCGATCGCTAATGCTGCCTGAAGGGGTTTGTTCACCTTAGGACAGAAATCCCTCCTAATATGTTAATTTATATTAGCTCTGTTTCTTTACTTTTCATGCAAAAAATGTTCGTGAAAAAACTTGCTCGTGTGGTGGGAGAAATTTCAAGCAAGAAAGAAAAAGTAAAGAAACACATTCGTGCAAATTCTTTATAAAATGAAGAAGAATAAAATGTCATTTTATTTTTTGTTTATATCATTAGAAAAGATTTAATTCAGTGATATAAACTAAAAATAAAAGATTTAATTATTCAGAGATAAAAGCTAAAAAATGAACATTAGTGAAAGAAAAAGGAAGGTAGCATGCGTAGTTTTACGTTTTTCAAATTCACAACTGAAATGCCAGCCACATTTGACATTCGGTAAAACATCCAAGAAAAAATGGCCTACGTACACAAGCAAAATACTTCGTGAAAATTATTGCAATAGGGGAAGCGATGTTATGACGTAATTTCCCCTCATTTTGGCATTTCACGAAAGTAAAGAAACAAAAAACTGGACGTTCGTGCGAATTCTTGATCCCGAAGGATCCCAAACTTGCGTAAAGAAACAAAGCTATTTCCTGTACTTATTTCACAATTTTTCTTTCCGCATTCAGTGCTACAAAATTAAATTAAATCATCTACATTCGTCATATCTAATTTCAGGAAGGTGTCAATGCATTCGCTAATGGGAGTTTTTCCGACCGCCAGCGCCAAAAACACGAATGTCGAGTAACGCGCGAAATTCAAAATGTCACAGCATATTTTTTTTTTCTTGGGGAGAAGGAAAAATAGGATCGCTCGGATCTAGGCCTCGAAAAATCGGATCAAATCCGAGAAGATCGGATCACATGGCCACGTTACCTTAGCTGTTTCTGGTAGTTAATTGTGTAGGCAGCTGTCTTGACTCGAGCTTTATTCGCGGCTACAAAGCTACTTCGCTCGAAGAACTATAGGTACCAACGAAACAGTGATTGGTATGTTCTCGCCGTCATCTAGCTCGAAAGGTGGCGATGGTTTATTTAGATGTTTAATATTTGGTTGCGAGTGGCTCCGTCGGAGAGCTAGGTGGTTCACCCGTTATCCTTGTACTTGCAATGACCAAGTTCTTACCAATCACTATTGCCCGTTGCCCATTCTCATATGTGTTCTCTGGATCGTAAATCTTTACAACTGCTGTGTGATAGGTACACTATCTATGCGTGAAAGTGGTTGGATACGACTGGCATGTGTTGTCGTGACACAATTGCTACCATCCTTAAAAGGACTTACACTAAAGCAAATATAAAATTTACTCAATGCTGAAAGTAAGTTTTCATATTTTTTTTAAAGTTGCAAAATATCCAAACGCAGCGAAGATGATGATGATGACGACGGCAACAATAATGGTGACGATAATGAGCAAATTTTGAAAAGTTTCCTTCTTTAGACAAAGGACTAAAGTGACTAAGTGTGTGAATCTGACTGTTTCTCGGATGTCTTTGATGACAGGCACCTTCAAACGAGCTCGCTCGAAACTCTCTCGTTGTCTCCTACATGTGTAAGTGATTTTAATTAAATCCAGTTTGCACAATCGTTTTGTGCTTTGTTTTTCTTGTTTACATAGCTCAGATCCTTTTGTCTTAAAATTTGACATAAGTCTTTGTATTTTTTTTTGTTATTTTATAATTGAATTTTTCTGTGAATAAAAATAAGTATTTAAATCCTTTTTTTGCATTGTTTTTTTTACAGATTACTGTTACAAGTGATTAGGACGTGTTGTTCCCTAACGCTGTACTACAGACGATATGGTGAGTATGAATAAGCTGCTAAATTTTAAGTGGTTTTGACGTATGTGTGTGTGTAAATAAGCATGTATATAGGTAAAAGTCGGAATTTTATCCCATTACTATCCAAATTATTCCTTCATCTATAAGTTTTCTAAGCGATTTACCATAACAATAAGCTTAAGGTTCTTGCCGCCATAGAACGGTGATGATGGCTGTAGTGTTGTAGTTATTCAATCAAATCCAAGGGTGTCTGATAATGTTTTGCATTTGAATAGGGCGAATACTATAGAGAGAAAAGCTTTGACAAATATAGCTGAGTCCTATTTTGTGTATAATGTCCGCATTGTGTGATAAATTATCCTTTAGTGCCATCATTGATGTTTCTCGGTTTTAATGAATGCCTTTCATTAAAGGTTTTTACCCTATTGTTGATATCTTTTTAAACACTGAAAAAGTTTTCAATTATTCGGTGGCATATTATTATAGTGAAGTGGGAGAATTAATTAGTTTTAAGTATTTTTAGTTTAAAAATTTCCTTTTGGGACAAGAGTATAAAAACTCATTATCTTTCTTAGCCAGCAAAAATTGGTTAAACCAACGACAGGTAAAATCAAAACAATATTTTACTTGTGAGCAAAGCTGCAGCTTGAAGCGTAAATTGTGAATCGGCCCTAAGCATAAAAAATTATCAAACATTTCTTGGCTGATACAAAAACTGCCCAGACTCTGACCAAAGTCAAAGGTCTGACCTTAACTTAAGAACAATCGGGTATATATGCTTAGTATTCCATTGTTACCTGTGAATTATATCTATGAGAGCGAAAATTTAAACCTTACATTCCAATGAACAATTTGTAATTTTACTGAAAATATAAGTTCTAAACTTACGCCTCTTACTGTAAAATTACAGTACAAAGTTCAGTACATATCATTGATAAATAATACTAAGAAATATTGTAATTTTCCTACACAAACGATTTAGAAAAACGAACCAGTGAATATTCACTGGTTTCCAGTGAAAATTCACTGGTTGAACCATTGCTTAGTCAACCAATAGGAAACAGTGAAATTTCACTGGTTGAATCAGTGAAATTTACGTAAAAAAGAGAAAAAGCTTTTTTCTAACGCGAGTGTCGTTTTTCCAAGCAGGCCCCCATCGAAGCACTGAAATGCTGCTTGCTCTCCGTGATCAAACGAAATGGAACCCTTTACAGCCATGGAGATAATATAATATGAGTCACATATATTTTTTCACTGGTTTAACCAGTGAAATTAAAATTCACTGGATAAACCAGTGAAATTTTTACTAATTAATTTTTAGAGAGAACTTTTTACTGGTTTAATCAGTAAACAGACGCAAATGCACTGGTTTTCTAGTGAAATCATTGTTTACTGGATGAACCAGTGAAATTTGCACTGGTTCATTTTTAGAGAGTGTGAAATATAGGTCACATTTATGTAATCAACATTTACGTCATGCAGTATTGGAGATTCTCAATTTCTTTATGTGAAATTACAAAATTTATAGTAAAATTACAATAATTGTGTAGTAAATTAGTATTTCATACCGAGATTTTTGTAATTTTACTATACATTTGCAATGTGAATTTACATATTTTTTTTACAGTGCAGCTTCATGACCCCAGTCCTGCCTTCGGTCTGTTGGGAAGGAGTTTTCGGAAGCGGCGCTCACAAATTCCACTCCGGTCCTCCTTGTCTTGGCCCTCTCCATCTTAAAAGGTCCATAAAAGTGCCATGGTTATTGTACGAAGAGGAGAAAGCCTCCATATCCGGATTAGAGAGTCTCCATTTTCGGATAAGGTATTATACAGCTGGGTGCGCCCGGTGCGCTGGATATCGTTAAACGACAGTGCAAAAGAGTCCGGGGAAATTTGGATTTAAAGGAGACAAAATTCGGAAATGGCTGAAATTTGGTCCACAGCTTCCTTGGGACTTTTTTAGAAAACAATTTCCGAATAACAAAAAAAAACATGGTCGCCGGAAATATGGCGGTTTTCCGGTGTTTTCCTTGTATCTCGGTTTCTATAGGTCGCACAACCCCGTACATAGGCCCTAAGTGTTGTCAATGAAATTCTCTACAAATTTAGTTCTGACAAAGATGTTGACCCAATTAACCCTTTCAAAGTTATTCAAGGTCAAAGTTATCAAGAATCACTTTTTGGCCAAAACATCACTCAAAAACTGGTTTTTTCGAAATTTTTTTTGATCAGTCAATACGAAACGTTATTTCCTAAAAAAAGCCCTCCTGTCAGTTTTTCGAAAACTTAACCCTTTCAAAGTTATTCAAGGTCAAAGTTTCCAAAAATCACTTTTTGGCCAAAACTGACTGGTCAATTTTTTTTCGAAAAAACCAGTTTTTGAGTGTTTTGGGCATGGGATTAGTGCTACACCGTCCATAGAGACGGATGAGCAGGTGTTTTAGGTCTTGTTCAAAGTACTTTTTTTTTGGAAGCATTGAATTTGACCTACTCATTTCTTCCGGCCCCAATCAAAAAGTTCATTGTCCTTATTGATTGAGTCAGTCATAAGCTTGCGATCGCGAAAACAGGATGAGGAACGTGTTTGTCTTGCATTATCAAAGGCGTAAGAATAGGGCCAGGTACCTTCATCAGCGAAGCTGTGAAATAGTCTGGAGCTGATGAGAGAATTGACAGGAATTCGCCATGGCAAGAAGCGTAACAATATTTAGCGCCTAGAAGCTACCGAGGAGCGAATGTGGACACCGATCACTATCTAGTTTTGGGAAGATAGGGGCGAAAAAATTAGAGACAAGACATAGAAAAAACGACACCAGTCAAACAAAAAAACACATAACAGAATTTTTTTTATTGCCATAGTCTAGAGCCAGATGTCACCCTGTATCAATGTGTCATGTCGTTCCCCTAATGGTACAATGTCTAGAAGTAAGTTTAGCTCCAAGTATAGAAAATAGATAGGATAGATTACGGGGAGTCTGAGGGATGCATGAGAAAGAGGAGGTGTCGTTGCACTTTGTCCAACGACGCTAAGACGGTTCTCGGAGTCCCGGCAGAGATATACAAGTTGAATTTAATACAGGGACAAATGTAGGATTTAAGACAGTTTTTAGCCGGGATTTTGCCTGCTTTATAAAAGAGAGCTGGGGGCCTAAAAAGGCCACATTGGGTGAAACGTCTGTAATATGTTTCATTTGGTGAATTCTAGCAGATCATTAGCAGTTCTGCTAAAAATCGTAAAAAGGCCACTTTGATAAATGATTCATATACAATTCATTTCATCAGCAGAATCATATTTAGCATAGATTTCCAGACTAAAAAATTTGGTGGTGAGTTTTAAATACATTCAAATAAAATAATTAAGAAATCATGTCAACAAGCAAATTAACCTTTGCAATTACTTTGAAATAATGACGGTCGAAATATTATTTACTTACTTTGAAAAATGTCGTTTCCACCCTTCCTAGGTAAATAATGTTCTAACTCTTGTACGAGTTCAAGAGTCAAACTCATATTTAATCTATATAGTCAGTGCAACGGAAGGTGCTTATCTCTTGATATACTTTGGACATCCTAAACGATAACGTTAAGCTACAGTTCCTGTCCGATAGAATCAAGTTCAATGCCGAAGTTCGCCGCAATAGGCATACAAAAATCCTTAAGGAATACCCTCATCGGACAGAACACGCAAAGAACGAACCCGTCAACAGATTTATGACTTTTAACAGCCACAGTGTATGCTTCTCACCCAACATAAAAAAACCATCCTTTAAAGTTGGATCCACACTACGCGGACTTATCTCAAACGCGCTTTTGCTTTTTTTTCTTAAAGAGTTTTTAATGGTAAAGGAAGTACGACCAAACTGCTCGGACAAAAGGCTGGGCTTAAAAAGGTACATTGTACTTCCACACATTACGGGATTTTTAAATGAAAATTGATTTTTTTCTCAATGTAGATTATTCAATATTCATTAAATAATTATTTTCTTTCAGACTAGTTCTTATTTTAGGATCCAAAACTCACGATTCAGAAAATTAAAAGGCCTTTCCGCCAAAAGCGCGTGGGATCTAAGTCCGCGTAGTGAGGACGGGCCTTAAACAACAAATTATATCCCTCTTGACATCACAATTACCATGAATTAACCGTAGTCTTAAGCTGACAAAGTATAAATTAACTATGCAGCCCTTTTGTCTCTTAGTCATAATATGGTATTTCATTGTATTTTCTGAATTTTATTTGATTTTCTGTAGTAAGTTTAAGTATGCCTTGTTTGGCAAATAAATATAATAAAATAAAATAAAATTTTAACACTGAATAACTAACAAAAATCAAATAAAACACAAATATGAACTAAAAATTTTGCTCTCTGAGTAACTTCTAAAATTTCATCTAGTTTGTCAGAAATGCAATTCATATTATTAGGCCATTTTACTCTTTCCTATAGGAAAACGACATATCTAATATGAATCATATTATGAATCATGTTGTGTGGCCTTTTTGTGATTTATGAAATGAAACATATTATGATCATATTATGAAGCACCTAAAGTGGCCTTTTTAGACCCCCTGAGCAGCAACATGAGAGAAATGGTTTTCCCGAAAAAATAAAAATTATTTCTTACTACACTAGTTGTTTTAAAGGGTGACTTAAACGCACAGATCGGCCCTAACAGCACCGCCCTTGAACACATAATTGGAAATCAAGGCATAAGTCAAGTCACTAACAGCAACCTTGAGCTTTTCGTTGACTTCTATACGTCACTGTGACTTTTGTCACAAGAAAATCAATGGCCATTCATACACGAGGGACCATGGTTCTGCAACCAAAAGCTTTGCTGCAAGTTTTCTGAAAATACACGGAGCAACAGCGATGGAAGCAGCTTTTGTGTTGCTACGTGATATTTGTTCGTATTAGTGAGATGTCAAATTTTTTATAAAACCAAAAAAAACGCTGTTATGAAATAATTTATTTAAAAAAATTCACTCAGTCACTTTGAATTCTAAATAATTAAAAGTTTTTTCTTATTATGTACAAATTTTGACAAAATTTTTCTGTTTTAAAGTTTTTTTAATCGCCAAAGCATTGATTTCTTATTGGTGTGAGTGCATGCTTTCCGTGTTCGCAGGCCAAAGGCAGGAGCACAAAAGTCTCCACCGGAGCACGAAACTCTCCACTTATTGCATCTCCGCACGCCTTCTTGCCCCTCCCTATACGGTTTAACGTAGACCTTCTGCGAGAGAGCATTAAAAGGCGAGAATTTGCTGGGAAACTGCAACAAATTTTAAACCAGCAAACCGTTTCTGACGACACAAATATTTAAGAGCTGTGGAGCACAACAAAGGTCGCTATAATAACAGCAGAGGGAGAAATTACTAAACAGCTCTCAAGAAAGCATTCTATTAAAAGGCATGCCGTAAAACGTACTGATGGAAGGCTTCTGTGCAGCGACGAGGAGCAACTTCAAAGATGGGGAGATTATTTTAGGCATTGGTGATCCTAGAGTTATACCTTTAAAGCCACCATACATGTGCTACCCAAACGAATCCATTGGGTTCGAGTCCATTGGCCCGAGTCCGAAAGGGGGGGGGGGCACTCACGATCGATCCTCGAGCCCGTCAGTCTACTCCAGTCGATCTGTGTCAATTTGAAGCCTGCAGCCTACAGGTTTCAATGTGAATGATTCGTGTTACATTAAGACGGATCGATGTTAAATTCAGTGATGTACAAAATTTAAAATTTCTTTAATGAAACATGTTATTTGATCCATTACAATTAAGTGTGAAAGATAATGCCCGAAACATGTCCGGCACACGTCGATCCGCATATCAACATTTTTTATAACATCTTGGAATGCTTGCTCGTCAATCTCATCAAGGCGCCGTGAAATCTCGTCTTTAAGTTGCTGGATAGTGGTTGGCTTGTTTACATAGTCTCAGAGAAAGAAGTCGTCAGATGTCCGAGAGAAAAAAGCCTAACGGTGTCAAATCGCAAGATCTCGCTGGCCAACTGACTTCACTGTTTCGGGAGATTTTGCGCCCGGTAAACTTCTGATGCAGGAGAGCCATTGTGCTGTGTGGCATGTGGCGCCATCTTGTTGAAACCACATAACATCGATGTCATAATCTTCCAATATTGGCCACAAAAAGTTTGAGCGAGAAATTCACTCTTGTTTAAACGCCCATTTTCGTAATAGGCTTCAATAACTTTAAAACGTTGTTCAAAGCTTTTTCATGATTCAATTTGTAAATGACTGAAGATGTTGAATTGAAACAAAAAACTAACCTCAAAAGACAATTGACGTTTAAGCTCTGTTCACATTTTTCACATATGTCCAAACTATTCTAACGCCCTACATAAATCCTATAGTCCTAATTTTGGAATCTTGCAACTTGAAGCTTTCACTCCGAAGCTTTCATTGCGGCTTTTATCGAGGCGTTCGTGCACCTAGATTGCGAGTTCTGTGGCGTCGCGCCATGGAATTTGAATCAATAGCACATCTCAGCCAGGTGAGTCCCTCCGAGTTACACACACACGCGGTAAGGTTTTGGCGTTGCCCAGCGACACATTAAGTTTGTAGATGTAGCTCGGGATTGTGTATCCTAGCCCTTCCCTAGATATTGGGACGGAGTTCCATTTACTATCAGCTGCACTAAATGAACTTCTTGCACTGGAGTGTTTCAATGTTTGCACCTTCCTTTATCACTATTTTGAAAAACAAAGACCTCCACCAAAACACCACACAAAACTCCACCACATTATTACCATTTAGGTAAAAAATCCGAGTTATTAAATTAATTATTAAAGTTATCACATTCCAGCTTCTGATGAGCTTAAAACGTTAAGCATATTTCCAACGATGTGCACTCTATTATCATATCGAATAATGGAGGGGATAAAATTCAAGATTATTTTTTTCCAGCAGGGATTTTTCTTCTTTGACTTTTAATTTGGTCTTTTAAGTCCTTTTATGCACTAAAAAATCCTTTGTTCTGTCCTTTTTTTCACTGGAACATTTCGCAGGAGCATAAAGCGAAGGCGAATGCCAGCCATGATAAAAGGAATAAAAAAAGTTTAGTCGGCGCATATCGTTGACAAAAACCACTGCCAAAAAGGAACGTTGCCAAGAAAGAGAGAATCTTCCTTTTGTTGTTGTCCTTAAAAAGTGTGATTTTTTTACCAGAGCAGAAGGCATGCAGAAAGTAGTAAATTTTTTTAGAAAAGGAAGTAGAATATTTCAGAGGTCCTTTGGGCATTTTACATATTTGTCGAATTTTGTCTAATTTTGTGAAATATTAATTTAAATTCTGCAGTTGCAGTTTTTTGGCGTACGAAACAATGTTTACTGGCAGAAATCTTAAGGTTGGGTTTTAAGTTTGTTGGTTTAAAGTTTTTTGACGTTTTTCAAAGAATATTTCTTGGAAATTTTTCAACCATTTTATTATTTTTGATGTGTTGGTGATATCCATAATTTAATGTAGCATGTTTGTTCAAGATGGAACCATGAGCATACACAATTTTATCTGTAACTGAGTTCCAGGCTTCTGTCATTGCATTGAATAGTTTTTCTTTCATTTTGAAAATATGGTCATTTTGACCGAAAATCGTATTTATAAAAATATAGCTTAAAAAAACTTAAAAATACGCTTTTATTTTTAAAACAAGCAAAAACCCGCGTGCGTTGCAACGCCTTTCAATAAAAAAAGATTATGTGTGCACAGTCCGCGCTAAGAAAAAGGTATAATGAAAAAAAAACAAATCTACAAAAACTAATTTTGTATAGTTAAAAAAATTTAGAGTATGTTAGGCCTTCCGCACACTTGTCCATAACATCAAAACCAAAACCGGTTTTATAGGCAAGGGGTCGCAGGGAAGACAACTTTTCTTCCATAATTTTCCATCATTTGTTCACCCAAACATTTTCTGGTTTCACCGTCCATTACACTAACACAAGCATATTTTCGTTCTCAGTAAAGCTGCTTCGCTGTGCTTGCACCCCACACTACTACATAGGCATTACAATCGTTACACGAAAATGATGGAGAAAAGTGAGTTCCGAGTGTATTATTGAACTCATATTAAAACCGGTTTTAAATTATGGACAAGTCTGCGAAGGGCCATACAACTTTATAAGATTCGATGATGAAACATTGTGTACTACTTGCACAACAGACACCGAGCCAAACATATTCAGAATCGTCCGCATAGGTTTTGCGATGCCGGGAGATTAGACGCCCTGTGCAGAACTTCGCTCATGGACCCTCCTCCCTTCCAAATTGTTTTTCCCAAAAAAAAGCGCCAAAAAAATTTATAAATTTTGCAAATATGGCACCCTCCACGCAGCCCAAAAATGCACAATTTGGTGCCCTAAAAAATCGAATAAATACATTACACACACATTTCCTCTCTGTTTTTTCATTTCGTCTTAAGAGGAACAGAAGGGGCAAAAAAATGCAAAGCATATAATCAGACATGCAACAGATGTTACGGTATTTTTTCAAAGAGATTCAGGATAAACTATATTTAATTTTCGGCTTTACCAACTCTTCAACAACCCACATACAGCTGTCCGTGGGAGAAGCATAGCTTTATCAGATCGAGTTCAACAACTTTCAGTGATTGTCCTAGTGACTGCAGTAGACAATAAAATATATAGTTTAAAAAAACTAAAAAATGCGCTTTTATTTTAAAATGAACTAAAAGTAAAAAATAATTTCGAATGTAAATTTTTATTGCTCCAGCAAGTATATGGGAACAACCTACCATTCGAAATGTAAAAAAGCGTGGGTCTCTGTACCTACATTATTTTATTAATACTGGAAGTTTTCGTTAGCGCCCCGCGCTTACTATATATTTTATTTTCTAGTTTTTAGTATATTATACGATTCCGCCATTTTGTGGGGACCACCATATTAGATTTAAAATGATGTCACACAGCTTACTGTACTATACTTGTCATACGCTTTGATTTGATACCCATACCGACGGCGTCGTAAGGAAAAAGGGAAACCGCCATTTTGTGTTGGCCGCCATTTGGAATTTGGAAAGACACCACACAGATAATAGTATTTTACTTGTCACACCCTCTCATCTGAGCGCGTTGTAAAGAGAAAGGTAATCCCCCGTTATTAGTTGGCCGCCATTTTGTGTTTGCTGCCATTTTGAATTTGGAATGATGCCACACAGCTAATAGTATTCAACTTGTCATACTCTTTCATTTGATACCCATACCGAGTGGCTTGTAAATAAAAAGGTAATCCGCCATTTTGTGTTGGCCGCCATTTTGAATTTGAAATGACGCCACACAGCTAAAAGTATTCAACTTGTCATACTTTTTCATTTGATACCCATACCGAGTGGCTTGTAAAGAAAAGTGTAATACGGCATTTTGAGTGGGCCGCCATTTTGAATTTGGAGTGATGCCAAGCTAATTGTATTCTACTCTTAATACGCTTTCCTTTGGTGTCCATGTCGGGGATCGGGAAACCCAATTGAAAAATTCGGCCGCCATCTTGGAACCGCCATCTTGATTTTTTTACAAAAATGTCATATTGCATTGTCACGCTTACAGGCAAAATTTGGGGTTGATCGGTTACATGAAAGTGTGTCAAAATCAAGTTGCAAGAGGCGTAGAACGTAAAAAATGGTGACACTAATTATTAATTAATTAATTAAAAAAAACGAATTAAAATTTCGAAAAACGGAAACTTTTAGGAATCTGTTTTTGGGTATCCATGCATCTACAAACAAATCAGATTTCTATCTCTTCTAGTTTGGCTCCAACGCGTGACGGTACGTACAAGCAGACACACAGACAGACACTTTCTTTTATTAATATAGATAGAAGATGAACTAAAAAGTAAAAAATAATTTTGCATATAAAGTTTCTATTGCTCCAGCCAGAATATGGAAACAACCTACCTTTCGAAATGTAAAACAGCGTGGGGCTCTTTACCTATATTCTTTACCTATATATATACACAGGAACTTTTCGCTAGCGCACCACGGTTTTTTTACGTTCCGAAAGGTATGTTGTTTCCATGTACTGGCTGAAGCAATAAAAACTTTACATTCAAAATTATTTTTTACTTTTTAGTTAATTTTAAAATAAAAGCGTATTTTTTAGTTTTTTTACACTATATTTTTTATTTTCTATTATATGTCTTCCGCTATATTGTAGTGACAGCCATATTACATTGAAAATTAGGTATCATTTGATACCCATACCAAGGGCGTTGTAAAGAAAACGGTAATCCGCCTTTTTGTGTTGGCCGCCATTTTGAATTTGGAATGACGCCACACAGAGCTAATAGTATAATACTTGTCATATCCTTTCATTTGATACCCATACCCAGCGCGTTGTAGAGAAAAACGTAATCCGCCATTTTGTGTTGGCCACCATTTTGAATTTGGAATGACGCCACACAGCTAATAGTATTCTACTTGTCATATCCTTTCATTTGATACCGATACCGAGTGGGTTGTAAAGAAAAAGATAATCCGCTATTTTGTGTTGACTGATGCTACATAGCTAATTGTATAGTACTTGTCATACCCTTTCATTTGAGACCCATGTCGGGCGTCGCGGAGTACAATTGCAAAATTCGGCAAAATGGATATATATTTGACGCCATCTAGAATTAACTTGATTGAATGCCCAGAATCGATACCAATAGATTGGAGTTTGATTAACAACAGAGCAGTACCTATACAACACAACACCCTAAAGGACTGTTAGATATTAGGCGGTGGTTAGTAGGGTGTTCGGTATGGAAAACTTATCCAAGTTTTCAAGAGGCTGGCTGAACTCCAGAGTAGTATGATAGGGCAACTACCGGAGCAGCTTACTGAGAGCGGCTATACGATTTAGCGAGGTTCATGTTTCCTCTCCGTCACCGGGGCTCTTCGCTTATCACCAAGAGTAGCGCTAAAGACTGCTCAATTTGGTATCGATGCATATTGAAGTAGGGGAATTCGCTATAAATCTTGTATCAAGGCTGAGACAAAATGCCCGTGGGGATCTCAAACTTTTAACTTCCTGCATATATACAAGAGTCTATCGTGCGTTTTTTCCTAGGGTACCACAAGGTGGACCGTTATGGTTCCGAGACGGTGACAGGCTTCAGGGATATGGCGAAAAACGTGTAGGTTTGACACCCTTGTATTTGAAGCCTGACACGCACCTTTGAACATTAAGGAAGGGCTTATGCTAACAAGCAGATCTTTATACTAGACGACAACTGAATGAGAATCAAAGCTATAAAGCCTCCAAATTAGTTTGGGAATGCAAACGCGCCTTTGAGAGCTAGGTAATAACAATAAATTCGTCCTTATCTGGATCTCGAACCATCAGGGCTACGAAAATACGAACACTTTGGCCAAACAGAATTCTCAGGGCAGGGTTATTTGGGCATCCATCAGGTGAAAAAGACCGTACACGATCAGCCTATAATGAAATGCACCTGCACACTGGAGATCCAAGCTTTGTCTGGTAAACTCCAGGTGGTTTATGATTGGTCCGTCTCGCAACGCTTTTTTACGAGGTATTGGTGAGAATCTTACATCGGTGTAGCAGCAGGAAATCTGAATTCGATCGCTACTGACTAAACTCACCAACCCAGAGTGGCAGAACAGTGAATGGTCCAACTTGAAACGGTGAAGGTGTTCCCTATAATCTCCATGTCTACTCAGGAACTATTTGAGGTAGTAACTCATTTCCCCAAGCAGCCTTGAGGATGAGCGAAAGTAGTGGTCGCTCTAGGCGCCAGGTGGCAAGGGCGCCAAAATGAATACGAAAAGCAATGTAAAAATAAAATTTTGTTGGCACCTTTTGAGGGGCGCGGGGCGGGTTGGGCAGGCGGCGGAGCACACTTGCTCTGTTTGTAGGCCATTAATATGACTCGAACACGACATAAGCAGAGAGCACTGACTCCAAGACCGACCGTACATGGCCTTAGGCCACATCCTACCGAGTTGCCCTTACCTGTCCATGGAGCAGACTGAATACGGCGGATCTACAGAACGACCTACAAGGCCAGTTGGATATTTCTGAACTTATGCAGCGATGGGGAATTTTCGGGATCTCTCTTCAATTGGGACAGTCTGAGTCCGCAAGCCGCGGTGAAGTACGCTGAGATCACTTCTTCATTAGAGGCCCACCTATGGAAGCGCGGGCACTTTCTTCTCTATTGGAGAGGCGACCCGAAAAAACGTCCGCTTTGAGAAGACGGGTGGCGCACTCCGAAAACGTTTTAGGCGATTTTCGGAGCTCCCGGCTCTGCATGGCCCCTGAAGAGAAGGGGGATACCAATATTCTTAATAAGAAGAGGGTTAGATCCTGTCCAGGCCACAATAGCATGGCGAAAAGTGTGAAGGCTCCAGCCACAACGGTTTGAAAAGTCTGCTAAAAACCTTCAGAAAAGAAGTCCGACGCACCCATAATGAAGCCTAGAACGCCTCCAAAGCCGAACTTCTATCAAGTAGCGTCGAGTGGACGTGCTTGCGACTGACTAGAGCTCTGTCACTGTAGAGAAGGACAAACCCACCATTCACAGATATGACGTTTTCTGTGGACCAAAGGTCTATTGAAAAGCTATGAGGCGAACGGGAGGCCAAATTGCTTACAAGTTTGGTTTGGCCAAAATTAGGATCAGGGTGGCATAAAAGCCCATGACCAAAACTGCCCTCAGCCAAATTAGCAATGTCCCCTCAGAGACCGCTAGCACCTCGTGAGCAACCACGACCAATACCGCTCTGATCACCATGGAAGCTGAAACCCCAAGGTTACCAACTGTAGCCCCGCAGGAGTCTGCTCCGTGAATGGAAGACGCCCAATAAGTCTCGCAAAAAGGGGGGGCGGTCCTCTACGGTATCCTTGCGTGTTGTGCGGTCGGCAGTCCAAGTGCAGGCTTGGAATAGATGACCTACGTTCACCGCTATGGTTTCCACCTTTTTCCGCTGGCTGATTAGCACAACTTCTATTTTGTGTACAGTTAGCATCAGACCAGCGTTCTGGAGCCACCTTTTTATCTCCCATATCGCTTCGTTTGCGAATATCTCGAATTTGTCAAGTCGCTTTCTTACTACAGCATTCCCGATATCATCGTCGACCCCGGCAGTACTTCATCATACATAATGATCAACAGGTGAGGGCCTAGGACGTAGCCGGGGGTACTCTGCAAGTTGTCCTGTACTCCTTCATTCCCTCGTCTGACTCGCAATGCAGGAAGGAACTAATCCTATCACAATGTGCACTAGGTACTTCGGTGTATCTAGGTTTATCAACGCCTCGACGTGTTTAGGAGGCATATCGGTCTGTAGGGCGACAGGTCCGCTGCGTGCTTACCCAGCTTCAGGATGAGCACAATCTCTTGACACTTCCATTGCTCAGGGCACACTCTTTTGAAGTTTGGGACGGTGTGGCATGGAGACGTCGCGTGATGCATGCGCCTTTTTAATTAGCCCATCATGTCTGGTGCTTATGGTGAGAATCTTCTTCACGTGCGGAAGATTATGGCGTGGTGATCGCTGTGCGTATATATTTCACTCACCCGCCATTGGAGGTGTTTGGCCATCGTGTCTCTGATGAAGGTGAACTCTACTATACACCTTCTTTCGCCTTTTTGGAAGGTGTCTACACCACCGTTGTTTGCTAACAGCAAATTGATCTGCCAAAACGCTTCCGACAAAGTGCGTGCCCTTGAATCTGTATGCCGGCTGCCCCAGTCCACTGCCCAGGCATTCGCGTCTGCAGTCAACCTTTCCATCATTGCTACGTAAGACTATGCGTCGCGTGGAAACTGTTGACATATTCGCCCTTTATCGCTGTGAGAGAACTACTGAAGTGCAGCAACAAGGATGTAAGAATATGAAGTTGGCTTGACACTGCATCCGAAGGATCGGAAGGATGGAGGATACCACCTGCTGGCTCTGTCTCGAGGAGGACGGGTCTGCTATTCATATTCTCTGTCACTGTCCCGTGACATCGGGGGCAGGTTTCCGTCGTTCTGTGCGACTCTACTTGATGAAACAAGTGAAAACCTTTTAGGCAGACTCTTGAATTTGTTCAAGCCATGTGGTCTACAAATCTGAGGTGGTGGGGATGGTCTCAGATCAACCTTTTAGGAAGGGCCGAATCCGATCATATTGATGTGTTCTTTATATTAGCAGAGTTGCCAGTGCCCACCGCTTGTAGATTATAAATTGAAATTGAAAAGTCTTTTCCCTCCATCGTATGACAATCAAGATTTTCGTTGGCTTTAGTAAAGAAGGTTTTTGACTTTTGATTGTGCTCAACAGAAAACTGAGACTACATTTAGGAAAAACACACTTTGCTGGAGAAGATAATTTTAGTAATTTCCAATTTAAATCAGATAGAGAAGATTGGACGTTTCCATCTCCCATCTAGATCCACCAATGCACCATCACACACAGGTCCTAACTTAATTGTTGCATTGTTGGGGCGCCTACTAGTTTTCTGCAACAGATGCCTACGTCGTATCTTAAAAATCCGCTGGCAAGATAGAATTTGAAGAGCTATGGTGCCGTGCCGGCCAAGAAAGGATAGACGTGCAAATCAGGCGAAGGAAATTGGGTTGGCCACACCTTGCGACGCGAAAACGAGAATCTAGCCAAACAGGCCCTTGACTGGAATCCGCAAGGATCCCGTCGAGTCGGAAGACCTAGAACAACGTGGAGGAGAACCCTATTAGCAGAGGCCGCAGCAACTGGGAGATCCTGGTCAGAGCTGAGAGCTGTCGCGCAAAACAGAGTCCGCTGGAGGGCAACTGTTTTCGCACTATGACCCACGAGGGATTAAAGGAGGCAGATGGATGGATGGTTTGTTGACCGGGTACAAAGGGGTCAAAGAGGCATAATAAAGGTTTTTTTACGCGACGAAATCAAGATTATATAAAAATTCGTCTCTCCTCCTTAGTTCCGACGAACTCTCCTAATATTTTGGCAATATTAACTCCTTTGGGTTATCTCCATGCATTAAAATTGCATTAGGGCATCCTGTGCAGGATGTTTCGACAAAGTTACAAGCAAGCTGTATTTGATTAGTGAAGGATAAAGAATAAAAGGATGTTCGTTATAAGTCCTCAAAGAGCACATATCAGTCTATAGCGTTCTTATGTAAATTTTCAAATTTGAATTTCCTAAAAGTGGGTTAAACCCCGGCGAAAGGTTGGTAGTCGGTGGGGTGGGTAGTTGGTGAGGTTCCAGACCTCCGCGTTGTGCGAGCATACACACGTCTCACTGGGCATGTACTGGGAATTATATTTTGGATACACCGTGGTACGTGGATTTGCACAAAGTACCACAGCTGAAAGTTTTATTTCGGAGCTTTCGGGGCAAATATATGCATATGCATTTTAATTGCAAAAGCCATATTTCAGCTTGAATTTACCAACCTGCGGCCTGCATGTGCATTGGCACGGGCTGTGTTGTTCTTCGATGCTCAATCGTTGTGTCCTGGAGTGCGGGGCGGGGGCTGGGGTACGTGGAGGTAGCTGCAGATACATTTTAGTTTAGAGCAATTAATTTAAAGTAAATTTGCTTAGTTTTCTTACCAAATTTAATAAGCCATTCTGTAATTAATCTGTAAGTGAATGTAATAGTTGTGTAAATTTGCTGGAGTATCCGGGGGTGGTGGCTTTTCAGGATGTTATCCTCGTAGGTGTAGCTTATTGACTTGTTACCTATGTGAACTTGATTGTATTTAGGTAATCAACAATGGTGTTCTGGTGCTATTTTGATTGCACATTTTATTGTTTAGTTTCTAGTGTTTTGATACAAATTTTAATTTCACGACTAGTTTATAATGTTTTTCAATCTCTGTAAAGTGATAACAGGTATTTTTCACTGTTTCAATCGAATTCGCCACACAAATAAAGACTTGTGTAGAAACTATCCTACACCTGTTTTGTATTATCCCTCATTTTGCATTTATGCGTTACTTTATGTCATTTTCTTTTTGGGTTATCGTGTCAAGTGCTACGCAGCCGTCTAATTCTGCATCTTGAACTATACTAACTATTATGAAGTATCTTGCGTATTATTTCTGCTTCTTTTGTTTCTGAATTCTTAAAATTATACTCGAGGTATTTTTAAAACAGAACAGTAGGGGAGAGGGGGCATAGTGGGGTAGCGGGGAATCGTCCTGTTTATGATTGTGTGCTACATTTTACTGTAAACTATTCCGGATACGAATACGAAAAAAAAAATTTAATTAAATCCAAAGGTAATATGTAGTTGTTAATATTTTATCTTGCAATGTGGGTAGGGGAAAAGTGGGGTATTCTAAATGGGGCATAGTGGGGTATTCAATCGACAAGGAGTTTAGTGTCACTCTGCCCCGTATTCATTCATAATTAGATATAACTTCATAGTTTACATAACTTCATAACTTAATGGTTTATTTACACAAACAATTGCTTGTTTCAGTTATTGTTCGCACATATAAGAAAAAAACGAATCAACGCTCTTGGGGTCTATGAAGGCTATAGGAAAAGCAGTGCATAGTGTGGTGTCAGAAAAAAAGAGTTACCAAAAAGTGCACAGCTACATGTTGCTCCACAAACTATACTCGAATGATATGTGAAAAAATACAGGGCTAATCCAGATAGTACTCCCCACAATGCTCCGCCTGGTACCCCACTTTACCCCGCTGTACGGGTCAAAGCGTGGTAAACTTCACTCTAAATGTATTTTATTCCGTTAGCCAAACTGTTATAACTAAAATAAAATAGGCGTTCCAAATAATGATAGACATGCTGTACAACCCAAAAAAAATTAAACTCAACTTAACGCCGTTATTAGCTGCAAAATGACCCATAACATCTTAGATACCCCGCTATTTTCCCCTCTCCCCTAATAATATTTATATGCTTTTAGGTTAGTGATAGTCCACGTACTGCTGTTGATCTAATATAGCATTCAGCAGAGAAAAACTCGTGGTTATACAGAGAACGTCTTATTGAATCTTATTACACCAATAATTAGTTATTTTACAAAAGTGTGTAACGATTTCTGTCATCCCTAATTGCGAGTAGTTGTCTTGGTGTGAAAAACGTTTAAGGACCATTTACATTAATCCCGGCAATTTTCGTTTCCTGGTATATGGAACCAGAACCATTTGGTCAGGATTTTCACATAGTCCTACGCTTTCGCACCAGCTATCAAGTGCATCCGACCCGCTAATGTAGTATCCCCCAATGACATCTTCTCCTGTGTAGTTCTAAGCAAAAATATCCATCGATGCCTGGCAATTTATTGCTTTTTTGCTGTTTTACGGCGCCTGCCTACATACCCGGAGCATACCATGACTGTGCTATGAACGAATCAAGCACGGAAAGATACACGACACGCACTATTATACCAACGGATCGACAGCTTCTATGCACGTATGCAACGTTAGACAATTGATTATGATTGCGATGATTTTGTCGCGTGTCATGCACGGAGCATATCGCCACTAGCAACATATTCTAGCCTTGGATTCCGGTCCGGTCTGGTCATGGCACGCTGCGGTGTTTGTCAGTGACGGAACAGTCTAGTGGGCGTTGTTTCATATTAATTCATAGATAGAATATTTTTTTTGCATGTGTCGATACGGTTACGGTCATGGTATGATAGGTTGTAGTGGGCAGACTCCTTTACAGCCTCGCGCACCTCATGCAGTGTCGGTGCTTCTATTGATACATTATCTTGAGGAATTGCAAATGCCTCCGTCAGTGGATCTTCGTTTGCTCTGGAGATTGGATTCAATAAGTTTTGAAAATACTCTTCCACCATTTCTTATATCCCAAGAGGGTCTGCTAATAGGTTCCCATCTATGTCTCTGCCGATGTCCGTTCTTGCGTGAAACGTATTGCTGAACTGGCGTGTTCCTTTGTACGCTGGTCTAATACTCCCTTCATCAAAGTCTTCCTGTATCTCTAAGATCCTCCTGTTTAGTTATTCTCTCTGTTTCTTTCTGCAAAGCTTGCCTGCGGTTCTTCTTTTTAGCTTGAAGACTTCCATCCTTGCTTTTAGTGCCTCTTCTGCTGCCCCGTTCATACTGCGTTGTTGGGCTGTTCTTCTTCTACTTCTCAAGTCAAGTTTTCTACGACAGCATTCTGATTGTCATCTCTTATTTCTTCAACTTTTAGCTTATCTATATCGTATTTTGGTTATGTTTGGCCTCTGTGAGTTTTGGTAGTTATCCGGGTTTTAAATTTCACCTTGACTAGATGGTGGTCTGAGCCACAGCACGCTCGTCCCATTGTTTTTACATCCAGTATACTCGTGGCCTCTCTTCTGCCAATTAGAACGTGAGCAGTTTGATTATTTGTTACCCCGTCTCGGTAACTGTCCGGAAGCGTTGTGTAGGCTATGTTTTCCTATCACTCCTAGGAACTCCTCTTCTTTTCCTGCTTTCATGTTCGTTTCTTCAAGCACCATTTTAATATCGTTCGACGGTATTAACGTGATGGCGTTTGTTAACTCTTGGTAGAATTCTTCTTTCTCCTCATACGACTTGTCTTCTATGAAATGGTGACGTTTATGAGACTAATGTTATGTAGTCTTGTTTTAATGCCAAGCGTGCATAATCTGTTAGTTACTGCCTTGAAGTCCAGAATCAGTGATTTCATTTTCCTTTCCACAATGAATGCTACTCCCAACTCTCTTCTTTCGTTCGGTGATCCACTGGAGAGTACCGTGTGGGTTCTGAAATCCATTTGGGGAACGAAATAATCAGTAATAATGGATCTATAACGCTCTCCATTGACTGTAAAGTTCTAGCGGGCATAATTTATGAAGAAATATGGGAAAATTATTCCAATATCCCATAAAGCACACCAAATAGTGAGTTTTTGTGGAACTAACGCCACTCTAAATCCGACAATTTTGTTTGTTTGTTGACGTAGGGTGCCTCATCGTTAAAAAAATTTGTGGTGAAAATGAGGACGAAGATCAATCTTGTTTTCGGCCCATTCACCAAACGTACGTCGCAAATGATGGTCACACGGCTTCAATTCTTGCGCGGGCTGGATTTTGTAACCTTAGAACTGTTTTAGACGGTGCGCTCCAGCGCATGAGCCTCACGAACGTTTGGCGATGAAGGGAGAAGTGCGAATGAAGAGAGGTACCGCCTCACTTCTCCCTTTATCCACAAAGTTCGTGATGCACATGCGCTGGAGGGCACCGTCTAAATCGGCTCTTATACACCAAAATCTTTCAGCAAGATCTTCTAGAACTTGGATAGACACAGTTAAAATTGCTGTGCACGATGGCGAATACACTCATTCGGATCCTCTTCGGTAGGGCGGGAATATTCCCCTTCAGTGAACTCTGTTTTGTGCGACAGTTCTCAGCTCCGTCCAGGATCTCCCAGTTTTGTGGCCTCTGCTAATAAAGATCTCCTCCAGCCACGTTGTTTTAGGTCTTTCGACTCGACGGGTCCCTTGCGGATTCCAGCCAAGGGCCTGTTTGGCAAGTTTGTCTTTCTCACGTCGCAAGGTAAGACCAATACAATTCCTTCGCCTGATTTCGTCGTCTCTCCATTCTTGGCCGGGACGGCACCATACTATTTCATTTCAAATTCAGACAGCGGATTTTTAGGATACTACATAGGCATCTGTTCATGAAAACTCCTTTGTGATAAATTGACCTTCAATGTTCCGCAACCATACAAAAGAACTTCCTTAACGTTGGAGTTGAACAGTCGCAATTTGGTGTCAATTGTGACCTCCGTTGATCTCCATATGCGAGACAGGCATGCATATATGCGCTTTCTGCTTTATTTATTCTGGAATTGATGTCTTCTTTGCCCGCAGTTTTCGGTAATAATGCTACGAGGTAACAGAATTTATCTACCAATTCCACGTCACGGTTATTCAGCGCTGTTCGTTCAATGGTTTTTGGATTTATCCACATTTCTTTAGTTTTATTCTAATTTACCCTTAAGCCTGCTGAACTATACTTGCTGTTGCTAAATTGTTTAAGATATGTTTGAGGTCCTGATACCTGTGGGCCAGCATGCACATATAATCCGCGTAGTCGAGGTCCTTAAGAGAGTCTGGCAATCGCCACTGAATGGCACCTGTTCTATTATCTAGATTCTAGAGCGCTGACAAGGATGTCATTTACTACTAAAAGAAAGAATAATGGCGAAAGTAGGCATCCTTGTCGTTCTCTTGAGCTCACCTCAAAGCTGTTGGATAATTTTTCCTAATGGAGAACTCCGCATTTGAAATTATCAATTATATTATTTTGTCAGACAATCCACGTTGCCGTAGTGTCTGCTATAACAAGCAATCAACTGTGGGACATTACGCACAGTAGACAATAGACAGATGCCTCTCCAATTGTCGGGCAATTGGACAGAAGTTATCACAGTCAAAAGACCAAAAAATAGGAACCGAACTATTTTTTGGTATTTTGACTGTGATACCTTCTGCCCAATTCTCCGGAAAGGTACAAGGGTTTCATGTTATTTTCCGGATTGGGTGTAGCGTATCTGCTAAGCGGGTTGAGTATACTTTCAGCAATTCTGACGTGATGCCATCTTTTCCAGCAGCTTTACCATTGCCATTACATGAATTGCGGTTACTATTTCTACCTTGGATGCAGCGCGAGTGGTGTCTCTTATTGGCTGTGCATTGTTGATGTTTTCTTCAGGTTCCTATGAAAATGAGCCGTTCAGGGCGGCGAAGAAATAGCCTCTCCATTTTTTGAGTTGCATCTTGTCTCTGCACAGCAGCCTTCCACCCGCACTTACGTCATGCTTTTTAGTAGAGTGCTTTCCCGAGAACTGTTTAATAATTTGATCCAGCACCTTACTGTTGCCTGTGTTTGTCACGTTTTCCGCCTTTTCTGTGAGCTCGTTTATCTGCCGCCTTTTATCACGCCGGACACTACTTTTTACCTCCCGGTGTACTTGGGAGTATTCCCGCTCAAGTTGATGACGTTTTTCCGAGTTGACGTTATTTTTTAGCGCGTTCATGTGTTATATTTTTTTGGCAGGTTGTGTCCGAGATCCAGTGCAGCCGGTTTCTTCGCCCTTTTTTGTTTTTGTACTCCACAGCTCTGCAATATTTGTTTCGTCAGCAGTGGCGTAGCGTGCCTTAGATGGGCCCTGTATCAAAATTTGTTGGGGGCCCAAATGAACGGTAAAGATTTTTCACAAAAGGAACAAAAACGCTAATTAAAGTTTAGGTAATATAAAAAATGGTTCAAACGTCTTTTCTTAAACACCCTGTATCTCGCTGGATAGGTCCGATAGCCCCATTCTATAGAACAATTTTTTTCTCCAAATATACCCAGGAATCACGCCTTAACGAATTAGCATCTTAGTCGGGAACACCCTGTATATTAATTATAAGTTATTACTTACAATTAATACTCCTAGGAACTACGCTAGCCAAACAATATAAATATATCGCACCTTCGGTAAAACAAAGACGTAAGTGAAAATTTATGTATTTGTCAGAAAACGCATTTACAGTTTTTGAAGTAATATTTTGGAAAAAATGGGAAACAAAGTGCAAAGCGAACTAGAATATTATGATGCAAAGTTTGACTTGATATTGTATTTATTGGTATTTTTAGGTTTTTTTTCAAAATTACTCCTTTTAAACGGTTTAATGGGAAGTGACTTTCGAGTCTGTCATTGTTTCTCCCGAAGTTTCTACTATCTATCTAGGGCAAACGGCAAGAGTTCTGTTTCTGTATTTTTTCCACCAGATACAGTTGAGGTTTAGGAATGCTCTGGTATCAATGACTCAATTTTCGAAAAAATTGCACTTACGTCTTTGTTTTACCGAAGGTGCGATATACTTTTCTTGCCTTTTGTTTGGCGATCTTATTTATTAAATCATTCATAGCTGAAGACGATTTCAGTTTTTCTAAATTTTCTGCCTCTATTGACAATAGTGACAAGCCTTTCCTTTCGAGTTTTGTATGCAAAATTGTTTTTTTGGCCATCTTTCCGCATGTTTCCAATGGAGTAACAATGTATGCACAAAAACTATTAGCACAACTCTTTCAGAACATTTTGAGCCCAAAAACTGTAGGTTTCTGTAGGTGTTAATGGCTATGAGCTAATCGAATTCGACAACAAAGTTCCTTTTTTCCAAAAAACCGTATTTTGCAAAAAATATTATTATTTTGCAAATTTTCAAAAACGTTTTTATTACACTTTCCACGAATTTCATTACAAAATCGTTTTTTTTGGTAAAAGATATGAGCATTTTAAAAAAACGTGATTTTTAGCGTGTTTTTTTGCAATTACTCCTTTATATGTTTATGTATTGACATGAAACTGGCGTCATTTTATTAGTATGAAAAAGCTCTACATCTTTATATAAACCTTTTTTTTACAATGTGTAGTTTTTTTGTAAACGCGAAAATCTGCTTTTGGCCCTCTTTTGACGCCAGTTTGGAAACTTTCCCAAAGGTCTACGAACGCCAAAAGTAGTTTATCAAATTCTTCGGAATTCTTCCTATTTTTTCCATACTTCACCTTACGGATGGCTCGGTTGGCAAAAAACGAGGTTTTTTTGACTGGCCTAAATAACTGATGTACTATATGTTATGCTGACAGGCGTCGCGGATTTAGTAATCTGAGTTCGCAGGTCTTTCGTGACGTGAGACGTTTTGTGTTGCCAACCTTTGGGCTACCGCCTGTAATGCTGTCCCGCAGAAGACCTACGTTAAACTTTTCTAATTGCGGCGTTTTTCAAGCAAATAATTGCTACTAACAAATGGTGGTCACTTCCAATTCTCTGCTCTCCTAAAGCGCCTGTCATTCTCCACAATAGTTCTCCATCTGCGGCTGATTTTTCGTTCTACCAACCGACGACACCCAGGTCTCCTTGTGTATTTTCTTGTAACAAAAGCTATGATGAGTTGGTGGGAAATACAGAAGTCAACGAAAAACTCAACATGGCTATTAATTGATTTCCAATTAGGTGCTCAAGGTCGGTGTTGTTAAGGCCGATCTGTGCGTTTAAGACATCCATCAAAACAATGATGTCTCCCCTTGGTATAGAGTGAAGAACTTCGTTCAGTCGCATGTAAAACTCGCCCTTGTTAGGCCGGGCGCACATTGAGACGCAGGCGACACAGATAGAGCAGCACAGTTTTTGTGTCTCATGCTTTTTAAGGGAGAACCGCGAATTGCAGCGCAGATCAGGTGATATGAATACAGCCCAAGCGCAGGCTTCACGACACTTGTGGATGGGGCAGAGGTACTGTGTTCTACGTGCCGCATATGCACTTTTTTTTAAAAAATGGAACAAAAATTAATCGATTTTAATAGTTTTTCAAAATCCTCATCCGAATCTGACTTAGAGCTTAATAAATTTAGATATTCCTCCATTTCAAAATTACTTGTCTAACAAAACTGCTCCCCAATGTGCTTAGACAAACTGTGTAAGGCCGTTTTTTTCTGTGCTGCCCTACTCTGCGCTTACTGCTTGACACAGCTCAATGTGCGCCTTAGTTTATCATTGTCTGCGTGTTCAGTTGGAACTAGGGGTCACAAACCGGGATCCCGGATTTCGAAAATATCGGGATACCGGACCAAATAAAGGACTTCAAAATACCGGTATTAATTTTCCAAAAACCGGGATTTACGGTATTTTCGGAGTTTTATATTTCTCAAGTTTTAAAATAGATTAGATAGATTTAAAAATGGATCTGGAAATATCTGAATATAACTTCAAACCTCAGCAGGATATTTGAAATACTGAAAAACTATGCAAAAGAAACGCTAACCTAATAACTTCTGACGCGGCTTTGATGTTTATGTACCAAAAATTAGAAGCTATACAACATAAGTCAGCAGCTCATGACCTTTTCATCTCTTTGAAAAGTAGGATTAAGGAACGTAGGTTGTTGGTTGCCTCGACGTTAAATTATCTGCATAATCCGAAAACATATTTTGATTCAGTGAATAATACCACGACGCCTTTTTAAGACGAGATGAGAAAACATATTGTGGATGTTAACAAGATCGGTAACGATTCGAATTCAGAATCCACACATGATGTTTCTGTTTCTGTTCCTACAGACGAGGACATGCATGACGATTCACCTTCAGTGCCGCTGAAAAAATAATTAGAATTGGCGATTAAATAGAAATTGCAAACTCAAGATTATTTATCAAGAGCCATCTCAGCAGGCATTGATACCTTAATCAAAATAGAAATGGCTCTTGACAAAAACCGTGGTTCTAGAGGAAAATCTCTTGATTCGGCCTACAATAATTTAAAAAGCAACTATTATAGAGTAAGAGAGAGCTTTCTCTTCATCGGGTTACTTATGTAGGTAATCATTTGCGCTCAACATTGAGTGACAAGACTTTAGACATCTTGTTGTTTTTGCGATCTCATTACCTCAACCAAACATTGAATGAATCTCATACCTAATGTCTTTACTGAGAAAAAAATCTATAGAAAAGAATCTCTTTTATTATTCCTCTATTAGCTTTTAACCACTAAACTAAGGTGACCAGATTTTAATATTGGAAAAGCGGGACATCATTGCCGGGGGGGGGGGGTAAAAATTTTGGCTATAACAAACATTTTCATAGAACGCAAAAATAGTATTGTAATGCCAGATCCACACGTTTGTCAAGGCTTGGCAAGTATTCACAAATTCAAACGTGTGGATAAGGTGTTTGGCTTGGCTTTCGTAAGCTTGGCGACGCTTGTGGCCGATCCGGTCGAGTGTGGATGCTCGGCAAACCAAAGCAAACGTTTTTAATTTGCGAACGCTTGCAAAGGAAGTTTGCGGCAAGCGTTTGTGATGCGCCCACACGTTTGTTTTAAGCAAGAGTTTTCAATTTGCGAACGCTTGCCAAGCCTTGACAAACGTGTGGACCAGGCATAATATATTTTTTAAACTTCAATACAAGTACAATTAACAAATATAATAACAAAAATTATGGATTAGAAACTATGCGGAATTCGAAAAAACAGTGAAGACAAAATTTGCAGGTAATTTTACGCCCTACAACTTTGCTCTATTGATATTTTCATCAAAATGCATAATTTCTCCTCAAAATAGAAAAAAAGGCGAAAACCATCATATATATGTATATTTCTCAAAAACAACCCTTTTTTCGAACTGCGGGTTGTGAAAATCATGTTTAGACAACCCAAATCCTTAATTTAGCACCGGTCTCTAGCTGTGGGGAAAATTTCTGAAAAACCGCGATTTTTTGACTAATTTGAACGGACTAAATAGTATAATTTTATTCTTTCACATATTTCTCATTTGAGTGAATTCTTTTTAGTAGATTGCTGTCGTTGTTTAAAAGGTCATGAAATTTTTCACAAGAATTTTATTTCACACATAAAATGGCTTTCAAAGTCTCAACACTTAATTGGGAGTTTTCTGATGTCCACACTTTATTGACGGTAGAAAAAACGCGTTCAGTCGCAGCATTAGTTCCTTGTAAGGACAGCGTGTATTCCACAATTTTTAGTGCACTATTGTATAGAATATGGTTTGTTTCAAAATTTTGAAATATTTCTAACCATTTGTTCTCTATTGTGATTTTTGCTGATGCCCAAGATTTAATCTTTTCCTTATCAATATGGGCCCCCCTATTCCCAGTCACCTCATTTTTTTCTCACCTCACATTTTTTGTCACGTCACTTTTAAAGTGGTATTCTCATAGTCGAGTGACAAGGGAAAAGTTAATGAGATAAAATGTGACAAAACTAGGTGTGGTATTCTCGAAGTCATTATTTTTTATAGCAAATGTCACTGAAAATTGTCATTTTTTATCACTTGGAATTTGTAGGTGACGCAACGATTTTTTTAAAATGGATAGTGACAAAGGGTAAGAAATAAGTTTTATTTTAATATTTTTGATGATTTAACATTATTCTTATATCCTAGAATTAAAATAACGAACAGGATATGTAAATAGAAATATATTATATTTATATAGCAAGACCGTCACTTTTTCTACAAGTGACTACGAGAATACGAAAATTGGTTTGTCACATTTTATAATGGGTGACGTGACTATGGGAATAGGGGCCATATTTCTTTGTTTTCGGTGTTGTCAATGCCATTGTTCATTAGGTGCAAACAATGGGGTGTCGAATTCTAACAATTGATCAACAATACAAATTTTGATACCCTGTTCTCGATAATCAGTTCTCAGCAATTATTATTTGTTATTATTAAAGTTTAACATTATAAAATTAACAAAACCGCCGAAAACCGTTATTCCCTTCCCATTCACCCGCCGTTCCCTTGTCGTGAATTTTTTTCAAAAATCGGGACTTTTTTAAAACGCCGCGGGACATATTGTTAAAAGTCGGGACTGTCCCGCCAAAAGTGGGACGTCTGGTCACCTTACACTAAACTCTCCTGAAAAGTTGATACTAAATTACTAACTTAAATTTATGTACTTCTCTAAATCCCGAAAATACCGAAATACCGGTATTTAATTGAGCTCAGCACCGAAAATACCGGTTTCAAAAAATGTCCGGTTTTGCGACCCCTAGTTGGAACGTATAATTGGACTACCGCAGTTCTTCTTAGTCTGGTACGCAGACGCATAGTAAGAATCCTATCAAAATCCGGTGACCAGCTAATATGGACTGGACCTGGTTTCCTTGTGAGTATTATGCCAACGCCACTACTGGGGTTTTCGGTTTGGTTTCTGTCAGAATGTAGCAAGGACCCACCTGCATCGTGCCAGCTGTTCTCGCTAAGTTGCATGGTCTTGATATAATATCGGTTCCTCTCGTTGAGGCCTTATTCGGTTTATGACTGAATCTTTTCATTAGAGAAATTTATAATTCCTACTTTGTGGATGCCGTAAAGATTGTTAAAGTTTCATTTTGTGTGCAAAATCACTATTTCAAACTTCAAGTTAAGTGAAAAACTCAATTCAAACTCTCTAATTTGATTTTTCTTAAGTCTAACGTCTTTAGAAAAGGAGGATTCTTTTCACTATTCATTTCAGTTAAAAGGACCCGAAAGGAAAAATTATGAAGAAATAGAAAAAAAATTGTGTTTGTAACGAACAGAAAATGTCCAAAATTAAAATAAACTTTCGTGAAAATGTAAAGCTTCTAAGTGGCGAACTGGCACACGTCTCTTGTTAACAAACGTAAATCAGCAAAGTTTTTTACCCGAGCTTTCTGGGATTTTTGTTTTCATAACTTGAATATGTATTAGATGCGAAAGCTTCAGGAAAAGGACATCTAGCGCTTTTGTATCCTTGTGCTTTATAAAGGATTTTCGTGCTCTTCTGAAACATAACGAGGGGAAAATGAAGGAATTTTTTTAGAACTTTTATATTAAGCTTGTTGTAGACATTTACTACAAGTTAAGTTAAACTTTGGTTTGTGTATTTACTGTAAATAAAAGCTTTTGTAGAAATTTTTTCTGTACACAAGTTCCCAGTATTTATTGAAAGGATTTTCCTAGAGCTTGAAAAGTTACCAGATTAATAAAAAAACACTTTTTTTTAATTTTCCGATGGTAATTAATTTATTATGTTTTATTTTTAGGGCACAACATGGCCTCAGAACTACTATACGACAGCACAAAAATCCGAAAATCAAAAGAATTTCATCAACAAAAACAACGTAAACAAATTGATAAAAAGGAAGCGACGGCTTCAGGATTCTTTTTATCAAAGGAGGATATCGCATCCGATAACATCTCTCATTCCGTATCGTCGTCATCATCATCAAAAACATTACAGCAAACAGGAAAACCGAAAGAACACAGCGACGATAGTTGTATCAGGTTCTGTAAAAGTTTCTTTAGAGATAACGGAAACAATTTCAAGAAATGGCGGACGATTTTTTCAAACAGAATCAATACAGAAGGTGATGATGCCATCAGTAGCAAAAAGCAAAACGATGAGGACGACAATGATACCAATAGAACATCACATGCCACTAGATGCCAGAAAGCAAAATTTGGAGGAAAGTTTACGGGCGCTACTATTCACCCTCCTGATGATTTCAACCACTTTAGCAAAAACCTCGAGAATTTTAGTGATGAATATAACGATTTTAGCGACGATCATCAGATCAAAGTTTGTAATACAGGGAGCTTTAAGCAATGTATCCAGAAGTTATCGACCGTCACATTCGGATTGGATCCAGTCGACAAGTGTCCAGACGAGTGGCGGAAACCTAGTTACCGTAAGACCGATATTAGCCACGAAACAAAGACTACCGACACCAAAAAATGCTGCCAAGCGAATTTTCTTGATAGTACTGATGTCAATATACATGCAAATGATCCTAGAAGCTTCTTATGCTCTACTCACAAGTGTTACTTTCGAATTTGTTATGAGAGTTTTAAGCCGATCACCTGCCAATCCAAAAAGCGTTCTGTTACTGCCAATTGGCCCATGTCGTCGTCACCTGAACTATTATTACCGTCAGTATCCGAATCATCTGAAACTGAAATATTGTTATGCTGCTACTGCTATAACATCATATGTTACTGTTCTTGTAGTACCACAAATTGCATTGAAAAACATAATTGTGAGCCGCCACAGCACAATGGCACCAAACAGCCAATACGACAATACTTTGATATTCAAAAACGATTTACATCGAAATTTCACGAATGGAAGAGTTCGGTTAAAACAAATGCACTTTATGCTGTCAACGATCTGCACAAATTTTTACGTGCTATTCTACCTATTCTTATCCTCTTCAATATGCTGCCATTACTATATGCAGGTGAGTCCTTCAATTTTGGTTTTTTACTTAGTTTTTACTTTCAATTACCTCCAATTAACTTAATAGATACTATTTTCCTAATTTGCTTTGATATCCAATATGTAAGTTAAGTATGTTAAAGTGGTTAGCCTGGTGAAGCTTAAAATTTCAACACTCAAAAGGAAGGTTACTAATTTTTATCAGACTATCTTTAACTGGTAAATTTCTGTCTAGATTTAAAATGCCACAATATAATTTATTTCAGGACAACTAAAAATCAACAAATTTTTCAAAAAACTAAACTTAAATAACACCATTAATATGGGCAGGTGAGGCGTTTTTGGCGATTTTTCAATTTTTCTTTTTTGATTCAATTGATCTTTTAATACGCGACGTAAATAAACAATTATAAAAAGGTATGTGCCTAAAAACCCTCATAAAATCGTTCAAAATTGCGATTTTTCAAAAATTCCAACGCCATTTCTTTTTCAATTGTTTCTTAAGTTTTCTAAATGAATCTCCCAATTATAAACTGATCTTACAAAAAATGGCAGCATTGTTAATTAAGGTTAAAAAAAAACTAGATCGTTAATTACACAAAAACACATGAACCAATCTAGTTGAAATTTTTTGTGCATTGCCGGGACTACATAAACACCATCTTTAAGAAATTTCAGCCTTCTATGTGCACTTGTTTTCCTGTCAACAAATAGTGAAAATAACGTGTTTTGAAAACTTCGGAAGCTATTTGCAAGATCACCCTTGCACCTAGGGACCTCTAACAGGGCCTTTTTTTAGAGAATTTCAAAACGAAGAGCTTTCCCAATACATTAAAAGTTAGCAGGAATGGAGATATTGAAGGAAATATAAAAAAAGTGCCTAATTTATTCACAAGAAGTTAATTAAAAAGTTATGCGGTCAACCAAATTTTGGGCAAACTTAGGGTGTTTTACTACACCCTAAAACGAAGCGATTCCGACAATAATTTCGCCTATGGGCCAATAGTTCATTTTATATAATTTTTTCCTTCTCGCCTAAGAGCAAACATATGGAATCTAAAAAAAATTGAATTTTACATTATATTGACATACGAAGGTTGACTTTGGCAAAACATATAATTATGGCATACATTGTCATTCACAATATTATTCTAGCGATGGAGATATACAAACTTCGAAGCATTCTTCTACAGATGTCACTTTAGGCCTTAGAAAGACGGAGTCTGAAGTCATAGCCAGCTTCTCAAATTGGCGTTTGAGCCGCCTGTACACCAGGATATAGATTGGTGTAAATGTCTGCTTTTTGTATAGTGAAAATGCACAGCAGATAAATGTGTTCTGACTGATGTGAAAAGAGCCGATTCCTAATATAATCTCTATGGTTGCAGTAGGATTAGGTACATTATGCATTTGGGATACTTAGGAGGGCATTAGGTCCCAGGTTTTTCAATTGGGCCTCTGCGTTTTTTTGTTTTGTTCCAGCTTAGGCCACCACACTAGTTCAGCGAAGGGTCTAAAAATGGTCGTATAAGTCATTGCATACGGATACGTTACATTCCCAGTTTTTCCCAGGCCATTGAATAAATTAATAAGAATACACTCTTCATTCCAAGATATTTAAAATATTTTTTCTACGCCTCTGTCTGATATTACTTTTAGTTACGGAATTAGAAGCATTCCACACCCGTGTGGAATATTCATTCCATCACGTGTTATTAATTGAAGAATAAAAAAAGATTTATTAATTAAAGAAAGAAAAGGATTTTTTCAATAATAAACAATCAGTGATGTTCCGCTATAAAATTTTTGCTGTAAATAAACTATTCAATTATTAAATTCCAGAAAATAATAGCATTTTTTTAATAAATTTTGCGGCGGCCATCTATTTAAAAATTATTAAATAACAAAATAGTTATGAATGAACACTCCCTACTAATATGTTATTTAGCGTTAAAATATCTTGCTTGGCCTTATACGTTATATTTTTGACATTAGCTTTACATAAGGTACGTTTTTCTTTACAAAGTATTAATAAAAACTAATTAGAGGCGTAGAAAAAGTTTAGTCTGCAACACGTTTTGAATGGCATATTCCGCACTCGAGGACCGCCAAACTTCCACCATGCATCATTCCAAACTTGTTACAGAATATACTATTCATTACTTCAGGGCCGGCGGAAACGGGCATGCAACGCATGCGGAGCATGCGGGCGTCTCATCGAAGGGGGCGTCATCACGAGATTCGGATATATACTATAATTTTTTTAAAATATAGGATCTATAGAATACTTAATAAATTACAATAAATAATCTAACTTAACTATGAATACGGAGACATAAAAACATATTTTGTACAACATGCGACTCTATTCAAATTATGAACCAGAATATTTTTTGTTTAAAGAAATAATACTTGAAACTCCCTACAAATAATTAAATTTCCAAAAATAGTCCCTACGCGAATTTTAGCGTCAAAATTCCCTACTGTAGGGAAAAATTGTTGTGTGCTTTCCGGGATATTTTTCAGAAGAATGATTTTAATATTCGAAAACCTTTTGATATTCTTAATTATATTGAATCCAATAATTTAGATTTCCCTAACTTTTCAATTGCCTTAAGAATACTGTTAACTTTACCTGTTAGTGTAGCAAGTGGCGACCGTAGTTTTTCTAAATTGAAATTGATTAAAACTTACTTAAGAACAAATATGTCACAAGATAGGCTAAATAGTTTGGCGTTAATTAGCATTGAAAATGATGTATGGGCAGAATTAGATGTTAAAAACATTATATCCAATTTTTTGTGTACTTAATCCAGATTTATTAAATAGTAATTAAAAAATTTAATGTAATTTTATATATAATTTTGATGATAAGAAACTGTTAAAAAAGTTTTAAAATAATAGGGAGCGCTAGATAAAAATTGCATGCGGGCGTTGAGGACCCTAGCGCCGGCCCTGCATTACTTATTTTGGATGTTCCAGTTCGATGGTATTTTAAACAGTGAACAAATACAGTGTAAACGGCAGTGGCTAAATTTTTACACTCAATTGCTATTGAGTCGAAATTTAGTAAAAGTAACACGTATACTCTCTATGTAATGGATTCATTATTCCTTCTCTATGTGCTATATGTATTGATAAAACCTTTCACCATGTTCATCTGAGACTGCACTAAGATTTTCGTGAATGATATATATCGAAGTGCAGATCCAAAGAGATGATTTTAAAGATTTTCTCATTTACAGATATTTACTTAAAATTGAAGAAAACAAAAAGATATTAAGAAATATTGCAAAAAAAATTGCAGAAAAATCGAAAATACCCATTTTGAGGGTAAAAAATGGACTTCCCGGGGTAGAAAATCGGTAGACTTTATAACCCCTTAAAGGAAGCTCTCTGACAATTTTCAGCCTGTACCTGATTATTTCCGCTATATCGCTTTTTTCGGCTTAATTTACCTGTACTATTAATTTAACCCGGTTTTCTCGCAATTTTACACTGTTTCTTGCTGAAAAAAAAGTACGTGATATTGCCGAGACCCCCTCACTCCCCCACGTGAGATTTGGTGAGATCCAGCTCGACCCCCACTCCCCCTAATTTATGGATGACCCCTTATGTCGTTGAAGTTAAATTGAAATAAAGGTTTACATCATTATTTGTAGCTCAAAATTACCTCCAAATAGTCAAAATTATCGCTTCACTGTGGGGCGACATTGCGAAAACCAAAATTTTAGTCCAAATACTGACGTTTGACAAGTAAAAATAACCTTAAGTTAAAAACTTTTATTATAAGTTTTTGTTTGCCTGAAAAGCTGTAAAGTTTTAGTACAGGCAGCGCCGGCCCTAGCCCCTGTTCAGGGTAGAGCGAGATTGTCTTTCGGCGCCCGTTGGACGACGCTTTCCCATCACATAATTTTATTTCCAGTTGTCCGAAATAAACCTTTTTTTCGAGCACTGCCGAGGCAGCCTTAGAGTGATGGAGGTTTATCCGGACTAGCTTCATATTGGAAGCAGTGTTTATTTCCTAAGGGGATTATGTTGCCCCTTTTGCGAGCCTTTTTGGCTGGGGGCTGCCCCCGAAGGATTTAGGTGGTGGTTTTAGGGTCACGGCCACGTCTGTAGCGTCAATAGGGGAAGCATTTCTTCCCTGAGTTGCTTCCCCGGCGTTTTCGCCAGCAGCACCAGCCTCTTTGGAGGCAATGTAGTTGTTTGTGTCGGATAGTGGGGCAATAAAGCTTGCCCCGGTCGACTGTGATGTTGAGATGGCGGAGAGAGTCACTTCCTCGTTAGAAGAGGCTCAGCTCGTCCATAGACCTTAGGTACATCTCTGTAAATGGTGGAGGGTACGCTTTGTGGAGTACTCTCGTCTACAGCGACTCGTGGGCTTAAGGCGACCCATCACACCTCTCCGCCACATGGCCATGGCCGAGTCCGTGCAGGTGATGGCCAACCACACCGGGAGCGCCCTGTGAGCCTCTCCCGACTCAGCTATCGCCTCCAGCATACTCCCTTGCACGGGAGCTAGCTGTCCCGTGATCAGGACAGTCTCCGGATAGTCAGTCGCAAGCACGCTTACTCTGACACTTTCTGTATGCTATTTGTCAGAAAGTCGGCTTTGAGCCGTTCTAGGCTTTCTTTTGGGTGCATCGGACTTCTTTTCTGGAAGCTTTTCAAATCGTATGGCCGGTTTATTGTGGCCTGGAGAGGATCCAGAGGATCTTACTCTCTTCTTATTAAGAACATTGGTATCTCTCTTCTCTTCAGGAGCCACGTAGAGCCTAGCAGTCTCTACACCGGGCTACGCCCCCTAGTCTTCTCAAAGCGGTCGCCTTTTCAGGTGTCCTCTCCGATGGAGCAGGAGGTGTCCGCGGTTTCGGAGGTGGCCCTCTAAGGAGATCTTCTTCCAATGAAGGAGTCATCTCTGCGTACTTCACCGCGGTTTGCAGGCTCGGACTGTCTTCATTGAAAACGGATTCCGAAAATTCCCCATTTTTGGGCCTACATTCGGCACCCTGCTGCGTGGGATCAGCGTTCAGAAATATCCAACTGGTCTTGTAGGTCGTCCTGTTGGGGGATAGGGAAGCACCAAAATTGTTTGGAGTGTTAAGAGGTGCTCTATCCTCAAAAGTTTTTTTTAAAGGTATCTATATCCCACGAGTTGCACGAGAAAGGACGGTCGTCCAGGGAAGAGCTCCGCATTACCAGGGGAAGGCTAATTTAAACCGAAGGTCGCCTGGTATCCGGAGTCCATGGTTAGTGTCACATTCACGCAGTACCATTCACACTTCAGCACGGTTGCTTACACCTTGGGATTGCGGGTTTTATTGAGTTTGTTTTCTCTAGATTCGCCGTTTTTAGTCTGCTCCAAGGGCAGCTTGACAGCTGGCCCTCACGTATCCATGAAGGGGCTGGGCAGGATGTGGCCTAAGACCACGTAGGGTCGGTCTTGGAGTCAGCGTTCCCTGCTTGTGCCATGTTCATGTCATATTGAAGAGCACACACACTTGGCTGGCTACAAACAACGCAAGTGGGCTCCGCCGCCTACCCGCCCCTCAAAGGGAGCCATCAAAATTTTATTTTTCGCTCGAAATCGTTGTTCCCATTAGTTTTGTCGCCCCTTGTCACCGAGTAACCGAATGAAATCTATTTTTTAACCGACTTCAAAAAAGGAGGAGGTTATATGAAAAAAAAATGCTAACAAACGTAACGTTGATGGGTTGCCTAACGAATGGTCAAGGCTATATTTAATAGGCGTTTTTTCGCCTTTTTCTCTATTTTGAGGAGAAACTATGCATTTTTGTGAAAACATCTAAAGAGCAAAGTTGTAGAGCATTTCCTACAAATTTTGTCTTCGCTGTTTTTTTTCGAATTCCGCATAGTTTCGCTGCTAGAAGGCGTTTTGCGACTTTAAAATCTCAAAATTTAAGGGTTCAAGACAGTTCAAGTCTTGTAGCCCTTGAAATTTCCTGCAAATTGAATTTTGGAGCGACTGGATATCTTCAAATTTGAGGAAGTTGGGTGGTATGTAAGGGTTAAAACCGTTAATTTAATCATAAATTACATTCCAGTATATGAAAAAAAGTTTATTTTACATATTTAAACATGATTTAATCGAAATATTGCTTAAATATATTGTTTTTAATTTCTTTGTCCAAAGAGGTAGTTTTCACCCCCTAAAAGCAAAACGCACACATCAGGGACATATAACTTTTGAAGAGGAGAGTAAGAGCCGTTTTAGACGGTGCGCTCCAGCGCATGTGCCTCACGAACTTTGTGGATAAAGGGGGAAGCGGGGTGGTGCCTCTCATCATCCCCACTTCTCCCTTCATCATCAAACTTCGTGAGGCACATGCGTTGGAGCGCACCGTCTAAAACGGCTCTATGATAAGCTTAAGTTGCCAAATTTCATAAATATCGCTGCTGTCCGAAAGAATTCGGAGGTAATACTCTATTTTTCCCCTCATGCACTGGAACTGGACTATTTATGCTGCCAGTCAATCATGTGGTTGGTTATGCTATGGTGCAATGTCTAGTAGTAAGCTTAGTTCGAGGGATAGAACAGATTTTAGGTTATAAGGAGTCAGAGGATGCCGAACGAGATATCGTGAGTCCTGCGTTTGAACCCTTGTTTGTTGTGGAAGTTTGAAAATACTGACTGTGAAAGATTGTTCAACAGTCGAGTTGTTCTATTGATAAAGAAATTCCTTGTTTGTATTGTGCGCGAAAAGGGAAGTTGTAGGTAGAGGCAACGAATTTGGTGTTCCGGGTGGAAGCAGGAGAGTGTTTATTTCGGTGGAACAATCGTTATGATAGTAGCGATAAACTTTTGTCAAGGCTGCCACATTCCTACGGTGACTCAAAGGCAAGATTGGTTGGATATTGAAAGCCATAGATTGGCTATCATAATGACGTTAAATTTAAATAAATTTAATAATTCCTCTAAGTTGAAGGTTTCTTATTTATAAATTGCGTATCAGAAAAATTTTATGTTAAATGCATCAATACTTCACGAAAACAAAAAGTTCGACTTTACCTCAAGGGAATCTGAACTTTCTGAAATATTGACATATTTATTGATAAATTATGTGAAATATTCAATGGAACGCAAATATAAATATAAAATAAAAACACAAAACATTGTTTTACCTGAGAATATTCTCTTTAGCCATGAGCAATATTTTACGACATTTAATTTCTGGCTGATCCTTGTTTGCGCAAAATTTCCTTCCTAATAAATTAACCTTACAGCGGAAGAATTCAAAGAAATTATGCTTTTTCTCTTTCCTTTTCTCTGTACAGCAGTCCACAATGCTTCGCGTCCTATTTAAAATCAGGATCAGAAAATTGAATATAATTAGATCGCAAAAAAGGACCAGAGGCTGTTTGCTGGTGCCTGGCTGTTCCCAATCTGGAAAGGAAGACATCTTTGTAGGCTGTATGCAAATATCAATTCGTCCAACAGGAGAAGGATAATGGTTAAATGCAAAGTTGTTGACATTTAAGTCTAGAGAAAAGCAATGGTTCCAATGGGGCCCGGGTTGGCACGGAGGTGGGCACGAGGGTAGTTGATATTTCCCTGCCATTGAGAAAATGCTTTAGGTCTGTGTTGAGAAAATGCTTCAGGTCTGTGCTGCTTATTCTACATATAATCCCGACATTTCATATAACAAGATAGAATCCTTGGGTAATGGGGGAAAATTGCTCAACGTTAAGAAAATTGCACTCAAGTGCACTCTGCTGAGGGAATCGTTGACGTTTGTCTCATTTCTTTTGACAAATTATGCACACTTGATAATCCCATCCTTCATCCCCCACCTCTCCCATTTTAGAAAAGAACGACTACAAAGTCAGAGATAACGATTCATGCAATGAAGTAGCTTAAGGATTGTTGCTATCATCTCAATCCAAATTGAATATTTATTCCAGCTCTACACAACCCAAGAGATTTTTTGTAATATAAAGCATTTAGGCAAAAAGTGCAACATTCATGAACTATTTGAACTTAAGGTCCGCAATTTGTTGATGTTAAAAACGAAACAAATACAATTGTCACACGGAAATTTGTCTAGCAAATATGCACATATGTAGGTGAATTATTTTTTGTGCACGGTTCTCGTTTGTCACCTTTATTTGCACACTCGAGGAAGAGCAAACTTTCTGCATGAGCCCACAAGTATATTAAGCTTTCAGCTGCACTTATGTTTAAGAGAAAGAGAAGAGGTCACACGTTTTAAAAATATATTTATTCAAGTGGTATTTTTCCACTTGGCAGTTGCTTTACCGAATACAAGGTAGCCGTATTTACCTGAAGCAATTGTAGTACATGATGGGGAAACACAGCAAAAAATGACCGTCATTAAAAAATTAAAAATAAATGTTTTTCCTCATATTGCCCTGAAACTCAAAAATAAGGAAACTTTTTAACATCTTCGAAACTTGCTTAAAAAATTCCTAGAGCAGTCAAAATCTCTAACTTCTTAGTTTTTTTTGCTATTCAATAATAGGTGTCACTGATTGAGGTGTAGTATTTTGAAACTTTGCATACTTGATAGACCTTCCCCTTTCTACCGTTATCAAACCAATTGCAGAAGTGATTTTGAACGCAAGGAAACAAGGCTTTTGGCAGCCCTATTGGGACTAGCTAAACCCAGGCGCGTACGCACGGGGGGGGGGGGGGGTTACTGGGGGTTAAACCCCCCCATGATTCCAATAATAATAGGAAAAATTATAATTAATAAATATATCAACTTATTAAACAATTAAAAAAATATTCCGAATAACGATGTATAATATATGGTGGATTCTTTTCAAACGGGATAGCAAAAAAATAAATATCTCTCAAACTTTGGGAATATGTTCGTGAACTTGATGATGAACTTGTGATATACCAAAAATTTTTTTAGCGCAATTGGGTGCGCCGTTTCGGAGTTACAACTGTTATTGAAAAAACGCGATTTTTCAAAAATCACGTATTTCTCATTTATTTATAGCTCTCGATAAACTCTGAGTTTCGGGATGGCCATATAGATTTTTGTAGGAAATTTTCCGCCTTTTCAGATGAAATTACGCAAAAAACAATTGGACGCATTTTTGGCCAATTTTTTGGCCTTTTTTGGCCAAAATTTGAAAAAAGAAGGAATTTTTAAATTTTTTTTTCATGTCACCAATCGATTTTCTGACTCAAAAACTACGCGCCACCAAGTTTTTAGAGTAGTTCCCTCCTTTTCGGTAAAAAAATTGTAAAAATGACCTAAATCAAAGTCTAAAGTCTTGCGCACACCACGAGACCATGATTTTTGGAGAAAAACAAGACATTTTGTGATATTCGAAAAATGGTCAAAAATTATTATTTATGTTTCTTCACAATCTATATATAAATGAATGCCGTGCGTTAGTCCCGCAAAAACTCGAAAACGGCTTGGCCGATTTCAATAATTTTTTTTTGTTTTGTTCGCCTTAATACAGGGGTGGTTTTAGAAAAAAAAACCATTTCAAAAAACCAAAAGGATCATCTGCAAAACCAAAAAAATTGGTAATTTTGGGTTTTTTCACCTCACATTAGTTTCAATAGCTTCATGGCCTACCTATATATTGTTTGACAGCTGCGTAAATGTGAAATTGTCATTAAATTAAATTTCTCAAAAACCCCAATTTAATGACAATTTCACATTTACGCAGCTGTCAAACAATATATAGGTAGGCCATGAAGCTATTAAAACTAATCTGCAAAATGACAAATTTTTTAGATTTTTCAGTAGTTCCTTTGGGTTTTCTTATTTTTTTTAAACCACCCCTGTATTGAGGCGAGCCATTTTCAAGTTTTTGTGAGACTAACGCACGGCAATTGATTTTTATATAGATAATTGAAAATTACACTTCAACATTATCTTATTAACATCTTTAAGGTGCAAGATCATATTCTCCATCATTCTCATCTGGATTACATTCAACATTTGTAGTATTTGTGAACATTGGGAAACCTGTAAAATATTAGCATCCATTGTTCGTTATATACTTCCACCGAAAAATGGGTGAAAGCTTTTAATTGGTGCGATTAAATGAAGTGTTAATAAGAAAATATATAAATGTCCAGTTTTTTATGCCTCAGATTTCGGTACATCTTGAAAACGGCCAACGTGTATATTTCACTGAAGAAAATGCTCTCCAACGAGCTTTCCAGCCACCAAAAACTACATTTACTGAATTTTTCACACTGTGCCAAAAACCTGATATTTTCGGACAATTCGCAACATTGTTATATACCGACGTCCCTCGCTATTATACATGGAACAAATCTGGTAAAAAATGGAAGCCACGTAGACAAGGCGAACCATATCCTACTATCGCACGCGGTTTGAAAGCAAAGACATTGGGACGATTTTAGACAGTACATCCAAAATAACGTGAATGTTTCTTTTTGCGTTTGTTGTTGCTGAATGTTCCAGGACCAACGTCTTTCGAATTTTTACGAACAGTCAATGGTCAAATATTCAATACATTTCAAGATGCATGTCGCGAGTTGCAATTGCTGGAAGACGACAATCATTGGGTTCTGACACTTACTGATGCAGCATTTGCATCCACGCCGAATAACATTCGTCAACTGTTCGCAATTATATTGACGACATGATACCCAACAGAACTATCGGTTTTGTGGGAAAAATACGAGAATGGCATGACTGAACGCATACTTCGCAGAATTAGACAAACAAAACAATATCCAAATTCTCGAACTTTTATAGGAATAATTGCTTTTTCGTTAATGGTTATAAATATTTGTTGAAGAGTTAAATTTTGAAGATTTGTATTAATTTTAAATGTCTTAAGGTTGGGTGCAGCGAGTCGGAAAGGCATCATCTTTGTTTATTTACGCGCCGGAAAACAAAACCAAAAACATATGTAGTTTACCAGCATTTTGTAAAAGAATACACACATAGGTAATTGGTCACACTTAATATGAAAGCATATTGAATCTATTTGCATTAATTTTAAACCTTTTAACGTTCATGGTTTTAACAGAATACAGAGGCAATTTTTGAAATAGAGTTCAAATAAATGTATTTTGAATCTAATGACTCCAACTTTTATAGGAATAGTTGGTTTTTCGTTAATGGTTAAGAAGAGTTGAATTTTGAAGGTTTGGATTGATTTTATATGTTTAAACGTTGGGTGCAGCGAGGCGCACCGGGTCCCAGCTATCCAAAATACAGAAAATAAGAGGTTCATGGAGACACTTCAGCTGTGTATCAAAATTCATATCTCGAAAAATTCCATGTCAATGGATGGTTTTTATTGTTTCACATTTTGTTATTTGGAATCAAAAATACCCAAAAGTTGCCTTTTTCAAACTCTCCTAATGTATATTAAAATTCTATCACCTGATTACTACTATTTGCTTATGGGAGCAGCATAGGCGCGCCGGTCCCAACTAGTTTTCAATAAAAAAATTGCGATAAAAATATACCTATAGGTAATTATTTTTATAGTGAAATAACATAAAATATAATATAAGTACATAGTCCTATTACATGAGAAAAATTTTCATCCTGCGTACGCTACTGGCTAAACCTGTACCAGAAAACCATTGCCTCAGCCAAGAGGAATATCTGGGTGGGGTAGATACTGTCAATCTAATGAGAACTTAGGAGACTACGCCAGACTATGTAGGATCGTCTTTGAAGACCACTCCAGTTCCTTCTAGTTAAAAAGACGATGGAGCTTGGACAGAATGGCAGACGGAGCCCATGGAGATCCTAATGAACACACACTTCCCCAAAATGCTAGGACGCAAAGCAAGTCGAAACCTCAGCGAATGGGTAGAGGAAATTTGGGTAGTGGAAATTTCTAGAAAAGGTTCTCTGTGCAATTAAAATCTTCTCCACATTTAAACCAACCTGATCGAAAGGCAATACTACACGTTATGCTACCATAGATCCGCGTAGGTCTATCGGTCGAATAGCCTAACATGCTTCTGCTGAAGATACTGGAAAGGATCATCGACTCGCACATCCGACAACCGGTAGATGTGACTTCACTGTGTTTATCTCAGAGGTATGTTCACAGAGACAAGGTAATAGGAACTATCGACAATAAACAACCGTGTATTGTCAGCCTTTTTAGTCATAGAAAGCGCCTTAGCGGTAGACGTGCAGCTAAGGTAGAAGCATCCTCAGACGACCTAGTTTAATGTTGTGAAATCATGGAAGGTTGCCTGAATCGACTTAGCAGTTGGAGAGCAGACTGCGGACTTGCAGCCAACCCAGGAAAACCTGCTATTGCTATTATGTTCGATTCTTATTCTTTAGCGGCTCTACAATCGGAATGCGGTCCTGGCCTCTCGGTGTTTTGTCCACCAGCCCCGATTGTGAGCCGTTATGATCCGGTTTGGCATCCTTAAGTTCTGGGCGTTTTGGTCCACGCCATCATTCGAGTGGAGCTTGGGTCTCCCACGCTGTCGCACACCATAGATCTTACCACAGAGAAGTTGCCGAGCAAGTTCTTCTTCGTTCATACGAGCCAGACGCCCTGCCCGTGAGCCCAGCGCAGACGTTCGGTTTTTGGCACGGAAAATTTAAGAACATGTGCGCTGTGTAGAGTTATTTGTATGGCGCCCATTACACGATAGGTTTTGCTGTAAGTTTTGCCACAGTTTTTCCTATGACTGACGGAAAACCTAAGGCGCCCATTACACGATAGGTTCTGCTGTCAGTTTTTCCACAGTTTTGCCTACGACTGACGGAAAACCTAACGTCTAAGGTGTTGACTGGCGTAATCCCCCCTATATTTTGATTTCCATTAATCAGGACTGATGGAATTGATTGCCGCTTGCATGAACGTGTAATGGCCGCCTATGAAATGCCTGCATTCGGGTTTCCGAGTACGGAAACCGAATTCGGAAACCGTATGTGTGCAGTGTGCGGCCAGCCTTAAGCTGGTGACATATACAAGCGTACATGCATTGCATTCAGCGGCTCCCTGATATGCGGAGATTTTCCACTGACACATAATTGCATGGTTGCGTTCCGTCCCGGCTCTCACAGATAGCCCAAAAATCTGAGTAACGAATCGCATGTGTTTCTTGTGTATGCTTGTGTCCTATGTCGAATGCAGCAATGCAGAAAAAGTTGAAAGTAGCCCGACATTTGCGTGGCATGCGGAACATTCACGGAATATTTCGTTAGCTCGCATTTGAATACACACACTTCTATATTATCTGTCAACGAATGCAACGCATGTACGCTTTGATATGTCACCAGCTTTATATCGCGATAGCGTTCGTAGATCTCGTCGTTTGTTTTATGCGGCTGTTTACTCAGGAATCACCCTTTGTACTAGATATCAATCCATTATGTCGTTCGTGACGTCATGGTGCAATGTCTAGTAGTTAAGCTTAGTACGGGGGATAGAATAGGTTTTTGGGTTATGATGGTGCGGGTACGGAAGTACGGAATAACTGACTGTGTAAGATTGTTCCACAGTCGAGTTGTTTTATTTATGAATGAATTTCTTGTTTGTATCGTGGGCGAAAAGGGAAGCTATAGAAGAGCAGCGATAAATTTTGTCAGTGGTGTTAAATTCTTACGGTGGCTCAAAGGGTCGTTGGTGGAGCAAACGGCGTCTTCATCATTTAATTTGACGGCCCTTTTTTGTACTTTATCTAACCACGCCAAGGTGGTTTTCGAAGCGCCGTACCAAATGAGAGAGTTGTATTCGAGAAGAGGCTGAATGTAGGATTTGTATATTATAGCACGGCTCCATGGCTTTCTCCTGCAGCCACCTCTTAAGAAATCCCAAGCACTGCGATGCTTGTTTGGTGATTTGGAATATGTGGTAATTCCATTGCAAGTTTTTGGCTAGTATGACGCATAAGAAGTTAAGGGATGGGTCTTAGTTCAACACGATCCTCTGACAAGGATAGAGAATGTCCTTGTTTATTGAGTTGGATATTAGTTCGCGATCGGCAAGGCAGGAATTGACATTTCGTGGTCTTGCATTATCGAAGCCGTATGAGTAACGTAGGGGTGGAGGGGATTGATACTGGGTCATTTATAAAGATAAGAACCTCCGAGATGGAGAGGGGTTTGCATTTTACGTCATCCAATACTACCTTGATTGAACAGCTGGAACTTGTATACTCTATTAAAAGCCTTGGAGATATCTAGAACAACCAGGCAGTGGATCTTTTTTTGTCGTTGTAGAGTCCCCGAAATCGTCTTTGTTCACATAAGGGGACGACATTCACTGGGAAAACGAATATTCCCACCTTTGCCCTCCCCAGGCTGGATGGCCATACCCTCACTTTATCCTCCAGGGTGAAATTTCTAAGTCTAATCCTTTAGTAAAACTTGGGTCTAAAACTTTAACTAGGAGTCGAATATCGAGAAAAGTGTAATGAAAGCCTGCATAACTTTCTACGCCCCCAAGACAAGAGGTCTCAAGCCAAAGACAGTCTTTGTACGTTCAATCATCCGTAAAGCTCGTTGGTGTTATGGCCAGTAGTGAACAGGACCTATAATATCATAAAGTTGAGAATAGTCTGGAGGATGGCAACAGCAGGGGAACGAGGGGTGCTTCCGACCGATCTTCACATAAAATACCTGGCATAGTGCAGTGTCATTGGACTGATTAGTTTAGAAAATGAGATGCCCTGAAGAAGTTTGATCTACGGATGTTTACCGACGACTCCAAAACATCAGAGGGCTAACAGTGGGTTGGTGATGATGCGCTCCAAGCTAGAGAAGCTATGCAGAGCTAAGCTAGATAGCGTTAGTAGAAAACAAAAAGAGACTCTTGTTTTCGGGCACAGGAATATAGATCGTATGGTGCTGCTGTTGCAAAAGAATGTACAAATCGAGACTATGTCAAGCTCAAAGAATGTCATACCTCAGAGTAGCTGTACAACCGACCCCCACCCTTCTAAAGTATCGAACGTCTTTCACGATTTACTGCCACCTGTTCTATAAATCAGGCAGTGTAGCGCAAACATATGGACACAGACAATACACTGCGCTTTCTTTCACAAGGAATGGCAAATGAGGTGACCACATGACATGAACTAACTGCAAGTTTCGATGTTCAGGTCACCATCAGAGTGGATTGAGAAAACTTCCAGCTTGACAAGAGCTATGGTACTAGGGTAATACTATTATCGGATAGCCTAAATGCTATCAAGGCACTATGCATGGTCGAAGTCTGTCCAAAGCAGGGTTTAAATTGCTGCAGTAATTTTAATACTGCTGCTGTTGACTTTGCTTTGCTGCTAAGAAGACCACACCAGTTTACTGGTAAAATTTTACCTACTGAAATAATTAACCCCATCCGTCCACGGCAATGTTTTTCGCCGTAAAAAAAGACTAGCCCGTTCTACTCACTCTCATAGTCTACAGTACGCGCACCCTCTGGTTTAGAAATTCGTTTAATACTAGAACAATTCGACTGTGAAACAACCTTCCACAGTCAGTATTCCCGCACTCATATAATATCCAATAGTTCAAACGCAGGGTTCATCGCCAACTTCTCCAACATCGCCCTGACTGCACATAATCTATGCTATCCTCTTTCTATCCTTCGAGCTACCCGAGTAAAAATAAAAAAACGGCCTTATAAAGGGCAAACACCGGCCGCATGGCTTTTTAAGGGGCATATGATGGCCGTAGAGTTTTTAACCATTTTTAATGGGAGCACATACGGCCTTACGACGGCCAAATTTGACCCAAAAATTTAAAAGGCCAAGTACTGAGCTGTAGAAACGGGCATTCCACGGCAAATTTGATCCAACAAAAGAATTTGCACCAAATGTATTGTTGAATGTGTTTTATGGGAACTTCATAATTTTCGTTATGTACAATGGTTCTTTCGATTTATCCTACTTAAAGATATCGATGCACAAGAGAAACGAGCTCGCCAGTCGTCGGTTTGTTGTACGTGAAGTGTGTGGTGCGTGTTGATTTATATTTTAGTGGGAAATTTTGCTATTTAACGGCTTGAAAAAAACACAAACGAAAAAAAATCAAACATTTAATTGCAGTGAAATATATTTTCTTATAGGAGGGCGAATATCCACGTTACTGCCACTGTACCACCGTCGTATACCCGTAATAGCAACCATACGGCCGCCGTACCACCGTCGTATGGTCGTTATTGGAACTGTTAGGCCGTTCTTTCACCGTCAATCGCCCCCTGTACGGCCGTTCTGTCCTGCAACGAGCCTTCAGTTAACCGCCAGATGGCCGAGGACTATGCTTCAATCAAAGTCGGCATTTGCCCGTACTAAGGCCATCATTTATTTTTACTCGGGAAGATGAAAGACTTGTTAATATCTAGATTTTGTACTAAACCTGTGTTGAATGACTCGCCTGCCGAGTACTCATTCGGAGAGGGGAGGAGGTCGCGTTATTAACCTCACGCTATCCTGACTTGCAATGGACTAGTATGAGCCTAGTCGCTGTTTTAAGGGAGAGTTCCAATCAATCCGCAATATTTGTAATATATTCAACATTTAATAAATCTTAATTGCAATTTAAATAAGTCAGTGATTGCCATCGTAATTAATTTTTCAGGTGTTTTACAATACATATACGAACGTATACATCTCGAAAAAAATAAAAAAGTGCCAGCTTTAAATTTGCTGATGGCAATATTCCTTGTCTCATCCGACATTCAAGGTGGGTGAGGTTCCCCTCAGAATCCGTATGGTTGAATTAATTACAACTTTTAATTAAAATTAAGCTCATTAAAATTTAAGCGCGCAGCAATACAATACCATTACGTGCCCGTACACTCCTCAATTTTTGTTTAAATTTTTACAGTAGCGAAAAGAGATTGCTGAAATTACGAAAAATAATCAATATTCGCGGCAATTTATTATAACTTTTTCCTTTGGACACATTAAGCGAAATATGCCCAGGTAATATTTCGGTAGTGTGCTTTATCAACATCCGCTGTTCGGAGAAAGTTATTGCGCTATCTATAATTCAGGAGAAATCTATTAATGACATTTATAGTAATCGCAGGACATGCCACAGCTACATAATTATCCATAACTCTTTTTGGGATTTAGTGAATAGTGTGCATGTGACAAAAGCCCCAATGTTCGCAGTTTCATTCGGATGATATAAGCTAAAGAAGAACTGGGGTGTCGGGGATATTTATTGGGCACGTTTGCTCTATTTAATGTTTAAAGAAATCTGCTCTGTGGTGTGAATATCGCAATAAAACACACGCCATGGTTTATCATAGTTATCCTGCTTCAGGAGGCGAAATATTCCACGTTTACGAGCTGAATTAAATCAGTTTTGAATTAATCGCGAAAACTTGGTGGAAAAATGCTTTTGATGTTACACATTCGAAATTTATGAGGCATCAAAGATTTGCTTGAAACAATTTCCATTAAATCAACTCAGCATGAAAATTGTGGAAATTGGCGAAAATTTTTCTGATTAGCCACCGCCCGGCCGAGATGCGACCCACATAAATCACAGCTGGAGCCAATAAGGATACAATTTACAGGGAAACGGACACCTCTTCCACTAAATTTATTAAAGTCTCCTGCTCAGAGTGTGCTTCCAGCGCTTCGAAATGATTGCAGATTTACACGCAGGAAACGGGGTGCTCAGGTCCTTGTAAGCAATTACCGCCAACTACTGTGGTACTTGTTCTGCTGCAGGCTTCTGTAGTATTTTGGCCCAGGGATTCACATTGCGATGTCATAGCACTGCGGAGTTTGTATTCAATGTTTTCGATTATTTTCTCTTTTTCACTATTTTTTGTTTTTACTAAAAATACAATGTTTTGGCAGCCGTGCAGAAAGCCAGGGAAATTATTGTAATGAACTTAATTATACTATGGTCTTCCATAAATTCAATTAGAGAAGGAACTTCTATGGAAATATCTAGAAATTAGGTTAAGTGATGAACATGTTTTTGGATGTTTTGTTATTTGTGGAATGTACTTGTTAGTAAGCCCCAGCAAATTGCACACTATTTTGTATAGCCTTTTATAATATTAGCTGCTTTCGTGGGAATATTAATTTAATTTATAAATTGAAATAACATTGATAAGATTTCATATGCTGTCGATCGAATCGTGGTTTTTTGCCATAAATATTCTAAAAAATTTGAATTTATCAAGTGCAGATTAGAAAATTTATACTTCTCTGAAAATACTGCATCTACTAATGATACTATAATTGATGTAGCAAGGCACCCGCACCCCGTTTATTAGTCCAGAGCCTTTCTGTGGAACATCCAGTGGACACACAGCAATACCTCTTCATATATGGGAAGAAAAGGGCTTGTCTTACTTAATTTAACGCGGTGGCGGCTCCTGCCTCTAAAATTTGGTGGGGCTTGAAGAAAATATTAATTATCAATTCAAAACAATGAATAAGATTTTCTTTATTTTCGATTATAGATCGCAGTGCTCGGAAATTGAAGTTCCACCGAATTTCAACAGTTCCCGGGAGACCACGTTTGTTGCAAACTTTCATTAATAAATCTTTTCCTTTGGAAGAGCATAATAAGAATGACGTAAAAGCAGATATATTGACGAAAAATATTGGTGTTTCTTTAATAACTGAGCATGCCTGCTTTAAGACTAAATTTAGTTGATGGGCATAGCAATCCACAAAGTGTACAAATGGATACAATTTTTTTACTAAAGTTTGAACCCCGGCTGTACTCCCACTCATTGCAGCGGCACCATCATATGTTTGAGCAATCAATTTTTTTTCTAAATTGTAGCATTTCAGCGCATTCTAAATCACATCAACTATACCTTTTGCGGACCCATCATTAAGGTCAAAATGTGATAAAAACCGTTCAACAAGCTTATTATTTTTAACGAAACGTAAAATTAAAACCATTTGCGATTTAAGCCTGAACCAGATATGACGTGCCGGGCCGTAAGAAAACTAAACGAATTTGAGCTCAGTTACGGCACTTTGACAGATAGCCCTAAATGAAAGTGACCAGTGACACCGCAGTGAAAAATGAAAATGCAGAGAATAAATAAAGATTTAAGTGATTTAATTGATTTATTTAAGTTGTGGACGGAGTACAAAAAACTTAGAAGTGCTCGGGAAAAAACAAGAAAAAAAAAATCGCGAAATAAACAAAATGAGAAGCAGCCACGGATATTACCGTGTTACATTTGTAAAAATAAAGAAATTGGATTCAGCGCAATTTTTTATTCACACGAGAATGAAAAAAAATAACTTTAAATTTTTGTTGTGCATTATGTCATAGTTTCTTGGTTAAACAAACAATCTAGAAGGCCGTTAATATCTCCTTTATCTGTTTTATGTTATTTACTGCTCCAAATTTATTAAAAAATTGTTAAAATGTGAACAGATTTTTTAAATAGCTAACGGATGCTAAGGTTTTGTGCCATTCTTACGGCACCCGTACGTACGGTACGTACCATTCGAGAATTTAACGAACATTCGGCAAGTTCATTAAGTCAATTTGGGTCGGTGCCATATAAACACTCATGTTCGTACGTTTCGGTACGTACGGCTACGGTCCGGCACGTCATATCTGGTTCAGGCTTTACACGAAATATCCGTAGTTTCATCAGCTAGAACAAATTTGTTGCTTGCAGTTCAGATTTCACTTCATGTATGTAGATAAACCTGTAAACAATAGCTGTGTTCCTTTTCTACTCCGGAGTACTCCGGAGTAAGAAATTAAAGGAACACAAAATTTGTCGATGTGAGTAAAACCTATATAAAACTCTGTGAGAGCAGGAGTAGTTCCAAGTAAATACGAGTAAAAAATTGCAGAAAAGGAACACGGCTAGTATTCCAGCAACTAATTTTGTCTCTGCGGTAAGACTTATGGGGTGCGACAGCGAGGGAGACCCAACCTCCGCTGGAAGGATGGCGTAGACCAGGACGCTCAGAGCATAGGGATGCCAAACTGGATGACATCGACTCAGAATCGGGACCGGTGGAGACAACAGTTGCGAGAGGCCAGGACCGGATCCCGGTTGTAGAGCCGTTAAAGAAGAAGAATTTTGTACGGGTTTCGAAGTGTTTTTTGCGATTTCATTATTCTTCAAGTAGTCGTCGAATGCGATGACTATTGATCTGGTATATGTAACCATATCAAGAAATATTCCTCGATTACTAATTGATTCACGTTTGTTGTGTCCACGAAGAGCTAAATTGTGACCACCGCAAAACTTTAAAGATATCTAAAATTCGACTTAATACTTGACGATTCTTTTTAACATTTTCATTGTATTTTGCTATGGAACTCGCGTATCCTGAATCGATCTGTGAGAGAATATTAACCGTGCCGAAGGTTTGGTAATTTAAAGTATTTTTTAAATCCATAGCGCTCGTTTCATGTTTTTTAATTCGTTCCGATAAATGTTTTTAATCCCGGATACCGATTTCTGTCCATTCTGCTCTAAACAAAACGCAATAAAAGCAAAACAATGCATTTTTTATACTAACCGTAAGCCATTTCTTTTTAGAAACCAGTCCAATGAAAATTTTCTACTTTGAGATTTTTCAGTACAAATTAATTTAAAATCAAATGGTTGATGTGGCCCTAAACGTTTAATTTCTAATTTTTCTTCTAATGACAACAAAGAACAATTTTTCTTCAATAAATTATCTACGTGATTCATTTTAACCAAAAAAAAAAAATTAAATTAAATATAATTTAATAAAATTATATATTACAAAATGGAATATTAATATTTATTGCAAATAATTTAATAAATAATATTAATTCAATATACATACATATATCTACCGCAATTTCTGTAAACACACTTTTCACTTAAAAATCAACTTGTAACTGTCAGTTAAAATTCAATCTCCAATTAGCTGTTTTTCCAATAAAAAAGTCTCTTTTTACTACTTTTTACTATATTTCTATACAAAATTTTGCAAGTATTTAGTAGCAAATGCAGGCAAAATTACTTTAGAAGTATAATAAACAGAACTAAAAGAACGAACCGACAACACTGGCGTGGTATGTGCGTGAGTAAACCCAACAGAGCAAGAGAATCCACTGACCAGTGCTGCCAGATCGTGAACGGCGTAAAAACGTATTTTGTGGAAAAAAGTGGTTAGGGTAGACGATAAAAAAACGTATAAAAACGTATCGACTATTTGTCTCTCTCGCACTCGTTGTTACACTAGTCATAAAGCCTACGTGGAAAATAGACAATGAGCGATGCAATAATGATGGATTATAATGTATAATATATGAAAATATACATTCAGCAAAAAAACTCCGTAAACAAAATTAAGTCCTGTATTTTCGACAATAATAGAGAAAATGCGAATTTCTACTAACCGAACGATTGTAGAAAATCGAGTTAAATATTTGCAGCCGTATTCACATAAGTCCTCAATCCTCATCGGAATTACACGCGTTTATATATGCCCGCAGTGCTTTTCTGACATATGCTATAAAGGTTATACTCACTTTTCCCCTATGGCCACGAAAACGTTTAGAGGAGAGAAAAAGTGCAAAGGGAGAGTCATAGTTATGTATGAAAGAGCCCGAGAAAACCTATAAATATGTAAAAATATGGATCATTCTCCAAATACGTATAAAAAACGTACCGATCTGAAAAAACGTAAAAACGTATAGAAATACGTACTGGTCTCGGCAGCTCCTGGAAAAACGTATAATACGTAAAAAAACGTATACCACGTGCACTGCCACTGACATGTATTACATGCCAGTGAAGAGAATCCCAATGAATCCTAGGGCTAATAAATTTTAGCCCCGCTTGGTAGAACAAAAGTTCATGAATCAATCGTCTCAGTCATGAAATTTTGCATACAAAATGGTTCATCTTCGGGGCAGACTCAATGATAGCCCCTGAGGAGAGAATTCCATATAAATGGGTATGGAATTATGATTCGGCCAGATTATTTTGATGAGAGAGTTGAGAGTTTTTCTTATTTTTTTATTTGCTCTTTTTTATACTTTTCCTATCGAATATCGTAGAAAAAGGCGACGTCACCCGGCAAGGTTAATACAGAAAACAACAACAACAATTTCGATTTTGTATGGGGAAGACTTGCCGAGTGACGTCGCACTAATACGATATTCTACGATATTCAGTCTTTTACATTACCTTGTTTCTGTATACCGTGATGAAGGTCTACTACGAATTTTTTTGTGGGTATTTATTTTGAATTTTTTTTTAGAAATTGTAATAAATTGCAAAGAAAATTTGCGTTGCTTTTTTGTAGAAATGAAATTAATTAAACAACGTGTGAATATAATTTGCTCGATAATTTCTGGTGGGGCTAAGCCCCACTAGCCCCTAAAGACGAGCCGCCACTGCTTTAATGGCTCTACAACCGGGACTCGGCCCTGGCTTCTTGAAACTGTTCTTTCCACCGGTCTCCATTGGAGTTTAGCATCTCTAAGGTTTGGGCGTCCTTGTCTACGCCATCCTTTCAGCAGAGTCTAGGTATCCTTCGCTATTGCACCCCATACAGCCTGATACGGGCTAGATGCCCTGCCCAGCCTAACATACCGATAGTCCAGTCAAAATAGACGAAAAAAATCTGATTGGTTGATAACTCTAAATTAGCTGGATAGTCGTCATAGCCCCCTCTCTAGAACAATTTTTTTCTCCAAATACATCCAGGAATCACCCTGGAAAATATTAGCCACGTAGTCCAACTAAGGATTTATTGAACGGCTGACGACCTATACAAGTCGCGAATGAGTGCATATGAGTATTTTAAATCTTTAAAACGGCGATATCTCATAAATGGCAATTCGTGCGGGAAAATGTTTAATATCCATTTTTGTAGATAATCGCGTAATCTACAAACTTTGTAAACACTATTTTATGATAAGACTTACCGTTGCAAAAAACTCATATTTTGACCCTTTGACGCTTTATTTTCAGCAACTTTCGAATTATCTCGCAGTGAAATATCTATTTTGACCGAACTACGAGCTTTATTTTCTTCTTGATATCTTTATCGCCATAGCGCTCGTAGATGTTGTTGGTGTAGAGTTCCGGAGACTCGTCCTCTCTCACAGTCAACCATTTTCCACAAGACTTTGCTCTCGAACATGGCTAAGAGGTAAGAGTGCTGCACTTAATTCTCGGATGCATATGTGGTTACCGGTAAGACCATCGTCTTGAACAGAAGCAGTTTAGATATTACTGCTAGATGCTTTGATTTAAAGAGCCTTGACAGACTATAATAGGCTCTCATAACCGAATCACGGATTAAGGTCAAAACAGAATTGCTACTGCGACGGCGGACGGCGAAGTCGGTCGTTTAGCGCAAATGTAAAACAACGTTGTATAACGAAATTACAACTGTAGCGGCACTGGCAGGGGCGGTTTCAGAGGGGGGTAATTGGGTAATTACCCCCCCTAAGAATTTTCGTTCGCTTATTTATTTTTATTCTTAAAAATTACCAATATATCAAACAAACAAGTTAAGTTATGGTGAGTCTAGTCGGCGATCTATGAATTTTTCCAAAACTGCTGGAAGGCACCGACCCGAGCCGATTTTTGATCGAACACTTTGACAGCTCTTGCATTGTTGTTGTTTTTTTCTGAAATTCCCTTTTGTTCGCAAAGAGAATGTCTTAAACAACAACAAAGACAGTATGATTTGTTGCCTGCAAGTTGTTCCCTAATGTAGAAGTTCATACGATTTTTCACCGAAGACAAAAGAGAATTGACGATTGCAGACGACTCTGTCTGTCATGTGTACGCTCGTGTGGAAACAGCCTATGTAAACAAAATGAGGTTAACTGCTCAAGCGCCGTAAGAGAAGTTATGACTTTCTTCCTTTTAGTAGGGGAGCTGGCACTTGAAAAAATCGTGTCGTCCCAACCACGGTATGGCCTGTTTCACACGGGACGACAACCAGCCAACAGAAATCGTACGATATTAATTTTTTTAGATAGGAGGGGTGAGAAAGTTGGATGGGAAAATCTTCCCTCACCATCGTCCTCTCTCACCCTATTCTCTAAAAAAAATGAATTTCGTACGATTTCGGTTGGTCGTCGTCCCGTGTGAAACAGAAACAAGGTAATGGGCTGTTTCACACGAGACGACAGCCAACCAACAAAATCTGCTGTCATCGTCCACTACATTTTGAAATTTGACAAATGGTCGGGCCAATTTTTCCAACCAACTGTACGTCAAAACGCTTTAGCTTATTGTTGTTGCTTTTATTTTAAATCTCTTTTGAGTACTTTCCAAGTGAAACAAAAGTCATTTCTCTTTCTTTTATTCTACCAGCAAAAGGAACAAAAAACAATAACAATTACACCGCTGTCAAAAAGTCGTATCGAAAATCATGTGAGAAAGTTGGTTGGGAAAATCTTCCCTCCCCAACGTCCTCTCTCACCCTCTTCTCTAAAAAGATGAATATCGTACGATTTCTGTTGGTTGGCCGTCGTCCCGTGTGAAACAGGCCAATGTAAAAGACTGTATATCGTAAGACGGCAACGTCACTCGGCGACCTCTTCCCATATAAAATCGAAGTTATTGTTGTTGTTTCTGCATTAGTGCTGACGTCACTCGGAGACCTTTTTCTACGATATTCGAAGCTGTCAGTCTCTTTTACATTACCTTGTTTCTGTATACCGTGATCCCAACCTTCTGCCGTTTGGTATATACGCTTTTCAAGTAATTTCAAGCATTTTTTATAATATGACATTTTTACGGGAAGTGCATCCACCTCGAGTTAGAAGGTTCGGAGGGTGGGGCGTTTAAAAAAGGGGCTAAAATTGAAAAAAAATTTCTGCTGCTGCTTATGTAGGTTCTATTAGGGCTAAATAACCGTTTAATACTAGTGGCAGACATTTTTGATCATTGTTTGGGGGGGGGGGTGTGAAATGGCAACTTCAGCTCGCGGTGGCTTGGGGAGGGTGCAAATGGAATTAATGGAATAAAAAAAATATTTAAGTTTTTCTTTTTTTAAAATTACCCCCCCTAAGCCAGTTGGCTGGAAACGCCCCTGGGCACTGGTCGGTGTACAAAACATAATTTTTTTCAAACACAATTTTTGGATATGCAAAACGTGACGTCTCAATAGAAGTTGCGGTTGCAATTTCGTTATACATTAACTGCGCCATCCAACTATGATATAAATCGCAGTTGCAGTCGGCCGTCGCAGTCGCAATTCTGTTTTGACCTTTACTTTTACCAATGCCACGGTGAAGAGGCAGGCCAGACCGTCCTCTTGAGGAGGTTTGTAGAGCTGTACTCTGGCTATGCTATCATCTGCGGTCTTAAAGTTTATGAAGAGGGTTGGATTGAGTTTTGAAACTTTAGACATTTTTCCATAGCCTGCTTCAGGGTGGAAATCTGATAAGTAGTTGATTTGTCTGGGCTGAAGCCGCACTGGTAATGGCCTATGATGCTTCTAGCGTATTGGTCCATCCTATTTTGTAGGATAGCGGAGAATATCTTATACGCGGTACTCAACAGCTTTATACCGCGATAATTAATGTACGCTGTCATATCTCCTTTTTTATATACCGGGCAGAGGATACCCTTTTCCAGTCTTCTGACATCGCTTTCTGCTCCTATACTTGAACAATTAAGTCATGAACCGCTTGATGTAGTGTAGGCACTCCATATTTAACCAGCTCCATGGGGATACCGTCTTTACCCGAGGCCTTGTTGATGGCTCTTCTTCTAAGCTTGGTGGTGGTAGCTCACCATTTAGCAATTCATGAAATTGCTCCTTCCATCGCTTCAAGATGCCTTTAGGATTGGTTATCAGACTACCCTCTTTGCAACGAGGTGTGAATTGCGACATCCTATAGAATCTTCGATAGAACTACCGCACCTCGTGCCAGCGCCCGCTCTAGCAATTTCGCCGCCCCGAGCAAAACGACAAATTGGCGCCCCTTAAGAGTAGATATATTCACATAGGTTCAGGTATAAATATGGCGTTTTGCGGTATTTTATGACATAAACTTACTAAGTTTAGGACTCCATCTACTCAGGCAAAATGAATATCTTTCAAGACTTGCCGATTTCCTGTGAATTCTGCCGCTGCGTATGTAGGTTCTTTTAGGGCTAAGTAACCGTTAAATACTAGTGGCAGAAATGTTTGACGCGGTTTTACGCAGCGACAGAATTTTTTCTCAATATTAACCCCTTTTTTACCCCTAGCCCCCTAAATCGAGATGGGCCCACTTCCCGCAAAAATGTCATATTATAAAAAATGCTTGAAATTACTTGAAAAACTTATATACCAAATGGCAGAAGGTTGGGACGACACGATTTTTTCAAGTGCCAGCTCCCCTACTATATCTGAAGAAAAAAGATTCATCCACAAGTATTATTGGTGGATGCAGCAATGAAGCAAATATATCAGTATATAGAAAATAATGAAGACTGCCAGTTTTCTATGCAGGAATTGAAAAATGTTCTAAGATCAGAATATATTCCAGATGAAAAAACCATTAAAGCACGATTAATATCTAAGTACCAAATTGCGGTAATTTTTAATGGGTAAACTTTTTAGTTTATGGTATTGAAATCCAACAAAAAAAGAATCATTCCAATCTATTCATTATAAATGGGTTCCGTCATTTTTCATTTATAATAACTAATTGCACTGGACTAAATATATAACGGGAAAATAGTCGGATTTTGATAAAAATTGGAGAAAAGATGTATTTTGGAGAAAATAAAAAAAATTTATTTTTACGGCAACAATTGCCACTTTTCGAAAAACATTAAAATTGCCGCCATTTTATACCGATTCAGTTCGATAGTCATTCAGGAGTATTTTTTAATTTTTTTTTATTTTTCTACGACCAACAGAACTGGAGAAATTAAAAAAATAGTGTAGCAATGCACTCAAAATGCATCAAAAATCCACATTTATGCAATTTTCTCGTGCAGCACAGGCCCGATTTTGCAGAAATTTTTTTTCGCTTTATCTTAACATATGTCAAGAAAAAAAATCCAACTTCCCAACTACGTCATAACTTCGCTATTTTTTTGTCTAATTTCCCTCTACTAGTTACATTTATGTCTTCTGTATAAGCCAGTATTTCCTCTCTAAAAACTTTACTTTTACTAATTCATTTTTATATAAAGCTTTTCACTAGTTCTATCAGTAAATAGACCCGAATTAACTGATTTTCCAGTGAAATTATTGTTTACTGGATGAACCACTTTCACTGGTTTATTTTTAGAGAGTAGGTAATTTGGCGATCACTTGTTCTGACGCCAAATTAAAGAGGCCGGAAGACAGACCATCCTCCTATTGGAGTCCATTAAAGATGTTGATTTATCTGCACAGTGCTCCCGATATTTTTACTTGGCTCGTCACATTGGCCTTTGACAACTAAGTTAGTCGTGTCAGCTTGTTAGGGATGCTGATTTCTCTATTTTTTATGTGATAAACTAAGCTTAGGAGAAACCATACCACTTTTTTTATATGGAACAAATCATCACATGCCGCTTTGTTACAATTATCTCCAAGCAATAGTGACGAAAAGCCGCATAGACGCTTTGGTATATGGCCGCCCTAAATCATGATGAAAAATTGATTAAAATAAAACTTAACTTGAACATAACAAATTGCATATTTTTAGAATTGAATTGAATTACATAACACTGGTCAACAAAAAAAAAATTTTTTTGCGCATGGTATTTACTTAACATTTTTTGATTTCCTACCCTAAAATATTACAAAAAATGCGATTGGACTACGAAAATATTTGCTTTTAAATAAATAATAGCGATTTGACCATTTTGACTTTCGCGCCAAATTGATAATAGATTATTGCGTGTTGTCGCCGAGAAAGAGAAGTGAGAGAGGGACGGCAGCTTGGCGGGCACGGTGGAAAAAGCTTCCGCCATCAGCGCAGCATTCGCGAAGATGCTTCCTACTAATATAGAGAACTCCCGGCCCAGCCGACGAGAGTGGTTATTTTTGTCCTACAGCCAGTAAGGGCGCGCGCACACAGAAAGCGGAGCGGAGCTGAGCTTATCAGCTCTGCGCTAATTTTACATTAAAATCCCGGGGTTTTTAATGTAAAGTTAGCGCTGAGCTGATAAGCTCAGCTCCGCTCCGCTTTCTGTGTGCGCGCGCCCTAAGGGCTGCGACTTTGGACAGAGCAGGCCATAGGAGGAAAATAAACTCTGCGGAACGGGTAAGTGCTCCTCGCGCATGCTTTGCAGAAAAGGTGAAATGAGTCTACCAAATGTGGAGAAGTGGGGTATGAAGGAAAATGGGAAAGCGGGTTACTACCTCACGCAATTCCTGAGTGGCCATGGAAGTTATAGGGCATACCTTCACCGCTTCAACTAGGACGATCCACCGTTTCGCCCAGAATGCTCGGATGGAGGCGGCGGAAAATCTCCTATTTAAATGCCTGAGGTTTGCTGATCACAAGGCTGTCCTTGAAATAGCGGACGGAGTGCAGCTAAAACCTTAGAAGATCCTAGACTAAATGATTAGGTCGGAGGATGTATGAAGAATGGTGGAAATGGCGCTGATGGCATGAGCCGGTCAAGCGAGGAGAATGAGAGCTAAGAAGGTGGCTGGGCTAGAGGAGCCGCCAGGCCGAAGTAATGCCTTTACGGCTCCTACCGTTCTGGACTGAAAGGTCATGCAAAAGAGTTTGTGAGTGTAGTCAGTAGGAATCTGACACTACCATCTAATTGCAGACCCTCAGTGGTGTTTCCTGACTTATTCATGGTCTCATAGGCCTTACAGGCGACACATTCTAACAAATCCCTCGTAAGATTCTCACGACTCGCTCGTTAAAATAGATAGCCAAGTCTATATAAGCTCTAGATTCAGTGATGATGCCATATTTTATATAATTTGTTTGATTTCGTGTTATATACATTTTTGGGCACAAAATCAAATTCAGATTTTTTTTTATTTTTTTTCTTATTTCCAGCTATAAAAGCAATAAAAATCAGATATGTATATCCCATGCGCAAAACTGCTGTTGACCGGTGTAATTGACTTACCAAGGACAAGGACTTACTAATTGACTTACAAAGGTCGTGTTTTAAAGTGAACTCGGTACAAACCCAGAATTCTATACGCAACCTAAATCGAGGTGATCACAGCACATTCGTCTAGATCGGTTGAATATACTGCCCTTAAATTTTCAGTATACACTTTGATTTGTTCATCCGAAAAATTCAACAGTTTGCATAGAAATCCAAACTGATTATTAATAACTAGTGGGGCCCCTCTTTAAACGCAAAACGTAAAATAGCAAAAATATCAAACACAAAACGAAATTCTCTCCTGTAAAAAATTCTCTTCCGATCAAACAAAATAACAGAAAATAAAAAAATTCTCTTCTGAAAAAAATTCTCGTTCGATTTCTTGGAAAAATGTTGAAAGTGGCACAACTAGAATATTATTATAGATTTCATATGCTTATACATGGTTGACAGGCACTGAGTTAAAGAGTCAATAACGGACAGAAAGCATTTTACCCGAAAGTCTTTACTTTGAAAAAAATTAATTTCAGGTGCTTTTCCGTAGTCAAGGGGATTTAAGCGGACGTTACGAGTTCGAACGCGAGTTGAAGCATATTCTTCAGAACCAGATAACTTTTTCCCACACGGCTCGTAACCGACAAAAGACCCCCCTTTAGAAAGCACAAACGATTTAAGGGATCGCGTGGCTTCACCAGCAATGCCGGCGGATCGTGTTCGGCCCCGGTGGGGAGATACGTGCGTGCCTACAGTGCGTCGGTGTATGTGGCGAATTTCCGCTGACAGACAGTTTCGTGCTTGGGTTCCGTCTAGTCTCTTACTAAAAATCAAAACATCTAAGCGACGAGTGCATGCGTCGGTTGTGTGTGCTTGTGTTTCGGTATTTGAGGCTATGGCGAATACGGCAATGCGGAAAAGTTGAAAGTAAACCAACTTTTTCGTTAAGTGCGTTCCGTTTACGTAACTTTATGTCAGTTTGCATTTGAATGCATGCACTTCTATTATATCAATCACCGTACGCACCAACGTACGCATGTATCTGTCTCCAGCTTAAACGTCCTTTCTCCAACAATGCGGCGTGTGTGATAGCGGGAATTATTCCCATAGAGATACTGGCGAGAGAAGCGTCTCTATGATCCAGAATATGTTAGAGGGGAGACAAATTCAGTGCGGCGGAAGAGTCTGTAACGTAATGGCAAGGCAAATGAGACGAGTATGTTAAGAGTCGGTGGGCCCTCAGACGTGAATAGATAGGTTCCGAGGGAGTGTGGGGAAGTGAGTTACGATCTCACGCCATTCTTGAGTGGAGAGGATTTAGAAAATACCTCCATCGTTTCGAGCGCGATGGTCCAGCGCTGTGACTGGTACAGCCTGATCCAAATTAGTTGAGGTTTTCTTCGCGCATGTGGGGAAATGAAAATTGCACACAAATAAACATTGCGCACGTCGGGATAAGACATGGGCTTATGTATTTTCCCATTTCCCCTTCGAAATCTATAGTTATTCTCACTTTTCTGTTGTTATTCTCTCTGCGCATGGAAAATGCGATTTTTGAGAAACCTCATCTCTTTTGGATCGGGCTCTATGACTAGGTATCCAGGATAACGCAGAGCACGTCTTCTTTTAATGTGTGAGATTCGGTGAATATGGGCCGGCACCAGAGGAATTCTTCATGTCACAAGCTCAGTTATTCCAGGTATTTTACCCACCCGGAATTTTCTGGGTGGGTACTGCTACCCACATTACCCGCCGGCTATGTTCACCAGCACATCTTAAAGACATTTGTGAATGTTGCAAGTATTTATTTGTTGCATTAAAAATCTCTCTAAAATGTCATTCCAAAACTACAAATATATCGAAATTTCTAAACTGCCCTTGTGATCGAACAGTGTGCTGGCTTCAATGTGATAATCGGATTTTTCCTCAAGACCTATTGAGAGACCTATGGTTTTGTTATTAAGTACAGTTTATTTTTAATTTTCTTCTTAACATTAATTCGCTTGGATATTAATGTCATAATAAAACATACTCGTACATTACCATGGACAGTTCTACATATATATTACAATTATTCTGATGGAAAAATCCCAACCCAATCTCGGCTTATCTACCTTACGACTGGACGCAATGGGGTCAATTTATGGAACGACAATAATATTCCCGTAATAAAATGGGATATGGCATAAACATGCAACGCATTTTCCAAGATATCTCGACCATATGAGTATATAAAAACAAACTGCTAGTCTGTTAAGGGTGGTATTTCCAAAACCCCACCATCGAATTCTTTCCTGAATTGTTCGGATTCTTGATAGTCCAGTGTGTCCTACTATTGCATCACTAGAGCTTAGTGCTTAGTACCAACCATTAATCAATTTTTTTTGCAGAAATCCAAACAAAAGTCACATCAGGTCGAAGTTTTAACACTATCAGATCGAATCAATTTCTCAACTACACCCATCCCCTTCATGGTTTTGTGTACTGTTGCAGAATAATAAAATAGTTAACCCCATGCAGTATTCAACCTTGAGCCATTTTCTCGAAAAGGGTCGAAATCATGTCTGTCTAACCTCAAGACATTTTCCCCATAAACTCTTGCCGTAAACTTAGCCTAGCCTCCACCATCACTATAAATAATTCCAGACAAAATGTAGGCAGTGGCATCGTATCCTTATTGAAATTCACTGTGTACATGTATCCACCCTTATACGACGAAAATATCCTCAAAATTTGTATTGTCTACTTTTTTTTGTAATGGGACCCTATACGGCAGGTATTGTGAGGCTCCTCAGTACTGGATGTTACGTTCGCAGCACTTGATCTTTGCCGATTGATATTCCAGCGTTGATGTCGGAAAAGTTTTATCCTTCATCCTTGGGTTTTTTTTCGGGTAGTAGTGCAAGCTTCAGCGATATATTTCTTATTTGCACTAAGTGCCAGACCCAAAAATAGGATAAGAAACCGGACATTAACGGAGCACACCTTTCATCTACGTCGTAAAAACGGGAAATTTGTCCTTACATATTTTTTTTATTCCTGTCATGCATCAGGACACTGGAGGATCCTCATACTTAATAGTCCTTAAGAGCGCCTTTTGCTTCCAGACTCAGAATATATACGGTCCCCGAGGAGCATACAGAAATTTTATTACTTTCACGAAAGGAAGTTTTGGGAGGGGAAAATATTTTAGTCCTTGAAAAGCTTTTTTGCAGCATCCTGGAAGGACAATGAGCTTTTTTTATCTGGGAATTGTATGTGCTTGAGGAGAAGTTATTTTTGGTTTTAGTGTTGGTAACAGCATGTCGAGTTCCCGGGAGGAATTGTCCTAAGTACCTTACGTCGTTATGCAGACTTAATTTAACATGTTTTATTCACATGTGGTGCGCCATTATTTATTTCTATTGTTGCAAATTCAAAAATTGTGCTGAAAGCAGTGTTATGCTTGTTTAATTAATTTATAACTTTGGAGGTGCCAGCGGGTGTAATGCGTGCTATTAAGCAAGAACATTTTAAAGGCAAATACAATATTAAAGGTTTTATTCTTTCTAGCTTTCTTTGAGTGAGGTATCGAGTCCAAGTAGTATCGCGGCTGCAAATTAGACCTATTTTACAAGCCTCTATACCTCTATAGACCACACCGTTTTGGGTTCAGCAGTCTCCTTACAGATTAGTTACTCAGACTTGTTTGATCAAACCAGGAGACGCCGAAAAACCAGACCTTGCTGCTCGGTATCGCGGGGCAGTGATATGAAGAACATGATGGCCAGACTCGTCCTCTTCGAGGATGACCTAATTCAGAGCACCTTCTTGGTGCCACCCGAGAACCATATCAGTCCACCGTGTGTTATATTATGGTGGATCCACACTACGCGGACTTGGATCGTATACGCTTTGCCTTTTTATACGCTTTATATTAGCTTCACCTGTATGTATGTATGTATGTATGTATGTATGTATGTATGTATGTATGTATGTATGTATGTATGTATGTATGTATGGATGTATGTATGTATGTATGTATGTATGTATGTATGTATGTATGTATGTAGACAAATCTTGCAACTTGATTTTCACCCAATTGCATATAACCGATCAACTTTAAATTTTGCACATATGTATAGTTCGCGTGACAATACAAACTGACCATTTTGTGAAATAATCAAAATGGCGGTTCCAAGATGGCGGCCGAATCAAATGAAAGGGTATGACAAATAGAATACAATAAGCCTTATGGCGTTATTCCAAAATCAAAATGGCGACCAACACAAAATGGCAGACTACCTTTTTCTTTACACACCCTCGATATGGGCATCAAATGAAAGAGTATGACGAGTAGAATACATTAAGCCGTGTGACGTCATTATACGCTTTATATTAGCTTCACCTGTTTGTATGTATGTATGTATGTATGTATGTATGTGTGTATGTATGTTCTATGTAAACAAATCTTTCAACTTGATTTTGACCTACTTCCATATAACCGATCAACATTAAATTTTGCAGATATGCATAGTTCGCGCGACAATGCAATCTGACCTTTTGTAAGGAAATCAAGATGGCGGTCGATTTTTGCTATTGTGTTACCCGACCCCCGACATGGGTATCAAATGAAAGAGCATGACAGGTAGAATACAATTAGCTGTGTGGCGTCATTCAAAATTCAAAATGGCGGCAAAAACAAAATGGCGGACTACCTTTTTCTTTACGACCCACTCGGTATGGGTATCAAATGAAAGGGTGTGACAATTAGAATACTATTATCTGTGTGGCGTTATTCCAAATTCAAAATGGCGGCAAACACAAAATGGCGAATTATCTTTTTTTTACAACCCACTCGGTATAAGTATCAAATGAAAGGATATGATAATAGAATACTATTAGCTGTGTGGCGTCTTTCCAAATTCAAAATGGTGGCCACCACAAAATGACGGCTTACCTTTTTCTTTACAACCCACTTGGTATGGGTATCAAATGAAAGGGTGTGACAATTAGAATACCATTAGCTTTGTCGCGTCTTTCCAAATTTAAAATGGCCGCCAACACAAAATAGCGGTTTACCTTTTTCTTTACAACGCCCTCGGTATAGGTATCAAATTAAAGTGTATCACGAGTATAGTATAGTATGCTTTTTGACGTCATTTTAAATCTATTATGGCGGTCACTACAAAATGCCGGAACACATACATATAATAGACTAAAAATTAGAAAATAAAAAATATAGTTGAGTTGACAAATTGACAATAGACAATCTTCTTATTTGAGGCAGCACAAGCCCCATTGGAAGCTCCTTTAAACAATCTCTTCTTGGCCCTAAAGTACGGTTTCGGCTTTCCAGGTTTGATTTGACAATCACGTACGCGCGCATTATTGCCGCCAATATTCAAGAGACCGAAAAAATCACCATAGGCCACCTTTTAGTAATTAGGATGATGGTTTCTTTGCGTCTTTGCATTTCAAGAGATAATTAAACCTCTTTTTAGACATCGTGGCTAAACAAATATCGGAACCAAATCGACCCTTCGCCCAAAATTCTTTTTTGTTAAGTTGTCCAGTTACTAGTGGCTCATAGTCACTGACATATAGAATGGACTGCTCATCAGGAAATTTTCATGGCACCATTCGTTCCATAGTTGACAAACCTTTTCTCACTGACATGAAAACACTTCACTTACTTTTGTAAATTAATAGAATATTCTGTAACAAGTTTGGAATGATGCATATTCCGCACCCAAGTTCCACGAGTGCGGAATATGCCATTCAAAACGTGTTGCAGACTATAATTTTTCTACGCCTCTAATTAGTTTTTATTAATATAGAAAAACGTATCTAATGTTAAGCTGATGTCAAAAATATAATGCATAAGGCACAGCAAGATATTTTAACGCTAAATAACATATTAGTAGGGAGGGTTCATTCATAACAATTTTGTAATTTAATAATTTGTTAATAGATGGCCGCCGCAAAATGTAATAAAAAAATACTATTATTTTCTGCAATTTAATAATTGAATAGTTTATTTAAAGCAAAAATATTCTAGCGGAACATCATTGATTGTTTATTTATTGAAACAATCCGTTTTTTCTTTAATTAATAAATCTTTTTTTTTCTTTAATTAATAAATCATATTCTTGGATTACGAGGAACAGATGTCGCCCCTAGTAGTCATTCCATAACAAGTGATGGAAGGAATATTCCACACGGGTGTGGAATGCTGCTAATTCCGTAACTAAAAGTAATATCAGAATGCCTGTATTCTAGCAGAGGCGAAGAAAACTCTTTTATATTCGTTTTTGGACCATGGGAATAAAATAAATTTTTGTTAAAAAAAATTACAAATGGAATTTTGATGTTATTTCCCTTTTAAAATACCTTTTTTCATTAATTACAAATATTTATGTTAAACCATGCGATTTCTCTACCCCTGTTTCATCTAAGGTCTTCTGGCGAAATGAGACAGAAATAAAAAAATCACTATACCCATCTATCTTTTGTAAACATTCTGACATTAGTTCAAAGGAAGAAATGGAATCAGGTATGGCAACTTTAATATCGTGCAACCGTTGTGGCGGTTTTATTTTAAATTTCGCTTAAAATCATTCCAGAATTTTATTTACCGTTCTTATTTTACTGCAAAGATAAAAAAGTTATCGTATTTTGTGGTTTATTGAATATCAAGAGTAAAAATATTTAAGAAAATGGAAAAGTGCGGAGTTTTTGAACGTCAAATTTTATTTTTTCAAGTTTGGCACTATCTGATTTTATTTCTGCCAGTGAATGCACTGAACTATTAACACGAAATTTAACAAAATTTGAGTTCGGTGACAAAAGGGGCTTATGGATGAGCGAGAGGATTATACTTTTCTATACTTTTTGGTGCCATGAGTTTGTATGGGAATAATGTCTGGTGAGCAGTCTGTTATTATATGTCAGTGCTCACAGTACGAAAACACCTTTGTTTTCAATGATGTGTCGATTTTGCGTCTTGATCGATGTCTTTGAAATTTCGCTGTAACTTTTTCAATAATATACAGATGTGACGGCATCTTGTTAAAGACCCGTCTTTTGATATAGACTCGTTTTTTGCTGATCATTTTTTGTGTTCTATCTAACACAAAAAATTATCAGCAAAAAACAGGTCTATATCCCTTCTTTTAAATAGGGCGTTTTGAATTTTGTTGTTGGGAAAAAAATTTAGTTTAACGAGTTTGAATAAAAAAAATATAGTTTAAAAAAACTAGAAACTACGCTTTTATTTTAAAATGAACTGAAAAGTAAAAAATATTTTGACCGTAAGGTATTTCTTGATTATTGTTCTAACTAATACATGGGTACAACCTATTTTTTGAAATGTAAAAGAGCGTGAAGCGCCTAACGAAAAGTTTCAAGCTTTGTTACATTTCGAAAGGCAGGTTGTCCCATATATTGGCTGGGGCAATAAAATACTTACAAACAAAATTATTTTTTACTTTTTAGGTCATTTTAAAACTAGTTGGGTTGTGGGTTTGACACGATTAACTTCCTAATATGATGAATAGTAACAAATTTGTTTCGGTAACTACTGGACATTCCGGGATGAATTTCAATTTCCAGAAACTGTAGCACGTGGGAAACAATTTCCCGTCCAAAAAGTGCTGATCTAAAGTTTGAAGAATTCGTGATGTTTGTAAATGTTAAGGAAATTTATGCACGATTTTTAAGAGTCCTCGGACAAGTGAAGTCTTGTTGGGAAGCTATCGCTCTGCTGAATCCAGAAAATGAAACTTCACCGGGTTTCAAGAGAACGAGTTTATTAGATAATATAGAAAAACTAATCAATTTAAGGTGCTTGTGATCCTTAGGCTGGTCTCACGCTGCAGCCGGTTCGGCTGAACGCACATTACACTCGTTGTTTTCGCCCGTTGACGTCCGTAGGTTTCATCCATAGAAATAAAAACTAAACACGGCATGGCTGTAAGCCAGAATGAGCGTACCACAATTCCTGATGTGTTTGAGTTCCCTGGGCTAGTAGCGGGGCGTTTAAAGTTCCAGGCATAAAATCTATGCCCCCGGATATTGCCTTAGCACGTCACCATTCACTCAAGAAGCTACCCCCTGACATTTCGGCAATTTGTGTCCCGCTTACACACTATTGCTGTCCTTTTAAACAAGCTACCTTTAATGTGGTCGCTCACTTCCAGGGTTTTTACACGACACAGCCGTTCCGTGTTAGTTTATATTTCTATGGTTTTATCCAATCAGATCTTTTTGATTATTCGGCCGAAATGGATACCGAAAAGTTGAGTTGAGTTGATAGAAATATTTATATGTGTGACCATTTCAGATGAAACAACTAGCATTTAAGATGAAAACTAACCCTTAAAGTTCCGCCGAATTTAAAGTTGAAATTCGGTTGAATACTGTCGTAAAAAATTCGGTCGAATCTGCTGCAGTGTGAGATCAGCATAGCCGAAGTCTTTTCATGTAAACAAAAAAAGAGCTCGACCGAATATTATGAAATTTTTTACAGAACATGTTTTCGTCAATATGCTTCGATCGGTAGGTACCTCAACGAAGTCTATATCTATTTTGGTTCGCACGATATCGTGCAGTAAAAAATGACCGCGTACTACGCACACACACATACTGTTTCTGAAATATATGCTTAAAATGCTGTTGGGACACCTTGAAAAATCAAAATAAGTTGAAAATTACGATTTCGATTTTCGGATCAATCCTATAAACTGGCAACCTAATGGGTGGTGCTACACGGAGACTCGAGAAGTCGTTCGAAATCAGATTTGAGTCTCGTTATTTAATGCTACACGAGGCTGGCTTCGGGTTGGAATAATTCTTTATCCTACATGAAAGCTTTGATTGTGTGTGTTTACCGCGGTATATTGTTTACATCTGAGAAGCGAGAAGAGAAAGAAATGTGCGTATGAGTTAGTTTTCACCCCGGAAATTTTTGGGTGGAAACTCTTTCGTTAAAGTTTCGTCATGGGCGTTCTTCTTTCTCTCCTCTCCTTCGTTTCTTTCCTATAAAACGGGGTTTTTGGTACGTCTTGAGTCTTCGTGTAGCACCCCACAATAGAAGGGTATTTGCAAATTTTTTTAAACGTTTTTTTTTATTTTCTACGTTTTAGTCTATTATATGTGTACCGCCGTTTTGTGGTGGCCGCCATGTTAGATTTAAAAGGACGCCACACAGCTTACTGTATTATACTCGGACTGGTAGCATAAAGGGTGCCACCTAAGCTTAGACTTTCACATAAAAAAAGTGCACGTTGATTTGATATCCGTACTTCTATTTTGTGTTGGCCGCCATTTTGAATTTGGAATGACGCCACACAACTATTAATATTCTTTTGATACCATTTTTGGGGTCAGAGAACATAATTCCAAAATTCGCCCGCCATCTTGGAACTGCCGTCTTGATTTTTCTACAAATTTGAAATTGATCGGTTATATGAAAGTTGGTCAAGAGTTAAGGTCCTTTTTTCTGAACATGTTTAATATCTTCAAAAGCTGCTAAACAAATTTCTCCAGCGGCTTTGGATTCTTGACTATTTACTATTCCAAAATAGGTGTCACTCACTTGATTTTTACTGTTTTTAGCATTTCAAAATAATAAAAACAGATCAGTACAGGACACCTACTTTTGAATGGTAAATAGCAAAAAAACAAAGTTAATTGGATTCTTCAAGTGTTCTAGACATTTTTTAAGATACTTTTGATAAGATCAAGTTCAGAAAAAGCGACTTTAGCGACCCACTTTTTGAATTACAGTGAAATATGAGGGAAAAGTTTGCCCAGTTTAGTCCAGTAAAATACGGCATTCACTTCGGAATGCTTTTAGTATTATTATTATTAACTAATAATTGGCATAATGTCACTTGTTTCAGTAAATCTTCTGTAAATTGATAAAAAGCAAAATTATTTTTAAATTGAAATTGTGGATTGGTTTCCTGAAATGGTCAACAAATGGTTTTTTCAATACGGCCCTTTAGTCCAGTGCAATTAGGTTTATACCTCGGAACCCAGTTATAATGAATGGATTTAAATTTTTTTGGATTTTTTGAATCTCTTATACTAAAAAGTAAAAAGTTTACCTTTTGAAACCTTCCGCTAATGGTTTTTCTTTTCTTTCAAGACCTGTCCCATGAAAATGATGCTACTTCTAGTATAGTACATTCCTTTTACAGCTATATTTATTTTTTCTCTCGAGAAAAACTAAGTTTCTATATAAAATATACGAAGGGGTAGCATTGAAAGCGCGACATCATGGGGATTACTGTCTTTCATTGAGAAATTTAGTAGCAAAAGTAGTAGTAGGGGAGCTGGCACTTGAAAAAATCGTGTCGTCCCAACCTTCTGCCGTTTGGCATATAATCTTTTCAAGTAATTTCAAGCATTTTTTATAATATGACATTTTTGCGGGAAGTGGACCCATCTCGAGTTAGGATGCTGGGGGATAAAAAAGGGGTTAATATTGAGAAAAAACACTGCTGCTGCCTCTGCAGACATAAATTTTTCCTTGACCTTGACTTCGGCGCCATCTAGAAAAGGTACAAATAGTCGAAACTAAAAAAAAAATTGTTTTGTTTTATTTAAGAATAGAATAATTTTTTAAAAAAAAGTTTACATTAATATGTATTAAGGGTTCTGAGAAATCAATTTTTGAAAATTTTCCCTTTTTTTGCTTTTATTTGAGTACTAGTACCTTAAACGACGTTCGTGATTTTGGTACATGCTCGATATCGCGCGAACCAAATACGATATCGAGTGCCGATCGAAGAATGTTAACGAAAAGATGCTTTGAAAAAAATTTCATAACATCCCGTCGAGCCCTTTTTTTGTTTAAATGAAAAGACTTCGGCTAGGGCCCCAAGCACCTTAAATTGATTAGTTTTTCTAATATCTAATAAACTAGTTGAAATGAAATCCGTTCATCATCCTGGGAAGATGATCGTGTGAAACGAAAGGGTCAAACCCACAACCCAACTAGTTTTTTCATATTTTTTACAAATAAGACTCTTTACTATTTGTTTTCCCATCATACAACATTTTTCTCCCATCAAGCAAATTCAAAACGACCTCGAAAACGGGCAGAGCTAGACCCCTGCGCCTGCAATATTGAGTAACCTAATCGCGCCCCAAGTATTTTCCCGTTCTCAAATAACTCAGCATATCTTCTAAATACTGCCGCGAAGGATTGCGAATGCGTAAAGTTGACTGCTATAGTGATAATTGTGGCATTACCTAATAGCTGTTGCCTAAATCTTACATAAAGCGTCGCTACTGGGAGATTATCATGCATGCTCACTTAAGCCATCTGCAATGGCCAAGCGCGGCCGCAAAGTGATGAACGCGGTAAGGAAGGTAGAGCGGCAGGAGCCTAAAGGTCAAAACAGAATTGCGACTTCGACGGCGGACGGCGAAGTCGGTCGTTTAGCGCAAATGTAAAACAACGTTGTATAACGAAATCACAACTGCAGCGGAACTGCGCCGCAAAATCGAAGTTGGCGTACAAAACATAATTTTTTTCAAGTACAATTTTTGATATGCAAAACGTCACGTCTCAATAAAATTTGCGGTTGCAATTTCGTTATACATTAGCTGCTCCGTCCAAATATGACATAAATCGCATTCGCAGTCGGCCGTCGCAGTCGCAATTCTGTTTTGAGCTTTAGGCCGGCCGTATACTAAAACTGCATAGGCTTCATATGCAGCTTTTCGTCACTTATTCCTTGGAGATTTATGTAGCAAAGCGGCATGTGACGATTAGTTCCATATATAAATGACGAAAAGCTGCATATGCAGCTTTGGTATACGGGCGGCCTAATTTGCATCAACACCAAAATAATTGCAAAAATGTTGACCACCGTGTAAAAGAACTTGGCCCACGTATCGTCTTCTCGCCTCACGTAAGAAGCCTACCCAATTAACTCAGATCCTCTATATATTGGCAAAGACCTCTCCATGATTTTCTTTGTTGCCCTGAGAGATTTATTAGAGGATTCGTAACAATAATATTTTCCTGAAAAGCGGTGTTAGTCTGGAACCCCGCCAGCCTGCGTACGATACAAATAACGAAAGGATTTAAAACGTAAAATAATGACAAAAAAGTAATCTTCAAAATGATTTTGATGAGTGCACGTAAATCCATCTGAGAGTGATTTTGTAAACACTTTCTGATGATGAACCAGTCATCGGCTCCATAATAGATAAATCAACTTTTGCATAATTAAAATTGAGTTATTGTGCACTTAAGTATAACGGTCAAGCACAATACTCTTCTATGTGAGGTTAAAAGCTTTCTGGTGAAAATTTCCCATCGAAGCACTATTATTTTCCCCGCTATATCTTTTCCAGCATCAAATTGTGCAAAGCTTTTTGCATCCAAATCGAGGGTGAGTACAGGTGAATGAATGTTGTGGGTGGAGTAACTGGGTGACTCTTCCAGAAATCCAGCAGCAGCCTTTTAGCTTTAACATTTCCATTCCAAGGGACGCTTGTCCTTTTACTACCTCAACCCTATAAAGCTATAACTGTACCTATGTGTATGCTGTTCCCCTCTAGAACTGCCGCCTCCACAAATCCACATAATCAGTGGAACTCTATCATCCTGCATCCATCTTCTGCTAGCTTTATCCAGTGATTTGAGGAGTTAAGCTCTATAGTACATAGCCGCCGATGGAAGAATTTATGCGGGTCGCCAAGCGAAATACGTTCGACCCACGTTCCATCCCCAACCGCACCTTCATGGGTTAGGGGGGGCTGGAGCAATTTCCCGTGTAAAAGGGAAACTTTCATTCACCAGGCACACACACATTGAGACAGCACACAGTTTTCCCACCCCCAATAGACAGGAGGAGCTGAATAGGGACGAAGCACAAGGAGTTATCACCAGTCGATTCGCGTCGGCCGAGATAGAAATTTGCTCTCGGGCGCCTACTTTTTCCGATCTTGGTAAATTTTTTATTTTGTGCACATTTCAAAAATATCCACGACCACCAATCAATGTGTGCCGTTTGTTCTGTTGTCTCTTATCAATAAAAAAATAAATAAGCGGCGTTTTCGAAAATTCATAATCGGTAAATCTGTTTCGTTGAAAATTTTTCATGGAATTCCTTTAAATTCGGGAGTTATCAGTTCCATAATTACGAATTGGTTCGCTTCTTCTGTTAAGAGCTTCCGTTTAAGTCCAGTGATTTTCGATAAATTTAAAAGTGCTCAAAGGTGTTGAAAAAAGCCGTTCTGTGTACTCAATAAATTCCAATTTGATTTCACAATAATAAGGGTATTTGTGGTTGAAAATCTATTTATAAAATTCAGCACAGTCATTGCCTTTGAAAAAAGATTTACTTAAATCTCAATTTAACGAGTGACAGTGAATTTTTGTTCATTTTTTGAATTATTTTTAAATTTATTGTGTTAGTGAAAAAAATCATGGTTTATTGTTAAATTTGGAAAGAGAGAACAAACAACAAAGAAAAATAATTAATCGTAATTGCATTTTGTTTAAGATAACAATTTTTAGATACAAAAAATTTTTCCAATTAATTTGAAAGCACTGAAGAAAGGTCCAAAGAATAACGATGAAGAACCACTTCAAATTTTGATGACTGAAATTTTGCTGTTCTTAATGATCTTGCTTGGCCCTTGGTATCCAATAAAACTTGAACATTTATCAAAGAATAATTTAAAAAAAAAATATGTCGTTATCGAAAATTGAGAAAAGTTTGAGCAAAAATTATTTAATTTTGCTAAGTGTTTTATGCAATACACCTTCGATATGATATACCGGACTATGGGGTCTAATTGTACATAGCATAGAATTGAACTATATGCTTATATGTAGAAGAGGATGTGATTCTTATGTGCATATGTTTTTCGGGTGTTAAGAGACTCTAAAGAGGGATTCTGTGGGCATATCATATGGAACAGGAGCTTCATGATTTTTGAGTTTTACTATGGCATATTGAACTTCTATTGTAAGCTCTAGCGCATCGTTATCTGGGACATGTGTAGTCTTTTTCTTGCTTAAGGTTTTTTTTTTTGAAGAAGTTCCAAAGGTACATAACATCACAACTATGTCATCGATACTACTGGCTTTAGTAGGTACCATTTTCCCTTCTTACCATGTTGCAATTCGGTTCATATCCGTTCTTTAACATGTTCACTTTTTTTTGTAGAAACTCCTACCAATCGGATTTATTATTGTAGTTATATGTAATTACACTGATTTTATTTCGGAAGCAGTCTCGTTTTTTCTTCCTTGATAACTTTTCCGTAGCTATTCGAGCTGCTCATGATTTTCTCTTGTCCTTCTCGTTAAACACACTTATCTTGCCTGATTTTTTATTTCAATTCTTCTCTTAGATTGATTATCAAACCATTGTCTTCTTCTTTCATTGTCTTGTATACCTAATAAATTGTTATTTGTTTTTGCATTTTTTTTCTTTTATGTAATTTCACTTCAGATTCAAATCAGTTGTTCTGTTAGTATTCTTTCATGTTTTTGTGTTGTTTCTTAATTTCTTAATTTTTCTATGTGGCTTTTTATCGGATTGTTATTGTTACTTCCATATGTTAGTTTTTTCGTCCTCATATTCTAGGTAGTGATCTGTGTACACATTCGCTCCTCGGTAACTGCTTAACATTATGCTGCTATCATGCTATTATATTTACTAGGACTATGTCTTAATTTAACTTATGACTTTCGGCTAAAACTTATCTTTTTTTAATTTCATTTATAAAATTTATTGTAATCTTAACCTTAAACTTAGGGGACCTATCTGGGTGTATCTGTTTCGGCTGACCCACGACCAGCTGACGGTCTTCCATGAACTCGAGTAAAGGCAACGCCTTGAGTTCATGGAACCTCCAAAACTAAACTAAACTTACTTAAATCTAACTCACTTACTTAAAGTAAACTACTAAAGTAAAATCTATAACTCTACCCTCAAGGTGTAAACAAATCTTTGAAACTAACATGCAATCAAAATATCCTTGTGACCTCATTAGAGAGGGCAAATACCTAACTAAGGGGCATTTTCTATCCACCAGTACAAATTACTGGTATTGAGGTGTCTCTCTCTGAGATTCGCGTGCTGAGCCTCAGGAGATCCTAAACATCCCTACATCATTAAGACGAACTAGGACGGGCCACCCTGAATCGTCCTCGACCGATTTTTTGGAGTTTAGGTAAATAAATGCTTCTGGAGGGATAACGCCTCCACAATCTGCTTTGTGGTATTCAGAGTTCGGGTAGAATGCTCCCAGAATTATCGGATTGTCGCTCTTCGCCCCTCTAGCAACTTGACCACTTAATTATAAGGTTGTTCCTAATGCGTTATTGTAGAGAACATTGTTAATGTGAAACTTAGTGAAGCCTGCTTCGGATGTTCGATACAAGCTTAGGCACCCTCTTAGGCATGTAAGAAGGGTATGTTGAGCTATACGGGACAACCATAAGTTAAAATTGGCTTGGCTATAAGAAAAGCCTTTTTGTAATGTTAAACGCTTTGTTTGCCTTGGCAAGAGAAGCTTTTAAATTTCTATTGAAATACAAGTTTTGGTCCAGACAAAGCCCAAGTTATTCCACCTTCAGTTTATTTTCTAATGCTTGGCCAGGATTATTCGAAAATTTGTAGAGTTTTCCAGTTCCTCCGAACTCGCGAGAAGCTCTGTTTAAAGAGGTACGGAAAAGGATCGATTCGCGCTTGTTAAAATTGATCTTCAACTTCTAAGCGATTGTTTCGAAGTCACGATGAAGGAGAGTCTGGATCACTCCAATTTTCGGGCCAGTTCTGTACATATTCAGGTTATCCGCTTACGCTAGTGCGAAGCGTTGTGAACTTATTAGGTCACTCATAAGAGCTGCGAGTTTACCATATCCTGTTACAGACCAATTGTAATATCAAATGCCCTACTTGATGGGAAATTCCTACTTTTGATGACGAAATTCTTTGAAATCATATTATAAATCATGTATAGCTGAGAACTGTATCTGACAAGTTTGTAGATAAGACCATTGGCGCAACAACTAAAAATGTTTAGAGGGGTCCAACAAAAATAATTTAGATCTCTAGTGAGTTTGCACATGGGCAATAGTCGCGTTACAATTGATATTCAAAAATATTAGAAAAAAATTGCCAAAGTTATAATCTCATGTTCTACAGTGATGCCCTGTAAAAATAAGATTCTTCGCCCGAAAAACTCCAGAGTAAAAGTTTTACTTTTCCAAATGCAGCCCACTACAAACGAACTCAATAGACTGGTTCTCCTTCGATTGCGTAAGTCAAGCAGCTTTGGACATGGTTAGTACTCAGTTGGGAGACCGCTTGACCGCGAGACAAAACTCGCATTTGGAATGGTCACATTCATCTGTGTAACAGGGGTGGGCATACCTCTATAGCGGACGCATTTTTAGATTTTCATGCCTGTATCAGGAGCGTGCAGCGTGTGGCAGGCGCTTTTGTTCGTTATCCGTGCTAGGTGCGGGCGCGTTTATGCTTTTAAAAAAATTAACCAACTAAATTATTTTTACTCGGGTGTTTAAGCATTTTAAACATGCCACAGATTGTGGGTAAAGGTAATCTTTGACTCTCCGTTAAAGATATTCCTCGATGATGTTTATAACCGCTCTTAGTGGGTTTTCGACTTTCTTCATTGCTCCCCTTTCTCAGAAGTTCACTCCGCTGAAAAATGATTTGTCCAGTAAATCTATAGTCGTGGGAGTCTCAGACCAATAGCAAACTTAAATTTTTCAACTGATATTGAAAGAGAACAGATTAGAGACTTAGTTTGGCACCTTGAATAGGCCTGTGGAAATGATGCTGGCTGGACCATTGCTGGTTCCCAAACTTGTGTTACTGTATCTCCTTTTAAAAATTTTATGTTGCGTTTACAAACAATTTTTTTAATAGTGAAAAACTAAATTAATACTAAAAATGAAAGAAATACATAAAATACAGTATATAGAAACATTTTTTTAATTAATTTTTATTAGCGCAAAGTTTATGAAATTGAGATTTTATCGAGTGCTACTCGTATCTCTTTTTGTACTTCTAAGCATGCACGGTATTTGGTTATCAATCATTGCACTTGAAGAAGAAAATCGCCTATGGCACCTGTTTTAATAAACCAATGTATAAAAATTTTAGTTTTCTGATTGATTTATACAGTTTTGTCCATTGTTAAATGGATCCTATATCCAAGCGAATTTTGTTTATTTAATATCATCGAAATAATGTGTAGGGCCGTTTTCACCACCTGCGGTTAAACGTTAACTGAAACTTTAAGCTGCAGTTAGTTAAAAATGCGTTTCACAATCTCTGGTTAGAGTCAATCTGTCAGTTAATTTTCATTTAACTGGTAGTCAATTTAACCGAAAGAATTTCTTCTGGTTAATTAATTTAACTGAAAGTTTGACACTGGGATTGACATTTTTGCACTTTGGTTTTAATATGGAAAATATGAATTTAATTTTTAGTCATGCTCAAAAGGTCAATAGAAACTATGTGCAAATTCGACGATTCAATTGATGAAGATCAAGAATATATAAAGGTTCGAAGTTTTCTTTTAATAAATATTGACACTTCTGACATTTGATGTACTGTAACTATCAAAAAACTAGTACATTTTAACTTTAACTTCAAGTTTGTTAATCATAGTTGGCGAAAACGACATTTTTTTACTGGCACTTTACGGTCACAGTTTAATTAACTACAAGTTTAGAAACTGGAAGTATCCTGACAGTTTAACCGGAGATGGTGAAAACGGCCCGTAGTGTATTAGTAATTTATTAATAAATAGGTTATGAAATATATGAAAGACTAGAGACATAGAGAGTAGGATGAAAAAATTGTCGAAACAAACAGGCAGGTTAACTCCACTCGGTTCCATTCAGGCACCGTCTTAGAGACCCAGGCCCAGGGCCCCTAGGAATTTGACATTTGGGGCCCCTCACGCCGAAGCCATTTTGGAAATTTAGCAAATAAAATGCACTAGTACAGGTACAGAAAATATAATATAATTTTAACAGACTCTAAGTATTATAAATAAAAATCAAAAATAATATAAACTTTATAGAATCATACAAATAAAGGATGACGTTATCATAGTCTATAGACTGCATTATTTCTGACTCTATGTACATTATAGAGAGTGAATTTAGCCTGTTCTCTTCTATAGTAGAACTTAAGTAATTCTTTACCCTCTTTAGCGCTGAAAATGACCTTTCTGCCGATCAGTTTTATGCTGGTGTACACAGCAGCATTCGAATCGCAATTCCTACGTTTGGATAAATGTCCAAGAAGCCTTTTTCCAATAAGTATTTGTATAAGTTCAGTGACGATAACTCTATAACCTCATCCGACGACAAATGAGCTCGCAGGTGCAAACACTCGTTTTCCAAAGTCTCATCCAAATCCCCCGGGATAGAAAGCTGTAAGGTGTCTGGCTCCTTCACGGATGTCTTTAGATTCCACACGATGTAGTTTCGTAAACTTTTTGCTTAACTCCTCATAAGCAGATCCGCGTCTCCGTAGTTCTGCAATCTATAATGACGTTAAAAATCGTAACTCTGAATCTGTTTTCCTTGACTTCGTCGAACTGGACTTTACCCTTGCGTTTCCTCCGCATGTCGTATGCATAGCTATTTTCACCGGATTTTTCAATAGCCGTCAGAGGTGGTCGGGGTAGCTGGGTAGGTGGGGCCCCTAGGCTGGCTGGGCTTCTAGGCCGGGGCCTTGTAGGCCTAGGCGGAAATCTAGGGCTGGTCCCGTTAAATACTAGCGCGAGACAACGCTTACTTTGACGATCGAAAACTACGGACTCTTATGATTTCTACTCTAGTACCTAAACCCCTAGACTGCAGAAACTCACGCGAAACTGCTATTTTTACAAATTTGATTTCTTTAGTCCTGACTTCGTATACCTACTTTGTCTTTAAATCAGTAAATACATTTCTTTAGTTTTCAAAAAACAAGCTTGAAACTGGAGACTAGAAAGTTAGCATTTCCAAACAAATTTTTCAGCTCATTAGGATACCATCTACCATCGATACTCTTGTTCGAGTTCAATTATCCTTCGTATGCAGACTAAATAAATACTAGAGGTAGATTCTATCTAAGTTCTAACTCAATAATTAAAAACTAATCTGTAACCACAACTAGCCTATATCAGCGGCCAGTACATATCACTTATGTTGGAGGCATCCCTAATGTTTCCCTCTGTCTCTGATCGCTTGCCTTACGAGGCAGGTGGTAAAAGGGGGCACCCCCGATTTCTGTTGTACTAACACTTCTGTATTCAGGTAGACAAATTCCTCTGGAAAGAAAAAGCCGCGGTTAAAATATGCTCTGTGATATGGAGGGCACGAATAGAACCGCCAAGTAAGAGAGCACTACTTTTTCTGCCGCCTGTATGAAATCGCCTTGTACGGCTCTTAGCGTTCTTCTAATAATGTCAATATCATCTGCAGAAGCCTGTATTTGGGTAGACTTGTGTAAGCCCCTAACAATCATAAATACTGAGCCCTGATGATTTTGCGAACCCTAAAATGTGGTACTTGCAATGACAAAGTCCATACATGCTGCCATCTGTTAAACACATTCTCTATCGATTCCATTTCGTTTCAGCAGCGCATCACACATGTTAGTTCAGTCTACCATTTTTTCGCGCTTTATGGTCAGGTCAATGCCTAGCTTCATATCAATATCGACATTATTGACATGCCTATCATTTTGTATATATGGCAAATACAAGCTCGGGAATTACCTTTTGTACTTCCAGTCCGTCATGTCATTGGTCACGTCAATGCCTAGTAGTAAGCTTAGTATAGAATAGGTGTGGAGTTATAAGGTGTCAGAAGGGCGTGGAAGGAGCTGGCGAATAGACCAACGTTTGAATTTTTATATGTTGTAGGAGTTCAGAAATAATGACTGAGAAAGATAGTTCCACAGTCGAGTTGTTCTATTTATGAGTGAGACTAGCAGTTTTCCCGTGTATTAGATGGAGGCGGTGCAGGCAAGAGAACGTTTATTTCGTTGGAACAATCGCTATGATAGTGGTTTTAATGAAAAAAACTGCAGTACTGAAACCGTATTGTTTGTCGTGCAAGATTTGGTTGGATTGTAGATACCCAATGAGGTAGTCTCCATGTTGGTTATGCCCTCCATGATTTTGAAGAAAATGTAATTGCTATCAGGCGGTAGTTGGAGGGATGGGCTGTGCACGCAAGTGAGTGAATGTTTCAAGCGTCTGGATAAGACGAAGAAGTATGAACGGCAAAGAGTTTGTCCAGAGGCGAGGCGCATTTCTATAGGGGGCAATGATGGTAAAGATTTGAAGACGTGCTTTTATATATTTTATGGTAAGCCACGTAATTCTTCACATACATGGCAATACCCTAAAGTGTATTCCAACATCTGGTGATGACCTAAGTCAGTATCAGGTGATATTTAGCTTTCGCTTAGTGCGAAAATTGGCGGTTCAAAATTCGATAAGTGCCACTCCACAATAGAAAAATTCGTAAGAAGTCCCCGAATGTTACAAAAACACAAACAAAAATTTTTGTAACGGGTCTCAGTGCACTCCACTATTTCCGCGCACCAGAATTTGATAAAGTGTCTTCACCGTGTACCGCACAAATTTTTTCACCAGCCTTCGCAGCCTTCTTCCCTTTGTAATAATATTGCAAAATACACCATAACTTTTCATTATTTTTCTCCAATTTCAAACGCAAACAACTTTCCAACCAAAGATACAATTTCGTTTGCACAACATTCGAACTATCACCTTTCAATCGACCGTTTAATGGTTTTGTAGGGTACCAACTTCTACAGAAATAAAAAAATAACTAAACTTGCGATTATAATACCTTTATTTACACTTTATAAAATATTCTTTTATTTACACGAACAACAATAAAATCATCTAATTAAACTCTTCCGATTTCCTAATAAAAAGCTAACCTTAAAAAGCCTAATTTTACGCGCACGATGTTTTGTGTTGACAGTTTTCTTTTACTTAGTTTTTAGGACTGCCATAGAATAGAATTGGTGGATGTGGCGGATGTGGCGCCATAGTTTCCGTGCAATTGGCGCCATCTATCGGGAACACGTCACGAACTTTTCCCCAGAACTAATAATTTACCATCTCGCAATCTAGGATTATACCTGTGACACACTATACTTTCATTATGACGGTAACTTTCATTATGATGGTCAAGGAAATGGTGGGGTGACACATTACACTTTACTTTCATTTGCATCTGGCATATCAAGTGAGGATATAAACCTGCCTGTTTTTTTGCTTTAATTTTAAGCTGTTTTAATTTGGAATATTTAAAAAAATATTTTTTAAAGTAGTTAAAGAAAATATGCTTGCAAATTGTTGCTTAACTAAGGTGAAATCAAATTATTTTATTTTAAAATGTAGTTTCCAATTTCCCAACAGATGTCACTTAACCGAAATTACAGTCCAAATGAAAGTAAAATACTTTCATTTTGGACATTTTTGGTGAGTTTTTGCCACGATAATGAAGGTTACTTTCATTATGATGGTATATGTGTCACGGGTATTAATTATTGTGCTTGCAGCTTGCGCAAGACAAAGGGAACGACTTGTTATTGAGCAATCTTTAAATTACGGCGGTACTAATTTGCTAAAGGTCAAAAAGTGTATTTCCACTAAAAATGTTCTCTCATAAAAAAGTGAAAACTGAATTAGCACTTATGTCACAAGTTTGCAAAAATAAAATAAATGGCACGAACTGGTACACATGTGCCTAATAACAACTCTGTATGTCAAATATTTTTCGTATTTTAGTATGTTTCTTGGTTAAGTTCTCGAGAAGTTTTGTTCGGGAAGAACTTTGGGGGTGGGAGGAAGTGGAGTGCTTATAATTAACTCAGAAAGCCACACCGCGCACCGGTGCCACTCCGCTTATGAAAAACGTAAAAACCTAAGTTTATACCCAATTCGTTTTTTTTTTGGGTGTACTTAAATAAAACGAGTGAAAATATTGCTAAGAAACTTTTCATACACAAATTTTGTGTTCGTTATTTATTCAAGTTTAGTCCTGCCACAGAGAAAAAAAGCAGCCCGAAACCTCGATATTCATCCCCTCGTTCATCGTTCATCGCTCATCACTGTATACCGCCGCAAGAATTGTACCCTAGATACAAGGGTTTTAAGGGATGCTTTTTCGCATACCCTGGCCCTTGGGTGGGCCCACGAAAGTGGGTGGAGGGTACTTTTGGAAAAAATTGGTTGCTTTTGTTATGTTTGTACTTTCTCCCCCGTTCTATTGTCAAATTTTGTATATTTTTTCCTTTCATCGTCGGTTTTTATCACTATTACAGAATTTCGCTCTCCTGCCATACTGCAGCAGCACAAAGGCGGGCGAAAGTCTTTGATATTCAAATTTGGCAGATTTTCAATGAAAATTCCACGTTAAATTTAGTTAATGGTAAATTAAAGCTTGGGAAATTGTTTCTGGCTATTTGATTACGTTGAAAGTTATATATTTAAGTTACTAGAGAGTTTTCAGCTTAGCTCCTCCAATTCCGCACGCTTCTATCTCTTTCAGGGAAAGTCAAATAGAACAAGTTCTCTTGAGTTGGGCGCTGTAGAATCCGTTTTTCCTCATTTTATTTATTTTTTTTGAGATAGCCAAAAAAAAGTTTTGATTTTTTGTAGTGGTATCCTACAGAGTATTTCTTCTTCATATTTCACATATAAGAAACGCACAAAAATATTTGCTAAGAAGGATTTAAATGCCTTTAGGGAAACATATACCCATCAACTTGGGATGTTTCTTCCTTTACGAGTTATTGCAAAAAAATTTTAACCGTCTCGTTTGGGACTCCTTTACAATTCCACATTTTTTCCCCACATTTGATTCCCTTCTGTTGTTTATCCAAAGTAAGAAATCATAAATTCAGTGCGGGTTTCAAAGTTACAAATTTTAAACCTGCATAAGTATTTTTAAAACACTTAAGAATAACATTTTCCCATATTTTAGGAACGAAAAAAAGTTTTGTTTTAAGTGTTTTCGTATTTTCATGAAATTTTAAAGTAGATTTATGGGCTTTAATGTGAAAAAAAGTAAATTACATGCCACCATTTTTAATGACAAGCTGTGATGAAGGTTTGTCCATGGAGGACGTCTTGGGACACTACAATGGCGGCATTTTTAACTAAGTGCTACCCTTGAGATCCACAGAATCAAATTCCAAGTATGATTAATATTGAGTATTACTAATGAATGTCAATATTAATAGTAATAATCATAATTACACAGAAAATTAAAATTATTTAGAAATTTTAATTTAAATAACAATAAAATCAGCAGATTCGCAGCTTTGATGAGATCAGGGTGGAGTGTGAAATCCAAGGTGGCAGCTTGCCTGTTAGTTACCACCGCCATATTCTGTCTTTTAGAGTATTCATCTTTCGCTAGTTGACACGCCTTCCAAATTGCCCGCATATCTGCTGACACTAGATCCGCCCGGCAGCCGAAATTGTTTATTATATTGAATGATTTAGAGAAGACCCTGGCACTAACTCCGCAATTCATATTTGAACCGTCTGCGCAGACTACGTGTCCATATTTGTTAAAACGTGTCCACTTTACCACTCAGGTCTTGTTGGAATTTTGACTTTGTACTTCTTGCTCAACTCGAACTTGGGGATGACGTAGGTAGTCTGTGGTGGTTGGGATCAACCCCCTCTCAATTATACTAAGAATGTTGTTAGGTTCGTATGTCTTTTTTTTTGCCATTTTCTTTGAGTTTGTCCGCGATACAAGAGGCTAGGTGCTTATTTTGGAGGTCCCCGAGTTAAAATAAAAGATGGCCTTACAACGGGCGAACACCGTCCGTCTCTAAAACATGGCACTTTCAAAAATTCAGCCGATTGCAGCAGTCGGACCAGTTAACTGTACAAATATTCAACTGAAGTTAAAATTTGTAAGCAATCAGAGCAAGCATTTGGATTCGTTTGCATTTGACTGCTCCGACTGCTGCAATCGGCTGATTTTTCGAAAGCGCCCAGTCCTCGGCCATGTGCAGGACATCAGAAGGTTGTTTTCGGATTGTACGACCGTATATGATGGCTATATGACGGCGGTACGATGACCTAACAGTACCACATGACGGTGGTATAGTGGCTGTTCACATGATGAAATGGTCGCATGTGTAAAACAAACGAAAAGAAATATTTTCTTATATACTAATTTTTATTATATTTTCGCCAGACTACAAAAGAATTTTGTTAGAGCAAGAAAAGCTATTAAAATTAGAAAAACAGCAAATGTAAGAAAAATTTCCGATTCATGATAAAGAGCTCAGGAATTCTTCCATAGAAAGTGCAAAAATCTAGTATTCAACAAAAAAATCACTGCACAACAAAAAGAGCACTGCAATTAAATGTTTTATTTTTTTCGATTTTTTTTAATTCAACCGGTTAAATCCCACAAACCACACTCAACAATACATTACTGCAGATTCTTTTTGCCGTCGTATGCCCGAGTGTACAGCTCAGTACTCGGCCATTTAAATCTTTTGGTTCAGCTTGGCCGCCGTGGGCCCGTATGGGCTCTCGTTAAAAATGGTTAAAAACTCTACGGCCATCATATGCCCTTTAAAAAGCCAAGCGGCCGTTGGTCGCCCGTTGTAAGACCATCTTTCATTTTTACTCTTGTCCATGGAAGAATGCAGAGGATGATATTTAACGCGTTCCTTGGCGCAGTGCGAAACGCACTCTCTGGACCTTGCCTAAATTGGTGCAGTTGTACTCCCTCCTTATTGCTGGCCACCATACTATTGATCAATGTGAGGATTAGACTTTCGTGACTTTAGTCCCCATTTCTTCCCAAGCATTTTCTTGCATGAGTAGAGAGTTATATAGGCCCTGCTGACTTTTTTTTTCAATGTTGAGTCTCCAGTTCAGTTTAGGATCAAGTAAAACACATACTCTCTAAAAATAAACCCGTGAAAATTTCACTGGTTCATCCGGTAAACAATAATTCCACTGAAAAATCAGTTAATTCGGGTCTGTTTACTCTCTAAAAAAATAATTAGTAAAAATTTCACTGGGTTCAATCAGGTAATTATAATTTCACCAGTGAAAATGTATATGTGACTCATATTCTAGGCAATTATCTTCATGGCTGTAAAGGGTTCCATTTAGCATACTCAATAAACCGGCTCTCATTTCATCACGACGGTCAAGCAGTGAAATTTCACTGTTTTCTTATTGGTTGACTAAGCAATGGTTCAAGCAGTGAATTTTCACTGCAAACCAGTGAACAGTTACTGATTCGTTTTTAGAAAGTAGGTAATTGAGCGTCAAGGCTGGACGTAACTGTAGTCCATGCAATCTTGAACAGTGGGTTTCTTTGTTCTTGTAGCGAACAGCATCAATTCTGTCTTTGCATGGTGAGCACACAAACCACGTCCTTTGGCCCATCTATTCACGCGATTCGGAACTCTTTCCACAATCTCGCTCATTACGTGTAGGTATTTACCATCAACTAGAATTATGTACCAAGGCGTCAGCATATGTGACCACTTAAGTTCCTTCTTCTTGTAGTTTCCTGAAAATTTTCTCCATTACCAGAAATGATTGTTGCGGGGACAGCACTCCTCTCTGTGGTGTGCCTCTACTAACTCTTCTGATAATTTTATAGCTTCCGCATGAGTATCTCTGGTTTGCAGCATGATGACTATCCATCGGGCGAGTTTTTCCTCCACCTTTAATTGCGTCAGGAATTCTAGGATATTTGTATCCGTTATATTATTGAAAGCGCCAACAAAAAAGAGGAGAGACTTATCGATATGAATGTTTAGCAGTGTCATGTTCTCTTTTTCCTGCTTTCGGTATAAAGACTACCCTCAATTTCACCACACCTGTGGAATGTGACCATGCAGAAGGTTGCTTTGTTACGCACGCCAGACTAGTAAAAATTTGTTAATTGTTATTTTTTATGAATTTTTGAATTTAGCTAAAAGAATTGATTTTTTTTCCAAAACACCTCCTTGAAATTTATACAATTTGTAGTAAATAATGAACTATTTTTGAAAAAATTTGTCTGCCTGAACTTTTAACTAGTCTGGCGGGCGTAACATGTTTTTTACATGTTTTTCAGCCATTCTCACTTTATAATTTTGAGGTGTTCTATGGGGTGTCATTGGACCTTAGACTAATGCTTAAGAACAGACGTTTGCACAATTTTTTAATTTACTTAAATTTTAATAACTCCTCAACTATTTGTGGTAGAGCAACGTTATTAGGCTCATTTTTTAGTGAAATGTACATTTTTTATTTTGACGCATAGAAATGCATGAGCCGGTTTAGACGGTGCGCTCCAGCGCATGTGCCTCACGAACTTTGTGGATAAAGGGAGAAGTGGGGTGGAACCTCTCTTCATCTCCACTCCTACCTTCATCACCAAACGTTCGTGAGGCACATGCGCTGGAGCGCACCGTCTAAAACATCTCTATGTGTCCAAGGATAACAGAACTTTCGCTTACAAGACTTATTTTTTCGGTCTTATTAATGTTTGTTAACACGTTCTATTGGCACCTAAACGAAGTGAATAGCATTTATTTGCGAGATTTTGAGTTGGGAAAAATTACCACGCACGTTACTGGATCTTGGATTCTCTTTTTCCTATTTTGGACCTTCCTGTGTACCACAGTTGCGACCCTTTGCTTGTAGGGTTAAATATCTTAGCGTGCACTCTTGACAGTTCTCAATCGTCACCTTGAATTGACAAACTAGTCTTATAAAACTAAAATGAATTGTGTGATTCTAAAAAGGCGACTTGGAAAATATGTTAGAAAATTCCAAACAAGTAAATGTCACATATGAGTAGTGAAATGACCTTTGCAATCAACAAAATTCTTGTACGAATTTTACTTTTAAAATAAATCTAGGAACTTCGTTAATGAAATGTTTTATAAAATAATACTCGGAAAAGTAGAACCAGTAGTAGTCCTTCATAACCCAAACTTTCACCTACAACCGAAGGCCGTTTTTATAAGTACAAGTACATAGTACATTTTTAATTGGACTTTTTTATATTATCGCTTCGCTATAATAAATGGTAGATGATACAAAAAATAATTACGTATACCTATTCTGTGACTCGGTACAACTAAATTTAGTAAAGCGTTATATAACTAAATCCTAATTAAGCTTTCCTAAGATACATAACCAAAAAAGATTCTTGAACATCTGATGTATTATTCAAAACGTTTTAACTCGAGACCTACGTAATATTTCAGCTTTGTATTGTACTTAATAAACCTTTTCCAAATTGTTTAAATTTAGGGGCGGATTTTCTATGACAAGGGTTGACTTTGTGAAATTAGACGGCAGTGCCCTTTAGCAATAGAAAATGCTTGTGGAATAAATGTGAGATTAATTAATAATAATAATTTAATAATATTTTCACATAGTAACATTAATTCAATTGCCGAAAATAAAATAGTAAAATATTTTGAAAATTATTATTATAAATGGAATGGACCTTGACATTCTCTTCAATTAAATTAAGGCTCGACGAACACATTTTTTAAGGTCTAAAATGAGGAGGGGAATTTCATCCATTTTTTTTTGTTTCGGTTAAAAATGAGAAACTGATTAAAGAATAACTTCGTTCAATAATGAATGAAACGCGCTTGTTTCGATAACCTACCTTTCCTGGGATTTCTGAAAAATTGCAAACTTACCTTTCAACCAACGATTCAAAGGTAAAATCTACAAGTTGACGGCGCCATTGGTATCATAGGGCTTAAGGCGCCCGACTGCCATCCCAAAGGTCCGTGATTCGGTTCCGGGACTTCACCTTTCGATTTTTACGACTACTAACACAGATACAAATTACTATACTAACACAGATTACAAATTACGATTGATTTCAATTATATTTGTAGATTGTAAGCTCATTTTATGTAACCATTTTTTTGAAATTAAAGAAAACTTGAAAAACGATTTTATTACACTCATAATTAATTTTTTAAATATGTACATTGAAACCAAAATTCGTGCGCATATCATATTGAAAGGTTTAATTGTTGCAATTAGACCTCGGATTCGTAATCAGCGACCTCGAAAACCCCCGAGAGGTGATTTCCGAGGTGAAATTTCGAATTTTACAATTTTTTTATATCTTTTATTATTGGGAATGATTTGGGGGTGGGAAAACTATCCTAATTTTTTCATTTTTCATAGCAAGGCAGATGTTAGTGGTGAAAAATATTCCTGAGGGTCTAAAGAAGACGTACAAACAAAAAAATTTCAAAACGGAGCTGTTGATCAACTTTTCCACATTTTACAGTATTTTCCGGCTTATTTACTGGACTATTATATTCTCTGTCGCTCCTCCTGCTAGAGGCAGAGTCTCGTTATTCGGCGCGACTTTGCTTGAGCAAACAAGTATAAGTGAAAACCTTTAGATAGACTGCTGAATCTGTTCAAGTGAACTGGTTAATAAATCTAATGTAGTGGCGTTTATGGTACACTTTGCAGCCTTGTTTTTTTACGTGAAATAGTTTTTTCTCTCGTGGGAATTACCCTTTGTACTACCAATCTGTCACGTCGTTCAAGCTATGGTGCAATGTCTAGCAGTAAGCTTAGTTTGAAGGATTGGAGGGAATAGGATAGATTAGGGGAGGTCCAGGGGGTGCTGGAGCAGATATCAATGAACCTTTCTTACGTTTGAACTCTTGGATCTTTTACAAGTTTGGTAAAACTAATTGTGGGAGATTGTTCCACAGCCAAATGTTTCTTTTTATAAGCGTTCTTTTTATACATATACATTAGTGTGAGCGAAAAGGGGGGTTGGAGGGTGTGAGGATGTTTGGGGGAAAATTATTGCCGTTCAGGCAGGAAGGCTATAATTTCAGTGGTATGGTAGTAGCGATATACCTTTGACGTAGCAGCCATTCCTGCGGTGGATCAAAGAGTCGACAGAGATGCAAAATCTCCGATGATTTGGCTGGCGCGGGTTTTTACTGTGTCCAACTAGGCTAAGGCGGTTTTCGAGTCCCCAGCACAGATAAATTGGTTATAAACGAGGCGGAGCCGAAGGACAAATTTGCATCTCTTAAGAAATCCTAGGCATTGTGATGCTTATTTGGCGATTTGGAATATGTGAATATTCGATCGCTAATCCTCAGATAAAGTAAACCCTTGATGCTAAGAGAAGGATCAGCCGTTAGGTTTACGTTGCCGCTGATACAGAAGGAAGGTCGGTGCAGGATTTATAAGCAACGAGACATTACTTGCGGGCTCAATCCAAAAAAGCTGTGCTGATAGAGTTGGATATGAGTTCACGATAAGAGACAAAGTCTGGCACATGCTTGCCCTACAGTGTCGAAGGCGTAAGTCGTAGGAATAATGCATTGAACGGCCAGAAAGAAAGTTCCACCTCCTTAGAGCTGAGTCGATACCAATAGCTTGGAGTTTAGTTTAGAGCAGGGTGCCATACTCGGTCAAAAGTCTTGGAAATATCTAAAGCAACCAGACCAGACTCACCAAAATCGATGAATGCGAATGGATGTGCTCTGCTACACACAAGGATTTCGCCTGTAGTTCTTTTTAATCTAAAGCCGTACTTGTCATATCATGTAGAATTTTGTTGGATTCCAGATATTCCATTAGCTTATTGTAGATTAATGTCTTCAAGACTTTGGAGAGAATAAAAGTAGCGGTATTTAGAGTAGTTAGAATCGCTTTTTTTGGAATGGGTTGAACGTAAGCTAGTTTCCATGAGTCTGTATAGGCTCCGAAGAAGCCGAGTACGATTTTATATCAAAAACACGAAAAGTTACAACCTTACACTCTTACAAGCGCGAGACGCGACCGCAGCCTTAAGGCCGATTCACACCGCCGCGTTCGCAAATGCGATTGCGTTTCAAGTGCGATCGCGATCAATCGCAACAAGGCAGTTTAAATTAGGAGTGCACATAGAGAACGCAGATCGCTTGCGTTCAGCGATTCCTGTCGCGTTCAGTTTTGTGAACCCGTCCGGCGCCATTTGATCGCACATCGCGAGTTGGAAAATCATTGAAACAACATGGATAAGTCGACCAAAATTTTTATTGAAACTGAAAATATATCCGATTTTAGCAGAATACAAAAATATAGAAAGAGCTTCGAAATTTTGAAAAATGCCCACCCAAATATGAATTTGCCAAATGTGTTCCGATTTCCATGAAAATCGGTATTTGGGAGTTTTTAAGGTAGCAAATAACGAATTTATGATCAGAATTTACAAATTCAAAATGGCCGCTATGGTCTTGGATCTTTTTCTAAAATCGAATATAACATAGGGAATTCTACTTTTAAGGCACCATCAATATTTTTATAGTGGACCCAAATTCTTTTCTTAGTCTTGAAAATTGAAAAAAATTATTATTTTAAAAATAATTTAATTATACAATTAAATACAATTCTTCTTCATCTTCGCAAAGCGCTAGTTATAGCAATGCATTTTCTTCGTACCAAGAACCCATGTTGTTTAATTTCGCTCTTGCAGGGAACTGATTTATTAATTTGCGATTCGCAATTGCATCGCATCAGTGTGAAAGTCCTTGATCGCAATCGCCATCGTAATAGACATCACCAACGCAATCGCATACCCAAACGCGCCGTTGTGAATCGGGCTTTAGGCTAATTTTTAAAATAAAATGTTTCGCACTGCTTGCCAATTTCTAATAAACTTCATATGAAGTTGTCATTGCCATTGTTGTCAAAATAGATGAAGAAAAAGTGATACAATTAGTGAGAAATAAGGACTTCTTAACATGGAAAAAACGTTCTATCCATTATTATTTTCTTTAAGAAACTATATACATATGAACAGTCAATGTCAAAACACTGCTTATTCAGTGTGTTTTACCACGCGTTCTCTAGTAAACCACTGCTATACTGCACTGCTACTACTGGACCAGTAGAATAAGTGAATGGCAAAGTATTAATGGATATAGTAAATCATACTGAGTGATTGCACGATTATGCCTTTGATTTTTGTCTGTGTTCAATTAAGAATCAACTCAAAGTGGGATAGAAAACAATGCTTAAACAATTTTCATCGACTTCCGTAGTCGATTACCAGCGATTACATACAATACAAAAACACTAATTTGCAGGTATTACCCCGAAACAAATAAACTCAACCTCATTTGCCTTATAAAAAATGAATGCTCGCAATCGTTCACTGTCTTTGCATTTGGTTCGGCGTCTATCCACATATGAACCAAGCTTCACCCCTTTGGTTGGGGTTGCTATACACTTATCAAATCCCTATGCCAGTGCACGAACATTGTCATTGCTAATGGCTCAGCTTGTCACTAAAAAGTTGTAAAAGTGTTTTCTGGCATCCCCTTTTGCTCCTTTTATTGGGAATCGATAAAGTTTCAGCTGCTTCCACCCCTCCCACCCCCTCCACCGGAAGTTCCGTGTTAATTTTATTTATCCACCTTTAAAGTGCTACCTGACAATATGTTGTCGGTTATGTTTATTCTGTCGTTTATAGTAGTCCAATTCAATTGGCCTGGATCGGTGTCTAGAATTACTCAGTTCGTTGTTATCGAACATCCTTTTTGCATGATATGCATCGATGTTTGTATGTTATTAAGGACAGGCGGGGTTTAGGTCCGTGATGTCTGGACTTGATAACATTTAAGTGTGGTCATTAATAAATGTTTTAGTTTTATCTGCAAAAATAATGGTTTAGAAAATTGTTGATGGGTTAGTTTTAGTGTTTATTTTACGGATTGGATAGGATGTGATTAGTTAATGATAAGCCCTAATTGACATAATAGAACTATCAGATAAAGTGTCGGGCTGATATTTCTTCAAGGTTCTTGATTTAAAAATTCCGATTAGGAAGGGTTTTTTGGGTTGTGTTGGTAAAGTTGAACTGGAATTATATAATTGGTTAACTAAGTGTCTTCACCCAGCCCAACTCTCACAATCAAGTTAATCTGAAATTGAAGTTAATCGTTACGGTATCTATCGAATATTTTTTTAATGTTAAATTAGTGAGTCAAACCGGTAGTTTCTTATTATTATTATTATTATTAGTATTATCACTTATCAGCCTTGATAGTATAGTATATGTTTCCTACTTATACTATAATAAGATAGACGCGCTGGGGAAGGTAAATAAGAAATATACAACTTTTTCTTTTTCTTTGTTAATAATATTTATTGTATTTTTAAAAGAATATGCTTTAAAATATCTAATGTGTTAGAGAAGATCATCTAGAGAGGTCATCTTCATCTTGCATAAGGTACTTGGTTCATGAAGATTGACATATCAAAATCCGAACCCTATTATTATGTTAGGTTAGGCATGAAGCTGGTTCCAGTATGACTTTAATTTCGGGGTACATTAATGCGAGACTGTTTGTTTGCATGTTTAGGGAATACGGTGTCCCTCCAAGGTAATCAGCTGAACATTTGTATGAACCTTTGTTTTGCCATTCTAAATGATGTGCCAAAAGTGTCATATAATCTCGTGTCCGCGTCTTGGGATATCAAAGGTCAAAGATCAAAAACATCAGTTTTTCGCAAGTATCTCGTAAATTATCGGCTTTACGTAACTTTTGGTTAAGTAAAGTTTGTTCGTTAGATAAATCTGTATAAAAATGTCCTATACAGAATTTATGTAAAACTAATAGTTTTCAAGATATAGGACTGAGAAGTCTTGGCATCGTGCTACATTCGTTTCAGCACCACCTCTAATGTGGAATGAAAGGGGCTTTTTTTACATGGTGGTAGGCCTAATCCATGGATTACAACCCAGCCGGAAATGGAATGATACCAAGAAGCATGAAGGTAGCCTTTTTTGGAAGGCGAAAATTCCTTCTTTTTCGAATTCCGCTCCATATATTTTTTGTGCAGCCAAGTTATTAGAAGGCAGGGCCGGCGGTTGGAGTTCAGCCCGAGTGGGTAGTTGCCCGGGAGGGAAATATACAGGGTGTACTACGAAAAGTGACAAAGCGGCCGGCTGTGGATAGGTTATGGATAGACGAACAAAAAATCGTATTGGGGGGGGGGGGAATCGTAAACGTTCACCCGCTAGGGCGTTTTGAAGTTTTTTTTAGATTTTTACATATCACTCTGTATTTTTGTAACCCTATGACCTATTTTCATGAATAAGGTATGGGTTTACGCAGACCAAATCAAACCCAGAAAAGACAGGAAAAGACAAGACTGCAAGATCAAGATAGCAAGATTAAGTGCCAAAAGTTTTGTTAAATGTGCTAAGCCTGCAAGATTTTTTACAGACTTATTGCTCATCACTGCAAAAATTTTTGCACTTAGTGATGAGCAAAAAGTCTTGCTATCTTGATCTTGTAGTCTTGTCTTATCCTACCTTGTCTTGGGTTATCTTTGGTCTTGCTAAATGTGCAAAAACAGGCAAGACTTCAAGAGAACTGCAAGACCAGTCTTGGTCATCATTAGTGGCAGTAGACTCCTCTTCATTATTCTGCTGCTTGATGGAATCATCCACACTCTCCTCGTTTTTTCTTTTCAACCTTATCACGAATCTATCCATCTTTCTTCACCACACATATATACCTATTCTGTTCTGAAACTGTCCCAACACTTAATGAGCGAAATTACACGGCCATTCACTTGGGACTCGCGTCAAACCTGTCTGTGTATGACCAGGGGCGTTTCCAGCCAACTGGCTTAGGGGGGGGGGGTAATTTTAAAAAAAGAAAAAACTTAAATATTTGTTTTATTCCATAAATGCCATTTGCAGCCTCCCCAAGCCACCCTTAGCTGAAGTTGCCATTTCACCCACCGCCCCCCAGCAAATGGTAAACAATTTCTGCCAGTATTTAACGGTTATTTAGCCCTAATAGAACATACATACGCATCGGCGGAATTTTTTTCAATTTTAGCCCCTTTTTAAGGTTTGATGCAAATCGTTTGACCGTCTCGGGGGCCCTTTAAGGCGCTTGAGCAGTTAACTTCATTTTGTTTATATAGGCTGTTGCCACACGAGCGCACACACGACAGACAGAAATCGTCTGCACTCGTCAATTCTCTTTTGGTGTTCGGTGAAAAATCGTATAAAATTCTACACGAGGGAGCAACTGTGGATTCACCCATAGGGTGCCATATTAGCGGTAGTCTTGGGTATCAGTTCCTTTCACGACTCTCCAGCAGTTTTGGAAAAATTCACCGTCATAGATCGCCGACTTGATTCACCATAACTTAACTTGTTTGTTTGAAATATTGGTAATTTTTAGGAATAAAAATAAATAAGCGACCGAAAATTCTTTTGGGGGGTAATTACCCAATTACCCCCCTCTGAAACCGCCCCTGTGTATGACTTGAGTATTACACGATTCACCTATTTTCAGCCTCTTTTCCGTGTAACGATTCTATTGTCTATATGGTTGTGTACAAAACAACAAAAATTCTCATAATTTTCGCAGCCCCCGAGAACAAAGTTATACTTGTTTTAGTGTAATTTTTTTGGATTCACAAGTGAGCCCAACACATGCAATTCCCTGCGCCCCCTTGTCTAAAAAACCGGTTTATTGGAAATATTGGAAAGTGAGTCTGGGAAAGTGATACACTGTAAAAAAAATATGTAAATTCACAGTGCAAATGTACAGTAAAATTACAAATCGCGATATGAAATACTAATTTACTGCACAATTATTGTAATTTTACTATAAATTTTGTAACTTCACAAAATGAAATTGGAAATCTCCAATACTGCATAACGTAAATGTTGATTACATGAGTGTGACGTATATTTTACACAATGTTGTGTATTTTTCTAAATCGTTTATGTAGGAAAATTACAATATTTCTTATATATTTATCAATGTTATGTACTGAAAAAATCCTAACACTTTGTACTGTAATTTTACTAAAGAGGCGTAATTTTAGAACATAAATTTTCAGTAAAATTACAAATCGGTTATTGGAATGTAAGGTTTAAATTTTTCCTTTCGTGGATATAATTCACAGGCAACAATGGAATACTAAGCATATAAACCCAATTGCTTTAGCATTGCCTCACGTACATGCTTAACAAGGCATTGTGAGCAAAATGCTAAATTTTTATGTATATACTTATAGGTAGTGGGGATTAACTAAGAATAAACATTGGCGCTTGGAAATATTTCAGGCAGGGCCAAGCACATTGGCACAGGGCGGTAATCTTCAGCTTTGGGTTTTTCCCTTTTCGTCTCTCTCTGGTAAAAAGTTGCAACAAGAGTTTTGGATATTTACAAAACTATGAAGAGAAAAAGCTCTATCAGATCCAAAGCAGAAAGCAGAACCGTCGGCAGAGAATTGTTTCTATTGGCTTACGCTGGTCAAGTGACAAGCAAAGCAGAAGAGAATTCTGCCGCTGCTTTTTCATCTCAAATCCTAATTTTGCTGCTTTGCAAAGCAGAATTTTTTGATATTTCAAATATCTTTCACTTTGCAAGTTAATGACTAATGGACGCGGAAAATTAAGAATTTATTGCTGTGTGACATTTTACGAAGAATTTATTATTATTAAAGAATAATTTACAAAGAATTTACTGTGAAATAAAAATTCTGCCGTTGCTGCTGCTTTACTTGAATCTGATTCAGCAGGCAGAATTCTGCTTCTGCCTCTGCTTCTGCCGCTGCTCTCAAAGTTGAATCTGATAGAGCCTAAAGCTCCTATACTGATTGTATTTTTACATCCCACAAATAATGTATATTTATTTACACAGTTGGTAAAAATACGTAAAGTAGAATGGGAATATTCCTAATAATATATATTGTAAATTTACAAAACTGCTTGTGAATAAAACTTCCAGTATTTTTTTTTGTAAAATTGCCACAGAAATTTTTTACAGTATAGGCCGTGTAATTTGGCTCAATGGCAATCGCTCTCCCAGGCCCAAGGTATATATTTTGGTTTACAAACAGGGACTATCTGGGTGATATGAACTGCGAGCACAGAGTTTGCGCTCTGAGAACCCGATTGTTGGGCTCCAGGCATTCAACGCTAAATTGAATTAAACAAGCATGTATATTATTTGAACTCTCAGCGCAAAACTTTTTTCCGTGTAGTTTCGAAGTTCGAGTGGGTATTTTACCCACTCGGAATTTTTCGAGTGGGTAGAACTACCCACTCAACCCATATCAACCGCCGGCCCTGTTAGAAGGAATGAGTCGAAAAGCTCTAAAAGCTCATTCACCTTATCCACGCATTCCCGATAAGGTGTTTGTGATAAGTCATCTTTTATTTCTTCCAAGGAAGTACAATTTCTTAATAATTCAATAATTCAATAATTTCTTCTAAATATATTTCCGGTGAGATCCTTGGAAGATATTGCTTTAATTGCGGAAGCACTTACGGAAGAAACACTGCCCTATTAGTATGAAAATTTTATTAAAACGCAAAAAACACATGTACTTATCCATACTTCGCCCTTCCATCCTACTTTAGTGGAACTACGAATACGAACTCCTTCCTAAAAGCTTCTTGAGAAAGGCCTGCAAACTTTTCCCGCTGAGAAGTTCCCAGCGGCAAAAGTGGAAGCAGCTTCCTCTAGAATCAAATTGGAAGTGCTTCCTGGTCCCGCTTCAGAAGCATTTTGGAAATTTTCCTGTTATGGCTATAAAATAAGGCATTCTCAACTTTGTTGGTAAATTTTCAGTTTTGAGAGATTCTCTGGATTTCAATTAGTAAAGGTTCCATTGGTTGTGAAATATTTTGTTTTGAAAAATTTCTATTTAGAGTTGTGCGCTCAGTACCTACCTAAAAAAAGTCGATAGCAATTAATTGTGGTGATACCGTTTATATAGTACTTGTATAGTAGATACTATAATTGTGATTTCATAAATTTGAATTTTTTATTTTTTTTGTGTGTAATTGCAATTTTAGTTTACCTTTAAAACAATTATTGAAATAAAAATATATATTTTTGAAATCGTTTTGTTTATCCTTATTGCTCAAAAACGAAGAGCAAAACAAAAGAAGCAAAAATTAAAGCTTTGCTGCTTGCAAAACTTAAAACTTCAAGATAGCTTCCCAGGAAGCTAATTAGAAGAAAATCGAACAAACTACTTCTTGCTAATGACATGGAATGGTAAAAAAGATATGGATAGCGATACGGAAGGGAAGCACTTCTAAGATGCGCAAGGATAGCTTCTTCATGCATCAGTGAATGCTGCTATTTCCCGCTGGATTATGATAAAATTTTGTTGATTATCCCTCTATATCTTTTATTTCTACTTCTTCCATATTGTCATCAGAAGAAAATAATGAAATGTGGTCGTTGTCATCATTGCTGAACTCATATTCGGACGTACTATTGAGACACGACTGGCAGCCGTATGCTATGGAACATGGCAATTTTATTTTTCTGCATTCGCTTGATACATGTAACCTCTAAGAAATGCCAACTGAAGATTTTCCAACGCGATTGTCTTTATTTTGGATATGTACGACTTTTCACGAATTTATGATTGCCTTCTGAATTATTTTATGTTGATCTTGCATTACGCCATATGTGGCTGAGGGCTGCGCGCCCTCCGCGCTCTATCTCAAAAACGGTTAATTGTGTATTGTGTTTGAAACGAAAATTGTAGAGAATTTTATGCTTTACAACTTTTATAATAGATGATAATATCATTGAACGCGCATAGAAAGCGAGATATTTGCGAAAAGCTGACTTTTGTGACCTTTGACCATTAATATCTCAAGATTATATGAGACTTTTGACACATCATTTAGAATGGCAAAACAAAGGTTCATACAAATCTTCAGCTTAATACCTCTCACTCCGAAGTGAAATCCTAATTTGACTGGCCTATTGTATGTACCTACATTGCGGCATCAGAAAGCTAGGATAATGTTTTGACAGCGACTGCGAGACTCGTCTCGTTCTCACATCGCAGTCTCGCATTAATGTACCTCGGCCTTAATTATGGCAATATGTTTTCGGGACCTCTTCAGGAGGCCGGTTGTTCTTCCTATGTTGTAAGAGGCCCAACCAAATTGTCCTAGAGATAATAAAGGCTTCGAGTACCCTCAACGGTTAAAAGCAGGTTATAGTAACTAGCACTGAATTGTTCTTTGGAGAAGATCCTTCATAGTCGGGCAAAGTATCCTAAGCTCTCGACTTTGACAATACTCTGCCAGATGGCCTTATTGATTGAGGCAATGGTTTTGTTGAACAGCTTTAGGTAGGCCTTAAAGGATTGCCAAAAGGACCCATTAACGATCTCCCTTCTTAACTTTCTGAGTTTCGAGAACTCAACATTACACCATGGTGGAAAGGTTTTTTACCACGCCGTAGCTACTGCGCAAGATACCTTATATGCCGTGTAGATGGAATTTTGGAAATTTTTGACCTTATTATTGATTGTTTGTATAAGGTCTACCCCTGCATGACGGCTGGAGACTTCGCTCTTACGACTTCACTAAACTTCTTGCAGTAAATCCTTTTTGGGTTCTGTTCGGTTAAGGAGCGGTAACGGTAAACCTGTAGGTTTACCCTTAAGCGGTTCTGCCGGTGACATGAAAAGGGCACTTGAGCTGATACTGACCAGTTTTCCATTTTGAAAGTTTCACTCTGCGCAATCCAATCCAATCCTAGAAATTGTTTCGTACTTAAGAATTTGAAGGTGGTTTTCGGTGGTTCCCAAAGCGTATGTCTGGTGTTGGCGACGCATCCTACAACCAGGGTGGCTCTATTCGCACACTACTACATTATTCATGAAAATAGGTCATAGGGTTACAAAAATACAGGGTGATATTCAAAATTCTAAAAAAAACTTCAAAACGGCCTAGCGGCTAAACCGTTATGTTACCCCCCCCCCCATACCATTTTTTGTTCGTCTAACCAAAACCTATCAACAGTCGGCCGTTTTGTAAACTTAGCGTATACACCCAGTATAACTGGGTATAACTAACATTAATTTTGTTTTTCTGTGTACGAATCTTGATTTTAGTATCTTCTCGTGGGCAAAAACGCTATATTTGCCTGTAGGATACGCAGGGGCGGCGCTTTCATAGGTGCGAATGGTGCACTTGCACCGGGCGCAATTGGACGGGGGCGCTATTTCAGATATTCAGATTTTAAAAAAAAATTTAAAACTTTGAAAAAAAAATGTTTAAAAATGTTTTTCTTACATCCTTTTCATATATTAAAGGATTTCATTTTTATTAACACGACTTAATTTTCCAGTTTATTTTCCCAATAAAATATTCTATATTTCAACTCATGTAACAACACAACACAAATTCCATGCAAAAAAAAACCTGGAAATTTTACTTCCTCTCGTACTACTTCCTCTCGAGACTTTTGCTTCGTGATTTTCATATAATTTCTGTCCAGAGAATCAGCAGTAGTAAAAATTCAGGAGAAATATCCACCAAGTGAGAGAAAAATCCCTCATTCTACTGATGTTCTCAAATTTGAACGTGAGATGTAAATACAGAACTAACCAGTGGAATGAAGGAGACGAAACACATAATAATTTCATTTTTACTACGCTGGAGCACTTTTTGAAATGTTTGTAAAATGCACCATATCAACTCACACAAAGGAAAAAATTGTTCCGATGGCTCTGTATTGTGTATTGCTGTTTACTGTGATTGATATAAACTTCGGGACGCTGTTGGTTCACTTTTAAATTTTGTTCCAAGATTTGTTCAAAGGGGTAAATAAACGAAATGAGAGCAAAATATCTTGCGATTTTCTAAATATCTTGCGACTGTCTAACAAATTAATATGTAGATTTTTTTTTATGTTATACGAGTTATTGATGGTGCAAATTTAAGTTTTGTGCCTGTTTCTCTGGAAGAATTTATAAAGAGAAAATTGAGTGAAATATTTTTATTAGATTTAAAATGTTGAGTTATAAAAGTAATATTTTAGATTTAATAACAATTATTAAATTACTAATTTCAGGTAATACATTTGTAAATTATATTATTTATATTTATATTTTATTGGAATTAATTTGTTTATTGTTTTTATGTTACGAAATTTAAAATATTTTACTGTGCCGCGAATTATGAAAATGGTATGGCAAATATAAATAGAACATACAATTTTCCATTAATTAACTCTTCAACTCAGACTTAATTGATGCATCGTTTGATAATAGGTGTGAACTTCGAAAAAAACGTATGTTTCTAAAGGCAACTTCTTGTTTTGATACTATTCAAAATTTATATGCTTATTTCTCCAGTTCGGTTAAAAGATTATTATTTTGAAAAAGAAGACACTAACAAGCTTAGTAAGACTAGTAGAGAAAGTAGCATAGACGCGTTAAAACGATTAGTTCGTCAATTAGATGGTGTCTACGAGGCGTTGGTAGAACTCGTTCAGGTAGGGAACCCGTATCGAAACATACAGCAGAATTACGAAATAAAATTACTGAGTTAAATTTAATTTGTTCCATAGTAATCTAGTGTGATATTTTAGAAAAATAAATATACTTACAAAGCCCAAATGTCGGCTGCAGTTGATATTTTAAATTCCACAAAAGGTTTTTGAAGTGAAAACTTCTATAGGCACGTTGGGCACTTTTTGGCCCGGGGAAAAACTAAAAACTCGCGTCACGCTAACGAACCATCATCACGCTACCGTACCATGTGAGAAAAAATTTGCCTTTGGGGGTTTTAGTTTGTATTAAGTGTTATAAATTATTATACTATATTACTATGTATTATATATTCTTATGTTTGATTATATATTATTTTTTTTTATTTGGAAGACTAGAGCATATTATGGATTTTTTAATGGTTTTATTTAGCTTGACCTCGTATATTTGTTTGTTTGTTTGTTTCTTTGGTTCAATTCTTCCGACAGCTTTTTTAACTACTTCTACTAAACCGATTTGTATGAAACTTTGCACACACATTGAGTTCCCATGACAATGCAATCTGACAACTTTGTAAAAAAATCAAGATGGCGGTTCCAAGATGGCGGACGAATTTTGCAATTGTGTTCCGATTATATTGAAAATAGGTATCAAGATGTTTTTATCAGCGCAAATGACGATTCTGTGCTCAAAATTTGAAAATTCAAAATGGCGGTGCCAATATGGCGGATAAATTTTGCAAATGTGTTCTGAATCCATTGAAACTCAGTATCGGGGGGTTTTTAAGGTCACAAATGGCGAATATGTGGTCAAAATTTTAAAATTCAAAATGTCGGCGCCAATATGGCAGTACGATTTTGGCAATTACGATTCGATTTCACCGAAAATCGCTATTTGGAGGTGTTTAAGGTCGGAAATAATGAATTTCTTGTCAATGATAGAAAATTAAGAATGCGCTGGCAATATGTATGGTATGCATAACAAATCACTTCACCAGAATTTTGTAAAAAGTAAAATGCATAAATACCTGTATAACGACTGTATAATTAAATAAGAACGACTTGTCTAGTAAAATGTGTTTCCAAGTCCACAAAAAAAATATTTCAAATGCATTCACATTCATAGACAAAATTGTTTGACCATTATCCTCCTGTAATATTAAGATTGAATAGGAAATACAGAATGGCCATAGAAGTTTTCACTTCCATCGTATGGTCCTACGCACACCAGTTTTTTTTTGATAGATTTACGATCAGAGCAAAATATCAGGAAGTTATTGAAAAAGTCAAGCAAATTGCTACCAAGTTAGAAGTGCCTTGTGTATTTTCCGCTTCTTCGTCCTTGCGATCCAGACGAAAAAAGTTTTTTTCATATGATCAGCTGATGGGGCGCAATATAGCATAATGCACCGGGCGCAAAAAAACCACGCGCCGCCCCTGAGGATACGTTTGTCTATTTCCTTTTGTTCCTCATTTTTGTCAGTGATCATGGGTCCTTTTTGTCAGGTCCCATGGGCCTGTCCTCAAAATCGCACCATGGGAAGCCAGCTAAAGGTGCCGTGCGAGCTCGTCCGTGGGCGGGTGATAATTCGCAAAATCGCGCACCTTGCGAAGCCAGCTTTAGATCCAATAGGATTTCTATGAGTTTTCGTCTGTGTATAGGGTCGTACTATATTAATTGAAATAATTTACGTTCTTCTCCTAACTTTTTTCGCCGATTTGTCTCCGAGTAATGAGCTGGCCGGTTCTTGCCGTCTTCCTGAAGCCAGTATGATACTCCGCTACGATAATTTCTGCAAATGGTTCTAATCTATCCTTTTGAATAAATAAAAATATCATATAGCATAGCGCGATTCCTTCGTAATTTTTGCAAGATAATTTGTCTCTCTTCTTATGAATACTATTATGACTTATTCCTTCCACTCGTCTGGGAGGGTCTCTCATTACAAATCTCGCATATAAGCTTGTGGAGTTGTTCTAATAATTTTGCCCTTAATACCATCTATGCCTGGTGACTTCTTACTTTTCTCTTTCATCAGGGCTGGTGGATTATTATTAACTTCCCAGTAGGAAGTTATTGTAATCGGTCCGAAAATCGGAATCGAAATTTTCAATGTATTTACACGTTTCAAGGTCCCAATAGCATTTTAAGCAAAAATTTGAGAAGAAATATGTGTGTGTGTGCGTACTTATGGGGTCATTTTTTCCTGCACGATTTCGCGCGAACCAAAAAAGATATCGACTTCGTGTTCAAGGAAATATGATCTGAAAAGATTTTCATAAAAATTGGTCAAGCCGTTTTTTTGTTTGAACGACTTAAGTAATTTTGTACCAGCACGATTTCGCGCGAACCAAAAAAGATATCGTCTTCCTTATGGTGCCGTTCAAAGCGTATTAAAGGACATATGAATTGTAAAGATTTTCATAAAAATCGGTCGAGCCGTGTTTTTGTTTGAACGACTTAAGTGATTTTTGTACCGGCACGATTTCGCGAGAACCAAAAAAGATATCGACTTCGTTAAGGTGCCGTTCGTGGCGTGTTAAAGGACATATGATCTGAAAAGATTTTCATAAAAATCGGTTCAACCGTTTTTTTGTTTGAACGAAGTTCGTGATTTTTGTACCTGCCCAAAATCACGCGAACCATATATTATACCGACTTCGTTGAGGTGCCGATCGAAGTGTATTAACGAAGATATGATCTGAAAAATTATCATAACATTCGGTCAAGGCGTTTTTTGTGTTTAAATGAAGAGACGTAACGTCCGCATGAGTTGTTAAAGAATTAGCAGAATGGTCATTATTTTGGTAGATCGTAACTCCAATAGCTGCAACTTCGGGTCCCTTAAATTTAACAATATACTTGATAAATAAGTTTTGGAATAACAACATATTCTTCATTTTTCATCCAAGTGTCAGTGTTAAAAGTAATACATTAATTTTGTTTACAACTTCGTCATCCTAATATTGATAAACAAATGTGACAAATGTTAGGTATTATATATTATATTGATTATTGTTTATTTATTATTAAAATATCCATTGATAATATTCCACATTCATAATACTGGGAAGTTGATCTTGCGGACCGAAAGGGTCAAAACCATTTTGATTTAATTTTTTCAGGATCTGTGGAAATATTTCCTCTGGTCTTTCGTTGAAATGTGCTACTGCATTCTTTTATTCATTGACATGCACTTGTTCTTCCTTCTTGAAAATCATCTTGAACTTTGATCAATTTCCTGTTTATGTAGTCTGTTCTTTTTTTTACAAATTTTATCATCGACTTGCCTTTTCGGTTTAAAAAGCTCATACTTTGCTCTCCTGGGCCTGGCAAGGTGGTCTCGATGGCACTAGTTTCTCTCTTCTATACTTTTTTTCGGACCACGCGTTTCTAGTGCGTCTGGTTTCCACCCAAGGATTTATTCGGATACATTCTTTATACCAATCTTGAGCTTTTCCTATTTTTCATTAATGATCATCGTAATTGGGGGTGGTTCTTCTCTTTCTAAGACTCTGCTCATGTTTGGAAATACTGCTTTTATTTCGTCCATTTTTAATCCTTTGGTGTTCTACTTTGCTTCCTTTGGTTCCTAGGGTCTCAGACTCTCATTCGGAATGTTGCCTTTACAAGGTAGTGATTTGATCCGCAGCATGCACCTCTCATTGTTATCACATCCCGAATGCTCGATCCGACTTTCCTCTCTATGATCCCATGGTCAATTTGATTATTACTGGCTCCGTTCGGTGATTGCGAGGTGAATTTGTGGATGTCCTTATGTGAGTAGAACATCGTGGAGCTATGACCATTGCATTGGAGCTAGTGAAGTCAAGCAGTCCACTTGGATGGGAAAGGGTGGAACAAAACCGCGACAGTATAAAGCTGTTTTACTTCTCAGCGTTAGTCTTTTACATAAGAAAGCGGCTTATAAATCTACCGTGTCCTAGCCTCACCGCCATTGTTTGATATTCATAGCTTTCCGTCGTAGTTTTAACATGTTATCTCTTACAAGTTATGGCTCTCTTGTCCAGAAACGTTATATGAATAGATCAGCCTTGCATTTCACTTCATTCTACTTTACCCCTCCCGTCCAAAACACATAAACACATTGAAATATAATCCTTAATTTTGCGACACTTAACAAGAAAGGCAGTAAGAAAACGAAAGACTTAAGTTGACGTAATCCTTGAAAGGGCACCGTTGCCCGTTTTATCTAATATCCTAAAGCGCCAAGAACGATGCGTAAAAATTTCAAATAAAAAACTTGAACTACAGACAAACTCGTCATGCTTAAAAGTTTAAACATATTTTTAGACCAGTGCAAATAATTTTTGGAAACAAAAAAATTATTAACAGCATGACAAATGTTGGAAAGTGAAGGAAATATAGCGAGCCAACCAGAAAAATAAATTCAAGTCGATCTGGATTACGAGGGTGAAATAGGGGTAAATTTAATCGGTGAAAAGGGTTTTTCACGGTTTTCAGCGAAACTAGACCTCCTATCAAAAAAAGTTAAATATAGGAGTTGTAGGTAATACAAAGATCTACAACTTTTGTACAAACCATTTTTTCACATAACCTCAAATTTCCGAGAAAAATCGAAAAAACTAGTGTTTTTGTTTTTGATTTTTATCTCCATTAAAAAAAAAATTTTTTTCACGCAATTTTATGGAAACTTACCTTTTTATGTCCCAAACATGCTGTAATTTTTTTGAATTAAAATATTTATTTTTACGTTTTATTTTGAATTTAAACCTAAAAGAAGACCTCATTTTCAGCCGAAAATGCCCATGTTCTAAAAACATTTTTTTCAAAAAATCTAAGGGTTTTTTCTTTTGTTGAAAGGTCTAGTTTCAGATGGTGTAGAAAAAATTAACATGACTATGGGCAACTTTGCCAGGAAACGCGAAAAACTTAAAAAACTTGATTTCAAAAAGTTATTTTTCAATCATTGTTTTAAATTTTTCATTATTTATTAAAATTTACAATTGAAATCCTTGAATAATGTAAGATAGAAAATAATTAGTTTTCTTTGAATACTTCCTAGAAAAAAATTTACTTTGCTCAATTCAAATAAAGGACCCCGCAGAATCTTTATGGGAAATGGGTCCCGGTCAAATTGGCCCAAATTTTCCTCACTTATAGTATTCGGCGAGTTTATAAAAAGTGCCCATGGGGTCACAGCTGAAAAAACTCCCGATCGCGAGAAATGATCGTCCGAAGTAAGATTTTTTTTCGCTGCCTGCAGCCTTTGCGCGCATGTATCGGGCCATGTTATATATATATACATGTATTAAAAAATTAGACTATCTTACCAAATTTTATTGATTAAAATTTCCTTGTTTAAATTATTAATTTATTGACTCCTTGGAAGATGCCTATCAATTTCCCATCCAAAAAAGCGCTAGTTGAGAATTTTTGGAAAATCCCAAAATTTCATGGGTGTCCCAATAATTTTGAGAGCCACTGTATATACAGGCTGTTTAAAACCTCCCGTGCCACCCAATTTTCTGGGAAAGTCTCGTTGAAAAAAAATAACCCCACTTTTTTTCACGGATTCTGATACCCGCCCCTCAAAATGGGGGAGAGCGCGGGGTCAATTTCTGTATGGTCGGATAGATTTTCAAAAAATAGGTATCAACACTTGATTTTAACGGTTTTCCCCCTTTTTTCACTCTAATTCATAAAGTAGGTCGTTAAGGTCCTTTTTTCTGAACTTGTTTAACATCTCCTAAAGCTGCTTAAAAAATTCTTGGAACACTCCAAGACTCCAGCTGCCTTGTTTTTTTTGCTATTTACGATTCAAAACTAATTACAACTCACTGATCTGTTTTTACTGTTTTCAGTGTTTCAAAATACTAAAAACAGATCAGTGTGTGACACTTATTTTTGAATCGTAAATAGCAAAAAATACAAGGCAGCTGGAGTATTGGAGTGTTCCACGAATTTTTTAAGCAGCTTTAGGAGATGTTAAACAAGTTCAAAAAAAATTTAAAATAATGATTGAAAAATAACTTTTTGAAATCAAGTTTTTTAAGTTTTTCGCGTTTCCTGGCAAAGTTGCCCATAGTCATGTTAATTTTTTCTACACCATCTGAAACTAGACCTTTCAACAAAAGAAAAAACCCTTAGATTTTTTGAAAAAAATGTTTTTAGAACATGAGCATTTTCGGCTGAAAATGAGGTCTTCTTTTAGGTTTAAATTCAAAATAAAACGTAAAAATAAATATTTTAATTCAAAAAAATTACAGCATGTTTGGGACATAAAAAGGTAAGTTTCCATAAAATTTCGTGAAAAAAAATTTTTTTTAATGGAGATAAAAATCAAAAACAAAAACACTAGTTTTTTCGATTTTTCTCGGAAATTTGAGGTTATGTGAAAAAATGGTTTGTACAAAAGTTGTAGATCTTTGTATTACCTACAACTCCTATATTTAACTTTTTTTGATAGGAGGTCTAGTTTCGCTGAAAATCGTGAAAAACCTTTTTTACTCCTTAAAGTTACCCCTATTTCACCCTCGTAACTCAGATAGACTTGAATTTATTTTTCTGGTTGGCTCGCTATATTTCCTTCATTTTCCAACATTTTTCATGCTGTTAATAATTTTTATCATTTTTGCCTTTTTAAAAGGTATCTGCACTGGCCTATTTAGAAAATATGCTTTAAAATTTAATGAAGTTTTGTTTATTATTTTATTTTTATTTATTGCAGAACAAAACTTGAAATACGACAAAGAAATAAAAAAATCAATAAAACGCTAAAAAAACTTGAGCTAGAGGTGCAAATATATTTCAGCTTCATAAAGGACACAAAAAGGCTAAATAAAAAGGCAATTTCTGTAGGCCCAACATAGAACATAAATCAAATATAGCCAAGATTGCGAACGATATCATAATCCAGCGAAATTATTACTGATCGAGCCTTGGATAATTGTTTAGGTTATTTTTACTTTACATTTACACATCAGCAAGCCTTGACCTCGCAGAAGTTTTTTTTTTGTTTTTTCAATCCAAACGCAGAGTCTTACGCAATATTGCTCAATGCTGTGTTTTCATTATCTTTACACACACTTTATATGCATTCTTATCGAGCTCAATTTTAACATAAACATTCTCCTGCAGGCAGTAAATTACTAGTCACTTCAATGAATATTTCGTTTACTCTCGGGCATCGAGAAAGAATGAATAAATATACTAACAAAGTTAACAGAATTCATTAACACAAACCAATGGCAGAGCGTGGTCTTAAAATAGATTTTCATTTATGCGCTAAATCCATATTTCTGTAGACAAGTTAAAATCTAATCGCTAGTGATTTAGATAAAAAAATTCAGGTATTTCGATTAATCGCACTTTTATAGAATTATATCAACAAAAATTCAATTTACTCGAAGGCATTGTCCTCTGTCTTGGGAAGCAATTATGTAAATGAGATTTGCCGGAGCTTTTAATATTCGACCTTTTTATGCCCTGCAATGCGAGCATGTATAAAGACAACGCCTCCGTAAAAATAATCCACGTTCAATATAATACCTTGGTGGGCCCACAAGGAAGGACAGGAGAATTCCCTCGGATGTATGGCTGTCGACTAAGCCAACAAAGGACTCCCATCCAGTAACTTTCTTACTTCTGGCTTCTGACTAAATACTGGCAATTTTTTACGACCAGACTGACATACCGACTAGTTACCTTGTGCCGTCGTAAGTCCAGAACAGGCACAGGCTCTGTACCTACAAAATTCAGGGCTTCTCTTCTGACGTCTGGGACACAGGATTTCAAGGCATACCGAGCGGAACGTATTAAGGTCAAAATGGGCAGGATTTATATCCTGGTAAGAAAGTTCAATAAAAATCCCACAATCAATTTTCTCGCAAAGGAACGTTGTGTGCCTGGATACTTACTTACGACTGGGCCTGCGATTACATACATGAACATACATATAGAATATAAAAAATGCCAAAGGTTACAAATAAGCCAGGACGAATGTGTGCTAAACTTTTGCTCCTGTAACGCTGTTTACACACACCCACATCAACATGGAGTTAAGCAGAATTTAGGAAAAACAGGATCCGTATCTCCTGCTATGGGGAGAAATAAAAGCCGATATCTTTAGCAAGGACCCTGCTACATAGCGGGAGTTTCTTGGTGGTGATTTTTCCCTCCTTTACGTCCTTCAAAAGGGATCATGAAGGGAATGTAAAGCGTAGATATTGCGGCCCTTCAAGCTGATTCTGTATCATTGCAGGAGGCACTTTTACAAAGAGACATAGAGCAATAATTGCGAGTTTGACGATACCTTTGTCGCCCGTTGTTTGTGCCACACAGCTGATATCAACATCCATTACATTAATTAACGCTCGCATACTTCGTTGGCAAATTTACTTCTATGAAAAAATTACTGTGATAGCAGAGGACGGAAGAGGTGCTGTGCGAAGTAGTTTTTGGGGGGAAATGTCAAGAAATTTGTGCGAATTCTGTTCAACCAATCTATGTGAACAGAAATATGATTGTTTTCAGTAATTGTTTTTCAAATCAGCAAATAATAATTACGACAAAAACTTTGATGAAATTTGGAATACTTCAATCAGGAAAAGTGTTTTTGTTAGGATATTGGTCCACAATTGGATTGGACACACCTTGCGACGCGAAAACGGGAATTTAGCCCTTGGCTGGGATCCGCTCCGACAAAACAGAGTCCGCAGAAGGACAACTTTTTCCGCTCTATGTCCCATGAGGGATTAAAGGAGCATAAATCAAAAATCAATCAACTCTTGGCACGGTCCCATGCTTTGTGGGGAGATTTTGGGAGACGTTCGGCGTCAATGCAATTCTATATTTCTATATGCAATAGATCAATCAAGGTTCTACCCTATCAACTTCCCGAGTAATGAGTCATCAAAGTCAAAATTTCGTTTTTTTAACTAAAATTTCAACGAAAACCACCTTTTTCTCCATGAAATACCAAGTTAACTAATATTATTTTTTGCAAAAATTGGAAAGCTTGGACAATTTCCTATCAATAATGTTTTGACAATTTTTATGCTACGGCCTCTACTTTTGAAGTTATTAGCAAGTTTGATGTTAAAATTGGCCTTATTTGGTGCTTATTTGGTACTTTTTGGCAAAGCTTAAGTGAAAAGGTACTGAAGAAGTACGAAATAGAGCCAAGTTTAGCATTAAAATTTCTTATAACTCCAAAAATAAAAGCCGTTGCATAAAAATTGACAAAACGAAATTTTGATTTTGATTACTCATTACTCGGGAAGTTTATAGCGAAGAGCCTTGATTTTTGCAGTTTTAGATAGGTGGGAGTATTCTGCGTACACTGATACATTACTCATGAAAATAGGTCATAGGGTTACATAACATAACGTGAAAATGGATTTTTCCATGTTATTTAAATGGGAAAATTGTTTTATTTAGAGCAGGGTTGACCAACCTTTCGCAAGTTATCCACCAATTTGGTTGATAGGCGAGTTCTGATGCGCCATATAACTCGAACCTACCCCTTAGGTAAATAGAGATAAGGATGGAGTATGGCGAGGAGAAATAATAACTTAATCACGCAGTTAAATTACTTTACGCCCAGTTTATTGAAACACCAATCTACAATAGTCAGAATTGGTCTCCTGTACGAAAGGGTGATCTTTTCATACCCTAGTAGCAACGCTTTTTATGCAAAGGTTTTGCACAAAATTTGCTCAAATCTAACTCCGCAATATCCAGAATTATTTGTGCAAATGTTTTGCATTATTTTTTTTTTCTGAAAATGAACTTATAAATTGAAAGTTTAAATGGAAATATAAGTCAATTTAACCCAATGACCGATGCCCTGGCGAGATTCTATAAAATTTGGTGAGATTCTATAAAATTTCGAACGAAAAAAAAATTTGAAAATTTAATTCTGGATATTGCGGAGTTAGATTTGAACAATTTTTGTGCAAATGTTTTGCATGAAATTTGCACAAAATTTGCACAAAGCGTGCTACTAGGGTATTATAGTCGTAAGAGTCTCGCTTGGCGAAGATAACTCTGGACGTCTGAACCGTAATTGTTGGCACTTAAAGCGAGATCAGCTGGGAACTTGGATCTGCCTGTTGTCTTTGCTTGCAAAATAGAAGTAATATTAAAAAGCCTGTTTGGATTTTGCTAGTTTTTTAATGTGTTCGTTGTCAAATTCGTCATTGAGAGCTGCAAAGAATTCTTCAAATTTGAATCCGTTATTCGCGACCGTGTTTTGCTTTTAATCAATTTCATTGGTGGAAATACTTGTTCGCATCTGTATGTCCGTTCCAAAGGGAAATATATAACTTTTTGCAAATTTCCTTAGCTCTGGGAATTGTTCACATGATAATGTACGCCAGAAATTATTTACCTCAGAAGCATTTTGATTTGGTAAAAGCTCATTAAATTTTGTTTTTAAAAATGAATTTGTTTTTAAATCAATCAGTTCCATTTGTATGTTACTAGGCATCTGCATTATGTTTTGTTCACTAAGAACAAATGGATTTATAAAGGCGAGAATGCAGTTTTCTTCTTTAGCAAATTCTTGAAAACGACTTTCAAATATTCCTTGCAATATTTTTTTTTTCAATATATTTGATGAAATTGCTATTATTCTTAGCACATTCACTCTGCTCTTTCAAGCATGGAAATTGACTCAAGTCCTCATTTTCTAACTGAGAGATGAACAGTTTTAATTTAATTTCAAATGAACTGATGCTATTTATTGCTAATATCTGGAGACAAGGCTTAACAATTTCTTCTCCGTTAGAAAAAGGTTTTTTTCGCCAATGTTAAAGCAATTTCATATGGCGCTTCTGTCATTGCTACGTGTTTACAGCTTACTTTAGCAAATATATTTTGTCTTCTTCTGATTTCATCCTTTTTCCTAGTCACATATTCTTTTCGCAACTCATACGCATATTTGCATATTAAATATATTCAAAGTTCAATGCAAAACCTCAACGCACCTAAGCGCCACTTGTAATCGTCCAATGCGCCACGTTTGGGGCATGCGCCATGGTTTGGCCACCCCTGATGTAGAGGCACGTTAAAATTAGAGTTAAACAAATTTTTAAAGTTAAAATATATCTGTACAATTTTTATGCTACGGCCTTTACTTTTGGAGTTATAAGCAATTTTAATGCCAAAATCGGTTCTATTTCGTACTTTTTTACCTAAGCTTTGCCAAAAAGTACCAAATAAACACCAAATAAGGCCAATTTTAACATCAAACTATCACTTTTATCACTAAATTTTGTCGTATATTGATCAATTAAAGTTATGGAAAGAGGGAAAATTCGAGAACAGTTCAATACTCTCTTTTAGGCAATACTTCTTAAAGTTATAGAAATCATTGCTTGAGTGTCCTATAAAATAGAGACTAGTTGGATAAATTCTTTGCTTCAATAATCCCTTTTGAAGAGGCCAGCGGTACAGTAATAACTTATTTGTCTCGTTATCTACATTCATTCGCTTTTTTATCAGCAGTCGCAATTCCGCACAAATGCTTCCTTGGCAACAAAATCACAGTGTTCAGATCTTAATCAATTGGATTTCATCTTTCGACTTTTTTTGGTAACATCCTGAATTATGTTTTATCTTGAGAACGTTTTATATACGAAATAATGGCAGGAAATAACATCAGGAAACGAATAAAGCCGAAGGATGAAACTTCTTTTAATGACATCTACATATGTATATGTAAGCAATTCCTTGACATAACAAATTTCGTCAAATGTTTTATTATTGCTCGGCAGTATGCAGTCGGACACAGAAAAATATCTTACCCGAAGGACCTAGAACTTCGCCGACATAATAAAGGCACCCCACACAGGTGGAGGCAGTAAACCCGAATCCTGTGATGTAAGGAGCACAAAAAATACGTTATAAGAGGACACAGCCGACCGTAGCCATTATGCTAAGAATATCTCAGTTTTAGTGCAGAAAGCTTCGTAATTAAATGACAAAAGGATAACACAAAAATCTTGCCAGTTTGAATAAGGACTCAATGGCACAGCCCAGGCAGGTCCTGAGTGTTATCCTTGCATAAAATCCATTTCTCGTCTGAAAACGTTATTAGCAGCTGCTTGGGGCGGCTATAATTTACCGGTTCTACCGCCATGACAATAATAGCTCTGTGCGAGATTGATGGCGAAATATATAAACATTTTCAAGTCCTTCATTTTACGTCCTTCTCAAGAGGCTCTGGTCCTGAATTCTGCAGGATGCCCTTCGACTGTCATGAACTATTCCCGAAAAGATGGATGACGGTTTGCTAACTTCAAGCGGTCGTAAAGCCGGGCCGTATCGGGGTAGCTACATTAAATTACAATGAAACATAGAAGGGGAGGAGCGCGCTTATCAGGACGCCGTTGACACTGCGATGACAAATATCACAATGTTGTCCCTTTTTTTAACTGTGTTCAAGGCGCGTCACTCACGATTCTGCTGTTATTATAGTCACACATGTATTTGACAGCTGAGCTTTTTGGATATGGTGGGGGATGGGGGCTCATTTATGCCCTTTTTTGTTTTCGTGATTTTAATATTTGATTTTTGCCCCGACGAGACTCCGTATGGCGCATTAATCATCATCAATTTGCGAGTTTCTCTCTCGTGAGCTCGCCAGCGCAGATTAGAATTATGAAAAGTCCCCCACCTGCCCTATTTATCAGTGATGGAGCAGGGAAATTTATTAAAATTTTCTCTGAAAAGAAAAATGCTTTTTATAATTTTTAATGGAATAAAGCAAAAAGGGCATCCAATTGGTTGAAGGGCGCAGCGATGAATCTCGAATTTTTATTGCAATATCACCACAGGCCGGAAACGAACCATATACCCTTCATTGTAATTGCTTAAATCTGGCTATGGTCACTAAGTAGAACCCTTTAATAAGCCCGTCAAATGCCCGAACAAAGGGGCGATTTTTTCTTAATGGGAGCTGCTACATTGAAATTTCAAAAAAGATATAATTTTTACTATTTTTTTGTGGGAAAACTATAATAAATGGAAACTTTAAATTTTTTATACAAATAAAACACAAAAAACAATATTGTAAAAAATTTGTAATTTTCCAAAATAATACATATTTTTTTCATTAGGTGGCGTTTAAAAAAAGTTGCTTTTTCAGTTTAGTCGCGATAACTTTATTTCCAGATGTATGAAAAAAAACAAAAAAAGCATATTAAAGAAGACATTATTTTCTACAATCGGTACCAAAATATAACGATTTGGTCAAAAAATAAAAATTTGGCAGCATATTTTACAAAAAATGGTAAACCAGTCTACTTTAATCCCCCGCCAAGGGGAGGGGGAATAACAAAATTCAAAAATGTTCGTATGTTTAGTAGATATATAATATAGGAACAAAACGAGACAAACTACGATCAAGAACTCGAAATATCTTGACTAAGACATTTTGAGAAAAACGGGTTAAAGAAAAAAAAAATTTTTTTCACTTATATTTTGAAAAATATGTTAAAATAAAACAAAACGTCTGCAATTCGCCAAAAAATACAAAAAGTTTGGTATTATTTTGGAAATTTTTATAGAGCGACTCACTTTTGACGCTCACTGTATATTGCTATAACTCAAAAACCATATTTTTTTTTATTTAAATTTCAGGTACGTTCAGGTACAGCTATGAACATTTTTATGTAAAAAAAAATCGACAAAAAAAAATTCCAATGTAGCAGCTCCCCTTAATATAGTATTTATAGCTTTGAACCTTCCTTCGTCTTTCGCAGTTCGTCGCATGATGACTTGGAGGTGGTTCTGCCAAGAGAGGTCTTGTCATAGCCTCGGCCTAACTTCCTGGAGAAAAGGAGGCACCGCAGCTGCCAAAGGTCTTTATCTGGTGTTGGCTGTGACGTCAACGCGCATGACCTCCTGTAGGGAAGGCACAAATACTAATTCTAGGAGCGAATAGCTTCTTGACTTCATAACTACTTATAATTTACAGGTTATGAACTAGGGGTACGAACCAATGTGATTAGAGAAGAGGTTATTGACTTGTGTCTTGCTAGCACATTCGTCAGTTCCAAAATACTGAACTGGCACGTCTCAAGTGAGCCATCAATGTCTGACCGCCGACATAGGTTTTACTTGAGAGCTACTGCAATATCCTCGAAAGCACTTAGGGTTCCTTGGCAGACTAACTGGGAGGCTTACCGTACATAGGTAATAACCCCAACACGGAGGCCGATTTGAACTTTGCCTCTACCAACCTACAAAAATCTATCGTGACAGCCTTTGGAAGCAGTTATCCTGTAAAACCACCAAGCAACAATCGGTCTGGTCTCGGGTGACTGATATCTCTACATGGAATGGTTTCTGAGAAGAAATAGACAAGGTTCCAGCCTCCACGAGATTACACAAAGTCTTGTACCAGGACCACTCAAATGACATTGGCTCCCTTAAGACTTCTGAGGGTTCCTTTACGAAAAACACCAGGGATACCATGGGGCTATTTATGAGTACTCATTTCCCGGGTTCTCTACTAACTGATCCTCCATTGGCTTTATTTCTTAACACTGGATCGAAGGTAGTTTTTGACCACCGGTCCTACCATAGGAACAAACGCCTGGCAAACAGAATTTCCACTACGGGTACGATAGAATGGCTGCTGGAAAATACTAGATTTTCCCTATTCTCATTCGGAGCGGTTTGGAAGAGATCCTACCAATCCTGCTGCCCCTATCTCGGGGTAAGTTTGCGCTGGCCCAGATTCCGAGGTGCTGGTGAGAACCTAGGGTGATCTTTATTTCTAAATCGGGGAGAAAGTAATGTAAGGAAGCAAAATTCTATCAACCCATCAGCATCTCTTCCTTTCTCCTGAAAACGATAGAAAAGGGTTTAGACAGGCATATTATGCAGGGTCTTACAGCGAACCCATTCCACTGTTTGAAATTTGCCTATTAGTATGGCAGTTCTACAGAGAATCCCATTCACGTGCAAAGTGAGAGCTAATTCGTCAGCAGATTTAGTATAAAGAGCATCTTTAATTAGGCAGAAGATCTCTTTTCGTGTTAATTGAAGTACTCTTTGGGTTCCTGAAAACATAAAAAAACGTTAAATTTAGTCGCTTCGACTACAATTTAACAACAAAGAAAAGCATTAAAACGCAGCAAAAACCCGATACTCGATATGCCCCGGCAAATACAAAAAAAATTTAAAAATAATATTTAATTCGTAATCAGCAACCGCGAAAACCCCCGAGTACCGAGTTTCATTCGCATATATGCATTTTATCATGTGGCCGTCGGCCATATTGGATCCGCCATTTTGTTTATTAAAAGAATAATATCAAATTCGTGATCAGCGACCTCGAAAACCCTCGGGTACTGAATTTTATCCGCGAATATGCATTTTTTCATGTGGTCGTCCGCCATATTGGATCCGCCATTTTGTTTTTTGAAAAAATAATGTCAAATTCGTAACCAGCGACCTCGAAAACCGGTTTTCAAGAGATTCCTTGCCATTTCGGAACTTTTTGTCGGTTTTTGTCGGTTGCTGTGCAACGATTTTTGCGCGATTTCAGAAAAAAAATTGTATCTCCAAATTCGCACAAATTCGCACTTTAATTTACTTCTTGTTTTTTTCTTTAGACAATGACAAGTGAAAAAAAAATTTTAGAAAACGAGCGAGGACGACTAAAAAACTTTAAGTTATTTGAAAAATTAGTTTTTCTCTGCGTTTTGCAAAAAAGTTGATTTATTTAAATTCATATCAATAATTCTGCAATGAATATTTTACGATTATACATATTCGATTTAATTCCACTCACCTTCATGAACAGAATCCATTTTGAAACTTTTCAAAAGCACTAATTGGCACTATTTAACAAATAGTTATTTTCAATGCACAATATGTGTTAGAAACTTCGATAGCTGCGTCTAGTGTAACGGCCACTTTCGAACTGATCCTACAAAGGGAGAAAACGTACCTGTACCCCGAGGATAGATGTTCTGTGACCCTCGGGGCCCCTACTTAAAATTCCGCAAAGGGAAAGTCCCGAAATAGAATCTTCATTTTAGGGGTTTTGGCCAGCTTTTTGGGATTCTGTCACACTGTGCGTCGCTTCTTAGCAGCAGATTGATAACTGCTGAGATAAATAGCGAATCGGTTACAGTAATGGCTAATTAGGGCTCTCCTAAAGGGGGCGTCCTTTCACTTCTCCTATGATCAATCGGAATCGATGAACTTCTTGCTGAGCTGAATAATATGGTGTTCACACTGGCCCCCAAAACATGTTTTAGAAAGCTATTCAAAGTTCGGTTCAAAACAGGGTAAAACTCGTGTTTTACCCATATATTTTATAAGGAACGAGCTTTTTTAAACAAGTAGGTTTTGACGTGTTTTAAAATAAAACACGTATAAAATACCTTGCTGGCAATGCTGAATACTCGCTCAGCTGTAGTCAGCACGTCATTTTTGAATTTTTGATAGTTGAAGTTTTAATATTTGAAGTGATTTATATTGTTTACAAGTTTTTCATCGAACACTAGATGGAAATAAAATTTTTAATATAAATTCGATTTCTATTTCACGGTAAAAAATACTTCCGAATATTTGAAGCTATCAAAACTGACACTTGAAAACATTTTAAAATATGTCGTCAGTGTGAACACTTTTGAGCTTTTCAAAACGACTGATTCATAAAACATGTTTTGGCCGTCAGTGTGAACCCCCTATAACAGGGGCTTCAAAGCACAGACCTATGCAAATGATATGTGGGACCATCTCAAACCTGATGCAAGTCGTTCTATCATATGTGCATAGCTGGTGTTGAAGCAAGAACTTAATAGAAGGAAGCTATATTTAAAAGCTCCCTCTCCAGATGGTAAGATGGTAAAAACAATGGTTTTCTCAAAGGAGGGTACATACTCAAAAGGCTCAAAAGCTCTCCTGGAAACCCCAAATTGGCAGAGTAACTGCCAAGGCAATTAGATCGAAGCCAGAGTACACTCGTGTGCGATAAATTTTGTGTGCGCTAAAACGCACATACTCTTAAGTTACACATGAGCTGCGTGTATTTGAAGAATTTCGTGTGCCTGCATGAGTCGAAAACTGAGTTTTGAGTCGTTCGTGTGTGCATGCGAGTGTGCGTTTTAGAACTCTGGTTTTGGCTGGCCCATGATCACATATTCATGGTGGGTCAAGAACAAACAAAACGGTGATGTTATTAAGCTGGCCAATGTACAAAGGCTGGCATGGGAGCAAAAACCAACTGTTCGACTGTAGCTATGGAAGCCCTACTGAACCTTCCTCCGCTCAACTTAGTAGTGAAGAAGGAGATTCTGACGGGGGCTCTGAGTCTACGGGAACTATTCTCCTTTAAGCCAGGAGATCTTGTGGATCACCTAACGGTTCTCAAATAATAGCCTATTGACTATGTATTTTAATAAGGAAATAATTCGTTAAAGGTATTTTATTGTTTTATATGTTCGATTGTACATTAAAAAAGATAAATCCAAAAGTGCTATTAAATCTAGGCTTGGACTTTTGAGAACGGAGAAGATTGGTCCATTGTTTAGTTTTTCAACAATAACTCCAAAACTATGCATTTTTATAAAAAAAACATAATAAGATTTTTTGTAGATAATCGAATTTCCTATTGAATAAGCCCGTTGCCAATGTTCGCATTGTCCGATATCATTATTGCCCCTCTAGACTTCGGCAAACGGATTATGATGATTATCGTAAGTCGGTCAAAATGGCAACACAGCAGGCCCGGCTTTAGAGGAAGCATCACCTTTTGGTATATGGATGGTTCCAAAACCGATAATGGACCCTAGGGGCCATCCATAAATTACGTAACGCAAAAATCCGTCATTTTGAATCCCCGTACCCCTTGTAACACTCTGTAACGCTCTGCTAGACCCCCTTATAAATTACGTAACAAATTCATACACGCCCCCCTCTATATATTTAAGCAATTCAAAATAACACGTATTTTATATATTTTCGATTTATAAAATTTTATTGAACAATCGTGATTTTTTTGAACGAATCTTTTTAAAAATACATAAAAATTTTGGACCCTCCCCAAGCCACCCCTAGCTGAAGTTGCCATTTTTCTCCCCACACCCTAGCAAATAGTCAAAAATTTCTGCCACTAGTATTTAACGGTTATTTAGCTCTAGTAGAACCTACATACGCAGCGGCAGATTTTTTTTTCAATTTTAACCCCCTTTTTACCTCCCAAAACCCCTAACTCGAAATGGGTCCACTTCCAGCAAAAATGTCATATTATAAAAAATGCTTAAAATTACTTCAAAAGCTTATATACCAAAGGCAGAAGGTTGGGACGACACGATTTTTTCAAGTGCCAGCTCCCCTACTAAAAAGATTCATTCAAATCGGCAAAGCTAAAGCGGGTAAACTCATTCAAGAGGCGGGAGCTAAAAAGAAAAACGTAGGCTCTGACGAGCCAGTGTTCGCTCAGGTATCATCTAAGCAGAATAATGCTGATACTTTATTGTAGCTGTCGGTTCTGTGGAGAACTCCCGAAACTGCGAAGCACTTGCTGTGGGAGGTTACAGCGGAGAGTAGATTGAGTCTCCCCATCGCGTCTTCTGTGCTCCCAGGGAGATTTTTGGCCATATCAAAAGCCCTTATCTGGAAGGTTTTAACCAACGGGCTTGGAACAATAGACCAAATAAAATAGGTCGCAGTGCCGTTAAGACGCCCTCTTGAACCACGAATAAGAAGAATAATATTGGTAACCGGTCTATGAGTACTGGAGTAAATGTCGATGAAACTTACGTTTAAACTCGGAAGTTTTATACTAGGTCGGAAATACTGACTGCGGTAAAGAATTCCAATCAACCAACTTCTAGACTGTTGAGTTTGAGAAAAGCAGAACTGCAAGATTAGGGATTGGGCCGAGTGGGCCAATCTTGTAGGGCGAAGGGTGTTAATTTTAATGGAACAGTTACTATGGTAATAGCGACAAAGTTTTTTCAAGACTGCCTCATTTCTACTTTGTTCAATGAGTCTATGGCATCGCAAAAGGTGCCATCACCGATGAGTTCTATAGCGCGATATTTTGCCTTGTCGAGTCTCTGCCCTGCGATAATGAAGAGTAAGGTCCGAAAGTATCGCGTCCACTCGCTTGACCTATTGTTCTACACCCCTACTCCTCATATTTTTAGGCCAAAACGCTTGAACAGGCTCAGTTGTGTGCCTAGTGGCTAGTCGCTGATACTTGACTATTCAAGCAGGGTTTCGTTGAACAACGTATAGCTGCGTGGTGATCCCGCAAACTGGGGTTTCCCGGGTTTCTGCTCCTTTTCTGACCTTCCACTGTTGGGAAGGAGTTCACAAAAGCCGGGCTCGGGTGTGGTCCGTTGGTCTTCCCAATATATTCCGGCTCTCTTTGCCTTGGCCCTCTGATGGGTCCAGAAACTTAGGGCAGAGCGGCAGCTGTCTGGGTCTCCTTCTTGGCTTCCTTGCGAACAGAAAATTACTCGAACAGAAAATTCTAAATGACAAATCCTTAGGCACTGCAGAGGCAGAGGTACAGGAGCTGTTAAGGATACAATAGGTCCAAGTGACGGCCACAGCACTCGTGGACTCTACACTTCATTAAATGAAAGAACAAAAGAAAGCAAGAAATAATAAATGATTATTATAGTAATTATCCTTTACGCAATTTAAATTGTTTATCGTCCGTCGAATGTTGGAACATTATTACTTATTCTTAACTCACAAAACTTTTACGACAAACTTAGCATTTATCATTCGAAAAGCAATAACAGTCTATTAGGACAAATTTGTTATTATCGCATTCGATGAAATAAACCTGAAAAAAATTTCAATAACAATCTGCCATAAAAGATGTCGGTAATATACGAAAGGTAATAAAATAATAAAATGCTCTCTTTATTGATACAAGCGTTGGTGAAATTTATTACATCTTCTAATGAGTTCCTTTTTGTAGGCCGAAGTATGATTTCTTTCACTTAACATTTGCCAAAAAAAAGACGAAATCATATTCAGAGCCATAAAATATGAGGGGTGCAGTTCAAGTTCGCCACTAATGTTATCCTTACACGAAGTTCGTAGGCTTTTCAACTCGGCAGACTTTTGTGTGTTTGAAAAGTTAATGGTCGAGTCCTGGCACGACACCCTCTTATCGTTAGGAAAGCAAACAAGAGTTGTGTCGTCCTGCTAGGAGGATTCAGGATCTCTGACCTTAATTGTTTTGACGTTCCAATGACGAATTACTAACATAGTATGGCATTATTTTTTCATCTGACCATTGGAGAAGGAAACTTCTTACTATTGCTCGAAGGATAAAATTGAAAACGTAAATTTTGGAAAGAAACTGAAACAAATATCTCGAAAGTTTTGACTGTTTTGTCAATACTGATGATATGAAAGGATAACTGAACAGCAAAATCGTAGGAAGTGAGTAAACTGTGGTCGTATTATTTCATTTTCTTTATTGCCTGAAAAATTATCGACAACAAAAATAGCCTCAAACAATCGATATTAATCACTGTCATGGGAAATGGATGCTCCTTACACAGGATATTTCCTCTGTGTACTCTAGATTAACTGCTTTTGAAAGGATATTTGTAAAAGTCCATATATGACCGATATATCCGTCCACATCGAAACGGAATGACTTCACAATAAACTTCCTTAAGATTGAGCTCCCGATGGACCTTTTCAGTCATGTCAAATAACATTGGGCCTGGCACATACAAATAAGACGGCCATTATATCGACAGTGTTGTGCTTAGCCGTTTCAATTAACAAACCGTTAGAGATTGACGCAGCTGCTTCACATAAACGAATAACAGACTGACAATGGCGGCTCCTTCTTGCCTTTTCTGTTTACTAAATTCCTTGACGTAAAGGACCCCAAGGAGCTCCAACACTTCTGTTCAGTGCAAAATGTCGATATTCTGCAGAAAAAGGTAACCCATTAATACTAATTAACAGTTGAAATTAATGTTTTCCTGAATCAAGTTAAGTTTGAATGATTTTTCGATTTCAGGCAATTTCTCACAGTGTCGCAGTTGATTCCATTCAATCGCAAACGAAAAGGAGAGGAAATTACGATTTCTAGATTTTAATGAAAGTTGTTCGCTGGAGTCTCGAAATGGAAATTTTTAATTACAAATGTTGAAACTTTGTTGAAACATATAAAAATAAACGGATTCGGAAGGAGATAATGCTCGGTGCATTTAGTGGACACTTTATTAACTGATGATTTCTGGATGGTTGCCAAACTGCCTGGGGTGGAATAAAGTGGAGAAAGATAACACTGACAATGAACAACGTGTAATGGTTTTGCAAATGGACCGAACTTTAATGAACATTTATAACAGACTGATAGTTCATAAATTGCAGTTTCAGTCTGTTTTATGATGGCATTTTCTTTTGTCTGTACTTTACCATTTAAAAAAACAATTTCTTTAACGTTTTGAACTCCCATTTTTACTCAAACCTATCTGGAGTTACTTGCTTCAGTGATTTTTAGCGATCATCAGCAAATTAATGGCTTTTGAAATTTGTGATAATCTAAGCTTGATGTTACCCTTTAAGGTAGAAACAGAATGGCACGGAGACCGTGGCGGAGTCCGCCGCTCAGAGAGTTTCCCATACATTTAATTTCTCCCCAGGCGGCGCGGACAAATTAAATGTATGGGAAACTCTCTGAGCGGCGGACTCCGCCACGGTCTCCGTGCCATTCTGTTTCTACCTTTATACTGTCAGTCCGTCATGTTGTTCGCGTTATGGTGCATTTGTTAAGTTTACAAAGGTTGATAGGTTTTGGCTAGATTTGGGGTAGGTTTAGCCTCTAGGGCGTTTTTTACAAAGTTATGAGTCGTCAAAATTTTGGTGTTTTTGAAGTGAAAACTTCTTTAGTCACGTTGGGCACTTTTTGGCCTGGGGGAAAAACTAAAAATTCGCGCCACGCGTACTTTTGTTGCGCACTCGTTTCTGGGCACTTTTTGCTGCCACCTTCTCCCTCCTCTAGCTTTCTAAATTTTGTGTAACCAAGAAATATTGTAGCTCCATGTGTCTTAAATGTAGCTTGCTAGAGCGTGGCAATTTTTGGTCGAGCTCCAACAACAGCCAGCAGCGTAAAAGTCTACGGTGTACGAAGCAATAGCTACGAGGAGTGTGAGAGTATGCGTTTCAATGTTGCCGTAGAAGTTTACGCTGCTGTCGGTTGCTGGAGCTCGTCCAAAAGTTGAAAGGATTAATCTCTTTCGGCAACATGGAACAACCTATTCGACTGGGCATCTGTGTTTTACTTATCTGTGGTAGTATGTTATATTATACTACTATATACTATTTTACTATATACAATGTACTGTATATTATGTACTATGTGCTGAAAATATTAAAACTGAATCCAGTTGATTCCCATAAAAATTCTGATCCGTGACTTTGGCGGAAGTTAATATGACTTTTTTCGCATTTTTGCACAATGTTTAAAATAGAAAAAATTCAGTTTGGTGACTATTGCCTCAAACCGACGATATGTACTGTGTACAATGAACTATGTACTATGTGCAATGTATTATGACTATGTACTAGTATTATGCATAATTAAATATGTATTATGTACTTTGTACTATGTACTATTCACCATGTAATATGTACTACGTATTATATATTTACTATGACCTATGTACTATGTATTGATTACTATGTACTATGTATTATATACTATGTTCTATGCACTATGTACTATGTATTGATTACTACTTAATATGAAACGTGTACACAGAAATATCCGCGATAAGATTTGTGTTACTCGTTATTTTCAAGGCCCAATTACTAGGAGAGGAAGAAACAAGAAGTAAATGATAGTGGACTTAATAAAGCTGTGGCAACAAAAGTTAAATCTAAATTAGCTGCTTCGTGCTGTTCCATTTTCATTTCATTCTCGTTAAATTCCCTAAGAAGACGGGATATGTGCAGGGAGAATTGAAACACTTTTGTCCTCCTGTATTAAGATTGATTTGGAAATATAGACTAGCCACAGAAGTGTTCACTTCCAACGTGTGGTCCAACGCACACTTATTTTTTTTTAATTAAAACTTCAACTGTTCAGACAATATTTATGTTGCGGCCTTTACTTTTTCACCTAAAGTTATGTCAAAAAGTACAAAACAAAGGAAATATGAGGCACTCGACACTCCGCTACTGGAAGACTAGTGGAAGGATTTCGAGGTTGAGCTCATCGAGGTTAACATACTGGAAATACACCATGATGCTATGGCTTATCACCACATTTATCTGTGCGATTTTGAGAACTCAGGCCACAGAGAAAACAGATAAGAGGCACTTGCACAGCATGCAAATGTGTGGGTATTACCAGCGCCTTTCCCCTTACACCCGCTGCAGACCACACAGAGTATAAAATGAAAATTCTTGAAGGATACTAGACTGCCACGCACATTGTGCCATTGTCCGTCGTTGCCGAGAAGAAGCGGTGTTACCATTGGTTGAACGAAATGATGCAGGTCTCCTTCAAACAGGTCGTTGTGATAACTAAGGGAAGCGCATTAAGGGAGCGGTAAATGCATCCACCGTACGGTCGCTCAAATTTCTTTTAGAAGAACAAAAACGCCCTCAATTTAATGACAATTTCACAATTACGCAGCTGTCAAACAATAGGTAGGCCATGAAGCTATTGAAATTTGGGGAAATTAGCATTTTAAGGAGACAAAATTCCAAAATGGCTGAAAATTTGTCCACAGCTTCCTTGGCACTTTTTAAGAAAACAATTTCGGAATCACAAAAAAAACATGGCCGCCGGAAATATCACTTTTTGGCAAAAAAATCACTCAAAATCTGGTTTTTTCGAATTTTTTTTGGATCAGTCAATGCGAAACGTTATTGCCTACAAAAAAGTCTTCTTGTAATTTTTTCGAGTGAATTTAATTTTTTTGGAATATTTGAATATTTCGGAGGAAATAGTTGAAGAATCAATGAATTCCACTTTTCAGGAAAATTCCAGTGTTCCATTCGAGGAATTGCAGGGAGATGCACTGGAAAATTTAGCTGGATATATGTAGATATTATTAAATGCTTAAGTAAGTTAAATACGCTAGGACTAACACTTAGGGTTGCTCGACTTTTTTATCGTAGGTAAACGAATTATCCAAATGTGGTTTGGTAAAACCATCAAGGATAAAAATAAAACATTGGAGACAATTTTCCAAAAAACAATAGTGGGGATAGTATATTAATAAAAGAAAATTTGTTAAAATACATTTTTAAAGCTTCAGAAAATATTGCACTCCTGTAAAATGCAAGGAGTTATTTTTCCGATGCCGTATTTATTTTAGAATTAAAAATTTTAAATGTTCTTGCAAATAAAGAAAAATATTGTAAAAGCAAAAAACGAAAATTAAAGAACATTGTAACTTAACATCAGAAACTTGTCACTTTTTATTTAATTAAATACCATTATATCTTTTGAATGCTTTGAACACTTAAAATTATAAATTTCATTCGGAAATAAATTGTTTTTAGTTTTTAACATAAAAACTACTGTACCAATTCCATTGCAATTTTGCAATAGTAGACCGAACTAACTCCATGCAAAATTGCAATGAAATCGGTGCAGTAGTTTTTACGTTAAAAATTAAAAACCATTTATTTCCTAATGAAATTTCATAAGTCGGCTGCAAGTAACGTCACACCATTAAAGCTCTCCGTAAGAGCCGTACACCAAAGCTGCAAATCGTCACATGCCGCTTTGCAACATACATCTCCAAGCAATAAGTGACGAAAAGCTGCATATGAAGCTTTGGAATACGCCCGGCCTTAGAAATAGCCACACATTTGGACTTAGTTTGAGGATTTCAATATTGTAAAGTTCTCAAGGAAATTTCAACAGATTTGAGTTCATTACAATGCCGAGGAGTACACGAGCTTGCAAAGGTCGTCGAAGTCAGTCAAATGCCCGGCGAGCCACTTCATGTGCAAACCGCACTGATGAGCAGCGAGCAACGAATAATGAAAATAGTCGTATTGGCATGTCCGAATTACGTTCGAAAGCCACTGAAAATGAACGACAAGCGAATAGATTGAGAATGCAACAAGTTCGTGCACATCATACACAACGCCAGCGAGCACGACAAAATGAACATGACCGATTGCGCCGACTCGGTGCTCCTGTGAACCTGGAACGAGCGGCATTCCATTACGATCCGGAAATCGATTACGATGGGGACAGATCAGTAACGATTGAAGAAATGTCAGTCGTTTGTTCGCATTGTAAGGCGTTAAAATACAGTGGTGAATCTTCTGGATTGTGTTGTGCGGGTGGAAAAATGAAATTGCCACAATTGGTCCGCCACCAGAGCCATTACGCTCATTTCTTTCTGAAAAGGGGAAGTGATTCTACACATTTCCTCGAGACCTCGGTAGTCTAGAGAGTAATGCTGTAAACATGCTAAGGGCGATGGCGAAACTATTTTCCTCGACCACGGCGAATGGCCCGACGAAATTTTTTGTGTGCACAAACTAAGAGCGACGGCGACAAAGATAACTACTTTGACACCCGAATATGTTACACACGCACACAGGAACATGGTATTTTTTTGCTGTTATTCGCCCACAATAAATTATTCTATATTAACACAGCACAATTATTGTCTATTAAATGTAAGAAGTCTATAAACTATAAATAATTATTTTCATAAACAAACACGCACAACATGAAAACATAACTTTGACAGCCGAATTCTATACACGCACACAGGAACACACGGGAATAGCAACATAAACCCATACCATAGCAACCATGCACATTTGACAGGCGACGGCTACGAAATAGAAATTAGATTGATCCGGTAGCCACGCTCGGCAACGTCGCCGTCGCAGTCGTCTGCAGATTGTGCGCCTTCATATATAAGCCGTGTGTTCTATTCGTTTTTGACAGTCGCCGAGGAAAATAGTTTCGCCGTCGCCCTTAGCATGTTTACAGCATAAAGGTAGAAACAGAATGGCACGGCGACCGTGGCGGAGTCCGCCGCTCAGAGAGTTTCCCATACATTTAATTTGTCCGCGCCGCCTGGGGAGAAATTAAATGTATGGGAAACTCCCTGAGCGGAGGACTCCGCCACGGTCGCCGTGCCATTCTGTTTCTACCTTAAGGCGCCTGGCTACCATTCGGGCTCGAATCCCGGCAGCACCATGGTCCTTCGCCTTTCCCAGCTTCTTTCTCCTTCCCTCTTTACATTTCTCATTCCTTCTGTCAAAGCCTTCCGGTAGCACTGCCTCGCTCCACCAGCGCATGTCATCGGTTGGTTGATGGGATTCAACTCGGTTCAGGAGGCATAACCAGCGAGCAATAATAACAAGAGTGATTAGGCAGAGCTCAAGGACAAGTAAAAGAGTTAAAGATATGAAAGAGCAGATTAGAAATAACATTAGGCAAAAAGCCAAAAAAAATATTAACAAATGCGCGATGGGCATACATTTCATGCAAAAAACACAAGAGAATGAAAGAAACAGAACATGTTCCTTGATTCCGGTATTGGAATGTTTACATTCAAATTTAAGAAACACTGGAACAGAGCACGTGTAAATTGAATTTGCTTTTTCTGTATGTATGCGTAAAATTTCATGTTGGTACACAATATTAGAATTGGTTTTTAACTATGTATTGTTCGTTAAAAAAGGCGGGAATCTTGCAAGGCGATGAAGTCACTGCCCCTTCATCTTTTATCTTTCTTTCACGAACATTGCGTGTGGTGTGAAAGTAATTCTGCCTCTGTTTATCATAGATATTACTTCTTTAATATCTTGACTTTTTCGCTCCCATTGAAATTGTTATCAGCTGATCTCAAGGTCCCTGAAACATTTTTAAAAATTTATTCTAGCTCATCACTCTTATTATTATTGCTCGCTGGCATCAGGGGCGTTTCCAGCCAACTGGCTTAGGGGGGGTAATTTTAAAAAAAGAAAAACTTAAATATTTTTTTTATTCCATTAATTCCATTTGCACCCTCCCCAAGCCACCGCGAGCTGAAGTTGCCATTTCACACCCCCCCCCCCCCAACAATGATCAAAAATGTCTGCCACTAGTATTAAACGGTTATTTAGCCCTAATAGAACCTACATAAGCAGCAGCAGAAATTTTTTTTCAATTTTAACCCCTTTTTTAAACGCCCCACCCTCCGAACCTTCTAACTCGAGGTGGATGCACTTCCCGTAAAAATGTCATATTATAAAAAATGCTTGAAATTACTTGAAAAGCGTAGTATATACCAAACGGCAGAAGGTTGGGATCACGGTATACAGAAACAAGGTAATGTAAAAGAGACTGACAGCTTCGAATATCGTAGAAAAAGGTCTCCGAGTGACGTCAGCACTAATGCAGAAACAACAACAATAACTTCGATTTTATATGGGAAGAGGTCGCCGAGTGACGTTGCCGTCTTACGATATACAGTCTTTTACATTGGCCTGTTTCACACGGGACGACGGCCAACCAACAGAAATCGTACGATATTCATCTTTTTAGAGAAGAGGGTGAGAGAGGACGTTGGGGAGGGAAGATTTTCCCAACCAACTTTCTCACATGATTTTCGATACGACTTTTTGACAGCGGTGTAATTGTTGTTGTTTTTTGTTCCTTTTGCTGGTAGAATAAAAGAAAGAGAAATGACTTTTGTTTCACTTGGAAAGTACTCAAAAGAGAATTAAAATAAAAGCAACAACAATAAGCTAAAGCGTTTTGACGTACAGTTGGTTGGAAAAATTGGCCCGACCATTTGTCAAATTTCAAAATGTAGTGGACGATGACAGCAGATTTTGTTGGTTGGCTGTCGTCTCGTGTGAAACAGCCCATTACCTTGTTTCTGTTTCACACGGGACGACGACCTTTTAGAGAATAGGGTGAGAGAGGACGATTTTTTTAGAGAATAGGGTGAGAGAGGACGATGGTGAGGGAAGATTTTCCCATCCAACTTTCTCACCCCTCCTATCTAAAAAAATGCATATCGTACGATTTCTGTTGGCTGGTTGTCGTCCCGTGTGAAACAGGCCATACCGTGGTTGGGACGACACGATTTTTTCAAGTGCCAGCTCCCCTACTAAAAGGAAGAAAGTCATAACTTCTCTTACGGCGCTTGAGCAGTTAACCTCATTTTGTTTACATAGGCTGTTTCCACACGAGCGTACACATGACAGACAGAGTCGTCTGCAATCGTCAATTCTCTTTTGTCTTCGGTGAAAAATCGTATGAACTTCTACATTAGGGAACAACTTGCAGGCAACAAATCATACTGTCTTTGTTGTTGTTTAAGACATTCTCTTTGCGAACAAAAGGGAATTTCAGAAAAAAACAACAACAATGCAAGAGCTGTCAAAGTGTTCGATCAAAAATCGGCTCGGGTCGGTGCCTTCCAGCAGTTTTGGAAAAATTCATAGATCGCCGACTAGACTCACCATAACTTAACTTGTTTGTTTGATATATTGGTAATTTTTAAGAATAAAAATAAATAAGCGAACGAAAATTCTTAGGGGGGGTAATTACCCAATTACCCCCCTCTGAAACCGCCCCTGGCTGGCATAACACTCCAGCGAGTTGTTTCTCGTCGCCCGATGCCAGAGTCGCGATAGAAATGGTTTGGGAGTAGGTGGCTGTGTCAGTTCCTTCCTTCACTTCCCTTTCTTTCCCATCACTATCTATCGACTAGAGCTTGCTGTTCGACATTGCACTCTATACGAAAAAAATAGATTGTCGACAGTACAAAGGGCTTTCCCTGAGCTCTAGTCTTCCACATAAAAAAAGTTAGCCAGGAAATTTTGTGCCTTAATAATAAAGTGCCTATTAACAACAACTGCTTTATGTTTACTTCGTTGTTTTTACTCATTTTCAGCATATTTTGATGTTAAAATTGGCTCTATTTGGTACTTTTCGCCATAAGTTTATGTAAAAAATGTACCAAATAAAGGCAATTTTAACATCAAAATTTGCTAATATGTTCAAAAATAAAGGGCGTAAAACAAAAATTGTCTTTACATTATTTATAGGAAATTCTCCAAGCTTTTCAATTTTGGAAAAACATATTGATTAACTTGTTATTTTTTAGAGAAAAAGGTAATTGAGGTTGACATTTTTGTTAAAACAATCAAAACTTTAGGGTTAGGGTAGAACCTCCACTTTTACAGTTTTAGATAGGTGGGGGTATTCTGCGTGCAGCGCTACCTTATTCATGAAAATAGGACATAAACCGTTACGATCCCCTCCCCCCGCCAACCCATACGAGTTTTTGTTCGTCTATCCAAAACATATCCACAGCCGGCCGCTTTGTAACTTTATGCAATTCACACTGAATGTATAGCTTTATTGAAAACTCATTTGGGTAAAATTATCTTTAAAATCCTGCCAAACTTTTGATTGTACCTAAGTTAATTACAACTTCCGCACTGGCCTTATTCACAACAGCAATATCCTGACAATCTTTGGGATAGAAACAACATCTCAACTATTCTCTTATGTAATATAGACACAAGTAACATGTTCCTTGGCATCTTTTGAAAGCAATAAAATAAGTTTGAGACTTGTTGAACATACCACACTGCCCAATTAAGACATGGTAAACTTTGAACGTTGCACATTCTTGGGACGATATGTTGTATTGGAAGTCTTTGGTTAAAGTTACAGCTTTTCTTATCGTCAAATTGAGTGGTAGCTAAGAACTACATGATTTCGTTTGCCTGTGCACACCACATGAAAATCCCAATCAAGCTATCAAAGATTTTCGTAGAAAAATTAAAACCATTGGAGAATATTTAAAAAATAATAATGGTGATAAAATAGTAATAGAAAATTAAGGAAGATTATCATTTAATATCAGAGACTTTTAACTTTTTGATTTATCCCATTACCATTATATCTGTTGAATGCATTGAACAATTAAAATTATTGATAGCACATATTCCTGCCTGGTCTACCATCTAACCCGATGCAAAATTGCAATGAAATCGGTGCAGTGGTTTTTACGTGAAAAATTAAAAACAATTTATTTCCATACAAAATTTCATAAATCGGGTACCAGTGACGTCATACCATAAAAGCTCTCCGTAAGACAATACCTTGTAGTATGGTCATAACCACCTTATTCCACATTCTGGTCTAAGCATATGCCCCAGTATATTCTCTGGTGCTTACTGCGCTTCGGACACAGCCTTTCCGTATATATTAGGACGCCGAACCTGATTATCTCTTTCAATTCGCGGAGTTGAAGGAATTCTTTACATCGGGGGTTAGGTAGGGCCCTCTACCCTTTATTTTAGGTGCAGTTTCCGATGATCAAGGCAACCCTCGTTTCCGCGTTTATTATCTCCACAGGCAAGTATAGAAGAAAGGGTTTTGGAAAAGGAAAGGTTTTTGTAAAGAGGGAAGAGATGACAAAAGGAAAGTTATCGTAAGGCGGATGACCACGTGAGTGAGTTTAAACCACGGGCCTTTAGGATTGTAGTCGGGCGCCTTTTTTAAGAGGGAGTGGTGAGAATATTTAAAGGGTCTCTGGAAGGTACTCACGAGAACCGTGGGACTTACAGATCAGCGACCTGCCGTCTCTGCTTTCTTTGCAGGAAAGGTGACTTCGGAAAGTGGACAGCATTCTACCGAGAAGCCTCTGGTCCTGTGAGTCTCTAGCCCAGATTAAGAACAGAACCACCCCCTTCTTAACTCTCATTATCCCCCCTTGACCGGCAAGGGGCTGGTTCAGCTATCTCTCCTTTTATTTCTTTGCCTTTCTGTTTCTTTGGCCTTCAAATTGCTTATGTTTCTGGTAGATGGCTTCAGCGTCAGTTCAGAATCTGATATTGCCAAACAAGAACACTCCTTCTTCTTATAGGTGCCTTGCCAATGCTCAGGGTAAGAGTATGACCGTTCTGGTCAACCTCTTGCATGCTAAGTGGTCGCTTCTATCGGTCAGTTTGGTGATTCCAGCGTGCGTAGAACTCCATAGCTAGGCGACAGTATATGGCTTATAAGTGGGTCGGCGCCGGAGAGCTTGATGAAGCCGCCGTTTTACTTCAAATAACCGAGGATATTCATCTTTGGGCGTTATGCCAATCTCAGTAATAATGGAGTCACAGACTAAGATTGCATTGCTATGGTGAGCGCAATCAGCTTATCCCGGTAAGATTATCTCCTACTCAAACAGAGAGCGCTCTGACTGCTGTGGTGTATGCGTAGGATAGTTCTCCCAGGACGATATCGATGATCAAGCTAAACAGGGTTAGTCCACCGAATATATAGGACAAGACCGGGCATATAGATGAAGAAGCGAGAAAAAAGAGCAGGAGAAAGCCACGGCGTTTGAGTTTTTAACCGACTTCAAAAAAGGAGGAGGTTATCAATTTGACGCGTAGGCTTTTTTTTGTCCTGTTCAGGCATAACTTTGTAACGCAATAACTTTTTTGCTTGAAAGGGTAGTTTCCCACGGTGGTCCCGTGCAATTTTTTTTAAATTCTGATAAAGGAGTTCGAAGGGTAGGCATAAAAAACTGGTAAAATTAGTACACCTTGAACGGATAGATATTTTCAAAGACAGCGAATAAATTACTTTATTGTCGCCAAAATCCTAAGAAGCATTTAGTCTAGCGTCTAAGCAAAAGTCTACCGAAGTAAGCATTGCAGGTTCAAACCGCGGATGGGACAGTTCGACTTTTTTCTTTTTTTCTCTTCTTTCTAAATCCATTCTGATTGGATTATTGTTGTAAAGAACTACAAACTCTTCGGTGAGAAATTTCATGCATACTCATTATCCTTTGCATAGAAAAGCTATTTAACTGAGTTTCCGAAAAGATTTATTTACGTGTAGTCAGCCCACTGTTACTCTCTGTCGTAGCACAGCGGTTAGAAACTTACTTGCGAGTTCGATTCTTCGGTCTGTTTCATTCTTTTTCAATCTGTGATTCTTCTTTCTAAATCCATTCTGCTGATTGGATTAATGTTGTAAAGAATTACAAACAATTATTTCATCCCTTTTTGTGCATATCACAGGATTGGTTTTTTTCTGAAATCGGTTTTTAAAAATTTATTTTTGTAGTTGTTTATTCTTGGTTTGGGTGTAAGTTTATCTGATGCGCATTAAAGTCAATCGAGCTAACAAATTAAGTCGTAGAACGTGACAATCCCAGAGTAAAAGTCTTCTCCTACTTAACTTAATGATAACTATTATATGGAATGGAATTCACGTAAAATAGTGCTTCTGTGCCACAATGGCTTTCTCTGAAAGTCTGTAAACAGTTTACAATTGAATTGGAGTTTTAGGCTCATCAACACGAAAGAAGATTCTTACGTTTTAAATATTAGAAATAAATTTATTATAGTAAAAAAGTAAACACAAAATGCAATTACCATAATATTTTTCTCTCTTCAAATTTTAAAAGTTTTTTTTGTTTCATAATTTACAACAAATATGTTTTATAGAATTTTTGCAGTTGCATCGATCATAATTGTGATTACTACTTTTATTTGCAAACATGTTATAGCAAATGTGAAAATTATTAAAAATTTTGAAAATATAATTCAGTCTATAAAAAATTGTGTATAAAGACAAGCTGATAAGAAAAGTGCTTAAATTAAACTGAAATGGCAAAAAAATAATGAAATTGAAACAATTCAGATCGCTTCTATTTCTATTACTTCCGTTTCTACGTATCTTACCACGCTTAATCTCTTCAATTTCATCATTTTCAGTTTATTTTATTTAAAAAATAAACAAAAAAAATAATTAAATAAATAAATAAATAAACGATTAAAGAGCAGAGAAACCAGGAACGTATTTTTTTTGTTTCTTTACTAAAAATTATAATAAATAAAGTGAAAGGCCAAAAGTGTGAATTGTGAAGTCAATTTAAAAAAAAGTGAACAAAATATAAAAAAATTAATTAAATTAAAAGAATATAAATAAAAAAATAGTGAAAGGTTCTTTTTAACAAATTTGCATATTCGGCATTTATATGAGCAATAGTGCAATGGTTGCTGTAGCTATCTGCTGTATATTGGTCCTTTTGGCCGTATTCATTGTTATCATAATAGTTGTTGGACAATCAATGGGAGAGCCTAAGTGAGATAAACTTCAGTTGGGGCCTGGCAATTTTGCCGATGGATAGCAAAGGCCCCCCATTTGTTAGTGTTTGTTTATTTATTTGTAGATATAAATAATAAAAAAAATATATCCCCCTAAAATTAGTTTGTAATGTGACAACAATTTAAACACACAAAAATGTTATTTAGTGTTAAATGTTAAAAATAAATTAAAAGTTAAACCAAAAATGTAAGGTAATGTCTCAATCAAATTCTAAATCGATAAACAAAACACAATTGTTCACAAATCAGAAAATGAAATACAAAATCAAGACATGAAAATACAAACAAATTTTTGGTGTAGAATTTGATCCTTTTTTTATTTTTACTACAATTTTAAAATTCCAAAAGTAAAGACAAAACAAATGTGTAATAGAAATGCCCTAGGAATAGATCAGAAAAGGATGACTATTAAAAGCAACTATTATTAATAAATCATGCTGTCTATATTACGCAGGATAACAAATGAATTTCAAACAATTAACTACCAACGTTGGTCCACCATTTTTAAATCCAGCAATTAACACCAAAGATTTTATTAATGATCGATTAATGATTGAAATAAAGCACTCTAAACCACAACAAAAACAAACCACAAAATGGCATCGAAACGATTGAAAACGGCTAAAAAACGAAAAAAAACTTTTAATCCTTTTTTACTTCCATTTAAGTAGTCAAATTCTGAACTGCCCACAAAAGAAGATTCAGAGTAAAACCAACATTTTCTTTGTTTGCCAGAAAATTGTGTCCTTTTGAAATAAAGATAAATTACAAAAAAGGATTTTCTTCCTTCATTTTTTTTAAATTCTCGCCCTGTCACACACACAGTGCCAAAAAAAGAGCTGGTGTATTGTTTCCATTTATTTTTACCACGATTAACATTGGACAAACGAAGGAAAGAAGTCCTTTTTTTATTTTTGTGTGACATTTTCTTCCTTTATGCAGGATTTCCTTTCATCGTACACGGGGTTGAGCTTTGTTAAAGTTTTAAGGGTATAAACCGGGAATGTATATTAAAGATATTAAATGTCCTGTTTGAAATTGCGTTGTATCCTTTTCAGTACATAGAAATAGAGTTTAGAACGAGAGGTACAATAACGGAATTCTCGTTGAATAATTTTTTTTGTGTTTGTATATTTTTAGGAAATGATTAACATGAAAAAGGATATTGGAAGAAAAATCTCGATTTTGATCGGAGAGGGTTGGTCTGTCGAAAAGAATTTTTTTTCATGAAAGGCTCCTTTTTTTTTATAAAATCTGCGGAATTTTCTTAAGGCTTTTTTTGTATACTATTTGATGTGAATATCCTTTCGTTTATATTTTTAGTATCCCGAATTGAAAAAGGTTTAAGGGGATTTTTGTTGTAAAGCAGATCGATTATGTAAAAGTTATACAAGCGTTAAATTTTTGGGTTTATAAGCAGATGTCTATTGGCATTAGTTTCTATTCAACTCTGTAACATCTTTAAATCAATCCATTTATTTAAGAAGTTAATTTGTAATATCTTCTTCTTTTTCTACGGAGACCCTATAGGTACGCGGACGTCATTTGGAGCTATTTTGTTCTTGGTAGCACGTGCCCCACACATTTGTAGGCCCAGACATTTTGCACAAGTTAAGCAGTATTTTTGTGAAGTCGCAGTTCCACTACTCTTGAGATTAGTCGTTCAAAAGGCGTGTGGACCTGGAAATGTAGTTCTGACAGCTTCACAGGCAATTTCGATACAAACTCGCTACTTCGAAGTTTTCATAACATTTATTAATTTCTCGTACATCTTATTTCCATTGATGCTCTTAACCCAAGCAGCACTATAGGTAATTTATCTATAAACTGGAGAGATGTATGACTCTTCATTGCCGCTTTCAATGTCCTGTGGCAGCGTTCGATTATTTCCTTCGCCGGGTGGTGTGGTGATACTGTTTCTTTTTGTGCCTAATAATTCACCTAATTCCTTGAACACGGCAGATTCAAGTTCTGCATTGCGTTAAATGTTCTTTTGAAATGTAGGGACGTATCTTGCCAGTACACCTGCCACATTATATTCCTGTTAATATCTTGCAAGCTTCGACCCTGTCGATTTGAGTAGATGTTGATAGTCTGTTAATAAAGTAAAATGTCTGCAATCCAATAACTATCGGAAGTGTCTTAATGCTTCGTAGGCGCTAAGAATGTCCCTGTCATAAGCACTATACTTTACTGCTGTTGGTGATAACTTCCTAGAAAATAATCGTCAGGGTTACCATCTTTCTGCAATTGTCTGCTGAACCACTGCACCTATAGCGGTCTCTAACGCTTCTACCATCCGCAGGGCTAACTTAGAGTTAGATAATGCTTGCTTGCATCTTTCAAAAGCATTACTAAACTCTGATGTCCAAAGGATAACATGTTGCCGTTTTTCTTGTTTCCGCATAACAACCATAAAACGGGGGGGAGGGTTGGATTTCTGCTGCTTTCAGGATAAAACGCATGTAAAAATTACCCATCCCTAAAAATCTACATAGTTCACGATACCTTGCTTCACCCTTTTGCGAAACAGTGAGAGAGAACATGACTACTCCTTCTCAAAGCTATTTAAAGCTTACATGTTGGGTCTTCTTCCTTTCGATTCTAAGTAAGTTGTAATTTAGGTTGCAGTGACCGACAATCAAGTCTTCTGACAAGATCACTATTGCCTCCCAAAAATTTCCTGGTCCTGAAGAACAAGTTTGGAGCTGATTAGAACAGGCAATGACTTCCAGGGTTCAATAGGGTAAATAGAATGTCGAGCCAAGATGTCATTACCTTTCAAGTGACGATCTGCCTTCCAAAGGGTGTCATAAGAATAAGAATCTCCTCAAATAAATCCCGAACTAGTTTGAAGGAACAGAGATTAACTAGTTTGAAGGATTTGATCGCTCTGATAAAAACTGGTTCTGGTTGTTATCGTAGGCCTTTTTTGGTGCCTTATAGCTGCATGTCGGTATACCATATCTCTGCTTGAAAGGTAGTAACCAACCACATCCCGAAGCTCTACGCTCTGTTAAACATGGGGCTTTTACCCTAGACTGGCACCCACAATTATGTATATCTATTTAAAAGCTATACCAGTATACCATATGAGTCTACTCTTAGGTGTCTTAAAAAAACTCAGGATAACCTATGTTGTAAATTCATAGAAAGTGGCTAAAACTTGGAACTCTTCGCTCGTCTTCAGAATTTCTTGTATGATACTGACGATTGCCGACTATCTAGCCAGCGGTAGTGGTTGTCGATCAGGCGATCAAGCCGGAACTGTTCATTAACGTAGAACTTTAACGTGTAGAATATAATCCAATACTAATTAATATTTTCTTGTAAAAATATAACTTGAATAATAAATATAACATTATAACAATAATAAAGTTCATATTGTGAGATTATTCCCTATGACGTGCCACCGCCTCCTGATGACAACATTGTCTGCGCAATCTTGGATGAAAATTTTGGGCAGCGATTACTATAAGAGGGGAGACATAACGCCTTCCTGCCGACATCCTATAGTATAGTATCATCCAAAAACTAGTATAAGTGAGTGACGTGGCTGCTGTCAACAGGAAGTTTATCAATCGCAAAAAGTATTACCAAGTTCTTGCCTTCGTAGAACCCTTATTACAATCACGAACGATGTCAAGACTCTGTCAACGTCAAGAAAACCTGGCATCTTCAGATTGAGGTCTAGTTTGTGAAAAGCCTTTGGACTTCCTCTCTTGATACGCGTACTAGAAGGAGCAGATTTATTTCGAATTCAGTACAATGAATTTAAATACATCCTTAAGTTCTGGGCATCGTGATCTGCGCTGAACCTTTCAGTATAAGTTTAATCTACCTCGTCCTAACTAATGAGCCCTTCTTCAACGACTGACAGACTATGACGAATCTTGTTGGGTTTTAGCAACCGTGTGCGTATTTCTGGATTCAAACTGTTCTCGGCTGCTTTATTGACCCAACTTGGTGAAATATTCGTCTTATACGGCGTTTACATCACCTCGAAAACACGGGTTTTAGCCAAAAACTCGCGTTTGGGCAAAAACACAATCGAAAATAAGTGCTTTTCATACAAATCGAAAACAATTTGGAAGCTGTTTTCGATAAAAAAAATGTCCACGAAAACAAGAAAAGTGTGGACAAGAACCCAATTCAGCATTCAGCAATTGTTATAAGCGTGTCATTTTCCATTTAATATCATGTTCGCACTGAGCCGAAATTACGTGTTTTTGGAAAGTGATTTCGAAATTATGTAGAATCGTTGGCATTGAACTGAAATGATTTCGTTTGGGTGTTTTTTTCTGGCACCTCGCAAGTCTTCAATTTTTTCAGCCTAAATTTCAACTAGCACATCTTCTAGCAAATCCCATAGCTTCTTTCTTTTATATTTCTTGGGTTTTTGCATTTTAAAGAATATGAGACTTAAATTCAAAGTCAAATCTGTTATTAAAACGTCCAACTGACAATTTCAGCATCAATAGTGACGTGCTGAATTGGGCTGAATTCGATTTTTAGGTTTGAGCATTGGCTTTCGACATGATTTGTTATAGTAATTTGAGGTTTGAGATCAGCAGAATCGCATGATTTTGAACGTGATTTTGGGCGAAATCACGAAAATAGCCGAAATCCCGTAATTTCGAGTCAGTGCGAACATGGTATAACTGACATTTGTTATTTTATTTTTGTTATTTTTATTATTTAATAAAAACTTTTTTTGCCAATCTTCGCTTCTTTATTAACAATTTATTAAAAGACATCTTTGCGATACTATATTCTCACTATTATTTTGTTTTTAATAAAACACATCAACATAAACTCTACAGATGCCATCCGAACTGTCATCCGAAAACAAGCAAAAGGCGATGTTTTCCGAAAAGGAGTTCATGAAAACACTCGTTTTCGAAGCGATGTAAATGCCGTATTATTCAAAACCATGCTTTTTTACCTTGAGTGTGGATCGCTTCATAGACAGTTCGAACGTCAACATGTGCTGAGAACTGTCCCCAACATCAAGTTTCAGAGGAAATAGATTAGATGGTCCCCGAGTAAAAATAAAACTAGCACGGCCCATTTTTACTAGGACGCACCTAGCATGCAGCTCGAACGCACGCAGAGTATCAACCCGAGCAAAAATAAAAACTAGCGCACAGCTAGTCTGCATCAGGTACGCACTACCACGCACGGCGCCACAGCTAGCACGCATAGCGAACAAATGCGCACGGCACATTTTGACTAGGGGTTTCCTCGTCCTCTACAATTTTTTAAAGCAATACAGGCGATTTCGTGCATCCCTGTGGTGGAAGCGAGGATCCCTGTGGCGGGAGCCTGCATCCCTGTGGCGGGCGAGTTTTATTTTTACTCGGGAACAAAACTCTAACTCGTAGAGGACGAAGAAAAGGGGCAACTATCTTGGTGACCATAAAGGGCGCCAATAGCATACTCAGTAAAAAGGTCCTCGTTCGATTGCGTATGTCAAGCAGCATTGGAAGTGATTAGTGTTTAGCTGGGGGACTGCTTGGTAAAAGCACACTTGCGTTTGGAATGGTTTATACCGATGCGGATGTATTTATAAATGTTCATGCCAGAATTAGATTTTCGTGCTTGTGGTGGGAGCGTGCATCCCTCTGGCGGGAGAGTGGGTGCCTCTAGCGAACAAATTTTTAGATTTTCGTACCTGTGGCGGGAGCGTTCATCCCTGTCGCGGGTGCGCGCTAGCAGCGATCGCGTGCATGCTGGAAAGAAAATTAACCAACTAAATTATTTTTACTCGGGTCCCCTTGTCGGAACTCATTATATATGTTGATTAGTCTGGGCAGTGTTACGGATTTCTATACATGGCTTGACATTACCACGTGATCAGTTGTTGATTTATTTGGGATGAAGCACTTATGGAACTATACTGGTTTGCAGAATAACCAAAAATATCTTACACGCTGTACTCAACAACTCCTGCGTGCTCTTGACTCTTTTCTAGCATTCATCAGACATCGCTTTCTCCCCCCCCCCCCGGCACTATTATTTTATGAATCGATTATTTATTGGGTTCTTCTATGTTTACTCAACTCCACGGTGAAGCCATCTGCGTCCGAGATCTCGTTGTTATTTAACTGGTTGGTTTATGGCTTTGCTAAATTCTTCTAAGCTATGTGGCGACAGTGTTGAATCACAATCAGATATTGGCAGGGTAACCATCGCTCCAAGCTGCCTTTGCAATTGGCGGTCAGACTACCGGCCTTGTCCTAGTGGTATGATATGAATACCGTCATAGGACGGACCTTTCGGTTGAAATCTCTCATCTTGTACGACTCACCCGCGTGATTTTTCACCCAGACTTATTCTCTCCCGAACCCGAACTCTTTATTTTTCTCTGCGGACTCCCTTCTTCTATTAGCCTGTAGTACAGCTCGGCGTACAGCATTTACATAAGAATGCTCGAACCATCGTCAACCTCCATTCATATTGAACCAGTCGTTACGACCTTACTACGTCAGTATAACATGTGGTCAGCAGTACTATTATCGTGGTCAACTTTCGCGTATACAAAACTCTCGTGGAATGTCATATAAACAAGGTAATGATGCGAGTTGAAGTTGGCACCTCGGTACGTTCGTAACGTAATTAGCCCCAAAAAATGGTAGTGTTATATCAACACGTGGTCAGTATGGTTGTAAGCGACTCCATCCAGAGATACTTCATCCAGTACATCCAGATTAGATTTCGCTCACAATTAGGGTTGCTATCACCTAAGTTGCTGACGCCGGACAAAAGCTTTAAAAACCCCGGACATTTGGGTGGAATTGAGTTTTCTACCCGGATGCCCTTTTTTTCAAAAATGCTAACAACAAAAAGCTTTTTTGGGGGCTTAAAATCGAACCGTCGAATCGAATCAATAACCAGCTAACGAGGGTAGTAGCGAGTGTGAGACACTATACATATGTATATGCTTACGGTAGGAATTCCAAACACCTAGTAGAACTGACGAAAACTTTGATGAAAGATGCAAGGTAGTCAGAATTTAAATTAATGCTTGAGCATTCTGATCTGAAAAGAAATTGGGTAGACTTTGAGTCGTTTGACAACTAAAAACTTGGTTTTATTGAACGACTAAAGATTAAGTTTTTTTTTCAGTTTCGGATCGTTGAGATTTTTTGGAAATGTGTGATTATTCAGGTGCTGGTTAAGTTGTTAATTAATTTAAAGTGCCACTTGAACTATGCCCCCCTCCGACACGGCCCCCGGACGCCCTACAAACTTGGACAAATCCGGGAAACCCGGATGGATGGCAGCCCTACTCACAACCGAAGAGGGCATAAACTTTCGTTTATCGCTTTAAAGACGTTAACAACCGGTTTCGTCCCTATGCTGATCACTATCATGTGGGGATTTGTATGATAGTTGTAATATAGGTAATTTTTACAAGCTTTATATTAACTTCGTTTTCTGTGTGGGACAAATCTTACGTACGATTTTTCGACTACTTCCCGATATCCGGGGAGACTCAAATTTGGCCGAAACCTTTGGTTCTGAAGACAATGCAATATAGTATATTCAATTTTATGGTACATCTAATATGGCGGCCACAAATGGCAGATTACCTTTTTCTTTACAACCCCTCGATATGGGTACCAAATGAAAGAGTATGACGAGTAGAATACAGTAAGGTATGTGACGTCTTTTCAAATCCAATATTGCGGCCACCAGGAACAACCCCTCGATATGGGTATCAAATGAAGGGTTATGAAAAATAAAATACGATTAGCTATGTTAGTAAGATATGTGACGGCATTTTTAGTCTCATGCGCCATTTTGTGGTACATGAGACTAAAAAGTGGAAAATAAAAAACAATAAAAAAAATTTTTAAAAACAAGTTTTATTGGATAAACTAAAAATTATTAAATAATAAAAAAAGTTTTGAAATATGCGTTAATCAGATGCACTAAAAAGTATACAATAACCTTTTTTATTCCACCTGTATGTAACTACAAGTAAAAGCTTGGGGCGCTCAGTTAACAAATGTTTCAGATATTATAAAAAAAATGCAAAAAATATTATGATTTAACTATTAAATACGAAAATTACTTAGGATACAATTTGATAAAGCGCCCCCAAGATTTTACTTGTAGTTACGTACAGGTGGAATAAAAAAGGTTATTTTTTACTTTTTAGTTCATCTGATTAACGCATATTTCAAAACTTTTTTTTATTATTTAATAATTTTTAGTTTATCCAATAAAATCTTGTTTTGAAAAAAAAATTTTAATTGGGTGTTTGTAAGATAGCATTTCCTATATGCATCGCATATGTTGGATGATTGAATGTTATCATTACTATCATAATATTGGCTTGCTGCTCAAGCACTGTACAGATTCCTAATTTCCATGATCCGTTTTCGGGTTTTGTTCAAATATCCAAGATGCTTTAATAACAAGAGAGGTTATAACCTTCTAGCAAATCTTACTTGGAAGTGCCCCGATTATATTAACTTTCGCATCTTTTGGTACAGTTACAGCTTCGATATTGCGATCGGGTTTCCAATGCTTTTTTTCAATTATACAAACATAAATTCAAAAAAGCGCTCTTTCTGTTTCATTTGTTACATTTCCAGTGGCACTTGGACGAATCATAATGATGTTCCAAACTGACAGACAATTAACAGAACACTCTCTTTCATAAATAATTTTAGATCCGTTTAATGTTTACCAATTCATGGCTTAAATTCATATGATGTATAACAGAAGCCAAACAATTTAAACAGATCAGATACATTATATATGATAAACATGCGGTTGCTAAAATTGGAAAATCGACTAAATCATTTACAAAAATTTCGAAATATACTAATAAATTTAAAATTAGTTTTATGTCACAAATATAGGCTTAGTTTTTTTTTGTTTTAAAAAAAGAAAGACATTAGGGATTTGGCTACTTTAATGAGTTTGAAGTTATATAATAAATTTCAAAAAATATTTAAAAAAAACAAACACAAGCATATCCAAAAATCTCAGATTTATCGAAAAACCAATTCAAATATAAAAATATTAACAGAAAATTTAAGAAAAATATGCGTGGACCAACGTTGAAATGACTGCAAAGAATTACAGGAGGAATACAATTTTTTTTTAAAAATAAAAGATGGAATTTGAAAGTAGGTAAATATTCACTTCAAAAGCAATAATAATTTAGGAACAAAAAGAAGATAAAGCAAAATATAAAACATGAACAAATATAAAACAAATTATAAAAAATAAAAATTCTTCCTCTTTCTTGTTGTATCTAATATTTAGAAAGAAACAGTTTAAACAAAAAAATTTTGGATGATATTTACAAAATATTTCATTAATTTAATTTTTATTTATATTTATTTTTATGTTAATTAATTTGATGTTAAATTTAAAAAAAAAATTTAAACAGCACTTCTTTATTTATTACGTATAAAAATTTTTTTTCCTTGTTTTTTTTTTAAAAAAAGAAAAAGAAAAAGACTTATTTAAAGAAAAATAAAATAAACGTATTAGTTTAGATAATTAAATATAAAATAAAAAAAATTTATTGAAAAGTGTATTAAAATAAAAATAAATAAATGTTGGCTGTTAGAAATAAATTTTAAAGAAAACAATGAGTTTAAAAGTAACAAAAGCATGTTTTCAAATTACAAAATTAACACAAACAATATAATACCAAAAAATAAATGTAAATGTAAATTTTATACATAAAAACAGTTTTTACCACAAAAAAATAAAACAAAAATATAAACAAAAAAAAATATATACATTATATAATATATAAAATAAAAGCATATTTAAAATGTGTGTGTTTTTGATAGCGTTTCTAGATCAATGTTAATGTTGTACAATTTTTTACAAAAACAAAATACAATTACAAAAAACAAATAAATATTAAAAAATAAAATTAAAAATTATATAAATATATTGTTTGTTAAAATACACATGTTTGTATGTGTTGTGTGTACGAATTGAAAAAGTACAACTGTAGATTGTTGAATTAAAAAAAATAAAGAAAAAAAAATAAATTTGTGGTTATCATGTTTTTTTTACAAAGTAAATTGTTGTACAGTTATATATGTTAAATGTTAAATGTGTTAAATAATATTAATATACATATACAACTATAAATGTATTAAAGTTCATTTAACATTGTATATTTTTTTTTAAAAAATATATATAGTTTTTAAAGGATTTTTTAAACAATTAAGTGTTGTCAAGTAATTTGAGTTTTTATATTGAAAATAATAATAGTAACAGCAATAACAAAAGAAAAAAACAAAATATCATAAAAAAGCCACTGTAAAAACATAACAGGTTATAATTTTTTACACTGAGAAATTTACAATTACAAAATATAATAATAATAATAACAATTGTATTATTAACATAACATCAATAGTTAATTAAGTGAGTTTTCAATTCAACATAAACAAAAAAAGGGAATCCAGGGAAATCAACTTTTAACAATAAGGACAATAATCAACATTTTAAAACGTGCTCTTAGAACTAAGCAATAATCATTTCAAATTCACATAAAACGAAAAGTGCGGTGTACTTTTGGCCAAATGTGTTTTTTAAGTAGACAATTTTTTTCAATAATGTTATTCTTTATTGGATATTTATTCAATGCTCTATGTTGCGATCATCTATCGTATATTGTGAACTTAAGTGAAATTAGTGTGGTATCAACGTAGTGGTTTTATTTTGCGTGTATGGATTATCAACAACATTTTTAAAAGGTAAATGTTAATTTAAAAATTGTATTTTATTTTAATACTAATACATACTATGCAGTGATCACTCAGAAGAAAAGTTAAGAAATTAACACTTATGTAGCTACAGATAATATGAAATATTTTTCTTTTTTAGTTATTGACTAGCAAAAGTCCGCGTGCGTTGCAACGCCTTTTAATAAAAACAATTATGTGTGCTTATTGCAGTAAAGGTCGATCTTAGTTTTACGTTGCTGACAAATGAAATTGCGGATGCTGTGATTGAACAACTTGCAGTTTGTGTTGTAATTCCGGGTCTTGGTACTTTGAAAGTTTGTGTTAGAGTCCGTACCGTATATGAGTTGCTTAATTGCTCCTTTAATCCCTCATGGGACATGTCGTCGTGGTCACCTCTTTAGTCTAAAGATGCGAGTGCACTTGCAAGATATATTGCGCAAATATTGCTGAAAATAGTTGCATCTGCGTTTACACTACAATAAAAGTTACACAAGAAAGTTTGCTGCAAACGGTTTTCAAATCTAGTGCAACATTACTTGCGGCAATTTCTTGCAGCACTGTTCACAGAAGTACAAGTAATCTTTCGAAATTTCATTTAGTCACTTAATTACCCCGTTTGTGGATAGATATAGTTTCCACCAAAATTATGAAGGGAATTTTGTTCCTGTTATTTATAGCAAAGTTTTTGTTTCCTGATGCTCCCAAACATTTCTCTTAGCCATTGTCAAAATTAAATTTCCACTGTTATTATTTAGTATATAAAAAAGCGCTATAAAAGCACGGAACACAAAACTAGCGCCGAAGGCAGACCTCACGGATGAAAAACAAACAAAACAAATGTCACTTCAACCCAATTACAAGTCAATACGCGTATATGAGGCGAAATTTCAACTCGACCCAGGTAGGGGAGCTGAGTTGAGTTGAGTGGACTCAGTTTCAACTTGACCCCCGTTTATGACTGGGTTGAACCTGGGTTGAACCTGAGTTGAACGGGGTACATGTTAAAAATGTCTTGACAACAAGTAAGGTGTGCTGCTATTGTTGTTGTTACTTTATTATAGAAAAAAATTAAAATTAAATCACGCAACTGAAAAGAATGGATCAGAAACTGGATTAGCTGCCAGCAAGAGCTAGGATTCCACCAACTTTTAATCAAAGATTTGAAAAGTGAAGATTCTAATTCTTCAAAAAATTGTATGATGTATGATTAATGTATTGTCTCAAGAGCATTTCGATTATCTATTAAACTGTGTATCACATAGGTTCTGAACTTAGGCGATAACGCCACCTTGTGGGCGTTTGAGACTTTCAGGGGGCAGTAGAAGACCCAGAGAAAATTAGGGGTGCTGAGATGGCACAGTGAGGACTTGGGCAGGTTAAAAAAATATAGTCTAAAAAAAAAGCACGCTAATCACGTACTAATAAAGTAAAGTGCCCTTTTACATGACCGGACACCGAACGGACAAAACGAACGAACGAACTGGGTTTATTTGGAAGAGGGTGAGAGAGAACGATGGGGAGGGCTAACAATTTAATGGACACTCTCAGCGGACTTTTCAACGCACATTTTGACAGTTCCTGCGTTGTTGTTGTTGCAAGTCAAGAATGCAAAAGAGAATTTCAAAAAGAAACAACAAAAACCAATCTAGTTTGTTCGTTCGTTGGAGTTTCGCACATGAAAACGCTTATGCGACTTTCCATCGAACTTCAAAAGCGAATTAACGATGACAGCTAAGTTTTGCCTGTTGGGTATCCTGTAGTGTAAATCCAGCCATAGTAGACAAAAAATGATCGACAAAAGACACAAAAAGGGGGACTATCTCTAAACGTTTTCGAGATATGGCGTTTTCAATTTTGATTTTGGGGATTAATAAAAACAATAGTGTACGATTGCAAAAGCAGAAATAAGGGGGTTTATTTGTAAAAAATATAAAAAAAAGCAATTTTTCCCACATATTTCACTGTAAAGTAGATCGTTAGTAACATCACCAAAAGTTACCTTAAAATTTCTTGGAACACTTCTTGGCTGGCTTGGTTTTTTTGCTATTTGCAATTTATAAACAGGTATCACTTTTTAGAATTCAACAATTTTTCCTACTTTTTCCACTCTAATTCAAAAAGTAGATCGTTAAGGTCCGTTTTTCTAAATGTTTTTAACATCTTCAAATGTTTCTTAAAAAATTCGTGGAATACTCCAAGACTCCACCTGCCTTGATTTTTTTTGCTATTTACCATTCAAAAATAAATATAACTCACTGATTTGTTTTTACTGTTTTTAATGTTTCAAAATACTAAAAACGGATCAGTGAATGACATTAATTTTTGAATGGTATGCGTTTAAATTGTTCTCATTAAAACTTTCTCCTTTAAACTCAGAAATAGGATAGGAGTCATATCTTATCTTACCGCTATAATTAATATACACGATGTGGTGAATCTTTCATTCGAATGTTGGTTTCCAACGATTGAGTCAATACCCACATCAGCCCGAACGTGTCCAAATAGGAACGCACGTGCGATGCACGTTGGGCACTTGGACGCACCTTTGACGCTTGACATTGGACACTCGTAGTTCGAGCATCTGCGATGCGTCCTACCATCAAGCGCCCAACGTTGGAGGGTGTTGATAGCATCGTGTAGAGCTGGCTTTACAGTGGGCAATACAGGCAATAGCTGTTTCAGATTCGCGACGGATCGTAAGTAAAAAAAATGGGGGCTCTGGAAAAAAAATATTCTCAAAGTGGGCGGTGGGCAAAATAAGGTTGAGAAACTATGTAGTATCACCTTTAATCGCGAAAAATGTTACTAATACTAGTTCAGCAAGTAAAAGACTACTATTGAATACTATTGGATCCTCCAAACTACACTTTTAACCTATCCTATCCTTTTATATTTTTCCTTCAGGTCAAGCTTACTACTAAACATTGCACCATGACTCGAATGACATGACTAGTCCGGTACAAAGGGTGATTCCTGAGCTTGATCATGTAACAAAAAAAGGTTTCTTGCTACAGCTAAATAATAATAAAAGCAGAATTTATAAATCTTACTTGTTTTATTTTAAAAATATAAAAATTAAAATATGGAATCATAGGCTACTGGTACCACTCGTTGAGCTATGTGTTCTGAATCCCTCCAAGCACAACTGCTTTTTTCCTTCCATCTGGCGCAAGATCGAAATAGTTTTCAAACTGATTGAAAGCCTGCAATACTATTGTGCAAGTCGGAATTCTCTTGTCCACACTGGTAACAAAATTCTCTCGCAAGAACTTTCTGCAATGTGGCAGGAGTATTGCGCAAGCAGCTTGCAAGCATGTACAGTCAGAGTCAAAAGTGACGTAACACCTAAAATTTTTAACTTGAATATCTTCGTCATGTAAAAACGGAAAATTGTGTTTAATATCTTAAAACAATGCTTTCTTTATTTATCAACAAAATATTTTATAAAAAATTTCATTACAACTATTAAAACAAAAAAAAACTGTACTTCATTTATTAAAAAATCCATACATTCAAAAGTGAGGTAACACTTGGAATTTTATGTTTAAAATTTCACATTTTTTTTTGTTTTAATAGTTGTAATGAAATTTTTTATAAAATATTTTGTTGATAAATCTAGCATTATTTTAAGATATTAAGCACTATTTTCCGTTTTTACATGACGAAGTTATTCAAGGCGAAAGTTAAAGGTTTTTGGTGTTGCATCACTTTTGACGCTGACTGTATACACTGGTAATTTCAATTGCCGAAATCAACTTGCGCAATATTTCTTGCAAGTGTACACGCACCTTAAAAGCTAGTACAACTGCGAATATGCAAAAATGTTAGTTTAAGTTGTAGCGGTAGGAATGACCTTTTATTTTCGAGCTACACTATCGCAAGAGATATCAAAATTTGCTTTCACAGATTACGCTAAAAGTACAAAAACTAGAATTGCCTTTCATCAGTTTTGTAAATTTTACGGTTTTAGAGACTTAAACGATATGCCTAAAAAAATACAAAAATCGGGTTTAAAAGGTATTTTTTTATTGAAATTAATGAAACAAAGCACAAGAAAACAAAAAAAAACAAAAGAGAGCTTATAATCAATGAAAAGAACTTAGAACTTAAACTTATTTTTGTGTCCAAAATTTGGCATTTCTGTTCGTGATTGCAACCTGGTTCTAATAAAGCCATCTCTAGAAGTGGCGTTAGTTACACTTAGTGAGGCCTCTGTTACCAGTTTAACACTTCCTTCCACGGATTGTGTGTGACAAGGAAAGTAAACAATTGAAGACATTATTCCAAAAGCCGCACTTGTCTGTTTTTCACGAAATTGAGATTTTGATGGTAACCGATAGCTGGCAAAGTGTTCCACCTTTCCTAATAATCATATTTTAAAAAAACAAGTCACATATCTGCCGTGCAAAGGACAAATGACCTATATGTATTATAGGTCAAAATGGCTTTGTATGCATTTTTTGATGTACAATATTCATATTTATCCTTAAAAGACTGATTATACTTTTTAATTAAAATTTATCACTTTGAACAGTTACTTTATTTGCTTCGGTATTTTGAAAACTTTGATCGCGTTTTTCTCGAAACGAGCTTTTTGCAGATAGGTCTTTTGCCCTTTGCACGGCAGATATATTCATAATTCCAAAAAAATACTTGTACGGGCCTATTTCCACAAAAAAAAATAGATTGTCGACAGTACAAAGGGCTTTCCCTGAGCTCTACTCTTCCACATAACAAAAAAAACTTGTCAACGTGAACGAATGAGATGTGAGAAAATAAATTTCTTGCAAAAATTACACTTGTCAATAAGTATGTGTTTTTAATAATTTTTTTAAAACTATTGTGAAGTGTTACGCATAATAACTTTGGATAATATATTAAAGCATATGTTCAAATATCGCATACATAATAATAGTAAGTTACATTGTAATACTTTCGATTTTATACAGTTTTTAAGGTACCCTGAAAAATGTGTTTTTTTGAAAAGTGCTGCTCTTATCTTTTGCCATGATTTGAAGGTCCTCATTAGAAATATGCCGAAGAACTGGCGGTGTTGTAACCTGATAATCGTGCCACACAATAATTTCGTTGTAATCTCTAGCAGAGAAGTTAATTTTCGGTGGTTTAAATATCCTGCGTTTAGTGCTACTTATAGGTTCTCTAGCTTTTATTATTCTTCGCACTGCCAGCTCCCGAATATGGTCTATATCATCAAACAACATACTGACAAGTAGGTGTTCTGGGTGCGCAAAAAAAACATTTCTTTCGATAACAGAATCCACAACAGATCTCGGATTTTCGGGTAAAAATCAAGAGTACATAATCAGTCGAAAAAAATGTTTGGCTCCGTCCTTAAAAGACGTCTTTTGCTTGATTAGGAACCAAATCGAAGCGTATAATTTAACAACGTTGTTGACAAGCAATTGCAAATTTTCTGGTGGATTAAGAGCACTTACATAAAGTCTGAGTAAACGATTAGCAGAAGTAAGCCACTTCGAGTGCACTATTTTCTGCTGAATGGAGATGTGCTCTTCTGAAACTTCTTTGCGATGGTAACGATGCCCTATTTTCTCATTTTTCAGAGGCTTGTCTTTTCGTCCATCAAACTTAATGCTTTTTATAACAACATTTCCAATATCTTTTAAAACTTCTATCCTGGCTTTAGATACAGCTCTGTGAATCTCGTTTTTATCAATAACCAGAGTTAAATCTTCGGTAGAAACCAAGCCGATGTCTACCAAAACCGCAGAGGCAACAGCAGCAGCAGATCGCGTCGATAACCCGTATCTATCACAGACTTTTGCAACTGCTGGCAATGGCAATGTATTCCGATTATCCGTTGAAGTAGATGGCGTCTCTGTCGAAGGCCTGTTTGTTGGGGATGCCTCTGTTATCAGATACGTTTCTGGGAAAGTTTCACGCACCGAATCTTCATCACAATTTGCTGAGACAGAATCGGTTTCTTGAGTAGAACACGACTTTTTTGCTGCCCTTATTGACTCTTCAACTTGTCTCTTCTGCCCTTTCATTAATCTAGCCGTTTCTTTCTTATCAACACCGTTTATAATCATTTTGCTCTCATTTCTATGATCCAACAAAAAACCTCTCTCATTGATGTGAACTTACTTAGGTTTTAAACACGAACAAGATTCAAATGAAGTGCATTTACAAGCAGCAACGTCGAAAAGCTTCTCAGATGACTCTAAAAAAACACTTCAGTTTGTTTTCAAAACTATCATTTCGTTTGCTTTTGGGGTATCTTTTCAAAATGAGGAACTTTTCAAAATAGGATTTCAGTAATTGAATAACTCGTTCCTTAGTTACGATTGGAATCGAAGCTTTGGTACAAATATTGTTGATCTCTTCATAAACAATCGCATATATATCTGAATTGGATGGATCCTATACTATGAAAAGCTACTAGCCAACTATAAAAAAAAGGCAAAACATTGAAAAATGAAATTATTTATTTTTTTGGGCATTTTAAATAAAGTAACGAAGTATTGCGTATGCTCACAAGAAAGTACATAAAAAACCCTACAATTTATAAATAGTAGATTACATATCAAGGGCCGAAAGGAGGCTTTTACGGACGAGTGCGGAGTGCATGAGTACGAGTCCGTAAAGCCTCCGACGGCCCGAGATATGTACCGTATGTTTTTTTACAAGTGCCCCGAGCCATATTTATTTATTGGTTAAAAACTTTGAATAACATCGAGTACACGGAGTGTCGCGTTTCGCTATTTAGTGCCTGCCAATCTGAGAGGCTCTGGGTTTTTTTCATAAGTTAAAAAAACTATGAGGAGCAGGCAGTACATAGTAAATCGATACTTTACCGCCCGCTTTCTTGGAGAGGTCTGGAAAACGCCATTTTTGGTCAAGAAAACATGCATGAAAAGAGGCACTTTCGGGGCACATGTGAAAAAAAAACATTTCATCGTACGATGATTTGGCATAAAATGGCCGCAATTTTAAAATTTTTCAGAAAGTGCCAATTGTTGCCGTACATGTACATCTTTTCTCCAATTTTTATCAAAATCCGACTATTTTCCGTTATATATTGCATTTTTAGTAAAATAAAATAAAATTTCATATATTTTGGTTTTTTCAGGTTAGGATTCATTTTTAAAGAATTTATACCGAATCAGTTCGATAGTCTATTCATTCACGAGTATTTTTCAATTCTTTTTTATTTTTTCTACGACCAACAGAACTGGAGAAATTAAAAAAATAGTGTAGCAATGCACTCAAAATGCATCAAAAATGGACATTTATGCAATTTTCTCATGCATCACAGGACTGATTTTGCAGAAATTTTTTTTTCGCTTTATCTTAACATATGTAAAGAATGAAAAAACAAAAAAATCCAACTTCCCAACTACATCATAACTTCGCTTTTTTTGTTTAATTTCCTTCTACTAACAATAAGAATGAAAGAAAATACATATAAACACCGTTTTGAAACTCTTTCCCTATATGTTTTTTGAGTAACTGATTACGAAAATCCTAGTGCCGTAGTCCTAAAAGTGGGCGTCACCCTTTCAAATACAAAAAAACAACTCTTTTTAATGGTTTTTCGCGATAATTTCAATAATAATCAAAAATAATGCCTGTGACACACTATACTTTCATTATGATGGTAACTTTCATTATGATGGTCAAGGAAAGGATGGGGTGACACATTACACTTTACTTTCATTTGCATCTGGCATATCTAGTGAGGATATAAACCTGCGTATTTTTTGCTTTAATTTTAAGTTGTCTTATTTTGGAATATTTAAAAAAAAATATTTTTTAAAGTAGTAAAGAAAACATCCTTGCAAATTGTTGCTTAACTAACGTCAAATCAAATTATTTCATTTTAAAATGTAGTTTCCAATTTTCCAACAGATGTCACTTAACCGAAATTACAGTCCAAAATGAAAGTAAAATACTTTCATTTTGGACTTTCATTATGGTGGGTTTTTGCCACGATAATGAAGGTTACTTTCATTATGATGGTATATGTGTCACAGGTATAATCCAATGAAATACACATTTTTCATCATTTATTTGCGAAGTTGGTTGATTTACAACAAATCAAGCCAAATTTTATGATAAGGGATAATCCTAAAGGGTAAAAACCACCCTTAAATCGACTGAAAATAAACAAATTGTAAAAAATTGTTTTTCCAAGTGCTTCAAATTCGATTGAATGAGTATTGTCAGGCAAAAATTAATTAGTTTCAACCATTAAGGGGTAAAAACTACCCCTACAAAGAGTTTCAAAACAGTGTTATATTTCGACACCAAAACGCGCGTTTTGAATGGACTATTAGTGCTTTACCGACATAAACAAAATGCAGACCACTACAACATTCTGTATGCATTGCATATGAAGCAAATAATTAAAAAAGTTATTCGACGTCTTTGGCTATTGCGTCAAACAAGACCACACTGATTTTAAAAAACAGGGATATGGAGCAAAGTAGACACGTCGTATCTTGAAAACTACAAAATGGATTTCATATTCGGAAAGAGAACCTTAAAAAACAATTAGTAGTGTTAACTTAAAATGTCAAAAAATGGCGAATGGAGCAAACAAGAATTCAGCCGACAATTTGCTTAACCGTGAATCAATTTGATTAAAAAGTTCAGCTACAATCATACTTATTTCGTCTACCATTAGCACTTTAACGTATTTAAATAAACATGAACTTAGAGGCTAGAGTACCTAGGGTGCATTGCCCGGAGTAAACCCCCGGCAACCCCACCTAATGGACTGGTCACGCATACTTGGGAGTCTTCGCCACTCGACCCAAAACAATGATAATATCATTAAGTTTTAACTTCTCTCTGCATTCTAAATTCGCTTTTCTAATCTTTCGAATCATTAACTCAACATCCATTAACACGACATTTTGTTTCTAAAATAATGCAGCTGAGCTAACCTAAATACTCCTTCCATTTATTTGCACATACATAATAGATTCTATACAATATTGTACTTGTATGAAATAGTCTAATTGGAGGGGGAGAACAATTTTTATGTTTTTACAAGCCCGGAAAAAAAATTAAATTTCAACAAAAAACCATACAAAGGACGGAATTTTCATGTTTTCAGGATAACTTTTATATCCATGCACAACTTCAAAGAAAAAAATTGCTTTACTCCCATTCCTTTCATTACACTCACTAATTTTGAATCCTGCGGGAGAATCAACTCAGTGAACGAATCAAGTCTTCAAATCCCATTTCACATAATATGGAAAGCCTTGGTGAATATTTGGATGGTTCGCTATATTAGTCCTGCTTCCACTCTTACAGGATAATTCATTTGAAAAACTCTCGCAGGAAAAGTCTGCTCCTGGAAATATGTTAACTTTGCTTTTCAAGCTGTTCGTCACAAAAGCATTTTTTTTTATTTCGTTTAAATGGATTTGAAGAGGAAAATAATAGAATTTTTGCCCTAAATTGAACTTTAAAAAAAACGTGTTCACTAGTGCGTCGGCGCTCCCTTTGAAGGTAATAATTTTTGCTCCTTAACAGAATATGTACCGTGGATTGAGGGCGTTCTGGCTGGGAATATTGTGAGGCATTAGCTAGACTCTGCAGTGAGAATATCCATTGAATTGTCACAAATTCAATCCGCTGCTTCTAGCTCAGTAACTCTGAAAGGGGATGACAACTTACCCAGAATAAAATTACTATATCTTTTGAGTTGGCCAATGGTGGGTTACTTAAGGATACCGTTAGTTATAGCGAAAATACACCTCTACATTTGGGCATCAAGGTGTCCCTATTCTTCAAACCAATAATTCCGGACCCATGGGTCACAAGTCACAGGTTGCGCATCCGTCCAGGGGATACATAAAGCCTTTGTTCAATCAACTTCGTTCCCCCCCAAAAAAAATCAATAAGAGTTTTCAACAAAAGACGACTATCAATGACAGGATGGCGAAGATTTTGGATTCGTTAGTCACAAAGGATTGTTCTCAATTAACCACAAATTTAAAGTTCAGAGCCACATCCTTTCGCCCATAGGCAGGCATCTGGCTGAACTTATCCTTGCGAAGGACTTGAGTTGACTTGAATTTTTCTCTGGAAGAAATTGTCCTGTTCCATAATCTGACGTGGGCTTGGTCAACTTGGAAGCATTTGAGTTTTTTTTTGCACTTTGTAGGATTTTGTAGGACGGCGGAAGGAGGTGCGTTGTAAAAAAAGAAAAAGGACTAGGGTGGGCAAAAATAAAGGTTTCCTATATATAGCCTTAACAATGCAATAAATGACCTGGGGTTAACTATGAAAGACACCATTGTAAATTGTCCTGAATTGGAATTCTTACAATGATTTTATCGTGGGTCCGTCCATTATCACCACCATTGGTGACGAACAAATCACTCTATTGTTGCTGACTGACCCTTTTTCATAGTCAAAGAAAACGTTCTTCATATCTATAGAGGGTTAGTGTAGAGTCTGCACTTAAGTTTGATTTGACTGATACTAGTTTGGTGTAGGTTCAGAAAATGCGTAGAAAATATTATTTTGTTATCAGAAAAGGATAGTTTAATAATAACGATAATGTATATATCCATTTGAATAAGGAAAACATTGTGGCATTTGTAATAATATATTTGTGGAAAAACACGCAATCTTAACAATTTTCTTACAAAAAATCTATACAAAAAAATACTATGGTGTAGAAGCGAGGAGTAACGAGCTGTTACGCTAATAAGTCTTCATTATAAGGATTACATTTGCAATTTAAAAATTTAAAAAATGACTAAAATGTTTATCAAGGAATTACGACTTCAAAGTCCACTTTTATAATGAAAAAATCAAAGAATTGCTATGCTAAAAGCAATGCTTTCAATTTTAAAATGTTTATACAGTCTTAATTCATTTTATTTTATGCCGGGACAAAGGAATTAAATTATGGAGTGGAGAAAGTATGTCTTATATTAACTGCCCTAATGCATTGTATGCCTAAATATTATTAGACGCAGAAAAGAAATTAATTATGATTGTTATCTGAAAATTCCTTAAGGCAGACATTCAAAAAAAAAATTTGTTGTATAATACCAAAAAATACGTTACTTTTCTGCCTTTGTTAAGTATTGAAAATTCCAGGAAATTACTCAAAAATTAGTTCTGTTTTATAACCAACAGGGACTTCGTTACGACGAATATTAGTCCAGTCAAAATACATAGATTTTCAACTGCCGCAAAACTCGGAACAGACAAATAATCAGTTTTTGCAAATATCGCTAAACGCTAAGTCTTATCATAAAATAGTTTTTACAAAGTTTGTAGGTTATGCGATTTATCTACAAAAAAACTATTTAGCTGGGGGTAAACCTGGAGGTGGTGTTCGATGGCGTGTCGAACTTGGGTTAGAATCTTGAGGTTGGGCGCATAGCGGATCGTCAGATGAAGTATTTATCTGCAGGTGATCAGTCATTCCGGGATCCACGTGGCTTCGAACGAGTATTGGATAAGCAGGGAACTCAGTGATTAAACACACTTCCACGTTATAATAGAATTTAATTCAATCAGAAAAAAACTTATTACATTATGTTACTTACTCGTCAGCCAACTTTCTAAAAACTAAATAAAATATTATTATTCAAAACCGTGAAAAAGTTGAGTTCGTTGTATAGCATAAATATTAGCTGTTCTTCTAAATGTAACAAATTTCATTAGAAACACTAGACTGAGCCACACTGAATTCGTTCGTCAATGCCCGTGTTTTATTATTTCAGGCTATAAACGATTCATCTTGACTAATCCATATCACATCTTTTTATTATAAGTGTGTTTTAAACTGTCCCAATAAATCATCTCCGAGCCCACGAACTTCTAATTTACTTTTTTAAGGTTTGTTTTGGTGAGATATCACTTTTTGTTTGTATTCTACTTATTAAACCTTTTCATTTGATACCAATGTTGAGGGGTTGTGAAGACAATGGTAATGCGCCCTCTTGAGATGGCCACCATGGATCTAACAACATTTGCACACATCTGACAAAAGCCGCATGTACAAAACGCAACACAAACAAAAAATTTGAATTCGAGCGAAAACTCAAAATTTATTGCAATCATAAAGGTTCAGGTAAGTAACTAGTATACCTAACGTCATCTAACACCATAGTTGGTACTAACAACTTTTATATGAACGCTTTTTGTTAATCATCGAAATGATTGGTAATGCTAACTAGACTAACTAGTAACGCCATCTCATTGATTGAACAATTGAAATAACATATATCGCCATCTGATGGAATAATTTTGGGTACCCACTTTTGATCTGCAAATGAAAAATTTCTTATAGTGGTTATAAAAAGGTGGTAAATCGCATAAATTTTGTAAAAAAACACTCTGTTTGCCATGTTTAGGCTTTAGTTGTTGGCCCTTACGAACTCGGCAAACTACCGCTTGCCTTGATTTATAAAAAAGAAAATAAAAGTTTTTAAAAGCAAGCTTTTATCAAATAAACTAAAAAATTTAAAATAATTTTTTTAATCCACCTGTTATGTAACTACAAGTAAAAGTCAAGTAGTACCATACTCCTTCATTTGATTCGATTTAAAATGACGTCACACAGCTTACTGTATTCTTCTAATCATACTCTTTCATTTGAAACCCATGTCGGGGGTTGTAAAGAATAAGATAGTCCGCCATTTTATGGTGGCCGCCATGTAGCATAAAATTGAATATTCTATATTGTATTGCCTTCAGAACCAAAGGTTTGTGCAAATTTTCACCATGATCGGATATCGGGAAGTGGTCGAAAAATCTACCAAAGACAGAAAACGAAGTTAATAAAAAGCTTGTAAGAATGTAAATGTTTGTGATTACACTAGATTTATACGAATAAAACTTGTTGTCCAGAGGATGATTATCCAGAAAGTGTCGTTCCATCACAGTCGGACAGATCGGCTTAAAGCTGATAACAGCATCTACTTCTTCTTTTCATGGGTGGGTGGTCAATCTCTCCTCTCATCAAAAGAAGAGCTTTTCAAATCTCTACAGTGGGGTCGATCTTGAACAAAAGCTATTACACATTTTCCCGTACGAATTGGCATTCAAGAGATATCGCCGTTTTAAAGATTTAAAATATTCATATGCCCCCATTCGCGACTTGTATACGGCATCAGACGTTCAATAAAATCCTTTGTTGAAATACGTGGCTAATATGGAGATCATCATCATCAGAATCATTTGGCTCTACAGCTCGGGGTGAGCTTTGGCCTGATTCGTTAGCTTCTTCCATTCGTTCCATCTTCTTACTCCTAGTATTCTCATCCTTTTCTACGCAGTCGCGCCATCTGTTCCTTGGTCTTCCCCTATTTCTAGGTCCTATAGGCTCAGCATCTAATATTTGTTTCAGCGCTCGTCCTGGTGGCATCCTAGCTTCATGTCCTGCCCATCTTATACGTTGTGCTTTCTGTTAGATCTGTAAAGGTATTGCCCATTTTCATTTCTTATGGGTCCATATATTTTTCTCACTATCTTTCGTTCGAATATGTTTAGGTTTGCTTCGTCTTTTTTAGTTAGCGTTCACGTCTCAGCGCCATACACCAGTACAGGGCTGATGAGACTCTTATACATAGTCAGTTTGCTGTTTCTTGATATTAGTCTTGATTTAAAAATCTTAGTATGCGCGTAGAAACATCTATTAGCAGCTTGTATTCTTTCCATTATACTCTCGGGGATATCATTTTTATTATTTATTGTGCTACCTAGGTATTTGCACGTGTTTACGCCTTCAAAGTTATATTCTGCAATAGTTACATTTTGAGGTGATCTTCTCCCATCTGATCTCGTCATTCTTATATACTTGGTTTTGTCCTGGTTTACTTCTAGTCCTATTCTTCTCGCATTTTCCTCTACCTTAACAAATGATTCTACCATACTTCTATAATTCCTGGCTACTATTGCAACATATTCTGCATATGCATACATTTGGTATGATTTTAAGAATATGTTGCCGCTGGTATGAACATCTTTTATTCCGTAGTGTAGCATCAAGTTGAATATTACCATGGACAATACATATCCTTGTTTGACACCTGTTCGTATGGGGAATGACCTTGATATCTTACTCTAGACTATTACTTTGCCTTGCGTCTCTTTTAGTGTCACCATGATGAGTCTGATTAGTTTTGCTGATAGTCTTAATTCCCTCAGCACTTGGTGCATACTCTCCCTATTGACACTGTCAAATGTTTGTTTATAATCAATGAGTAGAATATGTAGATCCATGTTATATTCAGCACATTTTTTCATGTTTTGTCGTAACATGAAGATCTGTTCAATAGTTGATCTGTTTGCTCTAAACCCGCATTGGTATTCACCAATTATTGTTTCGGTGTTACTTTTAACTCTCTCATATATTACGTTAGACAATACTTTGTATGCTGTATTTAATAGCATTATACCTCTATAATTTTCGCAGACCATTTTATCTCCCTTTTTATGAATAGGTTGTACTAACCCTGTGTTCCACTTCACCGGAATTTTCTCCTCGGTCCATATCATACATACTAAATTATGTAAATTTCGGATGATTGATTCGCCACCTATATTTACTAATTCGGAAGGTATGTTATCTTCACCGGGCGGCTTATTGTTTTTTTAGTTTTTCTATGGCACTCTTTATTTCATCCAATGTTGGTGGTTCACAGTTGCCTACGTTTAATTCATCTTCGGTCTCGTGCATAGTTTAAGTTTCGTTAACATTTAAAAGCTTCTCAAAATATTGTCTCCATCTTTCAATTATTGCATCTTCATCTGCTAATAACTAGCACTGTTTCAATTGCTTCCCAGTTTGCATCTATTGTTACATTTTGTGGTGTCTGTTGTAGTTGGGTCATTCCATGGAAAATGACACCAAGCTAATGAAAAAAAAGTGACGGAAATTACATAAATTTTAGGCTTTAAGTATTGTTAAAGCTCCATAGTATTCGGAAATATGCTTGTAGTAAAAAATAAAATTATTACTTTTTATATTTTCCCAGTTGAATATTGATTTTTCCAATAAATTCAAAAAAAGTGCGTTTAGGTGAAGAATGCAAGCTCAAATATTCACTTATATACTTTTAGCGAAAGTGCCGTTGATTTAAAACCAGCAGCTGAGCTATAAAGCGAAAGAGATGTAGAACATGAATTCCCTACACCAAGCCCAAAAAATAACTAAATAGTTAATAAAATATGCCTAAATTAATGTGTTTTGTGTGTATAGTTTTTTACTCGTCCCACCCGTCACGGATCCCTGTCCCACCCGTCACAACATTTTAAGCTGCATAAAAAAAGTTCGTATTGTTTTTTCACTTACCTCTTTTTAGAAAACAATTAGTGACATAACTCAAATAGCATACTACAATAAAATTAGGGCTTCATATGAACTATTTGATCTGAATTTCAACGTCAAATGCAAGTATCTAAAAAAAGAAGGGTTTAGCCTGTCCCACCCGTCACATATGTAATTCTACGAATTTAACAATGTTAGAATATATTTTCATATTGTTTTCTTTTATCATATCTTAAAAAATATATCTAAGAATGCTATCATAAATACAGTATGTATTATGTGCTTTGTTTGCACTTTAAAATAACTGAATGTATATCAAAAAATGTGTTAAAATGTCCCACCCGTCACCATGGAATGACCAAGTTGTTGGTCTATTTTCATGTTATACTCCCTTAATATGTTCTCATCTTTTAGTTTATCTATATTCCATTTCTTCTTTTTCATTCCTCTTTGCTTTCCCATTATAGATATTCTTTGTCTCATATTTATTTTTAAAAGATAGTGATCACTATCGCAATTGGCACCACGACAAGTCCTCACGTCCAATATAGATGATAACCACCGTTTTGATAATAGTACATGATCTATTTGATTTGCAGTGTCGTATCCTGGAACTTTCCAGCTGCTTTTATGTATATTTTTATGGGGAAAATGCGTACTTGCTATTACATATTTGAGTGCTCTGCAAGTTGGGCTGGTCTTTTTCCATTTTCGGATTTTTCTTGGTGCAATGAGTTCTTTCCAGCTACTTGCATGATGAATTCTTCGTTGCCAATTTTGGCATTAAAATCGCCTAATATTAGCACAGTGTCATGCGTACCTACTTATTTTGTCGCACACTTCTTCCATATCATTATAATTTCCTCTGAGTCTTCCGTAGGAGCATACGCTGATATCAGCGTTATGCTATTGAATCTTCCTTTCAGTCTTATAGTGCATATTCGGTCATTGACTGGTGTGAAACCTATTACTGCATTTGCCATTTGCCTTTTAATCAAGAAGCCTACTCCATTGAGTTCTATTACGATCTCCACTATAGTATAACGTATACTCTTTTTTGCTTATCTTTCCTGCATCCTTCCAGCGTTTTTTCCTGCAAGGCTATAATATTCATTTTGTATCTTTCTGTTTCATTTACAATCTCATTTAGCTTTCCAGCTTGTAACATTGTTCTAACATTTCATTGTCCTAGTATCCAATACGTTTTCGTTGCGAGGGTCTAGTATCATTATGTCCAGGCCTGATTATCCGAGGCTCTTCTGAATCTCTCGTGACATTTATATTGTTTAACAAGGTTTTGGTTTGCCTCGGGTATTTCATTTCCCCGATACCACTCATATCTGAGAGGCACTCCCCTATCCACCACCTGGTGAGGCATCCGATGGGAGGCCTAGATACTCCACACGGAGGCTAATATGGAGATGTTTGGAAAAAAAATTACTTTGAAATGACAAAAAATCACATTAAAGCCGGGTTGAAGTACCATTAGCGCCATTATTTTTGTTGTGATCACACTTACTTTCCATTTTGGAAAAAACCAAAAAAAAAACTTCTCGAAAAAAATTTGAATAGAATCCCGAAGTCAATAATTCACATTCGAATTTAATACCTGCATCGTTGGGCATTTGATTCTTACGTGCTTCCCATCGATCGCATCACAGCAATTAGTTCCATTTGAGGAAGAAATCATCTATGACTTGTTATTTAGCCGTTGGTGTTGGTATCGCTCTTTCGAGAAAATGAGTTATGATTGAGCCAAGGAATTTCTTGACAATTTGGCCGATTGTTGAATGATGGACTCTATATTGAAATGCCAAAGACCTTAAAGTTTCACCAGTTGCCAATTATCGCAATGTCATACACAATTTGTGATGCGGAATTATTGGTTTCATACATTCAAGATCTTCTTTCAAAACATCCAACGATTTAGAAAAACAAACGGGCTAAGTCGAAAATACTGTCTGAACTTCGTATCATCGTCGATTAAATTTCGATCAATCAAAATGTTCACTGCACCTTCTACGACTATTTTTTCGGTACAATTTATGAGGACTTTTTCTGTTTTTCTTGAGCAAAAAAAGAAGAGCGAACAAAGCTCGGAAATCGTCGTCAAGAATATAATTAACAGCATTATATGCTGCAATCCGTTCAGAATAATTTAGCATTTTTAAGAAAAAAACAAAACTGCACTTGTACAAGAAATATGACTTTCTGTTTCTGTTCCTTCTTGCAACCCATCAAAAAACCGCAGCAGATAGAAGCAGAAACAGAAACAGAAATTCGGTTTCTGTTTCTGTTCTATGCGACAACAAGGCTTAGCCCTGCCGCAGTCGCGGTCGCCAGGTTTTCGGAAATTTGAATTTTTACGGGCGACAAAGGACAGCTCGTGTGGATTGCTACGATTCAAGTACATATACAGTTGAAATTTTAGTATACAAATCATAAATTCGAGAACGTGTGCAGTCGTGTTCTTGGATTACGTTGAAGGAAAGTAGTGAAATACCAAAACAAGCACTCCGAACAAAAATTACGACTTGAATGCTGCACACTGCTTTATCATTCTGTTCATCAAAGCGACAAGCATAGCGACAGCAACGGCGACAGCGGCAGGGCAGCGACAAGCGACACATTCTGTTCCTGCAGTAATGTAAAAAAAATCACACGTTCGGTTGCTTTCAAAACCCGGGTTGGTATTTGATCCACCTGGAATTTTCCTGATCGTCCTAATGGTCATCATCGCTGGCAACATGATCTAGAAATATCAAACCAAGCCGATACTAAAACCTACAACCTCACCAAAGCGTCGGCAAAGTTTACTTTATCCTACTATTTGTTGAACAATGTTAAACGCGGAAGACGATGCACGATATTAGCCTCCTCCTCATGCATCCCTCAGACTACCCTTAACTAGGGATGGACGATATGCATCGATGTTTCGGAAACATTCGATGTATAAACCCGATGCATCGAACTGAACCGATGTTTTATTAATGCTTCGATATATTCGATGCATCGATGTTTTTTACCCGATGCATCGAATTGGAAATATGCTTTGCCTTTGTTCAGTATTCTTATACGCGAATCGAAAATTCAACTCAATCTCAACTCAACTTTTCAAGGTCCACGTGGTAACTGCTAGAGTATCACACATAAAACTGAATACAGAATTGAGCGGTCATAAGCACCGATAAATGCCAAATGATACAAAATGGTAAAGCTTGCATTCTGTTCAGAATAATCAGGTTGTGTGTAATCTTATTAATTTTGACGTTTATCAGCGCTGGTGTACTTACATGACCGCTCAATTCTGTTTCCAGTTTAAGTTGGAAGGTGCGTGGGAACTGTATTTCAAATACACTCACGGATTTCTTGTCACAGTCATTGCCGTAACCATGCATGAACATGTTCGTTGTCGTAAGTTAGTTTAACTGTAAAGGTGCGATTCCTATGCTACGACTGTAACGACTACAGCCGCGTGGCTCCAGCCGTGGGGCTGGAAAAATTGACTCGTTGTAATGGAAGTAAATGGAACCATTTCCTAAGGAGCGTCTGGCGCCGCACGACTGAAGCGACTCTGGTGAGGCGGCTTCATCCGTACGGCTCAACTGCTGACATGAGCAGTATAGTCGTAACAGTCGTGGCGGCTGGAAAATTTATTTTCACTGTGTTCAAGTATTTTATGTGTGATCAAAGCCTTCTATATTTACAAGCCATGCTGTAGAAAAATATTGAGAACCAATTTCCCCTTAATAGGACTTCAAATCGCCAAATTACACTAACAACATAACGTCACTTCACCGATTTGAAATCCCATTAAGGGGAAATCTTGAGTGCCAATTTTTCTGGAACTGCACTAGTCGCGGCATAAGAATTTTACCGAGCGACTCGGATCATGCGGCTCTGATCACGCGGCTGCAGTCGCTATAGTCGTAGCATAAGAATCGCACCTTAAGACCTGTAACTGCATAAACTTTTATATTTGCGTATATTTTAGACATAAAATTTATTGTAATTTTGAATGAAGTTTGTGGGTACAAGACATCGATGTATTTTGCGATACATCGTCGTGACATCGATGCCACAGAACGATGCATTGCATCGAAAAAAACATCGATGTATTTTCTTAATGTCCACCCCTACCCTTAACCCATCATATGCTTTTTCTATCCTCGAGCTAAGCTTACTGCTAGACATTGGACCATGACGTGAACGCAATGACAGACTGGTAGTGTAACGGGGACACCTAAAAAAAATATTAACCACAAATTTTCTCATATTTTCATGTTTGCACATTTTTCGCTTTCAGTAAATTCCATTTTTCAAACCCGCACAGAGCCAGACGAAATATGCATTATTAATTTTAAGAAATTCGATTTATTTAAATACAAGAATTAATTAAATAAAAATTAATTCTAATCCGGAAGCCGGTTGACTTAGTTTCTGCGCTCAGTCAACAAACAAATCCGTAGTCACGGCAATCCACCTAGGCTACTAACCTAAAGTTAAGGCAAAAGAGCCTTATCTAAAAACACCATCTATAGTACTCAATCACAACACAATCTGCATGTTTATTTAATAGCAAATTATTTAAATCACCACTAGAATCACACTATTCAACTACATGTAGTTTCCACATACCTGAACATGAGTAGGTACATACCAGCAGGATTTGATATGTAAATAGAAAATCAAATTTCGCATCTAATTTCCTTTTGATTAAATTGCAAATCGTGAATTCAAATCAAAAATTTCTACCATCATTCTGGTGGTTTTGTCAGCATTACTGTGGTATCCCAAATAAATAGCTGAAATATGCACATACATATCAAACATATCCACATAAATATTTATGCCAGCCATATCCTCCCTGGAATCATGACACTTCCAATTATTTTCGAAAGTATTTCGTAATATCCTCGTACTCCTTTCTAGCTACACATTTTCTCTCATTCACAGTAATTTCCATTCCAACTATTTCTGATTAAGTGTCTCTCTGTGGCAAATGAAAATATGTCATACGTAACATTTATGAAAATACCGAATGTCACACATTTTGTCACCTGACAAATGCTAGAATATAAACTGAGGCTTTTGTTTTCTTTTTCAACTTGATTTTAGTCTAAAGGCCTAATTGATCCTGGGTCCTTTGAAGGAGGGATGTTTTCTTGTCAGTTTGAACTTTAACCCATCTTTGCCTCCTGGATTTGTCCAAGAAGTATTTTTGCTCATTTTACCTACATACAGTAGGAGGACTAAAAGCCTGAAAACCACACAATGAACAGATTCGTTATCTGACCAGTACAGAATGATAAAAGGGAATGTTAAGATGGTGGTGCAAGACGAGGCAGAAGGGCCAGCACAATCCTTTTTTGTTTGAAGTAGTCAAGATGAATCGTTAGGCTTTGGTTTTGTTATTTGGAAAAGCGGAGCGACATGAAAGGACGTTCTCCACTCTAATCTCTTTATAAATAAAAAAAACAGATTTTCTTGTCTTTCATTAGGAAATTCTGCATAAAGAAGTTTAAGCTCAATGTTTTTTGGTTGGCACTTTTTGCGATTTTGACAAAAGTGGCATTAGGTTTTGACAAGCAGTATAGTCATGGACGCCGGCAGGGATGCAAGAAGATGCAATGACACCCCCGGCTGCGAAGTATATACACAGAAAAAATAATTAAGTTGATATTTAAATTTTATTACTGAAAAATCTGCAAAGAAAATTTGCGATTATCTCTCTGGCTTATTCCTACCCAGAGATACGGCAGGGGTGTTGTATAGAATTGCCCATCTGGCCACATGCTTCCCAAATCTGGCAATTTCGTTCCGCGGCAACATCATGAGGTCGCATGATCTCTGCTTGTTGTAGTCAGGCCAAGTTTTTGTGGTCTTAGCTTATAATGTCGCGGGCACCCACAGGCCCGCCACAAAGGGGGGTAAACTGGTACGAATTGCCCCGAGCCACAGGCCAGAGAGGGCCCCGAGAATAGATTGAAACCCAAAGAGTGAAAGCCGGTTATCCCTGGGTACTAATCGTCTAGGAACATGACTGACCCATACATGATCTAAGATAATTTTTTATCATTTTTAATATACTGAAACCGCGTTCACCATTTGCAACACTGCTATCAAAATAAAGGATGTAAGCCAACCCTTATTTAATAAAAAATGGATTGAAGACTTTCATCATACATTAGATTGGGACATTTGACTTGCCCTTAAGTACATAGTCTCTTTACTACCACTTTACTTAAGGAAAAGAGAAAACTTACCCAGCGAAAAATGGAGCGCTGCATTATCAATGCTAGAACGCTTCTTAAAAAAACGGGGTCGTTCCTCTTCGTTCTATATCAGTGGGGAGCACTACTTTGACCAATGTGACAAGCCAAGTAAAGGTATCCGGAACGCTGTCCAAAACAATCAACATCTATAATGGACTCCGACAAGGGGACGGTCTGGCCTGCCTCCTTTTCAACCTGGCGTTGGAGAAAGTGATCCGAGATTCGGGCGTGACATCAAGGGGCACAATCCTTCACAAGTCCACTCAATTACTGGCTTACGCAGACGACATTGACATCATTGGAAGAACATCAACAGCTGTACAAGAAGCTTTCATCCAGATTGAGCGGGCGGCAGGAAATCTGGGACTGCACATCAACGAAAGCAAAACAAAGTGCATGGTGGCCTCGTCTGCAAGAACACCTAACATTGGTCCCACAATCAAGGTAGAGGAACACGAGTTTGATGTGGTAAAATCATTTACCTACCTTGGGTCAATAGTAGCAGCCGACAATAGCATGGGCTCAGAATCGGGACCGTTGGAGAGAACAGTTGCGAGAGGCCAGGATCGGATTCTGGTTGTAGAGCCGTTAAAGAAGAAGAAGAAGCACTTCTTTTACTGCTGCTTTTTTTAGAAGTATTTTTGAAACAGTCGCAAAAGTAGAAAAACTTTCTAACCCTCCAATTTATGTTATAGCGCCTGTGGATATGTGAAACAATTGCGCTGTCGAAAAGCTTTATATTTTTGTTCACCTTTTTCAATTGCCTTTTCGCAGTTTTACCAAGCGGTCCCCCAACTAAGTACCAACCACATCCTATATGCTGCTTGTCCACGAACGAGAACCGGTCTATGTTTGTCCGTTTTCTTCCTCCCGTAAAATTCCTTAAAGCTCCAATCGGAGAATATTACCAGCGCTCCAAATTCGCTCCCCTTAGTAGCGCTTCAATTTTTTCCCGCTAGGATAGCTTCTGGATTGATTCTGCCAAAAGAAAGATGAGTAGGTACTGAGCCCCAGAGCCAAGGGCCTGTCCACCTAAGACCTGTTCCATTCTAGGCTGCACGAAGTAACTTAAGGTTCATCCACGTATCAAAAACCGACCGCTCGGTATCTATATTTAATGCTCTGAATGAACTAAGTGCGAGTTCGGAAACTTAGGACTGTAATATTCAGCTGCAGACTTCAAATTGCTGGATACTGCAGATTGCAGAGCAGTCCTGCGTTTACGAACTGTCATCTATTCTTACCACAATATTTTAGTCAAAGATTTTTTGGAATTTCAATATCCTGAGAGGGCCCCCCAACATATTTTAGCCCCAGGCCCCGCAAGGTGATGTGGCGTGCCTGGGCACCCGCAGAGAACATGAAGAGCAGACTCATCCCCCTCAAGGCAACGCCTGCAGATCATCACTGTTTCCAAGAATTCACCAACATTAAATCTGATGTATCTGAGGTCTGAGCACGACGGGTTGACTGAGAGCTGAGACCCGCTAGTCACTAAAATAATTAGTAACGTGGTTGTTAATGTCTATAATCTTACGTCTCCTATCGTTGTTGAAGGTAGGTTATTAGTTAAGAGGTTATTAGTTAAGAGGTAATCAAAAGGTACTAACCTCTTTTGTTCACTCTACGAATGCCCCAGGCGTCATGGTGGGTGTTCGCATCACACCCTACGATGATCTGCATAACGCTCTTTTTAGAGTAACCCAGGATATCCCACCAGCTACCCGTAAGCCCTGTATAGTTCCGTTACTTACCAGTGGCTCCTGGACAAGAGCCACGTCGACAAGTTGGGTGACCAGCAAAGAGCGGCCGAGGTACCCCTACTATGCTGCATTGTGAACTGGACCACTCGTATCCTCAGGTTCTTCCTGCTATTGTGAGCCAGCAAGAGTCTTTTTTCATGCGAATTTCCTTGGTCTTGATTCGGCCGAAGCCGTAAAATAGGGACATGCCCTGCTCTTTTAGCTGCATCAGCGGTCTCTGGTCAATGCTTCCCATCACTTGCCATAAGGTTACCAGCCGATTGATTTTGATTCTACATCGTTAAGGACCCAGAAGTTGATCCTCTTGAATTTGGGAAGGTCCTTTCGCTCGATTACTTTCAAGTTACGACGCCCTTCCAAACCCGTAGCGCGGCGGCAGCATCGTGGGAGTGTTGACATAGGTGATCCTCATGAACCTCCCTGACACTTTTACAGCAAAAACTGAGGTGAACAATCGCCTTCAAGACTTTCGTCCAGCTCAGTCATAATGGAGTCACCAATTGAGGAGGATTGTTGCTCGGTCAATTTGCCTTCAGGGAAGTTGTCCGGAGACGGTGATGGTGATGTCGGCCAACGTATCCCCGTATGAGGCTGCGTGTCCCCGTTTTATTCTTCTAGGGTCTCTGCTCCTCTGACCGTTTAGTCAATCCGCCAGATGGGTGCGGCATGAGACTGTGCCCGCTGAAGATATGGGAGCTGATACTGCCAATTTTCTGGTGATTCCAGACATTTTTGGCAGAAAAAGCGGCTGTTTTGGGTCTGCTTCTTGGGGTCCCCGGGTTGCCTGCGGTTTGTTGGGAAGGAGTTTCCAAAAGCAAATTTGCGCTTCGTGGAGCCCCCGGTTCCACTCGGACCTTTCTTGACTTGGCCCTCTTCCTCCTGGTGGAGCATTGCCGCCAGCTGCCTGGGGCTCATTTGTTAATTGCTAAACCGAAGCTTCTGTGCTGGACGAGATACCTCTGAGAAGATGCATGTAGCATGAGATCCACAGCAGTCGCTACTTATCATGTATATACGTTTTTGTGTAGTAAGTTTTATTCAAGTAGTAACTCAGTTTCTGTACTCAGTTCTGTACTTGTTATTTTGAATACAGTGTTTTTGAATACGTCATAGTTTGGATTCTCACTACTACTAGGAAATAAACTTGTAGAATTTAGATTCCCAGCGGGAAATATTAGACGTGCTTCCGACCGAAACACAAAAGAATCGCTTTTGTGCCACTGCCAAAGGAATCTCTTCATAAGCACATGTTGTCTCAGAAAGAGAATCAATATTTTTTAAAGTCAATCATCAATGAACTGGGATGGATGTCAACGCGAAATCAAATTTATAAAGACTTTTAACTACAACAGTAGGAAATAAAATCTAAAAAAAGCTTTTTCCCAACTGGCATAAGGGAACCGAGCCAATTGTGCTTCGTTCTGCACTATAAATCGCTTTCGAATCGTTCCAAATGAACTTAATTGAATCGCTTCTCCGCTTGGACATGCAATGTTAAAAAAGAAATGTAAGACAAGGCTAAGAGAAGCACTCCTCTGCTTCAAAAGGAGCGATTTAGTACCTTTTCTGAATCGCTTCATTTCCCGCTGGGTTGTCATATCACGTATTTATACACTGTACAACTAAACATAGACACAAATATTGTTCAATAAAAATAATTTCGAAATATTGTATGAGTATTAGTTAGAAGTTCAATCGAATTGGAACTTCTGCTTTATAAGTTGTAACGGATATATAAAAAACATTATATAATTTTAATACGTTTTTAATACGTAACAATTAAAGTTTTTATATTCAAATAAAATCTACTATATAAAACTGAATGTTTGTCTGTCTGTCTGTCTGTCTGTCTGTCGGTACGCAATAGGCTCCTAGACTGTGTAACCGATCTTAATGAAATTTTAACCATATGCTATTTACATTAAAGGGAAGAACATAGGCTATTCTATTACTTTCTAAAGCTACTCCTAGATGGCGCTGTCATGAAGAGCTTTGTTGAAAGTCATCACAGAGCTTTGAATTTTTGCATGAAGGTCGGTGGGGTCTCCTATGATGCACCTCGTAGCCCGATTTTCGAAATTCAAAATGGCCGCCGAAATATGACCGAAATTCAAAATTGCCGCAGAAATATGGTTGAATTTGCCAATTTTATTCCGATTCCAATGAAAGTGGGTATCTAGGGGTTTTTAAGGTCGCAAATAACAAATTTGTGGTCAAAACTTATAAATTCAAAATGGCCGACGAGTTTGCAAATTGTGTTCCGATTCCAATGAAAATCTGTATCTGAGGTTTTTTAAGGTAGCAAATAACGACTTTATGATCAAAATTTAAATTCAAAATGGCCGCGCCAATATGGCCGACGAGTTTGCGAATTGTATTCCGATTCCAATTAAAATCGGTATATGGGAATTTTTAAGGTAGTAAATAACGAATTTATGATTAAAACTTATTCAAAATTGTGGGGCCAATATGGCGGAAGAATTTTGCCAAATAAGTGTCATTTCCCGGTTAGCTGTATGTAGGTTGTTCAAGAGTTGGAAAATCGGAAAATTTTGACATTCTAGCTACAAATGGAAAAACATTGAATGTAGTGTATCCTGAAGCTCTCTAAGCAATAGGTTCAGAATTGATCAACAAGGTTTTTTTGGAAAGGTGGTAAGGAGAAACGGAAATATGGGATGATTTATGTATAATGGATAAGAAGGAAAGAAACCCATCACCTCTGAATTTTTAGGTATAAGTCTAGGATTCTGCAATACGGGAAGAGGCTGGCATCTGGGTAAACAAATAAAACCTGAGTCAGTGACGTTGCAGATGAGAACCCAGGGGCCAAGCAATTGCAAGACATGTAATTTGTAGCGTATAATGTCCATCACCGTCAAAAGTCCATTTCTAAATATGAAATTAGTAGATATAATCCTTTAATTTTTTTTTCTTTCAGGATGTAATAATATTTGTCGATTATTGAGTGTTTAATTTAACTAAAAGTCCATACGAAAAAAGATTATAGCATGGATAACACTGTGGATATGACATATTTTCTTGAAATTATACTATGTGTCTAATAGTTGCTGGGAAAAGCCTTATTTTAAAATAGTCTTTCACTAATATTTATTTTTGGTGGGTAGTTATATTTTTAAGGATATTCGTGTGTGTTTATTTTACCAGAAAGAACCATAACTTTATTACGGGCCACGCCGACAAAAAATATTGTCTGCCCCAGAGCTTTACAATAATAGGTAATTTTGGTCACACTGCAAATAAATGCATTTTGAATCCAATGTCTCGAACTTTTATAGGAATAGTTGGTTTTTCATTACTGGTTAAGAAGAGTTGAATTTTGAAGGTTTGGATTGATTTTAAATGTTTAAACGTTGGGTGCAGCAAGGCGCACCGGGTCCCAGCTATCCAAAATACAGAAAATAAGTGGTTCATGGAGACACTTCATCTGTGTATGAAAATTCATATCTCGAAAAATGCCATGTCAATGGATGGTTTTTATTGTCTTGATCAAAATGTCAGATCCCTAATAGTTTCACATTTTGTTATTTGAAATCAAAAATACCAAAAAAATGCATTTTTCAAACTCTCCTACTGTATATTAAAATTCATATCACCTGATTACTACTATTGGTTTATGGGTGCAGCATAGGCGCACCGGGTCCCAGCTAGTAATGATATAAAATAAAAAAGTTAAAGTTAATCTAAAATATATTAATGAAAACAATATTGGCAATATGCGCATAGCGTATTGCAATGAAGTGGAGTTTGGCCAGCAGGGAATTTAATTTTGCCAACCCCCATTTCATATGGCAGAGAAGATTGTACGCGATCAAGTATAAATTACCCACTCCCATGCAAACTTCGCACGGTGACATTTACATGGTGGCTTTAAAGGGTGCGCTTGGCTATCCTATAACAATATTAGGCTTCGAAGATTGCCAGCAGTTCCACCTGGAAGACATTGACATATAAGGCAGGCGGTAGTATTTTTTAGGTTAGGAACCGTCTATGTATAGAACTACATCATAGTTTTTTTCAGGCTGGAAGCTTTCCCATCTCTCTCTCTCTTGAGAATCTGAACATCGAAAACTGGGTTGAAATTAAATTCGATGTCATGTAGTCAGACGAGATGGCCCATGCCCATTCCCAGTGGTAGGCAGCTCAGTATATTGCCGTGTCTGCCACCCAGCAATCCCCTTCTTGAGGCCTATGGGCCGTGCATGCTGCCTGGTTCCTGATATATTATTTTGGGTAGCAGCAGGTCGAGAGACCGTTACTCCGAGTGATGCCATTCTCTGGATTTGGCTTAGTCTGGATTTGTTATATTCTATTGCAACAGCTGAGCACCATTCGGCAAACCCGCATGACAGCTCTAGCCTTAATACTGGTTTATAATATGAACTCACCAAGTATAGTTTCAAGCCCCTTTTGTCTACCTACTAGTTAGTCCAATAAACAGGTCGAAAAAGCCCTTCGTAATGCGAAAAATACCGCATGCGTTTTTTTTGCCATATGATTTTATATATTTTTATAAGCTTAAATTCAAAATGGCGTCATCCGCACCGTCTTGCTAAACTTACAGTGAGGGGAAACGAAACTATGCATTTTACGACAAAAATGTATATAATCTTTTTTGTAGATAAATAAGTGATTTAATTTTTTTGTTTAAAATTTTTTTTTGTAAAGTCAATATGTACTGAGCTATGGTGCTTCAAACTTCACATATCACTTTCTTTGCACTATATTTCGGTAATGGTTAACTCTACAAATTCAAAAGTAGTTTTCTGCCAATATCTTTTTAATTACACGTTTTATTGCAAAACTGATTATAAGGTTTTTGTGCGCAATTTCATTGCCGAGATTTTTTGACCCGATTAACCTTTCAAAATTATTCAAGGTCAAAGTTTCCAAAAATCACTTTTCGGCCAAAAATCACTAACTATTGATTTTTGCAAAATCACTAACTATTGATTTTTGCAAAATCACTAACTATTGATTTTTGCAAAATTTTTCGACAAGTTTTCGAAAAAGTGGCAACGGTGTCATTAGGGTAGGCAATAATCTTTTGTATAAATAGAACAAAAAAAATTTCTCAATAATCAGTTTCTGTCATTTTTTGACCAAAAACTGATTTTTTGAAAATTTGACCTTGAATACCTTCGAAAGGGTTAAGTTTTCGAAAAAATGACAAAAGGCTTTTTTGTAGGCAATAACGTTTCGTATTGACTGATCAAAAATTTTTTTCGAAAAAACCAGTTTTTGATTAATGTTTTGGCCAAAAAGTGATTTTTGGAATTTTTGACCTTGAATAACTTTGAAAGGGTTAATCGGGTCAACATCTTTGTCAGAACTAAAGTTGTAGAGAATTTCATTGTCAACACTTAGGGCCTTTGTACGGGGTTGTACGACCTATAGAAACCGAGATACAAGGAAAACACCGGAAAACCGCTATATTTCCGGCGGCCGTTTTTTTTGTGATTCCGAAATTGTTTTCTTAAAAAGTCCCAAGGAAGCCGTGGACCAATTTTCAGCCATTTCTGAATTTTGTCTCCTTTCGTGCGTTTTTTTTGCTAATTTCCTCGGACTATAAGAAATCTCAGGCACTGGGATGCTCCATATAGGTTTGTTGTCATCAAGCTCTGTACACTTCGCGGGTCCTGGAGAAAACTCCGTTTATTGAGGGTTTGGAACGCTCGGTGGTGTGGGTTGCATGGCACATTTGAGTAAAGAAGAATTCGATTCCAAGAGAAATGCTAGTAAGTCGGCCTTGGATTTTGTGCCTGATATAACCTTCCCTTTGTAAAAAAAGGGCGGAGCGGTGGATAAACTGAAATTCTTCTTGATGCATATGAAATTTTACTTCTCACCCAAATGATGATTTCATTTTGCTATAAAATTACAGGAATTTCTTAGTTTGATGTACTATGCACGGTGCAGTGACAAAAGGCTTTATGGATTTGGGCAAGGCTTTATAGATTTGTATTATAGGTAGCATTAGTATGTGGTGTGAGGAGGCTTCATTAATGTTCGGACTTCTATTTAGAGATGGTGACACAGACATCGGGTACAATGGGAAACACATCGCGTGTGTTATGCCTCCTTAAACGATGTGAATGTCGTTGACTGTCCGATAAATGCGTCGGCGCCGACAAGGAGTCTCAACAGATGTGATGCATTTTACTTACTTGTCGCCAGTCTATTTGTCAATGTTTTTTTTTGATAGCGGTTCAATCGAAAAGGTCTCTTTAAAAACCATTTACAGTACCCTGGTACGAACAATTTAAAAACAATTAAACCTACACCAATTTCAATCTGATCTAAGCCTTCATAAGAGAAAATCCCATCGCATTTCATCGATTTCACTGTTTCTATTGCCTAAAACAAATTGCAAAAATATCCGAGGGCTGGGAACGTTATAATAGAATTTCTCATTATTTTACCATCAGGAAATTTGAAATTTTCCCTTCCATCCGACTGGAATTGTTAATAATGTTAATTTTCACACCCACATTAAATTATGTGCATGAAAGATTTATGAGCGTTCGGCACTCAATCAAAATTTGTTAATAATCAAGTGATAACAAGCTGTCGATAAAGCGGCAACCAGCACCAATTTCGTAGATCGATGAACCAATTTCGTGGCGGAAATCGATCAATTAATCTGAAAATCCAGGACCAACTATCACAGACACCCATACAGTAATAAAATGCTTTGTAGTCATTAACGGGCTCCTCTGCTCCTCCATTAGCATATATTTATGCAAAATTGATGTGACTTTGTTCGGTGATAAGCTATCCCAGCACACCAATTAAGTGACAATTAAAGATTTTTGTTGGAGCATTTGAGGAAGGAGCTGCGAACGTTTGTGGGGGAAATAGTTATGTCCTTTTTGCGTTTGTATTTGCTTTTATTGGGCTGCTCTTTTATTGGCTTATTCCATTATCGGTGAATTAATAACCCTTTTATAGTTAATTTAATTAATGCTTTGGGCTGGTTTAATTTAGTGACAAGAGCCTAAGTGTTAGAGGAAAATGGAACAAACAAATAAGAAGCGCTCATTATTGTTGTGTATTTTATGTCTGTCCTTTCAATAAAAAGGATACAAAACTTTATGAAATAGAAAATAAATAGTAAAGTGATGTATCTATGCCTCCAACTCTAGCGCATTTTAGTATTTATAGCTTGTTTTCACCGAAGCAATTTCATTATCTTAATTTCGAAATTGAATAACTGTTTTCTTCGGCAATTGCAATTTTGTGTTTGATGTGTTGTCTTCGCATAAATTTATTGCTTAATCAGTTGGTCTTCTCACAAAGTCGCCTCTTATGAACACTTTGGGTCACGTGGAAACATTTTTGTATATGATAGTTTTCACCTTGGTATGTTGACTAAGTTCTTTCATGTAAAAAAGGCTTCCCGAAGCTACCGATAACTATGAGAACATCGTAACGGGGGAGATCCTCATTGCTCGATGTCAACTGATAGTAATATTGGTCTATTCAGCTTTCTAAATGTGCATCACACAGAAGTCCATAAAGACTTTTATTCTATCAACTCTGAATCAGTTGGTCCAGACAATCTACCACCTCTATGCCTAAAGAATATTTTTCTTGTGATGGGCGATGTAGTCTCTGTTCTAACATGTTCATTCTGGTTTCCGCAAAATCAGTAGTTATGAAACTGCACTACTGAAGGTGATCACCGATCTGCGAATGGTTCTTGGTTCCTATGACATTTCTTCGCAGAGTTTGGAAATATTAGGTATTAACTCTGTTCTCAAAATAGATTCACGAAAAAATTTAATAATATCTTTGGGGGCTCCCACGGTGTTCCGATTTTCAGATCATTGATTACAAGATTTAGTTTGTGCGAAGAGCAATGAAAGAGCAAAGCTTTGATGTATTTTTTGCGCAAAATTGCTTGCACACCACCCTATTTTCCGGACATCGTCGAACAACCGTCAGCTGCTCCTACCTGGCCCCTTGGCGACGACCTTGGTGCAGTGTGTTTTAATTTTAATTTCATTTTTTATTTACGGCATGAAGCCAGAATAACTAAACCTTAAAATCACGCTGCATTTCTGCACATATTTCTTATGAAGGCGTGTTTACCAGTTTTGTTTATAATCTTCACCGATCTTAACAAATCTGCCGATATCATTTTTCGATTCTGGATTGCACGCCTGATGTAGGCTTATCCCTCAAGGCAAATTTGTTTATAGACTCCTACGGTTCGATCGTCCATAATAGTTATCTCCATGAGTATCTTCCAGAAGGAAATTAGAATTATGAGTTAAAGAAAATGTAAAATAATAAAAATTAAACTAAAAACAATTATTTAAGTTTTGTATTTATGCTCTAAACAGTCCTATTCGATATTAATTGAAAAAGATGCTTCCGTGCTGAATCGGCACGTTGTAATTCAACAGGGAGAGAATTCCATAGAAGAGCTGCGTGGACGAAGAAAGAACGCTGACCAATTAACGTTCGGAAACTCGAAATAATTACACTATTATTTCTAAGTGACCGTGTGAGCTGCACAAACTGAACAGACACAGAAGTCTATATTCATGGTAGTCACTAAGAGAGCAGCCCATAAAGTAATTAGAATATGGCAAGATATGGTATGATTTGTAAACAAAACGAACACAGTTGTTAAAGGCAATTTCAATTTTACGGGCGCAAAAGCAATGGCGGATTTAAGTTCGACTGCGCTCTAGGCCCCGTCCGATATGGCACCTTTTCTGCTTTGTAGTATTATAGTAAAACCTCTAATTTACGAATATTGCAAATACTTTATTATAATCTTTATTAATTTAGATATAATAATAAATGCTAAGAATTAAACAATAAATAAATTGTTTAAGACTTATAATAACAAAAAATATGGTTTAGGACAAGGATGGTGAAACCATAGAAAGGCAGTGCATGCATACGAGCTATTGCACCCAGGAGTGTGAGACTAGAATCCACTAAAACGCCACTAAATGATTAAAACTCGTCAGCCATCAACCATTAACTTTACGCTAACACTGATCTGCGAAAGTTTAGAGTCGCTGTAGAAGTGCTGCAGAAATGTCACTCTAATTCAAGAGGCTTTATTCTTTCAAGCCTCCTAGCGGAACTAGGAGAATATATCAGCTCGCGGGCAGCAACCTTAACATGATCTTAGGAGTCGAGTTTAAAGGTCCATTTACACACCAAACGCCAAGTGGAAACTTTCGTGCAACAGAGTGCGAAACATACAAATTTCTGTGGATAAAAGAGCTCCAGAGCTGCGTTTCCCCTTTGCATTCGGGATGTAAAATCGCCTTTATGCTTTATCGCATACCTTTTTACTTCATCTATAATTGGAAGAATTTTTAGACTTCTGTGCAAGCCGTTATTGCCACATACCAGGGAGCACTTCCGTGTTCCTCAAGACTTTGTTTTGGAACGTTTGAATTTTTTGTAAATTGGCCGTTTTGGCACATCACCATATTTGCACGCCGTACAACCATATCGCTTGATAATTTAAGTATACAACAGAATCTTATTTTGTATCGGCAATTTAGATTGTTTAGCTAAGAGCTAAAACATATACCTTATTTCTAGTTCATTTTTTGAAGTGAAAACTTCTATAGGCACGTTGGGCACTTTTTGGCCTGGGGAAAAAACTAAAAACTCGCGTCACGCGCACTTTTTGTGTGCCATCACGCGCAAGATAAATGATTTTACTTTAACTCGGAAAAATAAAATAATAAATAAATATTCCGATTCACTTTATAGCGAATCGAACCACTTTTTAAAGTACAGGAAAGAAAAAAAAAAGATTTATTTCCGATTTATATTTTTTATTATAAAAAACGCTCCCGAATTAATTATGGTTAGTACAAAGTTTAAACTTAGACTGACTTCTTAATTTGATTTTAATTTTCATTTTCATTACAAATTATACCTGTCATCAAAAATGTGTCTTAAAATGATAGGACAAACCAAGGTGGGATTCATGTTCATTAGTTGCATATTGCAATCTGCAATCTGAGACTTTTGTTTACCAAAAGTCTAGAGAGATTTTGGTGGAATTGGCAACGTAAGAAAATTTGTGGGAATGAGAATTTTTCTAGTTCCCCTGATTGTATTTCGATAATATTTCTTCGAATTCTAAAATGTTTTCTTTAGGATCGTTAATATACTTAACTCCTCCCACCTTAGTTTGAGGATTCTCCTGAATCCTATTTTTAAATATAAATTTAATATTTTTTCTTTTACAAAAGAGGAAAATTATAACAGTGATTAATAGAAAAGTTATGAATGAGTTTATGCTATAATTGACAATTTTGTGATACTTAAGTTCTTCTATCTTTCCAATGTTATTTTCTTTATTTAATGTAATATTACCAAAATTTAGGTTATCTTTATTGAAAGTAAAATTTTCATCTTTCGGAATTACAAATTTTTCTGTAAAAACTCTTATTTTATTGCTATATTCTCTATTATTAATTTTGATGGTACAATTATTGAAGGATATAAAGTAATTTCCTTGGAGTAACAGTCGCCTTTCGTCGCAACTACTTTTTAATTTTCCCGATTTTATGTTATTGATAATAATAATGCTTTCTTCAATAAATGAAATTTCTTCCTCGACGCTTTTAATAAATCTACAATTCTTTAAGCTCATACAGTTTTTGCTTTCGGTTAGTTCTTGTAATGTTTTACTTTCGGAATAGGTATAAATTTTATTATTATTATGTACGATATATTCTATATCAGAATCCATTTGAAAATTTTGGGAATTTGTGATTGGTATAAGAAGGTTTTTGCTAGTTACGATATGATGACTTGGGATTCGGATAGCAAAAATTATGGAATTATCTGTATGCTTAGCAACGCCAAGCCGGATCCATGATAATTTGTTAAAATCTATGTTATAAGTATTAATTTCTTCTTCCGTTAATATGTTGGGGTGCAAAAGGCCTAAACGAGCCGATGCGATGTTGTTTTGAAGGTGCTCAATATGTGTTTCTATGTAATTTAACTTAAACATGTATTCTAGAAAGGCATTTTCTGACAAAATCTTCATTTCAGTGAGGTTAAGTTTATTTAAATGATGGAGTATTTTCGTTCTATCTGTTTCGATTATACTTTTAATTTGATCAAATGTTTTATTGAAATTTTCGTTGATTTTTATTTGTTGATTAGAATTTCTAATTAGTTTATGATTGTTCTTTTCTAGAGCCTCGAAATGGTTTTCTATATCATGTCGGTCTTCATTATCCATTGTTCCAAAGGCCCAGTTAAGGATTTTTCCTCCAAGATCTATTAATCCTCTTTTTTGTCTATACGGCAAAAGTGTTCTAATTTTACTTTTAATTCTATTTATTTTAGATTGTATTAAGTCCCTGTGGTGAACTAAGTCTAATAAGTTTAATGTCGATTCCAAATTACAAACTAAGTTTAGTATTTCGTTAGGATATACTTGATGTAAAATAATTTCGAACTTATCAGCTATTTCGACTGTTTCTACTTTTACCTCAGTGTATCCCTGCTCCGAATCAATTTTTTCAATTACCATCGTTTGGAGGGTCATTTTGGGCATCAGTAGTAGAAACATCCAAAGCAGCAGCAGCAGTGTCCTGGTTTTGGCCACCTTTCTCTGAAAATTTAAAGGGACGTTTTATATTGTTCTCGTGAACATTAGACAAGTTATATTTTCTAAACTTTGGCTCCTCCTTGTGCCTCAAAGATTTATAATTTTTTATGAAGCCAGACTCTCGGTATTCCCTATAATCTTCCCTATCTCGGTTTCTTTTGCTTATAACCCTTTCTTTTGATTTAATTAACCTATCGTAAATTATGCTGAAGTCAATTTCCTTATTTTGGACAATTAACGGTGTAGTTTTTATTGTGCTATGATAAGATTTATTGTAAAACTCCACTGCTTTTAGGATTTGCACCCTGATTGGCAATTTCTCTTCTAAATTTAAGGCCCTAATTTTTTCGGTTAACGTTCCGTTTAGTCTCTCGATATCGGCATTGCCGGTGTGGTTGTTTGGCTTAGTAATATGATACTCTATGTTTTCTTTTTCGCAAAAAATTTTTACATGTTTTGACGCAAATTCGTTGTCAAAGATTAATTTTTTCATCTTACCTCTAATGGCGATGATTTGCCTTATTTTTTCTAATATAGTCATATGGTTTCGGTCTTCTAAGTGCAGGCTGACTGCATGTTTCGAAAATCGGTCCACTACATTAAGAAAATTATTTTTACTATTTGTATAGACATCAATGTGTACGATTTCGTTAATAGTCTTAGGGGTTTCCGTAATTTCATATTTTTTCTTAACAGGGTTCCTGTCGTATTTAGCACCGGTACAGATATCACAATTGTTTAAAATTTCATGGATGAATATTTTTAATTTGGGGTTATAGATTTTGTTCTTGAGGCCTTCATACGTCGATATTATCCCACAATGCCCTGATTCTATCTTATGGAATAGGGAGATTTGCTTTTTTAGCTCCTCTTCATTTTCAATGTCATTTGCGAAGTAGCTACATCTAAGGAACTTTACTTGATCTCTAGTTGGGAATAATTCTATTAGTTTTGTCTGTAGTACGTTATATTCACGATCACTCAATTGGGAGTAAATACCTATTTTACCCTTTTCTATGTACCTGGTGAATATATCTGTTTCCTTCTCTAAATCGTTCTTGTCAATGAATATTCTCCTATTATTAAATATTCGTTCGAACTCTCTTTCTTTCTTTTCCACGAGGATAATTTGTGTACGGAATCTGTTGACCACTGTTTCATGTATTGCGATGTGATCGTTAAGATCTTCCGCTTGAGAGTGGACAGTATGGACTTCAACAGAGTCTTGAGGAGAGGTGCTCAGGTTCTCAATATCAGCTTGAGGTTCTGAATTTCGTTCTGATTGGGTGGCAGTTATTTCACCTCCGCCTTCTTGGTTATTTGTTTCAAATAAATTGATTTCGTTTCTACCCGAATCTATGCGACTTAAAAAATCCGCCACTTTGTTTTCTTTCCCTTTTATGTACCCTATGGTTATATCATACTCACCCAGCTGAATTAACCATCGCTGAAGGCGAGGATTAATGTCCTTGCCGGCATATTTTGATTGGAGCCATTTAATTGGCTGATGATCAGTTTGTAAATCAAATGCTTTACCAAACAAGTAGGGGCGATAATATTTAGTTCCCCACACCACCGCTAAAAGCTCTTTTTCTATGGTGGAGTAATTCTTTTCATGCTCATTGAGTGTCCTTGATGCGTAGCATATGGGATGACCTTCCTGTGTAAGGACAGCTCCCAATGCTGTATTGCTGGCATCAGTGATGAGCTTGAATCTCTTGTTAAGATCGGGGTATCTGAGGATGGGGTGGCTGGTAATAAGTTCTTTGAGCTTTTCAAAGGCCGTTATATAGCTTGGGTCATTTAAATTGACTTTACTTACGCCCTTTTTTAAATATTTTACCATAGGACTTGCTATTTTTGCATAATCCTTGACAAATTTCCTATAATATCCTGTTATGCCCAGGAAGGATTTTATCTGTTTTTGTGTGGTGGGTAATTTTAGTTCTTGGATGACTTTTATTTTAATGGGGTTTGGCTTTATACCCTTTGGAGTTAGTATATGCCCCAAAAATTCTGTTTCTCTGCGCAAGAAGTTACACTTATCAATTTGAATCTTGAGGCCAGCCTGTCTCAATTTGTCAAATATTTTCTTCAGATTGGTTAGGTGTTCTTCTAGAGAAGTACTGAAAACGAGAATATCGTCCAAATAGACGACACATAATTTGTTTATATATTCTCTAAGTACTGCATTCATCAACCTCTGGAAGGTTGATGGTGCATTTTTGAGACCAAACGGCATTCTTAAATATTCATAATGACCGAATGGGGTCGAAAATGCCGTTTTTTCTTGGTCACAATCCTTCATTAATATTTGGTGAAAGCCCTTGGCAAGGTCCAGTGTACTAAAATACTGAGCTCTACCAAGTTTATTCAGTATATTTTCGATGTTCGGAATAGGAAATTTGTCGTCCACGGTTACTTCATTTAATTTCCTGTAATCTATCACGATTCTCCATTTTTTTAGACCCGAATTATCTGCTTTTTTGGGCACAATCCACAGTGGACTGTTGTATGGAGAATTGCTTTCCCTTATGATGCCTTGCTGCAGCATCTCAAGGATTTGCCGCTCAATTTCCTTTTCATGAATATGGGGATATCTGTATATCTTAGAATAAATTGGCCTTTCCGTGGTAGTCTTAATTTCATGTCTCACTTCATGAGTTGAGGTTAATTTATCCCCTTCCTTAAAGAACAAACCTTCATAATTCCTTATTAATTTGGTTATTTGGGTTTTTTCTTCAGGGTTCAAGTGATCGATTTTTAGTTTTTCATAAAGGTTACCTTGTACACCGTCTAATGAATGTATTTCGTTAACAATAAAAGGGAAATTATTTTCCTCGAACAAGATCTTATTATTGTTTACATCTATGTACATAGATTCAAGATCTATTTTTGCCTTAAACGGTACTAGGAAATTTTGACCCATAATTGCGTCATAACTTCTTCCTTTTAAGTCAATTATTTTCCATGTTACAGTACCAAAGAATTTAAATTCTTTTGGCATTGGCGTTGTTAACTTATGGGAAATTTTATTTATTCCATTGATAGTGGAATAGTAAACAGGTTCACTCAGCCTCTCATGACGGTAGTCCTGAAGGATATTGGGCTTGATAACGCTGGTTGCTGACCCCGTATCAATCAAGCACTTGATTTTTTGATGACCGATTGTCAAAATTGCTATGGGGATTCGGGCATCAGAGGCTCTTTGTGAAAATTTACGTCTTCGTATTCGTCCCTATTTAAATTACAGATTTCCATTGGTTCGGAGGCAGAATTATTTCTTGTTTGTGCAGAACTTTGGCCTGGTTGATACCACCGATTACGGAACTGACCAGAATTACTAAAGTTACGATTATTATAAGTAGGGTTATGGGGTACGTTGTTGGTGTTGCTTCTATGAAAATTTCTTTGAATATTATTGTTTCTGTTAGAAACGCCATTAATATTTGTATTAGGGGGACCTTTGTTAACGATATTACTAGTATTATTTCCACTTGTGTTAACTTTTACGTATGAGGAATTTTCACTTTTACTAGCATTATTTCTATGAGAGATAAATTTATTCTTTCGACTTCGGAAATCTACTGCGTCTTCACTGTCTAGTAACTTCAACTTATCAAATTTATTATATACTTCGATAATAGTACCATTTTCAGGAATATTTCCTCTTAAAAAATTATGTATCTTACTGCTAATTATATCAGTTAAATATTGGTCATTGTTGCTAGGGTGATAGGTTGATGGTTTAGACTCATCAAATTCGTACAACTCGTTAAGTTTATAGTTGATATCTTTAACACTTTCAAAAAGTTCTCTTAATGTGCTTACCTTTAGCGATCGGCAATTATTTAGTAGTTCTGAATAGTCCTGTCTGGGCCGGAAATGTTGTTTGAGTTCCTGCTTAACTAGCTCCCAATTTGCAGCGGAACTCCCTAGACGCTGGATACACCTCTTCGCCTCGCCTTGGATTTTGTCGTTAATTACGATGCTCATGGCATATTCCCTCAGTCCTGGGGTATTTTGGCACAACTGGAAAGTCCTTTCGACGGTGGAGATAAATTCCTGAATGGTATACTCGTCCTTTCCATTAAATTTTGTAAGCTTATTCACATGGCTCAGAAATTGCTCTGGAGTTAATACAAAATTCACTGATTGGGCCTGGACTGCTGCTAATTCACCTATCAGTTGTTCAACTCTGGCCCTTAGTGATACAATTTGGGCTTCTTGTTGCTCGATAACGTTTCTTAATTGTGGGTCGGCTTGCTCCATGTTGATTCTCCGATTAATATCGAAAATATCTTGACGGCTATTTCTCATATACTTTCACTATTGTTACAAGGTTTGGCTTTTTGCCTTTTATTTTGATAAAAACACAAAATGTAATTTATATTACACAGTTTGACAATGAGAAAAAAAAATCAAATTTCAAATTTATTTGATATTACACTTTGTTATTGTTAATTCAATTTCCGTTACTGTGGCACTTATTATTGCATGTAATTTATTGTGATTACACTTAATCGGAACTGATTTTAAAAAAAATTTTTTTTTTTTTTTTTTATTATTATAATAATTCTCTGAAAGAGTATAAACGACCAAGCTTTGTTTCTTCGCACTCCGAATTTTCGCGGAAGTACTTCGTTCCCACTCACTAGTCGCAAAAAAAAAAGTTTTACTGATTTTTCCTTTTAAAAGAAATTAACGAAAACTTTTAGGCTCGCTTTTACACAGGATTGCAGTTCTTCGGACCGCAATCCTACCGACTGCGCCAGATAAATGATTTTACTTTAACTCGGAAAAATAAAATAATAAATAAATATTCCGATTCACTTTATAGCGAATCGAACCACTTTTTAAAGTACAGGAAAGAAAAAAAAAAGATTTATTTCCGATTTATATTTTTTATTATAAAAAACGCTCCCGAATTAATTATGGTTAGTACAAAGTTTAAACTTAGACTGACTTCTTAATTTGATTTTAATTTTCATTTTCATTACAAATTATACCTGTCATCAAAAATGTGTCTTAAAATGATAGGACAAACCAAGGTGGGATTCATGTTCATTAGTTGCATATTGCAATCTGCAATCTGAGACTTTTGTTTACCAAAAGTCTAGAGAGATTTTGGTGGAATTGGCAACGTAAGAAAATTTGTGGGAATGAGAATTTTTCTAGTTCCCCTGATTGTATTTCGATAATATTTCTTCGAATTCTAAAATGTTTTCTTTAGGATCGTTAATATACTTAACTCGCACGTACTATCACGAGAGAAAAATGTTTCCTTTGGGGGTTTTAGTTTTAATTATGTAGTATGAATTATATATTATATATTAAATATTATATATTAAATATTATATATTAAATATTATATATTGAATATTATATATTTAATATTATATATTAAGTATTGTGTATTATGGACTATGTAGTGTACTACATACTATGAGCTATGTACTAATTATTATGTATTAATTATTATGTTCTATGTGCTATGTATTATGAATTATGTAGTATGTACTATGTACTATGCACTATGTATTATGTACTATGTACTACACACTATTTACTATGTACTGTATATTATGCACTATTTACTATGTACTATATACTATGTACTATGTATTATGTCCTATGTACTATATACAATGTATTATGTATTATATACTATGTACTATTTACTATGCACTATGTACTGTATATTATGCTTATTTACTATGTACTATATACTATGCATTATGTACTATGTACTATGTACTATGTACTATGTTCTATGTACTATGTACAATGCATTATGTATTATATACTCTGTACTATTTACTATGTACTATGTAATGAATATTATGCTTATTTACTATGTACTATATACTATGTATTATGTACTATGTACTATGAACTACGTAATAGTACTATGTTCTATGTAGTATGTACAATTCATTATGTATTATATGCTATGTACTATTTACTATGCACTATGTACTGTATATTATGCTTATTTACTATGTACTATATACTATGTATTGTGTACTATGTACTATGTACTATGTACTATGTACTATGTTCTATGTACTATGTATAATGCATTATGTATTATATACTATGTACCATTTACTATGTACTATGTACTATTTACAATGTAAGCACTATGTACTATCCACTATGTACTATGGCTATAGAAATCCACACATTTGAAAATTAGTATGTGGGTATAAAGTTTAATCGTGCATTTCCGAAGCTTGGTTTAGCCTTCCACGCGACTCATCGGATACCAAAAATGTATGTACATCGTTCATTATATTTATAGGAAGTGAGTAACTACTTTTGACTGCATTAAATTAGTTATCCTAAATTGATGTTAAAATGTCTGTATCCATCAATCTTTCTCATGTAAGTATAGTTATAATATTAAGATTGATTTGGAAATATAGACTGGCCGGCCATAGAAGTTTTCACTTCCAACGTGTGGTCCTACGCACACTGATATTTTTTTCTTTTTGACGTGATCTTTCCACCTTAACTTGACATCTAGTGTAATTCCCAAATATTTGGCCATGTTTCCCTTTTAAGTTTACAGTTGGTGAATTTTCTTATTGTTTATTAGTTAAGTTAACATGCACTGATTTTAACTCAGTATCCTCTGCAAAAGTAGATACAAGTGTATTTTCAGTAATGCCGGGCAAGTATAGTGTAGGCCCCATAATACTACCTTGTGGCCCAGCCGCTTTCATTTCTCTGTGGCATACTCCTCGTCTTGTTTTATTCTAAATAGTCTGTTTTTTATATACGATGAGAGTATGTTTACACCAGTGATTCCCAAAGTGGTACATATGGACCCCTGGGGGCCTATGGGGTGATCCAGGGGGTCCGTGATAATTAAAAATTATTTTGGGGTGCGCAAAGAACTACCGGGGGTCCGCGAAACAAATCGAAAGTTTTCATGTAAAAAATTAGAAAAATTTAAAACGCGATGTTTCCCCCGCAACCACGCGGCGCAACGAAATCGAAAAGCAAACAGCTTTATTTGGCTGATTTATTCGCCAAATTTGATGAAATAAATTTAAAGTTACATGGTGATCAATTAAATTTTCCCAAAACTAAAAGTATTATATCTGCATTTGTTACAAAACTTTTGTTATACAAACAGAATTTGGGAAGAGGAGAATGTTCTCAGACGTTCTCACGTGGAACGCTCTTTAACTATATTCTTATTTTATAAAACTTTTCGTTAACGTCCCACTCTTTTTACATTTAAGTAAGTTATATTTATAAATATTACCAATAACTTCATTAATTTCATTCTGAGCTTGATTCTGAAAGGTGTTGTTCCCATATAATGGCTGTAGCAATCAAAACTTTACATTCAAGATTATTTTTTACTTCTTAGTTCATTTTAAAATAAAATCGTATTTTTTATTTTTTTGAAACTATTTATTTTTATTTTCTACTTTTTAGTCTATTAAAGGTCTTCCGCCAATTTGTGGCGGGCGCCACTGTATTCATTCTACTCGTCATACCCTTTCATTTTTTATTTTTTTTATGTGGAAGACTAGAGCTCAGGGAAAGCCCTTTGTACTTTCGACAATCTATTTTCTTCGTATAGAGTGCAATGTCAAACAGCAAGCTCTAGTCGATAGACAGTGAAGGGGAAGAGAGAAGTAGGAAGGAACTGCCACAACCACCTAACCCCAACCATTTCTACCGCGACTCTGGCATCGGGGCAATGAGAAACAACTCGCTGGAGTGTTATGCCTCCTGAAACGAGTTGAATCCCATCAAGCAACCGATGACATGCGCTTGGTGGAGCGGGGCAATGCTAGCGGAAGGCTATGACAGGGGGAATGAGGAATGTAAGGAGGGAAGAAGAAAGAAGGTGGGAAAGGCGAAGGACCGTGGGGCTCTGCCGGGATTCGAACCCGGGACCTCTGGGATAGTAGCCAGGCGCCTTACTCCCTAGACTACCGATCGGGTTGTAAAGAAAAAAGTAATCCGCTATTTTGTGTTGGGTGCCAGTTTGAATTTGGAATGGAGCAACACAGCTAATTCTATTCTACTTGTCATACCGTTTCATTTGATACCCATGCCGCGGGGTCGGGGAACATCATTGCAAAATTGAAGACGTTTTTACAAAAACAGCACATGTCAAAAAAACTGATTTTTCAGGGTAGCTTAAAAACTGTATAACATCTAAAGTATTACAATGTAATTTAGTATTATTATGTATGCGATACTTGAACATATGCTTTAATATAATTATACAAAGTTATTATGCATAACACTATTTATTTTTTCACATATCATGTGTTCTCGTTGACAAGTGTTTTTTTTTTGTGGAAATAGACTCGGACAAGTGCTGTTTTTGTAATCATCAAAGTTTTTTTTTGGAATTTTGAATATACTTGACTTGTTTTTTTTAAAATCTGATTAATAGGAACGTGGAGGACTTTGCCAGCTATCGGTTGCCATCAAAATCTCATTTTCGTGAAAAACTGACAAGTGCGGTTTTTGGAATAATATCTTCAATTCTCCCGCCAGCTTGGAACCGCCATATTTATTTTTTTTTACAAAAAAATCAGAGTCCATTGTCACGCGAACTATGCATATGTGCAAAATTTGAAGTTGATAGATTATATTTTCTGCTTTTTAATTTATTATGTCTTCCGCCATTCGGTTTTGGCCGCCATTTTGAATTTAGAATGATGCAACACAGCTAATTGTATTCTACCTGGCATAGGGCTCGTTTAGGCCCAAGTTACTCTGTTAAATTATCGCTGCTAACTTAACACCGTCCCTAGCATATCACTTGACAGTTCTCATTTTACAACTAATAACAACTAAAAATTGTAACATTTCTCATTTTATAAATAATAAAACAAAAAAAATTAATAATAATATCTTCTGCTGTATCAAAATATTACTAAATTATTTGCTTACAATAAAAATTCACGTCAACTCCTTTTGACAGTTGGAAGCTTTGCTACATTTTAGCTAAGCCAAAAAGCACAAATAAGTTTGTTAACAGCGCTAAATAAGTTTATGTTTATGCCGTTGTTAACATGCCTATTGCAACCGCCATCTTGGTTTTTTTTCAAAATGGTCAGATTGCGTTATCACGCGAACTATACATGCATACATATGTACAAAATTTGAAGTTGATGGTTATATGAATAAGTTGTGGGTGTCGAAAAGCTTTTATTTTTGTTCGCCTTTTGCAATTATTGTTTTTTCGCTTTTTTCCAAGGGCGGGTGTCGTTTTTCCAAGCGGGCCCCGCACTAAGTACTAGCCACGTCCGATGCTGCTTAACTTCTGTAATCGAAAGAGAAGCCGTCTATTGAGTATACTAATGACACGATTTATGGTCATTAAGATAATTGGCAGTTTTGCTCGTTCTATACAATTTCTGAAAACTCCAGTAAGCTCAAAATCAGCTCCCTTGAGCAGCGCTCCCAATTTTTCCCGCTGGGATCTATTAAGTATTAAGTACCTATGTACCTATATTTTCAAGCACAATTGCATTTTTTCTTTTGTTTTCTCAACAATTAAAATATGTACCTAATTAATTTTCCTAGCAACGTGCAATTGTCTTCTCAGAGAGAACAGATTAAAGTATTTTGAGTATTGACTTGGATTTGGGGGTGCATGATTAAGTTTTTGTTATAGTAAGGGGTCCACGACCGAAATAAGTTTGGGAAACACTGGTTTACACAATGTCTGGAAAAACCTGACTCATTTTATGTATTAGGACTTCATACCATACCTTATCAAATGATTGAGCTACATCTAGGAATATTGCGGAGGATATCTTCTTCTCTTCTCGCGCTTTTTCGATGATATCTGTTATTCGATGTAATTGATCCGTATTTGAGTGATTTATTCTAAATCCAAGTTGGTTATTTGGAATCGACTCTTTACTTGCTTTTGAATAGCAATTTGTCAAAAAATTATGACATTGTTGGTAGTAAAGAAATTGGTCTGTAAGATTTTATTTCAGTTGTAGGCTTCCCTGGTTTTGGTATCATAATAATTTCCCCTATTTTCCAAACATTAGGTACATACCTTAGTGTAATCGCCGAATTTATTATGAAAGTTAACATTGATATTGCTTTTTTCGGGAGTTGTTTTAAACTTTCTAGGACTTATCACATATCAAACAAACTTTTTTCTTGCTTCATCTTATCTTCATAATCAATTTTTTGCACCAATTTTGCTCCGATAGACAATAATGCAAGTTGAGATTGTCTTGGCCCATACTTGAAGGCAAATAGCTTTTCACTCTTTTTAGAGTAGAAAAGGACCTTTCTCTAGAACAGCAAACAGCAAAACTAAGTTAAATCGATTTTTAAATTTGAATTTTTCTTATATTTTGCAGCCTCTAAAATTTTGCCGTCCTAGGCCGGGGCCTCACAACCACAATAAAACCTAGGTTTCCACAGTTGCCCATAGGTTTTACGAATGATGGAGCTAACATGACCGCAGCAGGTCATTTTGGAAATCAAGATAACTCCTAGATTTCCAACCTTCTCAACACTGACTAGAAGTGTTTTATTTCAAAACGCTTAAAACGTTTTATTTTGACGTCACCCATTTGATTAACATTGTCGACACTTTTAAAACACTTAAAAGCGTTTAAAAAATGTCTACAATGTAAATCAAATGGGTGACGCCAAAATAAAACGTTTTAAGCGTTTTGAAATAAAACACTTGCAAAGGCTCAGATTCGCAGTGTTAGCAAAGGTGTAAGAGTAAAGCAGAGTCCCATCATCAACGAGCTGTGAATTGGATTCGAGGGGATTGAGAAAAAGGTTATTTATAAAAATCGGAAAAGGGTAGAATCGAGCCCCGGTTACATTGGTTGAGATGGCCAAAAAGTAAACTGAATTCTTACAGCTGACTCCACTGCAAATCTGAGCTTTTAAAAGTGTTTTATTTCAAAACGCTTAAAATGTTTTAAGCATTTTGAAATAAAACAAGCTGAGATTTGCAGTGTCTACACCAATAGCTTAGGGTTTGTCAAGAGAGCATTGTACAAAGCAATGCAATGGAAAATTTAGAAGAAACAGTTTATAAGTATTAATATACAGGGATTTTACGTCTGCAAATTATATCAATGTATTGAAACAGGCTTCAAGATATTTGGCGGAAGAGAATTTAAATTGTTGTACGCAAATGTTATTTGAAAGAAACTGTTGTGGGCTCATGTGTTTTCAAAAATTCGGATAAGGTTTTACAAATTATTTCCGCTACAGTTGCTGAGGAATTGAAACTCGAAAATGCCCAACCAATCAACGATTATATGCAGCCTTATTATGGTTGTCACTTTATGGTGACAAATTGCGAAGTGCGTCAAAAATGGTATTATGGTTCTCTAAAAAAGTAACATTTCAGTGAGATAAGGCGAATTACAGTTATCACTGATATCGAGAAATGGCAAATTCAGTGACAATTGTTCTCACTTGATGTTTGTAAGTGAGATTTTTCTCATTTGATTTTAAAGGTGATATTCCTCACAAGTGACAGCCATAATAAGGGCCCTGGTTTTCGCAGAACTGCGGCATAACCACAACGGTAATAGCTGATTTGCAGACTTAATTCTTCTTGATAACGAAATTTTATTACAGTTTTTCAATGTCTACGACAGTTTTTCATTATCTACGATATATGAAAATTGTTCTTCTTTTTCGAAATTATATGCACAATATTTATATTTTAACTAAACATATTATTTTTGCTTTGTTTCAGGTGAGCCACAAGCTTTGGTATTCCCTTTTGGTGAGTAGTAAATTTGCTTATTATTTTTATTTTAAATATAATTTGCATGTGAATCTTGACCTCTATTTTCTATACTTCTTTTCATTGTATTTGACATTTTAATTTAATACAAATTTTTTAAACGTACCGAATATTTTGCCTCTGTGAATCCTTATGTGATAGGAAACATAGTGAAAGCTTGAATATTCATGGTAAATGTTAAAATTACCACAGTGAGCAAATTTTGACGGTTATTTCCTAATTTAAATTGGTTTTAAGTTATTTTGTATTCTTAGGTTGGTGGAAAATACTCGATTGTAAGAACCATATGCATTTCAAAAAGTAATTAAGAAATTCTTCACATAATTTGAAATTTGGAGCATTAGCCGTTGTCATCACCAACATCTTTGCTAGGCCAGCGACTGTATTCAATACCAACTGATAGACATTTCAGAAGTGGTCAAGTACTTAGGAATCATTCTAAATAAAAGACTCAGCTGTAAGTTACATACTGAAACCATTATTTGCCTATCAGAGGGTTTAAATCCCAAAATTATTTACTGTTCATGCAATATAGTCATCAAACCCATGATCACCTAAGCAGTTTTAGCTTGGCGCCCAAGGAAGCGAGCGAAGAACCAGAGGCTACTCGAAAAAGTAACTCCACTGGTCTCTCTAGTGATCAGAGGAGCTATGAATACATACCCTACTGCAACCTGAGGTGCAATGCTAAAAATGCCTCCACGCTGAGGTAAAGCAAGAGCAGATGCGGCTAGCGGTTTCAACCTGGAAATCTTATAGGTCATCTAACTTTACTCAAAGATTTCAAATCTGTGCCCGTTAGTGTCTGAGGCGAAAGTCAAACCCTAAAATCGTCAATTGCCGGACAGTCAAGCATTCCTAAAGGCCATTACAGGGGTATCAAATCTTGTAAAGGATGCATCAATTCCCTTAACAACCTCACATCTACTCAGCGTTGTCCAGAAGTATATCCCGGCTAGCATTCAAAGGGGGCATGCCTCATACAGCGTGTGAGCCCCATGTGGCAAATCAGGGGCATGATGAAAGAGGGAATTCCCCGTAGGCTCTCTATGGGCACCACACAAAGAAAAATCTGCGATACTGAAGTGAGGGATGCCCTATAAGGGCCCTATGAGGCAAACCGCATTACAAATGAAATGGGGCAATTTCAATATCTGCCGCATACCTCGGCTTCACCGGCCGAACTGCGCAAGTTCGAGAAAATTGGTAAACTGAAATTTAAAATAATCTCTGTACGCTTGCATACAATTTCCCCATATTAAATTCAGAAAAGTTTTTAAAAAGTTTCAAGCTTAAGCTTAGTTTTACTCATACGAATCTTAAATTTTTCTTGTTGCCCTGCTTCATATTTCAGGCGATTATGTTGGGGTCCGTGAAAGTTGCCCTTTAGCATACTCAATAGATCGGTTCTCGTACGATTGCGGAGCTAAGCAGCATTGGACGTGATTAGTGCTCAGTGGAGGGACCGCTTGGAAAAACGACAATCGCGTTTTATATAGCTATCAACACCACCGCCATCCATATGGGGACCACATGAGACAGTGGGGCTAGCCTCATAGGGGCCCTACCTGCACCCCCTTTAAATACCAGGACCCGAAGGTTTTAATGAAAAGGAACAAACAGATCGCTTAGCCAGAAAAAGTATTTCTGTTGAACATGCATTATTAGGTCTATAGCCCACCTCCAAAAAGTGGTCTAGAAATGAAAAAAGTCACAAAGTTTAGGTAACCGGGAGAAACCAATTGATTTTGGTCGAGGTTTGGGCCATAAAAATGAATTTTTTCGTACGCGAGCTTTGCTCGGAATTTACATTTTATCTCAGTCCCCCTAACAGTCCTGCCAACAAAACATTGCTTGTGAGATATCATCTGAATATCATGGGTAAAATTGATATAAATATTGTCAGGTAAAAACAGAGAGTCGCAGAACGTCTCCTCTGCAACTGTGATGCGCATGAAAGACACAGGTTTATTCATACAGGCAAAGAGTGCTTGACACCTAGGCACTAATTCAAGAGCTATCTTAAGCAGGGGCGGCGGAGTGCGGAGTGGGATGGAAGGAAAAGTGCACACGCAGTTTCGCTTTGGGAAATCCACACCGAAAATATTTCATGTACATACACCTAATAACCCAGAACGTTGAAGAGCTGTCTAGAATGTGGTCGATGGGCCATACACAAGCATACGAAATTATACGAAAACTAAATATATAATATTAGAGCTATTAAGAACTTATAACTATATAGCCTAAGGATTTTAAACCCCATCCGACTATCATTTAACAAGGAGATTTTCTCAGGGGCTTGACAATAGAAGAATTTCCCCGTAGGTTCCTCATGAGGACCCCATGAGACAATGGGGCATATCAAAAGAAGGCTTCTCATGAACACCCCACAAAAAAAAATCAGCGATACTGAAGTGAGGTATGCCTTATCAGTTTCTCATAAGGGCCCTATGAGGCAAACCAAATGAAATGGGACATTCCCAACATCTGCCTAACGTATTCGGAAAGCTTTTTAAGAAGCTTTAAAGTAATACTTTTAAGGTTTAGCTTTACTCATACCAAGCTTTAATTTTCGTTGCTACATCGCTTCATATTTCAGGAAGGGTGTTATTCAAAGTGCACAATAGACCGGTTCTGGTTCGATCACAAAGGTCAAGCAGCATTGGACGTGATAAGTTCTCAGTTGGGGGACCACGTCACTCGCGTTTAAAAATACATACATATAAAGTTTTCGACAACGCCGCAGTTATTATTCACATATGCACGTCGAAATTCTCCAATAAATAATTTGACCGATTAACATTTTAACGCTTATCTGTGCTCCCCACCCACAATCATTATGCTCCGCCGCCCTTGATCTTAAGGCCCTGAACAGCAGCGGATCTTGAATAACCAACGTAGTACCTACAGTAAATCTGTCGTGAAAAATGGCTGTTTTTGGAAAAAATTACACCGCCAAAGAAGCAAAAAAAGAACAAAGAAGCTTAAATCCAGATTTGTGGGCTCCCACTCTTTGCAGGTTTTTGGAAAACTCAAAAAGTTTTTTGAAACGTTTTTCTCTGAATTAGTGCACTTTAGAGAAAAAGTTTGTAAACAAAAAATGTAGAGGACATTGCCGTCTACAATTAATGTCCTTGAGACAATTCCGTACGACTTGAAATGCAAAAAGTAGGTGGCGATAAAATATCAAAAAAAGTGTTTTTTCGCTTTTTCACACAAAAAACATTTTTTTTCGTTATAATTTAAATAGAAAAGTTGTTCCTCTTCAAAATACAAACAACATTTATTCAAACATTTTTTTCTTTCGACTTACCGTTTTCGAGCTACAGCTTACCGAAGAATGAAAATTGTACTTTTGTACAAAGCCTAAGTACGGTGACGTTTGGTGCGTTGCCCACAAGTGATATAACATGCTTGTTTCGACTTGCCTTTGTAATGCGAAAAATACCGCACGCGCTTTTTTTTACGAAATGATTTTGTATATTTTTATAAGCTTAAATTCAAAATGGCGTCATCCCCACCCCCTTGCCTTGCTAAACTTACAGTGAAATGAAACACGTTTCATTCTATATCTAAGAAACTATGCATTTTACGACAAAAATGTACATATATTATCTTTTTTGTAGATAAGTAAGTGATTTAACTTTTTTGTTTAAACATTTTTTTTAATAAAGTCGATATCTACGGAGAAATAGTGCTTCAAACTCTATATATCACTTTCTTTGCACTATATTTCCTTAATGGTTAATTCTACATGAAAAATCCTTCGCAAGATTTATAGAACCTAGGATTATCTATAATTTTTGTAATTATCATTTTTTACGTAAGGCTAATATTGCACGAGTTATGGCGCTTTAAGTGTCGAAAAACGTAAATTCAAAAGTATTTTTTTGCCAAAATTTTTTAATTACACGTTTTATTGCAAATCTGATTATAAATGTTTTTGTGCGCAATTTCATTGCCCACATTTTTTGTTTTAACCCTTTTCTGTAAAGTTGATATTTATGGGTTTATTACACCTTAAACGCTTATAAAGAATGGTTTTTTACAAATATCTCTTCAACTATTACGACGAAAATTTGGACCAACAAATTTGTTTGTTATAAAATTCTGCAGAAAGTTTACTTTAAACATTTTTTTCTAGCATTATTACTTTAGCCGCTATTCAGCGAAGAACGTTCCGTATAACGCATAAATGTTCATACAAATAATTGAGAAATTTCTTTGGCGCACAAACTCTCATCACAAGTCATGTAGAATTAATCATTAACGAAATATAGTGCAAAGAAAGTGATATAATAACGTTTGAAGCACTATTTCTCCGTAGATATTGACTTTATTAAAAAAATGTCTAAACAAAAAAGTTAAATCACTTACATTTTGGTCGTAAAATGCATAGTTTCTGAGATATAGAATTAGACGCGTTTCCCTTCACTGTAAGTTTAGCAAGAGGGTGGGGATGACTCCATTTTGAATTTAAGCTTATAAAAATATACAAAATCATTTGGTAAAAAAAATCGGGTGCGGTATTTTTCGCAATGAAAAAGTACCAATTTATTGGACTAATAGTCGTTCACTTATTGGCCTGAATTATATAACATTATTTATAATGGACTTGTCCCACCCAACCCAGACCCCTAATTATCATATTTTTTGTATCCTTTGAACAAAGCTCACAACTACACATTGCACCATCATCTGATTGACATGGCGGACAGGTAGTACAATGGGTGATTCCTAAGCTTGATTTGTTCCCATAAAAAAAACTGGTTTTAAAAGAAGCCTGGGAAAACTACTTGAGTCAGGTTTTGAACCAGAAACCGCAGAAGTTCTTCACCGTACCATTATCGTTGCTTGAACTCTCCACACAATTTTTAAGCTTCAAAAACCACACTCTCTTTCCCCAGAAGTCATACGAAGCAACTTGCGATAATTTTTTTTAAACATTTTCTGACTGTATGAATTACAAAAAAAGCAAACAAATATGGAGATTGCCTGAACTTGGCAAATTATTACGACGAGCGAATCATGTTACCAGTCTGTTTGCATTAACTGCTAAAGTCAACACGTAATAATGGCGCAAATTCTCGGAATAAATATTTGCATCGCAAAAATCACTCAATTGAAAATTAAATGCAAAACCCTCCGAGCCAAGGCAAATTGAACAAATCCAGCAGCTCGCATCCTTGTCTAGAGCTCCTGTAACGATCCTCAAATTCAAGGAAATGGAAAAAGTTCAAAATGAGCGCTTTGATAGTAGGTGTAAGGCCCATCGTTTGGTGCATGTGTATTTGTTGAAGAGGGGTCAGGGTGGTTTTTTTTCTTTTCTTCTTCGTTGTCAATAAGTTCCTTCCTATCTAGAGAAGAAGAATCGATATCAAAACTTACCCAGGACCTTAAAGGAGGTTGTTATTGCGAAGGCCGAAGAGAATTTTTTTATTGTTATGGAATTGTAAGGGGAACCCCCTAAACACAGGTTTAACAGCAATACCATACCCCAATCTGTGAACACAGCAGCAGCAACAACAACAACAACAGATACAACTTCCTTTTACACTTGAATGTAGTTGTGGAAGTAGCTCCTTCTGAGAAAACTTACATTTTGGTAGCAATCAATTCTTTTAAAGAAAGATAGGGACGCTTTACTTTTCTGGTGTGAGTATCTTGAACAAGAAAGACGCAAGTAAACTTTCACCCCCACCGCATACACACACTTCGTGGGTGTTAAATCACCTTCGTATTAAGGGCAATGATAAGTTTTTGTGTCTATAGGCGACGTTTTTTTTTTGAAACTTCTTCTATCCTTAGGGAAATGCCAAAATCGATTTCAGAAGATCGCAAAAAAATAAAAAATAAAAATGAAAACAGACCCCATCACCATTCAGTTGACGATATAAATAGGGTGTTGGTATTCTTTTCAGTCCTAGAGACGTGATACAGTTAGACAAGACACTGTGGCACCCTCTGTTATGCTACGATGATATAGACTCGAGTTCGTAAATATGAAATTTCGTCGTTTTTTAGGATCCCCAAGTCGCACCGCCTCGCCATCCCTTCCAAAGTTCCGCTGCTTAGTCCTGCTTCGTGTGTTCTTATTTTGCTCCTTTCCTCGAAGTAGCCGTCCGTCTGTCTTCCCCCCGCAGTCCAATTTTTTCACTCAATTCGTACCAGGTGCTCCTCAATTTGATAAAAAGGAAATTTTTCGGCTGATGGGTGTCCTCTACCTTTCAAAATTTATATTAATATTTTTTTCTCAAAGGCAAATCGCTCCTTTTTATACTTTTTATGTCCTTTTCTCTTCCCAATCAAAATTATCAGACGGAAAGAAAAATTTCTTGTATAATTCTCGGTCTAACCAACTTTTGATCCTTTTTCAAATATACTTTTTTTTCGGATGGTTATAAATTTTTGCAAGGGCTTAAAGCCTTTGAGGAAAATGTTTTTTCCTTCTAGAAAATCTAAAACTTTTGTTAACGGGTTTGTTACTAATTAAAAAGTTGTAAGGGCGCATATTTTCGAGTAAATTTTTTAATGTAATTTAACTCGCCGTTATTAAGAATTGCTAATGTTTGAGGGATTTGATTAAATAAGGCCGGATTAAGCTAGAAATTGAGATTTAATAATAATTTTTTTTGTTCTTGTAACAGCTTGGTCATAAAATGGCGTTGTTTTTTTTACATATAACATCATTTGAGCCCTTTTTCGCCTTTAATTTTGAACCCATGTTTTTTTGTTGTTCCTCTTTTTTGTTCATTTAACAGGAGATAGACCGTTGCTGTAATAAATAGAAGTAAGTATATAAAAAATACAGGTGCGGTTAGGGGACCCCCGTCAGGAACGAAGTTCCTTACGCTTTTTCTTCAACTGCGAATGTAATTCCCATATGAAGGCATAAGAGCTACCTTTTTCAACCTCATTCATTTCATTAAGAAGGCATAAGCATCTATTCTGGATAATGAACAGAGGAAAAAGTGTGCATGTTCCTTAAGTGGCCCTTAGACTATCAATAATATTGTGGAATAATATTGAGCAAAATACTGACGGTTTCCTTCTTTGCCCCAGACAAGACAATCTTTCAATATCACCCACAGACCGACAATAATATTGCGCAAATCAAAATATTGCACAATATTATTGATAGTCTAGGGGTCCCATTATAAAAACACAGTGGAAGCAGGTTTCCCGCTTCCCGGTAGTCGGCGCCGATGCGTGCTAATACGCATTTTGTATTAACGCATGTTTTTAATTGGGCGGTGCCGGCTGTCGGAGCTGATGAATTTACTGGAATGAAAATTTAGTTTTTTCTTGCCGGACTGGAAATGGATACTGAAAGCGGTGTCTTAATTTTTTGATTTAAGGCCCTGTCAGATCCAACTTTGTGAGCAGCGGCAGAAGCAGAGACAGAACCAGAATTCTGCCTGCTAAATCAGATTCAAGTAAAGCAGCAGCAATGGCAGAATTTTTATTTCACAGTAAATTCTTTGTAAATTATTCTTTAATAATAATAAATTCTTCGTAAAATGTCACACAACAATAAATTCTCAATTTTCCGCGTCCATTAGTCATTTAAAAACAACTTGCCAAGTGCAAGATGTTTGAAATGTCAAAAAATTCTGCTTTGCAAAGCAGCAAAATTAGGATTTGAGATGAAAAAGCAGCGGCAGAACTCTCTTTGCTTTTCTTGTCACTTGACCAGCGGAAGCCAATAGAAACAATTCTCTGCCCGACGGTTCTGCTTTCTGCTTTGGGTCTGATAGAGCCTTTAATGATGATATTCCCCATGAACTCTTCTCTCTCGATTCAGAGGATGTATAACCATTTTATTTGGTTTTATTGTACCAAGTACACAATCTAGCGCAATCAAATCATCATCGGATGAAGACGACATCATGTAATAGTTCAACTTTACGAGCACAAGTGTTGAGTGATTTTCTGCTTGCACGGGGTCTGTTTTAGGTCGCCACTGTGTACGACCTAGGCGCGAGTAAGCAGCGCCGAACAGCGTTTGTTTTCGACAAGCAGGAAACCGGCTACCACTGTGTTTTTACCCTTGTGAATGACACTTTGCATTACCATTTCTTTCCAAAGCTATCGGTTCCCATTACTTCCAATTTCTAAAAAGAAACACTGCATTCTGATTTCATGAATTCATGAAATTGCCTACTGAGATCGATTCTCGCACGCATACACACAAATCATACTGCATTTTCTTACGTGACGATTTCTATGAATTCACTCTACCCGCAAGCCGCGTTAAGGAATTTCGTTCCAAAAAAAAAAAACAATTTAATAATCTGATATTTCGTTAATACATAGTGTGATACGCAGTTAAAAACGTATGCACAAAAGGGGTTGAGGGGTATAAAAGGGGTTAAAATTGAAAAAAAAATGTCTGTCGCTGCGAATTTAGGTTCTACTACGGCTAAATAACCGTTAAATACTAGTGGCAGAAATGTTTGACCATTTGCTGGGGTGTGCGGGGTGAAACGGCTTGGGGAGGGTGCAAATGGTCAAAAATTGCTGCCACTAGTACTTAACGGTTATTTAGCCCTATTAGAACCTACATTCGCAGTGACAGAAATTTTTTTCAATTTTAACCCCTTTTATACCCCCAACCCCTTTTTCTACAAAAGGCCCCATTCTCCGGGCTAACGATTGTGCATGCGTTCTTAACTGCGTATCACACTATGTATACACTGCAAATTGAAGTGTTTAGCAGGTGTTTAGAAATAAAATACTCTAGTGTTTTATTTCTAAACGATAAGGCGTTTTAATGGTGGGAAGTGTTTACTTTTAAAACAACAGAAACGGTTAATGCACAAAATCTAAACGCTAAAGAGTTTTATTCTTAAACACGTAAAGCGTTTAAGAGAAATTAAACGCGTAAGTTGTTTACCAAAAAATTCTAACCTAAGCACAAGTGTATAAAAGTAAAACACTTATTCACCAATTAAACACTTGGGAAGGTAAATACTTAGTTGTGATAAAACACTTATGAGGAACTAGCGTTTTATTTTTAAACGGTAAAGTGTTTAGAGGTTGGGAAGTGTCTCTCTAAAAATGAAATACTGGGTGATCGATTTAAAGGTACTTTTTTCAGAAATAAAAAAATAAAAACATTTAATTTTATCGGGTAATTTTTATGATCACACAAAAGAACTAGAATTTTAAGAAACAAGGATGTGATTGCATTTTGCAAATAAGCTTAACGAAAAAACCAAAAAAAAAAACTCAATTAACAATAGTTACAATAATGCTTGAAAATAAGTTTCTATAAAACTTAAAGTTTTTATGAACTTATCACATGAAATGTATAGGTTTCAAAATGATACAGCCCAAATTATAGTATAGCTCAAAATATGCATTTGTTAATTAACAATTGGCCAAAATAAAAAAGTTAAATATCTCGACTTCACGTTAACAAAAATCAACTATCTTTTTATATTTACATTAAACGTCCCAAAATTCTCTTCGAGATCTCATAAAAATTTTAAATTGTTTTTTCAAAATGGCAAAAAAAATGCAATTGTTGTTATTTGAGTAATAAACAGAAGTAAAAAAAGTAACCAAAATTACATTCAAAATTATTTTAGAATATACCTATTCTTCATTTTTTGGCCTTTTTATACGCTTTATATTAGCTTGACCTGTATGTTGTATGTTGTATGTTTCATGTAAACAAATCTTGTAACTTGATTTTGACCAACTTCCAGGTAACGGATCGACTTGAAATTTTGCATATATGTATAGTTCGCGTGACAATGCAATCTGACCATTTTGTAAAAAAGTCAAGATGGGGGTTCCAAGATGGCGGCCGAATTTTTCAATTGTGCTCCCCGACCCCCAACATGGGTATCAAATGAAAGAGTATTACGAGTAAAATGCAATTAGCTATGTGGCGTTATTCAAAATTCAAAATGGCGGACAACAAAAAATGGCGGACTACCATTTTCTTTACAACCCTTTCGATATGGGTATCAAATGAAAGGAAATGACAAGTAGAATACTATTAGCTCTGTGGCGTCATTAAAAATTCAAAATGGCCGCCAACACAAAATGGCGGACTATCTTTTTCTTTATAACACCCTCGGTATGGGTATCAAATGAAAGGGTGTGACGGTTAGAATCCTATTAACTGTGTGGCGGGATTCCTAATTCAAAATGGCGGTCAACACAAAATGGCGGTTTACCTTTTTCTTTACAACGCCCTCGGTCAAATCCAATATGGCGGTCACTACAAAATAGCGGAAGACATATAATAGACTAAAAAATAGAAAATAAAAAATATATAGTTTAAAAAAACTAAAAATACGCTTTGATTTTAAAATTAACTAAAAAGTAAAAAATAATTTTGAATGTAAAGTTTTTATTGCTCCAGCCAGAATATGGAAACAACGAAATGTAAAAAAGCGTGGGCCTCTAGCGAAAATTTCCGGTGTTAATAAAATAAGAATATAGGAAGAGAGTCCCACGCTGTTTTACATTTCGAAAGGTAGGTTGTTTCCATATTCTGGCTGGAGCAATAAAAACTTTACATTCAAAATTATTTTTTACTTTTGAGTTAATTTTAAAATCAAAGCGTATTTTTGGTTTTTTTAAACTATATATTTTTTTTACTTCATTTGTTGTTTTCATTTTTTTAACTTAGTTCATCCTGAAATTTTTATAACCTTTATATTAGCTTCACCTGTATGTTGTGTGTTGTGTGTAGTATGTAAACAAATCTTCCAACTTGATTTTGACCCACTTCCATATAACCGATTTACTTCAAATTTTGCCCATATATAAAGCTCGCGTGACAATGCAATCTGACCATTTTGTAACAAAATTAAAATGGCGGTTCCAAGATGGCACCCGAATTTCGCAATTGTGCTCCCCGACCCCCGACATGGGTATCAAATGAAAGGGCATGACAAGTTAAATAAAATTAGGTATGTGGCGTCATTCAAAATTCAAAATGGCGGCCAAAACAAAATGGCGGTTTACTTTTTTCTTTACAATGCCCTCGGTATGGGTATCGTACAGAATAGTACAGTAAACTGTGTGACGTCATTTTAAATCTAATATGGCGGTCACTACGAAATGGCGGAAGACATATATAGTAGACTAAAAAGTAGAAAATAATAGTTTAAAAAAACTAAAAAACACGCTTTTATTTTAAAATGAACTAAAAGTTAAAAAATTATTTTGAATGTAAAGTTTTTCTTGGTCCAGCCAGAATATGGAAACAACCTACCTTTCGAAATGTAAAAAAGCGTGGAGCGCTAGCCACAAGTTCCGCTGTTAATAAAATAAGAATATAGGTTAATAGTCCCACGCTGTTCATTTTAAAATAAAAGCGAATTTTTTAGTTTTTTTAAACTATATTTTTTTTTAATATGAAAATAAAACCATAAAGCTTAAATATTACGAATTTAAAATTATCAGTATCACTACACAGGTTTTAGAAGTGTTTTATTTCAAAACGCTTAAAACGATTTATTTTGACGTCACTCATTTGATTAACATTGTCGACTTTTTAAAACACTTAAATGTTAATCAAATGGGTGACGTCAAAATAAAACGTTTTAAGCGTTTTGAAATAAAACACTTTCAAAAGTGGAGATTTACGTGATAATACGAGAAAAAATATGGGCTACCCATATTTCACGCAATTATGCTAATGCCCGCCAAGGGTACTATTTAGCATATTCAGTAAAGCACATATCGTTCTATCACGGAAGTCAAGCAATATTGGAAGTGGTTTGTACTTAGTGGGGGGACCGATTGGAAAAACGGAGCTCGGGTGGGATTTTTTTTTTATTTTTTTCCCCTTTTTGCAATGATAGTATTATGTTTTAATATAATATTGATTAATACTATCAACATAATTTTTATTATTCATAACCAAAAACACACTACAAACGTTTACTAATTAAACACTTAAGTGTTTACTCATTAAACGGCGCTAAGTGTTTAAAATTCGTCTACAACGATTTAAACGCTTTAAGTGTTGAGAAACTAAACACTTGAGTTTACAGTCTAGGTATTTGCGAAGGCTTGCTATAGCTGTCGTGCATTCTACCTCAAACCAATCATTTCTCACTCTTCGTGCTTCTACTCCTACTGTCTGTTCAGCAGCCACTTTCAAGACACGCTTAATAGATGTTCACAGGCCATCAATATCGTTAGACATTCTTTCAGAGAGCATTCTCGTTTGTGTTAACTCTCTGTACCGTTGTTCTGTTTCTGGGACTTTTAACTTATCAATGTTAAATTTTGGCTCCCTGGCAGTTCTTTGTAACCTCTGAACTGATAGCCGTGCTCTAAAGCTTGCTTTCACCAAGTGATGATCAGAGCCGCAGCAGGCACCTCGATAGGATCGTACATCCAATATATTTGTTGCTGAAATCTTTTCAATGAGTACATGATCGATCTGGTTGCTAGTCCTTCCATCCGGTGACGTCCAAGTCGTTTTGTGGATATTTTTATGCGGCAAAAGCGTCGAGCTTTCCGCCAATCCTTTGCTACTGGCGAGGTCGATAAGCCTGCCACCATTATCGTTGGTGGTTGCGTGAAGGCTATGGTTGCCTATTGTTCCCATATACTGAAGCTCCTTCCCGATCTTAGCGTTAAAGTCGCCCAACATCATTTTTATATCATTAGAGGGTCGAATATTCTTATAAGATTCTGGTAAAATTCGTCCTTTTCTTCTTCAGGTTTTTCTTCCGTTGGGGCATGTGCGTTGATTATGGAGATGTTGCGAAATTTTGTCTTATTTCGCAGTGTGCACAGTCTGTCACTGATTGGCTGGAAGTCCAGAATTTGGGGCTTTAGAGATTTATCGACTACAAAAGCTACTCCCTGTGCCTGTTGTGCTTCCACTTGAGAGGATGGTATGAGTTCTAACATCACTTATGTCTTTGTTGGTCCACCTTGTTTCTTGCAATGCTGCGATTTTTACCTTTATTTATTACTAGCTGGAACCCGTATAAATCCCACATTTCCGCTTCTCCTTACCATATTACCAAAAAAACCTGGTTGATCAATTCTGAACCGATTGCTTAGAGAGCTTCAGGATACAGAATGTCAAGATTTTCCGATTTTCCAATTCTTGACAACCTACATACAGCTAACCCGCAAATGACACTTATTTGGCGAAATTCGTCCGCCATATTGGTCCCACAATTTTGAATTTATAAGTTTTGATCATAAATTCGTTATTTGTTACCTTAAAAATTCCCATATACCAATTTTCATTGGAATCTGAATGAAATTGGCAAACTCGTCGGCTATATATGGGTGCGGCCATTTTGAATTTAAGTTTTGATCATAAATTCGTTTTTTGCTACCTTAAAAAACCCCAGGTACGATTTTCATTGGGAACGGAACACAATTTCAAAATACGTCGGCCATATTGGCGCGGCCATTTTGAATTTATTAGTTTTGACCAAAAATTCGTTATTTGCGACCTTATAAACCCCTAGATATTCACTTTAATTGGAATTTTGAATTTATAATTTCTGATCACAAATCCGTTATTTCTTACCTTAAAAAATCCCAGATACCGATTTTCATTGGAATCGGAACACAATTTACAAATTCGTCGGCCATTTTGAATTTATGATTTTTGACTGCAAATTCGTTATTTGCGACCTTAAAAACCTCTAGATTTTTTTTTTATGTGGAAGACTAGAGCTCATGGACAGCCCTTTGTACTGTCGACAATCTATTTTCTTCGTAGAGAGTGCAATGTCAAATAGATACCCACTTTCATTGATATTTCTGCTTCCATTTTGAATTGCGGTCATATTTCGGCGGCCATTTTGAATTTCGATGTTCTGAAAATAAAATATACCCCATGTTACTCGCTGATATTAGAGCTTTCTATTGGCGAAAGAATTTTTAAAATCGGTTCGGTAGTTTTTAAGTTTATCCGGAACAAACAAACAATCAAATCTTTTCTCTTTATACAATAGTGTAGATATGTACGTACATATAAATTAACTGCACATGTTTCTTGTCTGACTATAAATCTGCAGTCCTTTTTTTTAACTTCCCAGTAGGAAGTTATTGTAAGCGGTCCGAAAATCGAAATTTTTAATGTATTTTTGTGTTTCAAGGTCCCAATATCATGCTAAGCAAAAATTTGAGAAGAAATATATGTGTGTGTCTGTGCTTACGTATGTGGCCATTTTTTCCTAAACGATTTCGCGCGAACCAAAAAAGATATCGACTTCGTTGAGATGTCATTCGAAGCGTATTAAAGGAAATATGATCTGAAAAGATTTTCATAAAAATCGGTCGAGCAGTTTTTTTGTTTGAACGACTTAAGTGATTTTTGTACCAGCACGATTTCGCGCGAACTAACAATGATGCCGACTTCGTTGAGGTGTCGATCGTAGCGTATTTCCGAAGTTAATGTTTTCTTTGTTTAGACAACGTAAGTGATTTGAGGTGCCGTTCGAAGCGTGTTAAAGGAAATATGATCTGAAAAGATTTTCATAAAAATCGGTCGAGCCGTTTTTTGTTTGAACAAAGTTCGTGATTTTTGTACCTGCCCAATATCGCGCGAACCAAATATGATACCGACTTCGTTGACGTGCCGATCAAAGTGTATTAACGAAGATATGATCTGTAAAATTATCAAAATAAATGAATGTTTAAATGAAGTCAAGTAACTTAAATTAATTAGTTTTGCCACTGTCTAATAAACTCGTTAGAATGAAACCGAAGTTGAATCCCATCAACCAACCGATAACATGCGCTGGTGGAGCGGGGAAGCGCTAGCGGAAGGCTATGACAGGAGGAATCAGGGATGTAAGAAGAAGAAGAAGAAAGAAGGAAATTTATGTATAGGTGGGGAAAGTGGCAAAGGTGAAGGACCGTGGTGCTGCCGGGATTCGAACCCGGGACCTCTGAGATGGTAGCCAGGCGGCTTAGTGGCAACCATTCAACTATAATAAGGAGAACTCACTTCGATACTCGAATTCTCTATTATCTTCGATGGTATGACGCGACCTGGGACATAACAAGCGGAAAGACAGAGACAGTTAGCGGTTTAAGATAAATGAATAAGACCCAGTCAGCTGACTTCCATAAAATGCCGCATAGTTCACCCAGGAGCTCCATTAGCTGAGGTGGAAGACTGGTACGCGAAATTTGCGTTGAATTACCGAATCATGTTTCGAGTTCGTGGGAGTACCACGTCTAGTAGAGCATGAGGAAAAGCCAAGGAGGTGAGCCTGTTGGTCTGCGATTTCGGCGACATATTTCTAGAGCGATTTGAACCTCACCCAAATTATGACATTACTTTTTAGATTGCTTCCGAAAAGAAAATGCATGAATGTAGAACTAATGTGGCTATGATTCTGTTAATTATTGATTAACCACCGAAATGTAATCGATTATTCACCAGAGTCTGTGAGTAATATCTAGAAATTAACGAATCGAACAGTCACGTATAGCCCAAGTAAGAGGCTATAGCAACAATATGTTAAGAAATGAAGCTTTATTTCTCAGTACTTTAAGAATTTATAGCAAATTTTATTAAATACATTTCTAAACTTTCATTGGTCACGTTCACTTACAGCAAGAAATCGAATGCCTTTTTCCGTTTTTTTCACGACTAAAAGCAATTAATTTTCTTAGAGGTTTCCTTTTGTTTTGCGAATACATCATCGGAATTACAATTAGCGTCTTAGTAACTTATAAGCTTTCATTCCTATTTAAGTATTATGAAAAAAAGTATAGAGCTCTGCTGCATCCATTTGAGCAAGAAAAACTCGGTTTTTTTTAAACCATGAAATTTGCATGAAAAATTTAGCCTCAATCTGTGAACTTCTGCAGTTCTAAGAACACATTTTCAGCGCGACATTTCATGCGACAATTTACACGTAAATGCTCTTAACAGATTACGAAAAAAAGGACGAAATTCGCCTCGTTTCACTCGTCTGCCGGAGACATTTTATTAGTAATTCTCCAGGCAAGGATACAACTATTTATGAGCAAGACCCAAATCAGCTGCTTGGTTATCCTTTTTGCACGGATAGGAGCCTGGCAGTAAATTGCGATGGGAACCAGAATCTCCTACGACAACAGGCAATGCTTATCTTGTTTTTCACAATTTAATGTGCCAAACGGAGGCGAAACTTGTGCACAATTTTGTAGCCCTTAAGATATGACGGCTAATAATACCAAAGGACATTACTAAAGTACATCTTAAATCGGAGGGAATGAGCTCCACAGGCAGCGAATACTTTCAGGAGCAATTTAAATGAAAACTTTTTACATTGCCTGTCACTTGGCGCGGAACTTTATTAACAAAGTTTGTCCACCTAGCTCAAGCGAGGAACGATCGCCCTGAATGCATGAGCTTGAGCTATGCCTTCTTAATAGGATAAAGATTATGATAAATATATTTAAATTTTATCCGAAACCTTTGTTATTCTTTCTCTCCTTTAAGATTCGGCCATTTTTTTTTTGCTGCTGCAGGAATTAAATTACCGAGAGTCGTAAATAATTTAAGGCCGCCTCCGAAATTCGCAGAACGGCAAGAATTATGAACTTGGAAACTTGATGAATAGTCGTCGTTCATAGTCCAAGTTTCTATTCATGCTGCTTCCACTGCGGAGTTTATCCTTAGAATTGAAAGGTTTAAGGACCTTTTTTGCTAAATAACAACGACAAAAAAATACTTCAGCTTAAAAAGGGGCAAAAATGTTTCAGTCAACACTCTCTCATAGAGGCAAGACCTTTGGTCCTTTGTGCGGGGCCGCACCAACCGGAGTCAAAAAGATGAAAAGAATGTGGGAGCTGAAGGGTCTCCTCAATTGTAGCATATAATCGCTTCAGGAAATGTTTTTCTTCCTGGAATTAAAAAAGCCTCCTTTCATGTATTCTATGTTTCTTTGGCCTTGTGAGTCCTTTACAGTTTACTTTTCACAACACTTTATAAGTAGTATAAGCCTGCAGCATTCAAAGAAGTGTAATCAGAGGATTTTACCATAGACAAATAAAAGGAAAGATATTCCATTTCATACAAGAAAAGTGTGCAAGTTCTTGTTGAGAGAGCTTTCCTATTTCCTCCATTTAAGCTTCCTCCAAGCGAAAGCTGCCCCTGCTAAATCTTTATTTTCGGTGGCACTGTCCAGATATTTGAGTAAATCTTATCTGAAGAGAGTAAATGGAAAGAAAAACGTCGGCGATGCATGGGAGCAGGGTTCTTTCAGAGCTATTCGCGTTTGCGCTTCTTTTTTTACAGGTTTTCTCATTTATGAATGGCATATTTACGAATGTGTATATTGTATTCTAGGTAAATTTCATTAAAGGGATTTGTTGGTGGAAATAAATGAAAATAAGAAGGAAGCTGTTTGTTTGATTTTTTGTTTAAATGACAAAAATCAATTACATATTTTTAGAAGTTACGATTTTATTTTTTCAGGTCCGACTTTTCGGTTTCTACTTTGCAAAAGTTAGTAAAATAGTGATTTTTGTGCGAATTTTGATTTCGTTTTGATTTGTAACAATCATTTCCGCAATGTGTTTATTTTGCAGATTTGGAAAAGTTTTATTTTGGTCAAAGGTTCACAAGCAAATTATTGCGTTTTACAAGGATTAGAAAATGTAAAATATCAAATCATGAATAAATTTAGAAATATGAAAAGTGGAAATTATTTCTTTATGGCTATTTAAGGACATTCTCACTTAATAGTACGGCCAATATAAGAATTCTATCTAATGGCCCTATAAAAAAATATCCAAATAACTTGAATTTTTTTTATCTTTATTATGATGTTCTACTGACATCCTGGAAAGTTTTCTTCTATTGGGGTAAATTTTAACTTGGCGCAATTATATCGAAACCGTTTTATTCGTAAACGGGCGGGAAAGTTTCGGTGTCCCTCTAATACTAGTATTTTGTTAAAAAAAATACTCCTATCCACACCACCGCAGGAGTAGAGTAATTGGCGAGTTTTTTTAAAGTGGTGTCCCCAGTAAGCCTAATCCACAAAACAATTTTCGGCGTTACATCCCTTACAGGCATGTATTTAGTCGTCATTGAGTAAGTCCGACATAAAATGTTGGCAGACGTAAAAACGGAGTAAGCTTCGATATAGTTTTGGCAGACAGTTTATTCTATACATTATTACAGAATAGAGTTCAATTATTTCAAGGAAAAAGGATTGTGTGTTTCTTTATATATAATATAAGATAAGGACACAACATAAAATTGCATTTGTTGTTGAATTTGCTATTCACGCTACTACTCCTAAGAATTTGATGAAATTAACAACTTCCCCTTTTAGGATTGTATAATTTTTTGCTTGGAATAGTTTTTTAATGAGCTCTTATCTTTAAATTGATGTGAATGCCACAAACAAAATTTTCGAAGAATAATAAGGATCAAATAATCTAAGATTTGTTTGTGGTGATCGTAACATTCATTTTCTTTAGCTAACCAGTTGGAAAATTCAGATTTTTTACTTATTGTATCCATACAATGTTCAATTATTTTGCTTTTTAAACCTTTTATTTCAGGAGTACTCTGAACAAATTTAGCGAAGATTTTAACAAAGATTTTACAAATATTAAAAAAATAATCTGTAGGATTTTTAAGTGCACCAAAATCGGTACTTTTTGAATAATTTTTAAAATAAATAAAACTTTCCGAAGGTTTTGAATACTTAACAGTTTCGTTTGGGTTTCTCACATCGCATAACAAACACTTATCGCATAACAAACACTTTTCTTTTTTTGAAAATCGGTCAATTATGAAACCTCCAAAATACCTTTAAGAAGTTTCTTCGACAGAAATCGAATCTTCATTTGCCCCACATTCCAACAAATCAATTGACTCGCTTATGTTGCTAACTTCGTGACCCTCATTAGTGACATCACCAATCGTCCGATCCTCAACAGTAAAAATACCATGATCGTTATTATTATTTATGGTTTTGCCATCACTAAATGAGTCAATAGCTATAAATTGCTGACTATCTTCGTCACAATTCTTCCTATGGGAAGATATAGACAAAATTTTGTTCGAAATAATTTTGCAAATAAAACTATTGAAATTATATATGGATTATTACTGAAGCCCCCTCTTAATCTTTCTAAGGAAAAAAGGTTTTCAATTGGGTCTTGGTTAAATTTCGAAGTCAGAACAAACTCTTTATTGGGAAACTCGTTTAATATTTCATCAGTTAAAAGAATAATGGATTTTAGAGTCAAAATCAATCCCTCAATCCAAAATGTTTTGTTTTTGTTCTCAAATGAAATTGATTGAATGTAACGTAACATTTCAGAAAGATATTTCCTTGGAGTATTTGTTTGAGTTAATCCACACTTATACCAATTTCTACTAAAAGGTTCTTTACTATTGAGACAATCGAACAAGTTTTTGAGTTTTGAAATCGGAAGTAGAAAGAGTAACTGATGAAACATTAGGGCTAAGCAAATTTAATTCTAAAGCAGTTTTAAGAGCAGCACAAACTGTGTTACTTAAAACTTGAAGAGCATAAGAAACCTTCATCTTTTCTCAAGTATTTGGCCATACATGTTTTGAAGTTAACTTCGGCACCATTTTAGTAGAACCATTTTTTTCTAAATTATAGAGTTCTTTAACACAGTTCCAACTTACTGTTCCATCTTCACAGTGAATATCTTTTACCAATAAAGTATTACGTATTGATTTGAACAAATGCGGAACATCGAACATTGCAAAAATCTTTTGATTATTGTAATAAAAAAAAGGGTCCTTTTCCGTTACTCCGAGAGAACTAAAGCAACTGCGATTGTTAGAAGCCTGATCTGAGGCTACACTTCGGATTTTAAGACCAAGTTCACAACAGTAGTCTAAATTCAGCTTCATTTTTTCGGCTAATACTTTACTGTTAATTGGGTGATCGGTGGCAAAAAAACTAATAATAAATTTCCAATTAGAAAATAAGCCTCGAACCATAAAAACAGAAACATACTTTGCTGGTTCTTTATTTCTAAAATCACCTGTATCGACAAAACCAACTATTTCATCTGTTACCTGATCATTTATGTTAACTCTCTTCTAATATTAATTTCATCAAATATCAACACAGCTTGTCTCATTTCTAAATCCCAATGTGAAAAAATCTTCTTAAGGTTTTCTGTAACCGTGTTATTAAAACCAGGTTGAATATTTTTAATAAGTTGCCAACGATGCAGAGAGCTCAGAGATGGTAAATTTATGTTTAAATTATCTTTAAAATACCTGTAAGTTGTAGGAGATTTGTAATGGAAATTTAAAGCTAACGATCTTTCGTCATAACTCCATCTTTTTTTATTTTTCTTGTTAGAAAGTATCATAGTGCAAAAAGTTTTTGAATTTTTAGTCACATAGGGCGCGGAGGCAATTAAAGAAGTTAGCGGTGTTTTGACTATTCTACTGAGATAGTTGTTTCGACATATCCTTCTTTCTAGGTTCACTTTCTTAGTTCTATTTTCCTTGCTGCAGCTCTTTAACTGTTCTATAAGTTTTTTATATTTACTTAATAAATTTGTATATTTTGAGCGGTAGAAATTTACCGATTTCGCCGATTTTAGACAAAAGGAGCAGGACAATTCCATTTCGACAGAAGCAAATGAGGGATTTGGCTCTAGTTTAGCTAAATCTATGAGAGCTAGATCAGGGTTTGTTATTTTATTTGAGTTTTCATAACACTTACCAGAAAAAATAGCTACATAGAAAAAATAGAACATCGCAATACATAAATGATAAATGGGCCTATGAAACAGTTCCTTTCTTATTTCATAAATTAATTTATAAATCGTACCTAGAATTAATATGTTATAACAAAGCCTGTAAAAAAAGCGCATAGGCAAAAATCTCAACCATGCTCGATCCATCGCTATCATTTCTCTTTCCACAGCCTTCGTCTGGAGGAAACTTAAAGGTAGAAACAGAATGGCACGGCGATCGTGGCGGTGGCCGCCGCTCAGAGAGTTTCCCATACATTTAATTTGTCATATTTCTAAATTTATTCATGATTTGATATTTTACATTTTCTAATCCTTGTAAAACGCAATAATTTGCTTGTGAACCTTTGACCAAAATAAAACTTTTCCAAATCTGCAAAATAAACACATTGCGGAAATGATTGTTACAAATCAAAACGAAATCAAAATTCGCACAAAAATCACTATTTTACTAACTTTTGCAAAGTAGAAACCGAAAAGTCGGACCTGAAAAAATAAAATCGTAACTTCTAAAAATATGTAATTGATTTTTGTCATTTAAACAAAAAATCAAACAAACAGCTTCCTTCTTATTTTCATTTATTTCCACCAACAAATCCCTTTAATGAAATTTACCTAGAATACAATATACACATTCGTAAATATGCCATTCATAAATGAGAAAACCTGTAAAAAAAGAAGCGCAAACGCGAATAGCTCTGAAAGAACCCTGCTCCCATGCATCGCCGACGTTTTTCTTTCCATTTACTCTCTTCAGATAAGATTTACTCAAATATCTGGACAGTGCCACCGAAAATAAAGATTTAGCAGGGGCAGCTTTCGCTTGGAGGAAGCTTAAATGGAGGAAATAGGAAAGCTCTCTCAACAAGAACTTGCACACTTTTCTTGTATGAAATGGAATATCTTTCCTTTTATTTGTCTATGATTTTACCCACTAAAAGGCGAACTTCTTTGCTTACAGTTTTAATCCTTTGAAAGCATCCTTGATTTCTTATTTTTAAGTATTGTAATTACTTTGCCCCTTTTTGTAATTGTGTGAAGGCTTAGTAATAAAACTTTTTTATAATTAGTTTCAACTTTTTTTTAAATATTAGGTCAGGGCGAATGTTTCTGGTGTTTTCCCCGTAGATGGCATCAATTGCAAATATGTCAGGAACCACTGATGGTAGGTGGGTAGGTAGGAGTGGCAGTCCGTCCAAGCGGGAGGCTGGGACACAATTTATGCTGAGAAGCGCCGTTTTGTAGCCGCGCTCGTGAAAAACTTAAGTGAGAAGAGTCAGCCCGTCATATTTAGGCACCGCACCGGTTCAAATCTCAAATCGACACGATTCTGGCGATATCCTTGCGTGGCATTCACAAGAGGTCTCGCGATCTCTGGTCGTTGTAACAAGACCAAGTCATCCTAGCCTTGACGCATGATGATAGGCTCCTCCATCTGGAGCCAGCTATTGAGAGAAAGTCTCCCGCTAACCCCAAAAAGGTCAGCCGGCTGCTTCAAACAATAAACTCATACAACGTCACTGTATGAGTGACCCTCTACCTACCGGCCAGGAAAAGAGCTCCTTCTGGCAGCTTTCGACCAGCTTGCTTTAATGCTTTGATGCCCGCTTGAATTGATTTATGCCCAAAAATTCCGCCCGGATAACGCTGGCGAAGTTAGGCAGGCGGTAACATTTATGGAAATGAAGCGATGGGGAAAAAACAAGCCCCTACACTGACTCTCTGACTTGGATCGGTCTGTATACAGGACAACGTCATGGCCCTACTGGCATTTCCTGTGGTAGAGAGCGCAGTGTATTGCTGTGCCCCTAGGACTTCTCGACCCAGCAACTCGCTTCATGCAACCCTACGTGCTCAGTCGGATATCCCATCAACAGCCTAAGGTCCGCCCTGTGATAACGCCCCTTAAGGCAAAGGGTCATATGAGCACCCTGCAACTATTTTGGAAGAAAACTTCGGCGACTGTATAAAGCCAGTTCAAGGAGATTTGAAGTTTCAAGGCAACAATATTGGCGCACTTCCATGCGGAGATATGTAATGCAGTCAGTCCACAGATTGCCTCCATCGCAACTGTGGGGCCGGTGCCGGTCCGCATAGCTCCAGTAAAGAAGAGGCAAGCAAGCCGTTGAGAATCGCCGTGACCTGTTTACTCTTAGGCCAGCTGACTATAGAGTCATAAGTGACAACAGGTTTAACGATCGTGTTGTACATCCAGTAGGTACATCATTTTTGGTGTAAGGCCGCATGTCTTATAGACGGAAAGCCAACACCAAAAAAACTGTATGAATTTACTAAGCCTAGTTTTTTTATATGTGATTACCATGGTTGTGTACGCAAATATACTGCGGTCAGTCAGGCGAAACTGAGAACATGTTGCTTGGGTACCCTATCAAAGATGCGGTACCTGAAGAGGTAATAAAATTAATTTACTAAGGCTGAAAATTGTTATACGACTTGTACATTGTTTATAAATAAAAGTTGTGATGGTCAGTCAGCTGAATATGGGGACGAAGCTGGTCAGTCGGCCGCAATGTATGTGCAAAAAATGAAAAATGTGCAATTCATTTACTACACTTCAAAATTTCTTTATTTTCAATATTATTAAATACTTAAATAATAAATGGCCTATTCAGTCTAGTTTGGTTATATAAATAAAGTTATCTAATAATAAAGAAAAATGCAAACTACCACCTGCGATGCCGATCATTTTTATTCCTTTTTTTTGTGGACTGACAGGCCACAATAACATTTAATACCGCCACAAACGTTTTGAAGTGTAGTAAATGAATTGCACATTTTTGGTTTTTTGCACATACATTGCGGCCGACTGACTAGCTTTGTCCCCATATTCAGCTGACTGACCATCACAACTTTTATTTATATATAATATACAAGTTGTATAACAAGTTTCAGCCTTAGTAAATTAATTTTATTACCTCTTCAGGTACCGCATCTTTGATAGCGTACCGAAGATACATGTTCTCAGTTTCGCCTAACTGACCGCAGTATGTTTGCGTACACGACCATGGTAATCACCTATAAAAAACCAGGCTTATTAAATTCAAACAGTTTTTTTGGCGTTGGCTCTTGGACTATTACCTAAAAGCCTTTTTCAAGCCCCTATAGCCTTAGTGACTTTACTGATGCGTAGTCCAGTTTAGCGTTCCAGTTCAGTCTCTTGTCTCTACTCAGCTGTCGTACTCTGGATAGAAATAAAACCTAGGTCCAGATTGTAACGTTTGAAAAAAGACATCTGCATAGCCATTAACATTGAAACTAGATTCATGTATTTTGGTCAAAAGTTCACCCACAACGAGTAACCAGAGTAACGGGGACAGAACTCCAACTCGACGGCAGCCCTTGATAGCCTTGGCACTAATACTGGAGACACCTATGGTAAAGAAATGTCACGTTCTACAAGTATAATATTTATGCACTCAATTCATGTTTCTGAGAGCCAATACTCTAGAAATACAATCATAGTCAGTGTTATCGAAACCGACAGTACATTTGTCCCTTACACCATGAAAATTGTACTGAGGCCTTCATTTTTTGAAATGTCTCGGTTCATCTAAATCATCATCATCCAAAACATCTTCATTTTCAAGCTTAAGAATTGTACTTTAATGTCCTTTTTGCCCGATCTTGCTATTTGTTTTCTTTCGCGCTGTACAACCATGTGTGCATTTCTTTTCAGCCCACCCTCGTACATTGTGGAGACATAGCTTACTTACCTGAGGCAGTTTAATCCATATTAGAAGCAAACTCGTAAAAACGGCTTTTCATTGGTATTTGTTTTCTTTTTTTTTTTAACTTCCCAGTAGGAAGTTATTGTAATCGGTCCGAAAATCGAAATCGAAATTTTCAATGTATTTACACGTTTCAAGGTCCCAATAGCATTTTAAGCAAAAATTTGAGAAGAAATACGTGTGTGTGTGCCTACGTATGTGGTCATTTTTTCCTGCACGATTTCGCGCGAACCAAAAAAGATATCAACTTCGTTAAGGTGGCGTTCGAAGCGTGTTTTGAATATATGAATTGAAAAGAATTTCATAAAAATCGGTTGAGTTGTTTTTTGTTTGAACGACGTAAGTGATTTTTGTACCAGCACGATTTCGCGCGAAGCGAAAAGATATCAACTTGGTTAAGGCGCCGTTCGAAGCGTGTTAAAGGACATATGATCTGAAAATATTTTCATAAAAATCGGTCGAGCCGTTTTTTTGTTTGAACAACGTAAGTGATTTTTGTACCAGCACGATTTCGCGCGAACCAAAAAAGATATCGACTTCGTTAAGGTGGCGTTCGAAGCGTGTTAAAGGACATATGAATTGAAAAGAATTTCATAAAAATCGGTTGAGCCGTTTTTTTAACGACTTAAGTGATTTTTGTAGCAGCACGATTTCGCGCGAACCGAAAAAGATATCAACTTGGTTAAGGCGCCGTTCGAAGCGTGTTAAAGGACATATGATCTGAAAAGATTTTCATAAAAATCGGTCGAGCCGTTTTTTTGTTTGAACGACGTAAATGATTTTTGTACCAGCACGATTTCGCGCGAACCAAAAAAGATATCAACTTGGTTAAGGCGCCGTTCGAAGCCCGTTAAAGGACATATGATCTGAAAAGATTTTCATAAAAATCGGTCGAGCCGTTTTTTTGTTTGATCGACTTAAGTGACTTTTGTAACAACACGATTTCGCGCGAACGAACAAAGATATCAACTTCGTTGAGGTGCCGATCGAAGTGTATTAACGTAGATATGATCTGAAAAATTATCATAACATTCGGTCAGGGTGTTTTTTGTGTTTAAATAAAGAGACTTCGGCAAGTGTGCCAAGTAACTTAATTGTCTAATATACTCGTTGGAATGAAACCCGTTCCAAATGAGGTTAACTTTTATGGATTCAGCCGAGCAATAGCTTCCCTGTTGGACCGAAACGGTCAAAACCACATTCCAACTAGTTTAATTGCTTGTTTTTGTCATTTTCGCATTACAATAGCTCCTCGCCTCATTTGAAATATGACGTTGCACTTGCTCAAAAGAAAAAATAGGCACCTCTTACAAACTCATACTATTATCGTGACCTACCCTTCTTTTGTAGCGTCTCAACTCCTTCTCGTTGGGAAAAGCTGTATTCTTCCCATTGCCCAGCATACTTTGCCCTATTGAAGAATCTCCCAACTTTCCTACGCATTCCAGTCACTCTATTGCCCCAGCAGGGCACTTTACGCGACTACTGGGAGGAAGAGACAGTGTTGCTCGCATGGTAGGAGGAGTGCAGCACACCTCAGTAAGCCATCTCTAGTTCACACACTGACCTAATACAGGTGCCGAGCAGGTCTGATTTCGGGACCACAAGCCACTGAAACTTAGAAACCAGAGAAGAGGCGCGGGTATGTGGGAGCCTCATAATGTCGAACCTGATGTGTAGGGGGTCTGACAGTGAGATTTCCTGCAGAACACGCCACTTTACAATCTTTTCGGAGAGTAGCCTGCTGGTGAGGGTGACGTCCAGCACATAAATATTTATTTTATACTTCTTCTGGACAACACTCCGCAATATGGATCCCACAAACGCTTCTGTTTTTTAACTAACTCAGTAAAATACGCGACGATTGTAGTTTCGTTTACGGTTTTTATTTTTTTAGAGGCCCTTGAATTTATCACAAGCTGCCTCATATTTTAGTCTTGATTTATCTGGCAGTAACTTATTTATAGTTTTTTTGTCTCTTCAATTCTATTGAGAGGAATATTTTCATTATCACTACTTGTGGTCATTTCAGTTTTTCTTATACACAAGTAAGTAGTTGATAACAAAATCACTAATTAGTAACTGCAGCCCCTGAGGTAGGCATACGGAATCGGTGAAGAGTACTCGATTAAATACTCATGAGTAGAATCGAAAGAAAATTACTCGACAATCGATGAGTACTTTTTTTGACATTTCTGCGAACTGCTTTATTCATTACTCCATTTTCGAAATTACAAATACTTATGTAGCTTACATCCTGAGTAAAAATAATTTTGTGCGTTCATTTTTTGAAAACTAGCACGCGCTTGCCACACAGGGTATGCACGCTGCCGCTACAGGCATGAAAATCTAAAAATGCGCCAGCCTGAGGTATGCACGCTTCTGTTACAGATATGAATGTATTCGTAATCGACCATTCCAAAAGTGAGTGTCGTTTTATCAAGCAGTCCCCCCACTAAGTACTAACAAGGTCCAATACTGCTTGACCTATGCAATAGAACGAGAACCGGTCTACTGAGTATGCTTTATGGCACTCTCTATTCCCGTTTTCTTCTTCTTAAACAATTCCTTAAACCTACAATTTTGCTCGGGTGAGGCTACAATGCTTTATTTGGACTATTCGGTGCTGCATTTGGAAAAGTAGAATTTTTACTCAGACGTACCGTGCCTGTTTTGGGTGCCACGCAGGCTTTTTGATGATGTCCGTGCCTGTTTCAGGCTAAGAACGGGCGAATCTGATTTTTACTCGGGATGGTATTTAAATTTAAACCTATATATAAAAGCACGTTTACATTCTATATATATCTTTTGAATTCACGTTCGTGTAACAGAGAGAAAAGTATTCAAATTTCTGAGCTATAAAAGAGTTAGTTTGGGGATTTTTAAGGTAGCAAATAACGAATTTATGATCAGACCTTATAAATTCAAAATGGCCGCGCCAATATGACCGACAAATTTGCCAATTGTGTTCCGACCCGAGTAAAAATAATTATATAGAAAAATATATAATCATATATATTTATATCAAATTATATAAAATCTTATATAAAATATTTCAACAGTTTTAGACGATTTTATATAATTGCATATAATAATATAGAATTATATATTGTATCATTTACAGTTCAACATGGGATGATATATAACTCTATATCATTATATAAAACTGTATATAAAGTTTACAAATGAATTTGTGCAATTATATCTGATCATATGTAGCGATATAAAATAATATATAATGCCTTACAATAATTTTGATGAAATAAATATTATCAATTGGTAGATGGAGATTTTCGGGAAAATCACATACTAAAATGCACATTCTCCAGTCACACTCCCAAAGCTCAATCAAGCGTGGAGAAAGACCTCAAGAAAAAGGTGTGTGGCTGAAAAATGATGGGAAAAAAGTTATTATAGGTATGCTGCCAAAAATATCTCATTATATCTGTTTTAGAGTTTAGCCACGATCACGCTCTTAAAAATAACTGGCAGTACCACGATAAAAAGCATATAGAACATTCCTTGTCTGAGAAAATCGGCGAAATAAAAGATATAATTGCATATATACAATTGTATATGATTTTCCTTATTATATATAAAAATATATATTTCTATATAATTATATCGTGCCAAATTTCATATATAACTATATATAATTAATTTATATATAAATATATCGAGTTATATATTTTTCTATATAATTATTTTTACTCGGGGATTCTAATGAAAATCGCAAATATTATCCTAGCGCTGTGATATATACATCATTTTGAACAAAAAGCTTCAAGCTACTAAATAAAAATGCCAAAAAGGACATTCGACGAAAAAAAGATTCAAAGGACATCTTAAGTATCCTTTATCCTAAAAACCACCCCAATTTTTTTATTACAAATGCTAGTAATCAAAAATCCTCTTCACTCTCGTCTTCCTTTTACTCTTTGTTCTCATTCCTTTCCACGTGCACCTCATCCTCGTTTTCCTCCTAGTCGTCCTCTTGGTCCATAATTGGAGCACTATTTTTACAGTTGTCTCCGCTGCATGTTAAGCCCGGCTTAATGATACTATACGCTGCTTTGCAACAAGTGGGTACCGGGCTTAACACATGTCGAATTGCAGAAAAGTCCTACTCTTCGGCAGCCGCACGCTGAACCGCACCCTTTGTTACAGCTATAAAAAATCATTTTCAGCAGCTCTTCAGGTGCAGGTTGATTCGGGGTTTTGATCGGATTTAAGATTCCTTCAATATTAACCCAACCCCAATCAAGTGGATTAAATATTTTTATTTCCCAGCCATAACTGGGTTTGCATGTAAACCGTTTTTATGTGCTCATTTAAAGCACCAATTGTTGCAACGAGGGAGGACAAGTTAACTGCATAGTACTGACCAGCTTGTAAAATCTCCTCAACGGTGCCAAGATCATTGTGTGTGACGTGTGTGAATAGGTGTAAGTATGTCTGTGCCTAAAATGAAGGTATAATGTGTATTCATCAATGCTCCAATATACGTGTTCTCATATCTGAAAAAATATGTGATTGGTTTTTTATCCATAACTCGCTTAGTTTTTAAGCTATCAAGTCCTTCCAAATGGCATTTTGTAGGTTTTTTCAAGAGCTATAAGCTGATATAAATTAAACTTTCTTTTCTCTTATTTTTGAAAGGGTTTGAGCTGAAAGGGCTTGAACAAGTTACTATTTACGAACATATGCAAACTGTAAACAGCCATATCTTACTCAATTTTTATACAAAAAAAAAACAACCAAATTTTTAGAAAAGCAAAACCTACGATTCTGTACTCTACAAAATTTTGCGTATCATTATAGTTCAGTCAAATTAGGAAATGAAATTGCATTTTAAGAGGTACAGAATTTTTTTTTTGGCATTTGTTCGGGTACATCTGACAATGATAAAACCAAGTTTGTGGGGTCGCAGTGGCTTGGGAAAAGCCGCCATCTTGAAAAAGAGGAAGAGCTTGTTTATATTAAATAGCTCGTTTGCCTGCAATGATAGCTGATAATAATCCATGGTTGTGGAGAATAAAATTATTTACAAAATGAGCCCTCAACGAGGTCCCTAAGTTGATTTGGCTCAAAGTTATGGCCGGTCAAAGTTCAACCATGATCGGATGGTGAGGGTTGAGTGCACTTTTTTGCAAATTGCTCGGAAAATTTTAATTTTTTCGGCTTAATACCCATTAACAAATTTAAAGTCCTTGTATTTACCTTTAAAATGAGCCCTTAATCGTCGTTATCGCTTATGTAGTTTGCGAGCAATCCAACTCCAAAGTTCCCACTGGACATGCCTGAAATAACTAATAACTCCATTTTTTTGGAATATTGCGTTAACGGTTGCTCATATGAAAAAGTAGTACATGGCATGAATATGGGCAATGAAAATATCTTTCCAACGAGGTATTGGTCGTTTTATGTCCGCGATACAGCGGGTCAAAGGTCAACGGAGAGGTTTATGCATTTTTAGCTATTTAACAACTGAAAATGATAATTATGGGAAATAGCAGCTGAGAATCACCAGTTTTCACATTCTAAAAATAAAATTTTTGACGAGAAACTATAATTATCAATCAGTAAAACTTTCTGATGAAAGAAAGAATAACAATCGAAGGTTTAAGAGCCAAGATACTTTTCCGAAATAGTGTGAGTTCAGTTTAGTTGATTTGGGTTGAATTTGGTTGAGTTTAGTTGAGTTTAGTTGAGTTCAGTAGACCTTGGTTGAGTTTAGTTGAGTGTAGTTGAGTTGAATTGAGTTTAGTTGCTAAGAGTTAGAATAATAGTTGAGTTTAGTTGAGTTGGGATGAGTTTATTTGAGTTTAGTTGCTAAAAGTTAGGTTGAGTTTCATGTAATGCTATGGCCATTATTGCTAGTAGGTTTTTTTTATAAACAAGTCACGTTCATAGCATTCTCGTGTTCAGTGTTTTACTAAAAAAAATTCAAGGTCAGAATGTCAAAACTGATGATTCTCAGCTACTATTTCCCATAATTATAATTTTCCAAAGATGTTAAATAGCTAACAATTCGTAAACCTGTCGGTTGACCTTTGACCCGCTGTATCGCGGACATAATCGACATGGAGTTTGGACCAATACCTCGTTGGAAAGATATTTTCATTGCCCGTATTCCTGTCATTTACTACTTTTTCATATGAGCCACCGTTAACATTCAAAAAAATGGCGTTATCAATTATTTCAGGCACGTCCAGTGCGAACTTTGGCGTTGCATTACTCGCAAACTACATAAGCGATAACGACGATTAAGGGCTCATTTTAAAGGTAATTACAAAAACTTTAAATTTGTTAATGGGCATTAAGCCAAAAAAATTAACATTTGGCGAGTTAATTGCAAAAAACTGCATTCAACCCTCACCACACGATCATGGTTGAACTTTGACCGGCCATTACTTTCAGCCAAATCAACTTACAGAGCCCGTTAAGGGCTCATTTTTTAGATAATTTTATTCTCCACAACTTTGCCATGGATCATTATCAGCTATCATTGCATGCAAACGAGCTATTTAATATAAACAAGCTCTCCCTCTTTTTCAAGATGGCGGCTTTTCCCAAGCCACTGCGACCGCACAAACTTGGTTTTATCATTGTCAGATGTACCCGAACAAATGCCAAAAAAAAAATTCTGTACCTCTTAAAATGCAATTTCATCCTCTTTTTTCGACTAATTTGACTGGACTATTAATAGTTTTTGAGTTATTTTGAAGGAAAGGCAATACTTTGCAAAATTACAAAAATGCTCTCGTCATTTCAAGCTCAATTTTTTTCAAAACTAAGCACTGTAAAACGGCCAAACTTCTAGATCATATTACAAGTACATTAATAAAGTGAATTGTGAAGTGGTACCGATTATTTTCAATGGGGGTGGTAATTAGGGGGTGATTTACACATTTTTTTGTCGCCGAAAAAATAGGAACCAACTTTATTTTCGTCTTAGTTTTAATGCTAGTAGTCCAGTCGTCAGAGCAAAATTTGAATGAAAACCTCTAACAATATGTTAACGCACTGATTTTTTTTTAAAAATTAGTTTTTAGTGAGTAGAATAAAACACCCTGTAACTTAGTGGATAGTGGGGATAGCCCCCCCCCCCCCTCTAAAACAATTTTTTTCTCCAAATACATCCAGGAAGCATCCCTGAAAATATTAGCCACGTAGTCCAACAGAGGATTTCTTGAACGTCTGATGACCTATACAAGTTGCGAATGAGGGGATATGAGTATTTTAAATCTTAAAAAAAGCGATATCTCATGAATGGCAATTCGTACGGGAAAATTTATAATATCCTTTTTTGTAGATAATTGCATTAACTACAAACTTTGTGAACATTGTTTTATGATAAGACTTACCGTTTAAGAGATATTAGCCAAAATCGGATTTTTTTTGTTTTTAGGGGGTGGTTTTTCGGGGTAGCGTACAACCAATTTTCCGAAATTTTTTTTAACATATTCTACTCACTAAAAAATAATTTTTTAAAAAAAAATTAGTGCGTTAACATTTTGTTAGAGGGGGTTTTATAAAAAAAACAAAAATAAAGGTTTTTTCAAGCACTTTAAAAAAGGTTGAATGAGTTTTTCCCGAAAAATGCATCGTTTTCTGTTTATTTCAAGTTGAAACTTTCAATTTTACCGTTGACAAATAAGAACCCACCTTCAACAAGATATTACTATTTTTGTATTAGGTCTACGGACACCATAAACCCACCTTTTTTTGTTTTTTATAAGCTACAGTTTTAATAATAATAATTTTTTCGCTAAAATACTTACTTTTTGAGTTATTCCCGAAAAACCGTCTGAAAACGTGTTTTTTTTTTGGTTGAAAAATTAACATTTTCACTCGCGAATAACTCGAAAAGTATTGACTTTCAGAAAAAACTTAATACAACAAAAGTTGCTTAGAATTAGCCAATCTATCTTTTTCCGGACTTATTTTCAATGAAAAAATTTTCACCCCCGAGAAGGGGTGGCATTCACCCCCAGGGTAAAAGCACAAAAAAATGTTTGGTAAATTTTGCAATTTATAGTATAGAAAACAAAATCCCACCTCGACCACGTAAATTCATTAACCGTAACAAAAGTCTGAGGCCAAAACCCCCAGGCACTCCACTATTATGCCTCACTCTAGGGGAAAAAATATTTAAAATTAGCTTTATTTGTGTTTACGTGTTGGCTGTCGAAATTTATTCCCTAAAACACTAACAAGAATGGACGTATTAAAGTTTGAATTATTAAAGCTATAAAGTTCAACCGAATTACTACTAATTCGCTCTAAGAAAAGCTCCATCCTCCAATTTCCTGCAATAACCCAACAAAGCCTCATTAGATTTTAAAATTTATTTGATAATCGAATTAACCAAGTTGAGATTTACCTTCCAGCAAGACTATCCTTTTTCTATGAAGTTTGTAACTCAAGTTCATAATTGATTCTTAACCCTGCTCTAGAAATACAAGACTATCAGTGGTGGTTCCGAGTACGCCAAAGTTGGATGCATAAAAAAGTTAAGTGAATCGATGTCCTACATATACATACCCCGAGTCTATTCTTCATATTTTATATGAAGATGGAAAGAAAGGACATAATCGATTTAATCCAAATAGTTCCAACACAATGAGACTACCTAGTGGGAAGCAGTACGACCAGCTAAGAGCTCCCCTGACACATGCGGCGGACTTATCCATGACCCTAACTTCATTACATAGCGCACAGGCTTTAAAACGAAAAGTGACTAAAAAAATATATGTATATATAAAAAGGACAAATGAAAATACTGTGTCAAGTGTCTAAAAGTGGCTCCTTGAAGATCCCCTCGTGATTCTGAACTGCATTCCATGTACTAGACACATAAAAGCGCAAGACAAGAGCATCACTAGATAATGTTAAGAGAGCATAGCAGAAACTGCTGATTTTATCGGTCCCGGAATATTTTTGTGATTGTATTTTTATTTTTCCTTGGTCTCTTAAGTGCTGGAATCCTTAAAAAATTCACAAACCTTTACCCACTGCTTTCAAGGACTTACATAGTATTTTTTTTTGTAAGTGACCTTCTCCACGCGCTTAAGGGCTCCTCTCTGACATGAATTATTGACATAATTATAAGACCCGAACGTAACCACACTAAAGCATTAAAGCATCTCATTAAATAGGAAAATGCGTCCTGTTTCCAGGATAGGCACTCGTATAAAAAAAAGGTCACGAAATTCACATTTCCACAAACTTAACATCTTCTACCTCTAGGGTATAATCACTAACTTTCAGCCAGGATTTCCCCTCTCTGCCTTTCCGAAATGTATTTTCATGGGTGCGTACTCCGCTAATATCCTAGGCAACCTATGGAAGGGCTCTACGGTCTTATAGCCCTAATTTTACAATCTTCTTAAATGTTGAAGCTCATTATCGAGGTAATTTAGAAATGCTTTAATGTCTCCCGTGGGGAGGTTGTCATCCGCCTGCCAGAGAGGACGATGCCAAATGCTGGAAGGTAAAGTAGTACCCTAAATACACTTTAAAGCGCACCTGAATTCATCTTACGTGAAGATTGATTATACTTATACTAGAGACTTCAAATTAATGTATTCGTAATCAATCTTAGTTAAGATAATAGAGCTCAGTCAAAACGTTTTCATACATGCAAAACTCTTGCTTTAGAGGAAGCTTCTTGAGACTAATGATGGCTGTTTTAAATACAAAATTATAATTAAGACAAGCATGTTTTAAATTTTGCATAGATTTGCAGATGTTTATATTTCATACAAATTTTAAAATTTCCATGTTTAAGCAGCTCAAGACCTAACGACGAGATATTTGTTCTACCTTCTCTTAATCCTTCTAAGCTTCAGCTCCACTTTCTTCCACCTTTCTCCGACCTTATCATCTGGTTCAGAATGTTCTCCGTTTTTCCTGTCCAATTCCGCTGACCACACTGACGTTGCATAATATAGGACCGAACTAACCAATCTCGTGATAAGGCGTCGTCGCCTTGACCTGGGGCTACGCTGATGGCGATCGCTTTCCACCGTGCCCGCCAAGTGCACTAGTGGAGCCTTCGGTCAATCACCACTACCTAACACGAAGTGCGGTCTGGGAGCTCATAACTTGGTCACCTACTTTCACCGCTATGGTCTCCACCTTTTTCTGCTTTTCTTCTGTGCTCAGCTAGCATTAGAACAACGTTCTCGAGCCACGTCTTTACCTCCCATATATCCGCCTTCTTACAGCCGCGACTGCGACTAGCGAACCCAATAGCGAGTGCTTCTTGCGGGAGGCGTAGCGTCAGTTCTTCATCGTACATGATGATCCAAACAAGAGGCTACGCGGACTTTGATCCCACGCGCTTTTGGAGGAAAGGCCTTTTAATTTTCTGAATCGTGAGTTTTGGATCATAAAATAAGAACTAACCTGAAAGAAAATGATTATTTAATGAATATTGATTCATCTACATTGAGAAAAAAATCAATTTTTATTTAAAAATCCCGTATTGTGTGGAAGTACAGCCTTTTTTTGCACAGTTCGGCCGTACTGCCTTTGCCATTAAAAACTCTATAAGAAAAAAGGCAAAAGCGCGTATGAGATAAGTCCGCGTAGTGTGGATCCACCATTACTCCCTCGTCTGACTCGCAGGGTGGTGTCCCACTTACAAAGAATTTTATCACAATGCGCACTAGATACTTCGGTCTATCCACCTTTATCAACGCTTCGACGATGGTCCGCCACTTCGCGTGTTGAAAGTAATTTTCATGTCAAGGGTTATCAATGCGCAATTCTTATTCACCTTGCTAGGCTAGTCAGCACATTGGCAGCATTCGTTGTCGATCTAGCTTTTCTGAAAACGAATTAACATCCCGACAAGACGTCTTCCCGCGCTTGGAGTAATCTGTTATATGTATATCCCCTTTTCGCAAAGCTTGTCCATGCTGTTGAGAAGGCGCTTCGCCCTGTTGGCCGACAGATCCCGTGGAATGAGCACAAGCTTTTGACGCTTCTATTGCTTAGAGAATACTCCTTCACAGTGGCGGACTAAGGGTGGGGCGGAAGGGGCGGTCCGCCCCGGGCCTCTGGTTCCTGGGGCCTCCAAATGTCTACAAGTTACCTTGATCAAATCCTAAACAAGGCTTTTAAAATATGGTCAGTGCCTACCTAAGTGGTACTTTGGAGTCGGAGGTCCCGTACAATGTTCCCGTAGACACAAATAAGTACAGCATGTAATTATTAAAATGGGTCTTTATTGAATCGTTATCCTGTACATCGCTTATTCTTCAATACTTCTTGACCATTTTCATCTCGGTTGCAACATGCAAGATAAGTTTTTCTAAACTTAAGCCTGGGGCCCGATTCGGCAACGGTGAGTCTTACGGTCTTCACCAATTTCAGTGAACATTGCTTATTTGCGCGTCCGCAAGAGCGAGAATGAGTTTTTTTGACATTTGCGGTGAACACCGCCGTAAAAAATTTCTCACTGAGAAAAAGGCTGTGAATTTACGGTGAGTTTGAATTTTGGCGAGTAAAGTTGTTTTTGTAATTTCGTGCGATGATTTTTGAATAAGTTTTTTAATTTTTTTTAAAAATAATTTTTTTGAGAGATTTGTTTGGTATGTAAAAATAAAATTTTTTAGTTTATTATTCTAAAAAATTTTATTTAATTAGAATTTTTAAAATGGAAAGGTCATGACAGTACCAACTCAGCGCATCATTCAGCCACTTTAAAAATCATTCAGCACTTTAAAACTCACTGGAACTTACGGAATCGCATTTTAAATAAAAGTGAACACCGAGGCTGTGAGTGAGTTTTTTCTTCGGTGTTCACAGGCGAAAAACTAACCGTTGCGGAATCGGGTCCCTGGTGTCCACTATAGAGCTTTTTGCATAGAGCTAGAGAAAACTCTCGCGTGGAGACGCGTAGAGAAGTGTATACACCCTCTCGAGCTGTACACATGCGCTCTACACACACTCTACGCGAAAGTTTTCTCTGCTAAAAAACTCTATAGTGTATAAGCAATTTTTTTGTGTTGTGTAGAGCTCTACATCTACTCTACGCTCTATCAAGCATGTTTGATAGAGTTTTTCTCTCTACAGTATTCATTCTTATTTGCATTTCGACTGCGCTTCGAATTGTTGTACATCGGCCTGTGAAATAACAACGAAATTCGAATACGACATACGCAGAAAATGTGTCTTCTTCCGTGAGCTCATTCAATAATTCTCGATACATTCCAGCGTTTTATTTTCTTTTCGCAATCCAATCTCGCGCCCAACATTTCCTTTCCTTCTTTTTCTCTTCTTCGAGCAAAAATAAAACGGCAGCAGCTTGTTTTTGGCGAGAACTCATTTTATTATTTTTTTGTTTTCTATTAATTTCCTTTAAATTTTTTACACAATATGTGTACGCACGCATCTGTGAATAACTGAGTAATTAAATGACATGCAAAAGTTGATGGCCCACTCTACAGTAGAGAAAACGCATCTGCAGTGTACAGTCTGTAGAGCACGTGGTAGAGCTCTACTCAAAATTTCTCTAGAGCAATTCTACAGGCGGTGGGGTGGTAGAGTGGCAGAGACGCGCTACAGGTAGAGCTTTACACTCTACACTCTACCAAAAAAACTTTATAGTGGACACTTGGCTTTAGAACTACTTTCGGAATCGATGGGTAATTAAATGCTTTCCCTACTGGGAAATAAACATACACACACACTTTTACATACAAATGAAAACTGAATAAAAGGCTTCTAAAATTGCATCAACTTCTTAGACTGAGGGCCTCATTCAGCTTTGCCGCCCCGGGCCTCTGACGGGCTTAGTCCGCCACTGCTCCTTCACTCAGGCAGAGACGGCGGTGCGTGTGGGGATGGAAGGAGAAGTGCACACGCACTTTCGCTTTTGGGTGGGGAAATCCACACCCAAAATATCATGTACACCTAATAACTCAGAACGTTGGAAGGCCGTATCAGTGGCTGGCGACGAAGGAACATGGTCGAAGGGACGCATGCAAGCAAGGCTTTTCATACAAAAACTAAATATATTATATTAGAGCTATTGAGAACTTATAATTGTATAGCCTAAGCTTTTTAAACCCCACCAGACCAGCAATTAAAAAAGGGATTGCCTAAGGGGTCTGCCGAAAGAGGAATTTCCCCGTGAGGACCCCATGTGGTAAATGAGTGACATGCCGAAAGAGGGCTCCCCTTAGTTTCCCCATGAACACCATACAAAAAAATCAGCGATACTGAAGTGAGGTATGCGTTATCAGTTTATCATAAAGGTCCGGTTACACGCAACGAACTGCTTGTGCAAATTGACTGGCGCAAGTCAATTGGTGCAAATTAACTGAGTGAACATGAATCGGTTTACAGGCAACGATTTATTTGTACAAACTGACTGGCGCAAGTCAATTGGTGCATATAAAATGAGTGAAAATGACACTAAATGACGCTAATTTGATACGATTATTATATTATATTGATTATGATAAGGTCGGAGGAGCGTCATAAAATTTCACCATTCACTCAAGGGCATGCTGAGGGTTGTAGCTGCGGATTGAACATCGTTTAAACGCTCATGCCAAACACCAAGCTCAAGCCGATTTTCTAAGAACACATATTTTGCACAAGGCAACCTTTTTGGCTTGCGCCAACCAAAAATTTGCGTTTACACGCAACGATTCACTTGCGCAAATTGACTTGCGCAAGGCAATTGGCACAAGCAGATCGTTGCGTGTAACCGGACCTTTAGAGCCTTATGAGGCAAACGTCATTACAAATGGAATGGGGCAATCCCAACATCTGCGGAATGCTTTTTAAAAAGCTTTAGTTTTTGTTGTTGCATTGCTTCATATTTCAAGCCATTATGTTGGTGACAGTGAAGGGTGTCATTAAGCATACTTAATAGACTGATTTCGGTTCAATTACAAAGTTCAAGCAGCATTGAACGGGACCAGTACTCAGTTGGGAGACGATACTCCCGTTTAAAAATATAAAGCTTTCGATACCGGCGCAGTTATTTCTTACATATCCACGCCGAAATTCTCAAGTTTTTCGGCCATTTTTTTCCACTCGGGATCGGCTGGTAGTAATGCTTTTTCCTCAAGGGGGCTAAATGGGTGGGTGCGAATGAGGCAAGGCGTTAGATGCCCTGCGTGGGCCTTATAGGGCAAGCCACACGGGGTCCAGTGGGTCTAGAATGCTAGTCGGACATAACCGCTAACTAAGCAAATTAAAACCATATAACTCAAGAGACCACTGGTAAATAAATTGACCCATTAAATTTTTACATTTTAACGGTTATCTGTTCACGTGCTCCCCACGCCCAATGATTATGCTCCGCCGCCCTTGCGCTCAGGCACCCTGTGAATACTTAGGCGAACCCACCTGGTGCGCGACTGACTGCCAGCTTCGCCGCTCTTTTCGGTATATCGTCCTGCCTAGGGGCTTTTCTAGGGTCCTTTATGTGTTCTTGCATCTGCTCCCTCCCGGTCTGCACACCAAAAACCTGGTCTAGCAAAATGCCTTTAGACTGAGACTACCTGCTTCCTAGATCGACTTTCAGGAAGGACTCCGACGTCCAAATACCGTCAAAAAGAGACGACCTGAAAAAGTTTGATCTACGGCTATTCACTGACGACTCGAAAACATCAGAAGGCAGCAGGGCAGGAGTCTGTCTGCAGACTACTAATAGTTAACTGCCGCGGCACCTTCTGGCGCACGCTAGTTACTTTCAAACGGAGGTACTAGCGTTCTGAAGCTCTTTGAGACAATGAGCCTCGAACCTACACAAGAATGTAGCGTTGGAATTTTTATATATAGCGAAAAGAGCTCTTCGCTTGGTGATAATACGCTCCATGGGAACATGGATGGAAACGATAGAGTCGACTATTTAGGCAAGCAGGACACTTCTCTCCGGGGCCCGGAGATTTAAACGGTTATAAACCCAATAGGCGTGGTCAAAGCACTATTTTTAACTACCACGTGCGTTCACCCATCCAAAAGTGGAGCGCACTAAATAAATGCATTATCTTTCCCTCTTATCTTCCTCTTGCCTCTTATCTTCCTCTTTCCTCTTATCTTCCTCTCAACAATATTTTCTCTTGTGTTCAAGACTTATCGGCAGGTGGTTTTTAGCCAGGGTGTAATCAGAACGCCCTGTCTTAGGTATAAAAGTAATATTAACATTCTTTTAAACATATGGGATATGACGACTATGTACGGAGGAATCTGTGAATATTTTGCAGATTGCAGCATAAGTATCGGATAGATTTATTTATATGATTAAAAACTAAGCTAAGGAATCACTCTTTTACTACCTGTACGCTATGTCATTCAGGAAATGGTGTAATGTGTAGTCATAAGCTTAGCTTAAAGGATAGAATAGAATAGGATATGCTAGGTGTCTTCGGACTGCTCTAGCAGAAGGCCATGTCTTACGTTTAAGGTGTAAGATGTTTTACGAGTCCTACAGAAGGTTATTCCATATTCGAGTTGTTCTATTTACAAATGAACGTCCAGTCTGCAATGTGCGCGAACAAAATGACTGCAGAGTGTGGGAGCGAGCCGACCGTACTAGTCTTTTATTGCATGTAAAATATTTCGGTGTAGGCAGGAAAGCGTTAATATCAGTGAAACAGTTGGTATGTTAATTCTGATTCAGGGGCTCTCGTATGTTTTGATCGATCAAATGGCCTCCCTTATTGTTTCATATCTCAACGCCGAGTTTGGTTATCGCTAGACAGCTTTTATTGCACCACAAAGTAGAACTATTATTTTTCTTCTAATTATTTCCTTGCCTTTATATAATATCGTAAATCTTACGGGCTTTTCAAAAGCTAAACAAAAGTTATCTTCAAAAACAAAAGTTAGGTGCAAAAACATTATCGATCCTCCAATTTGGTTCCGTTTCAATTATTTTGATATTATTCAATTAATTTCCAGGAAAAGAGTTAACCCCCAAAATTTCCATAAAATCAGCGAGTTACCTTATTGATTGTCTGATTACATTAATCAAGTTATCTAGATCTATAAAATTACCAATCAGTGACTAATTTCAATCATTCAATTTCATTAATTCAGTTTCATTCATATTTATGTAATACTTTGAAACTGATGAATTTGAAATATTTAAGTGAGGCCAGTGTTTGTGAAGTGTTTTGTGAATTTTTTTATTAAATTAAATTGGATTAGTATACAGTTTGTTTCTTATATATGTATCGTCTCTGTGGGCCGACGTAGCGTCTCTGCGATCCGTTTATTTTTTCTGCATAATTTTAGGGTCATTTTTATTTGAAAAAATTCTCTTATACGTGTTTAATTCTGCATACGTTTAGGATACATTTTTTTCTTTAAACATTCGAAATTTTGTCTGGATATTTTAGTTCTATATTAATTTATTTATAGGACAAGCCATTTGTTAAGTGGTGGGAAGATAAAAGTTTAACTATGTTCAGCAGTTTGAGAAGATTCTTCTCCATCAACGTGGTTTTATAACATAGTTCTACGATAAGGGGAGTCTTTTCTTCTGCACTAAATTATATTAAATTATTTTTCTTGGGCTTTTAAACGCCACTTTCAATTGCACACTGGAAGCTATTATCATAAATTTCAACTACTTAAGTGCTTCCATTTTCTGGTAAATAGCATAATTTATAGCATTTTCAACCACTTCAAGCTTTTTAATAAGATTTTATTTTTTTTAAAAAAATCTCATTTTAAATGAGTTCTGAGTAAGTTAGGAACGGACAATTCCTCTTCGTCTACAAAAAAGTAGACGTTTTCAGACCCGGAAGCATTTTTCTCTCTCTGTTGTCCAACTGCCGACCAAAACATTTTCTGGACCATTTTTATCGATTTTCACCACCCATCTTCCTGGTTTGCGATGTTTTAAAAAGTTGTACAGGGGGAAAAAAGGTGAACGTTTTTCTGTCGAAATAAACAAGACCGGGAAACATACCAAAAAAAATCGAAACTCTCCATAAACGAGAGAAGTAGTTTGCCAGGTGTATGTAGTACACATGTTCGTACCGACACGTAGCCTATGTCATATTTAATCGATGGATAAAAATAAATTTTAATTGCTTCTGAAATATCGTGCCGTCATTGGTCGGGGGTTTGAATTGAAAGAAAATTAATCGCTAAATGGTATTTGGCAGTACAGTAAAGTTAAAATGTGAAGCTTTCAGCCCGGTCAATATACAACGAAACATTTAATATTTGCCAAAAATGAAATACAGAAATGGAGGATCGTGGGCTATTAACGATATTTAGTGGTTTTGCGGTTGTATTTTCATTACCTTCATTAAAGCGGAAGCAAACCGATGGGAATTTCAACTGAATAGACGTGGTAGTTTTCAATGGGATTTCAGAGGAAGTTACGAAAAATAAACTCACGTAGGAATGAAAACGATTGAAAATAAACTAATTTTTCTTATGCCATTGATTTATTTCAACTGCTTTATATTCTCACATCAATTCATTGCTAATCGTGAATGACTACATAGAAATAAAAATAATTAGAGATATTACACATATTCCATAAAATATTGAAAGTTATTTAAATAGACACGTCATTTTACGTCAACGTATGATATTCAGATACTCCAGTCTCGGTCTGTCATATTCGTAAAATTGGAAATCTATGTCTAGAAATCATTAATAATAAGCGCCCGAAAAAGTTTCTTAATAGAAATTAAATCCAAGTGTTTTTATTCTAAACGGTAAACTGTTTAATTGTAGGACGTGTGTTTTTTAAAAACAGAAGAAATGTTTAATGCACAAAATCTAACCACTAAAAGTGTTTAACAGAAATTAAACGCACGTAAGGTGTTTATCAAATAATTTTGACCTAAGTACAAAACGGTAGAAGTGTTTAAAATTAAAACATTTATTCGTCAATTAAGCACTTGCGATAGTAAACACTTAATTATGATAAAACACTTATGGAGAAAAAAACACTTTAAACCTTTAATGATATTAATTCATCCTTTTACCAAAAGAAGCTGCGTATAAAATTATGGCGTGACTCATATTTAGGCAATTATGTTGGTGCCATTTAGCACCATATATACCGGTTCTCGTTAGATCAGTACTTAGTGGGGGAACCACTTGGTAAAACTCTCGTAATATGCGAGTCATAAGGCATGTATGTAAGGGCTTAACTTTGACGCAACTACAAAAGAGTCCCCGGACGGCGAAAAAGAAGAAGCAAATTTCCAAAAAGTCCAAGCCCACAGACCTGCGGCATCAATTCGTCGAAGGCTTCTATCAAAAGTTGCCAGACATTATCCGCTGCATTCTAACGCTGCTTCTTATGAACACTGCAAGTTTATACCCATGAGGGGTCTTCTTTCCATTCTTCCTTTCAGCAACGCATTAGATTCAAGGAGTACCGCAGCTGTGACGTGGGCCTATTGCGTTATCATTCCCAAATTAATTTGAACTTCATCCTATGGGACCTCATCGCTCTATTTGGCACTTGGCTGTCATAAAGTATAGAAATCTGCTTGTTTGAAAGGCCTATTTTAAGTTTGAAAACTTATATGTCAATATAGCATGCAAGTCTACTTGAAAGACTTTAGCTAAACGCTTTACTAAACGCTGATATGAACGCTTTCACCTCAAATCCGTGCATCCTCGCCTGTCTTTGGCTTGGAACCATCCTTGCACTAAGGTTTTTCAAAACTGTTTAACAGTAACAGTAAAACAGCTGTTTTTTGGCTAAAATCGAAAAACAGTAAACCGCTGTTTTTTTCTTAACTGTTTTTACTGTTTTTGAATTTTGGTTCAAAAAATTTGGCTTAAAATAAAAATAAAAAAAATATGTAACCAACACTAATATAATTTTTTTCGGTTTTTTACAAAGTGCCCTTTTACACGGCCGGACTCCTGACAGACGAACGAAGAGGGTGAGAGAGGATGATGGGGAGGGCGGACAATTTTAATGGACACTCCCAGCGAACTTTTGAACAAACATTTGGACAATTCCTGCGTTGTTGTTGCTCTTGTAAAAGCAGCCAAAGGAATATTCTGACGACAACGCAGTATGAAAATAATATAAAATTGTATATTAGTAACCAACACTAATGCAGAGTTTTTTAAATATAGAATGATCTTTTAATATAGGTACCATATTGATGTAAAGTATGTGAGTTTTTGCTGTCCAGAGTGGCTCTTATACAAGGTGCGGCAAAAGTAATCTCATAATGCGAATGTACCACAATTTTTTGCAAATGCCGTCAGATGTGCTCCATTCCATCAATGATTGAGCCACTGGTCAAGACGAAAACAGCAATTCGCGAATTTAAGGCGTTGAATATGTCATTGGACTTTCTGTTGTCAAGGCAATAGTGGACCCCATAAAATTAGCTGTTGCGAATCTTAGTCGTGGGGACGCATCGTTGGTGATCACTGAAAAAATTCATGTTCAACATTACTAATAAGCTCATGCAAAATTCAAAAATTCGTGTAGATGACCGAACGTTCGAGGATGTGCTGAAATTATTCCGAAGCCTCACGGATCCCACAGCCACTCCATCAAACACCACACTAATTTTTGAAGGCAAGGGTGGACGATGTAGTTCAACAGTGGCCGAATCCTGATGAAAACGAAAATTTGTCGTTACAAGATGAATTGGACCATGCTGCTTCAAAAAGATGAATCGTCAGTACAATTCGGAGGATCAGATTTCAAGTGGTTCAAACCGGAATTTGCAATTCTCGAAAATACTGGTCAACGCATAGAAAATTTGTAAAAATTATATAAAGCAATTCTTTGTATTAAACCAACATCGACCAATGTTGAACGTGTATTTTCGGTGTGCACTAATTTCAGCACCAAAATAAGATAGCGCCTTTCAGACAAATTACATCATTGGCCGGCGTTCTTGAAATACTTTTACAACAAGTAAAAATGCATAATAAAATGATATTATATAAAAAAACTATTAATTACTTGTAAAATTTGAGAAAACTCGAAAAACAGTAAAAACAGCTGTTATCAGCTGTTTTTTGAAAATTAAAAACAGTAACAGCTGTTTTTTGATAACCACTGTTTTTGAAAAACCCTACCTTGTACAATACGACCCCACCTTGTGGTATCATAGGAAAAATCATTCCAAGAGGCCTGAGTCGTAAAGGGACTATAGCGCGATTTAAAAAAAAACTTTAATGTCCAAGCATGTGCTTCTTCGATATCTTGAAAAGTTGCCAGCGCACTCCTCGGTGGCAACCTCTAGCTTTTTATTCCAAAACAGAATGGAACTACTCTGCATTTGATCGCAAACTTCTCCCTCTTCTCAAAATTATCCCCAACGCACAACAACAAACTATTTACAACCTCAAAGTTAAACATTATAAGAAGGCTTACTGATACGAAAACCATGCATTCATATTGGGATACTGATGTCTACCGCAAAAAGTCTTTATTTCACTTGTTCGGTTTTTATATGATTTTTTAGGTTAAAAGGATGCAAATTTCAGTTTAGATCCCACAGCATGACGGCTCACCCAAGACACACTAACCTAAAAGCCCCACGAGATCCCATCCAAAACCCCCGATTTCCACCAAGCCTTTCGACACCATGAAAGCCCACCCAATACACAATACAGCGAAGTTCAATTAGTTTCACACAGGTGGCATCAAAGCTCACTGCAAAAAAGCTTTCACACAGGTTCTTGTACCGGATAGAGCTCGCACCCAACAATCGATGACGTCATTGGTCTAGAAACTGCATAGCCCGACTACTGAGGCCAATTGAAACCTGCACTTCGTGAAATTACACCAAACAAATCACGAATTTCGCGATGAATATTTTTCAAAGAACGGCCATTTTCATAATAAGTTTGAATAATGTGAACGTGTTGTTGAAATGTATACCTGTCCATGTTTGAAATTGCACTACCTTCTACTAAAATCAAAATGGATTATGTCATTTAGAAAGCAAAAATTGATTTTGGATATATATAAAAATTTAGAATTGCCTATAAAAATAGAAAGTGCCTGTCAACTCCGACGCGTGACTGGAGTTTACTCCTGAAAAACGATTGTCTTAAAATATTATACAATAGGCAAAGGTAGTAAATGAAGCCATATATTTATTTATATTGATTTGATAAAATATATCACATACTTACATTTTATTTTCTACTTTTTAGTTTATATTCGATTTAAAATGAATTCATGCAGATTACTGTATTATAATCGTCACACCCTTTCATTTGATACCCATACTGAGAGCGTTGTAAAGAAAAGGTAATCTGCCATTTTGAATGTGGAATGACGCCATACAACTAATTGTATTCTACCTGTCATTCCCTTCCATTTGATACCCATGTGGGTGGGTCATCTTGATTTTTTTACTAAATGGTCGGATTGCATTGTCAGGCGAACTATACGTTTGTGCTAAATTTGAAGTTGATCGGTTATATTTTCTACTTTTTAGCCTATTTTATGTCTTTGGAATGACAACACACCGCTAATTGTACTCTACTTGTCATACCCTTTCATTTGATACCCATGTCGGGGGACGAGGAAGACAAATGCAAAAATCGGCCACCATCTTTGAACCTGCATTTTTATTTTTGTACAAAATGGTCACATTGCATTGTCAAGAAAACTACGCATATGTGCAAGGTGGGTGGCATTAATAATTTTATACGCAATAATAACGGACTCCCATACAAACTTTCATCCCCTATTTGAACCCCTTCAAGCCTTTGCCCTATGTCCTTCTCCAAGGTCTAATCTATCTCTGTACCAAATTTTATCAAAATCGGTTCAGCGGTTTAGGCGTGAAAGCGTTACAGACAGACAGAGTTACTTTCGCATTTATAATATTAGTAAGGATTAGTAAGGATAAATGGTTACCAACCTTAAACTCGAATTTAATATTTTTTTTCAACTGTGAAATCGCCTAGTTCCACAATTACAGAGTGTCGTCTTGAAGGATATAGCCTGGGTGTAATTAAAATGCCCTCTCTGGCTTGGGTATAAATGCTATAAAAATAAACCAATTTTTATGAATACGTTCCTTCACACAGATGAGACAAAATTATACACATACAAGCTCAGAAGTAATCCCCACTCAAGGAATCCGTCTTGGGAAAATAGCATCAGACTACACATAACACATTTTATACAATCTCCCACAGAGGTAACTTGCAATAAATGATTGTTTTCTTAGCTCTTAAAGTCCGTCAAGGGCAAACAATTCCTCCATCTTAAGATTCACATCACACTTCCAATTGGTACTAGCGGAGAAAGTATGTAAACAAAAAATATATAAAACTAAAGAAAGAAATGAACCCGAATGAATTTTTATAAGCTCTGCTCCTTCAAGTTATTCAAACAACTACAAGCGTATAGACACAGTCATTAATCCCTTCCAACATAAAAGCATAAAATCATGGAATCATAAATTTATCCTTTCAAACGTCAGAAATTCCTTTGCAAACAAAACATAAAAAATTGGCCATGTTTGAGGTTAAGTCATAATAGATTCTGTGTGTGGTTAGTATCGATAGGCAGACTGACGTCTTCCGAATCCGGTACTACAAATCAGAGAATCGTTTTTATCGTTATCATTGACCTGGCGGCAGATTCAGGCAGCTCGACTCCTTGGGGAAAATACACCAATCCAAATGCCGTAACATTCGTATCGAAATATTTGAGTAATCCTTTACGAAGGACCTTCAGTGGCGACCTAACGACTTTATTGATTAGATTTCAATTGAACTGACAACTGAGCAGAAAATGCGTTCTATTTTGAGCTAATCGTTTTTTTGCAGTGTGTTTGCAATTAAGATTAGTTTGGATTGGACAAGCAAATATTGTGAACGAATTCCAAAAAAGTTCGGAGTTTTTTAAATGCAAAAAGATAATGGAAAGTGCTTACTGAATGGAACAAGTTTTCATGGAATCGATGTTTCAATGGTTATAGTGGGGATAATTTAGTGCATCAAAGGGAAAGGTTTTAACCGGCTTAAACAAAACAATTTCAATCTGATTTCTTTTAATCCTTTATCTAAATCATTCACATTTTTTGTGTTTTCAAATGGTTGGTATTTGTGCGATTTCCAAGCTGTATTCTGTATATTTAGATTGTTATTATTATTATTATTTATTTATGCATAAGCAACCGGAAGTACAGAAGACTTACATCTTTTAGAGTACAATTATAATTTGAATTTTAACAAAAAGAATAATACCTAACCTAAGCTTAATATCTAAAAGAACTGAAAACAAATTGAGCGAGTAAAGATACTAGAGTTAAGAGGGAAGAGAAAGCTAAAGAGGAGAGGTGGATAGAAGAAGAGAAGCTTGTTTCCTGAAAATAGTGACTGTGCTAATTCTTTGTAAAGGAGAGGGAAGATCATTCCAGAGTCTAATCGCATGCACAAAAAAGGAACGACTACCACCAATTCGGGACAGATGAGCTGGAATAAGGAATTTGAGTGATCTCAAGGTTTGCAAAGGGGTAAGGAAGTCGTAAAGGTAAGAAGGGCTTTTAGCGTAGAAAATTGTATGGAGAAGAGCTAGTGCCATAACATCGAAAAAACAAAAGAGGTCCCAGCATATTAGTGAATTCCGAACAGACGATACATCATGATCTGATCTTCTCAAGTGCAAGATAAAGCCTAAGCAATCATTGAATGCAACATTAAGGCCTAGTTACATAGCAGCGTTGCGTTGCGTTGCGTAGCTTAGCTGAGCATGACTTTTCGCAACCTAGTCACATAGCAGCTTAGCGTTGCGTTGTTGAAACCTCGTACAACGACACTTTCAAAATTTCCAACTGACACTTTTTTAAATTACCAACGTACAAGTATGCTCGCGTAAAAAGTTGAATTTTGAACAACTCATGCTTTGCGTTGCGTTGCGTTGTGCGCAATGTAGCTAACCCCATATAAATTACATAGTTTTAATTTTGACAGCAGCTACGCAACGCTGCTATGTAACTGGGCCATTAAGTCGTTGACGACAGGATGAATCATACATAATGTAAACAAGTGAGCCATAGAGGAAATGCGGGGGAATGAGAGCTTTTACAAGCTTTGAACGAATAGTGGGCGATAGGAGACTACCATAAAGCCAGAGTTTACATAATGTCCCATAAGTCTTGGAGAGCATTAGTGGGACTTGATCACAGCAGGTGAGTTTGGCATTAATAGCGTTACCAAGATTTTGGACCCCATCAACAATAGAAGAGGAATGTTATCCAGACAAATGAGTGGAATTCTGTCGGGGAATGGGACGACTAAGCACAAGTACTTCTGATTTTTTAGGGTTTAATTTAAGGAAATTCAGAGCACTCCACTCATTTATTCCAGATAGAACGCTATTCAGGTCAGAAATACACGAATCAATCTGGCAAGGAGGGCAAGAAGTATACAGTTGGAGAACATCAGCATACAGATGAAAGGAACAGTGGCGGATAGTAAAGGGGAGATCATTGATATATAATGAAAATACTAGGGGACCAAGAATTGAACCTTGTGGAACACCAGAAGGCACATGTAGGAGAGTGAATATATCATTGTTATGACGAACACATTGAAAACGGTTAGAAAAGCCGTGTAGCAGAAGAAGAGAAACGATAGCGCTGACTTAGTTTGGAAAGCAGGATCGTGTTCACCACCGAGTCGAATGCTTTCGAGAAATCCAGAAGCACTAATATTGCCACCTCGCCTTTATCAAGCGCAGAGCGAATGTTAGTTGGTACCATTAGAATAGCGGTTTCACAACTATGATTTTTACGGAATCCAGATTGATATTCAGAAATAAAGCTATTAGATTCAAGGTAGCGCAGGCCTTGGATGTAAAGAGTTTTCTTCGAAGGCTTTAGCAAGGAAAGGCACGCAAATCTGAGATATCTGCAGGAGAAGATTTTTTCGGTGAAGGGACCACTATGGCTTGACAACAAGGGAACTATGACAACAAGGGAACTTGGGAAGTAGTCAGGCAGTAATTAAAAACATGCGTGATGATATCCAAAATTAAGGGGGCGAGAAGCTTAAGAAAGCGTGGAGAGATTTCATCATAACCGAAATGGAGAGCACGTGGAAATGGAGAGCAGTATTTCCATAACTTCCGAGGAGTCCGCGAAACGGAAATTAAAGCCATCAGTACTATGCGGAATAACTGAGGAAGATCGGGAGATAGAGAAAGCAGGAGGGGATTGAATGAATGAGGCATTTAGAAGGTCTACATCGATATCAAAAGGGGAAGGTGTAGTAGCGCGTATGCCCAGCGAGCGAAAATTGCGCCAGAGTTGCTTGGAGTTTAAAGAGGGATCAAGCTTACGTGCATAAAATCTACGTTTTCGTGATTTGACCTTACTAGTGACGAGGTTGCGAAGCAGTTTATAGGCATTACGATATCTAAGGTTCCTAGTTTTGCGATAACGCCTGTACATGCACTCCCGCTGACTTATCAGGTCACGGATTTCGCAAGAAAACCAAGAACAGAGCGAAGAAGTCCTGCGGCTTCTTGTGAACAGTGGCACACATTGATCAAAGAGGGATTGAGTTAATAGAGTCAGCAAACTTACTTCAGCGTCAACACAAGTAGTATGTTAGATAGCCTCCCAAGGCATGGCGGAGGTAGCTTCGGATAGTTGATCAAGATTGATGTCACTAAAGTCACGAAAAGTAGGTATACGAACTGAGGTCCTGAGAAAAGAGATCCGAACGAAAAGGAATAATAGGTCATGATCCAGAATATTGGGCGGTGGGGGAGGGGAATTCGATGATGCTTTAACACTGCATCAGTGCAAGTAGCAGCTAGGACATCAAGCAAGGATGGGTTTTGACAATTTAGAAATGTTGGTAGATGATTTAGAATATGCAAGTCCAATGACTCAAATAAATCTCTAAGGGCATTCGCACGAGTATTGATTTTGAGCAGATCAGCATTAAAGTCACCCGCAACAATTATGTTCTCATAGTTGTGAGAAAGAGTCGATACAAGAATGGAAAACTCAGCAGCGATATCGGGATTGAAAGCATTAGGAGGACAATATACACTGATAACAACACATTTGTCACATGCAGATTTTACCTCAGCGGCAATAAATTCGAATTGTGAGCCATTAGACTTGCCGACCACTCTTGAGGAGAACGAAGAGGCCACATATATAGCAACACCACCACCAGTGCGGCCAATACGGTCACCACGATGTAACAGAAAATTATACAGGGAAGCAAAAGAGGAGGGAATTTCCGGCTTTAACCAAGTCTCATTCACAAGCAGAGCTTGTATCTTCGTTTGGTCATACATCAATCTCAATTCATTCATTTTGTTTTTCAGACTTCTCGCATTTAGAACACAGATGTAAAGTCCTTGGGCGAACGGAATTTGGCTCTGTCGTGTGGTGGCCCACTCCAAAGAATATAAAAGACTGGGGCAAGTCCGAAGAATGGCGCAATATGTACAACCCCGAATTCAACCCCGAGAATACGGGCGTAATGTGTACAACCCCGTGGGAAGTGCTCAACGTAATTCCCGTCCTGCTGCACCTGATAACACTTTAAGCGTTGTCACAATAACACACTTAAGCGTTTTGAAATAACACACTTTCAAAAGCTGAGATATGCAGTGCAATATACTACGCTCTCTACCACAGGAAAAGGTAGTAGGGCCAACCGACTATATGGTTGCCAAATTGACTTTCGGCAGAGACCTTAATATATGTACGTATCCCCAAAGCTGCTATCAAGACATTAGCCTCTTCAGTAGGTACCAGGTCACAAGAACTTTAAGAGCAACGAAAAGGTAGATGAATTGGCAAAACTGGGGGCCATATTCGCAGGCACACCTGTGGAGACGTGCTAAAAAGAAACATCTCCAGGGACTTTCTCTCAGTAGCTTGCTCTATCATCCTGCGTCGAGGCTGTTGCTAGAATCGAGTCGAAAATTATGGGACATTGGCCCATTGGGCATTAATCAGCCCGATTGAGAATTCTATTTAGCACCCACTGCCGTAGCTGCGGAGAGGAACAGGCAAGCAAGACAAAGACAACCGAACACTTTCTCCGCGGATGTCCGGCTCTGGCCACTATCAGATACCGTGTATTTGGAAACTTCCTCTTAATTGATTTGGGGCTGGATCTAAAATCTCCGCTTAGTTTACTGACTCTTCTCATGCAAAAGTTCTGCACGATTGCGGCTACAAAACGACGCACCTCAGCGCCAATTGTGACTCAGCCTCCGGCTTTGATGGGACTGTCGCTCCTACCTTCCTATCACATAGTTGTAAAACAAAACAAAAATGGATCGCTACCGCAAACTTTTCAAATAACAGTTGGACTACGGCAGAGAAATGGTTTACCCCTACCCTGTTAGTAGAGGGAAATTAAACAAAAAAAGGCGAAGTTTTGATGTATTTGGGAAGTTGGATTTTTTTGTTTTTTTTTTGCAAAATCGGTCCTGTGATTCACAAGAAAATTGCATAAATGTCCATTATTTATGCATTTTGAGTGCATTGCTACACTATTTTTTTAACTTCTCCAGTTCTATTGGTCTTATAAAAATAAAAAAAAAATTGGAAAATACTCGTGAATGAATAGACCATAGAACTGATTAGGTATAAATATTTTAAAAATGAAACCTAACCTCAAAAAACCAAAATGTATGAAATTTTGTTTTATTTTACTAAAAATGCAATAAATAACGGGAAAATAGTCGGATTTTGATAAAAATTTAGAAAAAATATGTATTTTTACGCTATAAATACGTGGTTGAAATTTCAAAAAAAAATTAGATTTTTACGGCAGCAATAGGCACTTTTCGAAAAATATTAAAATTGCCGCCATTTTATGCCAAATCATTATACGTAAATTTGTTTTTTAAATTGTAGGTTTTTTATGTACATACTTTCTTGTAAGCATACGCAATACTTCATTACTTTATTTAAAATACCCAATTTAGGCCTTTGAAAAAAATAAAAAGTTTCAATTTTTAAATTTTTTGGCTCTTTTTCATAGCTGACAAGTAGCTTTTCATTGTCTCAAATAATACATGAAAACAAACATTTAAAACAAAAATTATCAAATCTCAACTGTCCTTCAGCATTTCTCACGCATTTGCATTTCTTCCATTCATTCTTTCCTTCAAGAAATCGTCGCTTGAAGCTTGTTTGATTTTTCACTCCCTTGCTTCTTCCTCGCAAAAACAAAAGAATACCCGCACCACCACAGAAATCTATTTTTAGATCCAAGCAAGCTTCTGACTCTTTTCCCTACATGCGTAAAGCGCTTATGAATAAGATGTACTTAAAAGCTTTTTGTTTCAGATTAAGCTTCGCCTAACGAAAATCAGATGGAGTTTTTAGAAATAGTGGCTGAGGTTTCATTCCGGGCGAAAATTTTGTATGGGCTTTGAGCCTCTATGTGTATATTACTCTATGCCAAAACCAAGCTTATAATACCAATTGAAGATTCTTTTTGCTAACTTCCTTTGTTTCGTGAGATCTTGAATCCACCATGGGGCATGGTTACTGAAGAAGATACCTTATACGCCGTGTGGATAGAATTTTCGTTTATCTTATCCTCGATTATCTCTACAAGGTATAGTCCAGTAAAATAAGACAAAAAACAGGCTTAACTTGGGAATTCCGTGTAACAGCAACAGGTCGTATCGCCTTCGAACTTTTTTTAAATTGTTGTAAAAGCTCTACATATAAAATCCCACCCATTCAAAAAGGCCGCTACTTCCTGATTGTTGCAATTATAAGCAATGCAATTGTTATTGTTGGAATTATAATGCGAAATTGTATTGTGCTCTAAATTCAAAAGAATGAAATCGGAAAAAATGCTAGTACGGGGTTTTCGAGGTCGCTGATTACGAATATAATGTTTCTAATATTCAAAATGGCGGATTCAAAATGGCGCAATGATGAAACATATTATTGATATTGCGTTAGCCCATCTATAATCTTTCTTGCTTTTGCGTATCTATAACTTATCCTAATTGAAGCATTACTGCAAAAGTAACTTGTAAGGACGAGTTAAAAGTTTTTGTTCGAATCGCAGTCATAATAGCATGAGCTATAGAATTTTATTTTAGTACGATTTTTAAAGAATTCCCCTTTTATACAAAATCATGTTATAAACAATGGTTAAAGAATTATGCAAAACATTAGAGCAAGCCTACATTAAAAGACCAGTGACAATATTTTATGTGTTTAAACGTAAATTCTTCTCTATTTTACATGATCTTCAAAGAACTCCACATTTTTTAAAAGATAATTTTATAAACAATGGTTAACGATTTATTTTAAAATTCTAAAAAAGCGCCTAAAGGTACAGATCTCAGCTACAACCTCTATATATTTAGAACATTATTAAGAGCTTTTTCGCTGAATAACAGACGGTTAATTTCACTAAAAAATTCCATATCTTTAAGAAATAATCATTTTTTTGTTACTATTTCATAAACAAATCACTCAAATTTAAAAATTTTGATAAAATAAATTATTCTATCGTAAAGTATGGGTTTTCAGCTATAAATTGACCACCTACTAAATATCAATAAGTGATTTACACCTATTGTTATTATTGATTGAAATTACGCATGGAAAAAATAAAATTCTCGGTTTCCCGAAATTCGTGAAATAAAAGGTGCGAATTGAAAAAACACGATTTTTAATTTTTTTCAATCCATACATCTTAATTATGACCATTTCAGGAAACCAATCCAGAAATTAAATTTAAAACCAAATTTGCTTTTTAACACTTTGCAGAAGATTTACTGAAACAAGTGATATTTTGCCAATTATTAGTTAATAATAATTGCTTAAGTATGTTTTTTATCATTTAAATACATGGATCGAGTAAGCGAAGTATTTTTCTTTAATAAGCACTTTGGTTTTTTGCATTTGCTTTTACCAATCAAAAGTTATAGCCATTTTTGTACGGAGCGCTTCTCATTTTTTGCTCATACACACATACTATGAACCTATGTATTAGACCTTAATTAACAAATTCGTATCTCCCAGGGATTTGATCGTACAAAAAAGTTTCTTAGACATTATTTACGTAAAATTGTCTCCTCTTTCGAATGGTGTTACAGTACAATCTCGGTATTTCGTATCCCGTTAATTCGTAAATCGCGCTTATTCGTAGTGTACTGCTGGTCCCTTGGAAAGATCGCGGTTATTCGTAAAAAATCAATACATTTCGGTCCCTTTGATAATTCGTAATAATTTTAGAAGCCAACGCCACTGAAACGTCTTATAATTCGTAATTCTTCTTTGACAGTCCCGTTAATACGAAAAAAATGTCTCGTTCACATTCTTCAATTCTCTTAATCACATTTGTTTAGAAAATTTTCTTCTTCCTTTGGATTTCTATCTTCTCTTGTGTATTTACTTCTTTCACTTAATTAATTTTTATGTCAGTTTAGTGTGATTTTACCATAAGTTCAAATCGTAGCCATAAGTGTCTGTCAATTTGTATGAAAAAGGAGACTATAAAAGCCTTTGCCGATGGCGAGAAAATAATCGACGTTGGAAAACGCTTTAATATTCTTCCATCTACACTGTCGTCAATTTTAAAGAAGAAGGATAAAATTGCAGCAGTAGAATGAAACGACAAAAAACTGATAACCCCGTTAATTAGAATTATTGCTTTTTTTACCCTCAATAATTCATCTCCCGCTCTTTCAAAAATCTCGGTAATTCGTAATAAACCCTCGGTCCCCTGCCGTTACGAATTATCGCGATTGTACTGTATCAGTTTTTTCGGGCAAATGCTACGCACACTATGGACTAGAAATTCCTTTATAGTCAGAACAACTCTGGACTGTGGAATAACCTTCCATTGTGAGCATTCCTGAACTTATACAATATACAAAAGTTTAAACGCAAAGTTTATCGCCACCTCCTCATGCACCATCCACACTTCCCTAACCTGGGGTGGGAGCACGTAAGTTGTTTCAATCGACCTCTTCCTGTAAAATTTCAGAATTTTTGTATGAAGAGGTCGATTGAAACAACGTACTATACGTGCTACCACCCCTGTTCTATCCTTTATGTATACTTCGACTTAAGTTTAACCTTCTAAATTAAACGTGATAATACAAATAAGACTCGCCCATTCTCAATCTACAACAGGCACAGACAGCGTCAAAACGCCTGCATGGTACCCGAAGACTCGCCCGCACCTAGCATGGAACAGGCACGGTACGCCTAAGTAAAAATTCTGCTTTTCCGAATTTACCCCACTACAGACACGTACCAATAAAAGATACACGGGATAGTCCAAACGAAGCACACTGTACGCTCACACTTTTTTAGGCTAAAGTGAGAAAAATTGTGGCTTTAAAAAATTGTATAGAACGAAAAACTGCCAATTATCTTGGTGACCATAAAGGGTGCCATTAGCATACTCAGTAGATCGGTTCTCGTTCGATTGCGTAGGTCAAGCAGCATTTTTTTTATGTGGAAGACTAGCGCTCAGGGAAAGCCCTTTGTGCTGTCGACAATCTATTTTTCTTCGTATAGAATGCAATGTTGAACAGCAAGCTCTAGTCGATAGATAGTGAAGGGAAAGAGAGAAGAAGAACTGCCACAACCACCTACTGCCAACTATTTCAATCGCGACTCTGGCATCGGGGCAGCGAGAAACAACTCGCTGGAGTGTTCTGCCTCCTGAAACGAGTTGAATCCCATCAACCAACCGATGACATGCGCTGGTGGAGCGGGGCAGTGCTAGCGGTAGGCTATGACAGAAGGAATGAGGAATGTAAAGAGGGAAGAAGAAAGAAAGTGGGAAAGGCGAAGGACCATGGTGCTGCCGCGATTCGAACCCGGGACTTCTGGGATGGTAGCCAGGCGCCTTACTCCCTGGACTACCGAGCCCCCATTGGACATGGTTATTCACAAGTTGGGGACCGCACAAACGATACTCGCGTTTTTAATTTGAATGGTCGGCGCATTTTTAGATTTGCATGCCTGTAGCGGGAGCGTGAATACGCCGGTGACAGGCGCATTTATTCGCTGTGCGTGCTAGATGCAGGCGCGTATATCCTTTTCAAAAAATTAACCAGCTAAATTATTTTTACGCGGGTGGTAGCATAAATGCATCAATCCGTGGGCTTAGACTTTCTCATAAAAAAAGATGACATAATGTTCCGCCATGTTATGCCAAAAATGGCGCAAAACTCAAATCGTCCGCGTAGTTTTAGGACACACGTTACGTAATGGTAATATGTAAAAAAAATAGTCGTTACTGGTCTAAGGAGGTGTAAAAAAACATTTTTACCATATATAACGACAGCGACAATGTTCAGCTTTAAATCAAATAGAAAAGCAGAGCCAACCTTAATTCACATTACACACGACATTTCAACCAACATATTCAGCTACTGCCCCTTACACTGGTGTCACTATACAGATTTTAACAGTACTGAAATGGGGAGAGACGGCCAAATTTAAGTGATTTAAAATGGTGGAACCTGTTGACATTCTCAACCTTCCCTTTCGTCTTGTTCGCCTCTGTTGTCTAATGTCCTTTACGCCTCACACAAGTTCGAGAGAATCGCTTCAAGCGATTATAAACGGTTGAGAGATTCTGCTGCAGGATACTCATTAAAATGTACAACCAGCAAGGTAAGTATTCTTCCTCTCGTCATTTCATTTTGTACTAAGCCCCTTCTATGAATGGAGTATATGCTGTTAACGGTAAAAAGCACCCTGTGTTTTGTGTTAATCCTGAGCTGGCAGGAAGTGATTACACATCCTTAGATCTACATACATATCTCACTGACAGCCCTCTGTTGGGCGCTTTCTATTATCTATTGTTATGAATTTTAGTAGCGAGGCCTCTATCACCCAAACTACCACACAATGCACGTTGTAACAAAAGGAGCCTAATTTCCATCCTCTTGGTAGATGGAAACATAAAAAGTAACAATCCTCAATTCTTCGGGTCATATCCTCAGCTAATAACGATTTAAATTGATAATCGCATCAGGAGACTGAAACAAAATATGATAAAAATTCTGCTTTCGATATAAAATTTCCAAAAAACCAAAACTCAAAAAAAATAAATGTAAAAAGGACAATCGTTATAGCGTTATGGCTGTGCAGGTTACAACGAACCTAGGGTCTGTTATTTACATTTTCAGGCCCAGGACGGAGACCTAAGAATAATTTAAACGCTTCTAGGCACAGAGGCATCGTCATCATCGCCGAAGAATCTTATTAGTGGAGTCCTTCGCGACATTGGGGAAATTTCATAGCTGCATTGAAATAATACGAGAGATTTATATACAGTGGGGGAAATTATTAGGGCTTTTCTTTATTATTATTACTATTTTTATTATCGAGGAGAAACCTTACGAAATGTTCTATGCACATGTTTACCTTTTAAAATATGGGTGAATTTAGTTTTGGTTTTGTAAACAGTTTTTTTGGAGATTTTCGACCAACCCTTGAATCGTTAACTGGTTTAAATTGAATGCGGTTGAGCGTATTGAAGTTTCAGCTTTTATGTTGGGTATTTGGAATAATTTTTTGCAATTTCTGTAATAGGTTATTGGTATATCTGTAGCCATAGGCATATCTGTTGTAATAAGCTAGAAGATCCCAGATGTCTACATATGTATGTCCTTATTTTACTTTTCTGCCTGTTTGCGTTGTCTACGACTTTTTAATATTACACCAGATAAGCCTGTTAGTTAGAAGTTGAGTAGTTCGCTTATCGGTAGCAAATGACAAAGTATGCACCTACAACGATCCATACTTGCCTTGTCCTGCGTGAGTAGTAGCTGCTTATGACAATATGTGCATTTTCTCCCCAACATCCCCACCACGATTCTGCTGGCTGACTCTTGGTTCTATTATAAGCTATAACTAAACTATCAATTACAAAAAAATCAAGCGTCCTGAAATGGTCATTCAAAATGCAACGCTGCTACCCGGACTATACTATAAGATCAGGCAGTCGATCTTGACCCATGGAAGCTCTCAGATAGGATAAGATTATTTTCAATTGAAAAATTTGCTGAAAGATCTTTTACGGCTGCGATGGTTAACAATATTTGCAGAGAGATTCGGAGATTTAGACTTAAATAAAAGCTTGAAAAGCTCAAGTAAAAGCTTTAAAAGCTGAAATAAAAGCTTTGAAAGCTCATATAAAAGCTTTAAAATGTCAAGTAAAAGCTTTTGAAATTTAAGTAAAAGCTTTTAAAGCTCAAGTAAAAGCTTTAAAAGCTCAAATAAGCGCTTTTAAAGCTTAAAGAAATGCTTTTAAAGGTTAAACAAAAGGTTTTAAAGCATAATTCTTTTGCATTTTTGACGATTTTCAGAAAGTTTGGAAGTCGCCCTTATTGGATGGGAAATTCTTAGGCATCTTCCAAGGAGCCTATATTTTAAATTTCAGCCCGGAATTTTCAGTGTTTGGGAGATAATGGGCATTTTTGGGGCTCTTGCAGGGAAATGCAGAAAATTTTAACTTCCCGGAGAACTGAATTGATCTGGATTCAGGAAAGTGAGCCCTTTCCAGCAAGGCATCACACTTAAGCAAAAGCCTTTAAAGCCTAAACAAAAAGCTTTTAAAGCTGACACAATGTCCAATTCTTCCGAAAAACGTCACTATCGTTAAATATAGTGAGTGATTGCCGCAATTTACGAACACGGCTAACTTATTTTTCTCAATTTTTCGTTGCTGTACACCCATTTTTGTATCGATTGTTATAGTACTGTGCTTTAAGATGACTTCCACAAGGCTCTGCATCTTTTCAGTTTGTTTCAATAAAACTAAGGAGATTCTTTAACCTGGAGAGTTTCTTTCAAAAGCATTGCGATACATGTGATATAGGCAACTTCCTTAGAGTCTAGGTAAATAATTGTTTCTGGCGCGGTAAAGCGTTCACAAGCTGCTTTTTAATATTCAGAGTTCAGGTAAAACGCTCCCCGAATAAGAGAACTGTTGCTATCCGTCCAACATGACCTGGAATCAACTTGATTACAAAGTTGTAAATCCTATTAACAAATGCCTCATCGTAAAGAACATTGTTGGCCTGAAACTTAGTGAAGCTTGATTCGTGTGTTTGAGTAGATTCACTGCTAGTAGGCCCCTACAAACTCCACCTTCTCCTCCTCTTCATTTATAGAATAAAGGTTTTTCCAGACCTTTGTTCGCAGTCCTCAGCAGTAACTGGTTGGCCGAAATTCTAACGACATGTAACTTGCCCAACCGGTTATGTGTGTTACTACTAAAGATTTTATTTACCTATGCGGACATACTCGCGCTATTAGTTTGTATGGCTGTTTCCACACGAGGGTACACACGACAGACAGAAGTCGTCTGCAATCGTCAATTCTCTTTTGGTGTTCGGTGAAAAATCGTATGAACTTCCACACGACGGAACAACTTGCAGGCAACAAATCATACCGGCCTTGTTGCTGTTTGAGTCATTCTCTTTGCGAACAAAAGGGAATTTCAGAAAAAAAAACAACAACGATGCAGGAGCTGTGTTCGATCAAAAATCTGCTGAAAATATCGGTCAAATTTGTGTGCCCTCCTCATCACCCTCTGTCACACCCTTTGCAGCCGACTCTTGTCGTATCGTGTGTACGCTCGTGTGGAGTCAGCCTATGGCACGAATCTTTCTGTTCCAAGATTCACAGACTGTGAGAATTTTTGTCTTAAACCGCCCATACACTTTCAGTTTAATGCGCAGTTTGTCACGTGTGGCGTCATGTCTGAACGATAAATTGTTTGAACTGTGCGTTTTGGACTATTTTCATTCAGTCCTCAGACCTGAGCTTCTGGACCCTCTTTTGCTCAGGTCAGACAGTTTATCGTTCAGTTCTCTCAGTGCCGTACATTTTTGCCATTATTAAAATGATGTAATCAAATCAACAAAACTGACGAGACTTAGCAAAAAACCCATACAACGAACTGACGAACCCACACTCTTTCCGTTCAGTTTATTGTACAGTTTTTTACACAGTTCAACTGCGCTGTTAAATCTGAGAGTGTGTGGGCCGCTTTAGAAATTATTGGAGATTTTCATAACTGATTCAAGGGTTACAATCTTCGTACTCCGCATATGCTGAAACTGATGGTGAAGCCCGAGTAAAAATAATAATGGCGCGCAAATAGAGACGCCACAAAAGTATGCACGCACCCACCACTGGGATGCACGGTCCCGCCACAGGGATGCACGCCCCCGCCACAGGTACGAAAATCTAAAAATTTGTTCGCTAGAGGCACCCACAAGCACGAAAATCTAAAAATTTGTTCGCTAGAGGCATCCACTGGCACGAAACTCTAAAAATTCAGGCATGAACATTTATAAATACAGCATCGGCATAAACCATTCCAAACGCGAGTGTTGTTTTACCAAGCAGTCCCCCAGCTAAATACTAACCACTTCCAGTGCTGCTTGACCTACGCAATCGAACGAGAACCTTTTTACTGAGTATGCTATTGGCACCCTTTACGGTCACCAAGATAGTTGCCCCTTTTCTTCGTCCTCTACAATTTTTTAAAGCAATACAGGCGATGTGGCGGGAGCGTGGATCCATGTGGCGGGAGTGTGCGTGCTAGTTTGTTTGTAAAAATGAAACTCGCTCGCCACGGGTATGCATGCTCCCGCCGCAGGGATGCACGAAATCGCCTGTATTGCTTTAAAAAATTGTAGAGGACGAATAAAACCCTAGTAAAAATGTGCCGTGCGCATTTGTTCGCTATGCGTGCTAGCTGTGGCGCCGTGCGTGCTAGTGCGTACCTGATGCAGGCTAGCTGTGGACGAGTTTTATTTTTACTCGGAAGGGCTTTCAATCTGGTCAGTCCTTTAGTTTTGTGTTTTTGTAGTGGGTCGATTGCAGCGTTCTTGTAACCGTCTGCACTGTTCTTTTTCTATGTTTTGGGTATTATCCATTGTCTGTACAATGAGGTTGTCTTTCAGATATGAGGCGATCTCATCGTTGGTCAGATTCCTGTTCGTTGTAAGTAGCATTGCATTATTCTGTCCTTACCATTATTCTAACCTTTTCAAGGTTTTCTCGATTTTTGGCCAGTGAATTTATGGTAGGCATATACTCCACTGTAAAAAGGCAATGTGCTCAAAAACAAAACTATACTACCGTTATTACGTCAATCGGTACACTTTGAGGTTGTGTTCAACTTCGTTTTTGGTCCCCGTCCCCCACAATTTTATAAACAGGAACAATTTAAAAATTCTTTTTTTTGTAAATGTACCCCCCCCCCTGGACTCTACCCAATTATTATTTTCGTATCAACACCGAGGTTAAAGGTATCCACACAAGACATTTTCTGTAATTCAAGCATATTTTAAGCATTTAAGTGAAATCAGTATGCATGAATACCCGCCCACCCACTCTGTCCTCCCCGCACTTACTTAAAAATGTATATACAATCACGTATGTACAAATGGGACAAATTTAAGCTAAACGTTGTCCCTCTTTATTCCAACCGAAAGTACGTATAAGCCTTAACTGAAAGCCCCCGAAATTAACCCTTTTTTTGATATTCGACTGCCGAGAAAGATTATGAATTATTCCAGGAGCGCTTTCAACCCCTTTTTAGATGAAAAACTTTCACACGTTCACAGCCATATATAAAAAAAATGCTACACGTTAACATAAACACTTCCATAAAAATATCCTTTGGTTGAAAAAGTATTTCATAAAAAATTCTGTTTCTGTCGGTACTTTCCCTTCTTCAATGTTGGCACATAATGTTGGCGAGGGTTTTTCATGAAGTCGAACTTTTTCTATTTGCACTTCCTTTACCTTTCACCTGCTTTCACCTGTAAGAAGAAATTTTGCGTTTTACTCCTTACGAAAATGCTGTTAAAATTAGTCCTTCTTAAAAAGGAGCTTTTTAAAAAAAATTCATAAAGGTTTAAAGGTGGTGGTATGAACAAACAACGCCTGTTTTGAGTTTCTAATTCCAAACTTTGAATTTTTGATTTTATGTTACTTCGGGAGGAGAAGGATAATTGGGCTCCGTTTAATGGCGGCTCCTGGGAATTAACTTTTCATGGGACACTTTTTTCATTTCTTGCAGCTTTCATAAGCTACAGGATTATAAGAATTAAGATAGGCTCATAAAATCGTTTTATGTACTATGTTTTTGGGATTTAGGATGTACAAAGCAAAAGCCTTAAAATTTTGATGGTACTGTTGAAGTTCTTCGTTTAACGTATTGAATAAAATAGGTTCTTATTTAAAAAATATTGTTGCCGAGGATTTGTAATAGATACAAATCAATGCTTACTTCCCGCATCAAACTCTCACTCCAAACAAACTAACTCCTAAAAGAACTATGGCTTAATGGAAAGGTCAATTAGCCAAGGCTTATTCATCGGCTGAGTGGGACCAATTAACTCGCAAAATCCGCCCCAGATTCCGGAGTTCCTGGTTCGCATTCACTTCGTCATGGCTCTTCCTCTTTCCATTTTTTCCACCTAGATAACTTTCATGTCTTTACAAAAAAAACCTCTTCACTTTCATCGTCAATAAGCGGGAAACGATCTTCTATTCGATCACCAATGTTCTATCTCGGTAATATTGCATGCGTACTGGTGGAATAAAGGGGTTTACCACTGAACACTAGTCTTACATCTGTGGTGCTAAGGCAGAACCCAATATGTCAAAATAGGTAATTGTCGATATTGGGTCAAGTAATATCGGATTGTGCCATCGCCGTATTGTAAGCATATCGACATATTGGACTCTTTAGTTTTGAAACTAAATTATTTCAGAGAAACGGTCTACAATATTGGCTTTGGGGAACATTTTCTTTAATAAACTTTCGGCTGTTGGCAATATAAACGAAAAATCTTTTTTATGACATATCGGGATCTGCCCTAGCACCACAGCCATATAAAAAAGGAGGACATGATAGCAGATATAAATCCAAGACTGTCGTACTAGCATATCTGTTCGCCTTGAATCATTATTTCTTCAACTCTGATATACAACCCCCTTCAATAAAGTGCTCGAGACACTCTTGAAGTCAATAATTCCACTGGATCTAATAATATATGTACACCACATTATCCAAATTCGCCTCACCTTTAGCTAAACCTCTACGCAAACGTTTTACCCTATCATATTTCTCGCGTTGCTTATGACGAGACGAGATTTGGCCCAGTCTCGTCTCGGTCTCGAAAAAATGGGTATTTGCAAGTCTCGCCTAGATCTCGTCTCGTCTAGTCTCGAAAAGTCTCGTCTCGTCTCGAAAAGTCTCGAATTTCACTGTCAATAATACAATGTGCCATATTAATGAAATTGTATACAAATATTCCTTATATTTCCATGCTAGTCACTTCCCATACGTAAACACGTAAATCTGCCTTTTGCAGTGGCACCAGGGCGGGGTAGAGGGGATCAATGAATCGAAAGTTAATTATATAGGGTTGACGGCCAGACCGATATTTTGCAGTGGTGGCAAGATCACGAAAAATCTTACCCAACATCATCAAAGATGGACAGAAAAATAATTAGTATCATGGCAACTTCAGTACCTGTAGAAAGGCTATTTTCAAGTGCATCTCCGATAATGTCGAGTAGAAGAGCCTCCTTGAAAGATGAAACTTTGCGGTCGCAAATTCTAATAAACTCATAGATGCGGTCACCCCTCCAAGAAAAAATATGTCAGTCGTTTCTATAAATTATATTATTCTGTATTATAGGACTAAAATATTTTTATAAAAACAAACAAATGTATGCATATTGATACATTTTCATGAATATCATCGGAGAATAAATGAATTTTTTGATTGATTTGATACTACATTAACTCGTATATATTCTCTGAATCTATTGTTTCTAATGTTTCCCATTCTTATCAATCATGCCCTTAGTCCATTTAAACTAATAATTTTATCAATCAGAATTTTTTAAATTGATTGTAAACAACTCAGGAGTTTATTCATTCTAATTACAGTAGCTCTGGAATTTCGAAATAACGATTTTATTTCGAGACCTCGAGGTGTCTCGCGAGATCTCGAATGGTAGTCTCGGTCTCGTATCGATTTTTAATCTGGAGGTCTCGTCTCGATCTCGTCTCGAAATTCGAGGCGAGACGAGACGATTTCGAAACAAGTCTCGTCTCGGGTGCATCACTAGCCCTATGTGCCCCCCCCCCCCCCGCAATTCTAGACCCGGCCATAACCCTATAACCAAAGGATTTAAAACCAGCTGGTAAATAAATTGACAATTAAGTTATTACATTTTAACGGTTATCGATGACAATTAAGTTATTACATTTTAACGGTTATCTGTTCACATGCTCCCCACCAACAATGACTATGCTTCGCCGCCGTCCTCAAGTTCGAAAGAACTGCGTAATACTAGTCAAAATAAATATTGCTCTCATATAATTTTTCATTTCGAGACAATGACAGTCTCGGCTAGAAAAAATGCCAAGCAATAAAATAAATATTAATCTGCAGAATGATAAAATAAAAAAGTAATTATTGATCAATTTTGGACTTTTATTTTTATTTTTTAAGAAATTGTAAGGGAAGCAATGCATCCCTTGCATCCAGAGACGCCACGCCGCTGATGGTATGCTCTGTTTTTCTCCATTATCCTCTGGGAACATTGTTCATCAAGCTAGCCTACTCTTCATCCTTGTTTTTTTTTTATGTGGAAGACTAGAACTCAGCGAAAGCCCTTTGTACTGTCGACAATCTATTTTCTTCGTATAGAGTACAATGTCAAACAGCAAGCTCTAGTCGATAGATAGTGGTGAAGGGGAAGAGATAAGTAGGAAGGAACTGCCACAACCACCTAACCCCAACCATTTCTATCGCGACTCTGGCATCGGGGCAATGAGAAACAACTCGCTGGAGTGTTTTGCCTCCTGTTGCACGAAACCTAGAACATCTTGTGCAGTTCCTTTTATTGTTGTTTTTATATCGTTCCCATAGGCGCCGGCAGATATTTTTTCAGGGGGTGCAAAAAAGGGGAAGGGGGCGGTAAAGGTAGAAAATTAGATTTGTCAGATCTACTTTACCGACTTGGGTTACAAAATTTGTTTTTCGTAAATATTTATAATTACGAAGAAAAAATAGAAATCGGTATCGTTTCAGGATTAAATTTCAATCGATCAACAAAACGGAAAACCAATAATTACTGAAGAATTCTTGGGATATGTACCTTTGGAAGAATTAAACCCCAACTTTTTATTGCAAAAACTATTCTCAAATTTCTGGACGATTGTAACTTGGATTTAAATCGATTCGTTGGCCAAGGATATGACGGATGTGCTGCAATGGCTGGTGGTCAAATTAGCGGTGTTCAAAAACAAATTAATGACAAATATCCAATGGCGTTATTCTTCCATTGCGCTAACCATATTTTGAATCTTGTCATTAATGACCTGAATGATGTTTGCGAAGTATGAAATACCTCTGCTACAACGAAGGAAATCATAAATTTTTTCAGAGAGAGAACATTCCGACGTCTCAAGGTTCCTAATGTCCCTCTGTTTTGTGAAACACGGTGATCAGCAAAATACAAAACCATCAGAGTATTTTCGGAAAACTTTCCAAGTATAACAAAAGCTTTGAACAATCTTTCGGATAACTCACCGAATTCAAAAACAAAAGTAAAAGCACATCAACTCTACGCGACTGCAACAACTCCAACGCTCCAAGTGATTGCTAGTTATTCGGCTAAGCTTGAACTCGTTTGTAATAAACTTCAGGAAGTAAACATGAATATAAACACAGTACACGATCATATCGGTAAATTATCAAAATTGCTCCAATCTCATCGTATTGACGCCTTGACAGAGTTCTCAGCCATCCTCGCAAAAGTTCAACAAATTTGCGACGGATTGTGTTGAAATAAAACTTCCTCGAGTTAATGCAAGGCAGAAGTACAGATCAAATCATACGTCTGAAAGTGTAGAAGACTTCTTCAGACGTTCTATATATATTCCTTATTTAGACTCTTTTATTTCTTCTTTGCGGGACCGATTCTCTTCGCATTTTCGCTTGCAACTTCATCAGGAAGCTATAAAAAAGTTGGATCTTTACGGACATATACCAAATTTTATGTCCGAGGCTATTACGTAGTACGAAAAGTGGACATTTGGTCTATTACCAAACGGATCCTTGGAATACGCAGATTTGATTTCTAAGGCAACATCATTTCATCCAGCTTTAGCTGAGGCAATCAAGATTGGTCTTACTCTTCCAGCAACAACATGCAGTATTGAACGCTCATTACGTCGGGTAAAACTTTGGAATCGGTCTACGATTGGAAATGCAAGGCTTAGCGGACTGTGCATGCTCAGCGTTCACAGAAATAGAGTGCAAGAGGATACTGAATTCATCAAGAGGCTATCAGCGAATTTGGACAACAACCAAGATGAATGAGGCTTTTGTTCGAAAAGTGAAGAAAATAACTTTCCTGTTTACATAGATGGATTAACATTGATTGAGTATTTTTTTTAGTTAAATAAAAATGGAAAACATAATATAATAGTCATTATATTTCGACATTTTGCACCCCGCTCCGCTCCGTCTGTTTTTAAGGTTTTGACAAGACTTAACGCCACGGCATTGTATTTGCACTCAGCTACATGGCGCGCACCAGAGAACGCGTAGGAGCTAAAAAGAATAACAGAGCTCCTTACGAGCCACTGTTTGCTCAATTATCTTCTAAGCAGAACAACTGTATGTTCCCAATGAGCCCGTCACCGATAGTTTCTACATAAATTCTTGTTGTTCTGTCGTTGGCGGTGGATTAAATTTAATTTTAATTCTGTTGGTATAACCCCTCCATGAGCAAAAGCTCTCTCATTTTTTCGCTCAATTTTCTACTTACCTAATACCCCGGCTTCAGCGGGCGAACTGCGCAAGTTCGAGCAAATTAGTCTACTGAACTTAAATTTTCACATTATGAAGTCAGGAAAAATAAAGTCTGATCTCTGATTTCGCACAATAGAACATGAAGTCAAGCTTGAAAGTAAAAGCTTGCTCAAAAGAGAGTAATCAACTGGATTAGTGGAATGCCATTCCAGGGAGCTTTTGAATTGAAAGACTTCTGTCGAAAAAGCAACAACAATTTCAAGCACTGAACTCGACTTTAGCCGCTGAAGCCACTTATGCGGATTGAATTGAACTTGATTAAACTAAGGCCGATGAAGCCGGGGTATTACACCTAGTTGTCGATTGTACTTGAGTTACAAGTGCTTTCTTATGTTTTTTATTGTTTTCTGTGCATTCTTTATACTTTTGTATTTATTTTTCCTCCAATTTTTTGTGTTGAATTATTGTTATTTTACGGCGACAACTAATTTTAATAACTTATTCAACACTCTAATTTTTATTTTAATAATAAAAAATAATACATAATTTTCTTGCACAGAAAATGACTTCTGTCAATAATAATTTACGGTAGCGGTGTCGGTATCACTGGGAATGCTCTCACCGTGCGTTGAGGGGAAATTATCGTTGACGGCCTCATTGGGAACAGGCAGTAAGGCCGGTAGTTGATTGTAGCTGTCGGTTCTGCGGAGCGGGGGAAACTGCAGAGCACCTACTGTGCGACTGTCATGCTACAACGAGGGGGAGATTCCACCGCTCCACCGTGACTTCCGTGCTCCCAGGGAGATTTGGGATATGAATTCCCTTCGTCATTCCATTTGTTATAAATTTAAAAGCTCTTTTTTAAGTTGTTTTAAGAGTTCGAATATATTCCAGGTGAGCGTTTCCGAATTGATTATAGGTAATTCATAGCGAAATCAATTCATTCCGTTCTGCGATGACATTCATACTAGTGGCTTCAACTGGATAACTTATGTGCGCTTTATAGTTGGTGTTCTTGTAGGGAAATAGGTTATCAAAATTTCATCAATTTAAAGCATTTTTTTCAGTATTTTTAAACAACTAACTTCTTTAAATCACAGAATTTACCAAAGAAATTATTTTGAAATTTGTAGAAAAATTGTGGAAATGGAAGAAGAAATGCGAATACAACTTCTACTCAAGTTCTGAGTACTTTTTAGTAAATAGTTAATGAGACAGAAGATGACTTATCCATTGCATCTTCGATTTTATTATTTACACCAGCAACTGATCTTACCTTTTAGTGGAAGCGAAGTAAAATTGTATCGGAGTAAGTTAATAAATAAACGAGAAAAAGTTGTAGAACAAAAAAAAACGATTACTCATAGTATGCCTTTTTAATATAGAATATAAGTTATTATATCAAGGGAGATTTAACCTCATGCAAATTCTGCCTTTTTGCAAATACAATCAATTGGTCGGTTGAGTAGTGGAAGAAGCATGTACATTCAATTTATAGTCCAGTAGAAATAGGCGCCGATGCGTGTTTAATTGGGCTATAACACAGCCGCGGCAGGTTGAGACTTGTCGGTGCCAGCTGTCGGTTCTGATGAATTTACTGGAATGAAAATTTAGTTTCTTCTTGCCGGACTGGAAATGGATACTGAAAGTTTAAGAATCTGTCGTTATGGTGTCTTAATTTTTTGAATTAATGATGATATTCCCCATGAACTCTTCTCTCCCGATTCAGACGATGTATACCCACTTTATTTGGTTTTATTGTACCAAGTACACAGTCAAATCATCATCGGATGAAGACGACATCATGCCAACGTTACGAGCACAACCGATGAGTGATTTTCTCTTTACACCCGGCAATGGTGGGACCACACTACGCGGTCTTGGGTCGTACGCGCTTTTGCCTTTTTTTTCATATAGAGTTTTATGACTTTTTTACGACTTTTTTACGACTTTGTCCATGGTAAAGGCCGTGCGGCAAAACAACGCGGACAAAAGGCTGTGCTTAAAAAGGTACATTGTGCGTCCACACACTATGAGCTTTTGAAAAGCGCGTACGCCGTTTCAAATGAGAATTGATTTTTTCTCACTCATGACTCAGAAAATTAAAAGATCACGCGCGCTTTTGCCTGGCCGTACGGCCAAAAGCGCGTGGGATCTAATTCCGCGTAGTGAGGACGGGCCTTAACCAGCAAGCAGGAAACCGGCTAACACTGTGTTTTTACCCTTATGCCTGGTACGCAGCTCAAACGGAAAGAATTTTTCTATATAAAATGTATGTAAAAAACGTAAACGAAATCAATAGCGAAAAATTTATTTTGTAATTTCGTTTTATGGTACGCAGCTCCTTGTTTCGCTATGATTTATGTGCCCGCACATATAAAATGTGTATTCCCATATTCTGTAAATTAATGCAAGTGGTTTAAAAGGTGGATAAAGTAGAGGAACAGGTTGCAGGATGGAGATGAAAAAATCAAAAAACACTTTTACAAAAACTGAAAAAACCAAGTTGGCCTCATTAATAAAAACAAAGCCAGAAATAAGGGGGCCTGAGATAATTAATTTAGTGTCAAATTAAACAATTTTCAAAATAAAATTAAATTGAAAATATAATTTAACTCATTTTCTCCAACAAATTTTGTCCGCCAAAATAACAGATAACCCCGCCAGCTGTTCCCCTTTCTCAGCTGTTGACTATTTCTCTACACTAATCTACACAGCATTTTTCCGTGTAGAAATAAATTTTTAATCTCCAGCGAAAAATTCCGTTTCAGCTGCGTACCAGGCATTATGCATGACACTTTGCATTACCATTTCGTTCCAAAGCTACCGGTTCCCATTACTTCCAATTTCTACAAAGAAATACTGCATTCTGATTTCTTGAATTCATAAATTGAATACTGGGAAATTGCCTACTGGGATCGATTTTCGCACGCATACACACAAATCATACCGCATTTTCTTACGTGACGATAATTCACTCTACCCGCAATCCGCGTTAAGGAACTTCGTTCCAAAAATAATTTGTTACAGCACTCTGACAGCGGGATATTGTCGAACAAGCTATTGTAAAAGAAGGAAAAATGAATCTTACCGACAGCTGCTATCCGGGGTGGAATGGGGGGCTTTTAGGGGTTGAAAACAGTTTTTCGCGATTCAGAAATCAGTGGTGGTACCGGATATGAATGATTTTCAAGATCATACTATTATACCCTATTTGCAAGAAAAAATTTTAGCCAATGAATGTAATAAAAATAAATTAATACCAATATTATCGCAAGAGTTTCAATCAGCAGGATTTCTATATAAACAGGCAGCAGAAGATGCAGGCACCCTCATAATAAATACAGCAATTGAAGTCGCCACAAATGATAGAATTGTGATAGTTGTTGGGCAAGACGTTGATCATATTGTCAGCTTCAAACATGGCTTGGAAAAGTAGTAATCGCAACAGATTGGGGTTTGGAAAGAAACAGCGGAAGGCATCCGAATACCACAGATGATAAATTAATACCCGATCATCTCCTGAAAACTATTTGTTGCAGCTGTGAAAAGGTTTGTTCTTCTGTAAAATGCGGCTGTAAAAAACATGGTCTAAAATGTACCAACTTGTGTTTAAATTGTTTTAATTTAGAAAATTGTTCAAATGCTGAACTTCCACAAGTTCCTATAGACGAGAAAAGAAATGGAACCAGATCAATGTACTGTAACTGAAACAGCACTCGATGAAACTATCGAAAACACTAAAGAATCGTTCAGTTTTGGTGCATCTGACGAAGAAAATTTACAACACTCTCCAAAGAGAGCAATATTAGAGAAAAATTCATGAAGAGGACTTTAATGCATACTTTTTTTCAATGCTGCATTTTAAGCATATTTTATTTCTTTTATCCCATTAACGAATTTCATGCTGTGAATATATTAATTGAGACCGGCAGCGAAATGCTTCGATTTTTTCATGAGGTATTATTGAAGTGAAACTTTCTTGCTCTCGTTCCGGTGATTTTGAAGTGATTCGAGCAAGTACGAGTGAATTCAGAAAACAGAAACGAAAACAAGGACAGTTGTACGAAACGGAAGTTGCCTTCTCACTCATTTTCAACTGTCACAATTCAGAATCGGCAACAAAAACAAGGACTGCCGTATGAAACGGAAGTTGCCTTCTCACTCGTTTACAAAATAACGAGAAAAAACAAAAATCTTGGAACAAATTAAATATGTACAACAAAACACAATGAATGCACAAGTATACATACTAAATATTTAGTTTCCACTGTATTTCGTTAAACATTTTGGATTTAAACAACCAAGCTGATGAATATCACCGCCAAAAGAGCAGCAAACAACAAAACACAAACAAATTTCACAATTCAATGAATGCACAACTAAACTAACAATTTAGTTTTCACTCTAGCTCGTTTAACATTTTGGTTTTTAATAACTTAAACTGATGAATTTCGCGAAGATCACCAAGTAGGTGACAGCGACAGCCATGATAGCAATTAAGTGATGCCATATAAACAAATTCTACTAAACCAGCAGGAAAATATTTACAATTTATTTAAATTCGTATATAGATGGCGCAGGCATCGGTAAAGTAAAAATGAGGAGTCGGTTATTTAAAAAATTAAGATTGTTTATTAAAGATAACGTTTTTGTAAAAGCAGCGAAATGTTTTTGATTTTATACACTGCACTGCATTACTTTCAAAATATTCATTATACTATGATTTATCAATTGAGTTAAAATATTATGGTTCTTACTTCCTATTCCCTGCTTCATTCATATTTTAGATTATAACACAAGCCACGAGCAAATGAAGAAAAAATACAATAATAAAGATCATTACATAAATATCTACGCGAAGTTTCACTTCTGCTTTTGTTCTTTAATACACAATTATTTTTTTTTTTATACAGTTTTGATTTATAAAAATACTATCGTGAATATAACAATTTTCCGGCATTTTTTCCATTGGAGTATACCTTTTTTTACCATTTATCGAAAGTAGACATAACAACGAGTAAGTGAGCCAAAGCAGAGCTCCGTAGGAAGGGTAGTTTTAAGAGGAATCACTGTTAAAAATTTCGCCCTTTTTTTAAAAAAAAATTTAATTTAACAAAAACCTCTAAATATTTCCGTCTGAAAAAATGACTGCCTTTTTGCAACACTAAAAGGTATCTTTGTTTGCCAAAGAAAAAAATTAAAAACCAAAAAACCGGTTTTCCGCCATTTTTTCGAAAAATTTTGAATAGGATGCACAGTTTAGCCAGAAATCGTGAAAAACTGTTTTCAACCCCTAAAAACCCCCATTCCACCCCGAATAGCAGCTGTCGGTTCGATTTATTTTTTCCTTTTTTACAATAGCTTGTTCGACAATATCCCGCTGTCAGAGAGCTGTAACAAATATTTTTGTTGTTCGAACCCTATTTCTGCTGGACTATTAGTGAAAGAGAATTTTATAATTTCTTCATCATCATAAATAGCTCCACAGCCTGTTATTGGCCTTGGCTCCTGCAACATCCTCCCCCTCAACTGTCTGTCCCTGGCTTCGAGTCTCCAATTTCTTATACCTAGGGTTCGTAGATCTTCTTCTACGCTATCTGTATATCTCTTTTTTGGGACGTCCCGTGCCTCTGTGTCCGTCTGGTCTCTTGTTCATAATAATTTTTGTTATGCTGTCATCACTCCTACGTTCAACATGTCCTGACCATCGAATTCTGTTAATTTTTATAGTTTTATGATGTTTGGATCTTTATACAACTGATACAGTTCGTGATTGTATCTTCTCCTCCAAACACCATTTTCGTTCACTCCTCCATATATTGTGCGCAGGATTTTTCTTTCGAAGCACCCCAGGAGATGTTCTTCATTACTTCTTAATGTCCAGGTTTCGGATGAATACAATAATTATAATTTCTTATTATGGTATTATTTTGGAAAATATGATTTGACAATTATCATCAATACCATTATAAAAAGTATACTTTTTTGTCCATGTCTACACTTTCATAAGAGCTAGTCGAAGTGTCTTTATCAGTTTCATATGAACCTTCATCTGCTCTATAAAATCCATTATTGTTCACACATATAACCATATTAGATGTTAGTACCTCCCTGCCAAATAAATTCACCCTTCAATTAAAATAAATATTCCCTTTGTTCATCACATAAAATTATTACGATTAAAGTGGCAGCATTAAATCGTCCGTACACCATGCGATTGCCCACTTCTTAACCAAACTCCAGTCTGTCATTATTCACAATTAGAAACTTATCGGGACAAAGCAAATGATTTAATTAAAACACCATAAACGCTGGACCACCCAGAAGCACAATGGGCATAACAAGATAATACTGAACTGGAGCAGGAACAATCCCACTAGTGGCATGAATGCCCGACATACTGTGATAGACCAATCAATTATTCAAATCACTGAGGAGATTACGAGTACTCCAGCCACTTATCTGTTATGACATAAGTTGTACGCCATCTTTAAGGTCGTAAGTGGCATAGTGGCCAGATCTTTTGTTTGCTAATGGGATGGTAGTGGGAGAGGGGACAGAATGTCCTTTCTTAACGACGGAGGCTATATCCAGCGCCTGAAGAATATTATTCGTATTATTTGTGTGGTTTAGAGAGTCCTGTCGAGTTGAGCAGGGAAACGATGAAACACAGACACGAAATTTGTGTGCTTTGTGCAAAAAAAGAAGTTTGTCTTTAAAGAATATTTTTCATTGATTGCATAAAAAATTTGCGAGGGAAGTTTCTTATTTTCAAGGTTCACCAACAAAAAAATGGTGATATGATGGGAAAGAAACACAAAGCAAAAACAATAAGAGGATGTATCACTGTGGATAAAATGATCAATAAAAAGTGTGCAATAAGTATGGAATTCAGGGTGCCGTATCTAATCAAATATAGTTAAAAAGTTTTAATACAAATCCATTACGGCCGTAAAGGACCAAACATGGAAGGATCATTGCCAACATATAAAAGACCCCGGGGGAATCGGTCAGGCTTAGCAAGATTCTTTCGAAAAAACGCTGCCAAACATCTAGGACTACCCTGATCATGCCAAGGGTCTATCGTGCCATCACGCAAATCAAAGCATATTTTGATGACAGATTAAGAGGTAAACTCATTAGCACCACTGCTGGCAGTAAAAGCTTCTGGTCCTTGGTAACCTCCATCAGGAAAAATTTCACGTCGACTCTTTCAGTAATTCACGATGGGAAGGTGCTAACAGAAAGCAAATCCAAGACCGACTCTCTGTTTGCCTCAAACTCTTCCTTGCCCGATACTGCCTTGCAACCCAGCATTGTCGAGTGTTCCTCTCACTCAATGGACAGTATTCTTCAGAACTCGTGAAGTGTACAAGTCCCTCAAAGAGCTCGAGTCCAATAAATCCACTGGTCCCGACAATATTCCCCTTATGGTTCTTAAAAAAATGTTCCTCACCTTTGGCTAAGCCTCTGCGCACACTCTACGCCCTTTCATACTACTCTGGATTTTCCCTGACTCGTGGAAGCTGGTCCATGTTCAGCCTATACCGAAAAAATGTGACTCTAGCGACCCCTCGAATTTGTTCTAAAGAACTGGATTGAGAGTTTCCTGCTCTCAATCCCATCCAACTCACTTCACAGCTTTGCTGACGACAGTACTCTGCGTTACTCGTATAGCTTCGATAATGCAAGACAAGCACGTACCAGATCTTGTCTGCATGACGGTAAACTTTTGTCCGCTTTGATGAACAGGGATATAACACTGATTCTAAATTGGGGCATCAAGAATCGTGTTGTGCTGTTTCTTTTCTAGCAAAACCTGCTGCACAATTTCTCCCTTTTCAGTGGACGGTCTAGAACTGACAGCAGAACCATCTCTCAATATCCTAGGCATAACATTAACCGACGATCTGCGTTGGACTAATCAAATATTCCAAATCGCTAAACAAGCATTACAATGCTTGGGATTTCTTAAAAGGCGCAATTTTCTCCTTCAGCCGTCGGCCAGGGCATTAATCTACAAATCCTCGTATATCTGGGCAGAGGTCTCGAGAACCACGTTAGCGTGGCTGGACAAGGTGCAAAATCGCGCTCTCCAACTTATTGGTGGTAGAGCCATTTGTAGCGACTCTGGTGAAATTCTACAGCATTTACCACAATGACTGTACCAACCGAGCAAGACTAGCCCTTTCGGCTCACACTATCTGTCTACAGACCTTATTTTTACGTACACATCGGTCGAGAAATTCGTTCTTTACGAGAACAACTCGACTGTGGAACAACCTCTCACAGTGAGTATTCCCGAACTCAAACAGCCCAGGATTTCAAACGCAAGGTTCATCATTATCTCCTCATGCATCCCCGGACCCCCCCTTAACCACCCTTATCCTTTCTCTATCTTTCGAGCTAAGCTTACTACCAGACATCTGACCATGCCGTGAACGACATAACGGACTGGTAGTACAAAGGGTGGCACACCTGAGCTTATACTTCCACATAAAAAAAAGTGGCCTTCTTCGGTTTTTGGTGAGGTATTGGGTCCAACAGTGCCGCAGCCACTAGCTTGGCCTATTGTACTACACCCCTGCACCTCATATTTGTAGGTCAGACCGCTTGCTTAAACAGGTTCAGCAGTCTGCCTAGTATCTTGCCATTTAGACTTGACTGTTCGAGCAGGAACAACGTACGACTGTCAATGTGATCCCGGCTAACTGAGACTTCCGGGTTCCTGACCGCGGTCCTCTCTTCGGCTGTTGGGAAGTAATCCACAGGGCTCCACAATTTCACTCCCGCTCTTCTTGCCTTGGTCCTCTGGTGTTTCCAAGAACAGGCGGAGGCTGTCGCTCAGTCTAGGCGTTTTCAACAATAACATACACATTCCTGATTTCAGTCTACCTGCAAGTAATGGTGAGCAGTGAGCCTATCCCAATTAACTAAGTATGTGCTTGGGTCTTAGTTTGTACCCAAAATTGAACTGTAGGCTCCTCCATTAAAAAAGCGCAAAGAAGGCCAATATAGCTTTCTATGGCAGTAACCTAGTAAAAATGTGCCGTGAGCATTTGTTCGCTATGCGTGCAAGCTGTGGTGCTTGCTCGTACCTGATGCATGCTAGCTGCGGGCGAGTTTTATTTTTACTCGGGCAAGCAAACATACTGCAATAGATAGCCTTGAAGCCACAAATAATGCGCTGACTCTACACAACAATGATTTGATTAGCGCTAACCTACGGCTCTGCCATCTGATGGCCCACTCTTGCAAAACAATAGCTGCGATCCATTGGGCGATTTTTTCTACTCGCAAGTACTAGCGAGTACATGACCAATAGAACACGATTTTTGACAATTACCAGTAAAATATAACCTCAAAGTAATTGTTTATTTTAACAGTAAAAATTACTGTGTACTTTTCGAGTTTGTTTTTAAATAAAAGAGGTATAAAATAATACATATATTTTATAGAATAAATATGGGAACGAATTTATGTATTTTGTATATTTTCTTTATAAAACATCTTTTTAAACACATAAACTTAACCTTCAGAAAGCAAAAGCCGTCTATTGTTGTGTAGTTAAAGCTTTGAAAAACCTGGTGGAAATTTAATGCGTAACTGCCCAAAAACAATAGCAAGGGTAGTTGCGAGTAGCTAGCAGCAGTTTTGAGTACTTTACCAGTCCCAATGGATCGGAGCTAATATAACAAAACCAGACTAGGTCAAAAAAAGTGCAAAGATTGGCATATCTCTGAGTTCTGGGGACTCTGTATACAACTCTCACTGAAGTAATGAACATAATTTTCAATCCGATGCAGCCTAATCCTATCATCCAAAGTGTACGGGAAGCGGGACATGGTAGATGGAAAGTCTGACTACAAAATAACTTCATGCATAAGATAACAGACAGATGGTTTCATATCCGAGTCGGATGTAGGCGCAGTAATTTACTCCCTTTGCTAAACCCCCAATAGAACTCATGGTTCATCGATATAGACGAAACCGGTTAGGAGTTACAGGATTAATTTTCGATCACAGGACCATCACAGGACCATCAAAAGCGAGAAGGTAAATGAGTTGAACAGACTAGTTGGGCCTATTATGCGAAAACTTGTCTCTCAAACCTGTCTCTCAAACCTGTTGACTCGTTACTCTTTGCCCTGGGTCATAGTCCAAGTCTCGCTAACATACGGCACTACTGCAACGCGTTTAAAAACCTTAGTATCGTAAACTGCGAAGTAAACTGTGGTTATGATACATCACTTCACTTAACTATGAAAGTTTATGCTTAACCATGGAGGTTTCTGAAGGCACCGTGGTTAACTACGAGTTAAAGAAGAATAAAAAAACAATGACAAAATTTTCCATTAAATTGTTTTTAACATTAAAACAAGTGTCAGAGAGCTGTTTTTCATCTGCTACTTCTTAACCATCGCTAACCATACTACCGAGCAGAGTTAAATTTAACCACGGGAGTTGTTGAACGTCAAAAAGTTATGCTCGTGGTTATGTTGTAGTTAACCACGGGGTTTTTGAAGGACAAACATTTACTATAGTTAACCAAAGTATTTTAACGCGCTCCTGGTCGTATTACTGTTTTTTAGAGTGCAGTATTTGTTTTTGGGCATAAAAGGCTCTATTAGCCAGTAGTATTCGCCTAGTTCTCTCTTCCTTTTCTTCTTTTTGTATGTAATTGTAGTCCAAAGGTAGACTGTTCTATCGACTACTTGTAGGTTGTGTTCATGGATAGTTATACTTCTTTCATTCCTAATCTTCCAGTTCATCATTTTTGTTTTCTCTTTGTTGATGTTCAGGCTTCTTTAAGTTCGACATAAGCTTCTTTGCTGTCAAAAAGGACTCTCACAGCATATCCAAGTAATTGTACATAGTGTGTTCCTATTGATTAACTTCTCTGGACTAGACTTTTCCCTTATCACACATTCTAGGGCCAGGTTGAAAAGCATTGGTCCCAATCTATCTCCTTGACACACGGACGTCGTAACGATGAAAATTCGTTGTTACGACGATTATTTACCTTCGTAACGACGAAAGCCAAAGACACAAATTTTACGTTGTTACGAAGAAAACTGAAATAGAGGAGTCTCTGTCAGCCGATAAATTATGGCAAAAAGTTCGCTTTTATGCTTTTTTTCCAGTGTCAGCTGATTGTGATTTTAATTTTATTTGAATATAATAAAAAAATATTACTTGTTTCCAGATTAGCCGATTGAGAGACCGCCCGGCGTGTTTACAACAACGTAACAGGAAATCATATTCGTTCACTGAAATTCTTCACTACACATATCTTATTACAACTGTCAAAACATAATGATGAATTTTCCAGATAACGACGAATTCTACCATGTGCCAACCTCTAAAATACCATTCGCCGTAACGACGTTGGCGGGTGTCGAAGGTGTAAGACCTTGTCGTACTTCGAAAGCTTCTGTATTTTGGAGCTTTACTGTTGCTAGTGACTTATTCGTTGCGCATTTGATCAGTGGTACCAGCTTTGAGGGGATGCCTAAGATTTTGTACAGCTTCTCTCTGTTTATCAAGACATATTCCCGTTGAAACTCGACAAATATCTATTATATATCTACATTTCTATCCCAGGTGTTCTCCGGAATTTGCTTTAAGGTCTGCAGGTGGTTCGATGTTGACCAGTTTGTCCTAAAACCTTGATATTGCCTTTTTACAGCTTCACGCACCTGATCCAGTCACGGTGGTTCTAGTGAAATATTATCTTGAAGAATGTCAATGAATCTTCTTCGATTCAATTAGTTTTGAAAATATCCTCCGCACCTTTCATTTATCCTAACTACTTGAATACGTCCTCTAATAAATCGTTACCCTATTGGATACTGTTAGTGTATAACAAGCTCCGTCCTAAAAACTTATGGGGTAAAAATACTTGAAGCGAAATAATTGTGGTGTAGTCGTATTCCTTTAATCCTCTTCTGCATCAAATGCAAAATGCAAAGTACCCATGCGGTAGACATGAGAAACCCGTTATCTTCAACTTAAAATAATAACGCAAAAAACGTTGATTTTCCTCGCCCATCCCGGTCGATCCTGAATAGAGTGGAATTTCCGTCCCCCTCCACTTAAGGCACATTTAAGGGAATAGATATACCTTAGAAGGATTTTAATTAAAAAGCCGGAAGTTTGCAGTTCATCATACAGTCTGGATGGGAGCTTTGCCAGGACTCCGTCCGTCCCTATTCAGCATCCATTTGTCTCCTACAGCACTATGCTCGTCGTCCCTTGTGCTCGTGTGCCAGTTCGCATTCATTTATTTAATGTTTTTGGGATGGACGAACATTTAACTTTGGGCATTCCATTCTTATGTAGATGAAAGTTCTTAAGGAGGATTAGAATAGGATTCTATGAAATTACAAATCTCAGGATTTAAAATTAAGATCAGTGGTATTAATGAATTCAATGCGAGTCTCATTATTGTATTTTATGGGAAAGGAAAGATTTTGTCATCATGGCGTTTCTGTTTGTGGTGGAAGCATTATGCGACATTTTAATTTTTCTTATAATTTTACCTTATTCTTTAAAATCCACGCTTTTTATTTTAATAATAGCCTGGGAAATTCTACTGTTGCGGAAGGGAAAAGCTGACTAAGCCTCACGAATCGAATTAGAACAAGCACGATAGTGGCAACCATATTTCTCGTGGAAATAAGGACTCTTATTAATGATATTTCGACTAAAGAGATTCTAAAAGGCTTTTTGTGAAATTTTTCGTAGTTCATCATGTAGAAAACGCCAGAGTTAGCCAGCGGGGAATTGAAGCGCTTTTGAACAGATTCTGAAGGGCTGAAAAGGAATGCCAATGCGCTTCTTATTCATATCCCAATTACTTTCCTTTTAACATAGGCATGTCATGAGAGCGAAGCGCTTCCATTTTGTTGTTAAAGAAGCGCAATTGAAGCTGGGAAATTGAAGCTGTTGGGAAGCTCCTGAAGCTTTCGTGGCCCATAGTATCAATATTACCGATATTTTGCTGAAATCCAACCCGTAATAATTTTTATTTTTCAATAATAAATTTTTAAACAATTAGCTGAAATACATTTATCTATATATTAATACACAAGCACTTTTTTGTACAGCACTTTATCCGACTTCGACTAAACCGATTTTCCTCAAACTGGTTTTATATGGAAGTCGGAGTCGTAAAGGCGTGCACAAAATAAGAATTATTCATTTATCTCAATTCTGTCACTCAGAAATTAGTATTGCATTCCCCAATATAAAATGATAAAAGGACAACAATATAAGGTAGAAATTACGGTTAGCATAGCCGTAGTGCGATTGCATGTCAGCGTCATTCCGCTTATGTTGAAAAGGTTTTTCTTTCTGTGGAGATTTTTACCGTCCCGGCAAATTTTAATTAAAAAAAATAAATAATAAAACCAAGTGGAAAGTATTATCAAAATAGCGATGATGTTTTTAAATGAAGAAAGTTTTGTTCAAAGATGCGATTTTAGATGATAATTTAGTTTTTAATTACACTTTTTTAAAACAATTTTTTTTTGTTTTTGTTTAGAACTGATAGAGAAATTAAAAAGTGGTAATAGTTCAATTAAATGATTACTGAGTTATTTGAAATGCGTAGACGTCAAACTTTAACGGAACGAATTGAGAGAAGAGTAGGGAGAGAGGGTCGAATTTCGACCAATGGGCGATACTAGTTAAAATAATTATTCCAACAGCATTAATTCAGCGTAGATGATAGAGGAGAACAAAAGTTCGCATACTCGCGACTCTGAATGGCTTTTAAATGAGCGTGTGCGTAACGTCCACTTAAAATCCATTCATTGTTCTCCCCCCCGGAAACTCTGAGACACAATATTATAAATTTTGAATTTTTAGAATTTTGAATGTCAAAGAGGTCGGAAAATTTTGAATTCCCATTTTCGGATTTGCTACACTGTAAAAAAAATATTTAAATTCACAGTGCAAATGTACAGTAAAATTACAAATCGCGATAGATAAGATAAGATATAATTTTATTGCTTCTTTCAATTTTTGATACTTCATTTTACATATTCCTTGGTTCCTTAATATTACTTTAACACTTTATTTGTGTTTGTGTGTAGTTCTTTGTTGATTTGTTAGATTAATTATAAATAATGTGTAGAGATTTCTCCTATATGGGTTATTTTGTCCCTACCTTAACTAATTTTAGCTACGCTCGCAACTAAGGGTGGCTAGGTTTTGAGTTTTTTTTTTATGTTATTGCACGGCTCCACATTGGCATGGATAGGGGAAGTGTTGGCAATCCAATATGTTGAGTTATTTGCAGTACTGAGTTTTCAGCTTGATTGGTATTGCCAGCCCCCTTCCTTTACTACATGTTTTTTTTTTCTATATTTACATTTTTGGTTTATGTTCTATTTGTACTAGATATTTTGTTATGATCTGTATTTACTGTCTTATTAGTTCTAATCTCTATCCTCTGTGATGGGCGGAGTCCCTTTCGCTGTAAAATTTTAGTATTTTTTTCCTGTTTCCGATCGGTGTGATTGCGTCCGTGTTAAGTAAGTTGATTGGTGACAGGTAGTAATTTTCCTCAAGTCTGTGGTTGATGTTTTTCTCTACTATGTGTTTCACTTCGTTATTCTGGTGCTCCTTTAGCTTTTGTATCCTTTCGACCCACAGCTTCGTTACGTAGGTCATTATTGGCTCTATTGAGGCTTCATTGTAGATGTAACTGTTGCTGTGGTATTTATTTGGAGATTGAAATTTTTTTCCTATGCAATGTCTTAGGATTTTTCTCTCAAACATCTCTAATTTTTTGGCAGCGGTTGTAGATATAGCAAACCAAATTGGAAATCCATATGTTATTATGGGCCTTATCAACTGTTTGTACAGAAGTAGTTTGGTTCTTATGTTGAGTTTGCTTTTTTTATGTAGTATTGGCGCTATGGTGAGGTATGCTTTGTTTGCTTTTTGTAGTGCTGTGTTTACTTGATCATTGAATTTAAATAAGTTATTTATGTTTATTCCTAAATATTTAATTTGGTTTACGACTTTGATTTCTTTGTTGTTGAGATTTAGTTTGAGGTTTCTGCTGCTTTTTACCGTGTTTCTTCTTCCTTTTCCACTAGCGTTTCTTACACAAATTAGTTGTGATTTATTGTGGTTGATGTCCAGTCCCCATATGTTGTAGAACGCATTTATTCTTTCCAGGTGGTTATTTACTTTGATGAGCCCTTCTTCCGGGTTTTGGTGCCCGGCGAAAATTATTGTGTCATCCGCGTATAATAGTGCTTTCGACTCCGCTGTTGCGTTGTCTATTACTATTTGATGTGGAAAGTCGAATAAGTAGATATTGTAGAGCTTCGGCCCGTTGATGGATCCTTGAGGAACACCGCAATTCATATTAATTTGTTCTGATTCCTTCCCTTCTATTGTAACGTATATTTTTCTCTCTTGAAGGAAATTGTGTAGAATTCTTATTATGTGGGCTGGAGTTCTAATGGCTATAAGTTTGAATATTAATCCTCTTGTCCATACCGAATCGAAAGCTTTTTTTATGTCTAAAGAGCATATAACCGTTGCTTTCTTTTGCCTGAGGTTTTGAATTATATCATCTTGTATTTTAAGAAGTGCGTGTTCTGTGGAGTGAGCTTTTCTGAAACCGAATTGATTATTTGAGATTATTTTGTTGAGGTCACAGTATCCGTCTAGATCTTCCGCTATCAGTCGTTCATATAGCTTACCCACATTTGACACCATTACGATTGGTCTGAGGTCTTCTGATTTTATTTTGGATCCGGTTTTTTTGGGGATTGGCACCAGTTTTGCGATTTTCCATATTTGTGTGAAATATCCATTGTTTGTGCAGTTATTGAAAATTATTTGGAGGAAAGTTATAGCTTCTTCTGAGTGTCTAACTTTTTTTAGAATATAGTTTGAGATTTTGTCTATCCCATATGATCTTTTATTATTCAGAGCTGCTAGGTGGAAATATATTTTTTCTTCTGTAGCGAAGGGCTGCTCTATATTCGACCCGCTTGATTTGCTTTCGTGACTGAAGCTTACTAGGTTGGTAAATTTTCCGTCGGTCATATTGTTTTCTTCAAATTCCCTTACTGTCTCCATTACCATTTCTGTGTGTTCTATGTCTCCTGTTGGTTTCTTTTCTTGGTATAGTTCTTTATAGAAGTTCTTTAGTTCTTGTAGTTTTTCTTCTCCTTCGGTTATTTCCCTGTTGTCCTTTTCTATGATCGGGAATTCCTTTATTTTATTCCTTCCGATTATTCTATTGATTTCCCTATATATGGTTGGGCCAGGCTTTAACTTTTTTAGTTTCGTTTGGAATTCTTTATTGAAGTGTAGCTTAATTTTCTCATCTACTATTTGTGATAATAATTTGGTTCTCTCATATAAGTTTTTGTATTCTGTTGTTATGTTGTTGAAATTTCTTCTTAGTATTACTTTTAACCTTTTCCTCCATGTTTTCCTAATGTCGAATAACTTCTGTATTTCTGTGGGTAGTTTGTTATAAAAAATGTGATCCCGTATGATTTTTGAGTGAGTTTCGGTTGTTGCGATAATGCCTTCATTAAATTTCATTACGGCTTCATCTATTTCTTCGTTGGTTAGATTTCTAATATCTGTTGGTTTATTTTGTCTGTATATTCTGTTTAGATCTTCTGTGAATAAGTCCCAGTCGGTGTCCTTGAACGTTCTGAATTCTTTCGGTGTTATAAGTTCGATTTCGTGGCTGTTAAGCTGGATGTGCAAGATGACGGCGTAGTGATCCGAGAATGATGTGATGGTTTTGCAATAGTGCGTTGCTGTTATGTGGTTAATTGTGTTGTTTGTGATTATAAAGAAGTCTATACAGCTTCCACTTCTTGGGAATGTTGGCGAGTTTGGGTGTACTATTTGGATGAAGCTATTTGTCACGTTGTCGTCGAACCATTTTGCTATTACTCTACCGTTAGGGTTTACTATTGAGTTTGCCCAGCTGTGATGTTTTGCGTTCAGATCTCCTCCTAGTATTATATGATCGAATATCTGCTCTTGATAGTTTTTGTTAATTTTATTTAGTAATTCTTTAATGTTGTTATTGCTGACGCCTGTATGTCCTATGTAGGCTGATATAAGTAATATTTTTTCTGTCTCCCCGTCCTTTTTTATGTTTAGTTTTCCTGCTGTGATTGTTATATTGTCTACTTTTAGTTTTACTCTGGAGATATTCAATTCATTTTTGAATATAATAGCGGTTCCTTGATGTTCGTCCGTTCTTAGTAGTCGATATTTTTGAATAGACAGTCTGTTGTTTTCTTTTAGGTGTGTTTCGCTTACGAATAGTATATCCGGTTTTGCTTCTTTTATGAAATCCATTAATTGAATTTTCTTTGGTTTACTTATAAGGGATTGGGCGTTTAATGTGATTATTTTAAGATTTTTTTTTTCGTGCTCCATTTCACTTATTTGCTAAGTTAAAAAAGAATTCGAAGTATTTCGCCTGTTTTTCACCTTTCGTTGCACATTTACTGAAAATTGGCAAGAAATCGTTTATTTTGTTCATAAGTTCCCCCAGGTTCAACCCAAATAATTCCTCTGACAAATTGATAAAATCGTTGCAGTTGTATTGTTTTGATGTACGGTTGTTCCCGCTGATGCCTCTGACTATATCAGCCATTGATTTATTCGGGTTGATGTAGTTATTTGCGCTTGCTTTTACAAATGCGTAGTGGCTTTCCCTTACTGCAATTGCTTCCTCTATTCTCTTCTTTTTTTCGTAGATTTTGTTCACATATTTTGGGCATCCTCTGAAATTTGCCGGATGTCCTTCTGCTTTACAGTTGGCACAGTAAGGCGGGGTGTCTGTAGGTATGGTTCTCCTGCATTCTTTTGGTCCATGGTTTTCACTACATTTTACGCATCTGTATCCCATACTGCAGTTAGATGCCGTGTGTCCATAATTTTGGCAGTTTTTGCACTGCAAAATTCCATCTGCTCGGATTCTTTCCCACCTTACTCTTTGGTGTAGTATTCCCTTTATTTTTGTTATTTCATCTGTGTTGTTTCCTGGGGCGATTTGTACAAGATGTATGTATAGTTTTTTTCCTGATCTTCTTGACCTTGCCGTAGAGAATTCCTTAATTGCTTCTACGGTTGTGTTCGGTGCCATTTTTTTTATTTCGCTTAGGATTTCTTCTGCAGAGTATAGTGGGTCGATCCCTTTCATAATTAGTGTTGTTGTTTTTCGTTCTTTAGGTGTAAACGTGTACATTTGTACGCCTTCTCTTTTCATTTGTTTAAAGATTTTTTCGTGTGCTTCCTGTGAGTCTACGTATAGCTTGCAGGTTCCTCTATTTGTTTTAATAATCCTATGTTTAACATTGGGGTAATTATTCTTTATTGTTTCGTTGATCTCTTTCGAAATTCCGTTTAGGATCATTATTGGGGGGCAAAATTTAGTTTTTTCGTGTTCTTTTCTGGCATTTCCACTTTGTCGATTAACATTTTGCTGTTCTCTATTTTCATTGTTGTTATCCGTTATGTTTGTTTCATTTTGATCTTTGTCTAAAATGTCAAAAAAATTGTTTTTAATATGATCATTTGGTGCCTCATACCTGTTTGTTGTATAGTTGAGGTGGTCTTGTTTCTGTCCTTTTTTGTGCTGGACTTTTATCCAGATACCGCTCGTGTTGTTGTCGCTCCTCATATCTTGGCTCTCAGCCCCGGCTGTCTTTTTCTTTATTTCTGCGTCCGCCGTGTCGGTTTCTATTGTTTCCATGGCGTCGTCGTCTTCCTCTGGTGATGCTTCTGTAGCAAGTCTTTTGTTTATTTTTGCTCTGTCTTCCTTATTTAGCATTTCGGAACATGCTACCAATTCTTTCTTTTTTGAATTGCTCACATCTTTAAGCACTTCACTTTTTTTTTTCATTTTCACTATTTTGTTATTGTCCAATGCTTTTCCTTTTTCTGATTGTTTTTTTGGGTTACCCATGTGGGCACCCTTCTCCTTTAGATTGTTATGCCTTATATTTAATTTCCTTCTTAATTCACTTAGTAATTAATAATATTATTTTAGTGTCTGTTTTCACTATACTTTTACTGTTAGTTGTTTATTCACTCACTGTCTTTATAGACTTTTCGTGAACACGTCCGTCCGTCTGCACTCTATGGAGGTTCGAACCAAACTCCTACAAATCGCGATATGAAATACTGATTTACTACACACTTATTCTAATATTACTATAAAGTTTTGTAATATTACTATAAATTTTGTTACTTCTCATGAAGAATTTGACGTTTATTAGGAATATTCCCAATAATATATGTGTTGTAAATTTACAAAACTGCTTGTGAATAAAACTTCCAGTACTGTGTTGGAAGTTATTTTTTACAGTGTAAATTTGCATTTTCGAAATTTTCCGTTTCCCTAATTTTTAAATTTTCCAATATGCTCACAACTCCAAATTCAAAATTTTCAAATTCAGAATTCCCGAAAATCTATACTTTTCACATTTTAATAGCCAAAACCCGCGAACCCCAGCCCAGTTTTTGATATTACTGTTTACGAACGAATTGAATCGGAATGAAACGCACACAAGGCCAATTTTTCAAAAAATCCAAGAACGAATGAATTGAAAGGTGAGCATGTACTCTGCATTTTGTCTTTACTGACAGTCGGGTGTGAGGGGACGTAAGAGAGGAGGGTTTAGATGGTCGGTGGTTGAACCGTCAAAGAGGTGCTTGTTTGGGGTACCCGTTGGATGGACTACAATAATAAATTGTTTTACATTCAGAAATATGTTATATCCCTCTAGCCGGGGGGTTATGGGGCCTTGTGCCCATTGAGAACTATCAACCTGCAAAATTTCAAGAAAATTCACGAAATTGTGGATACGCTTCAAGAAGAACGTAAAAATGCATTCGGCGAAATTTTTAGAGCAGCTGAAAAACTCGCGAAAGAGTCATTCGATATGGGACTCAAAACTCCGAGACTCACGTTGAAGCAAACAGCTCGTTTTAATTGTCAAACAGATTCTGTTGAAGCGTACTTTCGTTCTGCTATTTTATTCCTTGGCTCGATACGCTGAGTCAGAATTTGCAAGACAAATTTCTTAATGATATCCTTTCAAGCTTGCAGATACTTCTCCCCGGATTTACCGCAAGTGAAAAAGTAGATTACTTGGATCATCTTGCTCCATACTTCAATGATCGAGTATCAGAATCCGCTGTAAGAGCTGAATGTAAATTGTGGTATGAAAAATTATCAGAACTCGAGAAATATGCCGAGGTTTTGGAAATTTTGGATTTTTGTGACCCGAGCAGATTTCCAGCAATCAAATATGTTTTAACAGTGTTGACACTCTTCCGGCCACAACGGCAAGTGTGAAGAGGTCATTTTCGACACAGAAGAGAATCAAAACTTACATACCAAACTCAACGGGTAACGAGACTCAGTGCACTCGCCGTACTGTCAATTCATGGGAACTTAGGTGTTGATCCGAATGAGGTTCTCGAGATTTTGGCAGCAAAGAAATCTCGAAAATTTAAATTTTGAATTTTTTACTTTTTACTAAGCAAGCTGTTTTTCACTTTAATTAATTCTACTTCAATTCTACTTCCGCCCCTAGTAACGAAGATTTCTAACTACGTCCAGGGCCCCCCCGGGCCAAATTTCTGGCTACGGCCCTGCATCGAGAGATGAAAATAGGGCCAAGTCAATAATGCACGTTGCGCGAGCAAATGACTTCTTCAGCAATTGGAAGTCTGTAGTTGAATAAGTCAATTGCTCGCGCAACGTGCATTATTGACTTGGCCCATACTTTCTACTTGACGCCCCTTACAAGGTTGTCCTCGACTACATGATTGTACCTTAAGCCTGCTGCTACTACGCAGTTTTGGAGGATTACGTAACAGCATTATTTGATTGAGGAGATAGGGTGGAGTACTTGATCGGTCAAGAATGTGGTAGAACTCTACAGGGTAACAACACCTTCGACTTCGTTTATTCTTTCAAGTATAAGGTCTGAGAAAAAGTTCGTTGCAGAAGTTGATCTGGTTTTCATATAGTGTCAAAATTAATTTATTTAAACCAAATGCTTCATTATTATCGACAATGTTTCGCGACGAGCTTCTTAGGTTTCTGGGTCAAAAACTGAAATCAAGTAGTTTTCACAGGCTTCTTTTTACGCCAACTTAATTCCATTAATATAGTTCTACAGAGATTGGAACAAGTGGTAATCAGAGAGTTCTATGTCTGGACTATACGGTGGATGCATTAGAGATTCCCAACCATACTCTCCCAGATTTGGACTGGTTATCAAAGAGTGTGTGGTCGGGCGTTGTCATGTTGGAAGACAACACCGTTCCTGTTATGCAATTCGAACCGTTTCGTTCAATTGGCTGGCGTTGTCCACTGTAGAGTTGAGAATCAATCGTCCGACCAACTAGAAGTACCTCGTAATGGTAGATTCCATTACAGTTCCACGTTTTTCGACGTCAGTTCTACCTTCGCGATGTCTTGTGACAGCTCACCATCTCTTGTTCGCGACCTTTGACAGTTACGATTGCTGTACGTGACCATTTTTATCACCGGTTTTTTAGACGTTTCAGAAATGGGTCGATTTGATTGCGTTTCAACAGCGCGTAATTCATCTTTCACATCAAAATTACCAGAACGAGAGTGAGTGAACCAATTCCGCGCAGCAGATTGTTTATTAAACACAACACAAATTTTTTCAAAAGCCTGCGCAGCGTTCTTCTCTTTGTCGTAATAATATTGCAAAATATACCGAAACTTTACATTATTTTCCTTCGTTTTCAAAACGCAAACAACTTTCGAAACACTGCACCAATTTCGATGTTTACACTATACTATAGCCTTTCAAACAAGCGTTTAATGGTGTCGCTGCGTTCACTGGTTCGTGACTTATTATCTATTTACTCCATCGATCGGGAGAACACCACCAACTTTTTCCTAATAGCTTGAATCACTATCATCTTTCTACATAACTCGTTCCAGTCTCCATTGGGATTTAACGCTTAAGAGATTTTTGGAGGCTCCTGTTCATGAATCTTTTAAGCATTAATTTAAAAGTACTTCGCAGCTTACTTATATCGTTTATTAATAATAGCCTCGCACACGCACGCATTTATAACGAAAACTCATCAATTATTTGGAATATGAACCTCGTTAATTAGGAAAACCGATTAGGCAAATTTTGGTTAATCCATACGAAAACTCAAAAGCGAGCCATCTGTAAGTCGTTATATTATTGTAAATAGCTCACTTTTAAGCTTTTTCCCAGTGGCTTAAGGTATCATCAGCTGATTTTATTTTAATTTTACTTGAAAATGAATGAAAAATATTATTTGTTTCCGTATTAGGAAATCATTTTTTTTTTATTTTTCGTTCACTGGAATTTTTCACTACTTTACCACTTATTACAACTGTCAAAATATAATGACGTATTTTAACGTATGTCACCTCATAAAAGCGTTCGTCATTAATGACAAATTTTCGTCGAATCTTGATTGGCGTGTGTCGAGGCTATAAATCCTCAGGCATTTAATAAATACTAGATATAGATATGTATGTAGTGTAGGTGCTTATTACTCCTATACCAAACTTCCCTTTAATATCCATGAAATAATGAATTTCGTAACTTAAGACTCGTTAACGTTATATCCTTATGTAAGTATCACAAAAACTTTTGTATTTATGCGAATGACACGCACACCTTTCTGTGTGTAAAACATTCCCAAATTACATTTCTACGAAAAACTTGTCGCACGTAAAGACTTCAATTTGAATAATTTTAAAAGCGAACCTTTAATCCAAGATGACAAACACCTGTCTTATCTCGAATACTATCGTTTCGGCACTTCAAAACCCCTAAATAAAAATAAAGCTCACGAAAGCCAGCCTCCATGGCATTAAGGCTCCAGGTACATTAAAGTCAATAATTCCGCCGATATGTTTCTTGATTTGAATACAAATTGCTTACTCTTATGGAACTGATGGTTATTTGGTTCGGAAAATGACATCCATTTCACCACAGAATTACCTCCAACGATAATCGCCGTATACCACTTTGTGGGGTTTTAATTTATAGCCAATCATTAGCGTTATTGGTTTTTCGAAATGCCGCTCACACCCAAAAGCGATTCGAATTGAAAATATTCCGTTTTCACTCAACTAAATAAGGACGAAGATTACATGGAAAGCCTCTCAATAATTCTTAAGTTACCTTCAATGAGGCTGGTATATGGCACATTCGTTCAGCCTCCAAGGAGCACGTTGAAAGCCATCGAAAATTTGCATAAAGTGCACTTGGAAAAAGGACTTCGAGCGGATCCCGGCTTCATAAATGTTAAGCTGCACCTTAACACTGGCTTTCGTTACATTGAATGGTTGTCGGGGGCGTTTTGCTGGAAAGTACTCGCAAGTGGAATTGATTAAAATCTGAATGAGCTCTGCGGCAACCTATTAACCCAATTTCGATGTGTGAACTTGGGCGCTCAATTGGCACAATTGTGGGGTTTCGCGATGCAAAGTTCCAAGGTTGACGGCGTGATTTGAAATTGCTTCTAGGCCCTTTTGGGCATGAATTATGCATCGTTTAAAGTTCTTTTTTGAAAAATTGCTTAGATTATTTGGAATGCAATAGAAAGGCTCAAATCTATGACAATGGCCCTGTGTGGACCGCCAATGTATCCAAGAAAAATAAGTTAAAACACAAGAGGCGATGAAAAATTCCGTTTCAAAGCTTAGGCTAGTTTTAGCTTTTTCACTGAAAAACTGTTATACAGAACCTCTACCCGTCTCCTGTCAGCCATACTATCATTTCTGAAACTTTTGTGGCTTAATTTATGTGCTATATCTCAAATTAAACCTGTTCCCTTACTGGATGTTCGGGCAAGATCGGAGCGTATAAGTGCGTTATCCTGGTAAGCGGCTCTGCCTGATCTGACTCACATCCGAATCACTCTTGGGATTTATATGGAAAGGGGAAAATGAAATAATAACAAAAAAAGGAAAAATTGTTTGTATCCAGCATGGTGGAATTCGCCAGCTTTGCAGGTCATAGTACAGGTGTACGGTGTACCTCAACCTGGTCAGAGGAAAAACTACTCGCCTCCAGGAAGGAGATGGCACTACAGACGATTCGGTAAGTGCCAGTCACAGCTCAAGCACACTCGTTTTGGATCGGTTGGTCAAACCAATTCCAAGAATGCGAATGTCGGTCGGTATGGGTATGCAGAAGCAGTACCAGAGAGCCCTACTCATTCTTGGCAAGATTACCATGAATGAGAAGGCCAATGCTCTGCATGAGCGAAACCTGTCGAACAAAATAAAGTCCAGATGATCCTCTCCTAAGGAGAATATTGAGCAAGAATCCAAAAAAAATTCCTGAGGTCCCCCAGCCAAATATTTCCTGCAGATAGCTTTGTTGGACGAGAGGGTTTTGGGGGACGCTTAAGCCGCGAAACCTGGGTGGTGATGGAATCCAAACTATCGGGGATGGTTTCGGACCACATCCTCTCAGGCAAGGAAGGCCACCGCCTACTATGACTCCTGGGAGGTAATCAGGAAGTTAACAAGGAGATCTTCAATTAGTGTTTCACCGAGACCGAGACGAGGCGAGATTTGAAATTTTCTCGTTCTCGTTCCGAGCTTTTGATCTTCATATCGTCTCGTCTCGGTCTCGGACAAGATTCAATAAAGGATTTCTCGTCTCGTCTCGTCTCGGTCTCGTCTCGTACGAGAATTTCTCGTAAAACCGTGATTTTTAAAAATAATAAATTATATAAATAAATAAATTAAAGGATAATAAAAAAATTAAAAGAAAATAAATATGAATAAAAAAGTAAAAAAAATTATCTTTAGTAAATTTATATATTCCATATGTGAATGACGCAATATAAAACTAAAGGCTACTTTATCACGTATTCGATAAAATAAATTCGAGATTTATCGAATCTTAGTGGCAAGCTCGTACGGTATGCGGGAAAACAAATTTTACGAATACGGGGTTTCCCGCATGGGCATTGTAGGAACATGCTAATGTAATTATCATTGCCACTGTTCTATTCGATAAAATCCCGTATAATGATGATTTGACAAGAAAAGAGAAAAAACGAGAACTGATTTCTCTGAATTCGAATTCACTAACTCAGAGATGGAAGCCGGACGCTTTATCACATGATTCCAAGACAAATTTATCTAGCCCGGGATAACCATAATAATTAATAAAAATATAAAATATAAATTAATACAGCGTGGGACTCTCTTCCTATATTCTTATTTTATTAACACCGGAAATTTTCGATAGAGGCCCACGCTTTTTTACTTTTCGAAAGGTAGGTTGTTTCCATATTCTGGCTGGAGCAGTAAAAACTTTACATTCAAAATTATTTTTTACTTTTTAGTTCATTTAGTAGTGATCGCCATATTAGATTTAAATTGACGTCACACAGCTTACTGTACTGTACTCGGGAACTGGTGCTAAGAGTCAGCTTCTTTAAAATCTGCCGTCCCACAAGGATCAATCCTTGGGCCCTTACTATTTAGCCTATTTATAAATGACCTACCCAATGTAGTGAATCACTTTTTGACCCAATTTAGTGAATCACTGTTTGATTCACTTATACGCAGATGACGTGCAGATTTACCTAAATTGACCGTTAGGACTTGTTGAAGACTGTATCTGGAGACTTAATGATGACTTAATGCGTGTTCTGAACTGGGCTCTTGAAAACAAATTGAAACTCAATCCTAAAAAATCTCAAGCATTAGTCATTCATAGAAACCCGCTGGATTTATCTTATTTCCCTGAGGTTCTCTTAGGGAACAGTCCTATACCGTACGTCCAGCGCGCAAGAAACTTAGGTATAATTTTTAATTCAACAATGACATGCTGTGACCATGTTAACGCGAAACTGAAAATTATCTACGCCAGTCTCCGTAGACTCTGGTTATTCGCTGATATCTTGCCGACAAGTATGCGATGCAATTTAATAAAAATTTTGCTTTTGCCCCATTTTACCCATGGTTCAATCATATTCCCTAAATTGGATTGCTTGTGCAGCAAAAAGCTTGAGATCGCTTACAATGATTGCATTAGATTTGCTTTAGTTGCTATAGTTAAGACGATTTGATCACATCGCTCAATATCGTTTTAGTATCTTGAATTGCTCACTAACTAGTCATCTAGCTAAGAATAGCCTACTCTTCTTGTATAAAGTTCTTAATAGCGGCCAACCTGCATACGTCAGTGACTTCATTAAGCTACTCCGAAGCAAAAGACATAAAATGATGGCACTTCCGTAATTCAAGTTCAAAGTTCTCGAAAGTTCTTACTTCGTTCACATTGGGAGAATATGGAATTCTTTGCCCCAAGTAATCCAATCAGCCGCTACCGCAAATAGTTTTAGAAAACTAATTACTAATCACTTCGCGCAGGTCTAACATCTGCCCCACTTATCACATCACATGCCTTTCTTTTGTTTTTTTAAAAAATTTTATCCATATTTTTAACTTGTTTCATTTTTCTTTTTCTCTTTAATTTAATCTTATTTTATAATCATTTTGTTTTTTTTAATTTCATATTCAACTCCTATGTGCTTTATTGTAATGTTTCCATTAATATTTACCCTCGCTCTCTATTACCATTTCTGGATTATATTAGTATTCATGCCTACAGTAGAGTAGTGCACTATTTTTAAGAATGTCTTTGTACATCAATTGTTTTATAAATAAACATCAAATATCAAATATACTTGTCATATACTTTCATTTGATACCCATATCGAGGGCCTTTTAAAGAAAAAGGTAAACCGCCATTTTGTGTTGACCTCTATTTTGAATTTGGAATCACGCCACACAGTTAATAGTATTCTAATTGTCGCACTCTTTCATTGATACCCATTCCGAGGGTGTTGTAAAGAAAAAAGTAGTCCGCCATTTTGAATTTGCAATGACGCCACAGTGCTAATAGTATTCTACTTGTCACTTCCTTTTATTTGATACCCATATGGAGTGGGTTGTAAAGAAAAAGGTTGGCCGCCATTTTGAATTTTGCGTGACGCCACATAGCTAATTGTATTCTACTTGTCACACCCTTTCATTTGATACCCATGTCGGGGGTCGGAGAGCACAATAGCAAAATTCGGCCGCCATCTTGGAACCGCCATTATGATTATTTCACAAACTGGTCAGATTGCATTGTCACGCGAACTATACATATGTGCAAAATTTTAAGTTGATCGGTTCTATGCAAGTGAGTGAAAATCAAGTTGCAAGATTTGTCTACACAGATACATACATACATACTGGTGAAGCTAATATAAAGCGTATAAAAAGAGCTTCGAATTTGTCATATTCTCTCATATTGTCTCGAATTGTCTCGAAAAAACGAGAATGAGAAATTAAATAATCTCGTCGAGACGAGAATCTCGTAAGGGGTGATCTCGTTCTCGTCTCGACTGATCGAGAATATAATTCATCGTTCTCATCTCGTTCGAACGAGATTATCTCGGGTCTCGGCGAAACACTATCTTCAATAGTTGCAATAAAATTGGCAACTGGGCAACACTTCTGGCAGTCAACCCGGGCAAAGCTGAGCCAATTCTATTCACCGGGAAAATGACCTTAAAGCTTCCCAGGTTGGAGGGGTGCAGCCTCCCTTTATCCTTCAGGGTGATATTTCTAGGTCTAATGCTGGACCCTAAACTCAACTGGAAGCCGAAAGTCGAAGAAAGGCAAAAGAAAAAAAAACGGGTGTCTGTATCACGGATACGGACAAATGACTTGAATACGTCTACAATGTTCTGAAAGAGATCGTTTTATTTTTTTATTGGTACCAAAAAGGTAGGAAATAAACAATAAAAAACAAATTGAAAAAACATTGTTGATCAGTTCTGAACCGATTGTTTAGAGAGCTTCGGGATACACTATGTTCAATGTTCTTCCATTTGTGGCTAGGATGTGAGGATTTTCAGATTTTCGAACTCTTAAACAACCTACTTAAAGCTGACTGGAAAATGACACTAATTTGGCAAAATTCGTCCGCCATATTGGCCCTGCAAAACTTCTGATTATAGATTCGTTAGTTGCTACCTTAAAAACCCCCATATACCGATTTTCATTGGAATCGGAATACAATTGGCAAAATTGTCGGCAATATATTGGTGTGGCCATTTTGAATTTATAAGATTTGATCATAAATTCGTTATTTGCGACCTTAAAAACCCCTAGATACAGATTTCGGCCATATTTGCGCGGCCATTTTGAATTTCGAAAATCGGACTTCGAGCGCCATCATGGGAGACCTCCACGCACTTTCATTAGAATCGGAACACAATTGACAAAATTCGTCCGTCATATTGGCGCGGCCATTTTGAATTTGGCAAATTGGTACAATTGACAAATTCAACCATATTTGGGCAGCCATTTTGAATTTCGGTCATATTTCGGCGACAATTTTAAATTTCATGTTGAAAGTAAACAATAAAATTCTTTGATTCTTCATCTACGTCATGGTATTTTTTTCGATATTGCAACTCAAAACTGTTTGCCATAATTTCAATATCATTGATTTTTGTCATGGAGGAAGCAAACTTACAGATGTATTCACGTCAAAAACTCTGAAAGTCCCAGAATGGAAGTAAATTTCATCAGAAAAACAACAATAAAATGGTGAAATTTATCTTCAAAATAGTACGTATAGTGTACTAGAATGTGGTACCTGACCTTCGCTCGGGTATAAGTTACACGGTGGGGGACGATATAGCGGTAGGAATTCGCTGAACTGGTGCACGTAGCAGGCGAGGGGTTAATTGTGTCTTTAAACTTTTATTTTCACCGTTGTCATATTGTGATTAAATATGGTTTAAAATGACGTCACACAGCTTACTTTACTGTACTCGTCACACACTTTCATTCGATACCCATACCGAGTGGGTTGTAAAGATAAAGGCAATCCGCTATTTTGTGTTGGCCGCCATTTTGAATTTTGAATGACGCTACTTAGCTAATTGTATTCTACTACGAGCACAATTACAAAATTCGGCCGCCATCTTGGAACCGCCATCTTCAGTTTTTTACTAAATGGTCAGGTTGCATTGTCACGCGAACTGTACATATGTGCAAAATTTGAAGTTAATCTGTTATATGGTGGTGGGTCAAAATCAAGTTTCAAGAATTGTTTACATACTACACACAAAATACAGGTGAAGCTAATATAAAGCGTGCAAAAGCTAAGCTTAGCTTGATACCTGAAAAGTTAAAAGTAAACCATAAAATTCTTTGATCCTTCATCTACGTCATGGTATATTTTTTTTCGATATAAACAATAGTTTTTGAGCTGCAACTCAAAACTGTATGCCATAATTTCGTTATCATCGGTTTTTTGGCATGGCAGTAAACATACAGGCGTATTCAGGTCAAAAAGTAAAAAGATCTCCAGAGAAGGCGGCTGAACCCAACGATGACCCTGTGGATATACCCAGCCGTGGTACGTCCAATTCCCACATACGGTTCGCTGGTAAGGTGGCCAGCGCTAAGCAGGACCTATAATGTTATAAAGCTGGGGAGGGTCCAGAGAGCGGCCGCACGGAGAACATGCCGCACGAACGCCCTTGATATTCTCTTGCACCAGGTCCCTCCCGACCATCAATCAAACACCTAGCCTAGTGTAGTGTCCTTAGACTGAGGGCCTGTCCGAATCCAAGTCTTCGTCTTCGTCTTTGTATTGTTATGACAGTTCGTGACGTCACACCGAGCTAAGCTCTGTCCGAATTCATTTCTATGGCTGTTGGCTTGGCTACGAAGTACAACAGTTAAGTCAATTGCTTAGCTTGATGAGGGAGTCAAGCCTGTGATTGACTTTGTGAGGTAGACTGCGTTAAATTGGTTGGTTGGTAGAAAGGAATTTTGAATACGCTACGAAATACAAGTACCATTAACTTTAATTGTCATAGATATGTTCTAAGAACACTTTTCAAGTAACAATAAACTTCAAATGTCAAGCTAAGCAAACGAATTTGGAGAGGTTATAATAGATCAGCTTGTTCGCTGACGTCATAAACTGTCATAACAAGACGAAGACTTGGATTCGGACAGGCCCTGAGGAAATCCGGGGCTGGACTTCAATACCGTACGGCTAAAGAAACATCTTAAACTTGCTACTAGACGGTGTGGTCGCAACAACAACGGACTACCTTCCACCTAGATTGATCTTTAGGAAGGACTTCTCCGCCGAAATACCCTCAAAAATAGAGTGGAGAAACGGAGACGTCCCTGGTGGAAGTTCAGCGATGGCTCCATGACGCCAGAGGGCACATGGGCAGGGGAGCAAAGACTACTAACAGTGCACTGTCTTGGCACCCACCGCTGTACGCTACTATCTTTCAGGCGGAAGAGCTGGCGATCGTGAGCAGCGTTTTACAAATGGTTAAGATATTATAACTATACTATAACCTATAATTTAAATATAAACAAACTAACAAATTATTAATTAATAAATAAGCAAATTAATTAGGATACAATTTGATGAAGCAACTAAAAGAAATTTTAGCAAGGTTAATTCATCATTCACAAAAACGCCAAAAAATATAAAATCTACAAACGTAAATAAAATAAAATAATGTGTCAGTGAATAAAATTATAAATTAGTTTATTCTTTATTAAAATAAAAACATAATAAAAAAAACGAGTTTCATTAACAACTGAAACCTGAGCGCCCAAAGCTTGTAATTGTTGTTACGTACATGTGGAATAAAAAAATTATTTCATATTTTTAGTTCATTTTATTAAAGCATGTTTACATTTTTTTTGATTATTTAAATATTTTTTAGTTTATTTTACTTTTTTTTTAGTTTTTTTTGTAATCATACAGATATTTTCAAAGTTCAATTTTTTTTGTTTTAATTATAATTAACTAACATTCGTAATTCTGAATTCGGTAAACTAATTGTCTCGTTAAGTTTTTTTTAATTCCAAAAACTATGCTTCTCCATTCTATTAAAACTTCGAAAAAACTTATAATCCCAGATTATTAAATTAATCACTTAAAGTTGAGAAGAAAGTAGTAAAAAATTAACTTACCTCGTCAACATTGCGATGGGGATTAGTACACAAGCACGTTTGGAATGCAGCCATAAATGTCTCTTGGTGGTTCGTTCGAATATAATCCTCTTCGGGCTCCTGCAATTCTCTGTTGTGGGGGGAAAAAGGCTAAACTGAGAGTACAGATCTGCAAGCAATCCACAGCACTGTGTACCTGTGAATTTATGGGTTTTGTGAACTTTGTGTAAGAAGTGAATACTGGTAACTAAGTTCATTAGTTGTACACAGAACTGTTGTTAACCAATGACCTCAGCAACAGAAGAGTTTAACTGAGATTCCACACGAAAATGGTAAAGGACTAGTGACGGTAATTTTATTTTATTTATTTTAAATTTTTTCTTTTGCTATATTATATCGATCAATTTTAAGGTTGTATTAAAAGCGGAAGCATGTATGGGTAATTTCACCACGATGCGATCTTATGACCGTTGATCGTGGGAATACCTTGCGGATATAGTTCTGCGAATTGCCGAGCTTTAATAAAAGTAACTGGGCGTGCAAGTTCTCACAACTTCATGATCACTACAGTGTTATTATTGTTAATATCCTTCTTCACCCCTCATATACCATGTTTATAAGCGGATACCCTCCGGATATGGAAGTTTCGACACCGCTTATATACGGGAGTGAAAATCCAGAACTTGGACTTTCGCTCCCCAAGAAAAAGCCGGAGTGAAACTTCGCTCCCGGTTTATGTTATGCTGACTGGGAGTGAGATGACCGGAACATAAGGGGTCATCCATAAATTACGGGGGGCGTTTAGGGGGGAGGGGGATCTAGCCGAATCTCTCCAAATCTCACGTGGGGGAGGGAAGGGGTCTCGGCAAATATCACGTAATTTTTTTTTCGCAAGAAACAGTACAAAATTGCGCGAAAACTGGGTTAAATTAATAGTACAGGTAAATTAAGCCGAAAAACGCGATATAGCGGAAATAATTAGGTACAGGCTGAAAATTAGCAGAGAGCTTCTTTTTATGTTTCTTAATAAGGGGTTATGACGTCTACCGAGTCTACCCCGAGTTTTAGCGCTCAAAATGGGTATTTTCGATTTTCTTCAATTTTTTTTGCAATATTTCTTAATATCTTTTTGTTTTCTTCAATTTTAAGTACAATATCTGTAAATGAGAAAATCTTTAAAATCGTCTTTTTGGATCCACACTTAGATAGGTGTCATTCACGAAAATCTTGGTGCAGTATCAGATGATCGTGGTGAAAGGTTTTATCAATACATATTGCATATAGAGAAGGAATAATGAATCCATTACATAAAAAGTATTCGGGATACTATTACTATATTTCGACTCAATAGCAATTGGGTGTAAAAATTTAGCCACTGTTTACACTGTATTTGTTCATTTGTTTCAAATACCATTCAACATCCGAATAAAGAAAATATTTTAAATATTTGGGAATGAAGAGTGTATGACGTGTTGAAAATTTCTTATCATTTTATACAATGACCTGGGAAAAACTGGGAATGTAACGTATGCATTGACTTATACGACCATGTTTAGACAGATTGCGACCCTACGCTGAACTAGTGTGGGGGCCTAAGCTGGAACAAAAAAAAGCCCCAGAAGCCCAATTGAAAAACCTGGAACCTAATGCCCTCCTAAGTATCTCAATTGCATAATGTACCTAATCTTACTGCAATAATAGAGATTATATTAGGAATCGGCTCTTTTCACATCAGTCAGATCAGAACACATGCTATCTGCGGTGCATTGTCACTATACAAATCGAATGACTTCCTGTGTGTCCCACTTTTTCATTGTTTTGCACGCTTCTCTGTTTGATGTCTTGTGCTCTTAAATGTTGCATTGTTTTTTCGTTTGCATGTCTCAGTTGAGCTACTGAGCAGTGGTAAATGTTTCTCAGTCCAGCTGAGAAGTCCACCTTCTGCGCTGGAAGGGTAACTCAATTATTAAAAAGCAGAAATTTACACCAGGCGACATAATTAGTCATCTAAGCATCTTACACGATTCGAATTTTGAATCGTTAACCATCTGCTCTAGTATACTCGAGGCCAAGATAGATTTTGAAAACCTTTTGTTATGAATATCGAGAGCTGTGAAGAATGGAAGTCTAACAGATCCGCACTTATTGAATCTATATCCTGGTACGGTTTCTCATACCGAATAACTCGGATCGGATTCGGCGAATCTTTCCCCTGTTATTCGAAATCGGGATCGGTTTCTGAAATTCGCCGAATCCCGATTCCCTGATTGCTCGATATGAAATTCACTATTAAAATAAATATTCTTGATTATAACAAAAAATACAATTAGTTGTTCTATCTGTTAGAAACTTTGGTAACTAAAAGTAACAACTTGACTCAAAATTTTAAAAATTGAAAAAATTAAATCTTAATAAGTTTTGGGTCTTTGGATTTTATATGATTAAATTGTATTGACATTTTAGGATTCTCAATTGTTTTAGTTTCAGTTTAATTTTTCAAATTCAAAATTTGGTTTAAAAAAACTTACCTACAAATATAAATAATTATACCTTTTAAATTAAAGTACATATTCTAAAATTAATATGACCTTAGCTATGGCAACTAAAAGATCTAAAGTTTGGAATTATTTTACCGTGGAACCAACAACTAGAAATTAAATTCAAAACAAGCAAAAGTAATTAGGTAGTACTTTAGTAGTAGTATTTTTATTGGCAAAAGTAGAACTCATATACATATTGTTAATTTTATTTATTACTGAATTCTCTTTAATATACAATATATATTTTTTTGTAAATTAAAATTGCGAGTTTTTACTTGGAATCGGAATCGGAATCGTCGGTTCTCAATTTTAAGGATTCGGATTCGGCGAATCCAAAAAAGACCGGGTTTTGAGAAACCCTATATCCTGGTGTACAGGCGGCTGAAACGCCAATTTGAGAAGATGGCTGTGACTTCAGACTCCGCCTATCTAATGCCTGGGTCATTCAGTCACGGGTTTTTTACCCTAAAGTGCCATGTATAGAAGAATGCTCCGAAGTTTGTAGGTATATCTCCATCTTTACAATAATATTGTGAATGGCTATGCATGCCATAATTATATGTTTTGCCAAAGTCAACCTTCGTTATGTCAATAAAATGTAAAATTTTAATTTTTTTTTTAAATTCCATATGCTTGCTCTACAAATTCACGAGTTGAGCTCAAACTAGGATTGAAATTTTTCTGTTTTCTTGTTAACAGAGATTGATTTCCAAAGGATAGGCAGAATCACCTGTTAAATGGTAGCCCACAGGTATTGTAGTTTATATTGGGTGCATGAAGAGTTGTTGGTGGGATGATTTTGTGGTATTGTTCTTCAACACAAATTATGTTTTTTTAAATAAATCTAACGCAATCAAGCACAGATTAACATATTTACACTACAAATTCGCATAATAGTGTAAATACTAGAAATTTTTTAAAATTTGAAAAATCACACGAGAGATTGAGGGGGGGGGGGGCGTCGAGCCAAATCTCACGACATCTCACCAAGGGGGAGGGGCGGGGGGTCGAAAATTCGCCAAAAACGCCTCACGTAATTTATGGATGACCCCTAATTTTTAATTTTTTCTAAACCGAGTCACTCAAGTTTCTGTTATTTATATCAAATAAAAGAATATACATTTGCCTAAAAGGTGAACCTAGTTACGTTGCTGTACGATAATTAGTCTAAAAGTTATTTAAGTTTAAATAAATTTAACACCCTGTAACTTAGTGGATAGTGGGGATTGCATCCCTCTCTAGAACAATTTTTTTCTCCAAATACATCCAGGAATCGCGAATGAGGGGATATGAGTATTTTAAATCTTAAAAAAGACGATATCTCATGAATGGCATTTCGTGCGGGAAAATGTATAATAACCTTTTTTGTAGATAATCGCTTAATCTACAACCTTTGTGAATACTATTTTATGATAAGACTTACCGTTTAAGAAATATTAGCCAAAAACCGAATTTTTTGTTTTTAGAATGTGGTTTTTTGGGGGTAGCGTACTAGGGAACGCAATCACGGGATCCCGTATCCCGGGATTTCGGGATCCCGGCTATTTTTGCGGTCCCAAAACCCCGGGATTGATACGGCCTAATCCCGGGATCCCGGAAACGTTTTTTTAAACAAAAAACGTGATTTATTTAAAAAAAAATTTCGGTGGAAAAATATTTTGAATATGAAACTTATAATCTTCAAATTTAATGTTGGAATTATTTTTTAACCGCAGTATACGAAACACGCAACGAAAAATCCAATTTCTTTTTGCAGCTTCTAATTTGCTCGGCTGTATTTTCTCGTGTGTGCCTCTGCTTTTGCCGAATTCAACCCAGGTGCAAGCGACTCCAATATGCGCATAATTGGCAGCATCGCTCAGATTGCGTATACGTCAACGTGTTTGCACAGAACTCTGTGGAATATTGCAATATCTCCACAACCCTTGTGCTCCGGAATATGACGATCTTTTCGAAATATGTACCCTCGAAAGCTACGATACGTAAAGGCCCATTCAGATCCAGCAGCAGCAGCGGCAGCAAACAGTTCCTATTGGTTAATGGTGGTCACATGACAACAAAAGCAGCAGCGATTGCTAGTAAAATTAAGCTTGCTGCCGCTGCTGCTGCTGGATCTGAATGGGCCTTAAGGGTATACATAATCTTCTAAAAAGACTGTCAGTTATAAATCCTGATCAAGATCAGAGCGCTGAGATAACTGACCCACCCGGAACTGAATTAGAATCCATTTCAATGGAAGACCAATTGCAAATGGCGATTGTGCAAGGGTTTGCCAAATCAGCCATTCCGACAGCATCGGCAGCGAATTTCAATTTAGTGATAAAAAAGGAAATGTCACTATTTGAGAGCGGTGGAGCGCATGGCTCCAATATGCAGAAGGTATATGACTTTCTTTTGACCATTCCACCAACAAGCGTGGATACTGAAAGGGCCTATTCCGCAGCCGGAATTTTATTTACGAAGTTTCGGTCAAGACGGAATGACAAAACATTGGATGCACGGTATACAGAAACGAGGGACTGTTTCACACGAGACGACGGCCAACCAACAAAATCTGCTGTCATCGTCCATTCCCTTTTGAAAATTGAGGAACAGTCGTACGGGCTTTCACACGGGCCAATTTTTTCAACCAACTGTACGTCAAAACGCTTTAGCTTATTGTTGTTGGTTTTATTTTAATTCTCTTTTGCGTACTTTCCGAGTGAAAAAAAGTCATCTCTCTTTCTTTTCTTCTCCCAGCAAAAGGAACAAAAAACAACAACAACCACACCGCTGTCAAAAAGTCGTATCGAAAATCGTGTGAGAAAGTTGGATGAGAAAATCTTCCCTCCCCATCGTCCTCTCTCACCCTCTTCTCTAAAAAATGAATATGGTACGATTTCTGTTGGTTGGCCGTCGTCCCGTGTGCAACAGGCCAAAGTAATGAAAAAGAGACTGATGGCTTCGAATACCGTAGAAAAAGGGAACCAAGTGACGTCAGCACTAAAATACCGTCTTACAATATACAGTCTTTTTCATTACCTTGTTTCTGTATACCGTGATTGATTGGATGCACTTTGCTTCCTTCAAAGCTATTTTCAGCAACAGGCTAAGCCGGCCTTTATAAATAGTGAATTGTTTTTTGTTTTTAATTCACGAATAAAAATTTAAGTTTGAAAACTACATATATGTATGTAAGTAAGTTGCATTAAACTTCTTTGTTATAAGTTATATGTTTTGTTTGTAATTTTTTTTTTTACTATAAAAACAACCACACCATCCTTATGTTCCTCAAACCGATAGCGAAAAATTTGAATTTTTGGCAACAGGCAGAATCCCGGGGTATCCCGTGATCCCGGGATTGATGAAAATGAATCCCGCAATGCCGGGTTTGGGAAAAACATCCGGGATTGCGTTCCCTATAGTGTACAACCAATTTTCCGAAACTTTTTTTAACATATTTTTTTTAACTATTTTTTAAAAAAAAAGTTAGTGAGTTAACATTTTGTTAGAGCTCAAAACCCCTAACAACTGGACTATTACATTAAACATTGGCTTTAAGGCGCCATTCCATTGAAGCAACACTTGACGACATGTGCCATGATACTGGTTTCCTACTGTTGCCTGATTACAGGTGTGCGACTATGTGCCACAAAATTCGATAATGTAGCATGCGAAATTTGTCTCCCATATCGAATACGCTTTGCCGTCGATACTTGTAGCATGCTTCTAAAACGATTCCATTTAGGCAACTTCAGTTTGGTGTATCATGTCTTTGCAACGTAAATTACAATTTCATATACGCTGGTGTTGACTGCGAAGACTGGATATCTGACGGAGGTATTTTTCGAGAAACGTCATTTTAATTAGAAGCTGGCTAAAGGAAAGCCAAATTGCCTCACCCAGAACCACTTCCTAATAGCAACGAGTTAACGCCTCATGCAATCTCGATGGTTGATGCGTTCCCTCTACAGGAACCCTTTCATGAAACCCTTTAGCCGTCACCACACAAAGGCACTATTGCCAAAGACTGCACAATTATAGGCATTCATACGCTCTTAGAGTAGTGGAAAATACGTTGCTAGCAAGTGTGTTTCGTGTATTTTGATTAATTTGGAAAAATTTGAAATTGTCGCAAAAACATGCATTTGTCTTCATAATTTGTTGAGAAGGAGAAAAACATCGCGATCAATATACTGTCCTCAAGGAACTTTAGATAATGAAACGCAAGATGGCAATTTTATCTCGGATCATGCAGGGCAGTGATGTCCAAATTGATTCTGGTCTGCAGAGTTTGCCACATAAACCATGAAAGTCAATTTTTGAAGCTAAAAAAGTGAGAAATTAGGGCGTTTTCAATGATGCAAGTTGCGCGCGCAATTGACTTATTCAGCAATGGAAGTATGTTGCTGAATAAGTCAATTGCGCACGCAACCTGCATCATTGAAACACCCTTAATTTACGAGATATTTTCAATCAGATGAAGGCCGGCCGCGCACTAGCAACTTTTGTTATGGGCGATTAAACAGTTTAATCAATGAAAAATTTGCGTTGAAATAGCCTATGTGCGGACTCACGTTTACTTTAATGCGTTCTATTTTTGTGATTAAAAAGTTGCTTCTTTATAATAACTAATTTTGTTAGGCCCTGATTCCGGCGAATCTTCATAAATGAGATTGTTTACACAATTCCATTTCATGTAGCAGGATACAAGCCGCACCGATCCGCTGACTGTTGGATAGCGACGACAATGTTCGACACGTTAAATCTGGTCGAAAGGTGATGCATGCGTCCTGGCAAAAAGTATTAAATCGTAGCAGGCGGCAAGGAGACTTTTTTTGTCGCTTCGTGTTCCTTCAATGGAACGGCAGTGTGCAGCATGCGTCAATGCCGCATGCTACATGTTGCCTAAAAGTTGCTTCAGTGGAATTGCGCCTTATCTGTGTTTGTTGCTTAGAATATAGAACTACAGGAAGGGCCCTCGCCGAATTTTAGCGTAGTGAAATTCTTTTTGTGTGAGTGCTCACGTTTTAGTAGTTGTTTGTCCATTACAAGCGGATAAAGCGAATGGAATAGAGGAGGGGCAAGAGCAAGTTGAAATAATCAGTTAACTAAAATAAAATCTTGCCCTTACAAATGAACTTTTTACACGCCGTCACTACGCATTCTAATCAGCTGATCCCCTTGAATTTTGCGTGGCATTAGTTAATGTAAACAAAGAAATCCAAGCACACAAAATTTACATTATTTAAGTATTTAGCTCAGTGATTTCCACAATTATTAATGGAAATATGTAATATATATGTTTAGGAAGTATTTGAGTTTACCCACTTATCTGAAAAAGGATTTTCCTCGCGGAATTAGCGAATTATTCGTACATCCACAAACTGCACACTTCATTGTTCTTATTTCACTTAAAATTCACTTGTAACAACTTTAATTGCACTGAAAACAAATTCTTTGAAGTTTCTTTCTCCTTTTTATTTAGTTTTGAAAAAAACTGGAAGTAAATTTGATAAAAAACACTCGTTTCAAAGAAAATGCACTACCGAACGTGAGAAAACAATTTATAATTTGACAGTCAACTAACAAGCAAATAGCCCAGTTTGACAGTTGTCTGATACCGGATTTCACTACGCTCACGTACAGGGATTTTACACGCGAGGGCCTTTCCTGTAGTTCTATATTCTAAGGTTTGTTGCCATTTTAAATTTGAGCTCGGAGCTGTCATCTCAAACCAGAAAGTATTTTGCATTTTCAGCCCCATTTCTTATAAACGCATCGGGAGTTTCACTTCGGATTGAAGATACGAATAGGACTTCCACAAAGTTTCTCTGTAATACTCTATTTTTAGATAATTGTGTCGGTTTCAACTCAGGATTTGTCACTGTTTTTAATTATATTCATAGGGTCCCCTATCAAATAATAGTTGCGTTTCTGTTCTACTTTTTACTACTAGGTTCCTGTAAAATGAAAATTACGAAAATGAATATGAGGAAGAAAAACAAGAAGTTATATTATTTGTCAGGTAATCTTGATATTCTTTGGTACATAAACTGGAACTAAACTCCTTTCTTTTTATTCTGCATAGTTAAGTATATGAGCATTACAAAAGAAGATCCCTTCTTGCACTAAATAGATAGGTTTTAAGTAAATGATTGTATCTGAGAAGAAAGATTGAAGTATTCATTTAAAGCTTTACCCCTTCATCGAGTGCATGGGGCCTTTAAAACTGCCCCTACTTTGCCGCGGGAGTCCTCTCAGCCCATATATCTGAGACTCCTACATAATGGTGTGTTGTTTGATCATGATGACACCTCTGAGACTTGGCAGTGATTTAAACAGTTAGCAATGTATTGAGTGGACAGCTTAAGGCGAGAAACACAATTGGAGCTTTTCTGCCAGCTTGAGCTTTTGGCATATGTACTGTGTTTCCATGCAGAGTTTATCCTGAGTTTACTTGTTATAGATAACGATAACGAACAACAGCAAATCCATAACCCAAACATCCCAATTCCAGTTATTATTTAAATATCCCATTGCATCCCAATTCCAGTTAAATTAATTTAAATATCCCATTACAATATTGCTCCCATAAAATTTTATCTGTCAATGCACTTTTTATGCACTTGCAACATTCCTCATTCCCACGCGCAATGAATATTTTTTGCTTACTGGCATTTCTAAGAATTATATTGCACCCTTTGGTCTTAGTACAGAAGATAGGGTACTTGGTACCGAAAAACATAATGATAAGGCAGTGGAAGGAAAACCGTAGCTCGAGCCGGTCGAAATAAAATCGATTTAAATTTAAATAAATAAGAAAAAAGTAAAATAAATTAACAAGAAAGCTTTAATTCAATAAAGTGCTTTTCGTTTAAATGAGTGTTTGATTTGTTCCGATATATTTTTTGTTCGCACATTCTTTTTTCAAAAAAGAATAATTTCTGGCGCAGTCGGTAGGATACGTCAAGCAAAGTGGCTTACGTATCAACGTTTAATGACGTGAACTAGTGGAAATTGTACCGTCGCAAAAAGTGTAAAAACCAATTTTTCGTGGCAAACGTGCAGTGATGTTTACAAAACAAAACTAATCCACAAAATCAAAACAAAGTGCGATTTAAAGGCAGCAGAAGTGCCTTAAATCTATAAAAGTGCGTTAAAAGAAAATAACAAATCAAACATCAAACAAACACCAACAAAAGATCACCAGTAGAGCACCAGCGGAGCACCAGCGACAAAAGTAGCTGCAACACCTCAGAAGGAAGACAACAAAGCATCAGCCTTCGAGTAGTTAAAAATAGGAAATTTTTAAGGTCAGGTCCTTCCACTCAAATAAATAAAATAAAAAGCAGTTAGGCATTTAGTAGAAAGTAGAAAGAATATACAATTAATCATTTTTTTTTTGCCTATTATATATTTTTTTTTAAACAATTTAAATTAACTTAAAAGTGAGAGAAAGTTTTAAAGAGGAAATGAATTTAGATTAAAAAGATTTCTACTTATTATATTTCTTTTAAAATTACTATAATTAAATAATCTTACTAAAATTAAAAGTGAGTAAAGGGAAGAAATTTTTAAAGAAGAAACAAATACGAGTATATTAATAAATTTTTTTTTCATTATATTAAAAACAACCTGAACTTAAAAGTGAAAGAAATTTTTAAAGAAGAAATAATAAAATTTCGGAGAGTATATTACTAAAGTTACAAGTATATTAATAGAAAATTTTTTTTTTTCATTATATTTCTTTTAAAATATTTTCAATTAAACAATTTAAGTGAATTTGAAAGTGAGAGAAATTTTAAAGAGGAAATGAATTTATATTAATAAATTTCTGCCTATTATATTTCTTTTGAAATCCCTATAATTGATAGTCATTTTTTTGAAGAGTATATTAATAAAATTGTTTTTGCAGTATATTTCTTTAAAACCTTTTAAATTAAACCATTTCAAACAATTTTTATTAAATATATAAAAAAAAAATTTTTTTTTAAAGAGAGCCCAAATAAAAAAAAAGAAAATAAAATAATAGTATACGTGTATAGTTATGTCCTCAGAGGATAAAAATTTACGTTCTGAATACTCGAACGAATTAGAAGACGCTAGCAAGCAAACTAGACAAATTTCAGAAATAATCGACAATTTCCATACCCTTAATCAAAATCTACAATCTCAAGCCGAAACTTCCAATATGCTTACCTTAAACATAGATCCTTTAAAATATCTGTCGAAACTTCCCATATTTAGTGGAGACCTCAAAGACCTTCAAATATTTATTGAATTAATAGATAAAGTCTACCCGGTACTCGCAAGATACGATACACTCGCTCAAACTATCTTTTCAGATATTATCAAATCAAAACTTGTAGGCAGGGCAAGGCAAATAATTGAAATAAATGGACATCTTCAGTCCTGGGCAGATATAAAATTAATGTTATTGAACAATTTTAGTGATAGACTAACAGTAGAAGAGCTTTTTGATGAACTAAGGGCAGTTAAATTCAAGACAAATTGCGTAGAATTTTTCAATGAAATTCAAATCATTTTAAGAAGGCTTAATACCAAAACAAAACTAATACTAGAAGGCAATCCCGAAACAATGCAAAACGCAATCACAACTAACAAAAATTCAGCTTTAGCAGTCTTTAGAAACAAATTACCTGAACCCATGAAGTCAGTGCTATGTTGTAGAAATCCGGACAGCTTAGAAAAAGCTATAAATATCCTCCACGAATCTGGATACGCATTTTTAAACCCAAATCAGAACCGATCTAATGACCTACCCAACTATAACAATTCACAAAGAGATAGAAGTCGCAACGAACCTAACAAAAACATCAATCCGCAGTCCTTTCGAAGACAACCCCCGAACCAATTTAATAATTCTCACCTAAACCAAACTAGAAATTACAACCCTCACCCTCATAATAAATATGGACGACAACAATTCTCACCCAATCCATTCTCAAACAACCAAAGGTTTCAGACAGCCAGTAGAAATTTCACACAACCGAACCAGTTTCAACCGAATGTAAGAAATTTTAACCCTCAAATAAATAGCCCGCAATACCCGCGAAACTTACAAACCAATTCAGGAAGATCACCGCCACCGGAACCCATGGAGGTGAATACTAATCAAAGAATTGCTCTCGAAAACGTCCAAAATTGCGAAGCTCAAAATTTTCAGTCAGCTGCCTCGAATCCAACCTTCCATATATCTTAGTGAATGGAAACATAAGGCCCCTAAAATTTATAGTCGATTCCGGAGCTACTCATTCAGTTATCAACCCAGATCTCTGCCACCCCAAATACATTGTTCAAACTCAAACAAAACTTAAAATCCTTAAAGGTGAAGTGAATATAACACAGAAAGCAAACATTCCATTATTTGAAGAGTTAGGAGATCCCAAAAATATAGTCGAATTCAATATATGTGACTTTCATGATAAATACGATGGCTTGATTGGAAATAACATCCTAAAACCTCTAAAATTTAAGATCGACTATGAATATGATTTACTACTTACTAAAGATAAAGTAGTGAAGTTGAACTTCAATCTGGAGATACCAGAATATAAATACAAAATTAAAAAGGAAGGGTTACAAGACATTGATATTCCCGTATTGCAAAAAGAAGGTTTAGCCTACATCGGAGAGCAGAAGTCTTTGAGAGGCAATCTTACTATCCGCGAAGGGATATACAATGTCGAAAACTATAAAGCAAATGCCACAATCTGCGTAAAAGATCATGATGGCAAAGAATATAGTTTCGATCCGATACATAGCGAAAAAGTTAACGAAGAAAACTTCAACATTATCGAAATCAAAGACCCTGTACCTCTAACTGAACAAATTCGATGCGAACATCTCAATCCAGAAGAAAAACAAAAATTACTCAAATTGATCAAGCGATTTTCTCACATTTTCTACCAAGAAAATTCTAACCTAACTTTCACTAATGCAATTCAGCATCAGATACGTACGCTAGACAATGTTCCAATACATGTTAAATCGTATAGGTACCCATATGCACTTAAAGATGAAATTAAAGGCCAAATAACAGAAATGCTGGATAATGGGATTATAAGACCCAGCAACTCTCCTTACTCCGCCCCTGTTTGGATTGTGCCAAAAAAAATTGACAGTAGCGGAAAAACAAAGTGGCGAGTCGTCATCGATTATAGAAAACTGAACGAAGTAACGATCGACGACAAATACCCCATCCCTAATATCGATGAAATATTAGAAAAACTTGGCAGGTGCCAATATTTTACTACTCTGGACCTCGCGAAGGGGTTTCATCAAATAGAAATTGATCAAGATGATATTCATAAAACAGCATTTTCCGTTGAAAACGGACATTACGAGTTTCTACGTATGCCTTTTGGTCTGAAGACAGCCCCGGCAACGTTTCAGAGACTTATGAATAATATCCTACGTGATTATATCAATAGGATCTGCCTTGTATATCTAGACGACATAATAATCTATTCAACTTCCTTACAAGAACACTTAGATTCTTTAAGTAAGATTTTTAATAGATTATCTCAAGTTAACTTGAAGGTTCAACTAGACAAGTCCGAGTTCCTTAAGAAGGAAACAGAATTTTTGGGTCACGTGGTCACTCAAGAGGGTATAAGACCAAATCCGAGCAAAGTAGAATGCGTTCGCAATTTCCCTATGCCTAAGAATCCTAAACAAATCAAGCAATTCCTTGGTTTAAGTGGATATTATAGAAGATTTATAAAGGATTATTCTGAAATAGCCAAACCAATGACAAGATTTTTGAAAAAGGACGCTAAACTAAATGTAAACGATCCGGAATACATTCGTAGCTTCGAAACACTAAAAAGCCTTCTTATTACCGAACCCATTTTAAAGTATCCAGACTTTGATAAGACGTTTACTATAACTACTGACGCAAGCAAATACGCACTTGGCGCCATACTTTCGCAAAGCGAGCATCCAATTTGCTACGCCAGTCGAACATTAAATGACCATGAGCAAAATTACAGTGTAATTGAGAAAGAACTGCTCGCAATAGTGTGGGCAACAAAATACTTTCGTCCCTACGTGTATGGGAGAAAGTTTATTATAGAAACAGACCACCAACCCCTTCGGTGGCTCTTTTCGTTAAAAGAACCAAACTCCAGACTCTTTCGTTGGAAGCTAAAGCTTTCAGAATATGACTACGAAGTGAGATACAAAAAAGGTCGCAAAAATAGTAACGCAGACGCATTATCACGGATAGAAATCAATCTTATCGAAGAATTAGAATCTAATGAAATTCCAATAGGCAAATCCCCATTAAATATCTTTAAAACCCAAATTATCATTCAAAAAGCTCACTCTGGCTCTTTACGAATTAGAAACAAAACTATATTCAACAAAACCCGAAAAACAATTTATATAAAATCCCTAGATATCGGAACAGCCACAACACTCCTGAAAAATCATTTTAATCCTAAAGGACTAAATGCTGTATTTTCTTCAGAACCTGAATTCTTTAACATACTACAAACCGCCTACATCGCCCATTTCACTAATAATCCCAAATTTAAAATAATAAAATGCACTCAGATATTAGAAGACATTACAGACGAGGAAAAACTGGCGGAAATAATAGAACAAGAACACCTAAGAAATAACCATAGAGGCATAACTGAAGTATTAAAGGAAATACAATTCAAATATTATCACCCTAAATTGAGTACAAGGGTCACTCAGTTCATTAATAATTGTGAAATATGTAATTTGGAGAAATACGAGAGGAAACCGGTGAAACCTAAATTTCAAATATCCGAAACTCCTGCAGCCCCAAACAAAATAATCCATATAGACGTATTCTATACCCTTGAGAAAAACTTATTTTTGACGTTTATCGATAAATTTAGTAAATTTGCCCAAGCCATTAGAATCAATGGAAGATCTTGGATCGAATTCAAAAGGGCACTGATACAATATCTCAGTACTTCGGGAGAGATAGAAAAAATTGTTGTCGATAATGAACTTGGCTTCAAAGCCGTACCTTTAAGAGAATTCCTAAATAATAGAAATATCCAAATACACTTCACGTCCAACAGCAATCACACCTCTAACGCCGATATAGAAAGACTCCATAACACTATTAATGAACACCTCAGGTTACTTCGTCACGACCCAAACAAAGACTCCGACACTGTAGAAGAAAAAATTCTCAAAACTATACACTTCTATAATAATTCAATACACACTACAACTAATAGAAAACCTGTAGATTTCCATACTGGAAAAATTAATATAAACGAATATAACGGAATCAGGGAAAGAGCACTTAAGTTAAAAGAGAAGAATATAACTAAACTTAACAAACATAGGGAAGATATAGAAGTTCAGTCAGGCCCAAATTTTATTAGAGAAATACGCGGTGGTAAGAACCACGCTAAGTTTAGGAAATTAGAATTAGAGAAACTTGATCAAAACCACGTAGTAGATAAGAACACAGGGCTCAAATATTATAAAGCCCATGTAAAAAGACAGAAAAAATTCCAAAACTATGAATCCCCAACAGTAAAATCAAATTATAAAAGAAAATCAAAAAGAACTCCCATTTCAGGTCAAAATGCAAATACTGCTACTTCTGGTACTCCTTCCGGCAACGCTTTGCCAATTACTGGAGGTGAATAATTTAAACAATAGCAATGGATACGTTACTATTAAAACAGAGAATGTCAACATAGTAAACAACTATAAAAAGGTTCTGCACAGCATTAATATTACAGAGTTCGAGAATGTCAAAAAGTATATATACAAGAGCATCGAAACACTACAAAGAAAAGAAAATTTAGTTACCCCCATGTTTAGTACCCTATGCCATAACTATGAACTTCTAGAAAAGAAGATTAATAACTTAAAACCCCATCCAAGAGTTAAAAGAGGTCTAGTCGATATTGTCGGTAAAGGTTTAAAATACCTTGCAGGTACGATGGATTCAGACGATGAAACCCAAATAAACGACCAATTGGAAGCCTTATCAAAAAATAATAAACAATTAATTCTGGAAAACAATAAACAAGTTCTATTCAACAACGAAATATCTGACCAGATCACAAACTTAACTAAACACGTCCAAGAACAACAAGTAGCTATAACCCAATATATCAACAAATTCCATGCGGAAAAAGCAAATAAAATACTGGAACTAGAAGACGAAATCCAATATATACAACGTGTGTACCAAATTAATTATGATATACACTTACTAATAAATCATTTAGATGACATCAGCCAGGTTATTTTAACAAGTAAATTAGGACTTCTAACTCGTAATATTCTACAAGACCAAGAACTACAACTATTAAGCAATATTGAAAGTTTCGAAGACATAAAAATTGTAGTAGCTTTTCATTCCGACCAAATATTAATAATAATCCTCATTCCAGAGTATTCAGAAACCAAATTTGCAAAAATCCTAATAGAACCAATCCCGTCAAAGGAAAATAATACTATAATCTTAGATAAGAAAATATTCATAATTGATCAATTTAATAATATCTATAGAGATAACGTTAAAGATAATTTAAAGAAAAATCTAATAAAAATAGAAGATAACTGCCTGTCAAATATAATAAGTTTTAAAGAGGCTCATTGTCCCGTTGAAAGTTTTAAAGGGGAAGAAATTAAAGAAATAAGCCCTGGTATTGTAGTAACTAAAAATATATCAAAAACGCAGCTAATACATAATTGTAACCAATTTAACTTAAGTATAGAAGGTAATAACATAATTAAATTTGAAAATTGTAAAATTAAGATTAATGAAAAAGTATTTGAAAATTCAATCTTTAAATTCAAAGATAATATCATTCTCCCTCATTATATTACAAAGATAATAGAAAATAAGACCACAAGTACGATTACATTTGAAGAAATTCATATCAATAATATCAAAAACAATAGAAAACTAATTGAAGAAATCAGTACTAAGAACAAAGAGGGCAATGCTATAAATTTTTCCATCAATGCCATTTTAACTATTTTAATAATAATAACAATTGCCATACTATTGATCAGTAAATATCGCCGAACTATTATTTTAAAAAGTTCGTCGGAGCCTCACGCTAACGGTGGGGGTGTTATAGATAACGATAACGAACAACAGCAAATCCATAACCCAAACATCCCAATTCCAGTTATTATTTAAATATCCCATTGCATCCCAATTCCAGTTAAATTAATTTAAATATCCCATTACAATATTGCTCCCATAAAATTTTATCTGTCAATGCACTTTTTATGCACTTGCAACATTCCTCATTCCCACGCGCAATGAATATTTTTTGCTTACTGGCATTTCTAAGAATTATATTGCACCCTTTGGTCTTAGTACAGAAGATAGGGTACTTGGTACCGAAAAACATAATGATAAGGCAGTGGAAGGAAAACCGTAGCTCGAGCCGGTCGAAATAAAATCGATTTAAATTTAAATAAATAAGAAAAAAGTAAAATAAATTAACAAGAAAGCTTTAATTCAATAAAGTGCTTTTCGTTTAAATGAGTGTTTGATTTGTTCCGATATATTTTTTGTTCGCACATTCTTTTTTCAAAAAAGAATAATTTCTTTTACTCAGATTAAGCGCCCATGGAAACGGGGATTGAGTAAAGTGTCGTTAAATCCAAGTAAACTCAACGAAGCCAGTCCGATTAAGCCGGGTTTTGTATATGTGTGTGTTTCAGTATCCCTGCACATATACCAACGGCGACGCAATGTAAAATTAATTATCTGTCACTGTAACCCAGAACCGTCATGGAAACAGCATTGAGTGATCTTGAGAGAAAAAGCTTTCTGTTTACTTAACGAAAACTCTACCCTGGCTCATGGAAACACAGTAATGGAAAACCACGCATCTGGTCACAATTACAGCTTCAGATTTTCGGTCAGCCGAAATGCCGATTTTCGGTCAGCCGAAATGCCGATTTTCGGTCAACTCGAGCTTTAAAAAATTTTTAATTTTCAGCTGGCTGCTGTCATTATCTTTTGTTGATCTGTGCTTCGCTAAAGGGGGAGAATGTCGTCGGGTTTTGTCTGCAAAATTTTATTTTATTTACAAAGCTCCAATTGTGTTTGGGCCTTAATGCTTATAACCTCCTTCCTTTTGTTCACTCCTGTGTTAGCCCGGCCTCACGGTGACCGTTCGCATCACATTCACTCGGCATAATCGATCGCCCTTCTTGTTGAAATGGCCAGTATCTCACCATCATCCCGCTGGAGGGTACTCGGCTTCTGGAAACATAAGGAAGATGTGCTTATGTAGGGTTTCAGTGGTTTTAAAAAATACAGCTGTTACTGTTTTTAATTTTCGAAAAAACGGCTGATAAACTGCGATCAATTTTCGTTTTCATCAGTATTCGGCCACTGTTGTACTACATCATCTACCGCTACATCGATAACAACAAAAAGGCGAGAGGCTAGATTGCCTGCGAAAGTTAGGGTGGTTTTGATGGAGTGACTGTGGGATTCTTGAGCCTTCGCAATAATTTCATGACATCCTCCTCGGGTGAAAATATAAGACTGAAAATAGACTGAAAAATTACTATTTTTTTCAATGTTGAAGAGCAGTGGCAAAACTAACGGAAACTAGACTGAGGTAGCGAACAGGAGACGGAACTGAAAATGCATTGAAAATGATAGGTAATTTCGACTGAAGAGTGTGAATGGACATCAGGCGGAGTTTAGACGGAAACATTTAAACATTTAGATGAATGGAGTAACAATTATTATTAAAAAATTTCTAAGTCCAAGAAATGTAGAGTCCCTCCTAAGAATATTCCAAATCTAAAAATGATAAAAATTTCCGCCTTGTTTCAGCCTCTTTTCAGTCTTTTTTTTATACTCATGAAGGGTAAATTTCCGCCTTATTTCGGACAGAATTCCGTCTAAAATGCACTTTTCAGTCTCTTTTCAGTCTTTTTTCAGTTTTATATTTTCACCCGGGTCGTTCATTCGGCCATCTACACGAATTTTTAAATTTTTTATGAGCTTATTATACTTATGTCGCTGTTAATATGAGAAAGCTTCTTGAACATAAATTGTAAAATTTTTTCATCGCTCACCAACGTTGCATTCTCACTCCATTGCCTTGATAAGTATGTTTAGAGCATAAAAGTCCTGGTCGTATGTTTAGAGTAGAATCTCTATCATATTCAACGCCTTAAATTATTTTAATTCTCGCGAATTGCTGTTTCCGTTTTGACCAGTATGTAGTTCAATCATTGATGGAATTCCACCGCGTTTTAACGTCAAGATGTAGCTCTATCTCGTGACCAAATTCGTCTTTTATTTTTGTCACAAAGACAGTATTGTGAACTGTTGAGTTCTTGATGAATCTAACAAGTTTTCTTGACTTTTCTAACTGGTCATGTAATACACTTTCTCTTCTTTTATTACATCGTTGCATGGATGCTTCATAGGCTTTTACACAGGCGAACTCCAACGAACAAACTATATCAAACCTTAATTTATTTTTGTTGTTACTTTTTTAAATTTTCTTGGGATTTCTCGTCCCAGCAACAATAACAATGCAGGAACTGTCAAAATGTTCGTTTACTGAGAGTGTTCATTTAAATTTTCCGCCCTCGCCTTCGTCCCCTCTCACCATCTTCACCCTACACCCAGTTTGTTCGTTCGTTTTGTCTGTTCGGTGTCCGGCCTTGTAATAGGGCTCTTTGTAAAACAGCAAAACAATGTACATAGTGTTGGTTAAATACATAATTTCTTTTATTTTTATTTACCGCCAAATTTTTTGAAACAAAATTTCAAAAACAGTAAAAACAGTTAAGAAAAAAACAGCTGTTACTGTTAAACAGTTTTGAAAAACCCTACTTATGATCAATCCGCGGTTTGTCTAAGACAGGAAAGCAGTTAGTTTTTTATTGTATACGAGGGTTGCCATCTGCAGCATTGCAAATTCAGGGCCTGCAGTCCTCCCCTTAGAGCTAATTTCTCTCATTCTGATTCGGTCGAAACGGGAAAACATGGACAAGCCCCGCTCCATCATGACAGGTGGTCGATTGTTCTGACCAATTTTCCTCCGCATCACACACCAAGAAGTCGTGTCCATTAACCGGTTTTGAGATGCCAGCCTGCGCGAGACATGCCTCGGCTCCTTAAATTCGTTAAAAACCTAAAAACTGATCCTTTTAAATTTTTATAAGTCGTTCTTCTCAATTCCTTTGAGGCTGCAGCTGTCCCAGAACCCGCGCTTGATATTGATAGAGGTGCAGTGCCAAAACCTTCGCTCTCTATGTACCTGTCTATGATATCTGTCAATATCAAGCTGTTGATATAACACGCACTTTGAAAAGAAATCAACAGATGGCGCATCTTTTAGAAGCTTGTGGCAGTCTTTCCCAGCCTCTATCGGAAAAACTTGACAAGAGACACAACTTGACCGGATTAGTAGCAGAGACAAATGCTTGCTGCTACGGCAATTTTTCATTGATAGTTCGTTTTTCAATCGATCAAGATTGCTTTGGAACAAAAATAAAATAAATTAATAAAAACATTGAAGAGACATAAGATTGACTTGTTTTTATTTCGTTCGCTTATGGTTGTTACACGGAGTTGCAATCAGACAGCGACAAGCTGTGGTGCTGCCATATTCTTAGTAGGTGCTGAAAACTTTGGCAGAACGACAGCAGCACGGTATACATATAATAAGGTAATGTAATCCGAATGCAAACATTGAGCTGTCATTTCGATCGTGACGTCACTGAAATCGTTCGGGTCTAAACAAATTGAAAAATAATTTTTGTGAGTTTTGTTAAAGTGAAAAGTTGTGATTATTAAATAAAGGAAGTAATAAAATAGGAAAAAACTGGTTAAATGTGTTGTTGTTAATTGTAAGAACTATGAAAACAAAAAATATTGTGTAGTGAAGATGAAAAATTTAACTTTTCCGAAGGATGAAAATTTGTGTGATATGTGGATACGAGCTAGTGGAAATAAAACTGTTTTCAATGTTAATACCGCAAAAATGTGCGTTGACCAGTTTTTAGAGCAGGACTATAGATTAGAAAACATTCTTTTAAAGACACCAAGAGTGTAAAAAAAACCGAACAAAGGAGCTATTCCTAGTCGAAATTTGCCAGTTTCTCATGCTGAAATTTCCGGACGAGAATAAAGGATTAATAAAACAGAACAAAGGCAAATTTTGCAGGAAGTAATTTCAGAATATGAGCAGTAACATATGTTTCTGTTAAATATCGCATAACTTTTTTTGTTTGAGTGTTTTCCTTTTTAGAAATCAAAGAGATCAGGTGGAGTTGGAAGGTAGCGGCATAGAAAATTTAGTAATAAGCACAGTTACTAGTGTTGCTGTTCAGACAGAGTCAATTTACAATGGAATTCTATATTAAATTTGTGGTAAACTTATTATGCATTATATTTTTTAGAAGAAATTTGGAAAGTTGTCTCGAAAGGGAAATTGTTATTCTAAAAAGACAATTGAAAAAGGAGACTGTGCTTATTACTAAATTTTCTATGCCGCTACCTTCCAACTCCACCTGATCTCTTTGATTTCTAAAAAGGAAAACACTCAAACAAAAAAAGTTATGCGATATTTAACAGAAACATATGTTACCGCTCATATTCTGAAATTACTTCCTACAAAATTTGCCTTTGTTCTGTTTTATTAATCCTTTATTCTCGTCCGGAAATTTCAGCATGAGAAACTGGTAAATTTCGACTAGGAATAGCTCCTCTATTCGGTTTTTTTACACTCTTGGTGTCTTTAAAAGAATGTTTTCTAATCTATAGTCCTGCTCTAAAAACTGGTCAACGCACATTTTTGCGGTATTAACATTGAAAACAGTTTTATTTCCACTAGCTCGTATCCACATATCACACAAATTTTCATCCTTCGGAAAAGTTAAATTTTTCATCTTCACTACACAATATTTTTTGTTTTAATAGTTCTTACAATTAACAACAACACATTTAACCAGTTTTTTCCTATTTTATTACTTCCTTTATTTAATAATCACAACTTTTCACTATAACAAAACTCACAAAAATTATTTTTCAATTTGTTTAGACCCGAACGATTTCAGTGACGTCACATAAAATTGACATTTCGGGAATACATTACCTTGTATATGTATACCGTGGACAGCAGCAGCAGCAGGTCCGCGAGAGGAAACATGCCAAGCTGTCACCATGAAAAGGCGCAGTGGGCGATGCACAGTCTCTCCCGGACAAGTCGCCAGGCATGGACAACATAGTGCAAAGTATGCTACGCATGACATTCTCGGTCCATGACATGTCTCAATCTACATGTAATGTCAACACTCCAGTTACATACCTCGCTCCTGGAGGAGGGTTAAAGTGATCTTCATGCTAAAGGTGGGCAGACGCAGGCACGAAGCGGCAAGGCATTACAGGCCAACAAGCTTGTAATCTATTGTCCTAAAGATCCTAGAAGGCATGCTAGACCTACACCTAGGTAACTCCATAAAGCCCTTATGTCTACGTCTCAGCATGCAGACTACAAAGGTAGATCGGTGGACACTGCTCTTCACGATCCCGCGGGGAAATCAGCATCGACAATGGATCAATGGATCCTCCCTCCCTATTGCCTCAGCATGCTGGAAACTAGATTCATCCACAGCAGCTGAGACAATACTAGAGTGATAAAGTCGACATGCCGCGGCACACCTCGTCTTCTCGCCTCTGCTGTGGCACATGACGAAGGACAATATCCTAAAGACACTAGAGAACCACAAAATAAAGGCAGTTGTCTATGTGGATGACATGATGATATTAGCATCCACAAAATTCCAATCAGTGAGATTATGTAAATAGCTTTTGGAAAGGTTAGCGCATGGTCCAATCACTGCGGGCGGTTTCACCCCGGAAAATACTGAACTGATGTTTTTCACCAACAATACTAAAATACCCATTTTTAGTCCAACTTCAATTAACGGCCGAGCACTGAGCCTACCCCAGTCAGCCAAGTACTTGGGTCTTATTCCGAACCCAAAGTTGAATTGGAGGTTGAATATCGAAAAATCGCAAAGAAAGTCAGTAAAGCTTTGTATTTCTGTAAGCAAACTTTCGGCAAGAGGTGGAGTTCGAAGCCGCACGTGTTGCGCCGACTATACGTGACAGTGATTGGACCAGTGCTGACATATGGCTGTTAAATAAATAAATAACAATCTTTTTCTTTGTTTTATACTTTTTAACTTTTTATTTATTTAAATATGTTTAATTGGTTATTGTACACATAATATCACCGGAAAGGGAATTTATTCTACTTTATTCTTTTATAATTGTTTTATTGTTACAATTTAACATTTTTATTCCAATATATTTTTATTTTTTGCACTTTGCACTTTCAAACTTACATCTTGTTATTTAATTCACTTAGACTTTATTAGAATTATTGAATTAGAACTAACGAATAAAATAAAAAACTGTCACTGCACCGACACCCAACTTGTTACCACGAATCATCCGCGCCTCATCTCGATCTTAACAACACATTTTTATGACAAGTGAAATGGATACTCGTTAAGTCAACACAACTCCGCTAATCACCGCCACCGTTCGTAAAAACCACCCGCTGGTGGTGACGGGTCAAAACACACTCAACTTTTTTAAATTTCCACCCGCCGGTGGTGGCAAGGAAAAACTCCAAAACGTCGGGGAAACGCGCTCTTGAACTTTATTAGCCAATGCACCTGCGCAACTTGCTTACAGCGCGCTTCTCACGCGGCGCATTGCAAGTTGCGCGAAAATTATCTTTGGGGTGGCTCAAGTTTCGTCTTGAAACTTTGGTTCAGGGCCGTTTCCCATGGAAAATTTACCGACGTATGTAAAAATGGATAAGTTTATACTTACTTTAGGAATGTTAATTTTTAAGAAATTTTCCCTTCTGGGATTTTTTACATAACATTCCTTCCCCCCTGGAGCAAGAGAATCGCTACGGAGTAGAGCGATTCTCGTACTCGAAGGAAATGAGGGGATGAAGGAGGTTAGGCCGGGCGGGCGTACCCAGTACTTGAAGGGAGTACTATTTTTTATGGGGGAAAAAAAACTGGGCAATCATGCGGCAGGGTCATTTGCATTGTACAAAAGATTAGTTTGGAGTTCTTGGATCGAACCGTATGGATCAGTAACAGTGTACATCTGTATGTGGGGTAGCCTAGTAACATTAGCTGTTGAGGGAGGATCTGCCCATGAGTGGTCGTCCAACACGGCGTTTTACGAAATAAAACGGGCTTGGGTATTCTCAGGGGCAGGCCGTCATTTGATCGTCTAAAGTGGCGTTTTATCTTCGTAAAACGGCTTTAAACGTTTGTTGTAGACGTCACTAATTTCCTGTTTCGTACTATGACAGCTTTTGGTTGGACCAGATGAGGCGTGTAGGGGGGTTCTTGACGTTGAAGACACCTTTGAGGAGTTTATGGTCGGTATAGACCTTGAATTTGCGCCCCTTAAATGACACTGGAAGGGCCTCACTTCTGGCGTCCGTTGTGAGATTGAACGGTTAGCTGAAATCTGGGTATGAGTAGTGGAGGGGGACTAGGGAGGACTTGATTGCCTGAAATGCTTCTTCGCATTTAGAGGTCCCGAGGAATTTAATGCATTTTCGTAGTATATTTGTTAAGAGGCGGACTCTTTTGGAGAAATTAGGTATGTTTCTGTAGTAGTTAGCAAGGCCTAGGAAGGACTGCACTTGTCTAACTGGGAAGGTTTGAACGCACTTCGTTTTCATGGGGTCTGGTAGGGCTCCTTCTTCTGAGCCTATGTGATCCAGTAATTTTTTTTTTTGAGGGGACTGACATTTTTCCGGTGGTAGTTTGAGGTTGTTTTTCCTCAGCCGGTCAAAGGTTCTTCGTAATTTACTGTTACGGTCCTCATCTAGATAGGCACAACATTCGAGGCCTTGCAGGCCTGTGAGGACATAATTCATAAACCGTTTTTTCTCACCATTGGGGCCTGGTTTTTTAGGGACCACTAGAAGGGGTGAGTTCCATTGACTTTTAGTTGGTTGGACAATGTCGTTGTCCAAAATTTCGTTTAATTTCTCATTTGTGATCTGCCTTTGTGTTTTGGGCAGTCTCTTTAATTTTTGATTAATGAGCGTTTCGCGCCCATGATCTTCCGGATCTTGATTATCGGAAAATATGTACCGTAGGTATTGGAGGGAATTGTTTTCTATTTCATTTTTGCCCAACTTTAATTTTGCCCGTTTTCCCTTGGGTATACCATGCGAGATTGCACCATTTTTGGGTATACTTTCGAGCCTTGCTTTAGAGGACGATGGGGTACTGGCGTTCCTGAGACCGACTGGTTCAGAGCTTGAAGGATACCCATATTCATCGTTGGCAATGGTTAGAGGCTTAGGGTTGTTGTTGGCGGATAAGTGAATGGTAGAGTCTTTTGTTGGGGCGAGCGTGGGAGTTAGGCTCGTCAGGACTACTGGTGGGGGGTTAACATTGAGAAGACCGACAGACACTGTTCTTGTACCAGATGGTAAGAGGGCATTGGCGAGGAATATTCCTTCGCTCGGCTCGTATTGGTCACGGAGCATTTCCTCCTCTAACCTTAGTGGAATGGGGACCACCATTTGAGACTGGCTTGGTAGGCAAAGGGGTTTCTCCAATGCTACCTTTTGTTTTGAGCCTGTATGGGTCTCAAAGTCATTGGGGTTGTTTTCCAACCTTGACCCATCTTGAAATAGGCAGCTGGTATTCCTCTGTGAGAATACTTGGGAGACACCACCGGGGGTTGTCTCTGCTGCTACGAGCTGAGGTTCCCTGGTTTGGGTTTGCTCCTGCTGCTCTCTGGGTTTCGACTTGGTGGCTTCACTGTATAGCGGAATTGCTACCTCTACTGGATTGATTTCCGTGCGAGGAAATCGTAGTGTTTTATTTGGGCTTTCATTGTTGCAATGTTTTGAGAGGAAATCTTTCCGTAATAGGTCATCTTTTGGGGGCCCTGGCATGTTTCGCACAATTTGGAAAGTGCATGGGAGGGGGGTTTTTAGATTGAAATTCCCCTGGCGGCTCCCGAGGGTCTTTCCCTGTCCATGTGGTGTTTGGAATGTATTTTTTTGAGTGGGATCTGGTAGTTTGGGATCCTTGAGAGTATGTGTTTTTAGATTGGTAACCTCAGCGCTTTTGGCAACTAGTAGTTGAGCATTGCCGTTTAGGCTTATGTCCAGTGGAAAGTTGACTAGTGGGGCACTGTTTATGGGCGTCTGAGGTCCCTCGTTCATTTTATTCTTATTATTTATGTTCGAACCGGGACGTCTTGGTTCAGACCGTGAGGAGTTTCTCGATTGTGAGGACTCCCAAAGCTGTCTTTGTCGACAGTCATGCAAGTTGTGGCTGCGCCTTCCGCAAAAGTCACACGTGAAGCGGGTATTAAGTACCCTTCGGGTGTTACCGTTTGCCTGATTTGGGCTGTTTGACGGTTGTGGGCGGGGCTGCGGCTGTTGGAGATAGTTTTGTTGGTATCGATTACTATTGTTCAAAGGGGGTCCACTACGATTGTATTTAAGGCGCTGCTCTTGGAAGCTATTGGGGAAGTTTATTCTTGGGCGATCTGGCGGGCGTTTACAATCCCGCGCGTCGTGATTAGTGGCCCTACAAATGGTACAGAAAGGAGTATTTTTCCTTTTTATGCAGTCTGCGTATGTGTGTCCCTTATTCAGGCAGTAACTGCATGAGACTTTCGCCAATGGGTTCCCTTGTGGTATTTGAGGCTCTGACGTTACGGGTGGAGCCTGTGATATTGAAGTATTTTCTGAGGGAACCTGTGAGGGTGGGGCGTAAGTCGGCTGGGTGTTGGGAGAAGAGAATAATATACTACTAAAGGCGGTGTGATGTGAAGTGTTGTAACCGCTAGGGGTGCTGTTGAGTGGAATGATGGCGGTGTTTGGTGTTGTCTGCGGCGGTATGGGGTTCGGCACTGTAATATTCTGTGCGTTTGTCGAAGTGAGACCGTTCAGGCCTAATTGTGAGGCATGGATGCTTTTATATGGATAGGGTTGCCTCTGTTTTGGCACAACATAGGTGGGAGTACCTTGGGGCATTTGAGCCATATGATATTGTGCATGCACGTTTAGTGTCATTTGCTGGAGTCTCTCCATGTCAAGGGCCTTTTGTATTAAATTTTCTAGGCCATCCTCGCCTGCTGACAGCAAATACTGGCATAATTGGGGGTTTGTTACTCCCCCTATTAGGGCATTTTTGGCGAAATCCTCCAGTTGTGCTGTGACTGGGGTGGCTGTTTCACCATATTTGAGAATAGCTGCTTCCACGCAGACGGACAGCTGTTGTTTTATTCTCGTGGTATAAGCAATGAGGGGCTCCAAAGTAAACTGACGTAAGGTAATTAATTTGCTCACTAACTTCTGGTATGTTTCCCTGGCGAGGTAAGTCCTATTGAGGAGTCTTTCGGCTTCCTCGAAGGTAGCTGGTTGATTAAGGGCTACTAGTTGATAGGCCTCACCTCGAAGTCTTGTGGGATAAATTTGCAAGAATGCATTCTTTTCAGGGTCCGTCAGGCACTGTAAGACCCGACGGCAACAACCTATGAAGATTTGCAAATCTGTTGCTGTGGTAGGGCTATTTCCGCCAGTGAATATAGGGACCAATAAAGACGTTAGTTTGGCGACTTTTATTAACTCGTCCGCCATAACTATAGTGTTTCCTTTGCGGGGTTGGGGAATGACAGAGTCAAAAATGGGGTTGCTTAGAGAGTGGAGGGTTTCGACGGCGGAAGTTGTGACGGCGGGTGTTTCCAATGTACTACTATTTTTTGTCTGTTTTTCTTTTTCTCTTTTTATATTTTATTCTTTATTTTGTTAAACTGAAATTAACACTCTTGGTACAAAAAAAAAGAGAAGAGAGAATAGGTTTTACTTAAATTAAATTTTTTTAAAATAAAGTTAATTCCTAAGATGCATTTTACATTTAAGAATAAAATAATATTTTTTTTTTAATTGAAATTAATGATATTGTCAAAAATTATGATGATTTAAAATGAAAAAACCACTCGAAAAGTAAAATAATTTAAAATTTTAGCAGAGTAATTTTGGTTTTGTAGGAATATTGTAATTTAAATATTATAATTTAAAATAGAAACTATTATAATTTAAATTAGAAAAACAACTGCAGGAGTCTCTGAATATAAACTAGAAACTAGTAAAACAAATTAACTAACAAATTTTAGAAGAATTTCTATTAATAACATGGAACATGAGGAAGATAGAAATTCATAAATGAACACGTATTGTTTGGTTTTGAATTCCACTTTTCTCTTCTACACTAATATTTTCGTATTTTCAATTGAATTTATATAAATATATATTTTTTTTTTAATATAAAATTTAAAATAATATAGGTACAAAAAAAATATGGAATTATATATGAATTTATTTATATAAAAAAAGTATCTAAAACTATAACTATTAAATTTGTAAATTATAGTTTTTAAGAATAATAATTTTGGTACATACAGTAATTAGATTACAAACATATTGGTGAGTCCACCGCTTTTAGGAACGACAAATCCCGCTTGTACGAACGACGAATCCCTCGTTGTATATCCTGGTCCGCCGAGGTTCCGTTGGGCCCTGATAGGGTTGGGGGGCCTGGTGTGGCTAGGTCACTTACTGGAGGCTGGTGGTCCCTCGGTGGGGGAGTCTCGGAATAGCTGCTGTCCCCTGGTTGGCCCTCGGACATAGGGCAAATCCTGGGCAGGGATGAAGCCCACTAAAATTCCCGCGATGATATAATTTAGGGGGTATATGCGTGCTCGCCTGGAGCAGAGGCACGTAAGATGGTTACCCCCGAGCGTGGATTCTTAATAGGATCCGAGGTCGTCGCCTCTACTGATCTTGTGCCCTCAGCCTCGGCTCAGACTGAGTTCAAAGATAGGGTGCCTATATCCAGCACTCGATCAGTAATAGTCAGGCTCGCCCGGATCCTACCGGCTGCGCCAATTGTTAAATAAATAAATAACAATCTTTTTCTTTGTTTTATACTTTTTAACTTTTTATTTATTTAAATATGTTTAATTGGTTATTGTACACATAATATCACCGGAAAGGGAATTTATTCTACTTTATTCTTTTATAATTGTTTTATTGTTACAATTTAACATTTTTATTCCAATATATTTTTATTTTTTGCACTTTGCACTTTCAAACTTACATCTTGTTATTTAATTCACTTAGACTTTATTAGAATTATTGAATTAGAACTAACGAATAAAATAAAAAACTGTCACGGCACCGACACCCAACTTGTTACCACGAATCATCCGCGCCTCATCTCGATCTTAACAACACATTTTTATGACAAGTGAAATGGATACTCGTTAAGTCAACACAACTCCGCTAATCACCGCCACCGTTCGTAAAAACCACCCGCTGGTGGTGACGGGTCAAAACACACTCAACTTTTTTAAATTTCCACCCGCCGGTGGTGGCAAGGAAAAACTCCAAAACGTCGGGGAAACGCGCTCTTGAACTTTATTAGCCAATGCACCTGCGCAACTTGCTTACAGCGCGCTTCTCACGCGGCGCATTGCAAGTTGCGCGAAAATTATCTTTGGGGTGGCTCAAGTTTCGTCTTGAAACTTTGGTTCAGGGCCGTTTCCCATGGAAAATTTACCGACGTATGTAAAAATGGATAAGTTTATACTTACTTTAGGAATGTTAATTTTTAAGAAATTTTCCCTTCTGGGATTTTTTACATAACATGGCCGCTGGATGGTAGTCTGCTCTTGTCAGAATATAACAGATCCAGACTAGGCCAAGCCCAAAAAAATGGCTTGCTTTGGAATATCGGGCGCCCTGTACGTCCTTCCTACCAGAAAAGAATGGCACGTTGTCCTGTACCAAGACGGATCGAAATTAGAGTCAAGAGTCATTCTTTTATTTGATATAAAGGGCAAAACTTGAGTGACTCCATTAAGAAGATATGTCGGTTCAAAGCATGAGCAAATTCACCATTATCTTCGTTTTTTAGCATTTTTCTCATGCTTTAGACCTACATCTCTTCTTAATGGAGTCACTCAAGTTTTTCCCTTTATACCAAATAAAATAATACACATTTACCTAAAATATGAACCTAATTCTGTTGCTCTACGATATTTGATCTAGGACTTAAGTAAATTTTAAAAATATACAAATTGTTTTTCGTAAACACCCTGTATCTTAGTAGATAGTGGGGATAGACCCCCTCTCTAGAACAAGTTTTTTCTCCAAATACATCCAGGAATCACCCCTGAAAATATTAGCCACGTAGTTCAACAACGGGTTTATTGCACATGTACAAGTCGCGAATGAGTGCATATGAGTATTTTAAATGTTTAAAACGGCGATATCTCATGAAGGGAAATTCGTACGGGAAAATGTATAATATCTTTTTTTATAGATAATCGAATAATCTACAAATTTTGCAAACACTATTTTATGATTAGACGTACCGTTTAAGATGTATTTGCAAAAAAACTGATATTTTGACCCTAAAACCGCTTTAATGGTGGGTTTCCCAGGATAGAAAATCGGTAGACTTTATAACCCCTTATTAATAACCCTAAAAGGAAGCTCTCTGCCAAATTTCAGCCTGTACCGAATCATTTTTGCTATTTTGCTTTTTTCGGATTAATTTACCTGTACTAATGAAAGGAGTAGGAGGTCCAAAACTTTGAGCCTGGTCTCATAGTGTGGGAGGCTTCGATAGTCATAGGGGTCGTGCAAATTTCTTAAGGCAAAGAGAAGAAATTGCTTCTGAATGGATTCAATCCTGTCACTTGGAATATGGGATCTCATTTTGGGCAAGCATATTCACGGATAGGGCGTATCAGAGAACAGAATAGGGTTTTTGTAACCCAAACGTTATTGAATTCTTTAGTGCTTCTCTTTATAAAGCCTAAAAGTTTATTAGCTCTGGCAGTAATATTATCGTAGTGTAGATTAAAATTTAGTTTGTTATCGAGGATTACACCCAAACCGACAATTTTATCAACATGATTCAATGCCCTATTGTTAAGATAGTAGTCATGCCGCTGAAGATTATTTTTACGAGAGAAGGTAATTGCATGGCATTTATTGGTGTTAAGTTGCAATTTATTGGTGAGGCACCAGTCTTGTAATTCATAAAGCTTCGACTGCAGAAGAGAAACATCTGTATGGGTGGCGCAATATATTTTCAAGTCGTCCGCATAGAAGAGATGTGGAATATTTATCAGAATTTCGGAAAAATTAGGAAATAAATATGTTAAACCAAAGCGGTCCTAAGTGACTAGCCTGAGGGACGCCGGAAGTTACCTCGATGCCCCTCGATACAAGGCCTTGAAATCTGACGACTTGTATTCTACCGTTGAGGTATGATGTAATCCAATGCAGGATAGGACCAGAAATGCCGAATTTTAAGAGCTTTGTGATTAATATAATATATTCCATGACATGTCTCAATCTACATGTATAAACATTGATGCTGTTTATATTGACTTCAGCAAAGCTTTTGATCGCGTTGATCACCATATTATGGTGATCAACGCGATCAAAAGCTTTGCTGAAGTCAATATAAACAGCATCAATTTGGTGACCGTTCTCCATACCACCAAACCAAGTAGATCTGAGATTAAGATCGTGAGGTTAGAAGTGGTCGAACGGCCCTTTCTGAATCCATGCTGCTGATTGGCATGGCACCAGAAAGGATTTCTTCCACATCGTAGGAAAAGTACCTAAAGAGAGAGATTTATTGAAGATAATGTGGAGAGGTAGTAGAAGTTGTTCGAAGCAGGACTGCAAAAAACCAGGAGGTAAATTGTCAGGACCCTGATCTTTTGTGGGGTCCAAATTATCTAAACCTGTCCTTATGTCGTCGATGGAAAGAAGCAGACTGTCAATTAAGACAGAGGCCTCGCTGCTAGTAAGATCAGTGTGCGATGTTTCAGACCTGGGGCAGAAGACATCACTGAACCTGTCAGCAAACATATTACATATCACGGGGGGGGGGGCACGAGGAGTGAGAGCTACCAGAGAGTCTGTCCAAGTGTGTCTGTTTTAGTTTTGGGGACATTTCTGTCGATGGTATTAAAAATGGCATTGTAGAAGAAAAAGACTATCTCGTCAAGGTTGTTACCTATTAGCCTATTCTTCCAGTCCATAAGCGATAACTCTAAGCCAATATTAATGAAATTTGCGTTTCTAAAATCGTAGATAATAGAGTTATTGTAGGACGATTGGTATTTGGTGATTTTGGAATTAATTTCGAATACCTAGGCCAAGTGGTGAAGAGTATTGGAAAATAGGTTCTCCTCTTCGCAATGTGGGTAGGGCTTTCACTTCCCCGTAAGCGTTGGTGAAAATCAGATCTAACCACCTTCCACTATTATTCGGTTGCCTAATAATTTGCTGCAGGTCATTACTATAAAAAGAGTCTATAAGTTTTATGTCGATGGCATTGATGACATTGATCGGAATTATATTGTCATCGTCGTCAGGGATAAAAGATATATTGGGACGGTTAAAAACCCAATCGTTTTCGTCATTCAAGTAGAGCTTATCGTGAACATCATTGAATATGTGGACAAAGTCATCGTATATCGATTCGTTCGAGTGGGTTGGTATATAGACTACACCGATAAAAATGTGTTTAAGGCCTGATTTGATCCGTATAAAGACATGCTCGAAAGATTGAGAGATTGGTTACAATCAATTCACTGTTTAAGCAGTCTTTGACGGCAATAAGAACGCCCCCTCCTCTTGAGAGACCTGTGGAGGTATAGTCTCGGTCACATCTGTAAATTGTCTAGTTGCTATCCAGGATCTCCTCATTTAACCACGTTTCAGTGATCGCAAGTATATTAAAATGGCAGGATTTTGCGTCAATTAAAAGGTTTTTTAGTTTACCTCTCATACCACTACAGTTGTGGTAAAAGAGTCGGATGCCTTCAGGAAAATGGGACTTTGGAGTATGCTTTAAAGTGGACTTAGTTGGGGTCGAAGAAGCCAGTTAGGGACGGTTATATTTATTTAAATTATCACGGTATTTCTGAAGCATACACAGATGAGATGATCTTACATATGATGCATAAGAAGATAGATCATCGTGTTCTTGTTGTCCTGTAATTTTATGCAGCTCGTGATACTTGGTGTGTAATTCGCGCACAGTTTTAAGGTCAGTTGGAAATCCTTCCTGTTGAATATACTGAAGACTAGTCTTTGTTTTACCTTGTATGCAGGCAGAGTATAACGGGCTGGATCTAAAATCTCTCCTAGTAGTTTACTGCCTCTTCTCACGCAATAGTTATTCACAAGTGCGGCTGTAAAACTCCTATCCGGTTTTGAATGGACTGCCGCTCCTACCTACCTAGCTCCCATAATTGGTGAGGAAGGTCATTCCTGGTAGAGCTTCCATGCCATGGATAAGATGGATGGATGTACAACTAAGGCACAGAGCAGAGAGACTTTTACATAGGCGGCAGGCTTTGAATGGTGTCATCCGTGTTTTTCACCTACTCGTTTACACTGTAGGCTAGCGCCAAAGCGGATTTAAATGAGGAAAAAAAAATAAATTAATAGCAGGGAGGGACCGGCAATGAAATGTCGTTAAGGTCATAACTAAAACAAAAAAAAATTTAAACTCGAAAAAAAGGGAAATGGTAAAATGGGGATGCTATTTAGGGGTTGAAAACGATTTTTTGCGATTTGCGGTGCAACATGACCTCCTAGTGGAAAATGTTTAATACAAAAGTTGTAGATAATAAAAAGATCTAAAACTTTTGTATTTAACATATTTTGAAATAACCTCAAATTTTCGAAGAAAATGGCTGAAAATCGATTTTTCAGTTTTTAATTTTTTTCTCCCGTAAAAATAATTCAATTTACATGAAAATTTGTAAGAGTATACCTTGTGTTGCGTTAAATAAGCATGATTTTGTTTTTGTTTGGAAAACGGAAAGTTTCCCAGAAATTAACATTTTTCGAAAAAAATACCCTTATCTTGCACGGACAACTTCATTGATGTTTTTTTCGAATTTTGATATTCAATAAGTGCTCATTTAACCATTGAAACGTCTAGTTTGAAATGGTCTACGCATTTTGAAACTTTATTTTTATTAAACCGTTTAAAATTAAGAAAAACCGAACACCTGATTTTTCGAATCACGTACATATTTCTCTATTTTTTAAATTTTTTTCAAATTTTTTAATTTTTTCTGTTAATGAGGGATTAAATTTTAATGACAGAACTTAGTGTCATATAATATTACTTATACTTACATTAAATAAATTTAATTACAGAAAGTGTGGAAAAGCCATCCTGAAAATTTTAAATAAATAAGAAATAAGAAATAGTCTATTATAACTAGCTTGACATTTTCGTTGAATGTGAGCGGCTGTTAATTTTTCCATTATTTTGTATTTGTGGTCAAATCTTTGTTTGCTCGACCGAACCAAACTGCGTTGATTTCATACTAATCATCTTTTTTGGAAATAATACGGTCATATTGTCAATCTATAATTTTTAAATTAATTAAAATAAATAATGTATAAAAAATCTCCCAAAACCATATTGAGTATGATGCTGTAAAAATTTTATTACGAAACTGGAAACATTTACCTAGTCTCGGCGTAATTCAATTCAAACGAAATTGTTATTTTATTTCTTATTTATTTAAAATTTTCAGGATAGTTTTGCCACCCTTTATGTAATTAAATTTATTTAAGTTCTGTCATTAAAATTTAATCCCTCATTAACAGAAAAAATTAAAAAATTTGAAAAAAATTTAAAAAATCGAGAAATATGTACGTGATTCGAAAAATCAGGTGTTCGGTTTTTCTTAATTTTAAACGGTTTAATAAAAATAAAGTTTCAAAATGCGTAGACCATTTCAAACTAGACGTTTCAATGGTTAAATGAGCACTTATTGAATATCAAAATTCGAAAAAAACATCAATAAAGTTGTCCGTGCAAGATAAGGGTATTTTTTTCGAAAAATGTTAATTTCTGGGAAACTATCCGTTTTCCAAAAAAAAAAAAATCATGCTTATTTAACGCAACACAAGGTATACTCTTAAAAATTTTCATGTAAATTGAATTATTTTAACGGGAGAAAAAAATTAAAAACTAAAAAATTGATTTTCCGCCATTTTCTTGGAAAATTTGAGGTTATGTCAAAATATGTTAAATACAAAAGTTTTAGATCTTTTTATTATCTACAACTTTTGTATTAAACATTTTTCACTAGGAGGTCATGTTTCACCGCAAATCGCAAAAAATCGTTTTTAACCCCTAAATAGCATCCCCATTTTACCATTTCCCCTTTTTTCGAGTTGAAATTTTTTTTTTCGTTTAGGTATGATCTTAATGACATTTCATTGCTGGTCCCTCCCAAAGTCTAGTTATTAACAAGTCTTTCATCTTGATATGGTTAGTGAGTGAAAGGCGAACAGCTATATGCACACATTCTTCAAATGACGATGTCAGCGTACCAGAGAGAGAATGCAACATTTTTATAAACGCTCGCACACAACTAGCCAGCGGACGATTTTATGATTTTATATGGGGATAAAGTTTATGTATTAGTGCACATTTACTATTTATGAAAAAAAACAGCAGATTCAATTTTCCTTCCTTTTCTCTTCTGCATACTTTATCGAAGAGAGAGAATCTGGCTTTGTCTCACCGAGTTCACGATGTATGCGTTGAGTTGTGCTCAGCAATAATGTTCATATATGCACGCATACAACTAACGGGGGGGAAATTTTGTATGAAGATGAAAGACTTGTTATATCTAGACTTTGGTCCCTCCCTGCTATTAATTTTTTTTTCCAAAAAACTATCGGAACTAGCCTACTGATCTTGAGTGCATATCCTCTATTTTGAGATAACAGCGTCACAAGATGAAGGGTAGTGGGAGGTGGGAAGTCGGAGGCATACTCCAAATCCTTCAAGAAGCACAAAAACCTTGCTAACTCGGGGGTTGTGCCTAAATTCTTTGGGGCATAACTATGATAACATCAACTTTTACGGCACATTTCTATAAAGTAACTACTGTGCACGACGATATAATGTCTCATAAGATAAAATTAAATACCTGCGAAAAATTACCATTTCCCAGGTATACTCATAATAAATCAACTTCCAAAAGAAAACATCAAATTTATTTTCGTTTCAGTTCTTAGCTAGCAAATTTAGATTGCCTTTATTTTATTTAGTTAGTAACAAGAACTTGTGTTGTTGCTGGTGTTGTTATTAGAAAGCTGATTAAAATTTGCATATTTGAGTAGTTAAAACGTTTAATTTTGTTTTTGTATTTTTGGAAACTATTGCACAAAAAAAATTCTATTTTTTGATAAAGTTAACAGAAAAAAAATTTTGTCTCTCTCGGCAGTGGCGTCGGATTTTGACGCCTCTGAGCTAAGAGGCGGCCCATATCCAGATCCCCGTCCTTGGATACCAGTTGTGGCATATCTGGAACCTCTGCCGAGACCGACCAAATCTCCAAGTATGTTTCTTGTTGTTAAAACTCATATTTCCAGTTTGATACTTTAAAAACATTTAACTAGCATAGACTCATATTTCGTTATTTTCCTATTAATTTTCCTTACTAATTATTTTCTTATTTAATGGACAAATATTACCAAAACTTTCAATAAACAGAAAAATTAAATTATATTATTTTGTTTTTGTTTTGCTTTATTGCAGAGTGCGATCAGACGTTTGTCTCACGTGTTGGTGGGCCGCAAAATGGTACATTCTCTGCGCCAGTACTGCAGAATCCAACAAATCATTCAAGGCAATGCTTGTATATTTTCCTAGCAGGCCCAGGACAACGCGTTGAAGTAGTTTTTACCAAATTTAATTTAAGAGGGAATCCACCAGAGTAAGTCGTAAACTGTCAAATTTCAATGTCTTTTTTAATTCTCTTCTAATTCTTTCTCTTTTTCATCTATGTTCTTTTTCGGCAAATAGTGGATCCGCTGTTGGTGAACTGCCATCGTAAGTATTGTTTTTTTTAGTTTATGTTACTACTATAAAGCAAAACTGCTAATAGGCGTTTTTCTGTGGATTATAATAAATAATAAGAAGAGGATTCCTTTTCGTATTCCTCAATAAATAGGGATTGGCTACAGTAAAATAAAATTCAATTTCAAATACAGAGTGCGTTTCATGCTTCAGGCCGATTTTGTTTGGTCGCCATTTTGGTTTGGCTGTCATTGTCAGTTCATATTTGACATGGTTTGCTTTGTTAATAAACAGAATAGCCGCCATTGGGACATTGAAAATCCTCAATTGATACATCAAAGGTCATTATAACGTCGTAGAGTGACTGGATGGTGCGCCATTTGGGCCGGCCGCAACATAGGGCCGTTCTTCGGGAATGCTGAAACAGTTACTGGTGATCGCTACCGTGACATGTGGAAAAACTATTTAGACCTTCGAACTCTTTGCCCCGCATATTTCTCCGGATCTTAAATTGGCTCTAGCTCAACGATAGACAACCTCCGGCCCGCGAAAAGTTTCTATCCGCCCGCAAGATATTTAGAAGAAATTATAAAAAAATATTTTTCGATGTTTTTCGTCTAGTTTAAATTGAATATTGCATCCATTGGGCTAAGTTACACTTACACAAACTCGTTTTATAGACAAGAGATCGCAGGGAAGTTTGTTGTTTCCTCATTTGGCCTCAGAAAATTTGTCAGACTAACCCATCCATCACATTAACACAATTATAACATCGTTCTCGGCGGTCTGAGAAAACTATGAGTAACTCCCATCTCATTCGCGTTTCGATGCACGAAAAAGAGACAGAAAAATGAATATTTAGAGGGTTATACCTACATTATACACAAACCTGTTTGAGTTGGGGACCGAGTGATCGATAGTGTGATTTACCCCATTAAAGCATCATTCACTTCAAATGCAGGTGCAAATGTTGGGTGCTTCTTTTTTCTTTTGAGCCAATACAATGTCATACTGCAAATTAGGCGAGGGGCCAAAGCAATGCCAGAAACCAGCAAATTAAAGAAAGAAGCTTATATGCATTAAACTGCCTCAGACTAAGTAAAAAATCTATGCTTCCACAATCTATATTATTTACCTTAATTTCAAGTTGGAGCTTTTGCTGCCACCATGGGCCCACCCTACAAAACCCATTGCCCACCCTAGAAAACTCAACAATATTGAAGAAATATATGTACTCTTTTTGAAGTGAAAACTTCTATAGGCACGTTGGTTGAAATGTATAATTTGGTCTACAAGTAGTTAATATTATTAAACATCAAATAAACTACTTGTAGACCAAATTTTCCTTTTTATAAAATACTTTCATCAACTAATTTTTTTGTATTTGACGCGCTGCTGACGCGATGCCGACGCGCCGCTGACGCATGCCTTTACAAATTTTGAAAACTGACCATATCCACATCGTTTTTCAGTTATTTTAGTATTCACAAACCAATTTTCTGATATTATAAAGCATTCTTGCTTCTTTGACAACTTTGAAGCCACGCTGACGCCAAATGTTAGGGAAACCAGCTGACTGACGGCGGGCTATTGCTCTACACCCTTATTACTACACAATACCACAATTTCAGCTTTTCTAAAACAGTTGCATTTTTTGGCCGCTCAGCTCCCCGACTATGGCTAATGTCACATGAGTCTGAATTGGGCTCTTTTACACGACCGGACACCGAACAGACAAAACGAACGAACAAACTGGGGTTCATGGGAAAGAGGGTGAGAGAGGGGCTGGTTTTCCATCGTCCTCTCTCATGCCGGATTCATCGTTGCGGATGAGTCGCACCCCACAAATTTCCCAAAAAGAGAATCGGCTTAACTACGATTCACTGTTGTGGATAAAGTGTGCCGCAGATTTTGTATAATTTGACATTTGTCAAAGATTTGTTGGTAAAATCCTAAAAAATTAATAAGCAAAAAATTTGTAGAATCTTGAAAAATCTTGTTTTGAAACTACAGGCTGAACTATTTTTATATACTCCATACAAATTTTGTATACAAACTAACAATATTTCATCAAATGGCATTCATTGACATAAAACATATGATTTTCTTGACAATTTAAAAAATCCGCCGCACAAAAGTTGAAATTGGTTCAAATTTTTTCCAGAGAGAAAAATAAATCCCAAAAATATCCCAAAATTGAGAAATGCTCAATTTTTCATACAAAAAGTATGCGCGCGCATAAGTGCGGCGCGACTCATCCGCAACGATGAATCCGGCATCACCCTCTTCCCCATAAACCCCACCGTTGTTTGGTGTCCAGTCGTGTAAAACCGGCCATTCAGTCTCTGAATTTTTCAGACTCGGATTTTTTCAGCTCAGATTTTGCTGTCACATGAGTCTGAATATTTCATATACCGTAGCTAGGAGACCAGTGTTGTGCGAAATTTTGTACAAAGTATTTTTTCTATGTGGAAGCCCAAGTTCATGTGTCACTCTTTGTACTACCAGGAGCGCGTTCAAAAACCTTACTATGGTTAACCATAGTTAACTATGGTAAACTTTTGTCGTTCAAAAACTCCGTGGTTAACTACAATATAACCACGAGCATAACTTTTAGGCGTTCAAAAACTCCCGTGGTTAACCATGGTGTAGTTAAATTTTAACCATGCTCGGAGCATGGTTAGCGATAGTCAAGAAGAAGAAGAATAAAAACAACTCTCTCACAGTTGTTTTAATGGTAAACACATGAACAAATTAAAGTGGGATTTGTGGGATTATTGCAAATAAATAATTAATGAAATAATTGAAGCAATTAGCGGGGACTATTTTATGGAAAATTTTGTTTTTATTTTTTTCTTTTTCTTTAACCTGTAGTTAACCACAGTGCGTTCAAAAACCTCCATGGTTAAACATAAACTTTCGTGGTTAAGTGAAGTGATGCAGCATAACCACAGCTTACCTCGTGGTTTACCATAGTAAGGTTTTTGAACGCGCTCCAGTCCGTTATATCCTTCATGACATGGTCAGATGTCTGGAATAAGAAAGGTTAAGGGGAGCCCTGGAGGGTGTATGGGGAGATGGCGATGAACCTAGGATAGGGACGAATGTAGGATTTGTAGATTATAGCCCTGGCCGCCGCGACGGCCGGAGGAGGAAATTGTATCCTCTGAGAAATCCCAAGAATTTGAAGCTAGTTTTGCAATTTGGAATATAAATGATTACTCCAACGCAAGTCTTGTACATTTAATTTTTATAATTTCCGATGAATTCCAGTTTTAAATAATCGGGATGATCTATTTTCCACAGATTTTCTTTGCTTTCAATGCACGAAATTAATTTTTTCCGTCATTTTTTAGTATAACCATACAGACGCACGCCTTTTGTTGAACTGAAAAATTCAGACTCATCTGACATGGCGCGATAAGGAAACATGTTAAGAGGGCGAATTTTTATTCCAATTCTGAAAAATTTAGACTACATTTTCAGATTGAGTAGTCTGAATTTTCGTTTGGAATTTCTGATTCATGTGACATGGCACAATTCATTTCTGTACATTTTTAGACACTCGGAAAAATTCAGAGTCTGAATTCAGACTCATGTGACATTAGCCTATAACCCGTTCACGGGAAAATTTTTGGCGTGAAAACTTAACACATACACAATTCGGCTTGTCCTACTTTTCTTAATCGCGAAGCAAGTATAATTATCGACACGCACACAGATATCTCCGTGCGAAGGCTATTATCTGAATGTTCCTTGTGAAGATGATATTTGCTCCATTAAGCCGTGTTTCCCTCATTATTGCTTCTAGAGCAATGTTAAAAAGTATTGGTGAGATCGCATTTCCTTGTCGCAGGCCTGATTCCTGAGGGAAGTTGATCGAGTTACACCCTTACTTGTGTTTTGCCATCTTTTTTCGTCATTCTGCATAGCTCTATTAATTTTTTTGGGAATAGTCTACCAAAAAGAAGATGTATATGTATCAATGCTTTCTTCCCAGCATTTTTCAAGTATTTGTCTCATTATGAAAATCTGGTATGTTGTCGATCTATTAGTTCTAAATCCTGCTTGGTAAGCACCTGCTTTATCTTCCAAATGTAGTTTGAGTGGTCCTTTTTTATGGACTGGGACTATTGTGCCTTAAAGCCATTCTTCTGGCAACTTGCTGCTTATCCATAGTTTTACGATGAGACTATAGCCTGAACCAGATATGACGTGCCGGGCCGTAAGAAAACTGAACGAATTTGAGCTTAGTTACGAGACTTTGACAGATAGCCCTAAATGAAAATGTAAAGTAACCAGTGACAAGTGGAAAATGGATAGAATAAATAAAGATTTATGTGATTTAATTGATTTATTTAACTTGTGGACGGAGTGAAAATACTTAGAAGTGCTCGGCAAAAAAACAAGAAAGTTACATTTGTAAAAATAAAGAAATTGGACTCAGCACAATTTTTTATTCACACTCGATCGATAACTTTGAATTTTTATTGCCCATATGTCATAGTTTCTTGGTTAAACAATCTAGAAAGCCTTCAATATCTCCTTTATCTGTTTTATGTCATTTACTGCTCCAAATTTATTAAAAAGTTGTTAAAATGTGAACAGATTTTTTCAATAGGTAACGGATGCTAAGGTTTTTGTGCCATTCTTACGGCACCCGTACGTACCATTCGAGAATTTAACGAACATTCGGCAAGTTCATTAAGTCAATTTAGGTCGGTGCCATTTGAACACTCATGTTCGTACGGCGTACACTCATGTTCGTACGGCACGTCATATCTCGTTTAGGCTTATGTAAGACATTTCATAACTTCTCCCTACCATTTTTGAAGATTTCCAGGGGTGTTTTTTTTGTTTTTTTAGGAGTAGAAATTTAGTTTCCGCCACTTTTAATTCCGTGACCCCCCCAAAAACAAAATTCTAGATCCGCGCCTGCTAGTATGATACAGAAGTATCTATATTAATAATAGAAAGATTCTGTATGCGTGTGTGCATGTGTGTGTGCGCTATAACGGCCATACCAGTCATCGCAGGGCTTCGAAATTTTGCATGAAGCTGCGTCGGGGTCTCCCAAAATGCACCTCGAAGCCCGATTTTCGAAATTCAAAATGGCCGCCCCTAGATGTCCGAAATTCAAAATGGCCACCCAAATTTTCCAAATGTGTGCCGATTTCCATGAAAAGCGGTTTCTGCGGATTTTTATGGTAGAAAACAATGAATTTATGATCAGAACTTATAAATTCAAAATGGCCGCGCCAATATGGCGTACGAATTTTTTCAATTGTATTCCAATTGCCAAGAAAGTGGATATCTAGGGGTTTTTAAGGTTGCAAATAACAAATTTATGATCAAAACTTATAAATTCAAACTAGCTGCACCAATATGGCCGTTGAGTTTGCCAATTGTATTCCGATTCCACTGAAAATCGGTATCTGGGCCAGCAAATAAAGAATTTATGATCAAAACTTATAAATTTTAAATTTCGGGCCAATATAGGGGACAAATTTTGCCAAAAAGTGTCATTTCCTGGTCAGCTGTGTTGTTGAAGAGTTGGGGTATCGAAAAATCTTCACATCCTAGCTCCAAATGGAAGAAAATTGACCATAGTGTATCCTGGTCATTTCCTCTATTGTCGTGAAGTTTGCCACATTCTGAAATGTAGGTTTCTTAAATTATATTAATCCCTGACGATTCCGAGAACGCTCGAGAAAAAATATTACAATATTTTTTATAGGTAACTCTAAATTTTTATATGGTATCCAAAATCATTTTTTCCAATTTTTTGTTGTTTTTATTATACTTTTTTCCTACCGCGGACAGTGCACAAACAAACTTTTTTTATTTAAAGGCGTTGCAACGCAAGCGGGTTTTATGCTAGTTAAATAGTAAAGCAAAGCAAAAATGGCATTAATCTAACACTTTTTTCGTCCACTTAATAGAGTTTGTTGAATCCTTTGACACAGAAACCATTTGCGGCATGTGAAAGGGTGCACTCGCAATCAATAATTTCTGCCACCTTTTCGGGAAACGCAATTAAAAGTTTCCTGTAGAATTATACTAACCTAAAATCTCAAGGGTATTCATTTTTGTGCAGATATCCTGAAAACATTAAAACCCCTTTGACACCATTTAGTTAAAGAAACAACAAAAATCCTAAAATTGTTGAATGAAATTTTCGTCCAAATACTGCGCATACCAAGGCATAAAATTAACTACAACTATAATCGTAGTTAATCGCACTCAAGCCACTTTAAATATCATAAACCCTTAATCCATCAAGGAACCTTCATAAAATTCTGAGATGATGGAAAATAACTGTAGTTAAGTTAATATTTTAATTAAAACTTTATTCACACCCTTTTAACAGACGAGCAGTCCCGCTTCCACTTGGATAAGTCCTGCCAGTCAGGAAATCACAAAATTTCTCAGTACTTGAGCTTCCAGGACGAAATTTCCAAACTAACAGTTACATAGTTTCGTACATGTTTGAAGGCGACTCACTCTGAATTTATTCATAATGTTGGTAAATCCCAAATCCGCAGAAATTAATGAGGAAAAGTGAAAATTACAAGCCCTGTAAGGATTTTTTCGTCCTATTAAAAATGTTCACCACGCTTGAAATCCCCTGCTCCTTTGACTGGAAGATGATTGAAAAGTGTTTCACTGTGAATGAATGGCTTAATTCCAATACTTGGGAGTTGAGTCCTTCTCGTTCACAAATCACGACTTTCTTTATCCGTATTTGAACACGAAAGTTATTAAATGATGACTGTGCTTGTTTTAATTAAATTTTTTAATTATAGATCCTTATGTATAGTAAAACAAATGTTTCCATTTACATTTCAGTTGTGTTCACGAGTACATGGACATCTATGCTGAAGTCCAATCATCAGATCCCGCAGATTTAATTAATTCACCATTCGGTGGACGCTATTGTGGCCCAATACCGCCTCGTCGTCGTATATCAATGTATCGGGCGATTGCTATGTCATTTTTTACGAATAAAAATGCAACAACGTTTGATGTATTTGAAGGACGATACACGTTTATAAATGCATGTAAGGATAGTCTATATATGTTATCATAAAATAAATATATAATTGTATTTTTATTAAATATTTTCAGCGGAATATGAAATTGGTATACCAATAGCCGGACACCAATGTTCCTACACGGTCACTCCTAGCATGAGTATCAATAAAACAGGTGCTTTAATATCGCCAACTTATCCAGGTGCCTATCCAAAAGATATGTCATGTACATATCAATTTCTCGGTGAAACGAATCAAAGAGTTAGATTAGAATTTCGTGATTTTGATCTATTTTTTGGTGGACCACAGTAAGTATTTTTTTTGTATTTTGGTATTTTTTATTAATAATAATCTAAACTGCATCAATTTATTGTGCATAGTTTACTTTCTTCAATAAAATAACTTGTACAGAAAATATGACTCTTGGGTCATTGGAGCATTAAAATACTCTTGATCACTCGATACTTCCACTTTTTAATCTAAATTGTTTGAATAGTCCGGCTTGCGATTTGTCACTTAGGCTGCGGTCGCGTCTCGCGCTTGTAAGAGTGTAAGCTTGTTCGCGCGTGTACGATTGTAGATAAAAAACACGGAAAGTAAATAGAACGGTCACGTTAAACGATTGAAGCGTTTAGGCGCGTACGCTTATTTAAGCGTGTGGGCTGATAGATCAAATTAATTGTTAGTTAATTTATAATTGGCTGTATTTCATTTAAAATATAGTAAAACGTACCAGGAGTCATTCCATAATACTCATAAAATTTTTCGTCGCCTTCTTGCAAATAGTCAACCAACTGGTGAAACTCACCCAACTTACAACGGTCATGAAAAATATTATGGACAGAATATATTTCTAAATAAAATAATTACCTGCTGTACCTACAAAACCGTTCTCTCCTCGAAAGAGCCATAATGGAAATTAATGCACAAAAATATACACTATAAATTACTTACGAATGACGAAGCGTAAATTCTTAGCACCTGTTGAGCTATACAGTAACAAGCGTGAGATCTGATCACAGAAAGCGTAAACCCTTACTAGCTTGAACCAGCGAAACGAGCTTAAACTCTCACAAGCGCGAGACATGACCGCAGCCTAGACTTGCCCTCTCGAGCAATTTCTCGGTAGTCTAGGAGTTAAGGCCACGACTATTATAACAGGAGTCCGTGGAAAGGTCTTTGCTTGCTGTCCGACTTTGCACTCAATAGGGGCCCATACACTACAACGTTTTATGCGTTCAAACTAGGCGTTCAAACAAATATTGACAATTAGTTGGGACCCGGCGCGCCTATGCTGCTCCCATAAGCCAATAGTAGGAATCAGGTGATATGAATTTTAATATACAGTAGGAGAGTTTGAAAAAGGCAATTTTTTGGTATTTTTGATTCCAAATAACAAAATGCGAAACTATTAGGGATCTGACATTTTGATCGAGACAATAAAAACCATTCATTGACATGGAATTTTGCGAGATATGAATTTTCATACACAGATGAAGTGTCTCAATGAACCGCTTATTTTCTGTATTTTGGATAGCTGGGACCCGGTCCGCCTCGCTGCACCCAACGTTTATACATTTAAAATCAATCCAAACCTTCAAAATTCAACTGTTCTTAACCATTACCGAAAAACCAACTATTCCTATAAAAGTTGGAGTCATTAGATTCAAAATACATTTATTTGAAGTGTGATCAAAATTACCTATTATTGTAAAGCTCTGGGGTAGACAATATTTTTTGTCGGCGTGGCCCGTAATAAAGCTATGGTTCTTTCTGGTAAAATAAATACACACGAATATCCTTAAAAAGATAACCACCCACCAACAATAAATACTAGTGAAAAACTATTTAAAAAAAAGGCTTTGGCCAGCAACTATTAGACACATAGTATAATCTCAAAAAAATATGTCATATCCACAGTGTTATCCATGCTATAATCTTTTTTTGGCGGAGGCAGGCATTCGTATGGACTTTTAGCTAAATTAATCACTCAATAATCACCAAATATTATTACATCCTGAAAGAAAAAAAAGGATTATATCTACTAATTTCATATTTAGAAATGGACTTTTGACGGTGATGGACATTATACGCTACAAATTACATGTCTTGCAATTGCTTGGCCCCTGGGTTCTCATTTTCCAACTCTTTAACAACCTACATACAGTTAACCGGGAAATGTCACTTATTTGGCAAAATTCTTCCGCCATATTGGCCCCACAATTTTGAATAAGTTTTGATTATAAATTCGTTATTTACTACCTTAAAAACTCCCATATACCGATTTTAATTGGAATCGGAATACAATTCGCAAACTCGTCGGCCATATTGGTGAGGCCATTTTGAATTTAAATTTTGATCATAAATTCGTTATTTGCTACCTTAAAAAACCTCAGATACAGATTTTAATTGGAATCGGAACACAATTTGCAAATTCGTCAGCCATTTTGAATTTATAAATTTTGACCACAAATTCGTTATTTGCGACCTTAAAAACCTCTATATACCCACTTTCATTGGGATCGCAATAAAATTGGCAAATTCAACCATATTTCTCTGGCAATTTTGAGTTTCGGTCATATTTCGGCGGCCATTTTGAATTTCGAAAATCGGGCTTCGAGGTGCATCATAGGAGACCCCACGGACCTTCATGCAAAAATTCAAAGCTTTGCGATGATTTTCAACAAAGCTCTCCATAACAGCGCCACCTTAGAAAGTAATAGAATAGCCTATGTTCTTTCTTTTAGTGTAAATAGCATAATGGTTAAAATTTCATTAAAATCGGTTGCACCGTGCAGAAGCCTATTGCGTACAGACAGACAGACAGGCAAACATTCAGTTTTATATATAGGTCTTTCTCTACTAAATGGAAAATCGCTGTCCTCAGTATTTTTAATGCCTTACATATTTTTATTTTTAAATTAAATTTGTTCCAAATAATATAATTTGGACTGTTCTTAATGAACATCCAAGACTGAAATCATATTATTTCATAATTATATTACTTTTGCCTTCCAACTCCTCGAAAAAACATTACCCTGGCGTGTCCCAAACCCATTATTGCAGGTTCAAACAATTTTTTAAAGATAATAGTTAGAGTACGGATATTAACTTAGCCATCATAAAAGCTAGAATAACTTATTTACGCTAATAATGCTTAAATTGCAATCATTTCAGGAATAATTAATAAAAATGCCTACGCGTTAGGCCGGAATGTGAAAAATTAGGTCTCTATAAGGGTTTTCGAGGTCGCTGATTGCAAATCTGATGTCAAAAACACGATTTGATAACATGACAGTTGTCAAAAACGCTGTTAAAAACTATAATATATATAATAATATTATAATATATCAACATATATATATAAAAGTGAAAGTATGTCTGTAAATGTTCAATAGACTCCGAAACCGCTCATCCGATTGGCCTGAATTTTTGTATATAGGGGTTTTCGGGTACGGCGGGTGTTCCTACGAGGTCTATTTTGCTCTATCTCGAACACTTCGGGTGGCTGTAGTGTACCGATATCCGTAAAATTCGAACTTTTGTATGGGAGGTACTCTTCGAATTACTGCTAAAGAGCTCAGATCTATATTATTTTGGTTTTTTCCGAAAAAAATACGATTCCCAAAGTTTCAGATCGATCGGTCCAAATTTAAAATGGCGGCCAACACAAAATGGTGGATTACCTTTTTCTTTGCAAGCCATTCGGTATGGGTATTAAATGAAAGGGTATGACAAGTAGTATCACCTGATTACTACTATTGGTTTATGGGTGCAGCATAGGCGCGCCGGGTCCCAGCTAGTATATAATAAATGAATATCTACATCTACACCAATTACAAAATTTTCAATCGCTTTGGGACACGGGTTACTTTCATTCAAAATCGTTCCGGTTGCCACCAAAATTCATCATTTGGATGGTTCTTCAAAATTAGGGGGTGTAGAAAGTTTTCAAAATTTTTGCCCATTTTTGGACCACCCTAGCTGGGACATGTTTGAAGATATAAAAGCTTGTAGTGTATGGGCCGCTAATGACGGTACAAAGGGGCATTACTTCTGAAGACTAGTCTTGTACATAAAAAAATTTGTGTCAGTCCCCATTTTTGGCTTGATATTAACCAAGTATCTGTGATGTAATGGCAACTTATTCCAAATGGCTAAAAGCATCACAAGTCCTTGAGTTTCTTACGAGTTGCAAATTTCGCCTACAGCCAGCATATTATATCTTCTTCTTTAACAGCTTTACACCCGGGATCTGGGTTTGGCAACTTTTCTCACCACCGCTCCCGTAGATCTCGTCGTTGTAGAGTCTCCGGAATCGTCCTTCCTCACATAAGGGGCCAAAAATTTTTCGAAAGACGGCTAAAAGGTGAGAGTGCTTTTTCCTAAACACCCAAATCGCGGATGCATATATGAGTACCGGTAAAACCATCGTCTTGTACAGTGCCGGATTTATATAAAGGCACTTAGGGCACGTGCCCAGGGCCCCACATAATTGGGGCCCCCGAAATTGTGAAAAAAGTGATATATAGTCACATGCATTCAGCGTGGTGTGCGTTCGCACGAGGGGGTAGTTTCCGATCAAGTTAGAAGATTGGTTTTATTTTTATTGAATTCGGCGTACACAAACTAGAAAAAGGTGACATTATCAGCGGGGTGTATCAACTCGCCCGCAGTTAAATTTTTTTGAATTTCGTTCATTTGAACGTTCAGTTCTTGAAGTACCTAGCCTTTAGGCTGCGATTACTGGACACGCTAGTAATGCTAGCGTTAGCAAGCGCTAGTATCGCAGGCGCAAGCTCGCTCTAGCTGTGTGGATATTATTAAAGCGAGCTGAAGCTCGTTGTTCAGTAGTTGTGTGCTATGTGACTTGTGAATATCACCATGGCTTTATCTTTTACAGAGGAAATGATGGCATCTGAAAGTTTAATAGTAAAATATAGACATCTTTTTAAACGAAACGTGAAAACACATGCAATAAATACAGTTCTCTTCACTTCAATCCATAAACTAGCAGTCAAATTTCGGTCGCTGTAACCTTTACTTTTCATATCCCATAATGGACGTCTCTTCTGTACTTCTAGTATAATTTGTCGCAATCCATTTTTACTAACTACTCTACCAAAGCAAAATGTGAAATACAACTGCAAGCTACTTCTCAAACACTCGCGCTAGTATCGATGTTTCAATTCATTGCAGAATATGACAAGCGCGAGTAAGTGCTAGCTAGCGCTAGCTCGCTAGTGCGTTCATAACCAGCATGCACTGTTTACATGAATTATATTTCCTAGCGCTAGCTAGTACTAGCTAGTGCTAGCATTACTAGCGTGTTCAGTAACTGCAGCCTACAAGGGCCCCCCACATGAAAAGTGCCCAGGAGCCTTTCAAACGTAAATCCGGCCCTGGTCTTGTACCACAACAGTTTGGATGTATAGTTAGATGTTTGGATTTGAAAAGCTTGGGCTGGCTATAGTAAGCTTTGTTGGCTTTCAGCAGTCGTGTGCCTATTTCTGATTATGTTATTGTCGGCTGCTACTATTGACCCGAAAGGTAAATGATTTTACTACTTTAAATTTGCGCTCCTCTACCTTGATTGTGGGACCAATGTTAGGTGTCGTTGCAGACGGGGCCACCATGTTTACTTTGTTTTGCTTTCGTTGATGTGCAAAGCCAACTTTCGTGCTGTCCGCTCAATCTGGGTCCTGTCGTCTGTATAAGCCAGTAATTGTGTGGACTTGTGGAGGATTGTGCCTCTTGATGTCACCCCCGAATCTTGGATCGATTTGCCAACGCCAGGTTGAAAAGTAGGCAGGCTAGCAGAGTCCGGTCTGGACAGTATTTCGGATACCTTTACTTGGCTTGTCACATTGGTCATGGTTAACCTACATTGGTATCAGCTTATTGGGGATGCCTGGCAACCCTTTAACTTTGACATCTATTTTCAGGGGTAGCAGCACAGAAGTCGTTTCAAGTCATCTGTTTCGAGTTTTACATTGAATTTTTCCATTTAAAACTCGCAACAAATGAGTTGAAACTGCACCTGTACGGCCACCTCTTATCGGCTTATGACAATCCGCAGTGACGTAGTAAGAAATATTTTCAGGGGGGGTTAAAGAGTTATAAGTCGAGTCCTGAACTTTAGACATTTTTTTTCAAAATTGATATAACTTTTGGTTATGTTTTAATACAAATAAGACCAGAAGAAGTGTTTTAGAGGAATTCCAATTCAGTTTATTAATTATTGACACATACATGATCAATGGCTCCAGAGCAATGCTTATGGAACAATCACAGTTACGAGCGGGATGCGCAGTTGCACTCGCTCGACGATGACTGATATAGACTGACGAAAAGACTGATGTGCACAGATACTTCCTCGACGACTGCTGCCTAATGATTCGATATGCACAGTCGAATAAATCATACGAATATTTTTATGAAGCCGCAGATTTTTTACTATTTTAAGGAATAACTGTAGGCCTATTTCCTGTTAAAAAGCGTCTACATGAAGATTTCGTCGAACTTTAGAATTATCTGCGGGATACCTGGAAAAGAGCTGAATAATAACCCTTCATTAGTCACGGGAGCTCCAGGTAGCTTTGAAAATATTTCAAATAATTTGTGAGTCTTGAAATGAAATTCAGAAAATGCAAGTTAAAGGATCAGATAAAGGGTCCTGTTCTAGCTTTCGTACACTAATAAAAAAATTGTCTTGATTCCAGCAATTCGATAGTCTTCGTTTCGTTGCCTTGAGTAGAAACATTTTTCAGTCTTATCACGACAATGCTGTCTCAGAGTAAGACACTGGAAATTCTTGAGCCAAGCAATCGTATTTCTTCGCTCAATACTTATATTTTTCGACCAAGATATGTCTTTCTCGAAATAAGATTGTTTAATTTTTTACTCAAGAAACTAAATGTTTAATTCATCGGGCTTTTTTCGGTTACCGGACTTTCAAGCTCTAAAAATGTATCACAACTATTAAGACCGATTTTAGAACTTGAATTGTTTTCAATTTATTTTTTTTTACTTCAAGACAACTTTTGTCTTCATCCAAGACAATAAAACCAAGACTATGAGTATTGCTTATTCCGAGACAATTTTGTTTTCGTTATATCCAAAACATGAGTTGCTTGGTTCAAGAAAAAGTGCTTAAGCCAAGAAATTTTTTTTACCAGTGTAAGAAAACGAATACGAAAATCATGTTCGGCCGAAAACCAAAGACCGAAAATAAAACTGTCAAACGACGAAAAATTACGAAAATGAGAACACAACACATGAAATTTGCTCAAATTCCTTTCGAAATCATTTCGGAACGAAAATTCTACATTTTCCTCAGAATTCGGTTTCGTACGAAAGTTAGAACAGGGCCCAAAGTTTCGAGCGGATCAGAAAGTGCAGTTTTAAATCCTAGGAACGGGAAAGTTAGCATGAAATCTGTATTGTCCAAATTCCTCACTGACTTTTATCAATCAATCATGAGCCACTTGTGATCCGCGTTTGAGGCACATAGCATAGCGCTCCTTTAATCCCTCATGGGACATAGGGCGGAAACAGTTGCCCTCCAGCGGACTCTGTTTTGTGCGACAGGTTTCAGCTTTGACCAGGATCTCCCAGTTATGGCGGCCTCTGTTAATAGGGTTCTCCTCCAAGTTGTTCTAGGTCTTCCGACTCGACGGGTTGCTTGCGGATTCCAGTCGAGGGCCTGTTTGGCTAGATTATCGTCTTCGCGTCGCATGGTGTGGCCAATCCAATTCCATTTCCTTCGCCTGATTTGGTCGTCTATCCTTTCTTGGCCGGCACGGCGCCATATAGTTCTTCATTTGAAATTCTATCTTGCCAGCGGATTTTTAGGATACGACGTTTGAGGCACAATGACCTCTTTATTACTGCTGATTTTTAAAAAAAATCAAACTTTAACAACTAACACTTGATATTTCTAGTGTATTTTCTTAGTGCTGAATGGCTTAACCCATTAATCTCAGTTTAAATTCAATTTATTCTCAAAATATAGCGCAAGAGTTTGGATCCTGGAGGATTGTCAAAATGCAACTGCAAAAGAAGAAAGTATATACTGTTGTTTTCACATGTGCAATCTCACCTAAAGTAAAGTATATCTTTGAGAACTGTTTATTAATCAAAATTACAAAATGATTTTATAAATATTCAAATTGAATTTTTTGATACAAAAGGCGTTTCGGGGGGGTTTTGTCCCCAAAACCACCCCCGTTCCTACGCCACTGACAATCCGCATTCGAACCGTCATGTCAGTCCAAGCGAATTTGCGCCAAGGAACAGTACACGCCACCACAATGCGCTGTTATCGTCCAACTTTATATTCAGAACATGTTCTCAATTTTGAAAATGCAAGTTCGTATTGTGCAAAATAACGTGTGAGGAAACCACCTTCAGACCACACCATCAGGTATTTGCACCAAAAATGTATCGCCATGTACCGGAACAAGAAAACCGCCCGACCGAATTTTATGAAACTTTTTTCAGATTAATTTTTCGTTAATTC